>OX246754.1:140640976-143040976 GCA_945910035.1 Brachypalpus laphriformis
CCTTAGCACTTTGTTCTCAAAAGTTTGTAAAATTTTAATGTTACTTATTTTGGTACAGCCCCAGAGTTGTATACCATATGTCCATACAGGCTTTAGCACCTGCTTATATAAAAGCAGTTTGTTATATATATTAAGCTTGGAATATTTTCCAAGTAACCAATACATTTCTCTATATTTAGTATCTAATTCTTTGCGTTTTTTCTTTACGTGCGTTTTCCATTTCAGCTTTGTATCAAGTGTCATTCCAAGATACTTAGCCTTGTTTGCAAACGGGATTTGAATCGGGTTTGAAAAGATCGGCAAATTATTTATTTTCTCATAAGTAAAATTTACATGAACAGATTTGGTCTCGTTGAGTGCGATTCGCCAAATCTTTGTCCATTCATTTACTCTTTCCAAAGCTTCTTGCAGTTTTTCTGTAGTATCTTCGACCGTTTTACCTACTGCCAAGATAGCAGTGTCGTCGGCAAATGTAGCTAGCTCAGTGCCTTCTACTTGCGGTATATCACGAGTGTATAATAGATATAAGACTGGACCAAGAACGCTTCCTTGCAGCACCCCAGCCATTATTTCCTTAAAATCAGAATATTCATTTCCACATTTGACGCGTAATAGCCTATTCGTAAGGTAGCTCTTCAAAATATTATATAGGTGCTCTGGCAGAACTTGTCGTAATTTAAACTTTAAGCCTTCGTGCCAGACCTTGTCAAAGGCTTGAGAAACGTCAAGGAATACGCTTGAACACATCTTTTTTTCTTCAAGTGATTTTTCGATTACATGTGTTATTCGACGTACTTGATCAACTGTAGAATGCTTACTTCTGAATCCGAATTGATGATCAGGGATGAGATGCCCTTCTTCTATTACCGGCTGTATTCGCCTAACCAATATTCTCTCGAACACTTTGGATATAATTGGAAGAAGCGAAATCGGTCTATAAGACGTTTTTTCAATCGGCGGTTTTCCAGGCTTAAGGACCATTATAACTTCGGCGACTTTCCATTGACTGGGAACATATTCTAGTCTAAACGCGGCGTTTATAATGAACAGAAGCTTAATTAGAGCTTTTCTTGGTAGTGCTTTAAGAACCTCTCCCGTAATTAGGTCGTATCCAGGAGCTTTCTTAGGTTTAAGTTTCTTTATTTCTTCCTTAAGTTCGGCAAGTGTTGCATTTCTTATTACGCTATTGTCTATATACGACGTATTTATATTTTCAATAAGAGCTTGTCCATCAAACGGTTTAAAGTTTCTTCCAGGTGGGCGGCAAAAACTAGCGCTTTCTCTTTATCATGCCTGGCCCATTCGTCTTGATTTTTCCTAATTGGCGCGGCTTGAATTTGAGGTTTTTTAATACCTTTTATAGCCTTCCAAAGCGAATAGTTAGAATCTTTTTCTGCCGTTAAGCTTTCTAGGTAAGTTCGTATTTCATTATTCTTAAGGTCTTTAATAGATCTTTTTAGTGAGTTGCACAAACGGTTAAGATGTGCTTTATGTTGCGGAGCCCGAGTTTGTTGCCATCTTTTACGCGCTTTTCTCTTCTCCTTAATCATCTCTTTTATTTCCTGTTTGAATGTAACTGGCCGGGGTTCTCTTTGGTTTGGGAGTATTCTTCCACGCGGCATCCTGTAAGATTTCGACGAAGCGATCTACTTCAACTTCAAGTTCATAGGGCGTTTTAAGTGATACGCTCAGCTCAATATTTGCTTCAATATCTTTTTTAAAGCCATCCCAATTAGTTTTCGCGCCGGTTAATCTGGCCGGTCCTACTTTTTCAATCAGAGCTTCGCTTATCGTCATAATGATTGGAGAATGATCAGAGGAGAGATCAAAGCTTTCTTCAACTTTTATACAGTTGCCAGATATTCCTTTAACAACAAAGAAATCAATCAGATCTGGTACCTTAATTCTATCAGTTGGCCAATATGTTGGTTTACCCGTCGAGTAAAAATCACAACTGAATTGCATACCCGCATTATAAAGCTTTCTACCTTTCTGAGAGGCGTACCTTGAGCCTCAGAAGGGGTGTTTCGCGTTGAAGTCACCACCAATAATAAAATTTGGTTTAAGGAAGTTGAAGATGTTTGTGAAATCACTTTCTTCAAGTTTACATCGCAGTGGACAATATATAGACGAAATGTTGAAGGCAAAATGTCTATTTCTAACGCGTACCGTGCTTACTTGCATTGCTTCTAATTCAATCTTTACTTCCGCTGAGTGTTCGATAGATTCTTTTATAAACAAAGATGATCCGCCTCTGGCTCTTTCCGATGGGTGAAAGGCGTGATACCCGCTATATCCCCTTATCTTAATATTCGATTGCTTTGTCAGATGAGTTTTACAGACTAAGCATATATCAATATCTTTTTCTCGTCGAGTCTTTGTATGAGCCCGTTAGCGTTCCAAGTAAAAATTTTAAGCGTTTCTTTCATATTCTGGTTGAAGTGCGCGTGTTATGATTGTTGTTTTCTAGTGCAACTAGTCTCTCGAAAATTAGTTTATTTGTTTTGCATTGCTCTTCAAGTTTCGCAAGAATTGGGAAAAACACTGGATACATGATCTTCTGAACTACCTCTATCACCAGTTTTCAATGTCGCAACGTGAGAAGGAGTCTTTACATTAAAGTTTGGACGGTTTCTTGCTTTGATCTCCCGTGAGTTGTCAGTCGTGTACGTACCCCGCCGCTTGAGCATAAGACTGCACGCCAATATTCGGAGATTTTGCTTCTGTCACCTTATCTCTATTACTTTCGGATAAGGAACGACTTTTGGCTATTGTACCCGGACAAAGAAAGGTTTCTGTAATGTAAAGACGCTCCTCGACTCGGGAAGCGAAGGACCTTACAATGCCAGATTCCTTCAATTGGAAAAAGAATTCATGTGATATAAGCTGGGCATTTTGGGGGTAAGTGAAATAAGATGGTTAGAAGCGGGCGAGTACCAGTCGCCAACGCGTAACACTGTACTACTCTATTCTGGAAGACCATCCGGAAGTCCGCAAGAATATGGAGTTAGATTACTATTAACAACAACAGCGCGAAAGGGCCTAATTTCCTGGCAGCCTCATTGTGATCGGATTATGACGGCCAGATTCCGGACTAAAGTACGACGCATTACCATCATACAGTGTTACGCCCCAACGAATGATTCACCTGAGGGCGAATAGGAGAACTTCTACAATCTA
Source organism: Brachypalpus laphriformis (assembly GCA_945910035.1). Taxonomy (NCBI): domain Eukaryota; kingdom Metazoa; phylum Arthropoda; class Insecta; order Diptera; family Syrphidae; genus Brachypalpus; species Brachypalpus laphriformis. The sequence continues at coordinate 140,644,157 of OX246754.1, forward strand.
TTAAGTGCCGTCTTCAACACAAGACCAAATAGAGACATTGTGATAGGGGATTTGAATGCCAAGATAAGCAACGACGACGAAGGGGTCAAACATGTAATTGGGAAGCTTGGACTAGGCAACCTCAATGATAATGGCGAAAGGTTTGTGGATTTCTGCAATGCCAACCGCCTTTTACACCATGTTTGAGCACAAGCCCTGCCACAAAGTCAGCTGGGTTTCCAACGACAGGTAAATAACCTCCAACCAAATTGACCATTTTGCCACCAGCCGCCGCTTTAGAAGTAGTCTCCTGGACGTCCGAAACAGGCGAGGGGCAGATGTGAGGATAGTACGAGATCACCATCTTATGATAGCTACTCTCCAACTACGCACCACTGCAGTTGGAAGGTCCCACGACAACACAAGAATGCCCAGGTTCAGAATCGATAGACTTTGTGATCCCTCAGTACGCCAGCAAGTAAGGGAGCACTTTTCGCAAGGTATGGAAGCAATCAGGACCTCGCTGCCCGCAACCATCCAAGACCATTGATGTGCGGTGAAAAATGTTTTTACATCTGGTGCTGAAAGAATTGTCGGTAGATCGCAGGGAAGATATAGGCCGTGGCTTTCCGATGATGCCTGGAGACGGATTGACGAACGAAAACAGCTGAAAGCTCGCGTTGCAGCTACTCCAGCAGCAGGGAGAAGGGAACTAGAATTCCTAATTCGCATGAAGATGAAAGAAGTTCAGCATAGCGTGGGACGTGACAAGCGCAACTACATCAACGCGCTGGCTACAGAAGCAGAAGAAGCTGCACGGAGGTGCGACAGCAGGGCCGTCTACAGAATCACCAAAGAGCTGGCAGGTGGTCGCAGCTCCAGCCAACACCCAGTGAAAAGCCTAGGCGGCTCCTTGCTCGTTTCGGATGAGAACCAGCTCAAGACATGGAAAAAACATTTTGCTACGGTTTTGAACCGCGTATTCGCTAGCGATATGCTCCCAAATCAGACTGAGGTGCCAGAGATGAGATCATTACCGGAATCAAGGCACTCAAAACCAACAAGGCGGTAGGACTTGGCGGTATTCCAGCAGAGCTCGTACGAGCGGCACCAACAGCATCGGCTGAGCTTCTGCTTCCACTTATAGAGAGAGCTTGGGAAGCTGAGAGCTGAATATTAATTGCCAGTCCACCTGCTGTTCATCGATATTGAGAAGGCGTTCGATAGTGTTAACAGGGAGTTTATTTGGCGTGCCTTACGCAGAAGAGGTATTCCCGATAAACTAATTGCTATTATCAAGGTTTGTCTAAAGGTTGAAGGTTATCTAAAGAATTTGAGATCCAAAGTGGGGTAAGAGAAGGCTGTGTCCTTTTACCAATATTATTCCTATTGGTGATTAGCAATGTGCTTCGTGCAGCTTTGTCGACGTGAAACGGAAGAACTCGATGGACTCTTACATCTCAACTGAAACACCTTGACTACGCTGACGATGTATGCTTACTTTCCCACAGAATTATGGACCTCCACCAAACGACAGCAGGGGAGAGGGAGGCAGGCGTCGTCGGGCTGAAAATTAATACGGCAAAAACTAAAATTATCAGTCTTGGAACTAACTCATCGGCTCAAATATGCATTGCTGGACAACCGGTTTATAGGGTAGAGGCTTTTCAGTATATTGGGAGTATTGTTTTGACCGATGGTGGAACCGAACTGGAAATAGCCAACAGGATAGCCAAAGCAAAGTCCGCATTCGGGATGTTGTCCAAAATATGGCGAAGCAATGCAATCAGTTTGAACACCAAGATAAAACTGTTCCACTCCAACGTTGAATCCGTGCTGTTATATGATTGTAGCACGTGGAGAGTGACCACTACTATCACCAGAAAGCTGCAAATGTTCAGAAGCAGAACAGTCGAGAAGGAGGCACGGCAGTTGGGGAAAAGAAGAAAAAAGCACTCAGACACATTGCCAGAAACCGTGCACGATGGCGCGTAGGCGCTGTCGAGGCCCTAGGACCCACAAGTGGATACAGGACATAAGTAATAACATAACTAACGCTCAGAGCATAAGTGGAATGCAGGCTACTCAAGGCGGCGGTGATTTTATTAACTCCGAGCGCCCGTTGTCGCTCGTTGTTATCGCCTCTCGTATTATCTACGGATCATTTAAATTTACGTGCATTTATCTACTTAATTCAAGAGGTTTACGCTTTTTTAATCCTCTGACCGGGTAATTCTATATATTATTTATTAATATATATTATTTTCATATTTTCTTTATTTCAGCAAAAATTTACATTCTTAAAACTACTATTGCACGATTTACAGAGATTTGGCTATTGCTACCTTACTACTGAAACTTTATATAATCTTTATAAACTTATTGGAAAACTACAATTGATAATTAGAGGAAAAGCTTCTAGGAAAAACCTCTATACAAACATATTTTATTTTTCATCGAGATGAGGGAAGTGGTGGTGTGCTATCTTGATTTCAAGTAGGCTATTGGGATATAGTTATATAAATTAATAAGTGTAAATAACACGACAAAAATAAATAAGTTACAAATACGCATAAATTATATTAATAAATACAAATTAATAAATATAAATAATATTGATAGATAGACATGTACGAACATATTAACAATGTAAATAAACAAAATAGATAAATTAAATAAATAAATAAATAAATAAATAAATAAATAAATAAATAAATAAATAAATAAATAAATAAATAGATAAATGAATAAATAAATAAATAAATAAATAAATAAATAATTAAATAAATAGATAAATGGATAAATAAATAAATAAATAAATAAATAAATAAATAAGTAAATAAATAAATAAGTAAATAAATAAATAAATAAATAAATAGATAAATGGATAAATAAATAAATAAATAAATAAATAAATAAATAAATAAGTAAATAAATAAATAAATAAGAAATAAATAACACAAGAATAAATAAATGAATAAGTAAATTTATTATTAAACGATTATAAACTTGATCACAGTTTATTCGCAATGTTTAATGCAGTAGACCTGAAATCAAGTGGTTTTCAGATAAATTGCAAGAACAGCTGTAGCGCTCAATTAATTTGTTCAGTCTTATGGACACTTTTTCAATATTTGAGATCATTGAGTTACATATCTCTTCAGTCGAAAAATGCCAAGGCAAGTTTAAGATCATTTTCAATAGTTTGTTTTGTGTTACTTGTAATCTGCGGAGATGACTTTTTGCACATTTGCCCCAAACTGGAGATCCATAGAAGATTATTGATTGGAAGATTGCTTTAAAGATAATGAGTTTGTTTTCATTACTCATTTTTGATCTCCGGTTAATAAATGGATACAGCATTTTAATTGTAATATTAACTTTTTTAATGGTTTCTTGGATATGAGAGCTAAACGTTAATGATTTGTCAAGGTGCACCCGTTACGTTGTTACAATGATTTTACTTAAGCCCTAACAAAAACATATTTGTGCCGTTGGGCATGCGCATTACGTGTTTTGGTGCACGTTTGTTTCCGTGTTTCCTTGTGAACACCGTTTCTCGAAAACTTCTAGAGGTAGGTACTTGAAATTTTGCACAGTTATTCCTTATTTTGCCTAAATGCGAGATAAGAAGGAGTTTTCCGAGATTCAAGGTCTAAGTGGCTTAAAGATTTAAGGTCTAAGTGGCATCTGTAATTATTGATTCCACAGCCGAAGCTCAGTACTGGCTCTCCGGATTAAAAAATAAAAAATAAGGGAAAATTTAGTCATTTAAGGTATAAAACATCCTTCTGCGTTGTCCTGAAGCTGAGCAATGCTAAAAACGATTAATCGAATACCCGTCCACAATTTTCCTTCAGTGGAGACCACGGTCAGCAGCCATGCACCAGTGGCTATCGTTGCATTAGTATGTGTATGTGAGTATATGGGCGCGCTGTTTAGAACTTTAGTGTGATCCCCTATAGAGTAAAAATTGAAAAAAAAATATTATCCGCGCCAATTCTAAATCTAAGACATTTTAAATTTTATTAATTAGGATATGTTTATGGTATCAAGCCTTTCTGCAATTAAGAGATTTCGCAATATACGCGACCATATGTATATACATACCATATGCACGTACAGACATAGAACTATTGCAATATTTTTCCATTTTATTTGATCTTTGGATTTGTTCATATTTTAAAATGTTTTAATAGGTTTTAAATAAATTATTAACAGGGTGGCGTAGGCAGTATATTGCAAGTTGAATACACATACTTTAAGTCTGTTTTCCCACCGGTAGTTTTGATGATGTTTTTCAAAAACTACTTCAGGTAATTATACATGTTTTTCAAATGTAATAAACTATTTCATTAAAACGTTACAGCACATCTCTAAATAAAATATTCTGGCAGACCGTCCGCCGAATCAGAAGAAGAAAGTTAAATATCGTGAAAGGAGTCAAAACCAAAGACGGTACACTGCTTTCCAATGAGCGATGGAGATGGAGCGAGCACTTTTCAGAATTGCTCAATCCCGAACAAGCCATGCCATCAGGAAGATGACAGACCTATGCTCGAGACTTTCGCGATCAAATTGCTAAAAATCGGCGAATCTACCGATGTGGATGAAATCCGGCCACAAATGCTAAAGGGTTTTAGTAAAGAGTGAGTGCAATGGCTCTCACGTGTCATCAACCCGGCGAGTGTGGCTGGGTATGACATACCCACCCTGTTATTTACATAACTGCATTTTTGAAACTGATCACACAAACGCATATACCCTTTATAATAAAATACCATTTTTTAAATGTTAATATTTATTATAACAATATTTACAGGTTATTTTGTATGCGGGTATGCCATGCCCAGCCACATACTCTATGTTACATTTTGTCACCACACTCTCGCGCGCCGGGTTAAAATGAATGCGGTGAAACACCTTGTGATCGGCAAATGGGAGTGATTTTCCTTTTTGTAAACAAGGGGGCAAAAAAGATTGCGCCAACTACAGGGGTATATATCTTTTAAGTATCCCTGGAAAAGTCTTTGCAAAGGTCTTAGAGACACGTGCCAGAGCTTTGGTTGAGGATAGTTTGGGGGACGAGTAACGTTCCCATATTTGTTTCGCTGAAATACAGGATAAATTGGAAAATATATGTCATTTATCGGGATTAAAAAAGAAAAGAAAAACAGGATTATTGCAGCATATGCATATTATATTTTTTTTTCATATCTTATTTTTAATTTTATAATTAATTTATTAATCTTCAACCTCTTCCGAACACTTTAAACTTGATTGGATTTTTCTCGATTACAAGAGGAGAACCAAAATCTTACCAACGATATTTGAATAACACAGACAAGACACACTCAATGACGAAACATGTAACTGTTCAGACTGATAAATACGCAAAAGTACATATGTGTGGAAAAGCACAGTGGCTCATGGGTACAAAATTAAATTATAAATAGAACACTGTAAATAAATGTGTTTCGAGGTGTAAAACAATTAAAGCTTTTGAATCTTGGTAAGAAAGATCTTTGGTGATGAGTTTTAAAGTGTAATGGTAAAGTTAAGGAGATGAACATAAAATAATTTTAAACACTGTGAATCTTGAATAGGAAGTTGTGAGTTGAAATGATGCCTGCATTGGATTACAGGGTTTTCGTAGGAAAATACAGGAGTGATATATTGGCATGAGAAAACAGGATAATCCTGCGAAATACAGGATAGATGGGAGCGTTAGGGATGAGCAATGCGTTTTTCGTCCCGGTAGAAGCAGGACCGACCAGTTATTCACTCTCAGAATGATTCTTGAGAAGGCCTGGAAGTATGTTGAACCTGTATACACCTATTTTGCGTATTTGGCAAAAGCATATGTTAGGGTTCCTCGAGGCAAACTCTGAGGGTTAGGATTCCCTATTAAGAGCGATGCAGTATTTATATACAAACTCTAAAAGCTGTGTTCGGTTAAATGGCGGTAAATCAATACCCTTCACTGTGGGGCTGGACTCTGCCAAGAGTGCCTTTTGTCACCTCGCCTCTTCATTGTATATATGGACTGGATGCTGCAGCGCAACCGTGGCAGAGAATGTTGCAAAGTGGAAGACTTAAGGATTAGTCATCCTCTCTTTGCGGATGATTTGGTCATCTTCTTCGGCGCGCACTCGAAAGGTTTGTAGCCGTTGTGATGATTCTGGAATGAAAGTAAACGTGAACATATCGGAATTAATGGTTGTTTCCAGAACGCCTATTCAGTACACTCTGCATGTGTGTAGAGTCCCACTGAAGCAGGTGGATAAGTTTAAGTATCTCGGGGACTTATTCACGAGTGATGACCAGAGCAATGCCGAGTTATTCTGTAGAATTGGTCAGGCTGGATCAATTTTAAGAGAGCTATGTCAATCTGTTATAAGGAATGTCGAACTTAGTGTTCATGCTAAATTATCGGTTTTTAATTCGGTATGTGTTCCAACTCTCACCTATAGTCGCGGGTACAAGCTGCTCAAAGAGGTTCCTTCGTAATGTTGCTGGAATAACTCGTACGGATCGAGTGCGTAACACCAAGGTACGCGAGACGCTCAATGTTGAGCAGCTATTTCTACGAACGGAAGGATTTTGCGGTTTGGTCACGTAGTGCGTATATCCCCAAACTGGCTTCCAAGATGTGCTATGATTGCCGTGCCATAAAGTTAGCGACTCCTGGGTAGGCCTAGAAATAGATGGTTGGATCAAGTCCGACATCTCTCCTGGAGTCGTCTAGGGATTCCTCCTGATGATTTGGGGTCGACGGTAGAAAATTAAGAATGATGGAGAGTGTACCCAATCATCCTACGCTCACGACCCTCATAAAGGATTAGCGGGCAAACTATTTCAATGACAAAACGGAGAGTGCTCTAAAGAAGTGTACTTGAAATCGCATATTAAAATACCCAGCGAAGCGGGTACAATCAGGTAGTTTCTATTATTTTCATTTTAAAATATATACTATTTGGTTCTTTTTGGGATAAGATCACAAAACGCAATAAAAGTGATATTTAAATGCAAGTCCATGAAAAAGCAAAACGAATGGTCATTTTTGTGGAAAGTCGTGGACTTAGGTGCGCCTATTACCAACTAATATTACCATAAAACTAATTTACTTTTCAAAAGGTCAAGGTCGACAACAGGAAAAAGGCAGGTTCTTGCGTTGGATCCGACGCAAGATTGAACGAAGTCGATAACAAAGTTTTCGACATATTGGAGCATCTTTGCTCCAGATATTATTGGCCTGCCAGTCCCCGAATCGCTTCGTGGTGATCTGGCTAATGAGTCTTCTGGTATTTTCCAAGGATCTGCACCTGAAGTACAGCAAGCACTTCCTTCGGGTGATATGGAAACGTAAGCTTTACTTGTTAGCAGGCTAGTTGCAGTAGAAAGTGAAGACAAATTTCATGTTCGTCGTCTGGTATGAAGAATTGTGTACATAATTAAATGTGTTTTTTAATTGTTCTGCCATTAAGAGCCCAAAAGAAAGTATATCCTTGACGGCAAAATTGCAGACCTGAAGAAGGAAAAGCTTTTGTTGGAGATCGAGAACTTAAAAAAAAACGAAACAAAGAACTTGATCTGGATATTGAAAGAGTGCAGTATTTTGACATTAAATAAATACTAATGAAAATAAAAACATTTTTTATTTTTCCAAAACTATTGCCTAAACGAGTTTATTATTTCTTGTCTACGTGTTATCCCAGCTTGTGTGTAAGTATAGTGTCTTCTCTTAACTGGTCTGCTTCATCCTCAGTTTCACGTTCATTTTCATTTATAGTATGTGAAGCTAAATTATAAATCGTTACACAAGCTTTTATTATTGATATAGGAATTTCTCTTTCAATACACCAATTGCATTTTCGATTGACCGCCTTGTTAATTTATATGAACGGTTGAACCTTTGAACTGCGTCATCATTTAAATTGCTATTTTGTGGTGTTATTAGCCAATCTGCACAAGCATATCCGGAATCCCCTAGTAAAATCGATCGTGGATGCGGCCTCCAAGCAGAATCCGTCTAAGACCATAGCACACTGTTCCGCAATACGCTTGTATCATGAATTTTCCCTGGCCATCTGGCACTGGCATAGTAAGATCGCAACTCCGGGCTACATACGAGTACAAGCATACAAATAATTGAGTGGTTTCCATGTCAATCAACGAAGCGGTCTTCATACTCATTTGAAGCGTCTATTGTTTTCAGCGTTCCATCAATACATCCAGCAACATTTGGCATACCAGCAATAGAATACAACTTTTCGATCAATTCCGAAGTATTTGTTGGCTAGTTTACCTGATTACGGAATACACTTTGGTTGAAAGCATTAACAACCCTTTTAAATACACTACAAACGGTTGACTTTGAAACCCCATGCACATCAGCTACACCATGATATTGAGAACCATTACCTAAGTAGTTGCTGTTGGACTGACAGCGCATGATTACGATTAGTTTCTTGTGGTAGGGATAGTCCAATGTTTTTTTTTGCAATTCTTCGAAAGCAGAGAAGTTGATTCTAAACTTTTCATTAAATTTATGATATGTTGTGATATAAAAATTGGTACGCTTTCAAAAAATTCGCGGTTCTCGTGTCCGATTGCCTTTGTAGTCACTATCATCACTGCTTGAAATCATTTTATTTTAAACTTATTTAACACACTGTGAGGGTATCTTTCTTCAAAGGCTGAGGTGGGCTCGCCGGCCCCAGGGTCAACCAAAAGGAACACCCTAGACTTTGGGAAAGAGGTACTTTATTTTTCGGATTGGTTTAACAATAATTGCTTGGAACAATTCTAGTAGGGTTTTTATAATTTTTTACAAGTTTTATACCTAACAATCAAAATGATACGCTTACTACTATCGTCGTCCTGCGGCTGGTTCTGGTACGGGGCGGGGTTATGCGTCCTGTTGTCTGGCTCGGTTCGGTGCGTCGTCTCGAAGGAGTTTCAGTCCGCACTTAGGGCAGGCTTAGGAGGGACCCAGTCCGCACTTAGGGCAGGCTTAGAAGATAGCAGTCCGCACTCAGGGCACGCTTGCTGTGACCCAGTCCGCACTTAGGGCAGGCTTAGGAGGGATCCAGTCCGCACTTAGGGCAGGCTTACTGTGACCCAGTCCACACTTAGGGCAGGCTTAGGAGGGACCCAGTCCGCACTTAGGGCAGGCTAAGGAGGGATCCAGTCCACACTTAGGGCAGGCTTGGAAGGTAGCTTAACAAAGGGGTGGCAAATCCGCTCTGGTTAAATCGGTTTGTTTCTCTCAGACGAGGAGAAACCTTTCGGACGGGCCGGCTTTAGCTAGTAGCAGACCGGTGGGTTATTGCCCAATCACCGGGGTGAACGCAGAAAAAAAGATCGGTGGAAAGTCCTAAGACTAATTCTTTGAGAGGCCGTCAAGAGTACACTTACTTGGTACTACTACGCTTGAGCAGACTCTGTCGAATGCCTTTCATCCACTCTCCTTTATGGAAAAATCCTGCAAGACGAGAATGTGAATCAGGAGCCAATGCAAAATTCCCTTCACATTCTCGTGTGCGACCTTTTTTTTTTTAAAGGAAATCCACCGGTCCATTGTACTACCAGGAAGTAACCTTTCTTTGGTGCAGTGGTTGGAAAAAATTCGATGTAAATCGTTTTTCCTTTATACTTGGGTGACCCATGGTTGCTGTTCCCCGCTGGGGCTTAAACCTGCACACATCGGTTAATGAGCAAACGCACTACCCACTGCACTATTGCCACCCCCACTTGTAGTTACAACTCCGTCACTAATAATTTTTTCCGCAAATATAATACTTTTACGAAACAGAAACATTCGCCGGAGTTGTAAATTCACTTGCAGTTACAAGTCTGGCGTACTTGTAGTTATTACTGAATTGGCAATCTTTATGAAACAAAAATTTGCACATAATTTACAAGTTCCAAGTGAATTTACAAATAACTTTTAATGTTGTACTTTCATGAAATACAACTTGTACTTCTTTCAGTTCAGAATACGCGTTTTCATGTTTGATTCGGTAGTATCTATTACAGATTTTCGAGTACAATATTGCAGAATATTTCTTTGGCAGGCTTCTCTTAAGTTTGAAAATCAGTCCGTCATGCCAAACTTTGTTAAATGCTTGAGCCACATCAAGAAAAACAAGGGCGTTTTGTGAAGTTGACTTTTCTATGCCCTTAGCTGCTTTGCAGAGGGAATAGTTAGAACTTTTACCATTCGATAATCTCAATAGATAGACGTACGTTTTTTCATCATTAAACTCTTTTATCGTCCTTCTAAGCTTTTGTGTAAGGCCGTTGAATATACTTTTGTCCTGAGGGGCTCTAGTTTGTTGCCATCATTCCGTTTTTTTAGCAATCAGTTTTCTTAGTTCGAGTGGATAATTATTTTCTGTTAGCTTGTGTTTGTATTGCGGGGTGTTTTGCCAAGCAGTGTTTTGGATATCTTTTATGAATTTTTCGACATCACCATCTAAGTGTTGCGTACATCTCATCGATACTCTTAGTTTTATCCTTTCCTCAAAGCCGCTTCAATTTGTTCGAGTGTTTGTAAGTCTCAAGTTTATCTCTTTCGGAACAACAAGTGGTTGCGAGAAGTTAGGACTAGGCACTTGCTGAGCTATTGTGCCAAATATTTATATTCTTGTATAAAACTGATAATCAAAGTTAATGCACCCATTTCTGCATTATCAGCACACGTGCGTCAGGTCGAATGCCAATAATGCAGAATAAGATACGTTTCTAAGAGTGGTTTAATATCCCTGTCTGGAATAGTAGTAAGTAAGTAAACAATAGTCATTTTTATTAATTCAAATATTCCCTCTGGAACATTTTCTTACATTTGGTAAGTTGAAAAATAGACACTTTCAGCCTATAAGCAGAAGTTGAAATAGTACTTGAGGATTAAGTTTGTTGTAATAAAGAGACATTAGTCTCCTTAAAAAAATATTTTTTTACTTATTGAACGTATAAAGTCGTTAACTACCGCCCGAACAGTGACCCGATCAATATATAAGTGCTTATAAGATAAAGGTTTAAACACAACACAAATTAAATGCAACAGTTCCCATCGGAACAGTGCACATATTTTAAACACAATGAAAATACTTCCCATTGGAACAGTGAACATCTCTGGACGAAACCAGAGTGATCGAGCAGAGTACCGCAGTAGGGAACTTCCAAAATTCAACGAAAGCAGCTAAAAAGGAATAATAGTTCTCATCTAGACAGCACTAGATCGGTTCCAGGATAGAGACATCTAAGCAATATCCTGTCCAGACAAGCAATGAAGAGGATCATTATTCCATTGCAAGTTAAGAACATATTACCCACTTCATTCTCAAATAACAACATTTTTTTACTCTTATACCTTAAACAAATGCATACATATTGTCCTTGCAGGCTGTGCTTTCCCACCACGCTACAAAAAATGTCCTCTTTTTCTAGCTTTGCGTTAGAATTACACAGGACAATTTAACGTCCTTGGCAGAAGTTATCCTTCGTCGCATCATCCATCATCTTTTGAGTGGCGTGAGCCGTATTAGGCTAATGTTGTCGACTTAGTCTTGATACGGATTGCCATGAGACGTTCGTTCATAAGCCGCAAACTCAAGACATCTTGCTTAAGTCTACTTCTAATAACAAATCCGCACCCAAAGAGATGCACTCCTTGTTGTCTGTAGCAATCGCACTAGTTGGATCGCGGCAATGTTTGCTTTGCAGCAGTCTAGGGCCTCTGTAAGGTCGTTTTTACGTCTAAACCAAAATTATTCGTATCCGAGGTTCTTGGTTGCTTTGTAACGAAAGGTTATTTTACGGTCCTGGGAAGTTAACCCAACGGCGCAACCTCCAACCTGGGTGGTCGGTTCGTTTTTGTACACCACTAGGAGGCTGGTTCCAGAAGTCCACTACCGGAGTATGAGTGCTGCCGTCGGCCCATTAAGGGCTCCTCCACCACCATTTCTTTTCCAAGGTCGTGACTAACCTCGAAAATTCCTTACGAACCTGTGATCCGAATATGTCGAAGCAGCTCGTGCAGGGCGTACACTAAATTCAACCTTAGTGGAACTGTAGATGCCACCAGTGACTCCATCTAGGAAATTCGTCCACTTCTGTCTGGGACAAGAAGAGATATGCTCTAGTAAGAAAGCACTCTTCTCCCCACTCTCGTGTGCTGCCGCCAAGATCTTCCAAAGGGGTTGGTTACTCTATCTCCGACGAAGGTACTAGGCAATCAGCGGTCACTAGCATGAAGGCAGAGATTGGAAATTGGTAGACCTATGATAAGTGAAAGCGCTTGTGTTTCCATATCATCGCACTATCGTTTGTAGTATAGTTTCTTCTGTTAGGAAGAAGATTATTAGGAAAATGTTTTGTACATTTTATAAAAGAAGTTGCACTTAGGTCTTCCGTAGACTATTGCCAGTTGCTTTTAAGAAATAATAATTATTTATTCTTCCTTCAGTTTAATTTTTACAAAGCGTTCGGAAGTGTCAAATATTTTTGAATAAAGGGTTTGACAGCCAGAAAGTGCGCGCCTCTAAAGGAACACAGAATCATTAATATCCCAACATCGGTTTAAAAATCACTAAACTTATCGAATAAAACTATTGTACATCAGGAGAACCTCTAAATATAATATTATATAGTACGAGAATATTTTCTTAAGGCATAAAAAACTTAAAAAAAAAAAATTAGAAAAAAGCTAATAATATCTTTAAAAAAATATATTTTTTCTTCGAAATTCTAACTCTAATTCATTGTTGCTCTTGCTTAATAGGTATAAACAAAATAAATTTACTGGAATGCAGTAAACAACAAAAAAAAATATTTATTTTGAATTCTTTATTAAAATCCCCGTGAATGTGGAGAACGGTTTTCAAAAACTCCTTAAAAGGGTCCTGTCTATTTTTTTTTTAATCATTCTCCTTGGTATGCTACACTCATTGCAACTGCAAGATACAGTGTAGTCTCTGTTATTAGGTCAATTTACTTAAATTATTTTAATCCAAAACTGAATTTACGCTGAATTAAATTTGGATGATTTTTGGTAATTATTTCGAAAAAGACCTCCCCTTTAAAACTAGCCATACAGCCAGTAGTGGGTAAGTGACATTTAATTAATTTAATTAATCTCAGAGATTTATCCGCTCACGTGACTGTTGTGACGTGACGTGACGTTGCTCTGCAAAGGGTATGTCAACAACTGTCAGGCAGGCGCCTCAGGCTAAGCCTATTCGAGAACAGTTTTGTGCCGGCCAACATCGAGTAAGGGGTTTTACGTTTTTAGGCCTTTACACTAATTAAAAAAAAGACTTCCTGTAGTGGAATTTGAAAGAAAAAAAAACCTTTTTTAATAGTATTATTAACGTGCTGTCAAAAAAAATTGCTTATATGCTTTTAAGGCCTTTTTACACTAAAAAAAAAAGTTTGCGAATTCCCTATGTTGGAAACCCGCCCCGCGATTTCATTCATTTGCCTCACTCCATTGTCCATGAAATGGAGTGATGCATACAACTTGATTTGAGCACGGCGAAATTGCGCTGGCTTTTTTTTACAGGGACTAAGTATGAAGATTATTGGCATTTGGATTGGAGTTGCATGAAATACTCGTATGTGCATACTTATTTATTCATCTCCAAACTATAAGCTCTGAAAAATAGTTCATAGTTATTTTTAAGCTCAGAGATTTCAAAGCTGGAAAATTGTGTTTCTTTCTTTATTAGAGCATGACCAGAGTGAACTCCATGTGATCAGAAAGAATTGATTGGGCAATCTGTACAACGGAGTAAAAACTGTCAATTTGTTAAACAGACCATACGCTTCCGTAAAAATATTAAATGGCACGTGAACCCATGCATTATTAATTATATTAATTCAATCTCTTATTCTGTTTTAACGACTGTTCCATGACCTTGGTAAACGATTTTTTTCTTTTAAATTATTTCTTATTTTTAACTTACACATAATCAGAAATCGATGTGGGATATCGTCCATCCGGCCACATCATAAAACAAACTGTTCGGGATTTTCCATTATAGTACCTGTATAAAAATTACAAAAATATTAGATTAATAAGTGGAAGAGTTTTTTTTTATTTAAATATATATTATATATTATTTTTTAAGAGACTGGTGCTGAGTTTGTTGCTGTTCTATTAAAGTTTGCTTGAATCTATTGTAAATGCAATTCAAAGAGAAAGTTTGTCAACGGAGAATTTCTAATTAGGGCTGAGAAATTATATATCTAAGCCATAAAATATAATTGAGTTTCAAACTAATTTCTAAAAGTGTACATTGGCTAAAATAAAAACTATTTTGGTTTATGGTTTAACAGATGCACTTCGAATTTAATTGCAGTTTTCTCTCACAATAATCCAATTGTTGTATTGAAATTAATATGTTCATGCGCATGGATTGCGAATATATTTATTCAATTTGCTTTTTAGTTAAATTTAGCTTTGCTTTTTATTGATTACATAGAGTACGTGGTATATTCTCGGATAAATAAATATATAAATATTATTGTAAAGTAATTATTTAGAAAATAGAAAAAGGTCATAAAAATAAGGAAAGCGGAGGAAAACGAAAACAGATTTAATTTTTGAAAAAATCAAACAAAATATTCCTGAAGCGATCTCTTGAAAAATGAAAATCGAAATATTTACGGGCTTCATTGAAATTCATAAGGAACATAGAGAATGGTTCATTACCACCATAGTTTCTTCTATGTCCTGGTTGGAAGAGAACATTACGAATTTTAAGACGCCTTTTAAGAGCATAAATGCGTACCGGGGATAAAAGGACGGGACTATGCGGTACCTAACACAGAATGACTTTTATAAACATTACATCATGGGCATACATAGCTCTTTACGTTAATGGTAAGACTACCAAGAAATTGGCATCGTGCGCATTTTTCAAAAGATGTATTTGGTAAAAACCCTCTGCACCCCTTCTATGCGATATGAATGAGTCTGATAAATTAGATTTCAGATAATTGGCGTACTCGAGGATCGACCTTACCAAGGAGATGAAAAGAGATATTATTGTATGTGGCAGTGCTGCCACTAGACGCGAAGCGTATTATAGCAGATCCCTAAAAAAAACATGTAGATTGAAACAAAAGATAGCACAACAGTTTTCAAGTATCATCAAAATATAATTCATTTATTTATTAAAATTTCCACTTAAAGTGACATTAACAAAAATAAATAATAAAATAAAAGTAATGAACAATAAACAAAAATAAATATATTAGACTTTTAAACTCTCCATTAATAAAAATAAACAATGAACAAAAATAAATAAATTAGGCTTTGTGGCGACACTATGTACAGATGAAAATGCATATGTACGATGGAGCAAAGCCAAGAGTAAGATGTCCCGCTGGAGTGACCGAAGAATTCCCGTCAAAGAGACCATCTTACGAAAAATAGAGCGCGACCGGCTCGGTATTGACACGTTCAAAAAAGAGATAATTTGAACCATGTTTAAAAAGCAATATCATTGAACGTTCTGAAGACATCGCGAGACAGGGGAGGCAGGCCTATAAAAGCCTGGATCACACAAATGCAACGACACCAGCATTTGATTGGCCTAAGTCACCACATGATCCAAAATCGGGAGGCCTGCCGATATTTTCTGAGGTCAAATAGGCGAATCCCTCAGGCGGGTCAGTAGAAATGCAGTGAAGTGGGAGGGTGATGATATCTTGTTTTCGGATAATAACCTCGCCGAAATAGGAAGAAGAAGAAGTTTTTGTGACGACACTACATAAACAATGAACAAAAATAAATAAATTATGCTTTGTGGAATTCTCCATCAATAGCTTAAATTTTCTAGCAAAATTAAAAGATTCATCCGGTGGTTAAAAAATTAGATTGCCTTTTAAAAGTTCTTTACAAAGGAAAACATTTTCAACAGTCTTTGTACAAAGACTATTTCTCAAATCGTTTTAATTATGTTGTTGTAAGGTTAAACATAAGCGATGCTAGTTCAAAAAATACAAAATCCTCGACCCCACTCAAGGGACTAAAAACTAATAACCACGCAGTACAAAAAAATGCAAAACTCACGCTTTTTTGACATTTGAGGGTAGCGAAACACATGGAAAATGGAGCGACCCGACCAATAATAAACCGATATAAGTGATGCCAAATAACTCAAAATGTTTAAAAGAAACGTCCATATGTGAGCGAGCAATTAAATTGTAAATTCAATATTTAATGAAATTGAAGTTTAAATATGCGATAAAAACCTAATAAATCTTTAGATAAAGCTTGTAGATAGTAGCAAGACTGAAAAGCAAGTAGATCTGTTAGTTTTGTAGTAAAAGCGGCAGTGCTGATGTGGATCAAAGAAATCTTCTAAAATCCTTTTAATAAATCCAACAAGTGAGTTAGCTTTAGCTATTATGTACTCAATGTGAGGAACAAAAGTTAGCTTAGTGTCAATAATAACACTAAGATCATTAATTTAATTTACTCTTTTAAAAGACATCAATTAAAGAATCTTAAGGAAAATCTTAAGATCATTTGCAGGTGCCGTGAACTAAGGCAATATGAACTAACGCCATAATGGTGCAAATTCATTTTCAAATGCGAATTAACGCCATAATCGACTTATGACCTTATTTCACTTTCAAATGAGAACTAAAGTCATATGGAGTTAGTTCGTTTTAGAAAGTGGCCTAAGTTCTCATTTGAATGTGAATTAAAGTCATATGAAGTTATTTCTCACCTATAAAGGTGGGAATGAACTTCACTTTCTTATGGGAACTTGGTACACAGTCGAAAACATGAAGAGGGAAGTAACCGACAATAACTAATAATGCATGTTTCTTAATACATATATATCGACATAGATGCATACATAGATACATATATACATTTTACGGCGTATAAACAGTGAGATAGGTATGCCGCCCTGCAACCCCCCTGCCTGGGGTCACTGTTGGATTTGAGGTGAGTGCGAGGATGGGTGTATGTAAAGTTCCTTTATATTCATGTTTCTCACCCAACCTCGCACCCACCTCATATCCAACAGTGACTCAGTAAGCCCCAAATTTTTCTTTTGGGACTTTTGTCCCACCCCATCGAGACATTAAGTCCAACATTTTTTTGACGACAATGGGACATAAGTCCCAAATTTTCGGAGAGTTAATATCTATTCAAAAAACTGTGGATTTCCATTAGGAGTCGTATTTTAATGAATATAATATGAGCGCAGGGATATATGTCAAAAATTTTTTTTGTCGAAGATGACGCATACATGAGTCCACAATGCATAAACACTGCAATGTGAACTTGGTACACACTCGAAAATATGAAGAGGGAAGTAACCTACAATAACTAATAATGTATGTTTCTTAATACATACGCATATCGACATAGATGCATACATAGGTATATATGTACATTTTACGGCGTATAAACAGTGAGCCATGTATCCAAGAACTGCAGCAATGATGCAAGGTGCGTCCTTTGCGAAGAAAAGGGAAGTAGCAACATCAAACACGCGGCAGGAAGCATAGTATGCCCGGTATACCAAGAAGCTGCAAAAGTCGCAAGAAGAATATGAAAGTGCTGCAACTAAACTTAAGCCACTGCGAAGCGGCGCAGGACATCTTGACATAAACCGTTCGCGAGTTAAAGATAGATGTTGCCGTATTATGCGAGCAGTACAAAAATCTCGATGATACAGTCTGGGCTGCGGATGACTCAAAAAGAGCTGCTATTTGGGCCTATGGAGACTGCGCCTTTGAAGAAAAAATGATGACACCCGGAACAGGCTTCGTGCGAGCAAAGGTCAAAGGAGTACATGTCTATAGCTGTTATGCATATCCAAACAACACCGTTCGAAAGTATGCTTGATAAGCTCGTGGATGATGCTAGCGGTCGTAGCCCAACGATTATAGCTGTAGACTTCAATGCATGGGCCACTGATTGGGGTAGCGCACGGACCAATAGAAGGAGAGAAGCTCTCCTAGAAGCCGTATCGTCACTAGACCTAATATTGCTAAATACAGGAAGTGAGCACACTTTTAGTAGAAATGGTGTAGGCTCCATAGTTGATATCACCTTTGCAACTAGATCCTTATCGAGAGGCGCCAACTGGAGAGTCATTAATCAATATACTCACGGCGACCACCTTGCCATTCTGTTTGAAGTACAACCTAGGAGACCAACCCAGGAACGCCCAAAGAGGCACAACGAATGGGGTGGAAAGTAAGCACCATGGACAAAGACACTTTTGCCCTGATTTTTGCAGAGTCAACAATAAGCCCAGGAACAGCAAACGCTATGGCCGCTGAGGTTACCAAACAAGTAACTAGGCTTGCGACGCATCCATGGCCCGGAAAACGTCAACAAATCGCCGGTCACCAGTATACTGGTGGAACCAAGAGATAGCAGAGCTACGCAGCAAGTGCCATAGAGCCAGAAGACTATTCCAGCAATCCAGAGGTTTTTCCACACATCAGGACCTACCGGTGCAATTCAAAGATAGGCGAAGAGAGCTAAAACAAGGAGACCAATGGAAAAAGCAACGTCTAGTGCTGCTGTCTAAAGGGAAAAAAACACCAGACGAGTCCTCGTCATACCGTCCCATATGCCTGTTAGACACAATGAGTAAAATACTGGAGCGAATCATATGCAACCGATTAGAAGTGGCAATTGGTGAAGCCGGGGGACTCTCCAACCAACAGTATGGTTTTAGGAAAGCTCGTTCTACAGTAGACGCAATAAGAAGGGTAACTACAACCTTGGAAGAAGCTATTCAGGGCAGGAGATGGAGAGGCGGTGCAAAGAAATACGGTGCCGTTATAACATTGGACGTCAAAAACGCGTTCAATTCTGCGAATTGGGGACTCATAGTGCAATCGCTTAGGTCAATGATGGTGCCATGGTTCTTAATTAAAATAATACAGAGCTACTTCGAGAAACGGTTTCTGCTCTTCGATACCGACGATGGAGTAAAGCTGTACCACATATCTGGCGGAGTTCCACAAGGATCGGTATTAGGCCCTATCCTTTGGAACATTATGTATGATAGGGTACTAAGGCTTGGAATCCCAAATGAGCCAAAAATCATAGGCTTTGCCGATGATATTGCAATTGTCGTGGTTGCAAAACATCTAGAAGAAATAGAGGATATTGCAAATGAATGTATCCGAAAAGTCAAACGGTGGATCGCAGCAGTCGGGTTAGAGCTCGCCGAACATAAAAAAGAGGCAATATTGGTAAGCAGCCGCAAGAAAAGAGAAGAAATCAACATCAGAGTAGGAGATCATAATACGACATCAAAATCGGTTATCAAATACCTAGGTGTGATGATCGACGCGAGGCTCACTTACAAGGAGCACCTTGAAAGAACGTGTGACAAAGCGGCTCGGGTGAGCGGTGCCTTATCAAGAATAATGATAAATATAGGAGGACCTAGGCAACAAAGGAGACTTATTCTATCAAGGGTGGTGCAGTCCATCCTTATGTATGCGGCACCCATATGGGCCAAAGCTATGATGAAAAAGACCTATGCAAGAAGGATAAACTCTGTCAACAGACTATGTGCGCTGAGAGTATGCTGTGCCTTTCGTACGGTGTCAGACGAGGCAGTATGTGTTATCGCGGGAATGCTACCAGGGGATATCTTGGCTATCGAGCTACAAAGGATTTACGACGCCAAAATTCAGGAACCTCAAGCGTCAGTCAAAAATATCAAAATGGAAGAAAGACAGCGAAGCATAAGAGCATGGCAGGAGCGATGGAACCAGTCCTCAAAGGGAAGATGGACCCATCGACTTATACCGGATATCCAAAAATGGATGGACCGGAAACACGGAGAGGTCGATTTCTATCTTAGCCAGTTCCTAACCGGACATGGCTGCTTTCGACCGTATCTCAACAGGTTTGGGCTCGATGAATCTCCCAACTGTCCAAATTGCGGAGAGGCCTCAGAAGACGCTCAGCACGTATTTTTTCAGTGCCCACGTTTCCATATAGTGCACAGAGAACTGGAGCAAAAAATTGGAGAAATACCAACCCCCGAAAACATTGTGCACCATATGATAGCATCGAATGCAATATGGGACGCGGTGAAACAAGTTGCAGCGATAATCGTGCAGGAACTTAGGCGGCTGGAAAGAGTCAGAGAGAGCAACCAAGTCCAACCGGCAACACTTTTGGAACAAGGAGCGGAAGAGAGCGAAAGAAGAGCATAAATAGCTAACCAGCCCCGCGAAGTAATACCTAACGATAGTCCCGCGGGGGGAGTGGTTGAAGTGTGCAGGGTGTGGTTTAGTACGTAGGCGTATTCCTGGCATCGGGTATTCAGGTTTGCGAATCGTGCATGCCAGTAGCTCGGGCTACTGGTATCTTTAGAAGATTACACACCCTTTGGCGCAACCATAAAAAAAAAAAAAAAAAAAACAGTGAGGTAGGTATGGGGGGGCATGCTGCCCCTCTGCAACCCCCCTGCAACCCCCTGCCTAAAACGAACTAACTCCATATAACTTTAGTTCTCATTTGAAAGTGAAATAAGGCCATAAGTGGATTATGGCGTTAATTCGTATTTGAAAGTGAATTAACGCCATTATGGCGTTAGTTCATATGGCCTTAGTTCACGGCACCTCATTTGCATACATTAGACATTGGCAGTATTGTATGCTTTGGACAATATCGTGAATAAAAATATTAAAAAACAGCGGTTCTAAATGGCTACTTTGTGGAGCTCCAGAATTACAGGAGATTGTTGTGTTGCGCGAGAAGAGAAATTCGTCGATTTTCAACCCGAGAAAAAATGAAAGACGGAAGAGTTTTCTAATGCTGTAACTCCACTGTCCATCCGTCGTTCCCAGTGTTTCCTCTATGTCGTATAGTACAAGCCAATTTCTCTGATTTACTCTTATATAATATCTATCCAAGCGAAAGTGCATAGTGCAGAAATATTGTTTAAAGGCACAAGATTTTTGCAAGCAATATTGCCTACCCCTTCGGGTAGGGGTTAGAATATACCCGAGGTAGGCATGCCTGTCGTAAGAGGCGACTAAAATCCACCCTTCGTATACCGGGCTTAAAGTGTATACAAAAAATGCAATAAGTAAAACGAAAAGATTTAATACCCTAGGTGGCAGTCCAGGTTCACTGGAAAATCCACCCCCTTCGGAGGTAGGCTCTACGGATTCTGGGGAGAGCCAATTATTGCAATTGATAAATCCCTTTATAAAAAGTTCAAGGGTACCTCGGTCTCCACCATCAAGACCGAATGTCTCCGGGAAAAAAAGTCCGCCGGAAGTGCAAGCGCACAAGAAACAGGACTCAGAGAAATGTAAAAGCTTTGAGAAGGAAAATAACGAACTTCGCAATAAGCTTAATGAAATGGATCGACTCTACCAAGAGCTCAGAAAAGAGGTAGACATGCTGAGAGAGGAAAACAAGCTTCTAAAGAACTCGCTTTTACAAAAAGAACGCGAAGATTCCCCTCCCCGCGCAGCTAATTCACAATATCACACGGACGAAGAAGAGCTTGCACGCGAAACGAATGGCGTCTTAAAGAAAAGACCTAGCAAAAAACGCAGAGCCGGCTCTTCGCCCGAAATCGAGCCGCGAAAAGAAGACAAGCAAAATGAGTCGAAGCCAGAACAAACTCAAGCTAAAGCACGTCCTCCGCCTGCAATAAACGTCGTTGGCATAACGGACTACAGTAAGCTACATTGCCTTCTTAAAGGAACGACGACATCGAAATTCAAGGTAACGTCACTCAGGAACAATGCGTGGAAAATTAACGTTGATGACTTCGATGGCTACCGAGCAATATCACAAAAATTGAACACGGAAAAGATCCAGTGGTATACTTATGAAAATAAGTCAGAAAGACCACTGCGTATTATAGCAAGGGGGCTCCACCCCTCGTGCACAAAAGACGACGTAATGAACGACCTCAAAGCTAAAGGTTTAAAAATTCTTAATGCCGTCAATATTCTCAAAAAGGTGAAGCAACAAACGGAACAAGGCCAGGAAATCATGGTCAAGCATGGACTTCCGCTCTTTATGCTGACCTTTGACAGGAGCGAAAATGTAGACGATATTTATAACGTTAAAACTATTCTGAATATCGTAGTCAAGATTGAGCCTATGCGTACGAGTACGAGATCGATACCTCAGTGTAAACGCTGTCAAGGCTTTAATCACACACAGTCGTATTGTCAAAAAGAGCCGAGATGCGTAAAATGTGCTGGTAACCATCTCTCGGAAAAGTGTGACCTAAATAAGCAGGCCCCGGCTACCTGAATTAACTGCAAAGGAAAGCACCCAACGAACTATCGAGGTTGCGAAGTGGCAAAAGAGCTTCAAAAAAGGCGAGACACATTTAAAAATATTCAACGCCAGAACGCAGAACCGGTTAAAAATAGTCATGAAATTGCTAAGCCAAGGGTAACGACCGTCAATAAACACGTCAAAGTTAAGACGAGAGTCGAGCAAAGTAAAGTTCCTTCGGCAAAATCAAAGGAAAAGCCACAATCTCCAGAGACGCTAACATATGCTCAAGCTGCGTCGCTAGAAAACAAGCAAAGCGGTGTTACGGTAGACCCAATCTCCCAAGTCTTCTCTATAATTCTTGCGAAACTTGAGGAGCAAACGAAGGTCAACAAAGTCATATTTGATAAATTGAGCAAGCTCGAGTTAAAACCTCGCCAAAAAAGAACTCCCATATGAATATGAATCAGTTACTAAAAATTTTAACATGGAACGCAAACGGGCTTCTACAAAAAAAACGCCGAATTAGAAGTGTTCTTGCGGAATGACAACATTGACATTTGCTTGATCTCTGAAACTCATTTGACAAAGGAATCCGGAGTAAAAATAAGAGGGTATCGTGCTTATCACACATACCACCCTTCCGGAAGAGCTAGAGGCGGATCCTCCTTATTCATTAAAGACTGCATTGAGCACTCCATAAATACGACGATTGAAATCGATACAATGCAAACAAGTTCAGTTCGAGTTAAGAATAGGCACTTGTATTTCAACATCGCGTCCATTTATTGTCCTCCGCGATGTACGTTTAGAAATAACGACTTTGTACGTCTCCTTGACTCATTTGGACCGAATTTCATTATAGGTGGCGATTTCAACGCAAAACACACCTTTTGGGGTTCCAGATCGAATTCACGGAAAGGCAGACTTCTGTACGAAGCCGGTATGCAATTCGGAGTTGATTTCTTTTCGACGGGGAAATCGACGTATTGGCCCTCTGATACAGCAAAAACACCGGACCTAATAGACTTCTTCGTAGCAAAAGGAGTATCTTCAAATTTTGCGAAAGTAGAGGAAAGCTTTGATCTCTCCTCAGATCACTCGCCGGTAATCTTGACAATAAGTGACCGACTAATGACAGTAGAAGGTGTGCCTAGATTAACTAACAAAAAAACTAACTGGCGCGACTTTAGAGCTGATTGCGAAGAAAATATTGTCTTAAATGTATCGCTCAAAGCACCCTTCGAAATAGAAGATGAACTCGGCAAATTTATTAAATCAGTACAGAATGCCGCGTGGAAAAATACACCTTTAAGGAGGAAAGAAGTCCCATGCAATGAAGCTAATTATCCGCCGGAAATAAAAGAACTTATTCGAGAAAAGAGGAGAGCACGCAAAATATGGCAACAAACTCGCGCTCCCCAGCATAAAACCCACTCGAATTTCCTATGCAATAAGCTTAAAAAAGCGATCCAAGACCTAAAAAACCGAGAGACTTCAGCTTATCTTGAAGGTTTAACCGCCGAAAAAACCACTAATTACTCGCTCTGGAAAGCTGTCAAAAGAATTAAAAAACCTCAAATACATTCGCCACCGATAAGGAAAAACAACGACGAATGGGCAAAAGGTGACAAAGAAAAAGCGGATCTTTTTGCCGAGCACTTAGAAGAGACTTTTAAGCCATTTGATGGAGAAACATTGGTAGACGATTTTACCGGTACGACTACGACATCTGACAACCTTAGAATAAAAAGTGTGTCACTTATAGAACTTTGCCAGGCAATAAAAAAATTTGAAAAATAATAAAGCTTCTGGCTATGATTTAATAACCGGACAAATCCTCAAGGAATTACCAAAAAGGGCACTATTAAAATTGCTTTATTTAGTAAATGCTTCTATTAGATTATTATACGTTCCAAATCAATTTAAAGTCGCAGAAGTCATAATGGTTCCGAAACCGGAGAAATCTCCAAATGACAAAACTACTACCAATAATATCGAAGGTATTTGAAAAACTCCTTCTGAAACGGATTCTTCCGGTCATTGAAGAGAGACGCCTAATACCTGACCACCAATTCGGGTTCAGAATCAAGCATTCCACAATTGACCAGGTTTATAGAATAACCGACGAAATTGAAAAAGCCCTTGAGGAGAAAAAGATTTGTTCTAGCGCTTTTCTTGACGTATCTCAAGCCTTCGACAGGGTTTGGCACGATGGATTGAATTATAAGCTAAGACGAATCCTTCCGGAGCAACTTCATAAGATCTAAGAATCATACCTTAAAAACAGACTTTTTCGTGTCAAGCACGGAACTGAATATTCTGATTTTAAAGAATTCTTGCTGTACACTCGGGACATACCACAAACTGAAGGCACTATTGTAGCTACGTTCGCGGACGATACGGCTATTCTGGCAACGGAAAGTTCAATCGAGTCAGCAACCATAAAACTCCAACGAGCCTTGGATAAAATCTGTGAGTGGACAAAAACTTGGCGCATTGTTCTTAACGAGACCAAATCGACGCATGTTAACTTCACCTACAAGAAAATAATCAACCTTCCGATTTTCATTAGCTCGGTACAAATACCGCATGCAAACGAAGCTAAATATCTGGGAATGTCACTAGACGCGAAACTTAAATGGAAACCTCACGTTAAAAAGAAACGTGACGAAGTCGAAAATCGACTTAGAGAAATGTATTGGCTAATTGGAAGATATTCCAAACTAAGCGTATATAACAAATTGCTTCTGTATAAGCAAGTGCTTAAACCCGTGTGGACGTACGGTATACAACTCTGGGGTTGTACCAAACCAAGCAATAGGAATCTCATACAATCACTCCAAAATAAAATTATAAGAATAATCGTGAAGGCTCCCTGGTATATCAGAAACAATGATATCCACAGCGACTTAGGGATAGCTACCGTGGAGGACGAAATAAAAAACTTCGCTCGCAAGCTTCGTATTCGTCTTCATGGCCATTGCAACTGTGCCATACTCCAAACTTTGGATGTGACAAATCTTACGCGCCGACTTCAAAGAACGAAACCGTTCGAATTAGCGCAATAAGACAAAAAGCCGCATGACATGACGGTTTCAGCAGGTGCTTTTATTGAAAATCTACCTGCCTCACGCGAATATTCTCTTCTGAAGCTTAAACTACTTGATAAGGTCTAACTTAGTCGTAGTAAAGAAAACGAAGGGAAGGGTGTTTTTAGTCAGTAGAAATCTGACACTACTATGAGTACACGGTCTCATAGTGTCTCATGAAGATTTTCACCTATCTACGAAAAAAAAAAAAAATATTTTTTAAATGAAATTACAAATGTCTAGTGCTTCAACCCGAGCCAACTCCCGCAACAAAGCTAAGCTCTGTTCGCCACGAACTACACGCACTCCTAAAGACCGTGAAAACTCGTACAAAACCAACACCAAAATAACATCAATGTATAACCCAGTGACGCAGTGTTCTCAACAGAGTGATTTGACTATTAATATGTTATCCTCCAAACTTCTTGAAAATGAACAATGGACCATAAAAAAAATTAATGAAGAAGTGGCAATGATCAAATTTAAAACTGCTAACATCGATGAAAGAGTAACTAGACTTGAATCCAATCAACCTTTTATTGATGCTCTTAAGAAGGAAGTAGTCGAGCTGAGAGAATGATTGACGTACATGAGAACAGAGCAGTTGCAGCTGATGCACTTCTTTACAAAGTTCCTTGCACCCCAGATAAAAATATTAAATTTATGTTTAACCATCTCTGTCATGCACTAGATATTAAAGTTCTACCAGTAAATAATATCTACCGCACTCGGTACAAGAATAACATAGCTGAATCTCCTATAATGATAAAATTCGATAGAGCTTCTGACAAAAACTAGCTACTAAATTCAGTCGCACGTTATTGTAAGACAAATCACTCACAAATTCGCTTGCATGATTTGGGTATTGAGTCTAATGATGCTGTTTATCTCCATGAATCACTCAGTAAACACAGCCACATGCTAATGAAGCATGCATTGGTGCTAAAGAAGAAGAAGAGAATTGGATCAGGGTTTACATATCGTGGGCTTGTACGGTGAGAGTAAAAATTTGAAGCTTTAACTGTCAACTCTCTCGATTGACTTGCTGCGATTTCTGAAACAATTGCTCTACGACCGAGCTGTACAATGCATTTACTGACAACAATATCTAAATCTATCCTGAGGTTGCCGAAGCTAATCATGAAAGTTACTTGCAGTGTTAAATCAAGTATTATTATTTTATTATCTTTAAATTCTATAAAAGCAAAGTCGATTTTTCTTGTGAACGCCGTTTCTCGAAAACTACTAGACCTAGGTACTTGAAATTTTGCACAGTTATTCCTTATTGCCTAGATGCGAGATAAGAAGGGATTTTCCGAAATTCAAGGTCTAAGTGGCATAAACGGGGTTGAGATCGAATTTTCCATCTGTAGATATTGATTCCACAGCCGTACTTATGTCCTGTATCCCCTTGTGGGTCCTAGGGCCTCTACTACGCCTACGCGCCATCGTGTACGGTTTCTGGCAATGTGTCTGAGTTCTCCGCAACTTTTCCCTAACTGCCGTGCCTCCTTCTCGACTGTTCTGCGCCATGTTTTCCGCGGACCGCCAGGTCTTCTGCCATTCAGAGTTAGAGGGTTCCATTGCATAGCATGGTTCGCTATGGAGCTGTCACCCTTTCGGAACGTGTGACCAATCCACTGCCACTTCCGCCGTTGGATAGTTGTGCCTATTTTGGTTCCTGACCCGTTCTCTCGTAAAGGTGTTCGTTAGAGATACGATTGGGCCAGAAAATCCATAAGATATTGCGCAGACACCTATTAACGAACGTTTGCAGCTTTCTGGTGATAGTAGTGGTCACTCTCCACGTGCTGCAACCATATAGCAGCACGGATTCAACGTTGGAGCGGAACAGTCTTATTTTGGTGCTCAAACTGATTGCATTGCTTCGCCATATTTTGGACAACATCCCGAACGCGGACTTTGCTTTGGCGATCCTGTTGGCTATATCCAGTTCGGTTCCACCATCGGTCGAGACAATACTCCCAAGATACTGGAAATCCTCTACTCTCTCTACCGGTTGTCCAGCAATGCATATTTGAGCCGATGAGTTAGTTCCAAGGCTGATGATTTTAGTTTTTGTCGTATTAATTTTCAGCCCGACGACACCTGCCTCCCTCTCCACATCTGCTGTCATTTGGTGGAGGTCCATAATTCTGTGGGAGAGTAAGCATACATCGTCTGCGTAGTCAAGATGCTTCAGTTGAGATGTAAGAGTCCATCGAATTCCTCCGTTTCCCGTCGACAAAGCTGCATGAAGCACATCGCTAATCACCAATAGGAATAATATTGGTGAAAGGATACAGCCTTGTCTTACCCCACTTTGGATCTCAAATTCCTCAGACAACCTTCCCCTGTGCAGAACGTGACATTTGGAGCCTTCATATGTAGCTTTGATAATAGCAATTAGTTTATCGGGAATGCCTCTCCTGCGTAAGGCACGCCAAATAAACTCCCTGTTGACACTATCGAACGCCTTCTCAAAATCGATGAACAGCAGGTGCAGTGGCGATCAATATTCAACACACTGTTCGATGATAATCCGCAGGGTGTTGATGTGGTCGGCACAGGAGGATCCAGAGCGGAAACCTGCTTGTTCGGCATCGAGTGTGTCTTCGAGATGTTGTTTGATTCGCTCAAGTTGATTTTAGCTATTATCTTAGCTACAGCAGGCAGCACGCAGATACCCCTCCAGTTTCCGCACTCCATTAAATTTCCTTTCTTAGGAAGCTTGACGATCATTCCCTTTTTCCACTCGTTAGGAAAGCTCTCAGCTTCCCAAGCTCTATCTATAAGTGGAAGCAGAAGCTCAGCCGATGTTGTTGGCGTTGCTCGTAAGAGCTCTGCTGGAATACCGTCAAGTCCTACCGCCTTGATCGCGGTAATGATCTCATCTTTACTGGGAGTCGTGGTGCGTATTCGGGAACTTCTCACCTCGGGCATCTCAGTCTGATTTGGGAGCATATCGCTAGCGAATACACGGTTCAAAACCGTAGCAAAATGCTCTTTCCATCTCTTGAGCTGGTCTTCATCCGAAATGAGCAAGGAGCCGTCTAGGCTTTTCACTAGGTATTGGCTGGAGCTGCGACCACCTGTCAGCTCTTTCGTGATTCTGTAGACAGTCCTGCTGTCGCACCTCCGTGCAGCTTCTTCTGCTTCTGTAGCCAGCGCGTTGATGTAGTTGCGCTTGTCACGTCGTACGCTACGCTGAACTTCTCTCATCTTCATGCGATATAGGGACTCTAGCTCGCTTCTCCCTGCTGCTGTGGTAGCTGCAACGCGAGCTTTTAGCTGTTTTCGTTCGTCAATCCATCTCCAGGTATCCTCGGAAAGCCACGCCCTATGTCTTCCCTGCGATCGACCGACAATTCTTTCAGCACCAGATGTAAAAACATTTTTCACAGCACACCAATGGTCTTGGATGGTTGCGGGCATTGAGCTGCTGATTGCTTCCACACCTTGCGAAAAGTGCTCCCTTAATTGTTGGCGCACTGAGGGATCACTAAGTCTATCGATGTTGAACCTGGGCATTCTTGTGTTGTCGTGGGATCTTCGAACTGCAGCAGTGCGTAGTTGGAGATTAGCTATCATAAGATGGTGATCACGTACTATCCCCACATCTGCCCCTCGTCTGTTTCGGACGTCCAGGAGACTGCTTCTAAAGCGGCGGCTGATAGCAAAATGGTCAATTTGGTTGGAGGTTGCTTGCCTGTCATTGGAAACCCAGCTGACTTTGTGGCAGGTCTTGTGCTCAAACATGGTGCCACCTATCACAAGGCGGTTGGCATTGCAGAAATCCACAAACCTTTCGCCGTTGTCATTGCGGTTGCCTAGTCCATGCTTCCCGATTACATGCTTGAGCCCTTCGTTGTCGCTGCCTACCTTGGCATTCAAATACCCCATCACTATGACAATGTCTCCATTTGGTGTTGTGTTGAAGACGGCGCTTAAGAGATTGTAGAAGCTCTCCTTTTCGTCCTCAGACGAACTATTCGTTGGGGCGTAACACTGTATGATGGTGACGCGTCGTGCTCTAGTCCGGAATCTGGCCGTCAAAATCCTATCACCATGAGGCTGCCAGGAAATCAGGCCCTTGCGTGCTGTTGTTGTTAGCAGTAGTCCGACTCCATATTCCCGCGGACTTCCGGATGGTCTTCCAGAATAGAGTAGTACAGTGTTACGCGTTGGAGACTGGTACTCGCCCGCTTCTAACCATCTTACTTCACTTACCCCCAAAATGTCCAGTTTATATCGCATGAATTCCTTTTCCAGTTGGAGGAATCTGGCATTGTAAGGACCTTCTCTTCCCGAGTCAAGGAGCGTCTTTACATTCCAGAAGCCTATCTTTGTCCGGGTACAATAGCCAAAAGTCGTCAACATGTGATCAGTCCTTATCCGAGGCATAGTGTCGGTTTCAGTAGCGAGCTGGTTTCAGTAACGCAGGTTGCTGGCCCACGTTACCTAGCCTAGAATCAAGGCCCTAGACAACCCGCACTTACAATTTTGGCCTATACGTATAAGGGTTTATACGTATAGTTGCCCGGGGACCACCACTAGGAGGTAAAGTAAGCACTTCATCACGAACTTGATTGTTGCGCTACTGGCCCAAGCCAAGTTTTGGGCAGTCAGTAGTTTCCCGATCAATCGCAGTGCAGGTCCCCAAATGCAGGTCCACAGCCGTAGCTCAGTACTGGCTCTCCGGATTAAAAAAAGAAAAAATAGGTGAATTTAGTAAATTCGTCGCTGATTCATTTAAGGTACAGAACATCCTTCTGCATTGTCCTGAAGCTAAGCAATGCTAAAAACAATTAATCAAATCATCGCCCACAATTTTCCTTCAATGGAGACCGCGGCCAGCAGTCATGCAGAAGAAGGCTATCGTTGCAATAGTATGTGTGTGTGAGTATATGGGCGCACTATCCCATTATTATGTTTTGATGTTCAGTATGCAATCTCTTCTAGAGTTAAAATTGAAAAAAAAAACCATTACCAGTGCCAAATCTAAGATATTGTAAATTTTATTAATTAAGATATCCATGTGCTGTCAAAACTTGATGCAATTAAGAGACTTGCGAATATACGCGTAGGTACATATTTACATGCATATGCATGTGTAGACATAGAACAATTGCAATACTTTTTCATTTTGTTAGATGAGATGTTGTTGATCGTTGGATTTGTCCATATTTTAGAATGTTTTAATAAATTTAAAATAAATTATTAACAAGGTGGCGTAAGCAGTATATTGAAAGTTGAATACTCATACTTTGAGTCCATTTTCCTATGTTTTAGACAACAAATGGAAAAGGTTAACATTTTGAAGATTACGCAGAAGAACACTAGTACGGAAAAATATTAAACCGCAAAAGTGGTGCACCTATGAAAACTAATTCGAAACGCAAGTCGAAAATATCAAAGCTGATTTGACAAATGTAGTTTTTTACTGTTGTTTTCTGTTAAATTGTACCAACAGAAATAATGGGGCTACATATTGTCGATGATTGCATTATTGGCAAATGTTTTTTGGAATATTATTCAGACGTTTTCAGCGTGCGATTTATTTATTAAGAAATAATTTCAGTTATATTGCGTTTAATCCTTATAAAACTTGAATTAAATCAACATAAACAATATTTCGAAGAATTCAAGTGAGCGAAAATAAGTTATCGTATATTGAACAATTTTTGAAGTGAAGATTCTTAGCTACGAGTAATATTTTATCGAGTGTTACGAAGAAAAGTGAATTATGAAATGTGAACCCGGTATTTTGGTTTTTTATTTTTGAATTTATTGTTAAAAGCATTAATAATAAAGTAGCGTTTAAGTTATAAATCACGGCCAAGGGAAAGGTAAAAACAATCAGTGTTGTCGTTTAAGTAAATTTAGGAGCGATAGTAAAATAAATAAGAAGTTTCACTTCCAACGCGTAAAAGTTTCATGCACGTTCGTTTTTATTTCCTTTCCATACTAATATATTTATTTAGGACAGGTACTTAGTTATTTTCACAGGCTGGTCAAACGGTAGTGCATGAGATCATAAGAAAACACAAGCGTTTTCACCTCCACGTGGTGACAGCCGGGTGCCTAGTACCTTAATCCAAGAAATGGGCAACCAACCCCGTTTGGCGGATTCTTGGCGGCAGCAGATGAGAGAGGGGGGGAAGAGTGCTTTCTCACTAGAGCACTTCTTCCTGTTCCAGGCGGCAGCGGACGAATTCCCCAGACGGAGTCAACGATGGCTTCTATAGTTCCAGTTAGGTTGAACTTAGTGAATACCTGGCGCGAGCTGCTTCGACGTATTCGGATCTCAGGTCGGTAAGGAATTTCCAATGTTGGTCAGGACCTTGAAAAAGAGATGGTGGCGGAAGAGCCCTTAATGGGCCAACAGCAGTGCTCGTACTCCCGAAGTGGACTACTGGCACCGGTGTACCCGGCCACTCGTCGTAGAGGAATAATTAATGAACTGGCCCTCCAGGTTGGGGGTTGTGCGTCGGCGTAACTTCCCTACCCCGGCAAAAATCGATGGTTCCGAAACAACCAAAAGCCTCATATAAGGATGACTCAACTAATGACGACCCCAGCAAACCAAATAAGGACAACGACCTTCGGATCTGTACGTGGAATGTTCTGTCCCTTTACAGACCACGTGCAGCCGAGCACCTAGCAGGGGCCCTAGACTGCTATAAAGAAGATATTACCGCCATCCACGAAGTGCGATGCGACGAGCCGGGCAAAAGGAGGATGAAAAACTCGGACATCTACTACGGTGATTGCTACAGAGGCAACAGACAGCGCTTATTCGGATGCAGATTTGTCATACGCGGCAGACTTAGGCAAGAAATCTTAAGCTTCTGACAAGTGAGCGAGCATATTATGACTACCCGGATCAAGGCTAAATTCGCTAACATAAGCGTAATATATGTTCATGCCCCGACGGAAGAAAAGGACAAGCTTTCTACGAGCTCCTCGACAAAACATACGAGCAATGTCCTAAATACGACGTTAAAATCGTATTGGGTGATTTTAACTCCAAAATAAGAAAGGAGGACGTCTTTGGTAGGGCAGTCGGTAAGCATAGCCTACACGACACCATGTCTGATAACGGAATAGGCTAATTGATTTCGCTGTGGAGCGAAATGTCACCATAGCAAGCACATGGTTTCCTCATCTCGATATTCATAAGCAGACATGGTGA
This sequence comes from Brachypalpus laphriformis, assembly GCA_945910035.1. Lineage (NCBI taxonomy): Eukaryota > Metazoa > Arthropoda > Insecta > Diptera > Syrphidae > Brachypalpus > Brachypalpus laphriformis. The sequence goes on from OX246754.1 coordinate 140,676,684, forward strand.
TCCAATGATCATGTAACGATCAACCAAGTTGACCATATTGCGATCGACGCAAGGCATGCCTCCAGTATTCTGGTTGTCCGGACTTTCCGAGCGGCCAACATAGACTCGGATTATTACCCTGTTGTAGCCAAGGTACGAATGTAGATATCCCAGTCTGAGCAACAAAGAAGAATCACTGTGAGAAAATTTAACGTCGAAAAGCTACAATCGCAAGTGACTGCCAGACTCTTCACTGAACGCGTATTCCAAAATCTCTCAATCAACCCCTATGCCGCCAGCATCAAGTGCCGAAGACCAGTGGCAACGCTGCCAACATGCCATCAGAAATGCCGCGACTGATATGCTGGGTCTCCCTCAACCACCACCGCGAAACCCCTGGTTTGACGAAGAATGTCGACCAGTGCATGCAGCAAAATAAGAGGCATACAAAGCGGTGCTGCAAAGGAAGACGAGAGCTGCTCGTGAGCTCTGCGAGCAAAAGAGACGGGAAGAACATCGGCTTCTCCAAAAGAAGAAGAAAGAGCATGAGAAGTGCACGTTTGAGAATATCGAGAGCTTATACTGCAGGAACAATGTACGAAAGTTTTACCAAGAGATAAAAAGAATGCGTCGGAGAAGCAATACCCGTAGAAAAACCTGTAGAGATGAAAATGTAAACCTCGTAGTAGAATCACAGTCTGTGCTGGGAATATGGAAAAACTACTTCTGCAGACTATATAACGGCGACGAAGACCAACACCCCGCTGTCAGGCAGAATGAACCATTCAACATAGACGATGAAACTTAAAATTTCCGTCCACCTGACCAAAACGAAGTGAGGATAGCAATATCCAAGCTTAAATTCAAGAAGGCTGCTGGACCTGACGGCTTGCCGGCCGAACTTTTCAAGGCAGCTGGGGATGAATTGGTACAGTGCATACACCAACTCATCTCTAAAATTTGGTCAGACGAGTATATGCCTGATGAATGGAATATCAGCATCGTTTGCCCGATCCACAAGAAAGGAGACCCCCTCAACTGCGCCAATTATAGAGGGATCAGTCTCCTCAACATCGCATACAAGATCTTTTCTGCGATACTGTGTGAACGCCTGAAACCTTTTATCAACAGCCTGATTGGACCCTATCAGTGCGGTTCCAGGCCAGTAAAGTCCACCATCGATCAAATCTTCACACTTCGACAGATCCTGGAGAGAACCTAAGAATTCCAAATCGATGCTCACCACCTCTTTATCGATTTCAAGGCCGCCTATGACAGCATCTATAGAGGAGAGCTTTATAGAGCCATGTCTAGTTTTGAATTCCCTGCCAAACTTGTCCGTCTGTGCAGGCTGACGATGGAGAACGCTCCATCAAGGTCGGTAATGACCTCACCGAGACCTTTGATGTTAAAAAAGGTTTTAGACAAGGTGACGCGCTGTCATGTGACTTCTTTAATATTGCACTTGAACGGACTGTGCGGAACTCACAAGCCAACGCCGGAGACACAATCTATTACAAGTCTGTACAACTGCTTGCATACGCCGACATTAGACATTATCGAAAAATCTCAGCGGGCTGTCACCGGTGCGTTTGCAAGCATTGAGGCGGAAGCGGCCAAAATGGGTTTAGCGATAAAGGACGTGTTAACCAGAAGGGATAGCCAATAGCGACGAAATGTACAGAACGTCACAGTGGCCAGCTATAACTTCGAGGTAGTAAGAGACTTTGTCTACCTGGGTTCTGCTATAAACTCGAAAAACAACATCAGTGCAGAAATCAAGCGAAGAATAACTCTTTCCAATCGCCGTTTTTTTGGGCTTATAAGGCAATTCAACAGTAAAGCCCTATCTCGAACAAGTAAAGAGACTCTGTATAAGACCTTGATTATCCCAGTCCTGCTTTACGGTGCTGATACATGGACTTTATTAAAATATGATGAAGATATTCTTGGTCACTTCGAGAGAAATTCGAAAAAATTCTTCGTAAGATTTTCGGTCCCGTTTGTGCTGTCGGGTTTTGGAGGAGAAGATTCAATCATGAATTATACAAGCTGTTTAGCGACATCGTCCTAGTCAAAAACTGCGTATTGGATGTCTGAGATGACTAGGACATGTAGAGTGAATGGACACCAATGCTCCGGCCCGCAGAGTCTTCGAATCTAACCCCGAGGGACGACGCAGTAGAGGGAATCATCGCCGTAGGTGGCGCGTACAAGTTCAAGGGGACCTCGACCAACCTGGAGTGCGCAACTGGAGGCAATTAGCTAAAGATCGAGCTAAATGGAGAGGCTTGTTGGTTGAGGCCCAGGTTCACCCCGAACTGTAGCGCCGCCTAAGGAAGTAAGTAAGGTATTTTCACATATACATATGTATGTATGTACTTATACATGTACTCTTATAAAATCGAATTAAGTGTGAAAAAATGTTTTTCTCCTGTTACTACTTGACAAAATAATTCTTAACCAATGTATGATTTTATGAAAAATAATTATGGACGTGAATCAAGAAATTTTATTGATTGATGGTGGGAAAGTGCTTCACCATGTGGTGCTTATGAGAAGGAATGGCGACTGCCTCTTTTCTTCCATATCTTACGGTGTATATGGAACGGAAGTGATGGCACTCAAAGTGCATCAGGAAGTTGTTGATTACGACTCAGCCAACTGGAATAGGTTCAATTTTAACGGCAATGTCGACCGGCAACAATTATTCGACAAAAGAAGAGTATATTGCGGATATGGGCTTATCTGGGACATTTGGCATAACTTGTCAGTTAGTGGCAGCGGGAGAAATTTTCCCTTATGAGTTCCAGATTTTTAGGAGTGGCGTTATTTTTGCGCAGTTTGGAGAGCCTGTAGAAGGTTACGTTAGACTTCGTTTTTCTGGAGAATTGTTTGGGGAACATTTCTAAGCTAAGCACCACCTGCACGTCAAAGCATATAGCTTCTCTGCAAACCATACCAACATCTTTACCATCAAAACGGAATAGAGTAAGCGTTAATGACGCCAAACACAGGACAAGAATTAGACAATCCACGGCCATATACAGCAAAAAAAAATGACCGAATCCATAAAATGCAGTCAAGTTCGCAAACCAACAGATTCTAACGCCATTTCAATGGCAGTGGGAACAGAAATCACTTTCAGCCTATAATATATAGTGTGTTTGTTGACTATCTCGGTAATAAAAGTGTAGACTTTGGAAAATTGTCCAACATTTGTAGATGGTGTAAGCCCAAAAAGTGAAAAAATTAAAGTGTAGGAATGTGGTACAACAGCGGCAAGGTACAGGTGTCCCAATTTCAGATGCTCATTGATCAACATCCCCAGTCAGAACATTTTCTTAATATGGCTAGAAAGTATAACGCTTGCTTTCAAATGACTTCTTTTGGAGCTAAGGTGGTTAGAGAGGGTAACTTCGTGCCAACATTTAAAGTTCAGGCGCAGGTCTACCATCGAATAGGGAGCTTACTACCAGCTTCACAATATCAAGCTAAATATCTCAAGACTTATTTCGTTGGTGATGACGAAAACAAAAGTACATAAGGTGCGGCTATTTCTCAGATATAAGGCCTGGTTTGGTTTCCCAGCTTCAAAAAATGCTCCACAATAACAGCACATACGTGAAGGACTTCAAAACAGCAAAAGACAGTGTTCCCGAAGGAACCGATTTCAAGGTTGTGATACATGCTGATAAGAAACCAGCAAATGCACACAAAGGTCGATTTAACGCACTTACAACAATTGAGGTAGAGATTGTAATTGTTGGACAGGCTTTCGAGAAAAGGGACATCGTTCTTCACAGCAGAGACAACAAGCCATCACGAATCTGTGAGACTCATCGTGCCTACGACGCCCTCCAGTATCCTCTTATATTTTGCCATGGTGAAGACGGCTATACTAAAACTAAACCTATGTGCGACACAACACCAAAAGCACTTCTTAAGAAAACTACATCAGCTGTTCATGTTGATTCGTACCGCATTATGAAGCGGGAAGAACAATACAATCATCTCCTTTATTTTCGCAACTTTTTCAACAAATTCTTGGTTGTTATGTATGCGAAAGTAGAAACTGAGAAACTAAATTTCATTAGGCACAACCAAAAAAAAAGTTTTGCAATTCAGTAAAATCGAATAAATATAAGTTAACGCACGCATCTTTCAAATAACGTGACTCATCATAATATCATCCTCATCGTAATGCAAATGCATATAAGACTTAACTGATTTAACGTATCTTGCAAACACAGCAAAATAACGTGACTCATCATAATATCATCCTCATCGTAATTCAAACGCAGATAAGAATTAATTGATTTAACGCATCTTGCAAACACAGCATAACATCATCCAGAATGCAGCCAAACAACATGACTCATCACAATGCCAGTCACACAGTCCAGAATGCAGCGACTCACCAGAATATCTTGCTGAAATCCAAGCCACCAGATAAAACCCAATCAAACGCAGATAAGATTTAGTTGAATAAAAATTGTATTTGTTTCCACTCAGTTGTTCGTCACTTCTTGTCTTGTTCAGTTTGTAAATTAGTTTTAAGTTAAATTTTAATAATGTTTTTTTTATTTTCTAAAAACGGAGTAAGAAAAATTAATTGGGGGCTCAACCGGGATGCCCAAGTGTTAAATAAATTGAAAATAATAAGTAAATTCGAACATTTGAAAGTGCATCCTAAGCCAAAATAATTCACGGCCAGAATTATCTAGCAAGACTAGCGAAAGTGCATCATCATCAATCAACAAGTAAGCAGAATAGAAGCAGTCATCTCATCAGATCGAGGCTCAACAGTACGCTGAAAATTCAAGGTAGTTATAAGTGCTAACATTTAAGTAAAAGTAATTGTGAAACAAAAATAATATGGAACTAATAAGTGCACAAGTAGATTAGGCTATAGCCAGGGCAATTTATGCCAATAACGAAGCTCCAAAAAGGGTTATAATAGAACAAAAAACAGAAATAGATGCTTTAAAAACACAAACACAAAGCATTATCTTAACAGAGACAGCGACTGAATACGAAAAACAGACAGTGGACACTACTGACTACTTCCTACTGACGAGGAAACTTTAGAACTAATCAAATCGGTCCCAGAGTTTAGAGGAAAACAATCCGAATATGTTAATTGGCGACAAGCAGCCACATTGGCTATGGAAAGGTATACCAAGGGTAGCAAGAGATATTTTACGGCTCTTTCCATTTTACGGAATAAAATCCTGAATGGAGCCAATAGTAGCTTTCCACAATATGGCACTGTGTTAAACATGGACGCCATAATAGCCTGATTAGATTTTACCTATATGGATAAACGACCAGTATATGTTCTAGAGAACGAACTAAATATGATACGACAAAGACAAAATAGCCTAACTGAATTCTTTGACAATATACACGAGAAACAGACGTTATTAATTAATAAAACAATAATGACACACGGCGACAACTCATCTGTGACCAAACAGATAGATTGAGACCATAGGCGACGCGAATTAAGAGTATTCATTAACGGACTGAATGGACAACTATCGAACAGAATATTCGCGCTCAATCCCCAAGATTTACCCTCCGCTCTGGCAAAGGCAGAAGAATTACAGAGCAATAAATCTCACTTTGCCTCATTCGCACCACAAAATAGAAACGAATATCGTGACAATACTCGTATGAGATTCACTAAACGTGACAATAAACCGGCGCAGGGACAACAACGACCAAAACCAATGGAACTAGGCAGCTCAGCAAACAGACCGATATATAATCCATTTAGACAAAACGATAGCCCAAGATGGGTGAAACCAAATTATAATACATACGCGAATCCTACTAGGCCAATATTCAAACCCAAAAGAGAATCCAGCGGACAACAGAGCATTCAGCCAATAACACCCAAGGTAGAGCGTATAGATAACCTAAACGAGATAGAAACTTTTTTAGGCAAACGATCAGGATTACCACACATCACGAGACAAATAGGGAAACGAGTAATACGATTACTCATAGACACAGGGGCCAACATTAATCACTGTCGACCAAATGTATTCAACGACGAAATAGTGCTAACAACGAGGAAACGAGTTTTTACAGTGAATAGTGAAATAATAATTGATAGATACCACGATGTGTATATATTAAACCAAGTAACGAGGTTCTATGTAATAAGCGATCTAGAATACGACGCATTAATAAGTTGTAATCTTTTGAATAAAGCTAGCGCAACTCTGGATTTCAGTAAAAGTATTCTAAACTACCAAGGTAGACAGGAGAAACTGATCTTCGACAAGTTAGACCAAGTGAATAATATCGCCGACTTAGAATCGGAAATGATGTCTAAAATAAATGACGAGCATAAAAATATAAATACGACGGTACCATTCCGAACGGATGTGTACGCCGCAATTAAAACAACCTCGGATAAAGCGATATGGAGCAAGCAATACCCATATGCCTTGTCTGCTAATGCATTTGTTAACAAAGAAGTTAACCGTTTATTGAAGGAAGGAATAATTAGGCCTTCTAAAGGCCCATATAATACTCAAGCTTGGGTACTTCCCAAGAAAGGTACCAACGATGATGGCACGCCAAAGAACCGAATGGTAATAGACTTCAGGAAATTGAACCCACACAAAAACCGAAAAGAATTATGCTACAAACGAGAAAGAGTTGTATGCAATTGCCTTCGGTCTGAAAAATCTGCGAAACTACTTATATGGTGTTGCGAAATTAGAAATATACTATATACTGATCATCAGCCACTGGCATTCGCAGTATCACATCGCAATCCCAATGCCAAAATGAAAAGATGGCATGCGTTGATAGAAGAACATGCACCAAAAATTATATATAAACCAGGAAAAACAAACATAGTAACAGATGCCCTATCCCGGCAAAATCTGAATTACATTTCTGACACAAGTTCAAGTTTAAATTCCCAACACTCCGCACCGAGTAGCGATGGAGACATGTTCCAAATAATAAATAGACCATTGAATCAGTACAAACAGCAGTTACTAATCGAGAAAGGAACGTACACGATACATGAGAAACTACAACCATTCCGAGGAAGATGTAGACACATAGTAACATATAAAAACGCAGATGAATTAATACCAATACTCAAAGAATATTTCAAAGAAGGAATAATAGCCATATTTGTAACACCAGAAACGTTGTACGATCTAAAAGAACCTCTAAAGAATAATTTTACGAACACATTCCTAGCAACCTCATTTTTTCCAATGGATATTACGAACAAGGAAGACCAAATAGCAATTGTCAAACAGACGCACGACAGAGCACATAGAAGTTTTCGAGAGAATATGATGCAGATACATGAAAAATATTACGTGCCCACAATGGCAGATGATTTTCGCCAATATGCTAAACATTGCGATACATATAACACGAACAAATAAAACCGACACCCAATCAAAGTGCCAATAGGCGAGGCGCCTATTCCCGAGAAAGAAGGAGAGGCCATATACATTCACGTCATATACGCGGAAAAAACAAAATTTCTGACATGTACAGACGCATATTCAAAATTCTTAGTTATACGGGAACTAGACACTAGGCAGAACATGCATAATAAGGTTCTTGAAATATTTCCAGACTGTAAACAAATAATGTGTGATCAAGACCCAACTTTCACTTCAGCAGTCTTCACGACCGCAATGCAAAGAGCAAAATTCAAATTGCACTTCACTTCTACAAACCACAGTACGACGAACGGACAAATTGAACGAATACATAGCACAATACAAGAACTAGGTAGATGCAGTAAACAAGAAAATGATCTAATAGACACAGTAGAAATATTTACTAGAGCAGCAAAAGCCTATAATATGACCATACATTCAGTAACGCAAATGAAGCCAGTAGATATCCTTTTTAATCGTAAACCACATAGCCAAGTCAAAGAAAGACTAGAGTCAGCACAGACTAAAATGTTACAAACACACAATAAGAAACGCTTAGGCAGAAAAATAGAGCCCAACGAAACAGTGTACGAAAAAGTTGTAGGTACATACTGTGGCAAATAACAGCCCAAGTATAAAAAGAAAAACAGCGGAAAAAGACTTAGGAAACAAAGTTAAACTTAGGAACGGAAAAACAATACATAAAGATAATCTAAGATAAATCCATTTCAGACAATGGACATCCAACTAATAATAATTACATTTCTGACACTAGCAGCAGCCGACAAAATAGTAGACTATACCAGAAGCAATTACGTACTGGTAGAAACAAGGGAAGCCCTAATTGTAGACACAGACACAGCCACCATGTTTCATATCGCCAATCTAACAAATATCAGGATATTCCTCAAAACTACAAGGGAGCTATTAGAAAAAAGATACGAAATCGAAACATATCCCGACTCATATCCCGACAGGATACATGAAACAGACTTAAAAATTAGAGAGACGCTACTAGAACAACTGACAGTCGCGGGTTGCCCCGACCATGATGACGAATTAACAATAGAAAATAAAATAAATGATCTTGTTAAAAATAATAATAAACAGCAAGTTATAAATCTAAAGCTATTTGAAGTCATCAATTCCATAAAGCATACGGCAAGGGATGATTTGCTTTCATATAAATGTAAATTAATAACATTTGTTGCGTCCCAACAAAATAAACACAAACTGGAAAGAAGGAAGTGTGTGTTTGCGGGAAGCTAGGTACTCAAATGTAGCTAAAACCAAGCACACCAAGTGCTTAACATTACGAGTAACTAGCTCTTATGCACACAACACAAATAAATAAACAAATTTAAAACACAATAAATAGTTCCCAAAAACACCACCCAAGACACACTGCAATGAGGAAAACCGACAACTGTCAAAATACCGGGCGAATTTATCCACAGGCCGATAGAGAAAGGAGCTTCTATCCCGCTTTAACTCATGGCAACACCATTTCAACAATATAGGCATAACCTCTGACCAACTGTTGTGAAAATCCAAGATGGCCAAATTGGGTGTGAGTGAGATGCATCGTACAAACAATGCACTCTAACACACACTTCGAAAATGGGGGCATTGTTGAGGATCAACTGAACTACTCACACGAAATACACTACGACCACAGATAATTAACTTACGCAGATGTCGCATCCCCATACAAAAAAATGTTGATCTTTTTTGCGATGAGCAAACAACGATAGGCAAACAAAAAGCTTTTCTGCTTCGCAAAGAAAAAAACGGAAAATAAATTTTCTGTGCGAAAAGCTTTTTCTTTTGCTTTGCGAAAAGCTTTCACCACCAGCGTAGAGTTTGTGACATATCCACAGCGAAATATATTTTTTGTTTTGTTTTGTATTCTCGTATTTTTCGTCCTGGCCTGCGACTTTGGCACGGTGAGGAACAGACAGAGCAGAAATATACCTACATATGTACATTAAATTAGGGTAGGTTAAGATCAGGAATAATTTTAATGCGATCTGCGATGATGTTAGGAATTTGTAGGTACGGTACAAAAAATTTAAATAGTAGGTACTGTAGGTATTGTAGGCTAACTTTATTTTACTTTACTTTATTCATATGTATGTAGGTATGTACGTATTATAAGATTGAGGCTGAGACAAATAATTGTGTTTATTTATTTCCTAATTGTTTGAATACATCTGTCTTTTACAAGTCCTTGTGGTACTCCTACTCTCATTTACAGTATGTTTGATGTTTGGTCCTTACATTTTACATAAAAGAAGAGGTCTGATAGGTAGCCACAGCCACTCCTTTATTATTTTTTTGTTCATGTACGTTAAACTTACTTACTTACTTAGGTGGCGCTACAGTTCGGGGTGAACCTGGGCCTCAACCAACAAGCCTCTCCATTTAGCTCGGCCTTTAGCTAATTGCCTCCAGTTGTGCACTCCAAGTTGGTCGAGGTCCCCTTGAACTTGTGCGCGCCACCTGCGGCGATGATTCCCTCTACTACGTCGTCCCTCGGGATTAGATTCGAAGACTCTGCGGGCCGGAGCGTTGGCGTCCATTCGCTCTACATGTCCTAGCCATCTCAGACGTCCAATACGCAGTTTTTTGACTAAGTCGATGTCGCTGTACAGTTCGTATAGTTCGTGATTGAATCTTCTCCTCCAAAACCAGTCAACGCAAACGGGACCGAAAATCTTACGAAGAATTTTTCTCTCAAAGCGACCAAGGACATCTTCATCCACTTTTAATAAAGTCCATGTTTCAGCACCGTAAAGCAGGACTGGGATGGTCAAGGTCTTATATAGAGTCTCCTTAGTTGTTCGAGATAGGGCTTTACTGTTGAATTGCCTTATAAGCCCAAAAAAACAGCGATTGGCAAGAGTTATTCTTCGATTGATTTCTGCACTGATTTTGTTTGTTGAATTTATAGCAGAGCCAAGGTAAACAAAGTCCCTTACTACTTCGAAGTTATAGCTGCCCACTGTGACATGCTCATGCTCTTTCTTCTTCTTTTGGAGAAGCCGATGTTCTTCCCGTCTCTTTTGCTGGTAGAGCTCACGAGCAGCTCTCGTTTTCCTTTGTATGCCTCGTGTTTTGCTGCATGCACTCGCCGGCATTCTTCGTCAAACCAGGGGTTTCGCGGTGGTGGGCGAGTGAGACCCAGCACATCAGTCGCGGCGTTTCTGATGGCATGTTGGCAGCGTTGCCACTGGTCTTCGGCACTTGATTCTGGTGGCATAGGGGTGATTGAGAGATTTCGGGATACGCGTTCAGTGAAGAGTCTGGCGGTCACTTGCGATTGTAGCTTTTCGACGTTAAATTTTCTCACAGTGATTCTTCTTTGTTGCTCAGATTGGGATATCCGCATTCGTACCTTGGCTAGAACAAGGTAATGATCCGAGTCTATGTTGGCCGCTCGGAAAGTCCGGACATCCAGAATACTGGAGGCATGCCTCCATGATCATTGGACCGCCATGTCTGCTTATGAATATCGAGATGAGGAAACCATGTGCTTGCTATGGTGACATTTCGCTCCACAGCGAAATCAATTAGCCTTAGTCCGTTATCAGACGTTGTGTCGTGTAGTTGGCGTTCGGATTCGGCATTTAACTGTAGGTCCCTTCCGTTCCATTCGTGTGAAAAATATAACGCACAAAACATGAGCGGTTGCGAGAGGCTAGGCCCTGGCGCTTTAAAGAGCTGTTGCGCCAAATATTTGTATTTTTTGTCGTGTAGGCTATGCTTACCGACTGCCCTACCAAAGACGTCCTCCTTTCCTCTTTTGGCGTTAAAATCACCCAATACGATTTTAACGTCGTATTTAGGACATTGCTCGGATGTTGTGTCGAGGAGGTCGTAGAAACACTCTTTGGTGGCAGGTTCCTTTTCTTCCGTGGGAGCATGAACACATATTAGGCTTATGTTAGCGTATTTAGCCTTGATCCAGATAGTCATAATACGCTCGCTCACGTGTCGGAAGCTTCAGACATCTTGCCTAAGTCTGCCGCGTATGACAAATTCACATCCGAATAAGCGTTGCCTGTTGCCTCTGTAGCAATCACCGTAGTAGATGTCACAGTTTTTCATCCTCTTTTTGTCCGGCCCATGTACGATTAACAATAGGAAACAAAATCAACTCTGCTCTTAGCCCACTTTAGCATTATGTGAAAATACATTTGCAAATATTTTTGTCTTTAGACATTTACATAATACATATTAGAAGTATGATTTTTAGCTATTCACAGTGCCTTAACCAAAGTGGTTTCCAAGGGACACGAACGCGGACGTGGCAGAATATTGACCCCCCACCACCCCCCATACCTCAACACCGCCTTAGTTTTTTTTCAAATATTCATACATTATGTACATACGTAAATATTTATTTTAGTTTACATATCCATTAAATTTTGCAACTTTTTTGTCTTTTGTTTTGGATTCCTTTTCTTGTTTATGCTCTTGTCAATAAACCACTTACAATTTTTCCAAAGCAGAACTACCACAAGGAAATTGACTGTATCAATTTTGTGCGAATAACATTTATTTGTCGTTTCAAACCAATCTGGATAGTGCAAATTTGTTTTTGAGATACATTGATTTACCATATTTTCTCTAAGATTAGATGCAAATGGACATTTCTGAAAGCAAGTGGTAAATACTTGTATATGAAGTTGACATATTTTGAAGCACTTGTCTGATGGCCTCGCGTTTTCGTTCTGGGTCCCTTGCTGGCTGCACACACGACGCATTTTTGGCACCAACTTTCTACGTCGTCCCTTGCGCTGAGCCAATAGAAATGTTCTCGCTCTTTCTCCAGTGTCTTGTTTACACCCAAATGACCTCCGGATGCTCCATCATGCATCTCCCGTAGCACCTCGTGTACTTTTGATCGCGGCAAGACAAGCTGCATTATGAAATCTTTCCCGTCCGGCCTCTCCCATTTCCTTTTCAGCACACCACCTTGCCCATGAAGGGAGTCCCACTGAGCCCAGTATGCTTTGAGAGTGGGGCTCCTGTCCGAGATATCTCGTCCGTTTGGCTTTTCCATAAACTCCTTCCACGCTAATATCGGCTCGATGTCCGGGTCTTCTTTTTGAGCGTTGCGGATTTCTTCTGCACTCCAACCAGCAATAGGCTCAGCTCTTACCCTTTGGATGGAAAGAAGGTTCTTCTCTTCCTGCCGCACACAATGCTTGCAGTCGCTTTTACATGGTCGCCGGGATAAGGCATCCGCATTAGAATGAAGTTTCCCCTTACGATGCTGTATTTCATAATCGTACATCTGCAGCCGTTCAATCCATCTTGCTACCTGGCCCTCTGGATTCTTGAACTGCAGCAGCCATTTTAGAGCCGCGTGGTCTGTGCGCAAAAGGAACTTTTGGCCGTAGAGGTATTTATGGAAGTGTTTTGTCGCCAGAAGCAGCGCCAGAAGTTCTCGCCTGGTCATGCAGTAGTTCCTTTCCGGCTTGGAGAGCACTTTGCTGAAGTATGCGACTACCTTCTCTTGGCCGTTGTGTACCTGCGAAAGAACCGCTCCGACACCGACGTTACTTGCATCTGCATCCACGATGAACATTTCGCCGGGAATGGGATATGCTAGTGTTGGTGCTTCGCATAGTTGTTGCTTAAGGTTCTTAAAGCTTTTGTCGCACTGACCTGACCACTTGAATTGCCTTCCTTTTTCTGTCAGTTGGTGCAGGCTCTTCGCGATTCCGGTAAAGTCCTTTACGAATCGTCGGTAGTACGTGGCGAGACCCAAAAAGCTCCTGAGTTGGTGTTTGTCTTTTGGAACTGGCCAGTTTTTCACAGCTTCCACCTTGTCTGGATCTGTTCGCACTCCTTCTGATGAGATAACGTGGCCCGGGTACTTGACTTCGGATCTGAAGAGGTCACATTTCTTTGGGTTTAGCTTCAGGTGAGCGCTTCGAAGCCATTCTAGCACATTCTTCAGGTTGTCGCGATGTTCCTCGAATGTTTTTCCTATCACGATCACATCGTCCAGATACACCAAGCAAGTTTTCCAGGTCAATCCACGCAGGACGTGCTCCATTAGGCGCTCAAAAGTTACCGGAGCGTTGCACAATCCAAATGGCATTACTGTAAACTGCCACGGCCCATTTCCTGCAGTGAACGCAGTTTTCTCTCGGTCCTTTGGACCGATATGTACCTGCCAATAACCGCTCTTTAAATCAAGGGTGGAAAACCATCGAGTTCCTGAGAGTGTGTCCAATGTATCATCGATCCGTGGCAGAGGGTAGCTATCCTTTTTGGTGACGTCATTAAGTCTGCGATAGTCCACGCAGAATCGAGTGCTGCCGTCTTTCTTCTTAACCAGTACAACAGGTGAGGCCCACGGACTCTTAGAACTTTCGACGAGCCCTTCCTTCTCCATCGTTGACACCATATCTGCAACCTCTGTCTGTTTTGCCAATGGTAGTCGTCTGGCAGGCTGGCGAATTGGTCTGGCGTCCCCAGTGTCTATGCGATGTTGCACCAGATGTGTTCGGCCATACTCTCCATCCTGTGAGGCAAATATATATGCGTACTCACCGATTAGATTTTCTGCCATGGCTCGCTGATCCTGATCCAGTTCGCAGTGCTTGAGGATCATGTCCCTTACTTCGGCCAACCTGCCTGATGAAACGGGCCTCGCAGATTCTTTTTCAGCTATTGTTGAGATTAAACACATCGGAATACATTCACCAATAACCTCCCCTTGTTTTAGTTTGACGCTGTGGCTCTTTAAGTTCATGAGCCTTACTGGGACCAGCCTATTCTTTGGCTCCACTAAAACTTTTCCCACGATGTAGTTTGGTTAAATCCTTCCTAAATCCGGCTCCAATAGGTAGAATCGGTGGCTCCCAGGATCACCCTCTAGTTTTGTCCAAATGATAGTCTCGGAAGATGGTGGTAAGACTTCGTCCTTGCTGAGTAGTAGTAGTCCTTAAATGTGCTGCATTCTCGTTCCCGTACACTATTGGAATCTCAACGTTCCTGTACCGCAGAACTTGCATCCCGATGTCGATGATTACGTCATGTTCTTTCATAAAGTCCACTCCGATGATGCATTCATCACATATGTCGGCCACCAGGAATGCATGAGAAAAGGCCAACCCTGCTAATTGTAACGTGAGGCGAACTTCTCCGTATACTTTCGCCGATTCCCCTGTCGCAGTTCTAAGACAGTAGCAGGTGGTGTTGTGCAGCCAAGACTTCTGGACGAGATCTCTTCTTACAATGGAAGCCGTGGCGCCGGTATCGATAGTAGCCACCCATTTGTTTTTGCCGATGAATGCTTCCACTGTTAGACTCTTGTTGCATCGTTTGGTTTGGAAGACCTGGATGGTGGTCTTGGTGGCGTCGATTCCATTAGTCAACTTTTGCCCCGCAAAGCTGGCTCTTAGGCGTTTCCCGACTCCTGGTTTCGAGGAGCCTGGCCAACAGGATGGATGTTGTCCCTGTTGGATGGTTCTTCGTTGCGTCGCCTGTTTGCGCAATGTGGACAGTTTCCACGTCTGGGTGGATTTCTGCATTGCCGTTGTAGGTGTCCCATTTTGTTGCAGTTCCAGCAACGAATTTGTCCTCCGCGAGCGTTGTTTCGGTCTTCGACGTCCATCCTCTGGCAAGAGCATTCGATAGCGGCTACTTCCCTCACACGGTGGACATGCCTGGTCTGCGGCCTCCATTGTCAGAGCAAACGCCAAAGCTTCGGCGAGCGTTTTCTTTCCAGCCATTCTTACCGCCATTTGTAGTTTCGCATCAGCTATGGTATGGGTGAACGCTTCGGTTGCCACCTCGTTAATGATCTCCTCGCCGGCGTTTGGATAGGACAAATGTGCCAGCCGCTCGATGTCTGCTTGCAACTGCTGGAGCGTCTCACCCTTCATCTGGGACCTTCTGCGCAACTGGACCCTATATACATGCTGCATGTGGTCGTCCCCAAATCGCATCTCAATGGCTTTCACCAGACTGTCGTAGTTGCGTTGTTTGTCCTCGGGAATAGTTTGTAGTAGCTCTGCAGCTGATCCTCTAAGCGCAAGCGTGAGGGCAATGGACCTCTCTTCATCGTCCCAGTTGTTCGTCATTGCCGCAGCTTCGAACTGCCTCTTATATATTGGCCATGATGTCTGTCCATCGAAGATGGGAGGCTGCATCTCTTTCCTTCTCGGGCAGTCGGTTGAATACTCCCGAACTTTCTGTTTCTTCACGCATTCGAGTTCCTTTGCCAAATTCTCGAATCTTCCTTCAACAGCCTCGAATTTTGTTTGAACGTTCTCGAATTTTGTTTCAAATGTCTCAATTTTGGTCTCTACATTTCCAATTTTCCCGTCGATTGTCCCGAATCTTGTTTCCAGACTTTTATTTTGTTCATCGAATTTGCTTTCGAGAACACTCCTTTGATCGAATAGCTGATGTTCCAGAGAGTTCTTTTGTTCGTCAAGCTTAGCATCTAGAGAATTCTTCTGCTCAGCCAAAGAATTTTCTAGTATCTCGAACTTCTTGTTTTGCACATCCAGCTTAGCATCTAGAGAATTCTTTTGCTCATCGAGCTTAGCTTCTAGAGAATTCTCAAATAGTTTGTTCTGTTCATCGAGCTTGGCGTCTAGAGAATTCTTTTCTTCAGTAAAGGAATTTTCTAGCTTCTCGAATTTTTCATTTTGAGAATTCTTTTGTTCGTCGAATTTCTCAGATAGCAATTTCATTAAAGCCGACATGTCACTCGTCAAAAGCTGTTTCAGGATCTGCACCCTCGTCCGTCACTATTTTCCGCAACTTAATAATCAATTCTCTTTTTGTACCAGTCGTAGGTTGCTCCCGCTGGCTCACTACTTCCTTTAGTTGCGGCAATGACAAATCTTCTAGCAATTTCCGGACCATTTTTATTTTTCACTTTTCTGACACCAATGTAATATTCTTTCTGGGGTTCGTTTAAATAAAACCGTCTTTTGTGTATTTTAATCGTTTATTTATTATCAAACACCAACTTTACTTCAACACAATATTCAATCACTTTATTCTTTATTTATTTCAAATTAAACTGTCGCGACAATGTCTAATCTCCCTCTTGTAAGCGCTGTATGCACTTATAAACAACTGAGTCCACGGTGGTTGTGGTATGGGTATTTATAGGAAATTGCAAGGGGTTCTAGAACATGCTAGATGTTTCTCCGGGTGAATTGATCATCCTGAAATATTGGGATATTGTGTGGAATAATTGTGGAACGTAAGCACATCAGGTTGGAGTATTTACTGCTAGCCAGTTTTGGCAATAGGTGTCCTCGCTGCAGTTTTAGTTTGGTACACAACCCATCCTGTAGTCAATGCTACAATACTAAAACATCATAAATATAAAAAATTAAATTTTTGACATATTATAACTACTTTACTCGTTTCATAATTGTTTAAACTGTTTAATTGCTTTTTTTTTTTGTTTAATTGTTAAACTGTTGTTAAGTTTAAAATTCCTAGAAAAGGGCTAAGAACAATGGCCACTTAATCCAAATTAAATACCAAAATTCAAATTGTTAAAACAAATATTAGATGTCTTTTTCTAAGACAGATGTATGTACTGCATTGGGAAATAAAAAAAAAATAAAAAAAGTTGTCTTAAATTTTTTTTTGCATGGTGCATATAAAAATAATTAAGTTTATTTACAAGGGCTTAAATTTTGGCAAAAAGTGGGAGTGTTGAAAATAATAAATAAATAAATAAAATAAATATTTGCCGCAACAGCTCTTTAAGTGCCTCGGCCTAGCTTCTCGCAACCACTCATGTTGTGTGCGTTATATTTTGCACATGAATGGAAGGGACCTACAGTTTAGTGCCGTATTCGAACTGCGATTTGAGAAGCTTTTTCGTGACAACAATACTCTCGGATGTTTGTCAGACGCTCGCGAGAGGTGGGACCGTGAAAAAACTTTTTGGTGTTTTCTGGGATTCGAACTTGGAAGCGTAGTGATCCAACACACTAACCACTCACGCCACGCCACCCATATGAAAATAGTAGTTGCGTCAAATTTGTTTGTTTCAATCAAATGTACGTGCACATTCACACCTCTTAATTTCATGCATACATTGACACCGCTTAAAGTAAAGTATAATCAAAACTACCTAAACTATGTGAAACTAAGTTAGTTCTTTTCGAGGAACTCTTTTAGATCGAACGTGGGTTAATCTATAAATGTAATCTAATAAATTCAACAGGCTATGGGCCCAGATCGACGATGAAAAAAAGTTCAACGTTAATATTGCGGAGCAATAGCTAAGGAGAGTTTTTTTTTTGCTGAACGAGGAGTGACGCCATTTTGTACATCGATTGCAAAATTTTATATTTTGCGTTTGCAAATAATGTCTGGATAATTGCTGGATACGCTGGTAAAATTTCGGGAACATCGGCCAATGCGCTATTGTTTACGAAAAATTGAAATGGAAAAGGAGACGTCAATAATTGAGAAATTCACCGACCCTTCGCAATGGATGACGTGGAGATTTCAGGTTCGCGTAAATCTGTTGGCATCGGAACTCTACGGCTTAGTCGACGGAACAAAGAAGAAACCAACCGATATGAACGATGCAAACTACGCGAAAGATTTGGCAGAATGGAGTAAAAATAATGCCAGCGCACAAAAACTAATAGTGAATTCGTGTGGATCTAAGGTACTTATTCGTTTGTGCACCTGTTCGGGCGATTACAACCTTAACAAATCGGCTTATGGTTGAAGAAAGGCAAAGGATATCGTGTTATTGATAAGTCGAATTGCATCTTGGTAGTTCATGACGTGAAGTTTTTGGACGAAGAACCGTCTGCAGTCACAATCATCGAGGAGGATGATGAAGATTTTGGCTTAACAGTGATAGTATGCAACGGGTTGATCATCAGGATGTTGAAGCTGAGGAAAACACAGCAGATGCACGACGACGTCCGACGGTATTGCAAGACATTGACGAAAACAATATTCTGGAGGGGCGTTTACGTAATCTTCAGGAGAGTGCTTCAATGGCGATGGCTTTGTTGTCAATCAGTAAGGAACCAAAATCGTATCAGAAGACAGTCAATTCATCAGAAAGTGACAAGTGTAAATTGATTCGATGCTGGAAAATCAGACCTGGGTGCTGGTTCAAAATCCACACTGTACAACCGTAATGGAAATGGTCGTTTGTCCAGTTTCAGCGACGCGGATTATGCTGGTGATGACACCACACGAAGCTCAACGTAGGGTTTCATTTTTAAGTACAATAATGGCATAATAAGTTGGATCAGTATACGGCAGAAGTGCGTCTCGCTGTCTACCACAGAATGATGCATTGATGTAAAACACCATTTCATTCGTGAGAAATTCGAAGAAGCTTGTTTTGATCTCCAGTACTTGCTAACAAAGGAAATGGTTGCAGACGTTCTTACCAAAGCTCTGCCAAGAGAGCGTTTTCAGTTCCTGCGTGCATTGATGGGAGTTGTTTCATTTGGAAAGTAATTTCCATTCTGGCAACTCTGCCAAGTTATAAGGCTGTGTTTTAAACCAGTGCTAGATCAAACTTAATTTTTCTCAATATAAATTCATACCAAAACTACAGAGCATATACCAAACACATAACGTTTGGTTCGCGCATCGCTGGATACTAAAGTTCTCATCCAGTGGTTGCTGATTTTGAAGTAAATAGGTAAATTATCAAACTCCAACAATACTATATTCTTCAGTGACGGCTGATTTGGCGCAAAGCTCTTTGTGGAGGTGTGGAACCTAAACACGGAAATATCAGTACTTCTCAGTACTAAAAGCTGCACGAGCTTAAGGGTTTGGACCTACGCTAGGCATAGCGAAAACCTCTAAAAAAAAGCTTAAAAAAGCTACACTTATCCAATTGCATACTTCTAGGCTTGTACTGCAAATTAGATGAGTGGTGTACGATCGCCCCCAACGGGGCGCGATCTTAACGCATTCCCGGATCTCCATGTCCATAATAACTTCATCACAATGATGACTTCAACAACCTCGACATCTACTAGCGTCATAACAACACTTGCCTCAGCAAGTACTATATCAAATATGACAACACACATAGGACAAACAAAAACAACACCCTTCATAACAACTTCGATGAATGAAACACAAAAACCAAGCAACAGCAACAACAGAACATCAATCAACCGTGCAAGTACTGAAACTCCAAAATCAAAGACCCCTACTTCTGTCAATATGGACCGCAAAAATACAAATCATTCACAAAACCAAACAATTCCCAAACCCATTGTCGCCACTTATACCATGACAAATATCGACAAACACAATCCTACAAGTCAAAAAAGAGACAGATCATCCCCAATCAAAATAACAGACAACAACAACAACCAAAAGAAACTTAAAACAAAAAACCAACCAACTTCGAACTACTGGTTAAGCAAACCCAAGGAGTTAAGCTCGTCAAATCGTTTCGATATTCTCAGCGTCAATAAAGACGTCGACTATAATAATACAAAAAACGAAACAACCGATAAAATTAACCAACCTAGCAAAACGCAATTTAAGAGACCCAGCAAACCACCTCCGATTTACGTGCAAAGTGTTGAATGCATTAAAATTCTAAACAGCGCGCTTAACGAAGTTGCAAAAAACAATTTTGAATTAAAAGTATTAAAGAACAACGAAATCCGAATACAACCCCCTGACTCGACTCACTACACCGCTATAATAAAAATGCTACGAAAAAATTAAACAAAATACTTCACATTAAGACCAAAAGAAGAAAAAGGATTTAAAGTCGTACTAAGAAACATGCACCACTCCACTGACACAGAAGACATCAAGAATGAGCTAGAAGAAAAAGGACATAAAGTCATGAATATACATAACATTCTACAGCGAAATACAAAAAAAACATTGCCACTTTTCAATGTTGAGGTAGCCATGGATGACAATAACAAAAACATATATGACATTACATATTTACTCCAATACAAGGTTTCCTTCGAACCACCACACTATAAAAGAGCTATATCCCAGTGCACAAATTGTCAAAGGTATGGGCATACTAAAAATTACTGCACAAAGGACCCAGAGTGAGTTAAATGCGCGGGATCCCACAAGACCCTGGACTGCCAAATGTCATCAGAAGAAGGTACAGTAAAATGTGCTGTGCTTAACACAGCAGATGTACGACGACGTCCGACGGTATTGCAAGACATTGACGAAAACAATATTCTGGAGGCGCGTTTACGTAATCTTCAGGAGAGTGCTTCAATGGCGATGGCTTTGTTGTCAATCAGTAAGGAACCAAAATCGTATCAGAAGACAGTCAATTCATCAGAAAGTGACAAGTGTAAATTGATTCGATGCTGGAAAATCAGACCTGGGTGCTGGTTCAAAATCCACACTGTACAACCGTAATGGAAATGGTCGTTTGTCCAGTTTCAGCGACGCGGATTATGCTGGTGATGACACCACACGAAGCTCAACGTAGGGTTTCATTTTTAAGTACAATAATGGCATAATAAGTTGGATCAGTATACGGCAGAAGTGCGTCTCGCTGTCTACCACAGAATGATGCATTGATGTAAAACACCATTTCATTCGTGAGAAATTCGAAGAAGCTTGTTTTGATCTCCAGTACTTGCTAACAAAGGAAATGGTTGCAGACGTTCTTACCAAAGCTCTGCCAAGAGAGCGTTTTCAGTTCCTGCATGCATTGATGGGAGTTATTTAATTTGGAAAGTAATTTCCATTCTGGCAACTCTGCCAAGTTATAAGGCTGTGTTTTAAACCAGTGCTAGATCAAACTTAATTTTTCTCAATATAAATTCATACCAAAACTACAGAGCATATACCAAACACATAACGTTTGGTTCGCGCATCGCTGGATACTAAAGTTCTCATCCAGTGGTTGCTGATTTTGAAGTAAATAGGTAAATTATCAAACTCCAACAATACCATATTCTTCAGTGACGGCTGATTTGGCGCAAAGCTCTTTGTGGAGGTGTGGAACCTAAACACGGAAATCTCAGTACTTCTCAGTACTAAAAGCTGCACGAGCTTAAGGGTTTGGACCTACGCTAGGCATAGCGAAAACCTCTAAAAAAAAAGCTTAAAAAAGCTACACTTATCCAATTGCATACTTCTAGGCTTGTACTGCAAATTAGATGAGTGGTGTACGATAGCCCTCAACGGGGCGCGATCTTAACGCATTCCCGGATCTCCATGTCCATAATAACTTCATCACAATGATGACTTCAACAACCTCGACATCTACTAGCGTCATAACAACACTTGCCTCAGCAAGTACTATATCAAATATGACAACACACATAGGACAAACAAAAACAACACCCTTCATAACAACTTCGATGAATGAAACACAAAAACCAAGCAACAGCAACAACAGAATATCAATCAACCGTGCAAGTACTGAAACTCCAAAATCAAAGACCCCCTACTTCTGTCAATATGGACCGCAAAAATACAAATCATTCACAAAACCAAACAATTCCCAAACCCATTGTCGCCACTTATACCATGACAAATATCGACAAACACAATCCTACAAGTCAAAAAAGAGACAGATCATCCCCAATCAAAATAACAGACAACAACAACAACCAAAAGAAACTTAAAACAAAAAACCAACCAACTTTGAACTACTGGTTAAGCAAACCCAAGGAGTTAAGCTCGTCAAATCGTTTCGATATTCTCAGCGTCAATAAAGACGTCGACTATAATAATACAAAAAACGAAACAACCGATAAAATTAACCAACCTAGCAAAACGCAATTTAAGAGACCCAGCAAACCACCTCCGATTTACGTGCAAAGTGTTGAATGCATTAAAATTCTAAACAACGCGCTTAACGAAGTTGCAAAAAACAATTTTGAATTAAAAGTATTAAAGAACAATGAAATCCGAATACAACCCTCTGACTCGACTCACTACACCGCTATAATAGAAATGCTACGAAAAAATTAAACAAAATACTTCACATTTAGACCAAAAGAAGAAAAAGGATTTAAAGTCGTACTAAGAAACATGCACCACTCCACTGACACAGAAGACATCAAGAATGAGCTAGAAGAAAAAGGACATAAAGTCATGAATATACATAACATTCTACAGCGAAATACAAAAAAACCATTGCCACTTTTCAATGTTGAGGTAGCCATGGATGACAATAACAAAAACATATATGACATTACATATTTACTCCAATACAAGGTTTCCTTCGAACCACCACACTATAAAAGAGCTATATCCCAGTGCACAAATTGTCAAAGGTATGGGCATACTAAAAATTACTGCACAAAGGACCCAGAGTGCGTTAAATGCGCGGGATCCCACAAGACCCTGGACTGCCAAATGTCATCAGAAGAAGGTACAGTAAAATGTGCTTTATGTAATGGTAGCCACACGGCAAACTACAAGTGATGCGAAATCTATAAAGCTTTAAAAATAGAGCGCTTCCCCCCGATGTGTAAAAAGGATTTCCCGACAGCTAGAGAAGAGGCAAATGTTGAAACCCTCACCAACATCAGACCAGATACAACCTACGCCCAAGCAGCTGCATACAAAAGACCCCACCATATCAATCCCCGAGATCGCGGCAAGACAAATGAAAGCGTCAGTGCAACCAATGACACACTAGGTATTCCTGTAGTAGAAGCTAGACGTATTTCCTCACAAATTACCAGCAACAACAACAAAGAGGACTTCGCTGAACTAAAAGAAATGATGAGGAACCTTATTCAACAAATGACGAATATGCTACAAATATTGACCATCCTAACGACGAAACTTAATGGACCACATGCATAAAGAACTTAATATCATCATCTGGAACGCGAATGGACTTAACCAACATGCACTAGAACTAAAGCAATTTATAAAAGACAATCACGTTGACGTTTTAATGATAGCAGAAACACACTTTACTGCTAAAAGCTTCTTCAAAATACCAGGATATAGCATCTACAACACAAATCACCCTGACGGAACTGCACACGGTGGCACAGCTATTATAATTAACAACAAAATCAGCTGCATTGAATTAGAACATCATAACTACGAGCACATTCAATCGACTACAATCCAAATAGAAGACAAAGACGGACAATTAGTACTTTCAGGCCTATACTGCCCACCTAAGCATATTATTACTACTCTACAGTACGAAGACTACATCAAATCACTAGGGTGCAGATTTATAGCAGCTGGAGACTTCAATGCAAAACACATCGACTGGGGTTCGAGGATATCCAACATTAAAGGCAAAAACCTCCTAAAAGCAATCCTTAAAAATACCTGTAGATATCTAAGCACCGGCGAACCTACCTACTGGCCTACTGATCCAAATAAAACACCGGACTTAATCGACTTTTGCATCATTAAAAACATCCAACTAAAGACACTAAGCATTAAATCTAGATTTGAACTTTCATCGGACCACTCCCCTATCCAACTCAAATACTCGTCTAAAATAACCCCCATAACTCATTCGTCCCAACTATACAACAAAAAAACCGATTGGGACTCTTTTCGGGAATATATAGGACAACATCTACTACTTAATGTACTACTACAATCGCAAAATGACGTCGAACGAGCTGTAGTTCACATTAACGACATTGTAACTGCTGCAGTATCTAAAACAGCCCCAATCAATAGACCAAAAACACACAACAATATTACACCAACTATAATTCGACAACAGATAGATGAAAAGAGAAAACTCAGAAAACGATGGCAAATCACTAGGCTACCCCAAGACAAATCAAAATACAACAAAGCAACCAAAGAACTCAAAGCAAAACTGAAGGCAATCCAAAACAATCAATTTAATGACTACTTAACAAATCTGACCCCAACTTCTGAGACCAACTATTCACTTTGGAAAGCTACTAAAAAGTTCAAGAACAAAAGAGTACATCAAACTCCTCTACAGAAACCAGACGGTAGGGAAAATATTCGAAAAATTAATCTATGATCGACTACAGCCAATACTGACTAATAATAAAATGATACCAGACCATCAATTCGGCTTTCGCAGACAACACTCGACTATCCAACAAATTCACAGGGTAGTTACCAAAATCACAACGGACCTAGAAGAAAAAAGATACTGCATAGGGATGTTTCTTGACGTAGCAAAAGCCTTCGACAAAGTTTTTCGCAAAGGACTACTATACAAACTTCAAAGCTTACTTCCACGAGACTTCTACCAAATCATTGAAAGTTACCTAAGCGAACGCCACTTCTTCGTAAAATATAATGACCAACAATCCAAAATACTACAGACAAGAGCTGGTGTACCGCAAGGATCTGTATTGGGACCACTACTATATGTCCTCTACACTGCTGACATCCCTCTACCGAGTGGAGCTACAACCATGATGGCAACCTTTGCTGACGATACTATTCTGCTGATATCCGATGAAAACCTGGACACTGTAACTACTCGAGCACAACGACTTCTGGATAAGACAATGCAATGGTTTGACGAATGGAGCATACAAATTAACGAAGACAAAACCCAACAAGTAATATTTACCACTAAATCAAACTGCTCTCCAATCCCAACAAAAATAAAAGACAAAACTATTCCAATCGACAATGTGGCCAAATATCTTGGTATGCACTTGGACAACAAACCTAACTGGAAATACGACATACAAAAAAAAAGGGACCAAATTAAACTAAAATATAATCAACTGTACTGGCACCCGCGTAAAGATTCTAAACTTTCGACAACCAATAAATTACTACTATATTAATCCATTATCAAACCTATCTGGACATATGGGATACAACTCTGGGGAACGTCAAAGAAAGCAAACATCGCCATAATCCAAAGACAACAATCAAAAATATTACGAACCATAATCAATGCGGATTGGTACATACCTAATAACGACATCCATCGCGACCTAAAAATACCAACAGTGGAAGAAGAGATAATAAACATAAGCAGAAAACATCACATAAAAATAGTAGTTCACCCTAACATCGAAGTCAATTCATTACCAATGAAGGAATTCTTCGGAAGACGACGACTAAAGAGATCAACATACTAAAACATCCTATTATAACTAACATACTTTACTTGTTCAATAATTGTTAAAACTGTTTAATTGTTTTTGTTTTTTTTTTGTTTAATTCTTAAACTGTTAAAAAGTTAAAATTCCTAGAAAAGGGCTAAGAACATTGGTCACTTAGTCCAAATTAAATCCCAAAATTCAAATTGTAAAAACAAATATTAGATGTCTTTTTCTAAGACAGATGTATTTACTGCATTGGGAAATAAATAAAAAAAAACTACCACGGCTAGAACTATGCACAGCTGTGCTACTAGCCAAACTTTTACATCGGGTAAAGAGGGCAATGCAATTTGAAAACGCGGAAATATTTGCATGGTCAGACTCTACAATAACACTGGAGTGGATCAAAGGAAACCCGTCAATTCGCATAACGCTTGTAGCCAATCGAGTTAGCGAAATCCAAACGCTCACAGATATCAATGCCTAGCGACACGTTGGCACCAAAGAAAACCCAGCAGACATAGGCTCACGAGGACTGTTACCAAAGGAACTCATCAGCAGCCATATGTGGTGGCATGGACTATAATCCACGGCAGACTATATTTTTTTTTTTTTTTTTTTTTTTTTTTTATTCCAAACATAATAAGCTGCAAAGGATTATAAATGTTTGTTAACACTGCGACTAGTTATGAAACCAACGAGCAGTTTGCTTTTCAGTATAAATAGTGAGAGAAAAGTAAATGGCAAACAGTTTACTATTTTTAAAGTACAATATAATTATAATTTGTTGTATGTCATTCTTAACTTTTAATGAAAGTAACAAGAGCATAGATGGGATTTAATCCATCCAAAGCGTTGGAGGTTAAATTCACTCCGAGCGCCTCTTTTCGCTCGTTGTTGTCGCTCTGTCACTATCTAGTAGAGGATGTGGTAAGTCGTCTGGTTTGCGGTTGCCTTGCAAGATCTGATGGTCTTATACGTTGCAGTCGTCTCACGCCATATACATTTAGAAGAATTGTTGCTTCCTCGTTAATATGTTCCTGGAGACTCTTCTCGTGTGCTTTGGCCCTAGTGTTGATTTCTTCAAGGATAGTAGGAATCCCTAGGTCCCGATGGAGGTCGCTGTTTCTGATGTACCATGGAGCGTTCACAATACTTCGAAGGACTTTATTCTGGAATCGTTGGATGACTGCAATATTAGTTTGGCTGGCACATCCCCAGAGTTGAGCGCCATAGTTCCACACTGGTTTTAGGATCTGGTTATATAAAAGAATTTTATTATTAATTGATAGTCCTGACTTTCTGCCTATAAGCCATTCTAATTTTCGCCATTTAATATCTAATTCTTGTCTTTTCATTTTAATATGCTCTTTCCAACGAAGCTTGGCATCTAGAGTCATACCTAGATACTTCGCTGTATTAGAGTAAGGTATTGTCGTGCCTGATATTGCTATGGGGGAGTACGAGATAGACTTATTTGTGAAGTCAATATGTACAGATTTGTTCGAATTTAGTTTTATACGCCATCTTTGAGTCCACCTGATAATTTGGTCTGTAGCAGCTTGTAGCTTTTGCGTCGATTCTAGCGTAGTATCTCCCACTGCTAAGACTGCCGTGTCGTCGGCAAAAGTTGCCGTTTTGGTGTAGGGCGTTGTAGGTAGGTCTTTAGTATAAAGGAGGTATAACAGAGGTCCGAGCACGCTTCCTTGAGGAACTCCGGCTTCGATCTGCATTAGCTTAGAGTAGTAGTTTTCTTGTTTTATACGGAAGTAACGCGATGTTAAATAAGACTCCATTAGGTGGAAGTACTGTTCTGGCAGGTACACTTTTAGTTTATTGAGAAGACCTTCATGCCATACTCTATCGAAAGCCTGTGCTACATCTAAAAAGATAGCAGAGCATACTTTTTTTTCTTCTAGTGCTCTTTCGATTTCAGATGTTATTCTGTGGACTTGTTCTATCGTGGAGTGTTTGCTTCGAAAGCCAAACTGATGATTTGGGATTAAATTTCTTGATTCTACGATTGGTTTGAGACGCTTAAAAATCAGTCTTTCAAACAACTTTGATGTTGACGGAAGTAGCGATATTGGTCTATATGAGGATACCTCGTGAGGGTCTTTACCTGGTTTAGGGATCATTATCACGTCAGCTACTTTCCAGACGCTTGGTACATACTCAAGGCTAATTGTTTTATTCATTAACCGTAAGAGTTTCACTAACCCTTTGTTTGGCAGTCGCTTCAGGACTTCCGCAGTGATCAGGTCAAAACCTGGAGCTTTTTTGTCTTTTAATCGCCTTATCTCATATTTTAACTCGTGCATTTTAATGGGAGCAATCATAGAACTAGTACTTTCATTGACAATTAGAAGCTCATCACAGGAAGCATCATTAGGCTTAAAGGTATTCGCCAGGTGGTCGGCAAAAGCAATAGCTTTTTCCTCATTGCTTTTAGCCCATTGCCCATTACTGCATCTTATTGGAGGAATATGATTTATTGGTCGCTTAAGATATTTTGTACTTTTCCAAAGTGAATATTCAGTGCTCTTGTCAGCAGTTAGCTCTGAGAGATATATTTTCATCGTCTCATTCCGGATTAGCTTTATCTCAAGTTTAAGATCTTGTGTGGCCTTGTTTAGTCTCGTTTTGTCGGAGGGAGATCGAGTTTGTTGCCACCTACGCCGAAGTTTTCTCTTGTTTATTATAAGCTCCTTAATTTCTTTTGGATAATTGCTACCGACCGTTTTTCTCTTCGTTGGAGGAGTACAGCTCCAAGCTGCGAATTGGATTAGTTGGATGAAAGCATTTGCTTCGTTTTCCAGTTGGTCTGTCGTCTCAATAGGCGTACTAATATTGACTTTATCCTGAAGGATTTGTTTAAAACTAAGCCAATCTGTGAATTTGTTTGAAAGGTATGGACTTTCTTCTTTAACTATAACAGTTTCACTGAGTGTCAGGTATATTGGTGAGTGGTCCGAATCGAGATCCAAACCTTCTTGTACCCGGATAAAATTCCTTGACAATTTATTTATGACAAAAAAGTCAACCAGATCTGGAATTTTGTTAACGTCTGTCGGCCAGTATGTAGGCTTACCAGTAGATATAAATTCACACCCTGTCTTTTTAGCTGCATCGTAGAGTTCACGACCTTTTGTTGTAGTGAGTCGGGATCCCCAGTATGTGTGCTTAACATTAAAGTCTCCTCCCATTATGAACTTAGACTTGTGCATTTTAATGAGTTGCTGGTATTCATTTGAAGAGATCGAATGTTTGGGAGGACTATAGACAGCTGTTATTGAGAGAGGTTGATTTTTAGTTCTGACAGTTACGGTAGTGGTTTGAAACTTGAGTGAACTTATTTTCTCTTCTTCATAATGATCAATGCTACTTCTTATAATAATAGCACTGCCTCCTCTCGCACAATTATCTGGATGGACTGTATGGTACGAGTTATAATTCTTCAACTTGATATATGACTGGGTTGTAAGATGAGTTTCTGAGATCAAACAAATGTCTATCTTTTCTGTATCTAGTAATATTTGTAGCTCGTTTAAATGATTGTTCAATCCATTCGCATTCCATACCATGATTCTTAAGGACTTAACCATTATTGATTGTAATTTATTTTTTCCTCAAGACTACTAATGCGATCTTGAAGGGTTTTATTGAAGACTTCTTGTTTGTTCAGCTTATCCAGTATTTTAGCTAGAGTCTCTTCAATTGTGCTTTGGTCTTTTGTGGTAGGATAAGTAGTTTTGACTGTTTGCGAAAAAAGGGGTTTGCGAGCGTTCAAGTCTGCCGAATTATTTTCTTTCTGTTTCTGTTGAACTTTGATATTTTCGGTAGTATCATTGGTTGTTGATGTTTGGATATTGATTTGAGCATTTTCGTTTGTTTGGCGATTAAGTTTATTATCTCTTATCTTTTGCAGCTCTTTGGCTACAGCACATCCACGATAATTCGCAGGATGGGCTTCACCGCAGTTGTACCATTTTGCAAGTTGATTTAGAGGTTTAGTACAATTGACAGTGCTATGTTCTTCTGCGCATTTCACACATCTAGGAGGCTTACCGCACTAATTTTTCGTGTGCCCAAATTGACAGTTAGTACATTGGGGGATAAGTTTAGAGGCTTTAATGGCCTCTATGGTAACTATCGAATGGAGGATGTGCTTAATTTCGTACACTTTTTTTATTTCCTCGTTATGCGCAAAGGTTAATAAAAACATGTCTAATGGTTTCTTTGTTTTTAGTTGAAGTTTATTAACCGCACTGACCGCTTTAAGGCCTTGTGTTTTAAGATCATTAACAATCATATTTGGATCACAAGAATGATGTAAATTCTTAGCAAGGACTCTAATGGGCCGAGATTGTTTATCTTCGTAAGAATACCAAGTCATTTTAGATGCAGACAGCATTTTAGTAATGGCTCTGTAGTCTTCACTGGTTTCAACATTAATTTTGTGAGTTTTATCCTTTAGAAGTCGAATAGCAAAATCTTTCTTTATCAAATTGCGGACAGTACTTATAAGCTCTTGATAGTTAGTAATATTTGTTACCATAATGGGCGGAGGGCGAGGATCTCTTTTTTCAATTCGATTTGTTTGATTGGTATTATCTGGATTGTCTATCATCTTTGGTTGAGTGGTAAGTTTTGGTGAAGAGTTTGCTTTTCGCTTTTTACTCGGATTTACAAAATCTTTTTTCCGTTTTCGAGCAGACTATATCGAGACAGAATTGGAAACAAAAAAGGAAAGTAAAAAGGCCGAAATAAACTCATTATTTTATAAGGACAAATTAACAAATTTACACACAAACTTCGCACAAGTAGTAAGCCATTGTGTAATAATAAACAATGAATACTTTCAACGATATTCCGACCTGATCCGGCTGATACGTAGTGCGGCTATATGGCGAAGATACTTCGAATATCTAAAATACAAGGGAAATAGAAGATCACTGGAGAGTCACCCAATCACACTAGATGAACTAGATGCATCCCAAAGGCAGCTCATCAGACTCGTTCAAGGTGAAATACTCACCGAGGAAATAAAATCACTAAGAGAGAAGGGGAATATAGGCAAAGGCAGTCATATTCTCAGTCTGAATCCATTTTTGGACTCCCAAGATCTCTTACGTGTAGGTTGGCGCTTAGCAAACTCCACTATAGCATTCATCCAGAAACACCCCATTATCCTAAGGGATTCATATCACTTCGCAAGATGGGTTGTCAGCAATGTACATGAACGCACACTTCACGCAGGACAGCAGATTATGATAGCAGAGATTAGAAGCAAATACTGGATCACCAATCTTAAGCGGCTAGTCAAATCAGTAATCCACAACTGCGTCCGATGTCACCGATATAATGCCAAAA
Organism: Brachypalpus laphriformis; assembly: GCA_945910035.1. Lineage (NCBI taxonomy): Eukaryota > Metazoa > Arthropoda > Insecta > Diptera > Syrphidae > Brachypalpus > Brachypalpus laphriformis. Next base: position 140,707,501 of record OX246754.1, read on the forward strand.
TGCAACAGCAACTGATGGGAAATCTTCCCACAGAACACGTTATAATCTCAAGGCCATTCACCAACACTGGGTGGACTACGCGGAACCGATAGAGATAAAGATGTGGAAGGGTAGATGCAATAAGATGACGAAGGGGTACATAGCTGTCTTCGTCTGTCTATCAACAAAGGCGATACACATTGAAGTAGTTAGCGACTTTACCGCAGCAGCGTTCATAGCAGCATTCAGGAGATTCGTGGCACGAAGAGGAATATGTTCCAATATGTACAGCGATTGCGGAAAAAATTTTAAGGGAGCCGCTACTGAGCTGAACAAGGACAGCAAACGCATCTCCAGCGAGTGGTCAGCTGGAGTATCTGCAAGTTTGGCAGCACAAAGCACCAAATGGCATTTCAACCCACCAGCGGCACCACATTTTGGAGGGCTTTGGGAGGCTGGTGTTAAATCTATTAAACACCACCTTGAAAGAACAGTCGGAACATCGAGGCTTACATTTGAGGAATACGCTACCCTGCTCGCTCAAATAGAAGCATGCCTCAACTCAAGGCCGCTAGTCCAATGACGTCCGACCCCATTGATCTGACGGTTCTTACTCCAGGACATTTCTTGATTAGATCACCACTAATTACACTGCCTGAAAGATATGTGATGGACAAGAACATAAACAATCTCGATAGGTGGAGATACATACAACGCCTGACACAAGAGTTCTGGAAGCAATGGAGTACAACTTACCTGCATCAACTTCAACAACGACCGAAATGGCTTATGCAACAGCCGAACATCAAAATCGGAGACATAGTCCTGTTCAAGGAAAATAATCTTCCGCCGTCGTCGTGGGTACTCGCGCGCGCAATCGAACTGCATCCCGGCGCAGATGGTCTAACGCGCGTGGTGACCATAAGGACTGAGAAAGGAGTCCTTAAACGTCCGATAGCGAAATTATCCCCCTTGCCGGTAACTAATCCGTCGAACGAATCGAATGTAAAGACATTTTAAACAAACAGAATGCATAAAAAGAATTTACATGAACTAATAAATTATTATCAAAAAAAAAAAAAAAAATAGAATATCAGTGAATAATAACCCTAACCCCACAAGAAAATAAATCTTCATTCCAATCCGCAAGATCAACCGACTTGCCACTGAAGTTAATTATGGATAGCCAACCGAAGCAGCTAAATATTATTTAGATTTTATTTTGTATCTATGTATTAAGACAAAAACTAATCCAAAATTTTTATCTTTCTCGGTCGACACTTAACAACGCCACAACCCGACCGAAGGAACACGAAGATGCAAATCACAACAACCAATAAGGACGATGAACAGCAGCAAAACGAAAACCACATCCACAACACTAGAGGTTACAATTCCGAGATCCTGAACAACACCAAAGACACATCACGTTGCCGGGCCGGGAGCATGTTGCGTCCCAACAATATAAACACGAACTGGAAAGAAGGAAGTGTGTGTTTGCAGGAAGCTAGGTACTCAAATGTAGCTAAAACCAAGCACACCAATTGCTTAACATTACGAGTAACTAGCTCTAATGCACACAACACAAATAAATAAACAAACTTAAAACACAATAAGTTATTCCCAAAAACACCACCCACGACACACCGCAACGAGGAAAACCGACAACTGTCAAAATACCGGGCGAATTGGTCCACAGGCCGATAGAGAAAGGAGCTTCTATCGCGCTGCAACTCATGGCAACACCATTTGAACAATATAGGCATAACCTCTGACCAACTGTTGTGAAAATCCAAGATGGCCAAATTGGGTGTGAGTGAGATGCATCCTACAAACAATGTACTCTAACACACACTCCGAAAATGGGAGCATTGCTGAGGATCAACTGAACTACTCACACGATACACTACATATACACTACGACCACACTACCACAGATCAGACAGCTTTTTCGCAGTAAATAGGCCAGGGTGATTGACCTTAAGCAGATGCAGCTGATTAGTAAATAAGCCATCAGCAGCTTCAAGGAAGGATGAAATGGATATATTAAACTATTCGTCAGTTAGCAGCCAGCAAATAAAGTTCATTCTTAAACAGATAATTTTCGAGTTTCCTTTCCTTTTACTGTTTCTCCAAATACTCAGTTCAACTAACTGAAGTATTTCCAAATTACCGTTTGTCAATCTTCTATTGCAAGCCTAACTTTTGAATTCCCACTTCCCTCAGTGCGGAACAATATTTGATCTGCAAAATTTAATTAATACTATTGTGTTGACAAAACTAAATGTTCTAAATCCTGTAATACTTAATAAAGCAGAAATGGATGTAATAATAAAAAACGAATATATTAAATCATTTACTGTAACCGATCTAGTAGACATATCGGAATTTAAAATTTTATATAAACAATATATCTATGTAATATTTGTTAAATAACCTCTATTTGTTAAATAACCAAGAATTGTATAATATACGAAACAAGAGGTATAAGTCAAACAGATGGTAAACTAAATATTGAAAAAGAAATTCTAAAATGTAACAAAGAATTTATGCCAATATCTAAATGTAAAAAAGAAATAAAAATACCTTTTGTAAAATATCCAAGAATTCAACATGTTTGAGTAACCTATTAAACAACCAAAAGGGTAATTGTTCCAAAATCAAGGAAAAGAATCAACCAATCGAAGTTATTCAAGATGGTATCATCTTAATCACTGGATAACACGAAATCAATAGCATACCTCGTAACCTTCAAAAACACGACGATAATCGACGGGATAGTATACACAAATCTGGAAAAACTAATAACAGCCTATCTTCAAACGCACAACGTCGATCAGTATGAAATAACACATTTCGTTCAAGCATTAAATAAAAAACTTGAAATTAAAAATATTGATACTCTGAACTCTTTACAGATATATAGTATGCAGAAAGCAACCCAGTAACTCTGTCTATATCTCTAACGTTGATCCTGATAACCTTAGGAATCAAAGCATATTGCTTCAAGCAACGATTCCGACAACGAAGACGCACTAGCGGTGAAATAGCCGAGGAACACGCTCAATATGAAGCAGCGGGACGCAACTTAAACGGCCATGGGGGGAGTTAACGCACGCATCTTGCAAATAACGTGACTCATCATAATATCATCCTCATCGTAATGCAAACGCAGATAAGACTTTATTGATTTAACGCATCTTGCAAACACAGCAAAATAACGTGACTCATCATAATATCATCCTCATCGTAATGCAAACGCAGATAAGAATTAATTGATTAAACGCATCTTGCAAACACAGCATAACATCGTCCAGAATGCAGTCAAACAACATGACTCATCACAATGCCAGTCACACAGTCCAGAATGCAGCGACTCACCAGAATATCTTGCTGAAATCCTAGCCACCAGATAAAACCCACTCAAACGCAGATAAGATTAAGTTGAATAAAAATTGTATTTGTTTCAACTCAGTTGTTCGTCACCTCCTGTCCAGTTCAGTTTGTAAATTAGTTTTAAGGTAAATTTGAATAAAGTTGTTTTTATTTTCTAAAAACGGAGTAAGAAAAATTGATTGGGGGCTCAACCGGGATGCCCAAGTGTTAAATAAATTGAAAATAAGAAGTAAATTCGAACATTTGAAAGTGCATCCTAAGCCAAAATAATTCACGGCCAGAATTTTCTAGCAAGACTAGAGAAAGTGCAGCATCATCAATCAACAAGTAAGCAGAATAGAAGCAGTCATCTCATCAGATCGAGGCTCAACAGTACGCTGAAAATTCAAGGTAGTTATAAGTGCTAACATTTAAGTAAAAGTAATTGTGAAACAAAAATAATATGGAACTAACAAGCGCACAAGTAGATTAGGCTATAGCCAGGGCGATAAATGCCATAACGAAGCTCTTAAAAAGGTTATAATAGAACAAAAAACAGAAATAGATGCTTTAAAAACTCAAATACAAAGCATTATCTTAACAGAGACAGCGACTGAAAACGAAAAACAAGCAGTGGACACTACTGACTACTTCCTACTGACGAGGAAACTTTAGAACTAATCAAATCGGTCCCAGAGTTTAGAGGAAAACAATCCGAATATGTCAGTTGGCGACAAGCAGCCACATCGGATATGGAAAGGTATACCAAGGGTAACAAGAGATATTTTACGGCTCTTTCCATTCTGGCCAAACGGTAGTGCATGCGATCATATGAAAACACAAGCGTTTTCACTCAGCTGAGGCCTACCAACTCCTACTCTCAACCTCCACGCGGTGACAGCCTAGTACCTTAATCCAAGAAGTGGGTAACCAACCCCGTTTGGCGGATTCTTGGTGGCAGCAGATGAGAGAGGGGGGCAAGCGTGCTTTTCCACTAGAGCACTTCTTTCTGATTCAGGCGGCAGCGGACGAATTCCCTAGACGGAGTCAACGGTGGCGTCTATAGTTCCAGTTAGGTTGAACTTAGTGAATACCTTGCGCGAGCTGCTTCGACGTATTCGGATCACAGGTCGGTAAGGAATTTCCAATGTTGGTCAGGACATTGGAATAGAGATGGTGGCGGAGGAGCCCTTAATGGGCCAACGGCAGCGCTCATACTCCCGTAGTCGACTACTGGCACCGGCGTACCCGGCCCCTGAGCAACAAAGAAGAATTACTGTGAGAAAATTTAACGTCGAAAAGCTACAATCGCAAGAGACCGCCAGACTCTTCGCTGAACGCGTATCCCGAAATCTCTCAATCACCCCTTTGCCACCAGCATCAAGTACCGAAGACCAGTGGCAACGCTGCCAACATGCTATCAGAAACGCCGCGACTGATGTGCTGGGTCTTACTCGCCCACCACCGCGAAACCCCTGGTTTGACGAAGAATGCCGGCGAGTGCATGCAGCAAAACAAGAGGCATACAAAACGACGATGCAAAGAAAGACGAGAGCTGCTCGTGAGCTCTACGAGCAAAAGAGACGGGAAGAACATCGGCTACTCCAAAAGAAGAAGAAAGGGCATGAGAAGCGCGCGTTTTAGAATATCGAGAGTTTATACTCCAGGAACAATGTACGGAAGTTTTACCAATAGGTAAAAAGAACGTGTCAGAGAAGTAATACCCGTACAGAAACCTGTAGAGATGAAAATGGAAACCTCGTAGTAGAATCACAGTCGGTGCTGAGAATATGGAAAAACTACTTCTGCAGACTGTAAAACGGCGACGAAGACCAACATTCCGCTGTCAGGCAGAATGAACCGTTCAACAAAGACGATGATAGTCAAAATTTCCGTCCACCTGACCAAAACGAAGTGAGGATAGCAATATCCAAGCTAAAATCGAACAAGGCTGCTGGACCTGACGGCTTACCGGCCGAACTTTTCAAGGCAGCTGGGGATGAATTGCTAAAGTGCATACACCAACTTATCTCTAAGATTTGGCCAGACGAGTGTATGCCTGATGAATGGAATATCAGCATCGTTTGCCCGATCCACAAGAAAGGAGACCCCCTAAACTGCGCCAATTATAGAGGCATCAGTCTTCTCAACATCGCATACAAGATCTTTTCTGCGATATTGTGTGAACGCCTGAAACCTTTTATCAACAGCCTGATTGGACCCTATCAGTGCGGTTTCAGGCCAGGAAAGTCCACCATCGACCAAATCTTCGCACTTCGGCAGATCCTGGAGAAAACCCAAGAATTCCAAATCGATACTCACCATCTCTTTATCGATTTCAAGGCCGCCTATGACAGCATCTATAGAGAAGCGCTTTATAGAGCCATGTCTAGTTTTGACATCCCTGCCCAACTTGTTCGTCTGTGCAGGCTGACGATGGAGAACGCTCGCTGCTCCTTCAAGGTCGGTAATGACCTCACCGAGACCTATGATGTCAAAAAAGGCTTTAGACAAGGTGACGCGCTGTCATGTGACTTCTTCAATATTATATTTGAACGGATTGTGCGGAACTCACAAGCCAACACCGGAGGCACAATCTATTGTAAGTCTGTACAAATGCTTGCATACGCCGACGATATAGACATTATCGGAAGAACTCAGCGGGCTGTCACCGGTGCGTTTGCAAGCATTGAGGCGGAAGCGGCCGAAATGGGTTTAGCGATAAACGAGGGCAAAACCAAGTATAAGCTATCAACAAGAAGGGAAAACCAACACCGACGAATTGGACAAAACGTCACCGTGGGCAGCTATAACTTCGAGGTGCTCTGCTATAAATTCTACTAACAAAATCAGCGCAGAAATCAATCGAAGAATAACTCTTGCCAATCGCTGTTTTTTTTGGGCTTATGAGGCAATTCAACAGTAAAGCCCTATCTCGAACAACTACGGAGACTCTATATAAGACCTTGATCATCCCAGTCCTGCTTTGCGGCGCTGAAACATGGACTTTATTAAAAGAGGATGAAGATATCCTTGGTCGCTTCGAGAGAAAAATTCTTCGTAAGATTTTCGGTCCCGTTTGCGTTGACGGGTTTTGGAGGAGAAGATTCAATCACGAACTATACGAGCTGTACAACGACATCGACCTAGCCAAAAAACTGCGTATTGGACGTCTGAGATGGCTAGGACATGTAGAGCGAATGGACACCAGCGCTCCGGCCCGCAGAGTCTTTGAATCTAACCCCGAGGGACGACGCAGTAGAGGGAATCATCGCCGTAGGTGGCGCGCACAAATTCAAGGGGACCTCGACCAACTTGGAGTGCGCAACTGGTAGCAACTAGCTAAAGACCGAGCTAAATGGAGAGACTTGTTGGTTGAGGCCCAGGTTCACCCCGAACTGTAGCGCCACCTAAGTAAGCAAGTATTCTACGAAATAAAATCCTGAATGAAACCAATAGTAGCTTTCCACAATATGGCACTGTGTTAAACATGTACGCCATAATACCCAGATTAGATTTTACCTATATGGATAAACGACCAGTACATGTCCTAAAGAACGAACTAAACATGACGACAAAGACAAAATAGCCTAACTGAATTCTTTGACAATATACACGAGAAACAGGCGTTATTAATTAATAAAACAATAATGATACACGGCGCAACTCATCTGTGACCAAACAGATAGATTCAGACCATAGGCGACGCGCATTAAGAGTATTCATTAACGGACAGAATGGACAACTATCGAACACAATATTCGCGCTTAATCCCCAAGATTTACCCTCCGCTCTGGCAAAGGCAGAAGAATTACAGAGCAATAAATCTCACTTTGCCTCATTCGCACCACAAAATAGAAACGAATATCGTGACAATACTCGTATGAGATTCAGTAAACGTGATAATAAACCGGCACAGGGACAACAACGACTAGAATCAATGGAACTAGGCAGCTCAGCAAACAGACCGATATATAATCCATTTAGACAAAACGATAGACCAGAAATTATAATACATACGCGAATCCTACTAGGGCAATATTCAAACGCGAAAGAGAATCCAGCCGACAACAGAGCATTCAGCCAATAACACCCAAGGTAGAGCGTATAGATAACCTAAACGAGATAGAAACTTTTTTAGGCAAACGATCAGGATTACCACACATCACGAGACAAATAGGGAAACGAGTAATACGATTACTCATAGACACAGGGGCCAACATTAATCACTGTCGACCAAATGTATTCAACGACGAAATAGTGCTAACAACAAGGAAACGAGTTTTTACAGTGAATAGTGAAATAATAATTGATAGATACCACGATGTGTATATATTAAACCAAGTAACGAGGTTCTATGTAATAAGCGATCTAGAATACGACGCATTAATAAGTTGTAATCTTTTGAATAAAGCTAGCGCAACTCTGGATTTCAGTAAAAGTATTCTAAACTACAAAGGTAGACAGGAGAAACTGATCTTCGACAAGCTAGACCAAGTGAATAATATCGCCGACTTAGAATCGGAAATGATGTCTAAAATAAATGACGAGCATAAAAATATAAATACGACGGTACCATTCCGAACGGATGTGTACGCCGCAATTAAAACAACCTCGGATAAAGCGATATGGAGCAAGCAATACCCATATGCCTTGTCTGCTAATGCATTTGTTAACAAAGAAGTTAACCGTTTATTGAAGGAAGGAATAATTAGGCCTTCTAAAGGCCCATATAATACTCAAGCTTGGGTACTTCCCAAGAAAGGTACCAACGATGATGGCACGCCAAAGAACGGAATGGTAATAGACTTCAAGAAATTGAACCCACACAAAAACCGAAAAGAATTATGCTACAAACGAGAAAGAGTTGTATGCAATTGCCTTCGGTCTGAAAAATCTGCGAAACTACTTATATGGTGTTGCGAAATTAGAAATATACTATATACTGATCATCAGCCACTGGCATTCGCAGTATCACATCGCAATCCCAATGCCAAAATGAAAAGATGGCATGCGTTGATAGAAGAACATGCACCAAAAATTATATATAAACCAGGAAAAACAAACATAGTAACAGATGCCCTATCCCGGCAAAATCTGAATTACATTTCTGACACAAGTTCAAGTTTAAATTCCCAACACTCCGCACAGAGTAGCGATGTAGACATGTTCCAAATAATAAATAGACCATTGAATCAGTACAAACAGCAGTTACTAATCGAGAAAGGAACGTACACGATACATGAGAAACTACAACCATTCCCAGGAAGATGTAGACACATCGTAACATATAAAAACGCAGATGAATTAATACCAATACTCAAAGAATATTTCAAAGAAGGAATAATAGCCATATTTGTAACACCAGAAACGTTGTACGATCTTAAAGAACCTCTAAAGAATAATTTTACGAACACATTCCTAGCAACCTCATTTTTTCCAATGGATATTACGAACAAGGAAGACCAAATAGCAATTGTCAAACAGACGCACGACAGAACACATAGAAGTTTTCGAGAGAATATGATGCAGATACATGAAAAATATTACGTGCCCACACTGGCAGATGATTTTCGCCAATATGCTAAACATTGCGGTACATATAACACGAACAAATAAAACCGACACCCAATCAAAGTGCCAATAGGCGAGGCGCCTATTCCCGAGAAAGAAGGAGAGGCCATATACATTCACCTCATATACGCGGAAAAAACAAAATTTCTAACATGTACAGACGCATATTCAAAATTCTTAGTTATACGGGAACTAGACACTAGGCAGAACATGCATAATAAGGTTCTTGAAATATTTCCAGATTGTAAACAAATAATGTGTGATCAAGACCCAACTTTCACTTCAGCAGTCTTCACGACCGCAATGCAAAGAGCAAATTCAAATTGCACTTCACTTCTACAAACCACAGTACGACGAACGGACAAATTGAACGAATACATAGCACAATACAAGAACTAGGTAGATGCATTAAACAAGAAAATGATCTAATAGACACAGTAGAAATATTTACTAGAGCAGCAAAAGCCTATAATATGACCATACCTTCAGTAACGCAAATGAAGCCAGTAGATATCCTTTTTAATCGTAAACCACATAGCCAAGTCAAAGAAAGACTAGAGTCAGCACAGACTAAAATGTTACAAACACACAATAAGAAACGCTTAGGCAGAAAAATAGAGCCCAACGAAACAGTGTACGAAAAAGTTGTAGGTACATACTGTGGCAAATAACAGCCCAAGTATAAAAAGAAAAACAGCGGAAAAAGACTTAGGAAACAAAGTTAAACTTAGGAACGGAAAAACAATACATAAAGATAATCTAAGATAAATCCATTTCAGACAATGGACATCCAACTAATAATAATTACATTTCTGACACTAGCAGCAGCCGACAAAATAGTAGACTATACCAGAAGCAATTACGTACTGGTAGAAACAAGGGAAGCCCTAATTGTAGACACAGACACAGCCACCATGTTTCATATCGCCAATCTAACAAATATCAGGATATTCCTCAAAACTACAAGGGAGCTATTAGAAAAAAGATACGAAATCGAAACATATCCCGACTCATATCCCGACAGGATACATGAAACAGACTTAAAAATTAGAGAGACGCTACTAGAACAACTGACAGTCGCGGGTAGCCCCGACCATGATGACGAATTAACAATAGAAAATAAAATAAATGATCTTGTTAAAAATAATAATAAACAGCAAGTTATAAATCTAAAGCTATTTGAAGTCATCAATTCCATAAAGCATACGGCAAGGGATGATTTGCTTTCATATAAATGTAAATTAATAACATTTGTTGCGTCCCAACAAAATAAACACAAACTGGAAAGAAGGAAGTGTGTGTTTGCGGGAAGCTAGGTACTCAAATGTAGCTAAAACCAAGCACATCAAGTGCTTAACATTACGAGTAACTAGCTCTTATGCACACAACACAAATAAATAAACAAATTTAAAACACAATAAATAGTTCCCAAAAACACCACCCAAGACACACTGCAATGAGGAAAACCGACAACTGTCAAAATACCGGGCGAATTTATCCACAGGCCGATAGAGAAAGGAGCTTCTATCCCGCTTTAACTCATGGCAACACCATTTGAACAATATAGGCATAACCTCTGACCAACTGTTGTGAAAATCCAAGATGGCCAAATTGGGTGTGAGTGAGATGCATCGTACAAACAATGCACTCTAACACACACTTCGAAAATGGGGGCATTGTTGAGGATCAACTGAACTACTCACACGAAATACACTACGACCACAGATAATTAACTTACGCAGATGTCGCATCCCCATACAAAAAAATGTTGATCTTTTTTGCGATGAGCAAACAACGATAGGCAAACAAAAAGCTTTTCTGCTTCGCAAAGAAAAAAACGGAAAATAAATTTTCTGTGCGAAAAGCTTTTTCTTTTGCTTTGCGAAAAGCTTTCACCACCAGCGTAGAGTTTGTGACATATCCACAGCGAAATATATTTTTTGTTTTGTTTTGTATTCTCGTATTTTTCGTCCTGGCCTGCGACTTTGGCACGGTGAGGAACAGACAGAGCAGAAATATACCTACATATGTACATTAAATTAGGGTAGGTTAAGATCAGGAATAATTTTAATGCGATCTGCGATGATGTTAGGAATTTGTAGGTACGGTACAAAAAATTTAAATAGTAGGTACTGTAGGTATTGTAGGCTAACTTTATTTTACTTTACTTTATTCATATGTATGTAGGTATGTACGTATTATAAGATTGAGGCTGAGACAAATAATTGTGTTTATTTATTTCCTAATTGTTTGAATACATCTGTCTTTTACAAGTCCTTGTGGTACTCCTACTCTCATTTACAGTATGTTTGATGTTTGGTCCTTACATTTTACATAAAAGAAGAGGTCTGATAGGTAGCCACAGCCACTCCTTTATTATTTTTTTGTTCATGTACGTTAAACTTACTTACTTACTTAGGTGGCGCTACAGTTCGGGGTGAACCTGGGCCTCAACCAACAAGCCTCTCCATTTAGCTCGGTCTTTAGCTAATTGCCTCCAGTTGTGCACTCCAAGTTGGTCGAGGTCCCCTTGAACTTGTGCGCGCCACCTGCGGCGATGATTCCCTCTACTACGTCGTCCCTCGGGATTAGATTCGAAGACTCTGCGGGCCGGAGCGTTGGCGTCCATTCGCTCTACATGTCCTAGCCATCTCAGACGTCCAATACGCAGTTTTTTGACTAGGTCGATGTCGCTGTACAGTTCGTATAGTTCGTGATTGAATCTTCTCCTCCAAAACCAGTCAACGCAAACGGGACCGAAAATCTTACGAAGAATTTTTCTCTCAAAGCGACCAAGGACATCTTCATCCTCTTTTAATAAAGTCCATGTTTCAGCACCGTAAAGCAGGACTGGGATGGTCAAGGTCTTATATAGAGTCTCCTTAGTTGTTCGAGATAGGGCTTTACTGTTGAATTGCCTTATAAGCCCAAAAAAACAGCGATTGGCAAGAGTTATTCTTCGATTGATTTCTGCACTGATTTTGTTTGTTGAATTTATAGCAGAGCCAAGGTAAACAAAGTCCCTTACTACTTCGAAGTTATAGCTGCCCACTGTGACATGCTCATGCTCTTTCTTCTTCTTTTGGAGAAGCCGATGTTCTTCCCGTCTCTTTTGCTGGTAGAGCTCACGAGCAGCTCTCGTTTTCCTTTGTATGCCTCGTGTTTTGCTGCATGCACTCGCCGGCATTCTTCGTCAAACCAGGGGTTTCGCGGTGGTGGGCGAGTGAGACCCAGCACATCAGTCGCGGCGTTTCTGATGGCATGTTGGCAGCGTTGCCACTGGTCTTCGGCACTTGATGCTGGTGGCATAGGGGTGATTGAGAGATTTCGGGATACGCGTTCAGTGAAGAGTCTGGCGGTCACTTGCGATTGTAGCTTTTCGACGTTAAATTTTCTCACAGTGATTCTTCTTTGTTGCTCAGATTGGGATATCCGCATTCGTACCTTGGCTACAACAAGGTAATGATCCGAGTCTATGTTGGCCGCTCGGAAAGTCCGGACATCCAGAATACTGGAGGCATGCCTTGCGTCGATCGCAATATGATTCAACCAAATCGATCATATTGCGATCGACGCAAGGCATGCCTCCATGATCATTGGACCGCCATGTCTGCTTATGAATATCGAGATGAGGAAACCATGTGCTTGCTATGGTGACATTTCGCTCCACAGCGAAATCAATTAGCCTTAGTCCGTTATCAGACGTTGTGTCGTGTAGTTGGCGTTCGGATTCGGCATTTAACTGTAGGTCCCTTCCGTTCCATTCGTGTGAAAAATATAACGCACAAAACATGAGCGGTTGCGAGAGGCTAGGCCCTGGCGCTTTAAAGAGCTGTTGCGCCAAATATTTGTATTTTTTGTCGTGTAGGCTATGCTTACCGACTGCCCTACCAAAGACGTCCTCCTTTCCTCTTTTGGCGTTAAAATCACCCAATACGATTTTAACGTCGTATTTAGGACATTGCTCGGATGTTGTGTCGAGGAGGTCGTAGAAACACTCTTTGGTGGCAGGGTCCTTTTCTTCCGTGGGAGCATGAACACATATTAGGCTTATGTTAGCGTATTTAGCCTTGATCCAGATAGTCATAATACGCTCGCTCACGTGTCGGAAGCTTAAGACTTCTTTCCTAAGTCTGCCGCGTATGACAAATCCACATCCGAATAAGCGTTGCCTGTTGCCTCTGTAGCAATCACCGTAGTAGATGTCACAGTTTTTCATCCTCTTTTTGTCCGGCCCATGTACGATTAACAATAGGAAACAAAATCAACTCTGCTCTTAGCCCACTTTAGCATTATGTGAAAATGCATTTGCAAATATTTTTGTCTTTAGACATTTACATAATACATATTAGAAGTATGATTTTTAGCTATTCACAGTGCCTTAACCAAAGTGGTTTCCAAGGGACACGAACGCGGACGTGGCAGAATATTGACCCCCCACCACCCCCCATACCTCAACCCCGCCTTAGTTTATTTTTCAAATATTCATACATTATGTACATACGTAAATATTTATTTTAGTTTACATATCCATTAAATTTTGCAACTTTTTTGTCTTTTGTTTTGGATTCCTTTTCTTGTTTATGCTCTTGTCAATAAACCACTTACAATTTTTCCAAAGCAGAACTACCACAAGGAAATTGACTGTATCAATTTTGTGCGAATAACATTTATTTGTCGTTTCAAACCAATCTGGATAGTGCAAATTTGTTTTTGAGATACATTGATTTACCATATTTTCTCTAAGATTAGATGCAAATGGACATTTCTGAAAGCAAGTGGTAAATACTTGTATATGAAGTTGACATATTTTGAAGCACTTGTCTGATGGCCTCGCGTTTTCGTTCTGGGTCCCTTGCTGGCTGCACACACGACGCATTTTTGGCACCAACTTTCTACGTCGTCCCTTGCGCTGAGCCAATAGAAATGTTCTCGCACTTTCTCCAGTGTCTTGTTTACACCCAAATGACCTCCGGATGCTCCATCATGCATCTCCCGTAGCACCTCGTGTACTTTTGATCGCGGCAAGACAAGCTGCATTATGAAATCTTTCCCGTCCGGCCTCTCCCATTTCCTTTTCAGCACACCATCTTGCCCATGAAGGGAGTCCCACTGAGCCCAGTATGCTTTGAGAGTGGGGCTCCTGTCCGAGATATCTCGTCCGTTTGGCTTTTCCATAAACTCCTTCCACGCTAATATCGGCTCGATGTCCGGGTCTTCTTTTTGAGCGTTGCGGATTTCTTCTGCACTCCAACCAGCAATAGGCTCAGCTCTTACCCTTTGGATGGAAAGAAGGTTCTTCTCTTCCTGCCGCACACAATGCTTGCAGTCGCTTTTACATGGTCGCCGGGATAAGGCATCCGCATTAGAATGAAGTTTCCCCTTACGATGCTGTATTTCATAATCGTACATCTGCAGCCGTTCAATCCATCTTGCTACCTGGCCCTCTGGATTCTTGAACTGCAGCAGCCATTTTAGAGCCGCGTGGTCTGTGCGCAAAAGGAACTTTTGGCCGTAGAGGTATTTATGGAAGTGTTTTGTCGCCAGAAGCAGCGCCAGAAGTTCTCGCCTGGTCATGCAGTAGTTCCTTTCCGGCTTGGAGAGCACTTTGCTGAAGTATGCGACTACCTTCTCTTGGCCGTTGTGTACCTGCGAAAGAACCGCTCCGACACCGACGTTACTTGCATCTGCATCCACGATGAACATTTCGCCGGGAATGGGATATGCTAGTGTTGGTGCTTCGCATAGTTGTTGCTTAAGGTTCTTAAAGCTTTTGTCGCACTGACCTGACCACTTGAATTGCCTTCCTTTTTCTGTCAGTTGGTGCAGGCTCTTCGCGATTCCGGTAAAGTCCTTTACGAATCGTCGGTAGTACGTGGCGAGACCCAAAAAGCTCCTGAGTTGGTGTTTGTCTTTTGGAACTGGCCAGTTTTTCACAGCTTCCACCTTGTCTGGATCTGTTCGCACTCCTTCTGATGAGATAACGTGGCCCGGGTACTTGACTTCGGATCTGAAGAGGTCACATTTCTTTGGGTTTAGCTTCAGGTGAGCGCTTCGAAGCCATTCTAGCACATTCTTCAGGTTGTCGCGATGTTCCTCGAATGTTTTTCCTATCACGATCACATCGTCCAGATACACCAAGCAAGTTTTCCAGGTCAATCCACGCAGGACGTGCTCCATTAGGCGCTCAAAAGTTACCGAAGCGTTGCACAATCCAAATGGCATTACTGTAAACTGCCACAGCCCATTTCCTGCAGTGAACGCAGTATTCTCTCTCGGTCCTTTGGACCGATCTGTACCTGCCAATAACCGCTCTTTAAATCAAGGGTGGAAAACCATCGAGCTCCTGAGAGTGTGTCCAATGTATCATCGATCCGTGGCAGAGGGTAGCTATCCTTTTTGGTGACGTCATTAAGTCTGCGATAGTCTACGCAGAATCGAGTGCTGCCGTCTTTCTTCTTAACCAGTACAACAGGTGAGGCCCACGGACTCTTAGAACTTTCGACGAGCCCTTCCTTCTCCATCGTTGACACCATATCTGCAACCTCTGTCTGTTTTGCCAATGGTAGTCGTCTGGCAGGCTAGCGAATTGGTCTGGCGTCACCAGTGTCTATGCGATGTTGCACCAGATGTGTTCGGCCATACTCTCCATCCTGTGAGGCAAATATATATGCGTACTCACCGATTAGATTTTCTGCCATGGCTCGCTGATCCTGATCCAGTTCGCAGTGCTTGAGGATCATGTCCCTTACTTCGGCCAACCTGCCTGATGAAACGGGCCTCGCAGATTCTTTTTCAGTTATTGTTGAGAATAAACATATCGGAACACATTCACCAATAACCTCCCCTTGTTTTAGTTTGACGCTGTGGCTCTTTAAGCTCATGAGCCTTACTGGGACCAGGCTATTCTTTGGCTCCACTAAAACTTTTCCCACGATGTAGTTTGGGGAAATCCTTCCTAAATCCGGCTCCAATAGGTAGAATCGGTGGCTCCCAGGATCACCCTCTAGTTTTGTCCAAATGATAGTTTTGGAAGATGGTGGTAAGACTTCGTCCTTGCTGAGTATTGTCCTTAAATGTGCTGCATTCTCGTTCCCGTACACCATTGGAATCTCTACGTTCCTGTACCGCAGAACTTGCATCCCGATGTCGATGATTACGTCATGTTCTTTCATAAAGTCCACTCCGATGATGCATTCATCACATATGTCGGCCACCAGGAACGCATGAGAAAAGGCCAACCCTGCTAGTTGCAACGTGAGGCGAACTTCTCCGTATACTTTCGCCGATTCCCCTGTCGCAGTTCTAAGACAGTAGCAGGTGGTGTTGTGCAGCCAAGACTTCTGGACGAGATCTCTTCTTACAATGGAAGCCGTGGCGCCGGTATCTATATCAGCCACGCACTTGTTTTTGCCGATGAATGCTTCCACTGTTAGACTCTTGTTGCATCGTTTGGTTTGGGAGACCTGGATGGTGGTCTTGGGGGCGTCGATTCCATTAGTCAACTTTTGCCCCGCAAAGCTGGCTCTTAGGCGTTTCCCGACTCCTGGTTTCGAGGAGCCTGGCCAACAGGATGGATGTTGTCCCTGTTGGATGGTTCTTCGTTGCGTCGCCTGTTCGCGCAATGTGGACAGTTTCCACGTCTGGGTGGATTTCTGCATTGCCGTTGTAGGTGTCCCATTTTGTTGCAGTTCCAGCAACGAATTTGTCCTCCGCGAGCGTTGTTTCGGTCTTCGACGTCCATCCTCTGGCAAGAGCATTCGATAGCGGCTACTTCCCTCACACGGTGTATTCCCTGACAGGCCTGGTCTGCGGCATACATTGTCAGAGCAAACGCCAAAGCTTCGGCGAGTGTTTTCTTTTCAGCCATTCTTACCGCCATTTGTAGTTTCGCATCAGCTATGGCATGGGTGAACGCTTCGGTTGCCACCTCGTTAATGATCTCCTCGCCGGCGTTTGGATAGGACAAATGTGCCAGCCGCTCGATGTCTGCTTGCAACTGCTGGAGCGTCTCACCCTTCATCTGGGACCTTCTGCGCAACTGGACCCTATATACTTGCTGCATGTGGTCGTCCCCAAATCGCATCTCAATGGCTTTCACCAGACTGTCGTAGTTGCGTTGTTTGTCCTCGGGAATAGTTTGTAGTAGCTCTGCAGCTGATCCTCTAAGCCCAAGCGTGATGGCAATGGACCTCTCTTCATCGTCCCAGTTGTTCGTCATTGCCGCAGCTTCGAACTGCCTCTTATATATTGGCCATGATGTCTGTCCATCGAAGACGGGAGGCTGCATCTCTTTCCTTCTCGGGCAGTCGGTTGAATACTCCCGAACTTTCTGTTTCTTCACGCATTCGAGTTCCTTTGCCAAATTCTCGAATCTTCCTTCAACAGCCTCGAATTTTGTTCGAACGTTCTCGAATTTTGTTTCAAATGTCTCAATTTTGGTCTCTACATTTCCAATTTTCTCGTCGATTGTCCCGAATCTTGTTTCCAAACTTTTAGTTTGTTCATCGAATTTGCTTTCGGGAACACTCCTTTGATCGAATAGCTGATGTTCCAGAGAGTTCTTTTGTTCGTCAAGCTTAGCATCTAGAGAATTCTTCTGCTCAGCCAAAGAATTTTCTAGTATCTCGAACTTCTTGCTTGGATGGCAAACGACTAACAAAGGCCTCGTAGGGGCAGCATCTCCCGATAGGTGTTGGTCCGCTAAGTAACGAGAAAGAGCCACTGCAGCCGAAAACCTAGCAGCTCTGTTAGTAAGCCCTACTCCCACCTCCTCGTGGTGCCATCTGGGGATTTCTTCGGAAATTGCTAACGGGAGAGGACGAATGGCGAGCTTCCTGCGCCAAAAAACAGGATAAGTGTCGGTTGGTCTGTGGCCCAGCGAGCCGCAACCGTAAAAACTTTTACTGCTCCGAAACGAAAACCAACGCCTTGGATACGGACGGATAATTTGATGACGACCTTTGGCTATCGGACACGGACAACGATCGGATTCTGGAACGTTAAGACCCTCCTGGACTCACGCAAGGAAGGGCCTTATAACGACAGATTCCTCCAATTAGAACGCGAATTCGCAAGGTATAAAATAGACATCTTAGGGCTGAGCGAGATAAGATGGTTCGATGCTGGGGAATTAATCTCCCCAACCAAAAACACTGTCATGCTCTACTCTGGGAAACCAGCTGGAAGTGCACGGAGTTCCGGAGTAGGACTCATGCTAACTCCAGCAGCACGTAGTAGCCTCATATCCTGGAAACCCCATAATGACCGGATATTGACGGCTAGGTTCCAGAGTAGAGTTAGAAACATTACCATCATACAGTGTTATGCTCCGACTCTAGACGCGACTGAGGACGAAAAGGATGATTTTTATAGCCACTTAGGCGCCGCCTACAACCAAACGCCTAATGGGGACATCGTAATGGTGATGGGAGATTTCAATGCCAAGGTGGGTAGCGACAACACCATGCTTAAGCACGTGATGGGAGTTCACGGCGTGGGAGACCGTAATGAAAACGGTGAGCGGTTTGTGGACTTCTGCAATACCAACCGCCTAGTCATCGGAGGTACGCTGTTTAAGCATAACACCTGCCACAAAATCAGTTGGGTCTCTACTGATAGGCAACGAACATCCAACCAGATCGACCACATCGCGATCAGTCGCCGCTTTAGAAATTGTTTCCTGGACGTCCGAAACAGACGTGGAGCTGACGTCGGACTAGAACGAGATCACCATCTTATGGTAGCTCATTTACGCCTTCGTACTGCATCCGTCAACAGCAACCGCTCAAACCTACTTAACATCACCAGGTTTAATATCGACAGGCTCAAGGTTTCCCAAGTGCGCCAACAGTTCAGGGACCATCTTGCCTTGGAAGCAGAAGCAATCAGCAGCATAGAGAACATGGATGACCACTGGAGTGCTGTGAAAAATGCTTTTGCGACTGGGGCACGCACGTATGTCGGTAAAAAGCAGAAACACCACCGCACATGGCTTTCTACAGACACCTGGAGACGGATCGATGAGCGTACAGCAATCAAGGCTCGGATTGCAGCGGCCTCAGCAGTAGAGAGAACCGAGCTTGAAGCCCAATACCGTGCGAAGAAGAAAGAAGTGCAGCGTAGTGTGAGACGTGACAAACGTCAATATATCAACTCACTGGCCTCAAGGGCTGAAGAAGCAGCGAGTAGGTGCGACAGTAGGACTGTGTATAGCATCACTAAGGAGCTCATCGGTGGTCGAAACTCCAAACAACATCCAGTGAAGAGTCTAGACGGTAACCTTCTGATTTCGGATGAGGATCAGCTCACTAGATGGAGAGAACATTTTGCTACAGTGCTAAATCACATAGACGATGGCGGTATGATCTCGAATTCGAATGAGCAGTTCGAAGCAACAAATTCCCGAATTCGCACCGCACCTCCCAGTAAAACCGAGATAATAACAGCAATCAAGTCCCTCAAGAAGAACAAGGCGGTGGGTATTGATGGCATCCCTGCCGAGCTATTTCAAGCGGCGCCAAATACATCGGCAGATTTGCTGCGTCCCCTAATACGGAGAGCTTGGGATAGTGAACAATTTCCACAGGAGTGGAAAAGGGGGATGATCATTAAACTTCCAAAGAAGGGTAACTTGATGGATTGCGGTAACTGGAGAGGTATATGCGTTCTTCCAGCCGTGGCTAAAATAATAGCTAAAATAATTTTAGAACGAATTAAAGAACATTTAGATTCAACTCTCGATGTCGAACAGGCAGGCTTTCGCGCTGGATCCTCCTGCATTGACCACATAAACACCTTACGGATCATTATCCGCTACATTTAATGTTTATCGACTTCGAGAAAGCTTTCGACAGATTGAATCGAGATGCTATCTGGTTGGCCTTGCGCAGGAGAGGCATCCCAGAAAAACTTATAGCTATTATCAAGGCTACATACGAGGGCGGTAAGTGTCACGTCGTGCACAATGGTAAGGTGTCGGACGATTTTGAAGTCCAAAGTGGAGTACGTCAAGGGTGCATACTGTCACCACTATTGTTTTTGGTGGTTATCAGCGATGTACTCCGTGCAGCATTGACGGAAGGCAACTATGGAATTCGTTGGACTATGACATCTTACCTTAAACACCTAGATTACGCTGACGATGTTTGTCTACTTTCACATCGGATAATGGATCTTCATCTGATGGCCCAAAATCTAGAAGCTGAGGCAAACAAAGTGGGGCTAAAAGTAAACACAGCCAAAACAAAAGCCCTGAGCACTTCTTCTAACAACCGCGCTCAACTTAACATTGCCGGACAGGAAGTCGAGAAAGTTGATAACTTTCTTTATTTAGGAAGTGTGGTCTCGGCTAATCGCGGTGGCACCGAACTGGATGTGTGCAGCAGAATCGGGAAGGCTAAAGCTGCGTTCGGAATGCTATCTAAAATCTGGAGAAGCAATGTTATCAGCTTAAGAACCAAGCTGCGACTGTTCCGCTCCAACGTAGAATCAGTGCTGCTTTATGGGTGCAGTACTTGGAAGGTGGACACCATTAACACACGGAAGATGCAAGTCTTTGTAAACAAATGCTTAAGAATCATCTTGAGGATTTTTTGGCCGAACCGCATCTCTAACGAACAGCTTTATCTGAGAACGGGCCAAGAACCTATAAGCATTACTATACGAAGAAGAAAGTGGCAATGGATTGGACACACCCTACGGCGCGAAGACAACTCCATTGCGAAATACGCCATGCAATGGAATCCGCTCACCCAGGCAGGCAGAATAGCGGGGCGCCCTAGGCAAACGTGGCGCAGAACAGTTGAGGAGGAATCGAGCTCTTTAGGAATGAGTTGGAGGCAGCTCAAACGCGTTGCAGAACTTCGAACACGATGGCGCGCAGGCGTGGTTGACGCCCTATGCCCCCCGAGGGGTTAAAGGATCTAAGTAAAGTAAGTAAGAACTTCTTGTTTTGCACATCCAGCTTAGCATCTAGAGAATTCTTTTGCTCATTGAGCTTAGCTTCTAGAGAATTCTCAAATAGTTTGTTCTGTTCATCGAGCTTGGCGTCTAGAGAATTCTTTTCTTCAGTAAAGGAATTTTCTAGCTTCTCGAATTTTTCATTTTGTCGAATTTGTCGAATTTCTCAGATAGCAATTTCATTAAAGCCGACATGTCACTCGTCGTACTTACTTGTTCTTCTTCGACGTCAAACAAAGCTGTTTCAGGATCTGCACCCTCGTCCGTCACTATTTTCCGCAACTTAATAATCAATTCTCTTTTTGTACCAGTCGTAGGTTGCTCCCGCTGGCTCAGTACTTCCTTTAGTTGCGGCAATGACAAATCTTCTATCAATTTCCGAACCATTTTTATTTTTCACTTACACAAAACGCAATACACAAAATTTGTTTTATTCCACTTTTCTGACACCAATGTAATATTCTTTCTGGGGTTCGTTTAAATAAAACTGTCTTTTGTGTATTTTAATCGTTTATTTATTATCAAACACCAACTTTACTTCAACACAATATTCAATCACTTTATTCTTTATTTATTTCAAATTAAACTGTCGCTACAATGTCTAATCTCCCTCTTGTAATCGCTGTATGCACTTATAAACAACTGAGTCCACGGTGGTTGTGGTATGGGTATTTATAGGAAATTGCAAGGGGTTCTAGAACATGCTAGATGTTTCTCCGGGTGAATCGAGGATCCTGGAATATTGGGATATTGTGTGGAACAATTGTGGAACGTAAGCACATCAGGTTGGAATATTTACTGCTAACAGGTTTTGCAATAGATGTCGTTATTTTAGTTTTTGGTACACAAACCATCCTGTAGTCAATGCTACAATATCTTTGGTATCTCTTAAAAAGAGATTGATTGGTAATATTCAGTCATGATTGCTAACTCTACGGAATATGCTTCAAAATGTTGTTGTATTTGTATTTATAACATATCTTTTTCTTTCTTTTTCATTCATACTTTTGTAACTAAGTCTAAGAAAGTAATTGCTCTTTGTTGACAAATAAATAAATAAATAAACATGTAACACGAACAAATACAACCGACACCCAATCAAAGTGCCAATAGGCGAGGCGCCTATTCCCGAGAAAGAAGGGGAGGCCATACACTTTGACGTCATGTACGCGGAAAAAACTAAATTTCTAACATGTACAGACGCATATTCAAAATTCTTAGTTATACGGGAACTAGACACTAGGCAGAACATGCATAATAAGGTTCTTGAAATATTTCCAGACTGTAAACAAATAATGTGTGATCAAGACCCAACTTTTACTTCAGCAGTCTTCACGACTGCAATACAAAGAGCAAAATTAAATTGCACTTCACTTCTACAAACCACAGTACGACGAACGGACAAATTGAACGAATACATAGCACAATACAAAAACTACGTAGATGCATTAAACAAGAAAATGATCTAATAGACACAGTAGAAATATTTACTAGAGCAGCAAAAGCCTATAATATGACCATACATTCAGTAATGCAAATGAAGCCAGTAGATATCCTTTTTAATCGTAAGCCACATAGCCAAGTCAAAGAAAGACTAGAGTCAGCCCAGACTAAAATGTTATAAACACACAATAAGAAACGCTTAGGCAGAAAAATAGAGCCCAACGAAACAGTGTACGAAAAAGTTGTAGGTACACACTGTGGCAAATTACAGACAAAGTATAAAAAGAAAAAAGCGGAAATAGACTTAGGAAACAAAGTTAAACTTAGGAACGGAAAAACAATGCATAAAGATAATCTAAGATAAATGCATTTCAGACAATGGACATCCAACTAATAATAATTACATTCCTGACACTAGCAGCAGCCGACAAAATGGTAGACTATACCGGAAGCAAATACGTACTGATAGAAACAGGGGAAGCCCTAATTTATGAAGGCACAGCCACCATGTTTCATATCGCCAATCTAACAAATATCAGGATATTCCTCAACATTGCATTGGAGCTATTAGAAAAAAGATAAGAAATCGAAACATATCCCGACTCAAATGCCGACAAGATACGTGAAACAGACTCAAAAATTATAGAGACGCTACTAGAACAACTGACAGTCGCACGACAAAAAAGAGCAATAAATACTTTAGGCAAGATATGGAAATGGATCGCGGGTAGCCCCGACCATGATGACGAATTAACAATAGAAAATAAAATAAATGATCTTGTTAAAAATAATAATAAACAGCAAGTTATAAATCTAAAGCTATTTGAAGTCGTCAATTCCATAAAGCTGCAAGGGATGATTTGATATCATACAAATGTAAATTAATAATATTTGATCTGCAATATTTAATTAATATTATTGTATTGACAAAACTAAACGTTCTAAATCCTGTAAAGCAGAAATGGATGTAATAATAAAAACGAATATATTAAAACTTTTACTGCAACCGATCTAGTAGACATATCGGAATTTAAGATTTTACATATACAAGATATCTATGTAATCTTTGTTAAATATCCTCTAGTAACCAAGAATTGTATAATATACGAAACAAGAGCTATAATTCAAACAGATGGTAAACTAAGTATTGAAAAAGAAATTCTAAAATGTAACAAAGAATTCATGCTAATATCTAAATGTAAAAAAGAAATAAAAATACCTTTTGTAATAATAAGGGTACTTTATTCCATTTAAAAGTACAATTTAAACAATGGCTTAGCCGTCTGCCGTAGATTGACAATCTTTAGCTACACCTATACAAGGTTTTGAAAACAAAATCAAAAGTGGACATATTTCGCATTTTTATAACAGTTACGCAGATAATTAAATCAAAGTTCAAAAGTTTTCATTTATAATTGAAGTTCTGTAATTGAGTGCTACATGGCAGTATGCTGCAAGGGCAATCCAATTGCTTCCATTCAATAAACTCTTAATTTCATCCAGTGTTAACAGGTCCGCTCTGAAGTGCGCTCGCCTGGTTTCTTTTAGTATTGGACAAGTACCAATGAAATGTGCAATATCTTCTTTTTCACCTGTATTGCATATGCCACATCTTAAGGGTAGGTCGTTGCGGTGTGGCATGCAATTTAGTTTTAGTAGCGCTCCTCTTCTTCTAAATATCATCGAAATTTGTGCTACACTGAGTTTCGAGTATATATAGTTCTGCTCGTAAGTTAGGCTTTTGTAGATAAGTCGTGAACTTGAATTTGTTGCCATTATAGTATATACTCTTTTCATACCTTGTTCGACGTCCGATAAACATCGAAAGATAGAGGGTATCCATTCTGGGAGATTTGATTCCGTTAAGTTCAATCTGATGTTATACTTGTTAGCAGTATTTTTCCAATCTTTTTTTTGCCAGAATCTTAGTCAGCCGTGTATCATCGCTTCCGCCTAGCACCTTTAAAATATACTTCATAATTGTCTTTAACGTGAATATAAAGAGTGGTTATATTCCAGTTTCTACGTGTAACATATAGTTTGGCGTATTTAAAGGTAAACGTAAAAGTTTTTTCAAGAAGAACCTAAGAAGTTTTCGACGTCATCATATGATTTGCTTCCTCTTACTTGGGCTCCAAAACACATTACTGATCGCATTACGGCTTCGAATACTTTCATTTTTGCTGTTACGCATACTTTGGGGGTAAAAAGCAAGTTTTTCCACGTGGCGTTGATTTCTCTCTTCGCATCTGTGAGCTTAAGTTGAAAGTGCCGTTTTAACGAAAGGTTGTGGCTTATGGTAACACCTAGATATTTATACGACCTAAAAACTTCCAGATCCTCCCCACCGTATTTCCATCGCTCATTTCTCGCGAAGCCTCCTGTGCCTTTGCGGAATACTAGCACCTTGGACTTTTCAGTGTTTATGAGCAAACAATTGAGCTTACAATATTCCTCTATCTTGTTGATCATGAGTTATAATGAATTTGGCGATTCTGCAAGTACAACTATATCATCTGCATAAAGCAATGTCGTAACTTTAAGTTCTTCTATCCTTATACCTGCTGGTAACAGGTTCGAAATATCGTCCAGGAAAAGGGAGAATAGCAGAGGGCTGATAAGACATCCCTGTTTGACGCCGATTTTGACCTCGAACCATTCTGACATGTCGTCGCCGTTCCATATCGTCGCCTTATTATTATGGTACAGACCTTTCAAAATATTTATAAATTTTGAGGACAGTCCAATTTGCGATAATTTGTAAAAGAGAAAGTTGCGATTTATTGTGTCGAACGCGGCTCTAAAGTCAATAAAGAACGCATATAACTTCTTTCCTTGGTCCAGAAAATATTGGTCGATTGACGTTAGACTAAAAATTTGATCGACTGTAGAGTAATCTTCTCTAAAACCTGCTTGGAAATGACTTAATTTTTGCTTATCTTTTACCCATTTTGTTAATCGTGCCGTCAGCAGGCCAGTGAAGATTTTTGCGACCGTGTTCATGAACGAAATCCCTCTATAATTTTCCGGTTCATTTGGATCGCCTTTTTCAAATATCGGGAATATGATGGACTTGCGGAAATCACTCGGTACTCTTCCTTCATTGTAAGTTACATTAAAGGAAGAGTTTTTGCAAAAAGAGCGGTGAAGCGTATTGAAAGAATTCATATGGAATTCGATCTTCTCCCGGTGCCTTATTCTGTTTGGCTTTTCTTAACACTTCAAGAAGCTCGTGCTCATCAAAAGGCTTATCTAAGCTCTCATTGCATATAAAGGGTAGCGCATAGTGAAAAGCAGGTGCGGTTCCCTGCGGATTAAGCATTGTCTTAAAATGTCTCATTAAAGTGGCGGCTTCGATTTGACTTCCAACCCTGAATGTAGTTCCGTTAAGCTTTTTCGCCAATGACCAAAATGTTTTACTATTCGCTACACCAGCCAAATCCCTAGCGATATCATTGAAGTATGTCTTCTTTTTTCGTTCACACAAAGATTTGTAGTAGCTGTTTTTTACAGTGCATATCTCCTTTGCTGATGCAGTATTCAACTTTCGGAACGTGTTCAGCATCGCCAAAGACTTTTGTCTTGCTTTGCTGCATTCACTATCAAACCAAGGCTGCTTTCTAATTAACTTTTTCCTATTATCGTTTGACGGTGCAGACATTTTTATTAGACCCGTAAGAATACTGGGCTGCAAAAACGCATGATTCCATTCCGGTGAAAGCCTCGCGATGTAATTGTCCAGTCTAGTGCAGTATTCGATGGCACTACTATCTTTCCAAACAAGTTTTGGGAAGAGATTTAACTCTTTCACAGTTGTCCCTTCGACCTTCAGGGAACATTCGATGGTTATAGGCATGTGATCTGAGAATTCTTGAGCGGGAATCTCTATATCTTGAATAATATTATGCCACTCTCCATTAATTAGCGCATAGTCGATTACCGAACAGCCGCTGCCTCTGACGAAAGTAAATTCTCCTTTGGGGTCACTTCTACTTCTGCCACTTAATTAACATAAATCAAACGAGTCGCATGTCTCAATAATAATTTTACCTTTAACGTCTATTGTGCTGTCCTTCGAGATCCTGCGTGAATTTAAAAACGGTTTAATTTCATTAATTGAAATTGGCGCCACTTGATCGTTTCCAACTCTAACATTTTTTTTTATTTTTATTTTTATTTTATTTGTATGCTTGCATTTTAAGATACAATATCTTATAGACTAATACAAGCTTCATTTATAAATTCATTTTAAGCTAACTTTGGATAAACATTTACATAATGCATAATAAGCTAATCAAATACATAATATATAAAATTAATTACCTTAGGTGAGGTTTGATTAAAATTCATTTGCCATTCATTTGACGTGCATTTACATTATATTACATTTGTTTTAAATTTATATTCTGTTCTGGTTAAAATGACGGTTATTCAAAAAATGAAGAAAGGAGAGAAAAGTAAAAAACAAGAAAAAAAAAGAATAGAGGATAGAGTAAAAAGACTACTAGTGCAAGGACAAATATGTCCTTAATTCCGTCCTAAAACACCGGAGGTCTCCAATTCGCCTAATATTGCGCGGTAAACAGTTCCATAACTGAGCGGCATTGACGAAAAACTGACGTTCAGAGGTTAAGCACGAGGACCGAAAATGTATAAGCTGTTGTGATCTAATTGATGAGGACATTTGCAGTCTGGCAAAGAGATAACAAGGCTGATGCGTATGCATTATCGTAAACAATAAGACTAAAGTTCTATATCGAATGAGGTTGTCAAAGGAAAGATTATAAATGGCTTTTGAGAAAGATGATATCCGATCATATCTTTTCAGACCGTATATATATCTAGCAATACTGTTGTATGCTACGTTCAGCTTTCTCCTGCTATTATAGTCGCAATTGCAATATACCTCACAGCTATAAATCAATATTGGTATTATGAGTGTTTTGGCAAGCATTAATCTGGTTTTAAGAGGAGTATAATATTGCGTGGGCCACAACGAACGGAGCACTCCATAAGTTTTCCCTATAGCTACGTTAATATGCGTGTCCCAGGTTAAGGTCCGATTAAAAATCATTCCTAAGTTTTTCGCAGTTTCAACATACTCTATCGCAGCACCGTTAAGTTTAATTTGTGGAAAGTTTGAAGAATCTACTGGTTTTTTGGAAATAATAAGACATTTCGACTTACTTGGGTTCAAAAAGAGACCATTTCTTTCAGAGAAAGAAACGATTTTCTCTAAGTCCTCATTAATAACACAGACGCAATCTTCGATTAGTCCAAGAGGGCAACTTTTGTACATTTGGACGTCATCTGCATACATTTGAATAGAACATTCAGCTACGGATTGCGGAAGTTCATTTATGTACAGGGAAAATAAAAGAGGACCAAGAATTGAGCCTTGTGGAACCCCTCTTAAGGTAGGAAGGAAATTGGAAAGATTGCCATTCACCATTACAGCTTGCTTTCTGCCGATAAGGTATGAATTTATTAGTTGGACGGCAGAATATGAAAAATTATATAACCTTAAAAGCTTTTTACAAAGATTTGCATGGTCAACCGTGTCGAATGCTTTGGAAAAGTCCAACAGTACCAGAAATGTAATATTTCTGTCATCTAAGGCCCCTCTTATATCTTCAATGACGTTTATAAGTGCTGTAGAGCAACTATGTTTTTCCCTAAAACCAGATTGCTTCGGAGATAAAATATTATATCTTCGAAGGAAATAGTTGACCTGCTTTTGAACAATTTTTTCAAATACCTTTGATAAGAAGGGTAATATTGAAATGGGTCTGAATTCATTACTACGTGGACTTTTTGCAATTGGTATTACCTTAGCCATTTTCCACTGATCGGGGAAAACACTAGTCGTCAGAATCGTATTAAAGATGTGGGTTATATATGGCAATAAAATAGGTAAGATGGCCTTGATGAACATAGGGTGCAAGCCATCAGTTCCGACTGCATTTGATTTTATTGCCAAAATACTTTCCACGACATCTGTGCTCTCTATCCTAGAGAAGCAAAACGGGTTTTCCAAGTCATGTTGAGAATCAGAGTCAGAGTCATCATAATTTCGACATGGGGACGTATCAGAGAGCAGAGGGAAAGGAAGGGTGACAAATTTCTGATTAAGTGCGTTACCATCTACATCATCCGAACTTGATAAGCTCTTTTTCTTTACGACTCCCATCTCACGTAGATTATTCCACAATTGCCTGCCATGCAAGGATAAGCTCAAGTGGTTAGTATAAAAAGTTTTTTTTGCAGAACGTATTTTGCTGACAACTAGGTTACGTAGGCTTCGATAGCTTCGTTGAAATTCATCCAGTCTATAACGTTTCCAGTAATGAAATACTCGATCGCGTTGATAAATAAGTTGACGAATTTCAGGAGTGAACCATGAGGGTTGGTTATGTCTACATGTTTTTGTACGTAGAGGAACGTGAGTGTTAAAAAGTGATAATATATGAGAGTTTATAAAACTGATTTGATCACTCGAGGAAGGCATGTAATAAACATTGTTCCAATCGATGTTTCGGACATGTTCTTCTAAGGCAAAGTAGTCGATTCGCTTAAAATCTCTATATTTGAAAGAAATATCTGAACATTGAATATCAAAGTCGAATGTCATGTAAATAAGGTCATGCTTCGAGAAGCCTGGCACTGAAAGCTGATCTGTGAAAAGTACCTTACTAACATCGCTTACGAAAAAGACATCCAAAAGGGTCCTCGAATCTTCAGAAAAATGAGTTGGAACAGTTGTGTTTACAGGGAACATGTTGAAAGTTCTCATACCGTCAACTAAATTTCTTTCGACTAGAAGATTACTATTGAAGTCTCCGCTTATAACAATTTTAGATGATTGAACGGATATTTCCTCCATAAGTTGAAAAAATGGAGACAGACTGATGCTTTTCTTTGGTCTATATACCGTTCCGATAAGTAATTTATCTTCACCACACACAAGATCCACAAACAAATACTCCATTGCGCTACCTGCACCAGATACGTTTTTAAGTTTGCATGTAATACCTTCACGTATATACATAGCCACACCGCCACCAATACGACCTTGTCTATCTCCACGGAAAAGCCTATATCCCCCCAGCCTACATGATTCGTCATTATAACTATTGTTCAACCACGTTTCAGAAACACAAATTACATCGACCTTGGATCCCACAAATATACACCTGAACTCATCAATTTTTGGAAACAAACTTTGTGCATTTATGTGACACATTTTAAGACCGTTTCTTTGTGTAGCTAAAACATTAACCATTGAACGCAGAATCTCGACACTAAACTCGTTAATGGTACCACCATTTAAAAGTTCTGTATTCATTACTATTAACAATTTTTATTTTTTACCCAGAACAAGATATCTATGTTATAAACTCAATTTAAAATGCAAACAAGTGATTATGTATAATAATAAAATAAAAGAAAAAGGACAAATGAAAAAAGAAAAAAAGGACAAATGAAAAAAGAAAAAACAAAAAAAGAGAAGAAAACTGAATTTTGAAATATTATTAAAGTTTGAGAAGCGCTTTATTATTTAGCTGACGTGTGCGTAGGCATGGCAACTCCATTCAAGTCTTCGGCAGTTTCGATCATTTGGGCATCTTCATCTGAATGACGTTTTATGTAAACAAATCCGCGCTTCGTATAGACTGATGACAATTGTTTAGATTTTTTTAGACGAAGTGCATTCTGTAGCAACAGATGATTTTTCTTTGTCAAACACTCGCGAAGAAAAATTGGAGTTTCGTGATCCTGTAGCTGAGCTAATCCCACGTCGCGTAGACACAGCTGTTTTTTGTTCGACTCGGTGCGGTATTTAGCTATCGATTTCAAGACGTAGTTTTTGTCGTACGGCGATTGAAATTTGATGAGTATGGCGGAGCTGTTAGTGTTTTTGTTTACCGGGCGAGTGCGAAAAATCCCCTTCAGCGTTGGAGGTCTAATATCAAGAGTGTGGCACAGGTGGTTAAAACAAGATTTTAAATTCTCGTCTTGAGTGTGCGGTATTCCATAGAGAACAGCATCAGATGCAATGAATTTGTTGTTTTGTGACTCCTGTGCTATTTCCATTGTGCGAATTTGTGTTGTGGCACCCGCGAGTTCGGATTTGACATCGTCTAGTTCTGTTGTGACGTTTAACAATTTACTTTTCGTCACCGTGAGTTCTGTGTTTATTACAGCCACCGACGATTTTAGATAGTTGACATCAGATTTTAGTGTGTCTACGTCCAGGTTGGTTGCTACATTTTCGGTTTCGAGCTGTGTGACGCGTTTGTTTATGTCTTTTATGTTTGTGTTTACTTCGGCGATTTGAGCTTCGATATTCGTAAATAGTTTGTGCTCTGATTCCCTTATTTGGGTAGTAAGTAAGGAAATAATGAACTCACTCTGTTTTGCCAGTCTTTCGTCCATTTTCTCCCACATTTTGCTGTCGTCCATTGGCACGGCGATTCTCTGAGCAGGAGTTTGAGGTGACTTTATCTCAGTTTCCAGAGAGGAGTTCGCTCTGGTTCGCTTATCACTACCGGACATATTTACAAGTGTGTGTGTGCTTAGCGTTGGTTTCGGAACTTTATTCGACATTTACCGAAAAAATTAAAAATTTTGCCACTTAAGTGAAAATGAATTATTAGTTTTAATTTAATTCTCGAGGCGGATCACTTTCACTGTTTATTTTTTTAAGTGAGAGTCACAGATCTTAATCTTTCGACACTATTTAAAAGCGATTTTGAATTTGTTTATGGTTTGTAAGACTCAAATGAAACTGCCGCCAAAAGGAACACGTCTACTCAGTAGCTTTGCACATAACTCTCTTCTCTACATTGAAGTCCCCAATAAGCATCTTATTATTGCAAACTGTGATAAGCAAAAAATCGAATAGATCGTTGTAGTCACTATGCCAGTTGCAGCAGTTGATGTATGTCGGAACAATTTCAACGCATTTTCCTCCATGTCTTATTTCTACAACGGTTCTTCCTTCTTTCGTTACGAAATCGCATTCAACTTTTATCGCGAATTTTTTCTTGATCCCAAACAGCATACCACCACTAGCCCTACCTACATTATTAACTCTAATCGCAACGGTCCATATTAGTTTGTAACCTTCAAAATAATTTTCAAAATTTTCAAAATCGTTTTCTGTTGTAAATGTTTCATATAAAAAGAACAATTCATATTTTTTAATAAATTCAAAAAAATTCAAGAAATTTGTTTTGTTATTTAATCCAGCTATGTTATAAGAGATAATTCTAAATTTAAAGTTTTTGTTCTGATTTGGGCAGACGGCAACGCTATTAGGTACAATAATTCTTTTTCTTATAGGCTTTTGTCTTTGATAGATGATTAATTGAAACTGCAGTTCCTTGAGACGCCGCCGTCGCTATCATCGGTGTTGTTGACATCCCACATGTCACTACAGCTGATAGTTGTTTTGCAATTATTTCATTTAACATCGATGTTCCCTCATTAATTCCGCACATGAGTTTTTCGTTCTCATCAAAGTGAAATATGCGTCCTTCAATTTGAATCTTTTCGCCTTTTAGTGTGATTTTCACATTCGGGTTTTTGCTCAGAATATTTCTCTTCAGAAGAAGGATCCTTCGGCGACGCATTCTGATTGCTTTGGGATAATCCCTGTGCATACTAATTCCGGTGTTTATGAGTTTTCTGGAGTTGCTGGGGATTTTATTTACTTCTTCAGTAGTATGAACTCCAACCAGTATATTGCACAATTTGTCGTTGCTGGATCCCAATTTTCTTACTTCCCTAAACGAAGCTTCTTCTGTTGTGAGATCTAGAAAATTCGCACAGAGTTGCTTTGCCTGAGCGATCGGTTCTGTGTTTTCACCTGATGGAATATGAAGAATGATGTTGTTTTCGCAGACTTTTTTTGATAGGAAGTGCATATCCTTTTCCCAATCGCTGCATCTCGATTGTGTTTGTTGCAAAGCAGTTTGTGTTTGTTGCAGTTGTGCTCGGGTTTGTGCTAGTTGTTGCTGGAGTAGATCGATTTGTTGTTTCTGAGCTTCAGTGTCTTCCTTAATCAGTTTAATATCGTCTTTTGTTGCTAGGTTACACATTTTTCTTTCCAACAACTTTTCCAAGTCTTCAACTGACATATTGCCTATGTTGGAGCAGAATGTCGTCGTCATCATCATCGTCATCAGTAGCGTCAACGTAATGAAGTCACAGTCTTACGTTAATTTTTATATTCCAATTTCGCTCGCATTTTTTGCTACTTTCGTTGTCGCTATTTGGTTAAAACCCAAAGGGCTCTATCGTTTTTCGTAGAACTCATCGGAGTTCAAGTTTCGCATCCGTTTAGCAATCGGTCAAACGCAACAACCAGGATATTCCTATTCCTTGTAAAGGGTCAAATAGAGGTCCCGCGGTTGACGGTCGGAAAAGTACCCGCTCGTTCATTTTGGCGCCCAACGTGTTTAAGAACTCAGTGACAATTTTTATTCAAAAACTCTCACAGAAAGTTATAGTGTTGTGTAAAAAGTGTAACAAAAAACAAGAAAAAAGACCCAACAAATGCACACAGTTTAATAAAACTATCATAGACAAAATAAAACTCTCATAGAACAATAAACATTTAAGTGATCTGTGAATCTCAGTTCGGTTTCGGTTTCGGTGATCGTGATCGCGAGTGCAAGGTAGCTGAAATACCATACCATCCACATCACAGGAGAAGGAGCCTTAGAGAAACTCAACACTATCAGCAGCAGAGAAAGGAGACAAATTTCATTAGTGGGTGATCAGTATAAATCCCCACTTCCAGGTACGTGATACATAGTCCAATTGTTCGAATGTGCATATACAAAAAGCGAGCAGCTGTTCTGTTAACAGTTCCTACTACAATTGCATAGCGACCAGCAAGTACAAATTAAAAATCATCAAAAACTCAACGCACCTTCGATATAATTTGGATAAACTAATAAAGCTAACAACAAAATATTATATTTCAAATATATATATATACGGACATACATACGAACTATTTTCAATAAAATACATATACATATCATTTACATATCACGGTCTTATCGTGTTAAATACCATGTTCATCAAACAAAGGCGACACCTGAACACTTACAGCAGTGGTGGAGA
Organism: Brachypalpus laphriformis; assembly: GCA_945910035.1. Lineage (NCBI taxonomy): Eukaryota > Metazoa > Arthropoda > Insecta > Diptera > Syrphidae > Brachypalpus > Brachypalpus laphriformis. Next base: position 140,740,969 of record OX246754.1, read on the forward strand.
TGAAACTCAGATTGACCATCATTTGGTAGCCAGTTTCTTGAAGCCTCGGGTAAAAGATTGCAAAGTGATCCTGGGAGAGGCAATCGCTCGGCAACACCGTCTCCCGCTAACAGAAATTTTATGAAAACACCGAAGAAAAGCAAACAAACAAGGGTCTCTGAGAAAATCAAGTGGTACAATCTGGACAAAGAAAAAGGCGATGCTTTTGTTTTCGTAATGAAAAATTACCTCTCTCACACCATCAACGGAGCTGAGGATGAAGAGTGCAGAGCACAAAATATGTGGGATTCCCTACAGCGAACTTTCTTAAATAAGGCCAAATCACTGCTAGGAGCTTCAAAAGGCCACCATCAACACGCCAAAGAAACATGGTGGTGGAGTGATGAAGCTAAGAAAGTGATAAATGAGAAGAAAGCGGCTTTCAAAGCTTGGTCAAAGTGCCCCTCTAATAATAGTGACGAAAAAGCTCGCCTCGAAATGGAATACAGATGCTGCAAGAAAAAAGCGAAGAAGAAGTGCGCCCAGCTTCAAGCAGAGAGTACGGAGGGCCTGTATCGGGAGCTGGAGAAAATATTTTCCCCGGTTGCTGATGCAAACCACGCCATTACCGTTCGATCAAGCTGATGTCACACACCATGAAGATCGTTGAGCTGGTATTAGGTGGCCGACTGCGAAAAATAATACGGCTATCTGATGATCAGTGCGGGTTTGTCTCGAGTAAATCAACCACAGATGCAATCCAAAGTATAAGGATCATAATGGAAAAACATCGTGATTCGTTAAGGGATTTGCGTATTGCATTGGTTGACTTTGAAAAGGCATTCGACAGACAACCACGAGATTTGATATGGGTGGCGCTAAGACATCGAGGGGTTCCAGAAACTTATGTACAGGTGATCATGGACATGTACGAGGGAGCAAAGACAAAAGTAAGATGCCCCGCTGGAGTAACCGAAGAGTTCCCAATCAAAGTCGGGGTGCACCAGGGAAGCGTCTTAAGTCCTTTGCTCTTTATTACGGTCCTTGATTATCTGCTTGAAGGTAAAGTGATGGATCCCAAGGTACATCAGTTATTCTTTGCTGACGATGGAGCCATCATAAGTGAGGATCCTACATCCCTGCAACGAGCACTTGATGTGTGGGTGGACGCTCTGGAGGGAAATGGGTATCGCATTAGTTCAAAAAAGACAGAGTACTTGTGCTGCCCGTTCTCTGATCCACTCAGGCCTATTCCAGACATTTATTTGAATGGAACAGTGCTTCCCAAGTGCCAAAAGTTCAAATATCTGGGATCTATGATCAATAGCAAAGCAACTTGTGATGACGACATCAATCATCGTGTAAGCGTAGGGTGGATGAATTGGCGAGAAAATTCCGCTATCTTCTGTGACAGAAAAATGTCCCCTAAGCTAAAAGGAAGGCTCTACACCGCAGTTGTACGTCCAGTGCTCACATACGGTTCACAATGTTGGACGATGTACAAAAAGTAGCTGCTGAGATGAAGATGCTTCGCATGACAGCAGGAGTGACAAAGCTTGATCGAATAAGAAGTTCGAAGATCCGTGGAAGCTTTCACATCAAGGAAACCATCGTACAAAAAATAGAGCGCGACCGGCTCAGTTGGTATTGCCACGTTCAAAGAAGAGATCATTTGAACCCTGTTAAAAAGGCAATATCAATGCACATTCCAAAGACATCGCGATGTAGGAAAGGCCGGCCTATAAACGCCTGGATCAGACAAATGCGACGACATCGGCATTTCATTGGCCTCAGTAACCGAGTGATCCAAAATCGGCAGGCCTGCCGATATTTCCTGAGGTCAAATAGGTGAACCCCACGGGCGGATCAGTAGAAATGCGGTGAAGTGGGAGGGTTGTGATCCCTTGTTTTCGGATCATGGCCTCCCTGATAAAAGGAAGAAGAAGAAAGAAGACATATCATTTTCATAATAACATACATTTAATATTTGAAAAAACATCATTGCTACAATTCAATTTTGCATCAAATCAATTTGTTCCGCCGTCGGTGTTGTCGAAATATAATTGCAAATAGAATCCACAAAAAGCTCTTGTGAATAAACAGGTTCCACTCCACTCTGTGTACGAATACCACAACCACATTCGACATGCGTGGGTGTGTATTCGATCGCTTTGAATAATTTTTCGCTGCAACCTACGCCTACCATTGCACTTTTTCGTTTCTCGCTCGTTCGTTAACTTGTTCTTCTCAGCTTCGTAACACAAACAAAAAAAAATAAAAAAAAATTGTTTTTCTTGCCAGAAGGCCAAAGCTCATTTTACTCTTTACCGAAAGTGTACGCACATCTACCACAGACCTTTTACATTTTTGTTTCTTTCATTGCATCTATCTTCACTTCGCTTCATTTTCTCATCGTTTGTTGTCTATTTCGCCGTCGTCGCGGGAGAAGGTGCTTCATCAATCGCATGCACTGAAAGAAAGCTTTCGCTTGGAATATTTCCTGGAGGAGTACATACTTACTTACTTACTTATGTCCTGTATCCCCTTGTGGGTCCTAGGGCCTCTACTACGCCTACGCGCCATCGTGTACGGTTTCTGGCAATGTGTCTGAGTTCTCCCCAACTTTTCCCTAACTGCCGTGCCTCCTTCTCGACTGTTCTGCGCCATGTTTTCCGCGGACCGCCAGGTCTTCTGCCATCCTGAGTTAGAGGGTTCCATTGCATAGCATGGTTCGCTATGGAGCTGTCACCCTTTCGGAACGTGTGACCAATCCACTGCCACTTCCGCCGTTGGATAGTTGTGCCTATTGGTTCCTGACCCGTTCTCTCGTAAAGGTGTTCGTTAGAGATACGATTGGGCCAGAAAATCCTTAAGATATTGCGCAGATACCTGTTAACAAACGTTTGCAGCTTTCTGGTGATAGTAGTGGTCACTCTCCACGTGCTGCAACCATATAGCAGCACGGATTCAACGTTGGAGCGGAACAGTCTTATTTTGGTGCTCAAACTGATTGCATTGCTTCGCCATATTTTGGACAACATCCCGAACGCGGACTTTGCTTTGGCGATCCTGTTGGCTATATCCAGTTCGGTTCCACCATTGGTCGAGACAATACTCCCAAGATACTGGAAATCCTCTACTCTCTCTACCGGTTGTCCAGCAATGCATATTTGAGCCGATGAGTTAGTTCCAAGGCTGATAATTTTAGTTTTTGCCGTATTAATTTTCAGCCCGACGACACCTGCCTCCCTCTCCACATCTGCTGTCATTTGGTGGAGGTCCATAATTCTGTGGGAGAGTAAGCATACATCGTCTGCGTAGTCAAGATGTTTCATTTGAGATGTAAAAGTCCATCGAATTCTTCCGTTTCCCGTCGACAAAGCTGCATGAAGCACATCGCTAATCACCAATAGGAATAATATTGGTGAAAGGATACAGCCTTGTCTTATCCCACTTTGGATCTCAAATTCCTCAGACAACCTTCCTCTGTGCAGAACGTGACATTTGGAGCCTTCATATGTAGCTTTGATAATAGCAATTAGTTTATCGGGAATGCCTCTCCTGCGTAAGGCACGCCAAATAAACTCCCTGTTGACACTATCGAACGCCTTCTCAAAATCGATGAACAGCAGGTGCAGTGGCGATCGATATTCAACACACTGTTCGATGATAATCCGCAGGGTGTTGATGTGGTCGGCACAGGAGGATCCAGAGCGGAAACCTGCTTGTTCGGCATCGAGTGTGTCTTCGAGATGTTGTTTGATTCGCTCCAGGATGATTTTAGCTATTATCTTAGCTACAGCAGGCAGCACGCAGATACCCGTCCAGTTTTCGCACTCCATTAAATTTCCTTTCTTAGGAAGCTTGACAATCATTCCCTTTTTCCACTCGTTAGGAAAGCTCTGAGCTTCCCAAGCTCTATCTATAAGTGGAAGCAGAAGCTCAGCCGATGTTGTTGGCGCTGCTCGTAAGAGCTCTGCTGGAATACCGTCAAGTTCTGCCGCCTTGTTGGTTTTGAGTGCCTTGATCGCGGTAATGATCTCATCTTTACTGGGAGTCGTGGTGCGTATTCGGGAACTTCTCACCTCGGGCATCTCAGTCTGATTTGGGAGCATATCGCTAGCGAATACACGGTTCAAAACCGTAGCAAAATGCTCTTTCCATCTCTTGAGCTGGTCCTCATCCGAAATGAGCAAGGAGCCGTCTATGCTTTTCACTGGATATTGGCTGGAGCTGCGACCACCTGTCAGCTCTTTCGTGATTCTGTAGACAGTCCTGCTGTCGCACCTCCGTGCAGCTTCTTCTGCTTCTGTAGCCAGCGCGTTGATGTAGTTACGCTTGTCACGTCGTACGCTACGCCGAACTTCTCTCATCTTCATGCTGGGGTAGCTGCAACGCGAGCTTTCAGCTGTTTTCGTTCGTCAATCCGTCTCCAGGTATTCTCGGAAAGCCACGCCCTATGTCTTCCCTGCGATCGACCGACAACTCTTTCAGCACCAGATGTAAAAACATTTTTCACAGCACACCAATGGTCTTGGATGGTTGCGGGCATTGAGCTGCACCTTGCGAAAAGTGCTCCCTTACTTGCTGGCGCACTGAGGGATCACTAAGTCTATCAATGTTGAACCTGGGTATTCTTGTGTTGACGTGGGATCTTCGAACTGCAGCAGTGCGTAGTTGGAGAGTAGCTGTCATGAGATGGTGATCACGTACTATCCCCACATCTGCCCCTCGTCTGTTTCGGACGTCCAGGAGACTGCTTCTAAAGCGGCGGCTGATAGCAAAATGGTCAATTTGGTTGGAGGTTGCTTGCCTGTCATTGGAAACCCAGCTGACTTTGTGGCAGGTCTTGTGCTCAAACATGGTGCCACCTATCACAAGGCGGTTGGCATTGCAGAAATCCACAAACCTTTCGCCGTTGTCATTGCGGTTGCCTAGTCCATGCTTCCCGATTACATGTTTGAGCCCTTCGTTGTCGCTGCCTACCTTGGCATTCAAATCCCCCATCACTATGACAATGTCTCCATTTGGTGTTGTGTTGAAGACGGCGCTTAAGAGATTGTAGAAGCTCTCCTTTTCGTCCTCAGACGAACTATTCGTTGGGGCGTAACACTGTATGATGGTGACGCGTCGTACTCTAGTCCGGAATCTGGCCGTCAAAATCCTATCACCATGAGGCTGCCAGGAAATCAGGCCCTTGCGTGCTGTTGTTGTTAGCAGAAGTCCGACTCCATATTCCCGCGGACTTCCGGATGGTCTTCTAGAATAGAGTAGTACAGTGTTACGCGTTGGAGACTGGTACTCGCCCGCTTCTAATCATCTTACTTCACTTACCCCCAAAATGTCCAGTTTATATCGCATGAATTCCTTTTCCAGTTGGAGGAATCTGGCATTGTAAGGACCTTCTCTTCCCGAGTCGAGGAGCGTCTTTACATTCCAGAAACCTATCTTTGTCCGGGTACAATAGCCAAAAGTCGTCAACATGTGATCAGTTATTATCCGAGGCATAGTGTCGGTTTCAGTAGAGAGCTGGTTTCAGTAACGCAGGTTGCTGGCCCACGTTACCTAGCCTAGAATCAAGGCCCTAGACAACTGGCACTTACAATTTTGGCCTATACGTATAAGGATTTATACGTATAGTTGCCCGGGGACCACCACTAGGAGGTAAAGTAAGCACTTCATCACGAACTTGATTGTTGCGCTACTGGCCCAAGCCAAGTTTTGAGCAGTCAGTAGTTTCCCGATCAATCGCAAATGCAGGTCCCCAAGGAGGAGTACATACATTACATTAACACAACTTTACATTAACACAACATTACATTAACACAACTTTTCTTGAATGCATCGTTGGATAGTAAACAATTAATCATTCATCGCAATCATTTAACGATATTCGTTTTCATTCTAATTTCCTTTGAGAGATCTAAGAGATATACAAAATTTTAATTTAACTGCTGAACTCATTTCGCCGTCGGAGTAAGCCACGAAATTGTTGTTGTCAATGAAGACAACTTTCCTACTTCACTTTGGCAAACCCTTTTTGGATAGGACAAATTTGCAACCTTTGCTTTAACTTTGGGTCGTTGCATTGATATAGGCCTTCGTCAATCTCAGAATGCTAGACGAAGTAAACCCGAGCGCTTCGAGTGCTCTATCTAGTTCGCTCGATGAATTGAAGCAGCAGCGCTTATCAACAAAGGGAAGCATAACAAGGCTAAAAAATGTTGTGGAATCTAAATCGGATGCTCTCACAGCAGTGGAACTAGAATGTCGTCTAGGAATCTTAGAGTCCTACTTCAAACAGTTTCTCGTTTACCAAACCCAAATAGAACGGTTAGCCCCAAAGGATAATAGTCAAAGTGAGAGGACCTGTATATTTCTTCTTAAACAAACATTTTATAGCTTTTGGGAAAAGGAAGACGCATGAGTGCAGCTGAAACAACCTTTGCAGTGCCACAATCAGTCAATCATTTGCCTAAACTTAAGCTTCCACGCTTCAGTTATTGCGGTAAAATTTACCACAACAAGGCCTACTCTGTGCACCTTTCCTTCTCTCCCTCTTTTCTCCCTTTGTTTCTGCAAAATTCTGGGAAAGTGGAGGGCAGCCATGGTTCCATCAGCCATAGGTCCACTTCCCCAGCATCTTGCAGAGACAACCAATATAGGATTCCCTTTATCGACGAACGGGCGGTTCCTCCAACTACCAAGAGATGTTTGAACCCTGAAGGAGAGGAGAAACGGGCGGTTTCTCCAAAACAATTTGAGAATGAGACGAGCGGCGAGGGTGAAACCAGCGATGGCAAAGACGGTGTGTTCGCCACTACAAGCTGTCCACCTTAACAACGGGCACACCAACCACAAACAACACTAACTACAACGGAGTACAACAATCAACGTGTGAACAAATGGGACAGAGAGTCTGTTCCAGATCGACGTAACCAACGTCACAAGACAAGCCAATGAGCGGGGACGAGGTGTCCCAGAATCTACGAGCAACGAGAAACACTTAATTCAACGCAAGGGAACGAGGTGTCCCAATACCTACAAACGCAACAGTCATCAAACATAAGTACATCGCGAGGGGACAAGGCGTCCCAGGAACAACGCAACCACGACAGCATACAAACATATTCAACATCACAAACACAACCAAACACACGAAGGCATCGACATCAAACACAAGCAAGACAAGCGGCAGCCCACGAATAAGGAATGGTTCGGATGGAACCCATCAATCCATCAATGGCCGAGAGCCCACCTAACCCTCGACTCTATGTTTAGAATGGCACGTTAAGGGCTCGTCCCTAGTCCCCAAATCTGCGCGGAATTCTATCGGGTAGATTAGTTTAACGCGTAATTTAAATTTTACTCCTCGTTCTATTTTCTTTCGCTAGTTTAATTTTGTTGAGCGCAGAATGGCGTTTTAGGCCCCGTCCTGTAACTAGTCAGGTCACTGCTTTTCTTCTTTTACTATTGGTGGGAGGAAACCCACTTTAGTAATTTTTAATTAATATTTCTTTCACTTTGTTGATTCTCCTGAATTGTTTAAACAAACAGAGCGGAATGTGGGTGATTATTGAGAGCGGAATAGCGGCGGTTCAAGAGCGGTTGCATACTTGCGCAAATGAGCGGAGTAATGCACAGCAAACTGCTCTTGAATCCAATAGCTGAATAGGGGGGAATCACATATGTGTGAGTAAAAGGCTCGAAGCTCGACTAGGCCTTGTATTCAGCGGGAGACCACTTCTTGGTTGACCAGCGAATAATTTGGAAGTTTTTTAAAAAGCAAGAGTGATACGTATAGTGAAGAGTGAACGTTTTGAGCGGAAAACAATTATAAAGGAGACAAGGATAAAGGAAGGAAAGGAAGTGACTAGGACAAGGGTTACAAGAGGAGGCTATAAGGGTTACTGGTAGCAGATTAGTGACCAGAAGGAAACTAGAAAAAGGACGGCAAAAGCACAGATAAGTTTTTGTATCTGATTTTCTGTGTGTTTTAGAAGTTTTGTTTTCAAAGCGCGTTCTGTGTAGGGAAATTCCGAAAGTGTTTTCGAAACCCGGTAGGATTCCGTTTCGTTTTGTTTTATATTTCCCGGTGAAAGCGGGACACGCGCCCCGTAATTTTCGGTTGTGAGTAGTTCGGGACTTGCCGTAACGGGCCATTTCAACGGCGATATTTTTTCTATTGTCCGGGGATCTTTTTTCCTCTTCTGTTTTTTTCTGATCCCCCGTAAATTACCTTCTGTCGTTTTCTTCTCTTAAGTTGATTTTGTTATTTGGTTTGCCTTTTTTTTATTTTAATAAATCGCCCGCTCTTAGGGAGCGTTTATAACGAGAAAAAAAATCATTGTTTCTTTTATTCTTTTTACAGCACTAGTGCGTTCCCCACCATTTCCCAAATCCACTCCAAAGGTTTCGTAATTTCCCTCCCTTGTTTCATCAAAAATTACGTGGCGTCCAAAACCCCTTATTACTTACCCTACTTTCCATTCTTTCACGGCAATGATAGATAATGACCCATCTTAACAAAAATCAAAAAATTCAATCATTTGTTGACATGTCTGAGTGATCAAGCACTTAGCACAGTCAAGGCATTTCAGGTTACGGAAGATAACTATCCGAAGGCATTAGCTAGGCTGAAGGAGCGTTATGATAACGACACTGTGAAATTTTTAGAGTATATCTCCGAATTATTCGAACTGCCTAAGGTTCCTAGGGCAAATGCTGTCTCATTAAGGAGTTTGGTTGACGATATCTCGGCTCTTTTTAATTCCTTGCAGTCACTTGGATCGTTTGAACAAATATGTAATGCAATTATTATATATATTGCTATTTCATAGGTGGATTCGGAAACACAGTCCAAGTGGGATGAACAGTTAGACTACCAAGATCTTCCTGAGTGGAAGAAATGCGCGGAGGTTCTCAACAAACGTTGCCAATATCTCGAAGTGAGGGATAGCAAGCAACTGAGATCAGAGTTAAGCTAGACAAAGCCTGCTAAGGCAAAGACTTCGTATTCTACTCATCGTTTTCAAACTTCCCTTGCGGTTACTCAACTTTCTTGCTTTTTTTGTCGGGAAAACAACCATTCTATCTCCGGTTGTATCAGTTTCAATCGACTTACCGTAATGGATCGTTGCTCAAATGCGAAAAAACTTAGTCTTTGCTTAAATTATCTAGGAAAGGGGCATGGAGTATCGAAATGTCCATCGTCGTGTAGGTGCAAACAGTGTAGGCAACCGCATCACAGTCTCCTGCATAGACATGAACCTTCGGAAAGCGCCTCTGGAAGTAGGGACGCGTCATCATCGGCAGCAGTGGAGAGGAATCATGCTCCAGAGGCCCAGGTCATTTTAGCGACAGCACTTGTGTTAGTAAGCGATTCTTCAGGCGGATTTCAAATAGGAAGAGTTCTACTTGATTCTGGTTCCCAAGTTAATTTTGTGAATGAGAAATTTGCAAAAGCGCTACAGCTACAAAAACATGGAACGGGTGTCGATATTGTCGGAATAGGGGTAACGGAAACGAAGATTAGTTTTCAGACACAAACAACGATTCGCTCCAGGTACAACAACTCTGAGGTAACTCTGGAATTCCTTATTGCTCCATCGATAACGGGATATCAGCCTGAGTCAGCACTGAGCGTCAAGGACTGGAATGTTCCCAGCAACCTAGAACTAGCCGTTGAATATTTTTATCAACCATCAAGGATAGACTTGTTGCTAGGTGCCGAAGCTTTATTCGATCTTCTTCAAGTAGGTCAAATCAAACTGGGACCGGAACTTCCTTCGCTTCAAAAAACTTCGCTAGGTTGGATCATTTCAGGGAGATATAAAAGTCATCCGGACATAACGAAGAAATCCTGCTGTCTTAGTTCGAAAGAAGATTCACTCGATCGATACGTCGAAAAGTTCTGGGAAATAGAGGAAGTTTCGGGACATCGGTCGAAATGGACAGAGGAGCAGAAGGACTGCGAAAAACATTTTGTAGAAAACATTGAGGTTCTCCCTAGTGGTCGTCTAATGTTTCAACTTCCCTTTAAAAATGATCCAAGCTCTTTGGGAACATCCTACGATATTGCATTTAGGCGATTCTTAGCTCTCGAACGCCGATTGTCCAAAGATCTGGTGTTGAAAAGTCAATACGCAGACTTTCTCAGGGAATATCAGCACTTGGGTCACATGACGCTAGTAGAAGACCCTGAATTAGAGAAACCACACTACTACCTTCCGCATCAAAGCGTAATTAGACCGGATAGTGTATCCGGTAAATTACACGCACGTTTCGCTGAACGGAATCCTTATGGTCGGACCGCCAATACAGGATGATCTTTTTACAATATTACTTCGTTTTCATTTACATAGGTACGCACTAACAGCGGACATTGTCAAAATGTATCGGCAGGTCTTAGTGCACCCATCTCATCGGAGATTTCAGTTCATTCTGCGGAGGGAGAATGAGCATGCACCGGTAAAAACTTACCAATTGAACACCGTGACATACGGTACGTCATCTGCACCATTTTTGGCCATTCGATGCCTTCAATACCTAGCAGATAAAAATAAGGAAGGTTTTGAATTAGGTTCTCGTGTGCTTCAGTCAGACTTTTATGTCTATGACATGCTGACTGGAGCGGATGATCTGTATACGCTAGTACAAATGCAAGGGGACGTCGTTACACTTTTGAAGTCAGCAGGATTTGAGCTCGCGAAATGGAATAGCAATAGCTCCGAAATAATTAACGTAGTTCAACCCCAAAGAAGGAGATCAAGCTAAATGAATCTAATCTCAGCAGTACCTTAGGCATTGTCTGGAATCCACTCATCGATAAGTTGCTCTTCTCATACAAACCCAATCGATCATTTTCTAAGTTTACGAAACAATCCGTTCTTTTGCTTTCGTCATCGCTTTTCGACCCAATAGTAAGTCCCATCATCATTAAGGCAAAAATAATTTTGCAAAAACTATGGATTGAAAAAGTGGACTGGGATGCGTCAATTCCCCAAAGCATTGATACCGAATGGCGGCAATTCATGCTGGATTTGCAATCTTTGAAGAACATTGCGGTTCCGACATTTGCGTTGACTCCACACAGGAGATCCTTTCAAGTCCACGGCTTTGCGGACGCATCCATAAGTGCATATGGTTGCTGTATCTACCTGAGATCAATGGTTGCATTCGGAGTGGTTCAGGTCAAACTTTTCGTTGCGAAGTCTAGGGTAGCGCCTGCGAAGAAAAAACAGCTTCCTCGGTTGAAACTGTGCGCAGCTCATTTGTTATCTACGCTTTGGACAAAGATTCGTACGATCTTCGCAACTGCGCCGTCCGCAGTTTACTTCTGGACGGATTCCCAAATTGTTCTCCACTGGATTTCAACACATTCTTCAAAGCTAAGCACATTCGTAGGAAACAGAGTCGCTGAAATGCAGGAGAACACCATAGATGTCCTCTGGAAGCATGTGCCTACACTTCAAAATCCGGCAGACATAGTCTCAAGAGGTTGTGCATTAAAGGGGCTTGAAACTTCAATGTGGTTTGGAGGACAACGTTTTTTTTGGCCAGCCACTGTCAACATACAGCTTTCTCCAGTTTCAGAACTAGATGACGCTCTTCTTAGAATTGTTCACTTGGTACAACAAAACGCGTTTTCGGACGAAACAAAAGCACTTCAAACCAATCGAAATCTGAAAGGGCCCATTAAGTGGTTAAATCCTTTTATTCAGGAGATAAACGGTTTTCTTTTATTGAGAGTAGGAGGACGCTTGAAACATCCCAACATCCCGGAGGAATGTAAACACCCATTGCTGCTCCCCAAAAACTGCAATTTCACCCACATACTGATCAGGCATTTGCATCTTATGAACTTCCATGCTGGTCCAAAGGCACTTGTAGCGTTAGTGAGGAATCGGTTCTGAATTGTCAACGTACGGGAAATTACTCGTCAAACAGTCCGCAAATGCATTACTTACTTACTTAGGTGGCGCTACAGTTCGGGGTGAACCTGGGCCTCAACCAACAAGCCTCTCCATTTAGCTCGGTCTTTAGCTAATTGCCTCCAGTTGCGCACTCCAAGTTGGTCGAGGTCCCCTTGAACTTGTGCGTGCCACCTACGGCGATGATTCCCTCTACTGCGTCGTCCCTCCGGGTGAGATTCGAAGACTCTGCGGGCCGGAGCGTTGGTGTCCATTCGCTCTACATGCCCTAGCCATCTCAGACGTCCAACACGCAGTTTTTTGACTAGGTCGATGTCGCTGTACAGCTCGTATAGTTCGTGATTGAATCTTCTCCTCCAAAACCCGTCAACGCAAACGGGACCGAAAATCTTACGAAGAATTTTTCTCTCGAAGCGACCAAGGATATCTTCATCCTCTTTTAATAAAGTCTATGTTTCAGCGCCGTAAAGCAGGATTGGAATGATCAAGGTCTTATATAGAGTCTCCTTAGTTGTTCGAGATAGGGCTTTACTGTTGAATTGCCTTATAAGCCCAAAAAAACAGCGATTGGCAAGAGTTATTCTTCGATTGATTTCTGCACTGATTTTGTTTTTCGAGTTTATAGCAGAGCCAAGGTAGACAAAGTCCCTTACTACCTCGAAGTTATAGCTGCCCACGGTGACGTTTTGTCCAATTCGTCGGTGTTGGTTTTCCCTTCTAGTTGACAGCATATACTTGGTTTTGCCCTCGTTTATCGCCAAACCCATTTTGGCCACTTCCGCCTCAATGCTTGCAAAAGCACCGGTGACAGCCCGCTGAGATCTTCCGATAATGTCTATATCGTCGGCGTATGCGAGCAGTTGTACAGACTTGTAATAGATTGTGCCTCCGGTGTTGGCTTGTGAGTTCCGCACAATCCGTTCAAGTACAATATTGAAGAAGTCACATGACAGCGTGTCACCTTGTCTAAAGCCTTTTTTGACATCAAAGGTCTCGGTGAGGTCATTACCGACCTTGATGGAGCAGCGAGCGTTCTCCATCGTCAGCCTGCACAGACGGACAAGTTTGGCAGAGATGTCAAAACTAGACATGGCTCTATAAAGCTCTTCTCTATAGATGCTGTCATAGGCGGCCTTGAAATCGATAAAGAGGTGAGTATCGATTTGGAATTCTTGGGTTTTCTCCAGGATCTGCCGAAGTGTGAAGATTTGATCGATGGTGGACTTCCCTGGCCTGAAACCGCACAGGCAGGGTCCAATCAGGCTGTTGATAAAAGGTTTCAGGCGTTCACACAATATCGCAGAAAAGATCTTGTATGCGATGTTGAGAAGACTGATGCCTCTATAATTGGCGCAGTTGAGGGGGTCTCCTTTCTTGTGGATCGGGCAAACGATGCTGAGATTCCATTCATCAGGCATACACTCGTCTGACCAAATATTAGAAATGAGTTGGTGTATGCACTCTACCAATTCATCCCCAGCTGCCTTGAAAAGTTCGGCCGGTAAGCCGTCAGGTCCAGCAGCCTTGTTCGATTTTAGCTTGGATATTGCTATCCTCACTTCGTTTTGGTCAGGTGGACGGAAATTTTGACTATCATCGTCTATGTTGAATGGTTCATTCTGCCTGACAGCGGGATGTTGGTCTTCGTCGCCGTTATACAGTCTGCAGAAGTAGTTTTTCCATATTCTCAGCACCGACTGTGATTCTACTACGAGGTTTCCATTTTTATCTCTACAGGTTTCTGTACGGGTATTACTTCTCTGACACGTTCTTTTTAGCTTTTGGTAAAACTTCCGTACATTGTTCCTGGAGTATAGACTCTAGATATTCTCAAACGCGCGCTTCTCATGCTCTTTCTTCTTCTTTTGGAGAAGCCGATGTTCTTCCCGTCTCTTTTGCTCGTAGAGCTCACGAGCAGCTCTCGTCTTCCTTTGCAGCGCCGCTTTGTATGCCTCTTGTTTTGCTGCATGCACTCGCCGGCATTCTTCGTCAAACCAGGGGTTTCGCGGTGGTGGTCGAGCGAGACCCAGCACATCAGTCGCGGCGTTTCTGATGGCATGTTGGCAGCGTTGCCACTGGTCTTCGGTACTTGATGCTGGTGGCAAAGGGGTGATTGAGAGATTTCGGGATACGCGTTCAGCGAAGAGTCTGGCGGTCTCTTGCGATTGTAGCTTTTCGACGTTAAATTTACTCACAGTAATTCTTCTTTGTTGTTCAGATTGGGATATCCGCATTCGTACCTTGGCTAAAACAAGGTAATGATCCGAGTCTATGTTGGCCGCTCGGAAGGTCCGGACAGCCAGAATACTGGAGGCATGCCTTGCGTCGATCGCAATATGATCAATTTGGTTGATCGTGACTTGATCATTGGACCGCCATGTCTGCTTATGAATGTCGAGATGAGGAAACCATGTGCTTGCTATGGTGACATTTCGCTCCACAGCGAAATCAATTAGCCTTAGTCTGTTATCAGACGTGGTGTCGTGTAGGCTATGCTTACCGACTGCCCTACCAAAGACGTCCTCCTTTCCTATTTTGGCGTTAAAGTCGCCCAATACGATTTTAACGTCGTATTTAGGACATTGCTCGTATGTTTTGTCGAGGAGCTCGTAGAAACACTCTTTGGTGGCAGGGTCCTTTTCTTCTGTGGGGGCATGAACACATATTAGGCTTATGTTAGCGAATTTAGCCTTTATCCGGATAGTCATAATACGCTCGCTCACGTGTCGGAAGCTTAAGACTTCTTGCCTTAGTCTGCCGCGTATGACAAATCCGCATCCGAATAAGCGTTGCCTGTTGCCTCTGTAGCAATCACCGTAGTAGATGTCACAGTTTTTCATCCTCTTTTTGCCCGGCCCATCCCATCGCACTTCCTGGATGGCGGTAATATCTGCTTTATAGCAGTCTAGGGCCTCTGCTAGTTGTTCGGCTGCACGTGGTCTGTAAATGGACAGAACATTCCACGTATAGATCCGAAGGTCGTTGTCCTTATTTCGTTTGCTGGGGTCATCATTAGTTGAGTCATCCTTATCCGAGGCTTTTGGTTGTTTCGGAACCATGCGCTTTTTACGTGGTAGGGAAGTTACCCCGACGGCACAACCCCCAACCTGGAGGGCCAGTTCCTTAATTATTCCCCTAGGACGAGGGGCCGGGTACACCGGTGCCAGTAGTCCACTACGGGAGTATGAGCGCTGCCGTTGGCCCATTAAGGGCTCCTCCGCCACCATCTCTATTCCAATGTCCTGACCAGCATTGGAAATTCCTTACCGACCTGTGATCCGAATACGTCGAAGCAGCTCGCGCAAGGTATTCACTAAGTTCAACCTAACTGGAACTATAGACGTCACCGTTGACTCCGTCTAGGGAATTCGTCCGCTGCCGCCTGGAACAGGAAGAAGTGCTCTAGTGAAAAAAGCACTCTTCCCCCCCTCTCTCGTCTGCTGCCACCAAGAATCCGCCAAACGGGGTTGGTTACCCATCTCTTGGATTAAGGTACTAGGCACCCGGCTGTCACCGCGTGGAGGTTGAGAGTAGGAGTTGGTAGGCCTCAGCTGAGTGAAAACGCTTGTGTTTTCATATGATCGCATGCACTACCGTTTGACCAGCCGCAAATGCATTCACTGTGTCAAATATCGACCGAAGCTGTTGGAACAAGTCATGGGAGATTTGCCTTCAAGGAGATTAACCCCGTCGCGTCCGTTTCTCAGTTGTGGTATAGATTTCTGTCCTATTTACACTTACTATAGGATTAGGGGCAAGGTTCCTTACAAAACCTGCGTGGCAGTTTTCGTTTGCTTCTCGGCAAAGGCAGTTCATTTGGAAGCCGTATCTGATTTGTCAGCTGATGCTTTTATCGCAGCACTGAAGCGAATGATAGGTCGAAGAGATCTCCCTCGAGATATTTACTGCGATAATGCAACTAATTTTGTAGGAGCACAATCTAAACTCGTCGAATTGCACAACATGTTGTTCAAAAGTTCTTCTCAAGAAATAATTAATAACTTTTGTACTAATAGTAGCATAAATTTTCATTTTATACCCCCCAGGGCACCTCACTTTGGTGGAATTTGGGAGGCGGCCGTAAAGGTAGCAAAGGGTCATCTCTACCGGAGCTTAAGCGGTGCCAAGCTGACTTTCGAGGAGTTGTCCACAGCCCTGATGGAAATTGAGGCGGTGATGAACTCGCGACCAATTACCCCGATGTCATCCGACCGTAGCGATCTCGAAGCAATTACGCCAGCACATTTGCTCATTGGGTCATCACTAAAGGCAATTCCTGAGTCAGCAGTAGAGGTACCAGACATAAGCTTCATCCAGCGGTGGCGGCGAATAAACGCTGTCAAAACCCACTTTTGGCAAAGATGGTCATCTGAGTACATCCATGAATTACAACGTCGTGCCAAGTAGACGTCCCCGAGCCCAAACGTCAAGATCAGCAGCCTTGTTATCGTGCACGAAGACAACGTTCCACCCCAGAAATGGCTCATGGGAAGAATCACCAACGTCGTCCTTGGTCCAGATGGTCGAGTCAGAGTTGCTGACGTAAAAACAGCGAAGGGAAAATTCAGACGTCCCATCCATAAACTGGCAGCTCTTCCGTCTTGAAAGGGGTTCTTTCAAAGGGGGCGGAATGTTGGAATGTCGTCATCATCATCATCGTCATCAGTAGCATCAACGTAATGAAGTCACAGTCTTACGTAAATTTTTATATTTGAATTTGGCGCTTAATTTAGACCAATCACCATATTTTTTGTATTGTTCACTTCGCCACTAATTTAAACTTTTATAAAAATAACGTAAATTCTCTCTCAAGCGAAGAAAATCTGTTATTTGTAATTTGTATAAAAACCTCTTGAAAATAAAGCTTTGGTCAATTAATAGTCAAAAGCCCTTAGGGGAAACTCTGCAAGTTTCATTCCAATTTCGCTCGCATTTTTTCTCTACTTTCGTCGTCGCTAGTGGGTTAAAACCCAAAGGTTTCGCTCTATCGTTTTTCGTAGAACTCATCGGAGTTCAAGTTTCGCACCCGTTTGGCAATCGGTCAAACGCAACAACCAGGATCTTCCTATTCCTTGCAAAGGGTCAAATAGAGGTCCCGCGGTTGACGGTCGGAAAAGTATCCGCTCATTCAGCCTACTCCCATTGTTCGTGTTGCTTTTGAGGCCAACTGGATAGTGTCTGGCGAAGTCTCACCTATTTTCCGTTTGTGCATGTATGTATGTGTTTAACGCATACATAGTTCTTTGTTTTGTTGTAAAAACGGCTGAATATTTCGCAATGTCTCTTCTTATAAATTAGGACTTACTCAGAGAGTTTTTGATGTCCTTGCTAAATATAAAAGTGTTGCACACGTAAGGCTTAGGAACTTCTCAGAATTATTATTTAAAAATATAAAAAAACCAACGATTTTAGGGATTTAAATTAACACTTTGTTCACTCTTGAAAGCAGGGTTGCCAAAAGCCTAGTTTTTTTTATTTTCTAAAAACGGAGTAAGAAAAATTAATTTATAGTTAGTTAATTTAGTTTAAAAGACTATTTATTTCATACAAAAGAGATTGTTAACAATTTTGAATCCTTAGTCTATAAGGTTTGGCTTAAGGCCGTCTGCCAGATTGACAATATAAATTTTCTATTTCGTTTTAACCAATTTTAGGTTTATTACTAAAACTTTTCGTCTATAATGCATTTTCTGTAGCGTTGGTTACGTAGTTATACAATGGATTCCAGCCGCGGTTACCGTTTAAGATGCTTATCAATTCATCAACCGTGAGTTCCTGTGCTCCAAAGAAACTGTAGCGGAATTCTTTCAGGGTGGGGCATATAGCGCTGAAGTGGAACACGTCCTCCCGTTCCTTGCGATTGCAGAGGCTGTACAGAAGTGGAAGTTCTGGGCGGTGCGGTATAAAATTTAAACTTAACAGATCGCCTCTTATTTTGAAGATAGTGCTTATCATATCAGTAGAGTAACTCGTCAGGAAATGAATTAATTAATTGAAATGAAAAAATTAATTTATATATGCAAGTATACGGGTGCCCCAGTTAAGCAGTATAATCCTTTAAGAGGAAATACCTGAAGTTCCGCCGAACAAAAAATTGTATGGAAGGGGGGGTCTATTCTCACCACATTTCAAGTTATAGCGCATCAAAGTGGGTGACCTTATATTTGGAGGTGTAACCACTTTGTATGTATGTATGTTTATATTTATTTAGTATATATAAAACTATTAGTTTACAATAAATAATTCAACGTTACAAAACATGAGATCTTATGTGGTTTGCTAACAATTTTTTGAAAATTCTAAAAACATTTTCATTTTTTATTTCACTGGGAAGTTCATTAAATAACTTTAAACCTTTATACATTAACACATTTTTTGTTCTTTCATCCCTATAAAAGCGTAATCGGAAATTTAAATTTGATCTTAAATTGCATGGTTGCGCATCTTGTATAAACTGCAAATTCGCTGACAGGTAGTTAGATAGTAAGGTGTATTCCATCTTGAATATGAACACTATTGCATTGAATTGTATTCGCTGGTTAATGTTCATCCATCGTAGGCAAGACAACATCCATTCAATTGGCGTGTGTAGACTGCATTTGAGAATTACTCGCATAGCTTTATTTTGCAATAATTGGAGTCTTCTTATGGTCTCCATATTTCCCATAAAAAGGATTGTGGAGCAACATTCAAAATGGGGTTTTATTATTGTGTTATAAATGTTAATTGCACACATTGTAGTGATGTTTTTACGTATTCGTTTTAGGAAACCGATTTTTTTGGAAATTTTTTTAGTAACATAAGAGAAATGGTTTTCAAATTTGAGATTATTATCTAATATTATACCGAGATATTTTACTTCGTCAACGTGTTCAATGATTTCTCCGTTTACATTTAAATTCACGTTACATTCACTGTTAAACACTATACATTTAGTTTTATTGACATTCAGTTTTAGTTTGTTCATTTCGAGCCATTTATGCAAATTATTCAAGTCATATACATATAAGATTTTCTTTGAGCACATTTATATCTTTATCGCACACTGCAATATTTTAGAATTTTGACGTTTTCATTAATATATAGCAGAAATAACAGAGGGCCAAATATGGTACCCTGGGGTACTCCAAAAGTCGTCTGCACTATTGTTGAGAGAGCACTTCCTATCTTGGTTCGCTGAGTTCTGTTATTAAGGTAAGACTGTCTGTCTTTTACACCATATTTAGATAGTTTTTCTAAAAGAATCTCACGGTCAACGGTTTCAAAAGCTCTTTGGAAGTCAAGGAATACAGCTATTTTTATATTGCCCTCGTGTCTTTGCTCTTTAAAGTTCATGATAAGCCAATTCAAGGAAGTTTCACAAGAATAACCAGGACGAAAACCTGATTGGTTTTTCATTAAAATATTATTGCTCACTATAAAATTAAAAAATTGATCATAAGCCGACTTTTCAATAATTTTTTCCACAATGGGTAGCATATTTATCGGTCTAAATCTTTCACAGTTAATTGTATCATTTTCTTTGGGTATTGGAATTATTGTAGTTTCTTTAAAATTACGCGGAAATTCGCCACTACTAAAAGATTCATTAATAATTTTAACTATAACTGGGCCAATGACACTAAAACAATCAAGTAGAATTTTAATATTTAAATTCGTAGGGTCTTTTTATTTTTGATTTTTTTACAAATATAATAAAGATCATCTGTGGTAATTTGACTAAAATTGAAATTTGGGTAGGTTTCTTGAAAAACACTTTAGTCCATATTTAATGACGGTATCGAGTTACTTATATTATTTATGCTTTCAACAAAGTAAGAGTTAAACCTATTTGCAATTATCGTTTTATCACATTCTTTGCTATCGATAAACTGAATTTCATTTATTTCATACTTGTTTACTTTCAACACTAAGCTTCTTATGGCTGACCACATTTCTTTTTGACTTGCACTGTTTTCAATTTTATTGCAAATATATTTGTGTTTAGCTAAATAAAGTTTATTTTTATATAAATCTTAGTCTACGATATTCATACCAATCTTCTGCGTTGTTGAAAATTCTTGCTCGTTTATATGATCTAGTTTTTTGAATTTTAATTTGGTTAAGATCCGACGTGAACCATTTATTATTAAGGTCACCAATACGTTTTTTAACAGATTGCATTTGAACACACTCGACAAGGGCTTTTTGTATTTTTTCCGAAAGGACATGAAAATCACTTGTTACCATTTCAGCACATTTTTTACCTAACACGGATTTAAATACATCACTTCGGTATTTGAAAACATCAACCATCTTACATTCATCGTTGCGCAAACTTCTTTCCACAGGAACATTAATAACTAACGATTCATGATCACTGATTATAAGATCTTGCTCAATTATCACGGTTACGTTTTTCTCTACCGGTACTAAAACATAATCGATTAGAGATCTTGTTGTTTCAGTAATCCTTGTGTATCCATTTACTATTTGTTTAATGTTATTCATCACGAACAGTTCATTTAAAGTCCTGGAGTATGTTGTATTTTCTAGTAAGTTAATGTTAAAGTCACCCATCATTATTAGGTTATTACAAGTAAGGAGCTTTTGATCCAACCAATTTGAAAGAAAATCACAAAAATCGCGTTCCGAACCACTGGGTGATCTATATAATATAGCTATAGTTTCTGCAAATTCATTTGAATATACTTCTACACTGAGTAGCCATATTTTCATTTGAACACTTGTTACTTCTAGCTCTCTGTATTGAAGATTTGTTTTTATACATCATATATATATATATATCATATATATATATATATATTTATATATATAGAACTACACCACCAATATTTCTACTAGTACTATCACATCTTAGCGGCGTCCAATAATTTACAATATTGATCTCTAAATGAGTTTCGGATAGAGCTACGATATCAAAGTCATTATTTATTATCACGGATTCAATTTCGTTAAAATTTGTCGTAATTCCTCGAGCATTTAGATAAAGACACGAAATTTGTTTTAATTGCTAATATTCAGTCTTTTCTTTACGTACTTTGATATGCCTGTTGAAAACTGGGCACTCCTTATCATTTGCACTATGATTACAGTCATTGTCCATACCTAAAGAAGCGTTAAGCTTAGTACAATTGACACATTTCTTTTCACTGCTATTGCAATATTTAACGTCGTGTTCACCTCCACATTTGATGCAAGCCGGTTTATTTTTACAATCACTTGCTTTATGGTTATAACGTTGACAATTAAAACACCTCCTTACGCTAAAGTACTCTCTGACATAGCATTTCACCCATCCTACTTTAATAACATTCATTTCACTTATTTTTTTGAAACTCTCACTGTCAACTTCCATCACTTCATTAAGATTTCTCCACCTGTTTTTATTTTTAAATGATTTAATTATCTTTAATTCAGAGTTACATAGTTCAGGGTTTTGTTTTTGTATCTTCCCAACTATTCCATCTAAACTTTCATCGTTTTCTAAACTCATCACACATATTGTTGGCTTGATCATTTTAGGCACTTCAACTTTATAACCGTCATTTTATTTTCAATTTCCTTTTTTAGTTTCTCAGAAGATTCTTTGTCATCACATTTAATAATTATACCACCATTATTTTTATTAACAACTCGATTGATGTGTTGATGTTGAGATAGGTCGGATCAATGTTACTTTTTAATTCCTTTCGCGTTTCTTCTGATTGTTGCTTTTTCTTAGGGTAAACAATAATAGCTGGTTCACTTTTATTTACTTTTAGTGATGGTTTTTTTAGTATTGACGCATATGAGGTTGTTTTATTCCCGCTATTTTTCATTTCCCGCACTATATCATTTTTTATTTCACGCACACTCTCCAGTACAACGTTATCTGGAGTTATCTTTAGTTATCTTTCCCACGTCGTTACATAACTTTTCGCTCTGCTCTTTAAAACTCTCACTAAATGTACTCATTTTTTCAATTTCCCTACACTCTTCTCACATGATTCTTGTGCATTTCTCATCGCTTTAAGTCTATTCATATACGTAGATTCGATTGCCTGCAATAAAGTTTTGATCTCTTCTTCATTCTTTTTTAGTGCTTCGCGAATTCGCTCTTATACTCTTCTAAATGTTTACTGTTTTTATAACTACTTCTTGCATGTCTTTTAACACCAAGTCAACATTTGATATATAGAGCATGCAATCATTACACATAAACCGAATCATCGGGGAAGTATCAAACACATCGCTACTATACCGATCGAGTCCGCTACACGTTAGAGTGAGATGGTTACTTTTGCCACACACACCCATGCAGGATATTCCCGACTCTCCACTAATTTTTTTTGTGCATTTAGTGAAATTTGTCATTTTAAAACAATAAAGCTAATAAAGGCATTTATTATTTTTATCGCGATTTTTCGTGATTGCCGATTCACAAATGAACGCGTAAGATGCGCACGATATATGAATTTTCAATAGAAAGAAAATGTTTGGCTGTTTAATGAAACCACGTACACCAAAAAAAAAAACTACGTCTGTGTCTTTCGACAGTCTCTTGCATGCACTTTTAACGCTATAACTTCTAAACTATCATATGTAGGTACAAAAAGCCATTTTTGTCTGACAAAAAATGGCTTTTACTTCAACTTCTGATGATCGTACGGAAAAAAATGGCTTAACATAATTTTAAGAAAAGTTTGTAGGGATAAAAGTTCCATGAAAACAAAAAAAAAATTAATTAAAAATTTTGAGAAAAATGCATTGTAAGTGAAAAAATGGAACAACAAATTTTCATTATTTTGAGTTTAAGGAGCCATAACTTTTTTGTAGCTGCACAGCTGTACGCAATGTGTTTAACCCTTCTATGCGCTACTAAGTTATGCATCTACGTATTCAGGTGGAAAATGGTCAAAGAGTGTACTTTTCTATAGACAACAATCCTCCAAAGACAACTTTGATGGCATTTTTCGAGTTATGCAAAAACGATGACTACGCTAAACAGCTTCTGTATTGCGTGGTACCACAGGGCCTATATCCTTCACAGACTTAAAGACAGTGGCTGGTCAGGTTCATCCTACATTCCTTCTGCCTCCGATTTACCTCATAAGATAAGGGATCTGTTCGCCATTATGCTAGTTTTCTGTCAGCTATTCCATCCACTTCGCCTCTGGAAGAAGTACAGAGAGAGTTTTTTTTTTTTTTTATAATTTCCGCGTGCCAAAGGGATTATTAATACCCTTATACTGGTTCTCAGGGCACGGGTGGATGGGAAAAGGGGGGAAAGAGACAGAGGAGATGCCGGTTTGCGTTGGCCTTAAATGTTTGAAGGTTGCAATGATTAGGAAATACAGAGGCTGGTAGTTCGTTCCACAAACGTGTTGTTCGGCTTATAAACAAGTCACTATACTTGACAGTACGTCCGAAGTTGGGCTTGAGGGTGAACTGATGTGCATTCGAAGCGTGACGCGTGTTGCGGGTGAAGTTTTGAAGGGGAGGAATGCAACTGGCTATTTCGCTGGAGCATTTTTATAAAAAAAGCGATAAAAAAGAGAAAGACAGGAGACATTTCTACGATGTTCAAGTGAGACTATGGAGTTCACAATGTCTCTATCACCTATCAGTTTTAACGCGCGATTCTATACCCTATCTAGAATGTGCAGAACTGTCTTGAGTGCACCAGACCAGATGTGGGCGATATATTCCAGCTTTGGACGGATGAATGCCTTATAGATGGAGGCCAGATCAGACGGCGTAAAATATTTTTTGCACCGCTTAAGGAATCCTAGACATTTTGCAGCATTTTTGGCGACCTCGAATATGTGATCGTTCCATCGAAGACGGTTATTGATGCACATACCGAGAATGGTAAGCCTTTCGGATTCAGCGATGCAAGTACCATTCAAGGATAATGGTTGAGGGTCTTGATTTCGCTTGAGAGACAGAAGACAGCATTCTGTTTTAGATGCATTAAATTCCACTCTATTAAATTGGTTATGCTGTCCAGGTCGGAATTTAATATGTTTAACATACATTGCCGTTCCCTTTCTACGGTCGAAGAGCAGGGACGTGAGTTAGGGAACGAATATGAAAAACTGAGGGTACTCTCATCAGCGAAGGAATGGATTGGATTAGAAGTAGCAGACAAGAGGTCATTTATGAAAATGAGAAAGAGAGTCGGAGACAAAACGGAGCCCTGGAGAACACCAGCATTTATATGGTGAATTGCAGACTTGAAGCCGTCCAAGACAACCTGTATCGAACGGCCCGAAATGTAATTTTTAATACATTGAAGAAGAGACTCATCGATGCCATATGCATGCATTTTCGACAAAAGAGCTTGATGCCAAACTCTGTCAAATGCCTTAGTGATGGAGAGATAGGTTCCACTTCGCGGTGAGATATGCCATCAAATCACCAGTTGACCTGTTGCTACGAAAACCGGACTGCTGGTCATTGAGGAGCTTTCGTGAATCAAGATATTTCATAAGCTGACGATTTATCAGCGTTTCCAAGACCTTGGAAAGAAGAGACGTAAGTCCAATGGGTCGTTAATTGTACGGGGAGGAAGATTCGCCTTTTTTTTTTGGGACGGGCTGGACAAATGCTGTTTTCCATCTACTCGAAAAGAGCCCAGAAGAGTAGGATAGACAGGAAAGCTTACGCAAAAGTTTTGCAAACGAAGAAGAACACTTCTTCAGAACTATGGGGGAGATACCATCTGGACCAGCGGATTTGTGTATGTTAAGACCTTTGAGTACTCCTGCAACTGTACGAGTGCGAAAAAGCACTATCTGGTAGGGTGGAGTTCGCTGCAAAGTGAGCAGCAAGCAGATTGGCCTTGTTTAAGGAGCTGATAGCTGGAATGTCATTATAAATGAGCGTTGGGATGGCAGGCGAGGCAGAATTTTTAATATTTTTGACGAATGGCCGAACATTTTTACTACCTTTGGGACATTGTAGAATTTTTTGCCTCACTTTTTGGTCATGCAAGAATTTTACACGTCAAATAACAGCATTGCAGTCATTTGTGGCTTGTTTAAACTTCTTTTGGTTTTCCTTTGGCTTTATAAGACCGAAAACTTACCTCTTTCAACCAGATAGCTTCTTTGCAGCTCTGGTCGAACCACGAGTTTAACTTAGGTTTGATGCTTGTTAATAGAATAAAGGCATCCATACCTAAGAGGATGGCGTCAGTAATCATATCAACGGCGGCATCCACGTCACTATCGAGGAGGCATAGCGACCAGTTAAAACTCCTATAGAAACTGTTAAGGCCGTCCCAGTTGGCTTTCTCGTAACGCCACACTTTTCTTTTGTGAGTTTGGTCGGAGTACGAGAATTTAGCTGATACGATGTTGTGGTCAGATCGGTCTAGAGGCGCTGAAACATCAATGATGTATTTATAAGGGTGTGAGGTAACAAACAAGTCCAGAGTGTTGGCAGAATGACTTTCAATGTCCGGTATACGTGTAGGCTCATTTACAAGCTGAGTCAAATTGTTTATTTCAGCGAAAAGCTCAACATACCTTCCTTTGGGTGTTGTCTGGCCAGAATGTCGAAGCCGCTCCGAATTGTGTATATTAAAATCGTCCGCAATGACGATTTCAGTAAGAGGATACAGGGAGACAATTCGTGTGATGGAATCGGACAGCCATCAAATTCTCTAAAGTCGAGTTGCTATTCGCACTAGGGCTTCTGTAGACAAAACAGTAGTTGATTATTTGCTTACGGACGGTGAGTTTTAGATATTCCTAATTAAATTCCGGATTGGAACAGTGGCCATACTGTGGTGGAATTTGGTAAGCTACATCACTACGGACATTAATGGCGAGGCCGCGATGGGGAAAGAATATGGCACTAAGTTATATCCAGACAGCTTTAGATCGAAAGATTCTTCGACTACCTGTGTTTCGCTCAGTGCCAAAACAGCTGGTTTATGGGAATTAGCGTAGGCGTATAAGTCAAAGAAATTTGTTTTAAGCCCACGAATGTTGGTATACATACACACATACACACGTGGGCGCCGTGGCGTAAGTGGTTAGTGTGTCGGATCACAACGCATGAGGTTCTAAGTTGGAATCCCAGAAAACACCAAAAAGTTTTTTCACGGTCCCACCTCTCGCGAGCGTCTGACAAACATCCGAGAGTATTGTTGTCTCGAAAAAGCTTCTCAAATCGCCGTTCGGATACGGCACTAAAATGTAGCTCCCTTCCATTCGTGTGAAAAATATAACGCACACTATATGAGTGGTTGCGAGAAGCTAGGCCCTGGCGCTTAAAGAGATGTTGCGACAAATATTTATTTATTTATACATACATACATACATTTTCAATTGCCTGCAAATCCTTCATGAGGGTCGTGGGGGTAGGATGCTCAGGTGGACCCTCCATCCTTCTCGATCCTCCGCCATTGACTCCAATTCATCAGGAGGAATCCCTAGGCGGCTCCAGAAAAGATGTCGGACTTGTTCCAACCAGGAAGCTCGTAGCCATTTCGGGTTTGACCCGGCCGGCTGCCGAGCGGGACAGGCCGACCACCAGACGCTCGCATACTGACACCCTTCAGGCCTGGCTCCAAAGGATGCCCTGGTTTACCAGGTTTGGCAATATTCGAGGCCCGTTTCTGTCGTCTTGTCATCATGGGGTGTGTGCTTTGTTAGCCGTGACTGGATTGTATGGATGGGAATAACTATTTAAGTTACCCCATCCGCACATCCCAAAAACACAAAACACAACTCTGACGCTACTAAGGGAAGCCGTGAGGTGTAGATCCTAAGTATAACTTTCCACAACAAATTATCGCCGGTGTTATGCCCAAACGACAATCAGCTGTGGTCCGCTATTCGGAAAAACACTCACGGCCCGCTATACATCAGATGTTACGCTCTCTTAATCATCGCAATTGAAAGCATGTAAAGAACATGCGACAATTGAAAGCATGTAAAGAACATGCGACAATTGCGATGACTAAGAAGCGCAACAGCGAGTGAGTGGGGAGGGAAAAGATGAAGAGACCCGGCACTAATTTGTTTTTTTTTTTTTTTTTTTCTTTACACTGCACTTGCACTACACTGATGGGAAATTGGGCGCGCGATGGATGAAATTGTTTGGGTTATTTTAATTAATTATTTTATTATTTATATATGTATGTGTGGTGTGGGAAAAGATTGCTATTTTTTTTATTTTGGGTGCACAATTTATTTTTTTAATTTTGTTGGTTGGATGGTGGATGGCTGGAAATTTCTAAGAACGCGTCCGCACACAACGTCAGGCAACTCGTCTGAAGATCTTTAAAAACAGTTGCAAAAACAATTTGGTGAGCCTGGATAATCAACATAGTATGGATGTCGTCTATAACAAATGCTTGATATTGCTCGAGAACTTAGTAATTGGGATGGGAGGCCAACATCTTAAGCACTATGGTTTACCACAGCCCTTAGTATCAGCTGAAACTTTTGACAACCGTGATTACTCATATGATATCGACGACCTATCCAAGAGGATTTTGGAAAGCCAGCCACTACTCAATTGCGATCAGAAGCAAATTTATGATGAAATCATTGAAAGCTTTAAAACAGCAGATGGTAACATTTTCTTTTTAGGCGCTCCAGGTGGGACGGGAGAAACTTTTCTCATTAACCTGTTACTTGCTAAGGTTAGAGAGAATCGAAAAATCGCCATTGCTGTCGCTTCTTCTGGAATAGCTGCAACACTGTTGGAGGGAGGCAGGACTGCGCATTCAGCATTCAAGTTACCTCTAAATTTAAATGCTTTCGAAACTCCTCTTTGTAATATATCTAAGCAAAGTAATATGGCTCAGGTACTTCGAGAATGTAAGCTCATAGTGTGGGATTAGTACACTATGTCACACAAGGGACCCATCGAAGCATTAGATAGAGCGCTAAAGGATTTGCGAAGTAATACTATGCTGATGGGTGGAGCCAATGTACCTCTTGCCGATGACTTTAGGCAAACACTGCCGGT
The DNA here is from genome assembly GCA_945910035.1 of Brachypalpus laphriformis. Taxonomy (NCBI): domain Eukaryota; kingdom Metazoa; phylum Arthropoda; class Insecta; order Diptera; family Syrphidae; genus Brachypalpus; species Brachypalpus laphriformis. The sequence goes on from OX246754.1 coordinate 140,768,853, forward strand.
TGTTCCAAGGGGAACTCGTGCTGATGAGATAAGGGCCTGCATAAAATCATCCTACTCGTGGCCAAAAATGAAGCAGATACACCTCCAAAAAAATACGAGAGTAGATTTGGGACACGACTTGTGTGGAGAAGAGTTTGCGCAACTACTTCTTAAGATAGGCGAGGAAAGTATAGAAGAGAAGGAAATTCCCAAAAGTTCGATTTGAAAAACATCAGTAGCAAACCAATTACATGGGTAAAGGAGCGAGCTATATTAACACCACAAAGTGATGCAGCTAATGCTCTTGACATGGAATTCAAATCTATAGATTCAGTAGTACACATGGAAGAAATAGTACTGGAATTCCTACAAACTCTCAATCCCCAAGCATTCCTTCACATAAGCTAACATTAAAAGTCGACGCACATGTTATGCTCTTAAGGAATTTAAACCCTCCCAAAATGTGCAACGGTACTAGATTAAATAACAGATAAAAGCTCTCCAAAAGAATTTGATAGAGGCGATAATTCTTACTAGATGCGCCGAAGGACAAACTGTGTTAATTCCTCGCATCCCGCTTATTCCATCTGATTATCCGTTTTGTTTCAAACGACTGCAATTCCCAGTGAAGGTTTGTTTTGCCATGACGATAAATGAGGCTCAGGGTCAGTCCTTAAAGAAGGCTGGGGTTGATTTAAGGGCAGCCTGCTTTTCTCATGGCTAACTATATGTGCCATGATCGAGAGTTTGCTCACCTCGCAGTTTGTCCATTCTGCAGCCTGAGGAAAAAACGACAAACATAGTTTACATAGAGGAGTTGAAAAAAGAGGTATCCCAACGGCAGTTCTAAGATTTATAAAACACCTTGGATTAATTCGACAGCTCCATTAGTATTCATATAAATACCGGGTCTTAGAAAAGTACCTGCCAAGGGTGCGGAATGCTGCGCAGACTTTACCTCCTCGTGGTGCATTCTGGTTAACACTAAGATTATCTGCTTCATTAGTACGTCTTCAAACTAAATATTTACACAGTTTATAAAAATGATAGTTTGGCCGAATTATACAAAAAAAAAACAAGTTGAGCTCTTAGTATCAGCTGAAACACTTGTCAACTACAACTAAAAATCAGCGATCTATTTTGGAAAACTTATACTTCGCTATATCACACAAGAGACAAACGAGGACAAAAGATTTAATCAGCAGATACAACGTTTAAGGATCTACGAATGTGATATCGACTAAGTTTTTAATTAATTTACGAGGAACTGACAAGTTTTCTGGAAAATTATTGTAGAAGGCTTCATTTGTTGCAGTTTCAGGAGTATGCCAAAAAAAGTTTTTTTAAACAAACTTTTTTCTTGAATTTTTTTCCCTTAATTGGATTTTTCCGAAAACGTATTGTAGAGATTCAATAAAATAAATGAATGGTAGGTACGTACGATTAAAATACTAAAAAAAATGAAATGTACATATCTAAGACTTCGCAATAAAAATAGTTTATGGCCACGACCGAAGTGCAGGTGCGGTTATTGCTTTTGTGGGAGATATCTGTGGAGTGAAGCGGCTTGGTGGTGAGAAAAGAAATGCTTGCTTGAAACGCCCGGAGTTCAAGAAGTCATCAGAAAGAAGAAAAGAGCCTTTAAGGTGTGTATTTACTTGGGGAACTCCGATTCTCGAAATCGGTACACTGACGGGCGAAGAACTTGCAAATTAGCTGTGAAAACAACGAAAGAACAGTCTTAGAAGGAATTTGGCTAAAAATTGGAACTTGACACTGTTGAACCCCACGTTAAATAAAAGACCAATTACTCGAAGAAATGTTTATTACAAAAGAAAGCTGATCTTCGGCTGACACGACTTTTACGCTATGAAATGCTAAGAAAGAGTGACTACAATACAAATTCAGAAGATGATATTAACAAAAAGAGAGAGAAATGATTAACTTGTATGTAAGTGTTTTATGTACAGAGAGTTTCATGACGTTGGCCAAAACTTTCTCAAGTTAGAGCCGTTGACCGCATTCACCTCAGATGCATTCGCTGATTGGGGACCTCCACATAAAGATTTCGCTGGTGTGAGCGGCATCAAATCCAACGGTTCGCTGGAGACATACGTGAGGCTTCTGTCGTTGGCTATATCTTCTGCATCTGTGAGAATAGTACGAAGTTAATCGAAATTAAGCTTTACCTTACCAATAACTGTTTTGAAGGTATTTTTTACAGTCCGAATAAGCTTCTCCCAGAATCCACCCCACCACAGTGCCCTCTCGACTCTTCTGAGAAAGAAACCCTTGCGAGGCCTCTCCTTCAAACACACTTCCAGCCCCTTTCAGTTCTAAAGAGGCTCGACGGAAAGCTTTGGCATTGTCGGAAAAAATCGCTGACGGAACACCACGCCGAGCCATGAAACGTCTTAATGCCATAATGCAGCTGTCAGTTGACACGTTGGTCGTCAACTCTAAGTGAATAGCTCGGATGGCGGCACAAGTGAAGATTAGGATTAGGATTAGGAAGATTATACGCTTTACGCATCGATGTCTCTCCAGCAGCCTGGTAGTATAACGGTCCGGCGAAATCGATGCCCACGTGGTCAAATCGCCTGGTTAGTGTAATTCGCTGTAGCGGCAACGGAGCGAATGGCTGCGAAGCGGGTTGGCATGTAATGCAGTTCTTTACCCGCCGTTTGACAAGCTGGCGGCCCTTGATCACCCAGAAGCGTTCCCTAAGTTTGGAAAGGACGAAATTCACACCACCGTGCATGGTATTTAGGTGGTAATCATCAATGATGAGGGAAACAAGGTGATGACTGGAAGGCAAATTATGGGATGTATGACATCAAACGTATCATCCAGCAACTGAAGTCTTCCTCCAAGCCTTAGCAGGCCTTGATCCAAAAAAGGGTGTAACTTAATTATTTTGGATGAGGGCATCAATGACATCTTTTTCTGCATACCTGAGCCGATAAGCTTCAGCTTCTTTGAGTTCTGCTTCGGTTAAAAAACAGTGAGACGACCTCTGCCTTGTTCTGCAATGGTTGACAAATGGCAGTACCCAACAAGCCACCCGCAACAACCTTGGCCAGCTACTAAAAACATCGCCGCATAGGATTGGAACTTCCGCCTAAAGTTCTTGGACATCGGTCTCTACCAACATTGTTGTTAGAAGCTGGAGATCTGGATTTGGATGTTGATCTTTGAACGTAGCATCACTAAGCCAATTTGGTCCGTGCGCCCACAGTAATGACGATTTGAGTTTATCTCCAGATATGCCTCTGCTTATGAGATCCGCCGGATTGTCCTTACAGTGATTCAAATCGGAGATGGGTGTGTGCCGACAGATTTCCACCACCCTACTTTGAACGTACGGCTTCCAGCGCTGTATTTGCCCATAGATCTAGCTCAGCGTAACTTTGTAGTCCGTCCACATGAGGTACCTTTCAGCAGAGGTTTTCATTGTTTGCTTCAAGTACGAACACAATCAGATCAATTTCGGAAGAGTAAGCTCCTCTATTCCATCCTCTCTCAATGGCGCAATTCTGCTCTTAGCACACAGAAATGAAACTGCAACAACACCAGATGAACCAACAGCCCGAATGCCGCTGCCCCATATGCTTTCAAACTGGCATTTGCGAAGATGTGGCACTGTATTCGGCTAGACGATAATGACAAAGCTGATCTCGGAATTGACATCTCTTTTAACTGGCGAATGTTTTGGACACAATCATTCCACTCCAATAACAAGTCAGACGGCAGGACCTCATCCCAGGATAGCTTCCTTCTCCACGTTGCTTGAAATAGAATCTTCAATTTGATAAAGGTGGGACTGGCCATTTCCAGTGGATCGTAGACACGTGCCATAGCCGAGAGGACATAGCGTTTACTTCATCTAGATGAATTTGCCTCCAAAAAACTTTGAACTGACTCTAGCTGCACTGCCAGTTCATCGCTGAAAACCAGCCAGATTAAACCCAAAACTTTTTGACATGTTGGGAGCATATCGACATTAGTTGCATCACGAACGGCACGACTATTTGAATGCTACTTTCTTAGACGCATTGATGCAGCGGCTATGACCTCCAGATCTTCTCTATAGATTATCTCACCTTCAGCCTCCGAGTCTACGCTAAGAACCAAATCGTCCATATAGAAACTATCTGTAAGGATCCGGCATGTTTCAGGAAACTTCTGCTTCTCTTTTGCCAAATGAAGCCGTATAGTCCCCGTAAGAAGAAAGGGACTGCAATTCACGCCAAAGGTCACCCTTTTCATTCGAAAATCCAGATAATCCTGCTGCCCCTCTTCTGTATCAAAAGAAGCACCAGAGAAAGCGGTGAGAATCTCGATCGTGTTCATTCAGTGCTATTTGCAGAAACACTTTCTCAATGTCGGCAACGATGCCGATTTGCCGAAGTCGAAAATTGAGTAGTGTCTTCAACACATCCGGTAGCAGGTTTGTGCCCGTAATTAACTGGTCGTTCAAGGATGGAATGTCGTCTGTTCGGCTGGAGGCATTGAAAACTATCCGCAGCTTCGTCGTCGTACTTTCTTCTTTATAAACGGACCGATGTGGTAGATAAATGACCTTCTTTGCGGCTACCTGCGACGAACCCTTTACTGGCTCTGCTGCTATGCCAGCATCGTACTCCATTAGCTTCCCTGGATCCCTAGATGGACAACGAATGAGCAAATTGAGTCGACTTACCGCCTGATTCCTATTGCTGCCAAACACCGCCTCGGGATCTTTCCACGGTAAAGTGGCTTCGTAACAACTTCCTTTTTTTATTAAGCATTTGGTTCTCAGCTTCTCCGTAATATTTTGTTTTTTATCCTCTTCGCCTCGTATGCCAATAGACTCAAGACACCACAATGTAGACGGATCCGACTCACCCGCCGCCATCGTGGTAAATATGTTTCCAACAACGGCTGCCCTGTTTGCACCGCTAAGAGCATCAGCGGTTTAGGTAAGCCCTAAAGCGCCCATTCGAAAACTGTCTCTATGCCTCTGAGACGGGGGGAGATTCGTCGCTGTTTCCCGGTGACAACAGCCCAGTAAAAATCTGACCCTATCAACATGCTCAATCCACCTTCCATTGGAACGTCAACGTACATTGTATCCGCGACTTTAAGATTTGTAAACGAAGGGCGCAATGGGTCAGGAGCTTGCAGAACGTCCACACAAATCTCTGGCACTACTATCGCCTGTAACAAAGCACACTGCTAATCATACTGGCTTCTCAATTTTATCGTTACTTTTTCATACGTCTGCATTGGAGATTTTTTCTTTGAACCGAAGGGAATTACCGATATGCGCACCCTTTCGCTGCCAGGCAAGAGATTTCGTTTTTTCGCAACTCTTTCCCGCACATAACTTTGTTGACTGCCACCGTCTATGACGACGCGAATTAAACTATTTTCGTTGTTTGCTCCAATAGCAACGCAGCAAGCTGATTAAAAAAAAAACGTTTGTAAAAGAACTGTGAACGCACATATTAATTCCTTTGCTTCCTTTGTCGCACTCGTCTGCATAAATCTCCGTCAGCACTACCATATAAGCGGTTGAATTTGTTTTTGCTTGTGATGCTTGTGTACAATACCCGTGTTTTTTGGTACATCGAAGTGAAGTAAAATAGGATTTTGTATGTAAATCTACTACAATATCCCACTGCCAATGACTGCCAATAAGTTCCGCAGCCGGATTCAAGTGTAGATAATTTTTCGAGACTCTATTGCGAGTTCAATTCATCCAAGTTGGCAAAGATGAAGATTTTGAATTTTTTTATCTACGTACGTCTATTTTTTAATTGAAAGACAGAAATATCGGCAGGTCTGGTGTTTTTTTTATAATGAAATAGGAAATTTTGAAATATAGAAAATCTGCCAGCTGCGGATAGTTTTTTTTTAAATGTGGTTTACTTTACTTCGCTTTACTGCTTACAAACGCAAAAAAAAACAGAGGTAGGTAATGATGATAAATGTTTGCCACCACACTTCGCACATTTAAGGAACCGTAAGTTTCTGTACTTCCTTGATGGATTACCTATTTTCGCACAGCGAAAGCACCGGTTAGTTTTTCGTAGAATTTTCCGTTTCTGCTGTATGGGCTTACTAGCGTCGCAATCTTTTGTTTTGTGCTCCGCATAGTGACAAAATACACATTCCTCTGCCAAATTCACTTGCACAAGGCTCGCAGCTGTCGTTGGCGATGACATCCATACCTTTGTGTTGGTATGTATGGGAGCGACTTTGCTCCTCTCCAAGGCTTCCACCTTTCTTTCTAAGTAGCGTATGATATTTTTAACATATTGATCGTTCAAACCATACAGAGACCCCTGTGATTGTGTTTGTGCGTCATCCGATGTGTGCTCTTTCGAGTCTGCCGATATGTAGCTGTCGATATGTCTGCCGATACTCTATCTTCCCTTTCCGTTGTCCTATGGTAATCGACGCGAAGTTCGATGGGCAAGCAACGTAGTAGTATTAATTTGAGCATTACTTCATATTGTTGGGATGGTATATGAAATACAGTTAGGGAACGAATAGAAGTTGCAATGGTGTTATATAGGTTTCGTAAGCCTACAACATCCATTTTTGCCGTTATAGGGCGGAGCGTAATTAATTTTTGCATGTGGCCGTCAACCAATTTCTCCGTATCGCCGTACTGCTCTTTCAACAAAGCCACAGCTGCGTCGTAGCATGCCAAACAAACAAAGCAAATATTTGGCGCGACAGCTCTATAAAGTGCCAGGGCCTAGCTTCTCGCAACCGCTCATGTTGTGTGCGTTATATTTTTCACACGAATGGAAGGGACCTACAGTTTAATGCTGAATCTGAACGGCGATTTGAGAAGCTTTTTCGTGACAACAATACTCTCGGATGTTTGTCAGACGCTCGCGAGAGGTGGGACTGTGAAAACATTTTTTGGTATTTTCTGGGATTCGAACCTGGAACCTCATGCGTAGTGATCCGACACACTAACCACTTACGAAGTAGCATGCCGTCGATACTGTAAGCCCCACTATAACCTTTTTTGCTGTACCCCGCAATGCTCGTTCCAGATATTAAAATTTTTCTGCCGGAGATAATTTATCATTTTGATTGACTGCGACGTCGAACTGATCCCAGAATGGAACCCAATCTCGTATCTCCCCATCAAATATTTTCAGTTGTAGTTTTCGGAGCTTCGTGTTGCTTTAAGGGGATTCATTTTCAAGTGGACTAACGTTTGGTGATTGTTGGCGCCTACGCAATTTCTGCAAACGAAATTTTAATCGAGCGAGCATTGCTATTGCTGTGTCGTCGTATTCGGCTACCTTCTCGAAGTCTTATTCTTGCTCAGAGGGTTTTATAAGTACCTTGATGAAGATTTGCTGATCGGCCGTTCTAACACTTGCATGAACAGCGGTCAGGTGATCAATAAGCGTGACCAGCTCCTCTTCAATTACGTCGTGTCGTTCTAAATTTGCGTCATTAACTTGAGAGCCTTCCGCATTTAAATGTTCGGTCGCAGCCTTTATGATTTTAGTAAGTTGTGCCCTAAAGGCACCACGGGTAATCACTTCCATTACGACCACCGCTTACTTCCCGGGTTTCGGCACCAAATGTTGAACCCCACGTTAAATAAAACACCAATTACTCGAAGAAATGAAAAGAGCTGATCTTCGGCTGACACGACTTTTACGCTATGAAATGCTAAGGAAGCAATGCAAATTCAGAAGATGATGTTAACAACAAGAGAGAGAAATGATTTACTTGTATGTATGTGTTTTATGTACAGAGAGCTTCATGACGTTGGCCAACTGTTTAACCCCTTTTTTAAAAACCACAGATCTGCAAATAAGATGTTCTGGCAAACCGTCCGCAACTCAGAGGAAGAAAGTTGAATATCGCTGAAGGAGTTAAATCCAAAGACGGTACATTTCTTTCCAATGAGAACACCTTACGCAGATGGAGCGAGCACTTTTCAGAATTGCTCAATCCCAAACAGGGCAAATTTCGTGCCGGTAAAAGCACAACTCACCAGTTATTCAGAATGGTTCTTGAGAAGTACATATGCTAAACATGACTATACTTGTTTTGTAGATTTGGAAAAAACATATCATAGGGTTCGTCAAGGTAAACTCTGGAGTGCAGGAGTATGGGATTTGTAACGAAGTGTTACACTTTTATCGCCTCCAATGTGTTCCTTTTTAATGGCCGCTACTGTGCACAGATGGTTAAGCACAAATAATAACATTTGGCGATGATCACGCCACCCGAACATGACCACTTCTCTCAATCTCATTGGCCAAGTTATTTGCAAAAATGAATTGCATTCACATTAACTACTTATAGAAATTACCATAAGGGCGAGATTGCGAGATTTGGTCGGGAGAGTCTGCTCAAGTGGTGTTAGTGCCAATCAAGCCTGCTCCTGACAGACTCTCACGGAAATTGTTTGCAAACCTTTTCCACAATTTTTTTTGCCTTCAGTCCGGTGATTGGGCAACAATACACGAGTCTGTTACTGACCATAGCCGGCTCGTCCGATAGGTTTCTCTCCGCCTGGGAGAAGCAACTTGGTTGAGACACAGCGGATTTGCCGCCACTTTGTAAGCCTGCCCTAAGTGCGGGTGGATCCTTGGTAAGCTTGCCCTATGCGCGGACTGGGTCCCTCCTAAGCCTGCCCTAAGTGCGGACTGGGTCATCGCAAGCCTGCCCTAGGTGCGGACTGCTACTTTCCAAGTCGTCCCTAAGTGCGGACTCGATCCTTCCTAAGCCTGCCCTAAGTGCAGACTGGGTCCAACCTAAGCCTGCCCTAAGTGCGGACTGGGTCATCGTAAGCCTGCATTAAGTGCGTACTGCCAACTTCCAAGCCTCTACGAAGTGCGGACTGGATTCCTTCGGGACAACATGCGACGCACCAAGCCGAGCCGGACAACAACTCGTGTAGCCCCGCCCCGTACCAGCACCAGCCGCAGGAAGACTACAGTAGTATGAAGCTTATACCCGTATTGTTAGGTATAAAAATTGTTAACTAAGAATTAATTGAATTGTTCCCAAACCAACCATAATATACAAATAACAATAAAGTACCTCTTTCCCAAAGTTTAGGGTACTCCTTTTGGTTGACCCTGGGGCCGGCGAGCCCACCCCAGCCATCGAATAAAAATACCTTCACAATTGGTGGAGTAACGGTATACTTGCTGGTGGAAATGGCGGTGTTGAAAACGGTGGCGGAATGGTTTCTTCGTCAGGCGGTGTTGATGTAACACTTCGCACTGACAGCGGCGGTATGACATCTGAAAGGTGGCGATAATTTGGAGTTTGACATCTCTGACGGCACTGATGTCATTAGTGATGATGGTGACGACGGTGGTTGCGACCAATTGAATTTTCGCAACTTTCTTTTCTTCTTTCTCTTCTTCTTTCTTTTTCTGGTGGAGGTGATGGCAGTTCTGGTAACGGTGATGGCGGTTCTTGTAACGGTGATGACGGTTATGGCGGTAGTTACAGTAATGGTGGTGGTTTGACATCTGATGGGTGCGGCCAATTGGAGTTTCGCAACTCTGGTGGCACTGATGTCATCGCTAATAGGGGTTCTTGTAATGACGGTGGCGTTGACGATAGTGACGAGATCAGTACGGGAGCGATCCGGTCCAGTGGCTTCATTGGTCGCATTGATAGGTCGCACTCTGGCAGCGGTATCGACGTTGATGAAGAAAACTTCATCCTGTTAACAGCTTCACGTTGCTGTTTCGGAGGCGCCCTCGGATATGTATGTCGGCATTCTACTGCACAGAGCAGTTTTGTTGGCGTTGGTGCACTCGGTGTATAGTGACATGAACAGTCCTTTGTCATTCTTCTATCCTCTCCGCAATGGGAACAGAAGAGCGGGAACGGTCGGTGGCATTCCTGCCGGTGATGCCCATACTTACTTACTTATATGGCGCTACAGTTCGGGGTGAACCTGCCCCTCAATCAACAAGCCTCTCCATTTAGCTCGGTCTTTAGCTAATTGCCTCCAGTTGTGCACTCCAAGTTGGTCGAGGTCCCTTGAACTTGTGCGCCCCACATACGACCAGGTCCACAACTGCGTCGTCCCTCGGGATTGGATTCGAAGACTCTGCGGGCCGGAGCGTTGGTGTCCATTCGCTCTACATGTCCTAGCCATCTTAGACGTCCAATACGCAGTTTTTTGACTAGGTCGATGTCGTTGTACAGCTCGTATAGTTAGCGATTGAATCTTCTCCTCCAAAACCCGTCAATGCAAACGGGACCGAAAATCTTACGAAGAATTTTTCTTTTGGAGTGACCGAGGATTTCTTCATCCTCTTTTAATAAAGTCCATGTTTCAGCGCCATAAAGCAGTACTGGGATTATCAGGGTCTTATACAGAGTCTCCTTAGTTGTTCGAGATAGGGCTTTACTGTTGCATTGTCTTATAAACCCAGAAAAACAGCGATTGGCAAGAGCTATTCTTCGCTTGATTTGTGCTATGATTTTGCGTAAGAAGGCTAACTTTGACTGATACCTGGCTAACATTGACCGGGCGGTCAGTTGCCACCAGTTACTGCAAGGCCAAAAAGACGTTACAACAGCACCACCGATAAAGACATGCAAATGGCTATAGACCTAATACGCCCAAAACAGAAGTCCATTAACCAATGTTCAAAGGAATTTCATATAGCTAAGGGTACACTGATAAACCGCCTAAAAAATGAGCACGAGGAAGTCATTGGTAGACCAACAATTTTCGCTAATGAAGAAGAGATGGACAACTAGCAGGTCAAAGTATAGACCTGCTAGTTGTCCGTGACGCGCGCGCTATTGATTTGCTCTATATTTAATTTTTTATTTTTTTTTTTAATTATGAACTCTACGTGCTATAAGTGCTTAAATCAAATTATCGACAACGATTTCTTATCGTGTGGAGTATGTGGTTTGAGTTGTCATGACAATTGTTGCAATATTGAGAAAACGGCCATTAATGTTATTAAAACAAATGCAAATATCTTCTTCAAGTGCGAGAAGTGTACGAATAGTCCATTGCTTATTTGTATACAAAAAATGAGTGACTTATCTAGTTATTTGCAAAAAAACGTTCTAGTAAATCTAAAAGTAAACCACCGAATGCTAATTCTATGACATTAAATTCTAGTCGCGATATTCGCAATTCTACTCGTGTGCTAAGAAATTCAAAATTCGTCGAACCTATGAAGCAACTGACCGCTGATCGGCGCGCTGCAATTGCATCCTCTCCTTTGGCTGGTTTTCTACTAAGAATAGCAAGTGCACACCCACTAACTCTCGTTCTGATACCGCTACCTTTGGTGCATCCAAAAGTAAGAGAGTAACGACATCAACGTCATCGCCTAATCTCACCGTTGCTGTTGAAGCCGAAACCGCGGCTTCTGGGACTGCCGCTACACCTGGTGCATTAAAATGTAAGAGTGTAACGACATCAACGTCATCGCCTAATCTCATCGCTGCTGTTGAAGCCGAAACCTCGGCATTAAAATGTAAGAGAGTAACGATATTAACGTCATTAACTAATCTCACCGCTGCTGTTGATGTTGAGATGTCGGCTGGTGAAACTGCCGCTACCTCTGGTGCATTAAATAGTAAGAGAGAAACAAAATCAACGTCATCGTCTAATATGACCACTGCTGTGGAAGTCGAAATCTCTGATGCTGAAACCGAGAGAATGGATGTGCATTTTGATGAAGACTCTACAGTGAATGGAAAAAGGGTTGTTACTTCTATCAATGCTGTTAAGGATCACCATCGTGCTGCTGTTTCTGGTGTTGGAGCTGGTGCTGGGACCATGGGGTCTAGTGTTGTTAGTGCCAATAATAGGGTAAACAATCATCCCAAGGTTATCTCTGGAACAAATATGCAGACCAATGATTTGCATGTCGTTCGAAAGCTAAAATGGTTCCACATCTCCAGTTTTCATCCTGACACCACTACTGACAACATCATTTGATATATTTCATCGAAACTAGAGGCTGATTCCAAATGTATATCTTGTTTTAAATTAACAAAGCTTAATGATAATCAACAATCACTAAAATTCGTGAATTTTGAAATTGGAATACTTATTCACTATTCAAATTTAGTTTACGATGGCAATTTTTGACCTAGTGGAGTAAAAATTCGTTCGTTTATTCACAACCCATTAAAAAACTAATTGATGTTAATGCTAATAGGAGTAATTTACACCATCAATCCCTAAATGTGTATTACCACAATGCGAGTGGTTGCAGATCGAAGACCTCGGATTTATTTTTTGCGTCCAGCTGCAAAGACTATGGTGTGATCATCATTACTGAAACTTGGCTTCATGAAGGAATCTTGTCGTCTGAAATCTTCAATTACTCTATGTATGATGTGTTTCGCCGTGATCGTTGCAAATCAGCTGAGGAACGTGGTGGTGGAGTTCTTATTGCTGTTCTGTCAATGTTCTCCTGTAAAGAAATTTCATTGCCGGTATCTGATGTTGAACAAGTCTGCTTATCAGTTGATGCTGGGAGTTATTGCGTAGTATTTATTGCGACGTATATACCTTCAGGTAGTAAATTAGATATTTATGAAAAATGTTTAGTAAATTTTGAATTTATAAGCAATCATTGTTCTGATTCCGATATTATCTTTGCTATTGGTGACTTTAACATTGGTGATGTAAATTGGGTATGGTCGGGGGAATATAACGTAAGAAAAGATTATGAATTAGCTCTTATAGACTGTTTGTTTTCTATTGGCTTATCACAAGTTAGTTCGATTGTAAATTTTCAAAATAGATTATTAGATCTTGCTTTTATCAACTTAAATGATGTCAAAACAAATGTTTCTGAAGCGCCGTTTACACTTTTAAATGATTCGATCTTTCATAAACAGATTTTGATAGAAATTGAGTTTTATAGTTATCTGAAGGATAATCTCCCTTCATTAAACTCTTTTAATTTTCTCAAAAGTAACTTTGCGGGTTTGAACTCGTATTTCAATTCATTTGATTAGCATACGGAATTTGAAAATTTATGTCTACATGATTTGTATAATCGTTCCTTATTCTCTGAAGAAAAATATATCGAAGCCTCCGTGGTATAATAAGCGCCTTCTTCACTTAAGAACAATTTGGACAAAGAAGTTTTCTGTAAGCTTCGAAAGGATTTTACAATCCTAAGTAAATTTCTGCATAATAAGTACTTAATTACTGTTGAAAATAAAATTAAACATGATTCTAAGTCTTTTTGGTCATTCATAAATCATAAACGATGCTCTTTTGCGTTTCCGAAACAAATGGTTTATAAAAATTCTGTTTCTAGCGATGTTGAAAAAACCGTTGAATTATTTGCACAGTTTTTTTAATCTGTTTTCTCTCCATCGATTCCCACTCATTTGGTACCGTCCACAGTGCCCAAAATTGATGTTGGTCAATTAGTCTTAGAGCTGCATGATATTGAGCCTGCTGTTTCCTGCATTAAGCCTACTGCGAAGCCAGGTGTTGATAGTATTCCCGCAATAATATTGCAAAACTGTTGCAGCTCTATCTATAATCCACTACTTTAAGTATTCAACTCATCACTATTATCTGGTATTTTTCTGGATGACTGGAAGATCTCATTTTTAGTGCCTATTTTTAAATCTGGTTCCAAAAATAATGTCGAAAACTATAGAGGAATCAGTAAGTTATCTGCTATACCAAAGCTTTTCGAAAGCATTGTAAAAAACAAATTAGACTTCCATGTTAAGGAACATATATCAGAATTTCAACATGGGTTTGTATCTGGTCGCTCAACAACCTCTAATCTAGCATTTTTTACATCTTTTGTAATTAATGCTGTTGAAAGCGGATGCCAGGTTGTTGCTTTATACACAGACTTCAGTAAACCCTTTGATTCTGTAAATCATGTGTTGCTGATTAAGAAGCTTGCGAACTTTGGATTCCATGGAGCAATGCTTAAGTGGATTTCATCGTTTTTAGTTTTTTAGAAGGGCGCTGAAAGTGAATCTAGATAATTGTTGCTCCAGATTATTCTACTGCACGTCTGGGGTGCCTCAAGGCAGTCATTTGGGGCCGCTACTGTTTATTGTTTTTATTGACGACATCGTTCAGAATGTTGAATTCTGTCATTATTTAATGTACGCAGATGACCTCAAATTGTTCTGCAAAATAAAGAACTTAGATGATTGCATGAAGTTCCAAAAGGACCTTAACCATTTATCTGATTGGTGTGTTGTTAACGATTTAAGATTGAACGTTAAAAAATGCATGGCTACTTCTTTTTCAAGATCCCTAACGCATTACTGTTTCAACTACTCTCTTAATCTTATATCTTTAGTAAGAGTTGACAAAATGAAAGATCTTGGTATCTTTATTGACTCAAAACTAACCTTTATTCCCCATATTGAGTATGTAGTCGCTAAATCCAATTCACTTGTTGGGTTCATTAATGGGAACTCTAAAGATTTTTCAGATCCCCATACATTTTGTCTCACTCTTTATCGCACTGGTCAGATCTGTACTAGAATACGCAGATGTTATTTGGAATCCGTTCTATCAGATCCACTCGGACCGTGTTGAAAGAGTGCAGAGGAAATTCTCAAAATATATTTTTTTTAAAATGCATTGGGATTTCGAACCTTCGTATAATGCTAGATGTAAACTATTAGGCATAATGACCCTTGAGTCTAGAAGACAGTCCCATGATATTATGTTTGTAAGAGACGTTCTGTGTTCCCACATTAATAGTCCTGTTCTTTTATCTATGTTCCCAATTTATGTTCCCGAACGGGCGTTAAGGGAGCGGAATATTTTCTTCCAAAGGGCGCATAGAACAAACTATGGTCAAAATGAGCCGATTTCTAGAGAAATATTTAATGAAATATGGCGACATGTAGATTTTGACATTTCGAGAGAGCGCTTCAGAAATATTTTATTTAGCTTACTAGTAAGTTAATCTTTTAAATATTTATGTCATCTATTATCATATATGTATTTATATCTATTTTATATTTTCTTTCTTCATATCTGTTTACTCTTGTTTGTACCCTACATTAATTTGAATTTTATTTTACTGTAATCTGTTAAGCTAAGCTTGTTGATGAAATAAATAAATAAATAAATAAAGAAGACAATTGCTAATTGGGTTAAATCGTTCCTTATGCGAAATGCATCAATCCTGACAATGAGGCAATGCCAAAATATTAAGACCTCTAAGGCCCAAACAAAAATAACTGATTTAGTGAAATACTTTGTAATCGTCAAATGGAGAATGGCTTTCTGCAGACAGGTAAGTCAACAAATTGTTAAAAGTAATTTATAACTATTGTGTAAATTATTTTTATTAAAGAATATTTAACTTTGACGAAACAAATTTAAGTGATGACCCTGGGACAAGGAAATGTGTGTTCGAAAAAGGAATTAAATACCCAGAGCGTGTGATGGATAGCACAAAAACAAGCATATCCGTGATGTTTTGTGGATCAGCGAGTGGAAAAATGTTACCACCATACGTCGTCTACAAAGCCACGCACTTATGGGAATCGTGGGTTCAAGGTGGTCCACCAAGAACTCGCTTCAACCGCAGTAAGTCAGGTTGGTTTGGTGCTGCTATTTTTAAGGATTGGTTCCTTAATTCATTTATTCCGGAAACGAGGCATTTTCAGCAAGAGGTTGTGGTAATGGGTGACAGCTAAGCAACCCATTTTTCTGTTGAAGTTGTCGAAGCAGCAGAAGCAAACAATATTAAGTTTGTGTGCCTACCAGCAAACTCAACACACCTCTGTCAGCCATTAGATGTGGCATTTTTTGCCCCCTTAAAACGGAAGTGGAGTGGAGAAAGCTGGAAAAACTCTCAAAGGAAAAATGCTCAATACTTATCAAAAGAGGCTTTTCCACATTTGCTTAAACAACTAATATATTCGCTTGTCAATGAGAGTGGTACATTGGATAATCTATCATCTGGGTTTAAAAAATGCGGTATTTTTCCATTTAACCCTTCAGAAGTCTTAAGCAGATTACAATCAAATGATGATGAAGAAGAAAATAACAATGTTGTGGAAACAGTTTCGTCTGCAGTCCTATCCGTTCTAAAAACAATGCGCCATGGAGATCATGAAGATGTCCGCCCACGTAAAAAACGAACGAAAATAATAGCAGAACCTGGAAAAAGAGTCCAAATTAAAGCTGATGAAGTTGAAAGTTCACATTCAGATCAACACTTTGAAAATATTGAGTAGTTAGATGATCCTGAGAAACAAAGTTTGGAAGAGGGTGATCCTGAGAAAGAAAGTTTGGGAGAGGACGTCAGACAAAATACTGATGAAGATCTCTCAGTGGATGGAATATTTTCCATTTTATGTTCTCAAAGGAATATTTAATTCCTTTTATCTTTTATGACTTTTATGACTTACAATTCTATATTCTCTCGAGTACCTTTCTATGTTTAATCCTAATACTTACAATATTAACTTTGTTCCTTAATTATCCACAATTTAGCTTTAACTATTTATTACTATTAAATAAAAAAAAAACTTAAAAAAACGTGATTAAAATACTTTATTTCATTTAAAACAAAGCACGCGGTCAAAGTTTAACTCAGGCCAGGGAAACATTGACCACCCAGTTTTTAACCAAAAACAGCCCCTAAATATATATATATTTAAATATATTCATATCAACAATATAGGATTAAATACAGCCAATAATATGAAGTAAATAAGTTCAGGCAAATATAATTTGGTAAGTTACAGTTACATTCATTTAAAATTTAAAATCGGTCAATGTTTGCCCAGTTGACGGTAATGCTTGGAGTATGGATCAATATTGACTGTTGGCGACATAAGTTGGCAGGCATACAAATGCACGTAATGTTTAAAAAAAAAAACAAAAATTAAATTTTTCGACGATTGTATCAAAACCCGAAGATATCACTTCTAATATTATTTTAAAGCGGCTAATTAACTCGAGGTTGATCCCTGTAATAGTAGCTGCTACATTAATGTCACTAAAAAATCTCCGGGACGTATTGCCGTCATTGGCATTACAAACCATAATAAAGCTGCTATATTTCCATCTTTATCTTATTTTTGTGAAAACATGTGAATACTTCTGCATTAGATACTCTGAAGTATTATGTTATATAACTTTGATGTAGTACAATTCCCGTGCAGGGACGGGCTAAGAATATCACTGCAGCTTACAAGATTACAAGATGTTCTACTACGGAACGGAAAAGTCTAAGAACGGAATCGGTATCATCAATGCGGCAGAGCTACTTGAAAACGTCTTGAGCATTTCGAAGTCCAGCGACCGTTTGATGTCTCTCAAACTAGTAATACAAGGAGAGGTGTGGAATATTGTCAGTGCATATGCTCCCCACGATGGGTACAATCAGAGAGATAAAGATGCATTCTGGCTAGATTTCCACAATCTCCTTAAGAACATCCCAAAGGAAGAATTTTTGTTTGTTGGAGGAGATTTGAATGGACATGTCGGGAAATCAAACGAAGACTATGAAGACTGCCATGGAGGACTAGGATATGGCACCAGGAACCTTCCTGGTGAAGACATCCTAAGCATGTGCAAATCACACGGTCTTATCGTGTTAAATACCATGTTCATCAAACAAAGCCGACACCTGATCACTTACAGCAGTGGTGGAGATGAAACTCAGATTGACTACCATTTGGTAGGCAGTTTCATGAAGCCCCGGGTAAAAGATTGCAAAGTGATCCTGGGAGAGGCAATCGCTCGGCAACACCGTCTCCTGCTAACAGAAATTTTTATGAAAACACCGAAGAAAAGCAAACAAACAAGGGTCTCTGAGAAAATCAAGTGGTACAATCTGGACAAAGAAAAAGGCGATGCTTTTGTTTTCGTAATGAAAAATTACCTCTCTCACACCATCAACGGAGCTGAGGATGAAGAGTGCAGAGCACAAAATATGTGGGATCCGCTACAGCGAACTTGCTTAAAGAAGGCCAAATCACTGCTAGGAGCTTCAAAAGGCCGCCATCAACACGCCAAAGAAACATGGTGGTGGAGTGATGAAGCTGAGAAAGTGCTAAATGAGAAGAAAGCGGCTTTCAAAGCTTGGTTAAAGTGCCCCTCTAATAATAATGACGAAAAAGCTCGCCACGAAATGGAATACAGATGCTGCAAGAAAAAAGCGAAGAAGAAGTGCGCCCAGCTTCAAGCAGAGAGTACGGAGGGCCTGTATCTGGAGCTGGAGAAAATATTTTCCCCGGTTGCTGATGCAAACCAGGCTATCCAGGAGCTGCGAAGACACAATATGAACATGAGCGCCACTATCTTCAAAATAGCCGCCCAAAGAAGGAAGAATGCTCAGGAGATTCGTTCGCCAAAGTTCATTAGCAATTCTCATGGCCAGCTTCTTGTGGATGACGACAAAATTCTGCAGAGGTGGCGGCAGTATTGTGAAGAGCTTTTAAATGAACAGTTTCCCCGGCTATACTTTCCAAGAGCCACCCCTAACTGTGAACAAATACCCGACATTACAGTCGAAGAAGTTAGTGAGGCGGTCAAATACTCCAAAAAACGAAAAGCGGTTGGGCCAGACGAGATACCCTCTGAGTTCTGGAAAAAGATGGGAGACATCGGGTTCAGATGGCTCAGAATTCTCATCTCCAAATTCGTGAGAGGTGATCCAATGCCGAATCAATGGAGGGAAAGTTACCTTCTCCCTGTATACAAAGGAAAGGGTGATACGCGAAACTGTGATAACTACCGTTCGATCAAGCTGATGTCACACACCATGAAGATCGTTGAGCGAGTATTAGGTGGACGACTGCGAAAAATAATACGGCTATCTGATGATCAGTGCGGGTTTGTCTCGGGTAAATCAACCACAGATGCAATCCAAAGTATAAGGATCATAATGGAAAAACATCGTGATTCCTTAAGGGATTTGCATATTGTATTGGTTGACTTTGAAAAGGCATTCGACAGACAACCACGAGATCTGATATGGGTGGCGCTAAGACATCGAGGGGTTCCAGAAACCTATGTACAGATGATCATGGACATGTACGAAGGAGCAAAGACAAGAGTAAGATGCCCCGCTGGAGTAACCGAAGAGTTCCCAATCAAAGTCGCGGTGCACCAAGGAAGCGTTTTAAGTCCTTTGCTCTTTATTACGGTCCTTGATTATCTGTTTGAAGGTAAAGTGATGGACCCCAAGGTACATCAGTTATTCTTTGCTGACGATGGAGCCATCATAAGTGAGGATCCTACATCCCTGCAACGAGCACTTGATGTGTGGGTGGACGTTTTGGAGGGAAATGGGTATCGCATTAGTTCAAAAAAGACAGAGTACTTGTGCTGCCCGTTCTCTGATCCACTCAGGCCTATTCCAGACATTTATTTGAATGGAACAGTGCTTCCCAAGTGCGAAAAGTTCAAATATCTGGGATCTATGATCAATAGCAAAGCAACTTGTGATGACGACATCAATCATCGTGTAAGCGTAGGGTGGATGAAGTGGCGAGAAAATTCCGCTATCTTCTGTGACAGAAAAATGCCCCCTAAGTTGAAAGGAAGGCTCTACACCGCAGTTGTACGTCCAGCGCTCACATACGGTTCACAATGTTGGACGATGTACAAAACGTATGAGAGTAAATTAACGGCAGCTGAGATGAAGATGCTTCGCATGACAGCAGGAGTGACCAAGCTTGATCGAATAAGAAGTTCGAAGATCCGCGGAAGCTTTCACATCAAGGAAACCATCGTACAAAAATTAGAGCGCGACCGACTCAGCTGGTATTGCCACGTTCAAAGAAGAGATCATTTGAACCCTGTTAAAAAGGCAATATCTATGCACGTTCCAAAGACATCGCGATGTTGGAAAGGCAGGCCTATAAACGCCTTGTTCAGACAAATGCGATGACATCGGCATTTCATTGGCCTCAGTAACCGAGTGATCCAAAATCGGCAGGCCTGCCGATATTTTCTGAGGTCAAATAGGCGAACCCCGCAGGCGGATCAGTAGAAATGCGGTGAAGTGGGAGGGCTGTGATCCCTTGTTTTCGGATCATAGCCTCGCTGATAAAAGGAAGAAGAAGAACTTTGATGTAGTACAAATGAGTACATAATTATTAAAAACATTCGTCAATATTTAAAATTATGCAAAAATGCACTCAATTCTAGTAGGGTTTGCAGAGCGGCAAAAACAAAAAAATAATAATACAAAATTAGTAATAATTGCTGCAACATAAAGTACATACCTTGCTTAGACATATCCATAATAAATATTTTCACTAAAATCACTCTTAACATAAAAAAAATGCAACGTATGTGTGTTAATGTATGGTAATGCCGAAAACAAAAACTGAACGTATCAAGCGAGTGCTATGAAGTGACTGCTGTCCCATCTAAATTGTAAACCCGTCTTGGGTGGAAATGCTGCCACATACCGTCGTATTTAAGTAACTATTTTGGGACTGAACGCCAGCTCTATACATTAATGTTCGCAATTCTGATTTTTGGCCAGCTTTTCGGCTCAAATACCAGTATGTGCGACGCGCGTATAAAATCCTACATAACTTTCTTATAAATGGACAATAATAATATATATTTGTGTTTTATTTACTTATTAATAATGTAACAATTCATTGAAGTTATTATATAAAAAAAAAGAATAATTATTTAAATTTGTAAAATAAATCGGTTTTTAAAATTGTGCGCCTCTCGGGCGTATGTTTATCTTTCCAGTACTATAAAATAAAGTTATCTTTCTAGGGTTAATATATAATACTTATCTAATTATATTTTTTCTATTTTTTAAACTTTTATTGTTCTTTATGTTCGAGTATAAGCATTTGCAAATATAATTCTCCGCGCAAGCATGAATGTTTCATGAAATCTTCATTCTAAATTTGAGTTGAATGATAGAAGACGTAAATGTAGCTACCCGGACACGAAAATATGAATTGCTCTTTTCCAAATCATTCCACTTGTAGAATTTTTGCCGAAAACGCACGTGCAGCCGTTAGACATGCAGTACAACGTGCATATTTCCAAATAAAGTACTTATGCAGGTATCATTCGCCGGTTAAGAAAGAGAATCGCCACTTCCCAAAACATCATAGAACGAGAAAGTCCCGAGAATTGTGACCTCTAATAACCGACATTATGCGTATCGACACCATAATCGCCAAAAATGTAATTTTATAATTAATATTGTTAACACATTAACAACCATTTTGTACCCATTCGTCGAAATATTGTCTAATTACAAAAAAAAAAGATTTCCGGGTATTCTCGCGCGAATTTTTAAATTATTATAGCAAAAATAAAATCTTTGCGGACTTAAAGGAATTCACCCCTTTCTCCACAGGGTTAAGCCACTCATGCAACTTCGTTGCTCCGTTAAGGGTAAGTGCAGGCGAATATATCTTAACAGTTACTCGTGTGGCCCAATGCGTGGTTAAAAGGATTTCACACTATTTGACATTCTTCGACTCATATACCAGATGGGTTTCGACTTTACAGGTGATCAGGGCACCACTACGCGGCGTGTTACCAAATGTAGATATGGAGGCAACAAATAATAAAATAAAAAATTAACATATATGTATGTACTTTTTATTAGGCGAACCCCACAGGCGGATCAGTAGAAATGCGGTGAAGTGGGAGGGTTGTGATCCCTTGTTTTCGGATCTTAACCTCGCTGATAAAAGAAAGTAGAAGATATACTTTTTATTAGTTTTGTTTTAGACCAAGGCTGTCCAACCCGCGGCCCGCGGGCCGCATGCGGCCCAAGGTAAGTATCAATGCGGCCCGAAAATATTTAGGGTTACTGAAGCATGTCCATTTTTCTGAGGAATGTTGTGACGCTTTTGTGCTACAGGTGCCAAGTAACAAATAACAGAAACAGGAACACAACAGAAAGCTCTTTCGTTATTATTTCGTAAAAATAAACATTATCATTTATTTCTGTTATCATCCTAGTCGTTACCTTAGTACAGGTAATAGTTTGGAGAATTTTCACTTCAGCATGGCCTCTACGTCTCAACAAAAAGAAAGGAAAAAGAAATATATCGATGGAAGAAGGTTATTTAATGAAAAATGGACAGAAAACTACTTTTTTCTTGAGGTGAAAGGTGAGGCACTCTGCTTAATTTGTCGTGTTTCAATACCTGTCTTCAAAGAGTATAGTTTGAAAAGACATTATGCACAAAAACATGCTTGCAAATTCGATGCATATCAAGGAATGTGTCGTAAAGACCAATTAGTGGTACTAAAAAAAGGTCTTACATCTCAACAAAAGTTACAACTCTGACAGAATCATTTGTGAAGGCTAGTTATGTAGTCGCAAATTTAATCGCCAAAAAATCAAAACCATTTTCTGATGGCGAGTTCATGGATGGAAAGCGTGGCAGATATAATTTGTCCAGACAAGAAAGGTGATATTTCTAAAATCAGTTTGTCTCATCAAACTATTGCCAGAAGAATTGACGATTTTGGGAAATCTATCGAAAACGATTTGAAAAGTAAAACCTGTGGTTTTAAATTTTATTCTTTGGCCATGGATGAAAGTACTGATGCTACTGATACGGCTCAATTTGCAATTTTTATAAGAGACAAAATCATTAGATCTATATGAAGCAGTGAAAAAAACATTAACGCGCGGTGTAGTTACGGATGGTGCCCCAGCTATGATCGGTAAAATGATGAAGTACCATTGTATAGTACACCAAGAAAATGTATGCGGAAAAGCTTTAAAAATGGATCATGTTATGCAAATCGTTGTCAAGACTGTAAATTTTATAAGAGCCCGGGGATTGAATCATCGCCAATTCAAAGAATTTCTCAAAAATGTTGATGCTGAGTATGGCGATATCGTATACTTTACAGAAGTAAGGTGGCTCAGTCGAGGACAAATGCTAAAAAAATTGTATGACGTACAAAATGAAATCAAATCTTTTATGACATCGAAAGCTAAATCTGTGCCAGAACTTGACGAAGCCGATTGGCTTACAGATTTAGCATTTTTGGTAGATTTGACTGCTCATTTAAATGACTTAAACACTCGTCTTCAAGGCAAAAACCAACTGATCACTACGATGATTCAAACAATAAACGCTTTCCAAGTAAAACTAAAACTATGGCAGGCCCAATTAAATGCAAACAACTTTTTGCATTTCAGCACGTTGTCCAAACATATTCCCAAAAATGGGGAAAAATACGCCGGCTTACTTTTCAATTTGATACAAGAATTCGAAAATAGATTTCAGGATTTTCGGACAAATAATCAAAATTTTGCATTTTTGCGACTCCATTTGCAGTCGATATAGTTATGCTGCCAGCAAATTTTCAAATGGAATGCATAGAGTTGCAATCTGACATCCAACTTAAAGAGAAATTTGATCACGTCTCTTTGTTGGACTTTTATAAATCATACCTGGGCATAGGTAAATATCCCGCACTGCACAGTCATGCGTTATTCATGTCATCATTGTTTGGAAGCACGTACATATGGAAACAACTATTTTCAAGAATAAAACATACTAAGAGTAAAACTAGAACCAACATGTTGGATGAAAACCCTTGAGGACTGCCTAAGAATTGCAACCACGTCAATCGAACCAGATATTGACGCATTCGTTTTTCAACTTCAATGCCAAGTATCACATTCATTTTATGATATGGATTTATATATAAAATGTATAAAACAATGTTAAATAAATTCCATTTTCTTTTTTTATAATGAACAAATTTATAAACTAATAAATTTTAAATTATTTAAAGATGAAAACTATATATTTTACGTTTTTTTTTCGCTCGTCAGCTATGGTAATATACTTGTGGCCCAAAACACCATGTCTTCTTCCAACGTGGCCCAGAAAAACAAAAAGGTTGGACACCCTTGTATTTAGACGTTTGCGTAAAAGTAGGAAATGCTAAGATATTCATAGGTACCTGCCAGAAAATAACCACTTACCCTTTCGCACTAAGCGCAAAAACAAGTTTTTTCCCACTGAAAATATAAAACCCGCACTTGATCTTATGTCTCAAAACAATGTGGCCTTATGTCACTCTGTGTAAGTGAAATAAGGCCAAATGTTAAGATTTAGTCTTATATCGCTTCCGAAAGCGTCATAAGGCCAAATTTTAAAATTTGGCCTTATGTCACGGCACCCTAATGAAGCCTTTTTTGTGTGTAGTCACGACGTTCATTGGAACTACTTTCATTCCCATGTACGTGTGGCCAGGCTCTTATTGAGTTAAGGCTGAGTTATTATCTTTTAGTGACGTAAGATTCAACTCTTTTTCAATATTTTTCGCATATCTCCTGAATGAGTAGGCCGATTGCAATGAAATTAAAAACTAATTAAGCCCGAAATTTTCCTGAAAAAATCCATATGAATTGGGTTAGTAATTTTAACGTGATGCGCGTTCAAATAAACTGACAAACAGGCAAAATGTATAACTTTAGGTATACGAGTATGTATATATGAGAACAACTACACGCGTATTAGGCTGCCTAATGCAGTAAAGGGAAAAATGTTTATCTTTGAAATTTCAAAATGCTGCATCTTAAAAAAAAAGTTTTTCAGTAACTAAACAATATTAAAATATCGCTAAATATACATCCACTCTCACAAAATCACCTTGTTTGTCATATGTATTATAAAGGTGCAAATAACATTTGTATAGTTCCAATAAAGTTAACACCAATTCAGAACAAGTAAAAAAGAAATGAAAGCATTAAAAAATACGAGAACTTCGTGAACATAGCCATGAACTTCTTCAAAACGTTAAACGAGTAAATTAATTTTTCTCTTCTAATAACTGTAATAACCCCTGTAATTAAAGACCTTACGAGTGTTGCTGTAAGAAGTTTGGGAATAATTTATTATTTTTACTTCTTGTTTCGTTATCCATTTGAGTTCGTCAATTTTTTTTGTTCGGTGAACTTGTGGAATAATTTTTTTTTTATCTGTGCCGCCATTGAATGTAGGTAACTTCATTTTTAATTTCAAAATTGGTACTAAAGTGAGTACAAAACTGAGTATGCGCCTTTTATTGAGAAGTGGCTATACACTTCTCACCAAACCACACTTTATATTTATTGTTATTTCTTTATTTTATCAAATTATTATACAATTTCTTTTCCTTACTGTCTATTAGTATTGTGCTAAAATGGACCCACATTTTGAGATATGATCTTGTATCTCGTTAAATAATTTCTTAAATTCTTGCATGCTATATTTTTTAAATATTTCGAGGTTATTCGCCAGAATTAGCAATTGTTAGCTACTTTGTCTTCCTATTTTGGCGATGTTATGATACGAAAACAAGGGATCATAACCCTCCTACTTCACCGAATTTCTACTGATCCGCCTGTGGGGTTCGCCTATTTGACCTCATAAGATATCGGCAGGCCTTCCGATTTTGGATCCATCGGTTACTGCGGCCAACAAAATGTCGATGTCGTCGTATTTGTGTGATCCAGGCGTTAATAGGCCTGCCTCTTCCGTTCAACGATATTGCATTTTTAACAGGGTTTAAATAATTTTTTTTTTGCGAAGCATCTTCATCTTAGCAACCGTTTATTTACTCTCATACTTTTTGTACATTGTCCAACATTGTGAACCGTATGTGAGCGCTGGACGCACAATGGCTGTGTAGAGCCTTCCTGTCAACTTAGGTGACATTTTTTGGTTACAGAAGATAGCGGAGTTTTCTCGCCACTTCATCCACCCTACGCTTACGCGATGATTGATGTCGTTATCACAGGTTGCTTTGCTATTAATCATCACTGTTCCATTCAAATAAATGTCTGGAATAGGCCTGAGTGGATCAGAGAACGGGCAGCACAAGTAGTCTTTTTTTAAACTAATGCGATACCCATTTCCCTTCAAAACTTTGCGGTGCGCCACTTTACCTTCAAACAGATAGTCAAGGACTGTAATAAAGAGCAAGGGACTTAGGACGCTTCCCTGGTGCATCTCGACTTTGATTGAGAACTCTTCGGTTACTCCAGCGGGGCAAATTGCTCTTGCCTTTGCTCCTTCGTACATCCCCATGATCATCTGTATATATGTTTCTGGAAACCCTCGACGCCTTAGCGCCATCCATATCAGATTACGTTATTGTCTGTCGAATACCTTTTCAAAGTCAACCAATACAATATGCAAATCCTTTAAAGAATCACGATTGGATTGCATATGCGATTTATTTACCCGCCACAAACACGCACTGTTCATCAGATAGCCGTATTATTTTTCGCAGTCGGCCACCTAATACCCACTTAACGATCTTCATGGTGTCTAACATTAGTTTGATCGAACGGTAGTTAGCACAGTTTCATTTATCACCCTTCCCTTTTTACACAGGGAGAGGGAAGCTTTCCCATCTGAACCCAATTTCGCCCGTCTTTTTTAAGAATTCAGGGGCATCTCGCGTGGCCCAACCGCTTTTCATTTTTTGGAGTATTTGACCACCTCACTAACTTCTTCGATTGTACTGTCGGGTATTTCTTCACAGTTAGGGGTGGCTCTTGGAAAGTATTGCCAGGAAATCTGCTTATTTAAAAGTCTTTCAAAATACTGCCGCTAAATACAAAATACAAATATTTGGCGCAACAGCTCTTTAAAGTGCCAGGGCCTAGCTTCTCGCAACCACTCATGTTGTGTGCGTTATATTTTTTCACACGAATGGAAGGGACCTACAGTTTTAATGCCGAATTCGAACGGCGATTTGAGAAGCTTTTTCGTGACAACAATACTCTCGGATGTTTGTCAGACGCTCGCAAGAGGTGGGACCGTGGAAAAACTTTTTTGATATTTTCTGGGATTCGAACTTGGAACCTCATGCGTAGTGATCCGACACACTAACCACTTACGCCACGGCGCCCACCGCTACCTCTGGATAATTTTGTCGGCATCCACAAGAAGCTGGCCATGACCATTTTTAATAAACTTTGACGATCGAATATCCTGAGTATTCCTTCTTCTTTGGGCTGCCATTTTGAAGATGGTGGCGCTCCTGTTCATATCGTGTCTTCACAGCTCCTGGAAAGCCTGGTTTGCATCAGGAACCGGGGAACATATTTTCCTTACCTCCGGATACAGGCCCTCTGTGCTCTCTGTTTGAAGCTGGGTGCACGTATTCTTCGCTTCTTTTCTTGCCGCACATCTGTATTTCACTTCGAGGAGAGCTTTCGTCTCTTTTATTAGAGGAGCACTTTGACCAAGCTTTGAAAGCCGTTTTTTTCTCATTTATCACTTTCTTTAGCTTCATCATTCCATCACCATGTTTCTTTGGGGTGTTGCTGATGTCGTCTTGAAGCTCCTAGTAGTGATTTGGACTTCTTTAAGCAAGTTCGCTGTAGGGAGTTCCACATGTTTTGTGCTCTGCACTCTTCGTCCTCAACTCTGTTGATGGTGTGAGACAGGTAATTTTTCATCAGGAAGACAAAAGCCTCGCCTTTTTCTTTGTCCAAATTGTGCCACTTGATTTTCGCAGAGACCTTTGTTTGTTTCCTTTTCTTCCGTGTATCCATACAAATTTCGGTTAGCAGGAGACGGAGTTGCCGAGCGATCGCCTCTCCCAGGATCACTTTGCAATCTTTACCCCCTTATAAAACTGGCTACCAAATGGTAGTCAATCTGGGTTTCACTTCCTCTACTGCTGTAAGTGATCAGGTGCAGGCTTTGTTTGATGAACATGGTATTTAATATGATAAGACTGTGTGATTTGCACATGCTTAGGATGTCTTCTTCAGAAAGGTTCCTGGTGTCATATCCTAGTCCTCCATGGCAGTCTTCATAGACTTCGTTTGACTTCCCGACATGTCCATTCAAATCTCCTCCAACAAACAGAAACTCTTCCTTTGGGATGTTCTTAAGGAGATTGTGGAAATCTACCCAAAATGCATCTTTATCTCTCTGATTGCATCCATTTTGATGAGCATATGCACTGACAATATTCTACATCTTTCCTTGTATTACTAGTTTGAGAGACATCAAACGATCGGTGCACTTCGAAATGGTCAAGACCTTACCAAGTAGCTCTGCCGCAAGGATGATACCGATTCCGTTCCTAGCCTGATCCGTTCCGTTGTAGAACATCTTGTAATCTTTTGTCCTAACGTCGAAGAAACGCGCTGGATTTCCGGTGATTTGCCATTTCGTTTCTTGGACCCACAAGATATCCACCCGCCTTCTAAGCATCATATCTTCCAGCTCGTAACTTCCACCAGTCATACTTCTAACGTTCCAACCCGCGACCCTTAAGTTTCGTCCAAACTGTTTTATTACTTTGCTAGCCGCTGGAATCCATATAGCTCTGACTCGACCGTTTCTGCTCGGTCCAGGATCAGTCTCATGCACAGGAGTGGTAGTGCCTTTCCTTTTTGCAAGTATTTCCATAATGATACAGTTTTGCCATTTTATTACGGACCAAATTCTTACTCTAGCGTGAAGTATTTTTGCCAAGGCAAAGTAAGAGTGTACGAGTATGACCCTCAAACATAATTTTGAAGGAATTATAATCGAGGGGAACTCTAATGAGGGAATAAATCTCTCCAAGGTATTAGTAGAAAGCACAGTGCAAATTAACCCTACACATATAATAATATTTTTTTTATTTTTTTTTTGCCGAGAGTAGGCGAAAAATCTTCTAAAGACACCATAAGGCCCGACCGAGCGTGCTTATGGTAGTGTGAGATTTTTACTCACTAAAAAAACACCTCTCGTTACGTACATACCACGGTGCGTTAACGATCGTTCTAAGAACTTTATTTTCAAAAGTCTGTATGATGTTTCTATTGCTTTTCTTGGTACAACCCCATAGTTGTATACCATACGTCAACACAGGCTTTAGCACTTGCTTATATATAAGCAGTTTGTTATGTAGGCTCAACTTCGAATGTTTTCCGAGTAGCCAGTACATTTGTCGGTATTTGTTTTCTAGCTCGTCGCGTTTCTTTTTTACATGTGATTTCCATTTGAGCTTAACATCTAGAGTCATTCCTAGATATTTTGCTTCGTTTGCGTACGGTATTTGAGCTGAGTTAAGATATAGAGGTAATCTATCCACTTTTTTATAGGTAAAGTTAACGTGAGTAGATTTGCTTTCGTTCAGCACAATACGCCAAGAATTCGTCCAAGCGTGGACTTTATAATAGCATGTTGCAGCTTTCCAGTTGCTGCTTCAATAGTTTCGCCCGTTCGTCCGCAAACGTGGCGACGACACAGTTTCTTTCCTGCGGGATATCACGCGTGTAGAGTACATATAGAAGCGGGCCAAGGAGACTTCCTTGTGGAACTCCGGCCGCAATCTCCTTGAAGTCAGAGTAATCGTTTCCGTGCTTAACACGAAAGAGTCTCTCGGTGAGATACGATAGTAAGATTAGAAAGAGTTGCCGTGGCAGTAGTCGTTGCAGTTTATACTCCAAGGCTTCGTGCCAAACCTTATCGAAAGCTTGTGAGACGTGAAGAAATACACCACAACAAATCTTTTTTTCTTCCAGAGCTTTCTCAATCACGTCACTCATTTTATGGACTTGGTCAATTGTAGAATGTTTAATTCTAAGTCCAAACTGATGGTCAGGAATGAGACGTCTTTCGTCGATTACGGGCTGTAGACGTTTGAAAAGAAGTTTTTCAAATATTTTTGAGATAACCGGCAATAGGGAAATAGGCCGATATGATTTCTTCTCATTTAGCGGTTTGCCTGGTTTCGGGACCATTATAATCTCGGCGACTTTCCATTGCCTCGGAACATAAAGCAATCTGAACGAAGCGTTGATCAAATAGAGCAGTTTGATAATAGCTTTATTCGGCAATTCCTTGACTACCTGCGCCGTTATCAAGTCGTAACCCGGAGCTTTTTTTGTCTTTAAATTTTTAATCACTTCCCTCAGTTCAATCAATGCAACTTTTTTTACTTTAAAGTTGTCAGATGTCGTGACTGTTGAGTCGGGCGTTAACGAAGGGCCGTCGAACGGCTTAAACGTTTCTTCTAAGTGCAAGGCAAAAAGTTCTGCCTTTTCTTTGTCAGTCTTGGCCAAGTTTCCATCGATTTTAGGAATTGGTGGTGCTTGTATTTGAGGTTTCCGGATGCCTTTTAGCGTTTTCCAAAGCGAATAATTTGATTCTCTTTCACCGGAGAGATTTTCAAGATAGGTCGCTATCTTTTTGCTTTTAAATTCGCGAATACTATCTCTAAGCCGATTGCATAGTCGGTTAAGGACCGTTTTATGCTGCGGTGCACGAGTGATTTGCCACTTCTTTCGTGCTTTTCGTTTCTCCCTCACCAGTTCA
This sequence comes from Brachypalpus laphriformis, assembly GCA_945910035.1. Lineage (NCBI taxonomy): Eukaryota > Metazoa > Arthropoda > Insecta > Diptera > Syrphidae > Brachypalpus > Brachypalpus laphriformis. Next base: position 140,799,108 of record OX246754.1, read on the forward strand.
ACGATTTCTCTGGGATACTTTTTGTTGCAGGAGTAGAAGGAGTGTTTCTCCATGCCGCTCTTTGAATTGCTTCCACGAAACGATCAATTTCGTCCTCTAGTTCACAAGGTGTTCTAAGTGATACATTTAAGGCGATATTTGTTTCGCAATCATTTCTAAAGCCCTCCTAGTTTGTTCTATTGTTAGTGAGTCTTGGAGGTCCTTTTTTCTTGATCAGCGCTTCTCCAAGTAATAAAATTACCGGCGAGTGGTCAGAAGAGAGATCAAAACATTCTTTGACTGTAATAAACTTCTCGTAAATGCCTTTTGTAACAAAAAAATCGATAAGATCGGGAATTTTTTGTGAGTCAGTTGGCTTTCCTGTCGAATAAAAACATCAACCGAATTCATATGCCACTTCGTAGAGAATTTTTCCTTTAGAAGATGTACATCTTGAACCCCAGAAGGTGTGCTTCGCGTTGAAATCTCCACCAATAAGGAAATTTGAACCAAGGTCATTGAAGACACGAAAGTAGTCATCTTTTTCTAGTAAGCATCGCGGCGGACAGTAAACAGATGCTATATTGTAGCTTAGGTGTTTATTTTTAACCCTTACCGCGCACAACTGCAGTTTTTCCAGCTCTATGCTTATATCGGTCGAATGTTCGATGTTAGTTTTAATGAATAAGGACGAACCGCCCCGCGCTCTATCAGAATTATGGTAGGCGTGATAATCAGCGTAGCCTCTTATCTTTATTTGCGACTACCTTGTTAGATGGGTTTCGGAGATCAAACATATGTCGATATTTTCTCTTATCAGAAACATTTCTAATTCGTTAGATTTTTGTAAGAGTCCATTTGCATTCCATGTTACTATTTTAAGCAAAGCGTCCATATTTACTTAGATTTAGATATAAAGTTAGCCATACAAAAGCTTTCGACGTTACTAAGACGTTCGAGAATCCGTTTGTTAACTTCACATTGTTCCTCGAACTTAGCGTCGATGCAGTTCAGAATTTCATTCAACGGATCAGAGGGTGGGCCGTCGTTTCGTTTGGTTGCTTTGACTGCAGCCTGAGAATACGTCAGACGTACGGGGTTCGCTGGCTTATCCGGGGTTATTTTTCGTTCAGCCTTTTTAGTGGACGACTTTGACGTACGTTTAATCGGCTCAGAAGGCTGGTTGACTGTTGTAAGAGTCTGCCCTGCTGATTCAAGCGTCCTTTCAGTCGGCTCAGTAGTTTGAACAATTGGTTTACGAGCCCGCTCAGTCTGCTTAGCAATACGTTCTATCGACTTAGGAGCCCGATTGATTGATTTTGTTCCCCGTACGATCGGCGCTGTAGATTTTTTCCGTCGCATCTGTAGTTCCTTAGCGACTTCGCAACCGCGATAATTTGCTGGGTGCCTTCGTTTGCAGTTAACGCAAGTTGCTTTTTCATTTTTGCTCAAACTGCAATTTTCCGAAGAGTGTTTTCCAGCGCACTTAACGCAGCGCGGCTCTTTCCGACAGTACGCCTGTGTATGGTTAAACTCTTGGCAACGCTTACGTTGAGGGATGGTCTTCGTGTTGATACGTAGCGGCTCGATTTGAACGACCATACTCATGATTGTACGAATGTTATATATCTTTTCCTGGCTTTCCGTTTTATCGAATGACAGCACAAAAAGCGGAAGTTTACGTTTCACTATAGGTTCTTCTCCACGCTCGGGTCGTTTTCTCTCATTTTTGGAAAAGTTCACGGCGTCGAGAATGTTATAACTTCTATCGCGTAAATCACCTATAACGTCTTCTTTAGCGCATGATGGATGAAGTCCTCTAGCTACGACCCTCAAGGGTCTCTCAGACTTGTTTTCGTAAGTATGCCATTGAATTTTTTCGTTGTTAAGCTTTTGAGATACAGCCCGATAGCCTCCAGCGTCATTAACCTTGATTTTCCATGCATCATTTCGCAAGGAAGTTATTTTAAATTCAGTAGCGATCGTTGTTTTTTAAATTTTCCTCAAAGAATTGTAGTCCGCAACGCCTGTAATATTTATTGGTGGAGGTGCGCGTTTGCTTTCAATTTTCTTATCAGATTTTGGTTGCGCTTTCCGATTAGGTTCGTGTTGTGGAACAATCTCGGGCGATGAGCCGGCCTTGCGTTTTTTAGATGGTCTTCGTTTAAGTATCCAATCCGTTTCGCGAGCGAGTTCTTCTTCGTCCGTACTGTAGTGATGGCTAACCGGAGAAGGCTCACTATGAGTAAGCGTATGAGTTTTTGAAGACTCATTTTGAAGCAAAGAAACTTTATTCTCTGATTCAAGTTTCTCAACTTTGCTTCTGAGCTCCCGACAGAACAGCTCCATTTCGTCGAGCCTCTTACGGAGCACGGCGTTTTCTTTTTTCAGAGTACTCTTACTTATTTAAATTCTGAATTTTGCGAAAGAATTTTTGTATTGGATCTTAGCTTCTGGATGGCGGATAGCGATAAAGCATACAGTATTTTAAAAGCTAGACTCTAAGCAATGCAACTGCAAAAACCCCGTTCATTTTCCAACATATTTACAATTTTATTTTTTGTATTAGATAGATTTTGATTATCTTGTAGGTCTTGTATCTCGTGCAGTAGTTTCCGCATGATGCGTGCACAGAAAGGCAAGAAGATTTACCCTCTACAGTTTTGTTATATGTATAGATATAGATAGATAAGGAATTAAAAATAAGTGAATGATTGGTGAATAGTATTAGTGTATTAAAAAGATAATTTCTTGGAATGTTGCTTGAGGGTAATACAAGAGACAACGAGTAAGTCATTACACATTTGGGGTAAATACGAATATCTTGAAATGTTACGTATGTCCGCTAGTGCAGGAGAGAACGAGTAAGCAAATACGCGTCTAAATACTTTTCAAACTTATATACGAGTACGAATGTGTACATGAGTGTAACAGACACGTTTAACCGAATGAGTACGGTAAAATCAAAACTCTTCTTAGACGTTATCACTAGTTTCTAGATAAATTTGAAAGCAAAAGTGTATTGTAAGAACAATTAATTTGTAAACAAAATTGACAAAATGTGTATAATCATACCTTTTAGTCATTGTGTTCGAATAGATCAAACATGGTGCAGCTAAGATGCAGCTTAAGATCCATATTAAAAACAAAATAATTCTTACTTTTCGTCTAGATGTTCGCCTTTTTAATGGATGGACTATCGCAATGTATCTTAAAACCGAAACAAATAAATAATTAAACGTAGTTAGTAAATACATACTATGTATTATAAACTCACCTGTCAAATGATATTGCTACTAATGTAAAGACTGATGTAGATACAGTAACATTCGCCATAAAGTTGTTAATTGTGCAGTAAATAGAACCGAATGGCCAATCAGAGTTGAGCATAAAAATAAAGTTAAAAACGCAGTTTAACGATGACATCAGCAAGTCAGCTATGCTTAAATTTAAAAGAAAATAGTTTGTCACGGTTCGCATACTTCGATGACCTAAATATATATATCAAAATAATATAATAAATGGAATATATTTATCATATAACATAATATCAACATGCCTGCAACAATCCAGAGTACAATACAATTGCCAACGATTGCTATGAATAGCATGAGTCCGAATATGAACGCCCAAACTGTCTTTTGCTCCCATGGCAGCTCGTATGGTCTCGTGGGCGAAGGAAATAAGCACTCAGTTAAAAAATCTCTGAAAATATAAGAAACTTATAGTATAAATACCTCGCAGTAGAAGATTAAATAAGCAAAAAATTAACAATTTTACAAAAACCCAGCTTCTGAAATTTTCCATTGCATCATTCTGTACGAAGTTTTAGATTTATTATATATACTCGTATATAAGTATATAAATTTGGCGCAACAGCTCATTAAGTACCTATGCCTAGCTTCTCGCAACCACTCGTTTTTTGAGACGCTTTCTCGTGATAGCAATACTCCCGAATGATTTTTCAGACATTCGCGAAAGAGGTGGTACCGTGAAAAAACTTTTTGGTGTTTTCTGGAGTGGCAGTGGCAGCAGTTAAGCATGGGAATTCTGAGTCAGAGCGAGAGGAAAGATATGCCATTAATTGGAGTGAAATGGGAGATCTGGAGCTGGGAGTGAGGTGTCATATTTCATGTTTATTTATGTTTTTTTTTTTGCTGGAGGAATCGGCTAATTTCAGGAATTAGTTAGTTAGTTAGTTCAAATGAAATTTAGAAGTTGTAATAAGTATAATAATATGATATAAACAGACAGTAAACAAAGAGTATTATTTGGGCGTTATGAGACGTTTGCGTGAAGCAATTCGCCGAAAGAGTCCAGAATTGTGGGCAGAAAATTCGTGGATTTTGCACCATGATAACGCACCGTCGCGCAGTGCCATCATACTGTGACTTCTTTCTGTTCAATCGAGCTAAAAAACCATTACCGGGAACGCGTTTCAGCAGCCGAGAGGAAGTAATGGAAAAATCGCAGGAAGCACTGATGGACATACCGAAAACCGAATATGAAAAATGTTTCGAAGATTGGATCAACCGCTGGCATAAGTGTGTTGCAGTCGATGGGGATTACTTTGAAGGGGACAATACAGATTTAGATGAATAAACTTGTATTTTTAATTTTCTGAATAAATTCCGGGAACTTTTTGATCAAGGTGGTATATGCATACAGTGGCGAGCAAAACTGAATACAAAATAAAAAAAATTCATGTATTTTACATTAAGACGGAAAATAAATACGGTATCGTGTTTTTTCTAAATGTTATTTTAAGAAGGATGATTTCTATCAAATAATAGTAAAAATCTACTCAGTTAACAGATTTTATTGGGATGTATAACGTGAATATGTTGATAACTCTGATGTACTCAGTTTTGCACGTTCTTGTCTTGTCCTGTTTTTGGTTTTATTCTGACAAGTTTTACGCAGCTGTTGGTAATTCAGTATTAGTTTTCAGTTATTCAGAACTCATAGTGTTATTTTAAGGTATTGTTTGAAGTAAATACGGAACAAATATTTGTTTTAATACAAGCTTCCATAGGACCATGGGAAAAGTTACAGTAGACATTGAAAATAGCATTGTTTCGCTGTCTAACAATGGCTGCAGCTCAAGAAAAATTGCCGAACTTTGCAACGTAAGTCAGAGAACAGTGCTTATGGTCCAGAAAAGGAAAAACTGTAGTCCTCCTAAAAATGGAGGTGGACGACCTCGGTTGCTAACAGATGGCGATGCTCGTGTCATGGAAAGGAGGCTTAGAGGGAATGAGGTAAAGACACCAAAGGCTGCCTCTATAGGGCTATAAATTAAGACATTAGTGAATAGACTGCCAGGCTAGCTCTTAAACAAATCGGGCTTGTATGGGCAATCAAGCAGAAAAAGCCGGCATTGTCCGACAAAAATGTAAAAGCACGGTTAAAGTTCTGCAGAGACCACAAAAATTGACAGTAGAAGACTGGAAGAGAATAATATGGTCTGGCGAGACAAAAAACAATCGCTACCAGTCAGATGACAAGGAATACTTCTGGCACAGACCTAACGAACGTGTCCTTAAGCACCAGGTTAAGGAGACAGTGAAGCACGGTGGAGGTAGCCTAATGGTTTCGGAGTGTTTTACTTGGTGGCATGTTGGACCTCTGGTGAAAATCGATGGTATAATGAAAAAAGAGGATTATTTTCAAATACTCCAGACGAATTTACCAGATTTTGTTGAGGAATGTGCGTATCCCATTGAAGAAATTATCTTTCAGCAGGACGGTGACCCAAAACACACCGCCAAAATTGTCAAAAACTGGCTTGATAACCAACTTTTCTCGAAGTTGCAATGGCCCACACAAAGCCCGGATTTGAATCCGATAGAGAATTTGTGGGCCATTGTTAAACGGCAACTTCTGGAATACGAAAATGAGCCCACAAACCTAAACGAGCTTTGGACTAGGGTTCAGATCGAATGGGCGAATATTCCTGGCCAAACTATTCAAAAATTGGTAGAATCAATGCCGCGACGGGTAAAAAGTGTAATAAAAAACAAGGGGTTAGGACAAAGTACTAGAAGTTACTTTTAACCAACAAGTATTAAAACGTGCAAAAGTGAATACATTTGACTATGAGCTATTCTTTATTTTTAATTTTTTATTTTTGTGGAAATCAATTTCTTTTTTTACTTTAAAACTTAGTTACTAACGCGTTCTAAACAAATAAAATTAATTGAATTAAAATAATGCACTACTGACTTATAATTAAGGTAATAACTTTAGTCTTACATTTTTGGTATTCAGTTTTGCTCGCCACTGTAGGTGTTATATTCGTGTAATCTTTTTATTGTCAAGTCTGGTGAATTTTTGTTGATTTAAGTTGTGTGTACGGGGTTGTGTATACCGTTCGGGAGGTATGTATGATCCTGCAATTTTACTTGAATCTGGTGCAATCTCTAGCTAATCGTAGAATAGCTGGTTGGTTGGATATAGCAGGTGGTAGGGTGTCTCTGATAAATGTCTGCTTTTGTCGCTGGAGAAGAGTCTCTAGGTACGTAGGTTGTGAATACCGAATGAAGAGAGTTGCTCCAGATAGTGATTCCGAGGCGGATCGGTTCATTTTACTTAACCACTTAAGTTATAAGAAAACAGGGTTATAGCAAACTGGGCTTTTAGCAAACGTACACAACACAAAAACTGGCGTGATACAGTGTATAAAGATGGAATATTTTATGATATTTCAAAGAGGTTGGAAGATCGGTAGCATACAAACTTAACTGCTAGCTTTGATTCTTTCAAGAAAAAAAAGTTTCGGAGAACTTTTGCAGAAGATATGGCCGCGTTTTTGGAGAGGTGGGTCTCCTCTTAATCAGGCAACCTCTCGGGTGGACGGATCGAAAGCAAAAGAAAGACATGATCGTTTGTTTTTTCAGTTTGTCGAGAGCAAAGTTAGAAGCCATTGTTTTATAGGGATGTGTTCGTACGAAGAGCATGTATTGCCGCATTTCCGATTTTATGAAATTCGCGACAAAACCATAGATTTTCGAAAAGCTATTGAGAAAAAATATGGAAAAATAAATTCTGATCTGCTTCATGGAACGTGTGGTTTCGACCCATAACCCTGAGATTAAGAGTCTCATGCTCAACTAACTGAGCTAGACGGGCTACATTTGTATATCCTTTGTGCGATATATACCAATCTTTCTCCCCTTCACTTCTTTAACTTCGTACATTGTCTTACCTTGGCCGCGAACTATACTTTGCACGAAGTTTTGTAGATAAACTTCTTGTCCTGGCTGAAAATTCTTTGCCGTAGATCTCAAACTGTACCTTTTAGAATACTTTTCGAAAGCTCTTTTCAGATGTTCCTGAATATTCGCTCGCAGCATGATTTGCCGATCTTCTCTGGTAATTTGGTTAAAGTCACCATCATTTAAAACTTTAAGATTTCGAAAAAGCGGATACAGATTCCCATGAGTAATCATATGAGTACCAAACAAAGCGTAATAAGGAGTGGTCGAAATAGCTTGATGCAATGACTGCTGAAATTCTGTTACGATGTTCATCCTTATGATTTACCCGCTCGGATGTGTTTGTCTGTGGTGAATATAATGCACTTCGGATGTGTTGCACGCCATGCCTTTGCAGATATTACTTAAGACTGGAAAAAACAAATTGGCAATCATTATCCGAGTGGGTAAATTCAGGTATTCCAAACGTATGAAACACAGATTCTTTAAGAAAACGCATGACTGCTTGGGTACTTGCTTTTGGCAAAAGTTTCAGAAGAACCAATTTCGTGTGATGATCCAATATAATTAGCAAGTACAAGCCCTTCTTCGATGGCACATAGGGTCCCGAGAAGTCAATATACAACTTCTGGAAGGGTTAAGGCACTTGTTAGATGGCTTACTTTCTTTGCAGATCTCACAATGTTTTACGAAGCTGCGTACTTGCGTCGCCATCTGAGGCCAATAAATTAACTGTCGGAGTCTATGAAAAGTTTTCCCGATGCCTCCATAAGCAAAAGATGGAGGAATATGTGCTCTGCAACCGAGGTCATTAGTGAGCTCATCTGGCACTCACAAGCGCCATTGGATGTCTGTGCTCAAAATAAAAATTCTTTTATAAACTTTACCGCTACAAACTCTAAGCTCAGGAAGGCCATTCGTATTCTTTTCAATATTATATATCAAATTAAGATATTCTTCAACCTTAAATTCTTCTGACCCTAAATCAAATTAAAGGTCTTTATAGTCCAGGTTTTCTATATTTTCCACGAATGCACGCGAAAGTGTATCTGGAAGAACATTCGCCAAACCTTTATGCTGCTCCACTTAAAAATCATGCGCCTATAACTTCAATAACCACCTGGCCAATCTCCGACTCAAATCTTTCAGACTTGAATTGTTATATTTCTTCCCGATGCCCAAAGAATTAAAAGAGACTTCTGGATTAGCGAGTTCAATACTTCAATGTCTTTATTTCAATTGAATTCACGAGCCGGAAAACCACACTGACAAAATGAAAGTGTGGAAAAGGAACATTCATTAGAGAGAAATAAATGCATATATTACAATATTAAAGGCAATTGCACAATGGATTGGTTGAATGTTTGATTGAATATAACATTTCTCCCCTTAATGAAATACAATGATAATATGTGATGTAATAGTAATGACAGGCGCGAACGCACGGGGGGGTTTTGGGGGTTCAAACCCTCCCCGAAATATCTGCCACCGTGCTACTATACTCTGTTCAATTTATATTTTCAGTACAGGGCTTATGGAAGAGCTTTTTCAAACACACTGGTGCCTGCTAGTGTTTGCATGGCACTCTACTTAAGAAATTGCCACTGAAATTAAAAACAGAACCCTGAGTTACATTGAAATTGTTTTTGTAATATTCCATAAATCCACGTACATTCCACCACGACCTGTTTGCTCCCCGGCTGTGAGGAGACTGATTGTCAATTTGCCTCTTATTGTGTTTATTAAAAAAAAAGCACATTGATTCAGAGTTACCGTTCGTCCGTTGATGGAAATTATAATACCTTTTTCTTTGGTTTTTGCTATGGAGATTTCAGAATTGAAGCTCTCTTAGAGCTTTTGGGAGCATATATTTTAAGTTTATGGAGAAAGGTGTTGTCGCTGCGTGTTTCTCTGCTTACATCGTTTCGGTTATTTTTTGATTTCTTGAAAAAAAAACGGTTAAAATGCAGCTATACAATATTTGTTGGCTATTTGTTTTAAGGAAGAATTACTATTTGAGCAAGTTTTTGATGGAGTTCGGTTCATTAATTAATTGCAATTTTGATTTTGAAGTGCCAAATAGCTTTTTTGTTCATGAAAATAAAAATAAAAAGAAGAGGGATTTGTGTATAATATTTAAAATAGTGCAGTGGAATAAACATTTACGTACATTGCATACATTTACGTTTTTTACGTTTTTTTTTCTGTGATTTATTTTTACGTTAAAAGAGATTAGGCCTTTTGGGGACTCTTAAAAAAACCTACTATCTTACCTCTTGGTGGTGTGGAAAAAGATAGATTTAATTTAATTTAGATTTAGTTTAATTTTCTTAAATTTCGTTTACGGTCTACATGTTTCTGTTCATGAAATCTTAATAAACAATTGGTAACCCTACCGACATTTGTGAGAGAATTATGCCAATTTATAATGCTCACTACGGCAACGATGTGAGAGCTTTGAAATGGAGATAGCTTATTGAAATCCATAAAAGTAAGAGTGAAAGGCAAATATCCTATCTTCCCTGTACTGAAAATATAAATTGAACAGAGTATAGGTACTAGGATATTGCCATGGCAAAAATACGATCGTGCCACATCGCATTGAACAGTTTTCAATATGCGTTCGTTATGTTGATACAATTGGCAACGAATATACGATTCGGGAAGACTTTTTGTGTTTCGTTGCTGTTGACGACATTAAAAGGGCTTGTAAGTACGTTGCTGACCACGATGAAGGATATTGGCATAAATTTGTCTAATATGAGAGGGCAAGGTGAGTGTCAATAATTCACACTATCTAGTAAATAAAACTGTCAGTTAGGTCGATTAGGTAATAAATTACATTACATGTTTAGGGTATGATGGGGCCCGGTCAATGACCGGAAAATTCAACGGCTGTGCTGCCAAAGTTAGAGCACTGTATCCAGAAGCTATTTACGTCCACTGTGCTAATCATAATTTGAATTTGGCCATTACACGCGCTTGTAACATACCGTCTATACGAAATTGCATAGGAACCATTAAAGAGGTTGTTACAATAATTTATTCCGATTATCTAATAACATAAAGCAGCTCTAGTTTTAAAAGACAAAATTCAAGCGTCTTGCCCAAAAGCAAAACAAACGCGTCTTTTAAAATTTTGCGAAACGCATTGGGTTGTGCATTTGAATTCACTCAATTTGTTCTATGGGGTCTATGAATATATCTGTTGCTCATTAGAGAATTTGAATGTACAAAATATGAAAACCGAGGGAGTCAAACCTCATGTTCTACTTGCTGTTATACAAACTTCCCAATTTATAATATCCTTAACAGTGATTAAGCCAATTTTCAGCCTAATGAAAAATGTAAGTGAACTTTTACAAAAAAAAGAATGTGATCTCAGCTGCTGTATGGAATATGCAAACCATTTACATGAGGAAGTAAATGAAATGCGTCAAAACTCCGAAAATAGATTGAGTCACACATTTGCTGGAGCTAAAAAAATGGCAGACAAAATGGAGTTCCGCGGCAAGTTGTAAAACAAAAGATCCGTGACAACTATGAAGGAGGTCCTGAAGAATATTTGCGTCGGTTCATCTTTGTTCCTTTTTTGTACCGACGATGTAACTAAGGACTGGATTTCTTACTTACTTACTTTACTTATATCCTTTAACCCCTTTTCTTAGAATATTAATTTATTTGCATGTGGAACAGAATTTAGTTTGCATAGTTTTGGGTATGAACAATTTTTGCAATAAATAAATGTTGCTTAGTTAAAGTAGCACAAAGACACTATTTCTGCGATAAAAGAATGTTGCATAATTTTACGAGTTGTTTTATTTTTTTGTACACATGTGCAGGTTTTATGTAAATATGTACATATTGTTTCGCTAGGAAACAGCAATTCTTAAGAGGACTGTATTCAGGTTAAATATTAAAAAAAAAACCATCGCGACCGAATCCTCAGAGGGGATATTAAGATATCCGTGGCACCACGATGTTTTGATGTTTTCTAATAGATCTCGACCCACTGAACAAAAAATAATAAGTACAATTTTTTTATTGGCTGGCTTAGTTTTCGAGATATCGAACTTTGAAAATTGACTTTTGACAACCCATATTTCAATAGCCTTAATACCCGGTGCATTTCGGGTATTAAGTGAATAAAAAAAAAACTAATTTCTGTGTTGCCAGCCAGTGACGATATTTTCTTATTGATCTCTGTTACAAAAAAAGTGGATATAAGACACTTAGACTTAGCCCCAGGCGCCTGCCTAACAGTTGTTGACATACCCTTAGCGGAGCGACGAAGCGTGAGCGGCTAAACCCCTCCGGAAAGCGGAGTTTAAATAAATAAATGGCGCGAAGCGCGCCACTTACCCACTGTTGGCAACACTGGACGTAGTTTCTACTGAAATATTGCAGTTGAGGATGTGTAGATATTTTTATATAATAATTTGTGAATTTTAACTTTGTAATAGAAATTGTATTGCTATCAAAAATGCGCTCAAAAGTGTAGTGCCATGTATTGATGTAGGAGCTTAGGTGATCTTCTGCACACTATGGCTCGTTTTAACTGCTTGTTCTGGTTCTCCAAGTCGTTAATCGTGTTTATAGGGTTGTTTTTCTCCACATATTCCCCTTTGCTGTGGTTTGTTTGCAAGTGCACCGTATCTTTGCTAAACAATTTCTCCACCCCAGAATACTGTATTGCACTATCGGTGTAGACTCGACTCGTATTTTTATCGGTATATTTTTCTATATTATATATTCTATTCTGCCTTTTTTTTGAGTTAACTTTAAAGAATAGCCCTTCTTTGTCTTCTTTGCAGTACAAACCAAGAACAGTAATCGTCATTTGGTCTGTTACTCTGTCCCGATTATACTTTCGTTTTTTTAGAAATGTTTCATCTATTTGAACTGTCTTGCCTTCTCCTCCAAGAATTATATCTGAGTGAGATGATATTACTTCAGCTACTTCTCTGCAACAACTGTAGTAATCATTAATGATGCCATAGCTTAGTTCACATTCACCATTTTCTTGACGCCGTTCGCTTAGTTGCTGGTATGTCCAAGTCACGGGCATTTTGCTCACGAAGCACAAAATGATGGCCAAAACATCATTTATTTTGACATGGCAGCAGTTGCCATCAAAAAATGTTCCAACGCACGGATTTTTCATTTTTCGGCATGGTTTGACATTTTGTTTTTTTGATACTTTCATGGAACACCTCCAAATTCAGCCCAATTTCTTCTGTGCATTATTTTCCACCTTCATTGGTAGTCCACAACAAAGAGGAGGCGTTGATACCTGTGAAGGAAGAAATTTTATATCTTGTAAAAACCTTACCGCAACCTCTTCAGATGAAATCAATCGTGGTAAAGTTGAAAAAAAAGAAAAATGTTTTAATGTTGGGTGCAGTTGAGGATGTGTAGACATTTCTATATAATAACTTATAACTTTTAACTTTGTAACAGAAATTGTATTGCTATCAAAAGTGCACTCGTTTTAACCGACTTTCTAGTTATCAATTAGTATGCAAACAAATAAATGGTACATATTTACCTGGATTACTGATTACTCCTAAAAGTATACCTACATTTTCGTTCAGATTTATGCATGTAAGTTTCATATTGACACTTCTAAAGTTATGCAATATCATGTTATCGCAAAAATGTTCATACATAAAACTATGCAAACAAAATACTGTCCCACATGCTAAAAAAATAATATTCTATGAGAAATTCCATAGGAAAAAATAAACTTCTAAACCTTAATATCCCCAAAACTAGGCGAAAACGAGAATTTTGATACTTCATATTTTGTGCTTATTTCATGGAGAAAAAAAAAATTGCGTCTTCAAAACGCGTTTCCACGGAAATCGTAATCGTGCCTTAAGCTGATAACATTGCTCCTTCAGATTTTGGACAGCATTCTGAACGCAGCTTTAGCCTTCCCGATTCTGCTGCACACATCCAGTTCTGTGCCACCACGATTAGCCAAGACCACACTTCCTAAATAATATAGAAAGTTATCAACTTTCTCGACTTGCTTTCCGGCAATGTTAAGTTGAGCGCGGGTATTAGAAGTGTTCAGGGCTTTTGTTTTGGCTGTGTTTATTTTTAGCCCCACTCTGTTTGCCTCAGCTTCTAGATTTTGGGCCGTCAAATGAAGATCCATTATGCGATGTGAAAGTAGACATACATCGTCAGCGTAATCTAGGTGTTTAAGGTAAGATGTCATATTCCAACGAATTTCAGAATTAGCTTCCGTCAATGCTGCATGGAGTATATCGCTGATAACCACCAAGAACAATAGTGGGGACAGTATGCACCCTTGACGTACTCCACTTTGGACTTCAAAATCCTCCGACACCTTACCATTGTGCACGACGTGACACTTACCGCCCTCGTATGTAGCCTTGATAATAGCTATAAGTTTTTCTGGATTGCCTCTCCTGCGCAAAGCCAACCAGTTAGCATCTCGATTCAATCTGTCAAAAGCCTTCTCGAAGTCGATAAACAGTAAATGTAGCGGAGACCTATACTCAACGCATTTTTCGATTATGATCCGTAAGGTGTTTATGTGGTCGATGCAGGAGGATCCAGCGCGAAAGCCGATGCCTGTTCGACATCGAGAGTTGAATCTAAATGTTCTTTAATTCGTTCTAGAATTATTCTAGCTATTATTTTGGCTACAGCTGGAATAACGCATATACCTCTCCAGTTACCGCACTCCATCAAGTTTCCCTTCTTTGGAAGCTTAATGATCATTCCCCTTTTCCACTCCTGTGGACATTTTTCACTATCCCAAGCTCTCCGTATTAGCGGATGCAGCAAATCTGCCGATGTATTTGGGGCCGCTTGAAAAGCTCGGCGGGTATGCCATCAATACCCACAGCTTTGTTCTTCTTGAGGGACTTGATTGCTGTTATTATTTCGGTTTTACTGGGAGGTACGGTGCGAATTCGGAAATTTGTTGCTTCGAACTGCTCATTCGAATTCAAGATCATACCGCCATCGTCTGAGTGGTTTAGTACTATAACAAAATGTTCTCTCTATCTAGTGAGCTGCTCCTCATCCGAGATCAGAAGGTTACCGTCTAGGCTCTTCACTGGGCGTTGTTGGGGTTCCGAGCACCAGTCAGCTCTTTAGTGATGCTGTAAGCAGTCCTACTGTCGCACCTACTCGCTGCATCTTCAGCCCTTGAGGCCAGTGAGTTGATATATTGACGTTTGTCATGTCTCACACTACGCTGCACTTCTTTCTTCTTCGCACGGTATTGGGCTTCAAGCTCGGTTCTCTCTACCGCTTAGGCCGCTGCAATCCTCATCTTAATTGCTGTATGCTCATCGATCCGTCTCCTCCAGGTGTCTGTTGAAAGCCGTGTGTGCCCAGTCGCAAGAGCATTTTTGACAGCACTCCAGTGGTCATTCATGCTCACTTGCAATATGCAGCTGATTACTTCTGCTTTTGAGGCAAGATGGTCCCTGAACTATTGGCGCACTTGGAGAACCTTGAGCCTGTCGATATTAACCCTGGCGATGTTAAGTAGATTTGAGCGGTTGCTGTTGACGTATGCAGTACGAAGGCGCAAATGAGCTACCATAAGATAGTGATATCGTTCTTGTCCGACGTCAGCTCCACGTCTGTTTCGGATTTCTTGGCCATCGAGAACTCCTTTCTAAAATTCAAAACATTCTACCGGAAAAGTGTTCTTAGCTGGAAACAGAAAAAATATGTAGCACTATCAACGTATTTTCAAAAGAATGGCCAAGTGACATCAAAAGATGTACTGATGATATTGTTGGATATGGATATTCCGACTGATAAACGGCCAAAAAAATTGATAGACGCTCTCAATTGTTGCGATTCAACGTTGTACCAAACAATGTATCGCTTTATGCAGATCGGTGCAACACTTCCCATATCTGTGGCATCAAGTGAACGGTCTTTTCTTTTCTTTGCAGATTGAAAACTTATCTGCATAGCAAGACTTGTGAGGAGCGGTTAAATGGCTTGCTGTTGCTTAACATATGTAGAGATATTGACGTGAAATACGAAGGGGTTATAGATATGATGGCTAAAGTACCAAGACGTATGGATATAACTTTGTAAAATATTCCAACTATAAATTATATTATTATATATATTATATATTATATTAATTATATTATATTATATAATCATAAAATAAGACATTATTTTTGAAACTTGTTTTTCAAACCCCCCCCCCCCCCCCCCTGGATTAATTCGAAGTTTGTAGATCTTTGCCGGCTTGGTTTTTCAACTCTTTCATCTTTTCCATCATATCCGGCATGACGTAATTGATCCATATGACGCATGATAATACTGCCGGTAACAGCTACGTCATAATTTATTTAGATGCGTTCTCTTATTTACTATCTTCCCAAAAAGCCATTTATTAGTTGAGTATCCTGTATCCTTATATAGTATAGTAGTATATATATAGTATAGCTGTATCCCTTGTCCCTGTATCCCCTGTATAGCAGGTTTCGTAGTTGATATGTTTGGAATTTAACTCCGAGGTTAAGTCTCGTTAACTAAATCAAGTTTGGTACGTATCGGTCGCTTGAACATGAACTCCGCTAGGCTGACGCCCGTTGTTGAATTCGGTATCTTTCTGTATTGCATAAGTAATTTGCGCAGTTTCGAATTAAAGTTTCGAAGACGTTCAGCTTGACCGTTACTTGCTGACCGTAGACTTATGAACTATTCCGTTCGATTTTAAGAACAGCTGGAATTCATATGAACGAAACTGTGGTCCATTGTCTGAAACAATAGTGAACGGAATTCTAAATCGAGCAAATAAATCTTACTTGCTTACTTAGGTGGCGCTACAGTTCGGGGTGAACCTGGGCCTCAACCAACAAGCCTCTCCACTTAGCTCGGTCTTTAGCTAATTGCCTCCAGTTGTGCACTCCAAGTTGGTCGAGGTCGCCTTGAACTTGTGCGCGCCACCTACGGCGATGATTCCCTCTACTGCGTCGTCCCTCGGGATTAGATTCGAAGACTCTGCTGGTCGGAGCGTTGGTGTCCATTCGCTCCACATGTCCTAGCCATATCAGACATCCAATACGCAGTTTTTTGACTAGGTCGATGTCGCTGTACAGCTCGTATAGTTCGTGATTGAATCTTCTCCTCCAAAACCCGTCAACGCAAACGGGACCGAAAATCTTATGAAGAATTTTTCTCTCGAAGCGACCAAGGATATCTGCATCTTCTTTTAATAAAGTCCATGCTTCAGCGACGTAAAGCAGGTTTGGGATGATCAGGGTCTTATACAGAGTCTCCTTAGTGTTTCGAGATAGGGCTTTACTGTTGAATTGCCTTATAAGCCCAAAAAAACAGCGATTGGCAAGAGTTATTCTTCGCTTGATTTCTGCGCTGATGTTGTTTTTCGAGTTTATAGCAGAGTCAAGGTAGACAAAGTCCTTTACTACCTCGAAGTTATAGCTGGCCACTGTGACGTTCTATCCAATTCGTCGGTGTTGGCTGTCCCTTCTTGTTGACAGCATATACTTGGTTTTGCCCTCGTTCATCGCTAAACTCATTTCGGCCGCTTCCGCCTCAATGCTTGCAAACGCACCGGTGACAGCCCGCTGAGTTCTTCCGATAATGTCTATATCGTCGGCGTATGCAAGCAGTTGCACAGACTTGTAATAGATTGTGCCTCCGGTGTTGGCTTGTGAGTTCCGCATAATTCGTTTAAGTACAATGTTTAAGAAGTAACATGACAGCGCGTCACCTTGTCTAAAACCTTTTTAGACATCATAGGTCTCGGTGAGGTCATTACCGACCTTGAAGGAGCAGCGAGCGTTCTCCATCGTCAGCCTGCACAGACGAACCAGTTGGGCAGGGATATCAAAACTAGACATGTCTCTATAAAGCTCTTCTCTATAGATGCTGTCATAGGCGGCCTTGAAATCGATAAAGAGGTGGTGAGTATCGATTTGGAATTCTTGGGTTTTCTCCAGGATCTGCCGAAGTGTAAAGATTTGATCATTGGTGGACTTTCCTGGCCTGAAACCGCACTGAAAGGGTCCAATCAGGCTGCTGATAAAAGGTTTCAGGCGTTCACGCAATATCACAGAAAAGATCTTGTATGCGATGTTGAGGAGACTGATGCCTCTATAATTGGCGCAATCGAGGGGGTCTCCTTTCTTGTGGATCGGAGAAAATGATGCTGATATTCCATTCATCATGCATGCACTCGTCTGACCAAGTCTTAGAGATGAGTTGGTGCATGCACTCTACCAATTCATCACCAGCTGCCTTGAAAAGTTCGGCAGGTAAGCCGTCAGGTCCAGCAGCCTTGTTGGATTTTAGCTTGGATATTGCTATCCTCACTTCGTTTTGGTCAGGTGGACGGGAATTTGGACTACCATCGTCTATGTTGTATGGTTCATTCTGCCTGACAGCGGGATGTTGGGCTCCGTCGCCGTTATACAGTCTGCAAAAGTAGTTTTTCCATATTCTCAGCAACGGCTGTGATTCTACTACGAGGTTTCCACTTTCGTCTCTACACCCTTCAGTACGGGTATTACTTCTCTGACACGTTCTTTTTACCTTTTGGTAAAACTTTCGTATATTGTTCCTGGAGTATAAACTCTCGGTATTCTTAAACGCGCCCTTCTCATGCTCCTTCTTCTTTTTTTTTGAGGAGCCGTTGTTCTTCCCGTCTCTTTTGCTCGTTGAGCTCACGAGCAGCTCTCGTCTTCCTTTGCAGCGCCGCTTTGTATGCCTCTTGTTTTGCTGCATGCACTCGCCGGCATTCTTCGTCAAACCAGGGGTTTCGCGGTGGTGGTCGAGCGAGACCCAGCACATCAGTCGCGGCGTTTCTGATGGCATGTTGGCAGCGTTGCCACTGGTCTTCGGCACTTGATGCTGGCGGCATAGGGGTGATTGAGAGATTTCGGGATACGCGTTCAGCGAAGGGTCTGGCGGTCTCTTGCGATTGTAGCTTTTCGACGTTGAATTTTCTCATAGTGATTCTTCTTTGTTGCTCAGATTGGGATATCCGCATTCGTACCTTGGCTACAACAAGGTAATGATCCGAGTCTATGTTGGCCGAAGGTTCGGACATCCAGAATACTGGAAGCATGCCTTGCGTCGATCGCAACATGATTAATTGGGTTGATCGTTACATGATCATTGGACCGCCAAGTCTGCTTATGAATATCGAGATGAGGAAACCGTGTGCTTGCTATGGTGACATTTCGCTCCACAGCGAAATCAATTAGCCTTAGTCCGTTATCAGACGGTGTGTCGTGTAGGCTATGCTTACCGACTGTCCTACCAAAGGCGTCCTCCTTTCCTATTTTGGCGTTAAAATCGCCCAATACAATTTTAGCGTCGTATTTAGGACATTGCTCGTATGTTTTGTCGAGGAGCTCGTAGAAACACTCTTTGGTGGCAGGGTCCTTTTCTTCCGTGGGGGCATGAACATATATTACGCTTATGTTAGCGTATTGAGCCTTGATTCGGATAGTCATAATACGCTCGCTCACGTGTCGGAAGCTTAAGACTTCTTGCCTAAGTCTGCCGCGTATGACAAATCCGCATCCGAATAAGCGTTGCATGTTGCCTCTGTAGCAATCACCGTAGTAGATGTCACAGTTTTTCATCCTATTTTTGCCCGGCCCATCCCATCGCACTTCCTGGATGGCGGTTATATCTGCTTTATAGCAGTCTAGGGCCTCTACTAGTTGTTCGGCTGCACGTGGTCAGCAAATAAATCTTCTAATATATTTATGGTAGCTGCTGATAATGTCGACTTTGTGGGAACCGCCTCAATCCATTTGGAGTACGCATCCACTACCATTAAAATATTGTGATTCATAAACGGACCCATGTAATCGATATGCAACCGCTGCCAGGGTTGCGCTGGGTACTCCCATGGATGAGTGTCTGCCTTGGATGGTTCGTTTTCAGTAAATTCCTTTTTCCAGCACCGATGTAATTTTCCGTAAAGTTTCCGTCGTAATTTGTTTGTAGCCCTCTTTAGTTCTCAGTTTGTGTAATTACGAGTATTGTAGAATTTATTTGTCTTGGGTACGAGAAAAAATGTTCGCTTCCAACACCACTTAGTTGTAGCGAACATGCGAAAACAATTTTTTTTTCCAATCGTATACTAATTCAATTTCCATTAAATCGAAATATTATTAAATATCGGGTGAATTCTCTCCTCCTCGTCGCCACTTGTTATATTTCCTCCCGATGGCCAAAGAATTAAAAGAGAGTTCTGGATTAGCGAGTTCAATCCTTCAATGTCTTTATTTCAATTGAATTCACGAGGCGGAAAACCGCGCTGACAAAATAACAATGTAAAAAATGAACATTCATTAGAGAGAAATAAATGCATGTGGTACAATATTGAAGGCAATTACACAATGGATTGGTTGAGTGTTTGATTGAGTATAACACTCATCAACCATTTAAGGCTGGAATAGTCTGTTATTATGGTAAAATGAGTGCCTTCAATATAAGGGCGGAATTTTTCAACAGCTTGTACCGCAGCGAGGCAATCGCCCTTCGTTACACTGTAACTAGGCTGGCAGGGGTTCAATTTCTGGGAAAAGAAAGCAATTGGTTTTTCTTGCACTTCATCATCTATCTGAAATAGCACAGCTCCTATTCCTTGATTTGAGGTTTGGTGAAGTAAGGGGTAGTCAAATATGTTGCAGATACTAACGCAGATTTCAAGTTTTCGAAGGCTCGGTGGCTTGAGGTGAAATGACATATTTTTCCTTACTCTTTTTTGATCAGTAGAAATACGGTGAAGTGCGAGGGTTATGATCCCTTGCTTTCGGATCATAACCTCGCCGAAATAGGAAGAAGAAGAAGAAGAAGAAGAAGAAGAAGAAGATAAGGTTTAGGGGCGTGTAATGCCACATTAAATGTAGCAACACAAAAAAAAAAAGAATAAATAGTATTACAAAGTACACGTGCCATAATAGCATTTGAATTTCCATTCATCCACCTAAAACACAAAACGAAACACAACACATTATTTTTCATTCATAAAGTGAAACAGGACACTCGACACTAAGAACACTGCAATGTACTGTGCCGTATACACAAAAGTTCGAACCAAAGATCATTGCACCAATAGTACATTGGAATTATCGCATTTTTCACTGACCACGATTCCAATGTCTCGGATTTCCTTTGGCTCGTGTGAGTACACACGAGTGCCTAAGAGTTTTTATGTTTTGCAATATCATAAATGCTTACTCAGCCAACAGGGCAAAAGATAGTGAACTCTATATGCTCACTCAGCAAATTTTGACCGTAAATATTGTATAAAAGTAGTAGTAGGTTTAGACGGATTCTCGTACAGGTAGCGTAAGGTTGTGTGTGTTAGAGTGAGAGGTCCTTAAGGTGGATGTTAACGAATATTGGCAATGCTACGATAGTGTGTGTCACTGGACGAATGCATTAACGAATGTTGGCAATGCTGCGGTGGTATGTCTCACTGGTCGAAGGCAGCTATCTTTTTCTTGTATTCATTTATGTTCACTCATGTTTAACCCTTCTGTTCTGTTAGAAAAAAATGGCACGTATCACGTTTCGGGTCACAAAATGACCCACATTTATTTTTGAACAAATTTGAAGAAAAAAGGAAAACGCAATGAAACAAAGTAAAATATATACAAATTCAAAATTTACGGTATATCTTCTTCACAATAAGTAGTAGTAATGACTGTGGTATGACGATGTGTTGGACATACTGGCTTATTGCAGACACTGCATACAGTAAAGTTTTCTTTTCATGCTTTGGAGGACAAAACTTGCAGCGTTTGCGATCGCTTGCTTTGAATTTTTTAGCAGATGATGATATTGATTCCTCATTTCGGATATTACAAACGATAGCAGCAGAAGCTTCGGCTCTCGGAAGACGGTTTCGTCGAACAATACATCCCCGAACTACATGTTCACCTAACTCTTGTAAAAATAGACGACGTTTATACAATTTATTATTATTCCAATTCGGATGAATTTCAGTCCACAATATGAAGGCATTTAGCGCCGAAGTGTCAATAAAATTCGAAAATAATGCTACTGGCCAGCGGTTAGTTTGTCGTTTGCATGAATATGTACGAACCATTTGATCCATTGTGTCAACACCGCCCTTAGTTGAGATGTAAAATTCAATTATTTCTGGAATCTTTTTCGGATGTGTATCTGAGACTTTATCATTATGATGCATAGTACTACTGTGGGCGCCGTGGCGTAAGTGGTTAGTGTGTCGGATCACTACGCATTAGATTCCAAGTTCGAATCCCAGAAAACACCAAAAAGTTTTTTCACGGTCCCACCTCTCGCAAGCGTTTGACAAACATCCGAGAGTATTGTTGTCACGAAAAAGCTTCTCAAAATCGCCGTTCGGATGCGGAACTAAACTGTAGGTCCCTTCCATTTGTGTGAAAAATATAACGCACACAACATGAGTGGTTGCGAGAAGCTAGGCCCTGGCACTAAAAGAGCTGTTGCGCCAAATATTTACTTATTTTATTTTTTTTTTGCATAGTACTTAGCAGGGTGACTAATTTGTACTGTTTCGGTATATACTGTACAACTGTTTCCTTTTCATGGAAGAAAAATTTGCTGCATAAACCTGGAAGCCTACGGAGCTCTTGAGCAGTAGCATGAACTGGTAAAAATCTCTTGTTCTTTCGAACTGTCCCAACAAGAGTTATTTTTCGTTTGAGCAATTCTAGTGCTTAATTATGGGTGGTAAAAGAATTATCAGTTGTGACATTTCTTCCATGATATTGCGATACTAAGTCTAGAACGACTCGTTCACCCTGGTTTCTTTCAGGCGCTCCTTCAGTTCGTCCAAGGTAAATTTTAAATTTCAAGCAAAATGCACTCACCGAATCAGCTGCTATCCATGCCTTCATGCCATATTTTCCAGGCTTACTTGGCATAAAAACTTTGAAGGGACACCTACCACGGAAAGGAATCAGTTGTTTGTCCACAGTTATGTTATCGTTTGGAACATAGAGTAACTGTAGATTCTCAGTCCACTTTTCATAAAGGTCACGAATCGGTGCCAGCTTATCTCCACGAGATTCTGACCTACGACCCTGTCTGTCGTCCAATGCAAGTACACGTGAAATTTCAAAGAAACGTTCCAGAGACATTACAGCTCTTAGCATTGGACGCCCATGAAGTTCATCCCACAAACTTCTGATACTTTCACCGTATGAACGATAAACACCTGCGCAAAAACGAACAAAAATATAGCTTGTTTGTATGTTTGTGGTTATAACATTATGTACCAATAAGGAACAAAAGACCTAAGTATGCATCGAACTCGATTTCATCTATGTTTTGGAAATTTTCGATCACTCTGTTCCCTTGCATATTACTGAAACGGATAACATCTTTCTTCATAGCCTGAGTCATACACAAGTCGAAAGCATCTTTTATTCCGTAAATGCGGTGAACAGCAAAAGATGTTACACCAGTGCGTTGGTGGATAATCTGTTTAGTTGTCGCACGTGACAGCCGATTTCCGGGAGGTGTTGTTACCCACTTTATATCATGGTCCTTACTGAAATATTCAGCCAGATTCTAAGATACGAGGGTTTTGCGATTCTGGTGCACAAATTAATTTAGTGAGTGAATGATACATATAACAGATGCAATTAACACGGACTAAGACAAGAGTACCAATCAGTGGAATGGGAGCTACTACAATTTCAAATGGCATCGTCGCTCACTACTATACAAGCATATATCGTTGCGAGCGTATGTGGCCATATAAGCCATTTAAGTCACCATTTGAGAACGCAGTCGTAAACGCAGAATTGGCTGATCCCACGTTCAACCGACCAGGCAGTATTGAATTATTGTTAGGGGGCCGTGTATAGGCGGCTATCTTCTTCTTCCTATTATCAGCCAGGCTATGATCCGAAAACAAGGGATCACAACCCTCCCAATTCACCGCATTTCTACTGATCCGCCTGTGGGGTTCGCCTGGTGTATGGGCGGCTACCATCGATGGAAATATGCGTCGCATAAAGCATGACAATAATTATGTTATAGCTCAATCGACTCTCTTTCGATTGATTATTTATGGTAAAATTCCAACAGTGGCGCACATTCCTTTGCGAAATTGCGCAGGTCGAACTCGAAGACGCTAATTGGATCAATTGCTGTTGCGATTCTGGAACGCCGATGCAATTCCTGAAGAGCGCTAGAGGACCACCGGCCAACGGCAAGCAGAGAACATTTTTATGCACACACTAAAACGCGCCCCAAAGACCGGTCGATACACAGCCAGTGTCCCATTGAAACATGATGCCAAGCCCCTGGGTAACTCCAACAGTGCTGCGCAAGGAAGTTCTCATGGTATCGAAAAGAAATTCATGAGAGACGAACAGCTTTACGCAAAATATAAATCAGTTTTCGACGATTATCGAGCGATGCGCCACATGGTATTGGCTCCACAGAGGACAAAAGATGACGCTGCATCATATTATTTGCCACATCATCCGATTAACGTTGTGAACGGTAAGGGAAAATTCTGAGTTGTTTTCAACGCGTCCGCAGTAACATCAACCGGCGTTTAATACAACGATGAACAGTTGCCCGGACCGAAATTACAAGACGATTTACATTAAATTTTCCTGCGATTCAGATCACGACGATCAGTATGACTGCCGACATTAAACAAATGCTCCGGCAGGTAAATATCTCACCTGCTTAGTGGAATTTCCAGCGAGTATTTTGGCGCGACTTGCCGTCAGACGAATTGCATGAATATGTAATCACTGTCGTATGTTGTGGTCAGATATCAGCTGGTTTTAATGCAGTGCGTACGGTTCGCCAATGCGCTATCGACGAAAATGATTGCTACACAATTGGATACAGAATCGCATTGAAAGATTTATTACGATGATTTGCGCTCCGGTGGGCGCCGTGGCGTAAGTGGTTAGTGCGTCGGATCACTACGCATGAGGTTCCAAGTTCGAATCCCAGAAAAAACCAAAAAGTTTTTCACGGTCCCACCTCTCGCGAGCGTCTGACAAACATCCGAGAGTATTGCTGTCACGAAAAAGCTTCTCAAATCGCCGTTCGGATTCGGTATTAAACTGTAGATCCCTTCCATTCGTGTGAAAAATATAACGCACACAACATGAGTGGTTGCGAGAAGCTAGGCCCTGGCACTTTAAAGAGCTGTTGCGCGAAATATTTGTATTTTTTTTTTTTGGGCTCCGGTGCATCGACCGAAGGTGCCCTTTGCAAGGCATATCTTCAGATCACCCAATTGCTGCGATCCGGCGGTTTCGAATTGGCGAAATGGGCCACAAACAGTCCAGCATTAGCCGCAATCATAAAGGGCGAATTACATACAGAGATTGATATTACTTTAGATTGCGGCCTAATAGGTGAGTTTTAAATTGTAATGTAGGTTGTTCTCAAACTCACCCAATTTTTTTTAGGAATGCGCTGGTGTCCCATCATAGATACATTGCGGCTCAAAATTGGGAACGAAATCGTCCTCGACAAAAATCAAATTACCGAGATGAAGGTGATCAGTGCAACGTCACCGATTTTTGACCACACTGTATTAGTGCTACCTGTGATTGTTACTAAGAAGATATTACAGCAGGATATTTGGCGAAGCGGAATTGGATGGGATGACATACTGCCACCGTGCCTTGTCGGTAAGTGGAGCGAATACAATCGAAATGTAGCGGAATTAGATCAGATTACTATTCCACGCTGGCTACAAACCGACAAACACGACGACAGACGCATCAGAGCTCGCTATGGGCGCTGTTGCATATTTTCGAGTGACAAGTTTGAATGGTACTACCACCGTTAGCCTAATCAGCGCACGGTCGAAAGTGGTACCCGTTAAAAGTTTGACGATTCCACTATTGTCGTACAATGGTTGAAGAAGAATCCAGACGAATGTCTGCCGTTCGTTGCCAATCGGATTATTTCAATTCGCGACAATAGTGAGAACGGTTAACAAGAGACATTGCTGCAGCGCAATGGATAAATGTCGCACTGTGGTGCAAAGGCCCGGAATGGCTCAGTGCAGATTCACCGAACTGGCCGTTTTCAATGGTAACTACATTGCCAGCTGAAATGCAGACAGTCATACGAACCGAGGTGCAATAACCAGCCGGACTAGTAAATTCGTAGGAGTCGTCATTCAAAAACGGTGACGTCAAATACCGCGCTACGAAATAATTAATTATTACCACGAAAAAATGGAAATAACGCCCGGCCGGTCTTATTTCCAACACAACTTGGAAATTAGACCACATTTAATCAAGGAAATAACGCCATATTTATGGAAAAAGAAGAAAACAAATATATGGCATTATTACCATATTAGCATAGAAATAATGCCACATTTTCCCGTTGACGATAATTGTGGTGCAGGGAAATAACTCCACGGGAATTTACATCACACGGGAATTTATTCCACATATAGTGGGAAATAAGTCCACTTTGTTAATATGGGAAATTCTTAATGGGAAATTACTCCACTTCATTACTAACCAAAACAAAATCGCCAAAATTCCAAAAATTAACAATCGCAACAAAAAAAAAAAAATCTCCACTGTTAGCCTCACCTATATACATATACATACATTTAAAACATTGGCTACAGGCGCCTGCCACAATGCAAAGAAAGTGCAATGTGTATTGGGGGGCATGCTGCCCCCCGGCAACCCCCTGTTTGGAGTCACTGTTGGATTTGAGGTGGGTGCGAGTTTGGGTGCGAAACATGGTATAAAGAAACTTTGGATACACCCATCCTCGCACCCACCTCAAATCCAACAGTGACCCCAAGCAGGGGGGTTGCATATTGCACTGTTTATGGGATTTACTTGCAATGTCGCAACTCTAGGTCGCCATAAAGTTTGGGGTGATTTTTCATTTTTGGTTTCTTAATTTTTCCATTTTGGGGCTTTTTTTCATTTTGTTGGGCTTTTTTTCATTTCCAAAAACGAAATAAGACCCGCTGGGCCCTATTTCGGAGCAGTCATTGAAATAAGGCCACATGCCTCATGTGGCACTATTTGCACGTAAAAATGGAAATAAGGCCACATGTTGCCTTATTTCTTAGGGCGCTATTTCATGTCACCTTCAAAAACACCCAGTTTGCCCCGGAATATGGGTAACGATTGACGAATTTGTTCCACTGACCAACAGGCGATCCGAATTAGCAAGTCTGTTGCGTGTCACATTATACGTTATGCAATTGCGGCTGGCATTCCAATCACTGTGCAACTGTGCAAAACTGCGATCGCGCAAAAATCAAGGTTATCACTAGTGTTGAATGGCAAAAGGCACTGCTATATTGGGTTGCAAATGCGCAGCGATCATTTTATGCAATTGAAATAAAGGCAATTCAAGATGGCAAGCCACTTCCAGTGAATAACCCGCTTGTAAACTAAGTGCCATTTATCGATGGTAATGGTTTCCTGCGAGTAGGCGGCCGCCTCGCCAATGCAAATATACCAGATGGAGAAAAACATCAGCTCATTCTACCGTCGCAAGCAACAATTAGCCAGTTAGTCATCCGAAACGCACATATTGTCATAAACCGTGTGTTATGGGCCGCAGTTGATGATCGCTTAGCTACGATGCTCGTTTTGGATAATTGTGTACGTTTCGATGAAACGATGGGCGACCTGCCCGCCAACCGAGTTAAACATCGAACGGTGTCGACTTTGCAGGGCCATTTCTTTTACGCTGGCAGAAGGGAAACCCACCAGCTATTGACCCTTGCTCCAAAGAACCACTATGTGCTACAGTCAAAGCATGGATCGTCATTTTCACGACAAAAGCCGTGTATATCGATGTCATGCTCGGTCTAACTATTGAAGAATTTCTTGATGCATTCGAACGATTCACTATGCGAAAGGGGCAGTGTAAGAAATTGTTCTCTGACAATGGTACCACGTTCTCAGACATCGACAAGAAACTCACAAGAGTATTGCATAATTAGTCAACGGTATTGTCAGAACATAATTTGTTGAAATTTGGTACGGAATGGGTATTTATCACACCGGCAGCGCCACATCAAGGTGGTATTTGGGAATCGGCAGTCAAAATGATAAAGCGACAATTGAAGCGAACCATTGGCGTGAAGGTGTTGATAAAAGACGAACTCTATCAAGTTGCGACGGTCATCGAAGATTGTTTAAATTCAAGGCCGCTATGGGCACAGTCTGACGAAACTTCAGACCCAATGCCACTCACGTCGGCGCAATTCATTCTGGCTTAACCAATCCTGCCACAACCAATTTTTGAAGATGTCGCTGACCGAACCGATTGACGTTATGGGGGCATCGGCAAATTTCGAGACGCTGACAGGATGAATACCTCGATAGCATGCAAGTCCGAAACAAATGGTATCGAATCAACAAAAATTTTAAAGTTGGAGACATGGTCATAGTGCGAAAGGAAAACACTCCGCCGGCCATGTGGATCATTGGTCGAGTCATTAAAGTGCTAACTAATAACCATGATGGATTGGTGCGCGCTGCTGTGATTAAGATACCAACTGGACAAATCGAGCGATGAATTAATAAATTGATTTTTCTTCCCCAGCACGACCAAACATCTGTTGATCATCCGATCAACGGGGGGGACTGCTAAAGAATATTGGTAATGCTACGATAGTGTGTGTCACTGCACGAAGGTATTAACGAATGTTGGCAATGCTGCGATGGTATGTCTCACTGACCGAAGGTAGCTGTCTTTTTCTTGTACTCATTTTTGTTCAACCAATAAAAGGTCCCTGCATTTTGTAATATATAGCTACGTGGGCGGTTTTGTAAAGGAGGTGTTAGTTGACCTATGTCCCATGGCAGCAGCAGGCACGCTTGCGGATGCGCGGCATTAGCTCGACGGTGGGGTGGGATCTTGCTGCCTCCCTATACACACATGATTTATCGTGCCTGATAATTTCTTTATTCAAAAGAGGTGTAACGTGAGAAGGAAGAGTGGAGGAGATGTTTCAAGAGAGAACCAAGGTAAAAAAATGAGAAAAAAAACAGGACGGTAAAAAGAACTGTGAGGCTGACTTTGTTTCAGGTGTTGCGAAACATTTTGGACATGCCCTACCCCAATGTATCTGGTGAGAGCCTAGATACATCATGACTACCCTGTGTCCATATCTATTAAGGATAGTCCCAAAAGTTACCCTCACATTTCATATTTTCATATTTCATATTTCATATTTATTAGTCGGTTCAACTACATTTACATAAGATAATGATAATCTCATATTTTATAAATGTGATAATTTCATGGATTAATTTTAAAATGGAGAAAAGAAAAGGTATATTTAAATTAAAAAAAAAAAGAATATAAATCAGAATAACAAATTTAAAAAAAGGAAAAATTCAAATTGAAAAATAATTAAATTTACCTTCTGTCAGCCAAGTGAGATAAAAGAGTGCCACTGAAACAGTCCGCATAACAAAGTCTTCTAATACCTAATGGAAGGGCGTTCCATAGACGAATGACATGAGTGAAGTACTGACGATCAGTATTCATGGAAGTAGTACGAAGAGGAATGAAAGTGAGAGATCGCGATGAATTAGAAAATCTAAGTTTTTCATATAAGTATTGTGGGTGCCTGGTAGTTATTATCTTATGCAAGTACTTCAAGGCGCAAAATTCTAAATAAGCATTTAAAGTACAACCGAGAATATTATGAACATATAACGAAACATGATCATAACGCCTCAGGTCGTACACATACCGAATTATATTGTTGAATGCCACATTCAGTTTTCTTGTAGTTTCAGCATTGTTTTTGCAGAAATTTTCCATATGTTATAGTCGGAACCAAAGGTGACTTTGCCAACTTTAGTCGGGTTTTTAGAAGAGTATAGTGCTGCGTCATGTGGAGTTTCCTAAGACAGCCGTATATCTTACCCGTAACATCCCAGGTTAGCCTATCATTGAACTACACACCCAAATGTTTGCCCTTAATTACATAGTCGACAGGCTCGTTGCCAAGACAAACAGATGGAAAACTACTCAAGTCCACTCCATTTTTGGAAATCACTAAGCATTTGAATTTTTTTGGATTCAGACGTAGGAAGTTCTCATCCGACCACTTCAAAATTTTATCGAGATCCTCGTTAAGTCTTATGACCGAGTCTTCAATAAGACCCAGTTTACAACTCTTATACAGTTGTACATCGTCAGCGTACATATGTGTAGAGCAATGTACTATTAATTTTGGCAGCTCATTTATGAACATGGTGAATATAAGCGGGCCCAAGATAGATCCCTGTGGTACACCTGAAGATACTTCAAGTAGACCGGATATCTTTTCATTCACCACCACTGCTTGTTTTCTACCAGATAGGTAGGATCCAATTAGTAGTACAGCAGACGATGTAAGACCATATGAATTCTCTAGTTTTGACAAGAGTTGCAAATGATCCACAGTATCAAAGGCTTTGGAGAAATCCAACAGGGATAGAAATGTGATCATATCATTGTCCATGGCAACTCTAAGATCATCCGTAACTTTTAGGAGCGCAGATGTTGCACATCTATGCTTTTTTCTGAAGCCAGATTGACTTGCACACAACAGAGAGTTGCGTTCTAGGAAGTTGGAGACCTGACAATGAATGAGTTTCTCCATAACCTTTGACAAAAACGGGAGAATTGAAATAGGCCTGTATTCTGGTGGCGAAAGAGCTGTGCCTTGCTTTTTTAATACAGGAATCACCTTCGCAACTTTCCAAATATTAGGGAAAGAGGATGTCATTAAAACAGTATTAGAAATGTGGGTCAGAAAGGGAAGTATGTGCGGTAATATAATCTTTACAAAACATGGATTCATTTCATCTAAGCTTACAGATTTCGATTTAATATCGAGGATCGCCTTAACAACATCAGTTTGCTCGACTCTGGAGAATTTAAATAAACTAGTGTTGATTGTTCAATTTGTCAGGATCCACGTTTTCGAGATTATTCGGCGTTTTCTTTCCGACTCCTATTTCACGTAAGTTTTTCCATAAAATGTTGGGTGGTTAATTAGCATTAAGACGGTGAGAATAAAAATTACGTTTAGCTAGACGAACTTTGTGGTGAACTAAGTTTCTCAACAGACGAAAAGTATTGTAAAATTCAGGTAACCGGAATCGTTTCCATCTCTTAAAAGCCGAATCTCGTTTATTTTTAAGACTAAGTATCTCAGCGGTAAACCAAGAGTTGAAACAATTGACGTAATTTGATTTAATTTTAATAGGTACATGTTTATTAAACAGATTCAAGATGTTTTTCTGCAGTAGGTCAACTTGTTCATCAACTGAGGTAATATAACATATCTGCTGCCAATCCACCCTAAGCAGATCTCTGTTTAGTTCACTTATATTCATGTTCTTAAAGTCTCCATACATATACGAAACGTTTTGTATGGAATATCCAATATTGAATGTAGTAAATATTAAGTCGTGCTTAGAAAAAGCTGGAGCAGATAACTGGTCATAAAAAATATCATGACGATGATGGTTACTAGTGAAAAACAGATCCAGAAATGTGCTAGTAGTAGCAGTGAAGTGGGTTGGAGTTGTCGTATTTAATAGATACAGACTTATGCACTTCATTGTGTCTTAGAACAACTTTGATCTGTCTTTATTGAGTAGATTACAGTTGAAATCTCCACAGACAACTATCTCGGAGAAAGAAGTAGAGACATCTTCTAAGACAGAATAAAAAGTGGAGAGATCAACACTACCGTCAGGCCTATATACTACTCCTAGCAAGCAGTTACTTCTTCTTCCCAGAATTTCAATAAAGCAGTACTCAATTTGATTTGATTTTATCTACTCAATCACAACCTTTAAAAACGATTTTTTTAATCACTTATCAAAATATAATGAAATGCATTTTGTATGCACATGAATACAAAAAAAAAAACATTGTGTATTTATTTGCTTCAATTCAAATATCGAGAACTAGGCAGGTTTATTTTTAAGGTAAATAGGATTCAAAACTATTACTTAGGAATAAAAAAAATAATAATAAAAAAAATGTAAAATGCCGAAGAAATCTTTTACATATATTGTAATATTCTTGCTGGGGTTCGTTTAAATAAAACCGTCTTTTGTGTATTTTAATCGTTTATTTATTATCAAACACCAACTTTACTTCAACACAATATTCAATCACTTTATTATTTATTTATTTCAAATCAAACGGTCGCTACAGACTTATTTTCACAATGTCGCTTGTTTTCACCACTGGTCTAATGTCCCTCTTGTAATCGCTGTATTCACTTATACACAACTGTGTCCACGGTGGTTGTGGTATGGGTATTTATAGGAAATTGCAAGAGGTTCTAGAACATGCTAGATGTTTCTCCGGGTTAATCGAGGATCCTGGAATATTGGGATATTGTGTGGAACAATTGTGGAACGTAAGCACATCAGGTTGGAATATTTACTGCTAACAGGTTTTGCAATAGATGTCGTTGCTACAGTTTGAGATACAGAGTTTTAGTTTTTGGTACACAAACCATCCTGTAGTCAATGCTACAATATCATATTACGGGTGTGAGTAATACTTACAGTTTTCCGGACGCTGAAAGATGTGGCCACATGTTTTCGTCGCTGTGTTGTTAATGGTTTTTGTTTTTGGTTTTGATCAATGTTATAAATTTCTAAGGCAATGTATTTTTACTATGTAAACTACTGTGACTACGTATGCAAATTGTGGGATGTACGTTACAGTTAACAATCTTTTTTTTTTTATTTTTTTTATAAATAATTAAACGGCATTTACGAATTATAAAATTTTGAAAGTTAAATGCAAATATAAAGCACCAAATCAAGATAAATCACTTTTAAGGGATGTTTATATTTAGGTTAGGGTAATTTTTCGCACTAGCACTTTTAATGTTGGGAACACTCTGAATCGCTGGACCTCTGAGTGAAATGTTGGAACGCTGGTGGGTGAAAACCACCGGGGGAGGCGGCACGTCAATCTTGTCCACGTGTCAAAAATTTGATTGCATGCTCTGGATGCTTCACGTGCTGATGATTTTCGCATTTTATCGCAACTGTTCGTTACTCGCAGCGATAAAGCTCAGGCAATTGGTTTTTGATTGTTCAATGGGAGATCGATGATGCAAACGAATACATTGGTGAATGCGACAAAAAAAAAGTAATTGAAGACGCCCTTTTCGGTTCGTGTATGATTGTAGTAATTCCCGACCGAGGCGCGTCCGCAATTTTTAGATCTTTTTGAGGGCTTAACTAAGGCGATCCCTAGTAGATTGTTGGATTGATGATTCACTATGCTTTGATAGCATCAAATGCAGGAGCAGGAACAGAGGTTATGAAATATTGCTGGCGAAAAATAATTCCAAATAAAATAAATAAAAACAAATTGCTTCCCGTCGCTGTGCACAAACTCTGAAACTACGTACTGGCTAAAAATATTCTGTACCAAAAACTCTATGACCACCCGCACGTTCGCTTTGCGTATCGAAGGCAGAAAAATAGATTTGGAAAATCCATCCAAAACTGCGAATATAAATGCTTTACCCTCTTTGGTTCTTGGATAAGGACCCATGACATCAATGTAAAGCTTTTGGAATGGTCTATCCAGCTGCTGTTGCGCTACCATAGGAGGTCTCAAAATGTTGTTGGGTGCTTTGGTTTTCTTGCAAATGGCGCAGTTCCTAGCAAAGGAACGTACTTAGTGAGTCATATTTGGCCAGTAGTAATATTGTTTGATTCGATCTAAAGTTTTCATCATCCCTCCGTGGGTACAATTAGGTGGATTGTGAGCATTTTCTATGAGAGACTGCGTCAACCCTGCAGGTATCCACAGCTTTTATTCTAGTTCTGTACTCAGAGAATCACAATTCAGAAAGCTTCGTTTGTAGACAAATTTGTTGTCAAAGACTTTTATGTCCGGAAAGTTGTTTGGATTACTCACATTTTGTCCAAGATGAAAGCTTGGAGCTTAAGCGACCAACGAGCTAATCTGCTACTGAGGTCTTTCAACCCCATGAGCCATTTAAGACTCGCGTGGTCTGTTATAATCGTGAAGGATAATCCTTCGATGTATGGTCTAAATTTCTTCACCGCTTGTACCGCCGCGTAGCATTCTTGTTCTGTGATACTGTACGTTGACAGGCATTCAGTTTTTCTGAAAACAAAGCAATTGGCTTCTCCATTTCGTCTTCATCCAACTGATAAAGCACACCGCCAATGCCGTAACTAGAAGCGCCACACTGAATCGTGAAGGGCTTTTTAAAATCGGGATTGCTTAACAAGGGAGCAGAGATAAGCGCAGTTTTGAAAGCTTCAAATAAGGTGAGCGCACCAGAGTTCATAACAAAATATTTGCCTTTCTTGAGGGTATCCGTCAAAGGACTTGCGAAAGAAGCAAAGTTCCTTATGAACCTTCTGTACCATCCGCATAATCCCAAAAATCGTCGGACGTGTTTCTGCGAAGATGGTACAGGAAAGTCCTTGATAGAGGCATCCTTATTTGGGTCAGGCTTTATATGGCCTTGACCAACAATGTATCCCAAGTACTTTAACTCCTTGAAGCAGAAGTTCTCTACTTTTATTGTTAAATTTGCTTCCTTCAAGCAATCCGCGACTTTATTTAAGATGGTAATATGAGTTTCAAAATCCTTGGAAGTTATCAGGAGATCATCTAGATACACAAAAACTTGTTCTCTAAGCGCACTGGGGATCACTTTATCCATTAACCGACACATTCTTTGGGCAGCATTGCACAATCCAAAAGGTATGACGGTGAATTGATAGAGTGGTCGCCCTGGTATAGTGAAGGCCGTTTTCTCCCTAGAGAAAACGCTGCTAATGTAGTGCGTATCCTGAAGACGGCTCAGCATTCCTTCGATGTGAGGAAGGGGATACGCATCTCTTTTTGTAAGAGAGTTCACTTTCCGAGAGTCTAGACACAATCGGTTTTTACCCGGTTTCCGGATTAAAACAATGGGTGAACTCCATGAACTAGAGCTCTCTTCAATCACACCTAAGGAAATCATGCGATCTAATTCCGCATAAATAAGCTCCTATTGACGGAGAAATAGGGTAATGCCTCAGTTTCACAGGCTCGGCATTACTGATGTCGATAATGTGCATTTCGACGGATGTTTTTCCCAAACCAAGTTGAGAAAAGGAAGGGAACTTGCAAACTACATCCTGCAGCTTCGCCTTTTCTGCAGCATTAAGACAGTACATAGATATTTCTGGTTGGTTTGAAGTACTTTTGGTAATTATTGGGTCAATTAGTTCGCTGATGATGTGGGGTGCGATATTAAATTTCTGGCAAAAATCGATACCGAGATATAATGGCTGTGAAAGCGATGGAATAAGATATAAATCCAAAAGTTCTCTTTGATCGCCATACGCTACTTCTACTCTTATACGCCCCACTATTGACTGTGGTTTGCCATCTGCTATTTTGATGTATGACGTAAAGTCAGTGACAGGTATTTTTAATATTTGGATGAAAGCTATACAGCCACTTCCTAGACAAGAGATAGTTGCACCACTGTCTAAAAGGCCTGTGATCTCTTTTCCCATAATTTCGATGGTAGCATACGGTCGAAGATCAGATTTTGAGTTTAACAAGCAGCTGCTGATCATGGATTTGTAGAATGTTCGCTTTTTGTAGCGCGAACGAAGCTTTTCTACTTTTCGCGAAGTATTAATGGACTCAATTTTATTTGGACTGAAAATCTTTGATCGCAGTGCCGTACCACCGCCAGCTTGCCTGCATTTATTAAATAACAAAGAACTAAATTGGTTTGAATTAATTTGAATGTCACAATCAGGGTTTGGTTTGTCCGGTATGGTATTTGTAGTAGCATCTACTTTTGTAACTCCGGGAGCGTTTGCGTCGAACGAGACTCCCCGGGAGTAGTCAGGTTCGGTTTGAAGTTTTCCCGTTTAGGGTTGCACTTTACACAAGATATAACTGTCACACCATCTGCTCCACATCGATAACAGAACAACTTCGAAATTGGTGAGCGACAATTGATAAACAAGTGGCTGCAGTTAAAGCACTTGAGTACCTTAGAAGATGAATGAGCATTATTTACCACCTGTGAAGAATATTCACCTGAAAGAGCTGAGATGTCATGCTCATCATCACCCAAGTCGGTATTACCAGTCATAGTATCGATTTCGTGAACTGCCCTATATTGGAAATTTTGCCGATTTTGAGCAGGAAGTGGTGGTGTGGAAAAAGATAGATTTAATTTTATTTAGATTTAGTTTAATTTTTTTAGATTTAGTTTACGGTCTACATGTTTCTGTTCATGAAGGCAGTTGGTAACCCTACCGACATTTGTGAGAGAATTATACCAATTTAAAATGCTCACTACGGCAACCATGTGAGAGCTTTGAAATGGGGATAGCTTATTGAAATCCATAATAGTAAGAGTGGAAGGCAAATATCCTATCTTCCCTGTACTGAAAATATAAATTGAACAGAATAGAGTTACACTCCGTCTCACTTGATTACGAACAGGCAGTTTTTTTTTTAATTTTACGATATTTTTCAAACCCTTCGCAAATCTGGGAAAAACCAATTGCACAAGGAATGAAGGATATATGTATGATCTTTGGTCCCACTTTAAATGAAAAACGACCTTAATGGTTACAAATGTTTTTATTTAATCGTTTAATTCTTGGAGTGTGCCACTGTTGGAGGTAGTTTGAAGACTATCCCTACTTTTGTCTGTTTCGATTGTCCTCTCTTCGTTCTGTCTCGTTGCTGCTTCTTGTTATACTCTGTCCAACATAAATTGGCAGTACAGGGAAAATAGGGATGTTTGTCTCTCATTCGCACTCTTTTGTTTTCCGTAAGGTGCTATTCTAACAAAAGCTCTTGCAGGGTTTCCGTAGTAAGCATTTCAAATTAGCAAAAATCCGAAAGAATATTATGTAGGGTTACCGTCCTTTTTTTTAGATTGAAAATTTCATTTAATTTGTTTTATTTATAAAAAATAAAACAAATTTCACTTTTTCCACACCACCAAGAAGTAAGATAAAAGGCGCACAAAACTAAGAAAAAAAAATACACCTTTTAAAAATACAATATACATAAAAACACTTAAATTCACATTAGTATCACAATCCAAATTTAGAAAAATACACTTAACATGAAAAAACTGACCGCGCGCTACGAAAACCTACGCAAATAAACTTTTTCCTTAAAGAAAACAGCTTACAATTTTGTAACTGCATTTTAAACTATTCTCCACACATTAAAAGAAATGCAAAAGATCAAAACAAGATCTCCACTATAACACTTATCATCAAGAACTTTTTTCAAAGCTCTAAAACCAAAAGCTTCTCAACAGAACCCAAGGAAAAAAAACTGACCGAGTTACCAAACGGACACTGGTAACTCTGAATGCACATCAATTTAATGGGGGTTGAATGACAGCAGCCACGGGCCACAGCCAATCAGTGCACACTCAGATGTTCGCTGAAGAAAACGTTTTTAATCTACGTCAGATGCAATTGGAAATTCACTGGCGGGTAAACACTTTTTATGGGAGGTTTCTTTCAATGCAAAAATATGGCACGCTACTGATTTTGAAAAAGCTTCCCCATAAGACGTGTACTGCCAATTTATGTTGGACAGAGTATAGTGTTTGTGTGTGTGTGTGTTCGTTAATCTACCGTCTGCGCTTACTGTCTAATTACCCCTACGTCTGTGACTGGTGTTTGTTTGTGTGTATACGTAAGTTCTTGTGTGTTTTACTGTCTCGGCGAGTTCTTTGTTCTCCGTGTTATGTGCTGTTTAGTCGCCTGATCGTGAACGGTTGTTTTGTCTTTGTTCGTTCTCCTTGTTCTCCTTTTTACACCGTATGATGTTGTGGTCCGTTCGTTAACGTCAGCTGCCCTCCTTATGTACATTATGGGTAAGTACGTGCGTTATGTACTTCGTCGTATATTGTCTGTAGGGTATCGTCTGTCTTGTCTGGCCCAATCCCACATATATTATGTTTATATTGTAAAGAAAAAATGGGATTAAGTTGATAAATGCAACTTTTATGACGCTTTTTCCAAAAAGGTCATCAAATTTAGCTATTTTTTTTTGTCTCACTTGATTACGAACAGTAGCTAAATCTACCTGTTAGAAGTTTAAAAGGTAAAAAAACAATACAAAGTTTCTTTGTATAAATAAATGTTGGTTTTATTCAAAGAGTAGCAATAGTTTTTAGTAATGGATACAACTTCCTGATAGCTGAATCACTTCAAGTAACCTGCTGTGTAGAGATTCGTAGAGTGCTGTCAAATAATATAGCGAAATTTCGGATCAGGCTCGATTTATGGCTTCAATAATCTCTTCTGTTTCATCATATTGCCTTCCTCCTTGGTAGACTTTTCTTGAAAGCCTACCCCGCACGTTTTCCATGATGTTCAGGTCGGGCGAATATGGCGGCCATGCAAGTAGGTTTACAATTTGGTTCTGAATCCAGGCTTTTGTTGTCCGTGTGGTATGTATCGGTGCATTGACTCGTTGGAAAGTCCATCGCTGTCCACCAAACATCTCCGAAAACTGCAGAAAAGCTCTTTCCAGTATCGATTTGTAGGTGATTGCCGTCATTTTGGAGCTTTGTAAATCCAGCTCCACAGTTCCGTAATAGCTTATTGCTCCCCATACCATTACACCATGTCCTTTGCTGTGCCGCCTTTGAAGATGCATTTCTTCTTTTCTCAAATCATGGAAATAACAGCTGTATCCATCAGGTCCGTCCAAATTAAATATTTTTCATCAGAAAAGACGACGGTATGCCACTCTCGATTCCACCTGATGTGACTTGTTGCAAATCAAGCCGCTGGATTTTACGTGCCGCATTTAATGGTGGTTTTCTCTTCATTTGATCATGGCGAATATGGCTGGCCTTCTGTATCACGCGATGAACAGTCGATCTACTAGCTGTAACTCCAGTTTCCACCTTAATTTTATTTACGGAGAGCTTTGAATTTGAAGCAGCTCTCAGTATCGCCCGCCTTTCCTGACATGTTGTTGCTTTGCTCTTCCTTTGCGGTTTTTCCATACTTCTCCGGGTCCTTAATAAAGCTGTGTACAACAGTGGTGCCTCTTCCATTCTTGCTGGCTATGAAACGGATGGATTTTCCTTGTTCCCGGTAAGCTTGAATTTGGCCTATTTCCTCCTTGGACAATGTCTTCCTTTACCCATAGTTGTAGATTGTATGAAGTTATTTCTTGAACCAAGCTCCCTAATACTCGAAGTATCCTTTTATTTGATTTAAAAGACCGTAACAGGTAGATTAAGCTACTGTTCGTAATCAAGTAAGACAAAAAAAAACAGGTAAATGTTTAGGATTTAAAATGTACAGCTGATAAAAACAAGTCCATACGCTCAGCATCAACCTGTTTTCATCAAAGCCACTCATAATCGACACCGGTACTCATGCAGATAACAGCGCAGTTGACAAGAAGCTGTAGACGAGAGTGGGTCAATCAACATATGAATAATTCTCTTAATCTCTTTTTTTTGTACAGTATTCATTTTTTTGTATCATTATGCTATCGCAAACATATTAAACTAAATAAAGTGAATAAAACGAACATTTTAATCTTAACATACATTTTGGTCCTTCGCAGCCGGAACTCTTTAAGAAAACTCTGATAACGGTTCCGTATCAAATTGATTCAATTCAATCCAAAGACAAAAAAACATGATGAAAGTGTTAAGGGCTAAGCGGTCGGTGGTCAAAGGTTCTTTTACACGCATTTGGAACTTCGCATTGAAACTTGATGACAAAACTGCTTTAGAAGAGTGCGAATCACGTTTGGAGAAATTATCACAGGTATGGGCAGACTACCTCGTGCTTGTTAATCTGATGGTAGAAAAGGTCAGTGAGGATAATGCAGCTTTAGAAGAATTGGAGACTGATGTAGCGGATTTTGAAGAGAAGTTTCACAATGTTATATCGCTCATCAAGAAGCACGTGGCAACCACCAAGGAGAAAGGTATGATTTCAATTTCAAAGAGTGTAACGGCATCTGTTGCAGAAAGTTCTAGCTCAACGGGGAATTCGTCGATTGGACATTTACCTAAAATAGATATAAAGCCATTCTCAGGTGATTTTACTAAATGGAAACCGTTTCATGACATGTTTGTTAGCTCAGTAGATAAGGATAAAGTGTTGACGCCATGCCAGAAATTTCATTTTCTCAAGACTTTCTTAGTTGATGAACCCGCTAGCTTGCTGAAGCACATTGCTATAACGGACGACAACTATAAAGAGGCATGGGAGAAACTTAAGGAACGTTATGACAAGTCAGGTATTATAGCAGGTGCACTAATTCGTAAATTTATGAACATCTCGTCGGTTAGCAATCCTACAGCAACAACCCTAAGGAGATTTACAGACTGCGCAGATGAGGTGTTGAGAGGACTTAAGGCATTAGGGGAAGATGCTGAAAAACGCGACGTTTGGTTAATTTCAATTCTGCTATCCAGGTTAGACTCGGAAACTTGTCAAAATTGGGCAAAAAAGGAAAAGAAGAATGCGGATTTTCCTACTATTAAAGAATTTTTGGACTTTTTACAAAGTTCGTGCTCTGTTCTTGAGGCAAGCCATCAAAGCGATAAATCTCGTTCGCAGTCTTCGCGCCACAATTTAATAAGGGTTCATCAAGCTTCTATAACCAATCTATGTCCTAAATGTAAAGGTGATCACGAAGTTAGTCGTTGTGATCAATTTTTGGCAATGAGCAATTCAACTCGTCGAGATTTTATCAATAAAACCATGCTGTGCTTTAATTGCCTGCGTGCAGGTCATCGCGTATCTACATGTAGATCCAAGTTTAGCTGTCGTACTTGTCAGAGGAAACACCACTCTCTCTTGCATCCAACATCCAGTCAGTCATCTTTCGATTCGTCCTCTACAGTTTATTTACCAACTCCATCTTCGAAACCCTCGTCTTCTTCGCATAACCCCTCTCACTCAAGCTCATCGGTTGTAACACATTTCAGTCAGAAGGATACATCTTTATCGTCTACATCGTCTTCAACGCTACTCCCAACGGCTCTTGTCAAGGTTCGTGACTCTTTCGAAAATTATCAGCTGTGCCGAATATTATTGGATTGTGGCTCACAAGTCTCATTTGTTTCGGAAGCCTGCGTACAACGATTGGGATTGAAACGCAAACATGCTCGTATTCAGGTTAACTCAGTTTCGGCAACAGGGATTGGTAATACTAGGGGATGCGTAAGCTTACATATGGAGTCCTTGGTAAATGACAAGTCCATCGATCTCAATGCATATATTCTTCCTACCGTAACATCTTGCTTGCCAAATCAGACATTCCACTTTGACGTTTCTCCATATATCACTTTGGAGCTGGCAGATCCCGAGTTCAACGTTTCTTCGAAAATCGATATACTTTTGGGAATGGATAAAGTTTTCCATATACTTGAGGGATCTAAACTATCAGGAAAACCGGGATATCCAGATGCGATTTCAACTATCTTTGGGTGGGTGATAGGGGGAGACATTTCTTCAATTTCTTCGATTAAGCCTTTGGACTCTGGGGTCTCCACTTATCACACTAATCTGGAAATCGCTAAAACACTAGCTCGGTTCTGGGAATTGGAGGAGGTTCCCATAACAAATTCGCATTCGAACGACGACCTTCAAGCAGAGGAACATTTTCTTGCTAACTACGCCCGCGGTAGTGATGGTAAATTCTGCGTTGCGCTACCCTTTAAGGTTCCTCCACCTATTGAGTTTGGAAATTCTATTAATGCTGCTTTCAAACGCCTTTGCCAAACAGAGAATCGTTTTCGTTCAAATCCTTCCTTAAAGGAAAAGTATTGTTCTTTCATGAATGACTATCTTAACCTTGGGCATATGGAAAAGATACCCATATTGGAGATCAACAAACCCACATCAGAGTACTTTTACTTGCCCCATCACCCTGTTTTTAAAGAGGATAGTACTACCACTAGCTTGCGAGT
This sequence comes from Brachypalpus laphriformis, assembly GCA_945910035.1. Taxonomy (NCBI): domain Eukaryota; kingdom Metazoa; phylum Arthropoda; class Insecta; order Diptera; family Syrphidae; genus Brachypalpus; species Brachypalpus laphriformis. The sequence continues at coordinate 140,840,313 of OX246754.1, forward strand.
TGTTTTCGATGCTTCGTCTAAAACTGACAATTATCCTGCTCTAAATGATACCTTGTTGATAGGACCACCCATCCAAAGAGATCTTGTTTCTGTTCTTCTTCGATTTCGCTGCCATCGCTACGCTATATCAGGTGATATAGAGAAAATGTTTAGACAAATCTGGGTTCAAGGAAATCACTGCGATTATCAACGCGTTCTTTGGAGGGATCCTGTGAATAATGAAATAACTCACTGCCGACTGAAGACTGTGACTTACGGAACATCCTGTGCGCCATATCTGTCAGTAAGGACACTAGAAGAACTGGGTAACCTTAGTAAGGAACATCATCCAATAGCATCCAGGGTCATTTTGAGCGATTTTTACGTCGATGACGTAATGACGAGAGCAGATAGTATTCAGGAGCTGCAAACGTTACATAAGGAGCTAGTTTCGACTCTACTCTCAGCTGGTTTCAATTTACGTAAATGGAGCAGTAATTGCTGTGACTTTTTACAGTCCTTACCGGAAGAATCGCGAGAAATGTCGCCCTTAGATTTTCAGTCATCGAACACTGTAAAAGTTTTAGGGTTAAGATGGATGCCTCTACACGATAGTTTCATTTTCTCAGTTTCGCTTCCACCATCTTCTCGAATTACTAGGCGCATCATATTGTCGGAAGGGTCTAGGATCTTTGATCCCCTAGGATTTCTAACTCCATCTACTGTCATGATAAAGATGCTGTTCCAGGAATTGTGGCCAATGAAGTTAAGTTGGGATGATGAAGTACCGGAATATGTTGCACATCGTTGGGTCAAAATTCGCTCTGATTTTCTAAACATCGACGCTCTGGAGATTCCTCGGTCACTTCAAATCACTTTCATGGGTTTTATGATGCATCTAAGAGTGCATATGCTGCAGTGGTATATTGCCGATCAGAGACCAGCGAGGGCATCACTACAAGTTTTATAGCTGCCAAGAGCAGAGTTTCTCCGATAGAGCCCGTGACAATTCCTCGTCTTGAGCTTTGTGCCGCTCACCTCCTTACAAAGTTGATGAAGAGCATAGTTGGTATCCTCAATATTGACATGTCTCAGATATTTTTGTGGACAGACTCTCTCATCGTATTACATTGGTTGTCCTCATCTCCTAAGCGTTTGGGCTCCTTTCAATTCAAATCGAACTGCAGAAATTCTACAAACATTTGGCCGCCTTCATTGGAATCATGTCCGTTCAGCCGACAATCCAGCTGATTGTGCCTCACGAGGGATTCATTTAACTTCACTTCTCAAAAGGAACATTTGGTGGACAGGCCCAACTTGGCTTAGGCAGTCACAATCTTATTGGCCAGATCAGCATACAACGGGGACGAGTTTTGAAAGTATCGATCTCGAAGAAAGGAAAACTGGTCTCAACACACATGCACAATCATTTCATATCACTGTTCGAAATAGTACTCTTCATGCAGGGCTTTCGCGGATATCAACATGGATTAAATTGGTTCGAGTACTAGCATATTGTTATCGTATGTTCGTAAGGTCTCAACGCTCATCTTCAACACATTCATCATTCTTAACAACCGAGGAGCTCTCAAAATCTCGCACCTTTATCTTGCAGGAGGTTCAAAAGGAAATGTTTACGACCGAATTATCAACACTTCAAAGTAACCTGGAGCTTTCTGTTAAAAGCAAACTTTCTTCGTTAACTCCCTTCATTGACCAGCATGGGTTGCTTCGCGTAGGTGGGCGCATTGGAAACTCGTCAGCAACATTTATGACTAAGCATCCTATAATCCTATTTCATAAACACATCGTATCTGAAATGATAGTTCGCTATTTTCATCTTCATCATTTACATGTTGGCGTATCAGAGCTAATCTATTTAGTTCACCAGGAGTATTGGATATTAGGTATACGAAGTCTAGCTAAACGAATCGTCCATCAATGCGTTACCTGCTTCAAGCTAAGGAAATCGACATCATCTCAATTAATGAGCAGCCTTCCAGCCGAAAGGGTGACGTACGCTAGACCATTCAGTAGGGTAGGATGTGATTACGCCGGTCCTTTTAGTCTGAAGCTGTGCAAAGGTAGGAACCCCAAACACGTTAAGGCATATGTTTCGCTCTTTGTTTGTTTTATAACCAAAGCAATACATATAGAGCTAGTGGGGGATTTGACAACTCAAGCATTTATCGGAGCTTTGGATAGATTTATTGCGCGACGTGGGAAACCCATTGAAATCTGGTCGGATAACGGCACCAATTTTCGTGGTGCACAGCGTAGCCTGGATCAAATGCGGCATCTTCTTTATTCTCAGACCTTCATCGACTGTGTTAGCGATCATTTAACTTTCGAGGGCATATCTTGGCGATTTATTCCACCTGCCTCCCCACATTTTGGAGGGTTATGGGAGGCAGGTGTAAAGTCTATCAAAACTCATTTGCGGAGAGTTATTGGCGATCACTGTCTGACATATGAAGAATTCTATACACTGCTCACCCGTATAGAAGCACTCCTCAACTCTCGTCCACTCTGTGCCATTCATGATGCAGAAATCGATGCCTTAACACCATCACACTTTTTAATCGGGGAAGCATATACCTCAAGGCCAGAACCATTCATTGAAGAAAAAGACTTTACTTACTTGCAACGTTGGGAAAGAGTCAAGCACATGTGTCAAGGTTTTTGGAAACGCTGGCACTCTGAATATTTAACTCGTCTACAGCATCGTGGGAAATGGAGATCTACAAGTCCTGATGTTAAGCTTAATTAAATAGTATTACTTCGAGAGCCTAACCTATCGCAGTCTAAGTGGATTCTAGGCAAGATCATCAAACTTCATCCTGGGGATGGTAATAAAATTCGAGTTGTAACCGTTCAGACTTCAAGAGGCACATACACCAGACCAATCGTGAAGATTTCACCACTGCCGATTCCTGAAAGATGTTCATCTTCCAGCGGGGGGGAGAATGTTTAGGATTTAAAATGTGCAGCTGATAAAAACAAGTCCATACGCTCAGCATCAACCTGTTTTCATCAAAGCCACTCATAATCAACACCGGTACTCATGCAGATAACAGCGCAGTTGACAAGAAGCCGTAGACGAGAGTGGGTCAATCAACATATGAATAATTCTCTTAATCTCTTTTTTTGTACAGTATTAATTTTTTTGTATCATTATGAATAAAACGAACATTTTAATCTTAACAGGTAAATGTTATGACCTTTTTGGGAAAAGCGTCATAAAAGTTGCATTTATCAACTTAATCCCATTTTTGTTTACAATATAAACATAATGTATCCTCCATTCCTTGTGCAATTGGTTTTTCCCAGATTTGCGAAGGGTTTGAAAAATATCGTTAAATTAAAAAAAAAACTGCCTGTTCATAATCAAGTGAGACGGAGTGTATAACACTTTTGATTATTTTTTCTTCTAAATTAGTAAGTATATATGAATTTATGATATTGGCATTGGCCCATTGGATTGCGTAGTCAATATTTCCTACTTCTTCTTTAATAATGTCAATTTTACTTTTCATTACAAGTGAATATTCTTTTTTCAAATTGTTAGCTGTTTTAAGTTATTTTAAAATTTCGCTTTAAATTTTTGCCAAATCATTAATTTTTTTTTAAAAATATTGTTAATTAAAATTTGCCTATTATTATTATCTCCCAATTGATTAAGTTTTGATGTTAAAACTTTTAGATCTTCGTGGTCAGGAGACCCCGCAGCCAATGCAAAACCTAAAAAATCGAATGACCGTTTTAATTTGCTGATTGGTTTGAGTCTATTAATATGTCGTTGCGTTTGTTCGATGTCATGAATCATAAATGCGTACATCGGGTCTTTGTCGCTAAATTTTGTGGTCTCCGTCCGTCTCGCTAACGTTCTTCAGTAAGTCCTCGTATACGTCTAAGCTTATAACATGAATAATTTTGAAATGTCCGTTTACCAGCATTGCAGTCCCGTTGTCCAACGTCAGTAACTGTGCGTTAGAGTAGTCGAATATATGGTAGTCAGTTATTGCGTTTCCTATCAGTGCCGTCAGTCTAAAAAAAAAAGGAAAATGGTTTCATTTTTAATGTGTGATTTATGTATGATTCTTCCAGATCTAGTTAATATAGTGGTAACCCTATCTTCCGCAATGATTTCTTTTTTATACCTCCCTGTAAGTTTGGACCCTAATCGTCTATTTATTTTAACATAAACAATATCTCCCGGTTCATAAGATTTTATAGGTTGTCGGTTTTTGTTGTGATATAGGAGATCCTACCTTGCTTTTCGGTAATCTTTTTTATGTTTTCTATTCTGGCTTTCTTAAGCTGCGTCGGGTCACTACTTACTCTTCTACCAAAAAATACCTCGATCGTTTTTTTTCCCGTGACCGAGTGTATAGAAAAGTTATAGGCGTAAACTGCTTTTTCAAGAAGTTCCGTGAAGGAATTGTGGAGGTTTTCACCCTAAGCCATCTCATGATTTCTCCAAGAGTGGAATGGAAACGTTCAATCTGACCATTGACTGAGCTCATGTAAGGAGGTGTTCGAAACAACTGAATACCGAACTCGTCCTCGATCATGAAGCTGATTGAAGCCGAACTAAAAGAATTTTCGTTATCAACACCACCATCTTGGGTATCCCGAAAGCGAAAAGCACTTCTCGAAGTGGCTGTTTTATATCCTCCGCGGCTTTTGAACTGATGACCTTTACTTGAACGAATTTGGAAAACTTATCAAGTGCGGTGAGTACGAGCTTTCCTTCGGTTGAGAAAATGTCTATGTGAACTATCTCTCCTGGATATTTTGGGATGGGAGTTGGTTGAATTTCAGGTTTGTTTGGGCACCTATCGTATTTATTTTGTTTGCAGATGTTACACACTTTAAGAATTTTCCGGATTTTCCTGGCCATACCTGGAAAGGAGGATTTGAGCTTTCTCGAGGATTTGAGCTTTATTCTCTTTTTCGTTCCTATGTGCTCGTTTATGAACTCCAATAATAATGTTTTCCTGTTCTTGTTCACTTCTGACATCTGTAACCTGGGCCTGCGTAAACCTCACTTTATAATTGCTGAAATTGGATGGATATATTTCCTGAATCATTCCCATAACTCGTTCTTCGGTTTTTATCGCGTTGATTACTGAGGGATTGAGAAACTTCTTCAGGATTGTCTTAAGTTTTGCTGTGTTATATTCGGGTTCGATCACGGTGTGTCGATGGTAAGTTGAAAAGACTATTTCGAATTTATGATCTGCTGGCGTACCAATCTGAAGGAGAAGTTGGTTTTTAAAGACGTTTAGAGGTACTTCGACATTGGGAACTAAATTTTGTGACGAACTTTCATCACTGTGCTTTTTTTTTCTTAATTTTTTATTTTTTTTTTCCGAGGGTAGACAAGACACTATGAGGAACGACAACGCGTGCTCATAGTAGTGTGGGATTCTTACCCACTAAAAAACCTCCCTCCAAACCTGTTTATATTTTTTTACTAAACCTAAGTATTCGACTTATCAAGTAGTTTTAGTTTCACGAAATAAGGACGTTTTGCAGGTACCTTCCCATTAGAAGTTCCTGCTAGCTCCGCAGTTTAGACGCGGTTACTTATCGCGCTAAGTCTAAAGGTTTGGTTCTTTGTGGACGGCGTAGTAAATTTCTTTCATCCAAAACTTGGAGGACTGTAATATTTACGTGACTTTCTAGTCGACTTTTATGTTTTCTCGCGTAGTTTTGATTTCGTCTTCGATTGTTTTAATGCCAAGATCTCTGTGGATATCGCTATTTCTGATATACCATGGCGCATTTACAATACCTCTTAGCACTTTGTTTTCAAAAATTTGTAAAATTTTAATATTACTTATTTTGGTACAACCCCAGAGTTGTATACCATATGTCCATACAGGCTTTAGCACTTGCTTATATAAAACCAGTTTGTTCTCTATATTAAGCTTGGAATATTTTCCAAGTAACCAATACATTTCTCGATATTTATTATCTAGTTCTTTACGTATTTTCTTTACATTCGTTTTCGAAAACCGCCGAATGAGAAAACGTCTTATAGACCGATTTCGCTTCTTCCAATTATATCCAAAGTGTTCGAGAGAATATTGGTTAGGCGAATACAGCCGGTAGTAGAAGAAGGGCATCTCATCCCGGATCATCAATTCGGATTCAGAAGTAAGCATTCTACAGTTGAACAAGTACATCGAATAACACATGTAGTCGAAAAATCACTTAAAGAAAAAAAGATTTGTTCAAGCGTATTCCTTGACGTTTCTCAAGCCTTTGACAAGGTCTGGCACGAAGGCTTAAAGTTTAAATTACGACAAGTTCTGCCAGAGCACCTTTATAATATTTTGAAGAACTACCTTACGAATAGACTATTCCGCGTCAAATGTGGAAACGAATATTCAGATTTTAAGGAAATAATGGCTGGGGTGCCGCAAGGAAGCGTTCTTACTCCAGTCTTATATCTATTATACACTCGTGATATACCGCAAGTAGAAGGCACTGAGCTAGCTACATTTGCCGAAAACACAGCTATCTTGACAGTAGGTAAAACGGTCGAAGATACTACAGAAAAACTGCAAGAAGCTTTGGATAGAGTAAATGAATGGACAAAGATTTGGCGAATCGCACTCAACGAGACCAAATCTGTTCATGTAAATTTTACTTATAAGAAAATAAATAATTTGCCGATCTTTTCAAACTCGGTTCAAATCCCGTTTGCAAACGAGGCTAAGAATCTTGTAATGATACTTGATACAAAGCTGAAAACGAATGACTCTTTGTAGATGGTGAAGTAAATTTATTTCATCCAAAACTTGGAGGACTGTTATATTAGCGTGACTTTCTAGTCGACTTTTATGCTTTCTCGCGTAGTTTTTGATTTCGTCTTCGATTGTTTTAATGCCAAGATCTCTGCGGATATCGCTATTTCGGATATACCATGGCGCATTAACAATACTCCTTAGCACTTTGTTCTCAAAAGTTTGTAAAATTTTAATCTTACTTATTTTGGTACAACCCCAGAGTTGTATACCATATGTCCATACAGGCTTTAGCACCTGCTTATATAAAAGCAGTTTGTTATATATATTAAGCTTGGAATATTTTCCAAGTAACCAATACATTTCTCGATATTTATTATCCAATTCTTTGCGTTTTTTCTTTACGTGCGTTTTCCATTTCAGCTTTGTATCAAGTATCATTCCGAGATACTTAGCCTCGTTTGCAAACGGGATTTGAACCGAGTTTGAAAAGATCGGCAAATTATTTATTTTCTTATAAGTAAAATTTACATGAACAGATTTGGTCTCGTTGAGTGCGATTCGCCGAATCTTTGTCCATTCAATTACTCTATCCAAAGCTTCTTGCAGTTTTTCTGTAGTATCTTCGACCGTTTTACCTACTGTCAAGATAGCTGTGTTTTCGGCAAATGTAGCTAGCTCAGTGCCTTCTACTTGCGGTATATGACGAGTGTATAATAGATATAAGACTGGACCAAGAACGCTTCCTTGCGGCACCCCAGCCAATATTTCCTTAAAATCTGAGTATTCGTTTCCACATTTGACCCGGAATAGTCTATTCGTAAGGTAGTTCTTCAAAATATTATAAAGGTGCTCTGGCAGAACTTGTCGTAATTTAAACTTTAAGCCTTCGTGCCAGACCTTGTCAAAGGCTTGAGAAACGTCAAGGAATACGCTTGAACAAATCTTTTTTTCTTTAAGTGATTTTTCGACTACATGTGTTATTCGATGTACTTGTTCAACTGTAGAATGTTTACTTCTGAATCCGAATTGATGATCTGGAATGAGATGCCCTTCTTCTCTTCCTACAATCCTACAATCTACCGGCTGTATTCGCTTAATCAATATTCTTTCGAACACTTTGGATATAATTGGAAGAAGCGAAATCGGTCTATAAAACGTTTTTTCATTCGGCGTGTGTAGAAATAGAATGCGTTAAATTCGCCAAACAACACACAGCAAACCCTATGTTTGCTATAATTTATATTTTCTCTCTTTCGATTGATCAAGTAACGTAACTTAAACTAAATCAACTTACTACTATGTGCTCTTGCCCTTGAACTTTAAACTTATTGTTACAGTAATCCTAATTCTATGTTTTTGTTATCTCTTTGCTTTCTCATTCTTGTTAATCAACTCACGTTAAATTATTTGGTCTCTCGTCCACTTGGATCTGGACCAGCATTGGAGGTGGTAATAAAATAATTTGTAAGCCAATTTTGGGAATTTCTCGCAGTCGTTTTTTATTCCACTTGCCCATCGTTTACTGGAATTTTGTGATCATTTTGATCAATCCTCGAAAATTTATTGGATATTTTCGTCATCGTTCCTTGGAATTTTTGGGATAATTTTTGTCAAACTTGGGGGGATCAACGGATTTTTTTTGTGGATAAATTGCCTAGTATAATTCCTTGATATCGTTTCGGTAATTGGTTTATATATTGTTGGAGATTTTCCCGTGGATTTGGCTGCTGATTCTCAGTTAGATTAAGCACAGGCATCGTGCAAGCTATAGGTTTTACCATACCATAGAAAACATAAATTCCTGGTGCAAAGTTAGTCCACGTGGTTTCTACCTTAACTGATTATTCGGGTACATCAGTCGGTTGTATCAAAAGACATTACGAAAATCAATTCGATTTATTCTGCCCTAAGATGAGTTCAAAGGCAAAATCCAATTCCTTACGTGGTATACGTGGTCGCCTAAAGGGTTCGCTAACCGAACTCGCTTCCTTTACAGAGAAAATCGTAGATACGGTAACGCTAGATGCCTTAGAAGTTCGTGTAGAAAAGGTTAATGAATTGTGGGTTGGTTCAAGCCTTCACAAGACTCTATGTATGAGTTTGCTGATACGGAAGATTATGTTGATCCTGACCCGGAATTCGAGGGGTTTGAAGCGAAATATCTCATGGTGAAATCTGTCCTGCTCTCGTCGATTAGGGAACGTGTAACTTCTAAACAACCCGAGAATGAGATCACTCGCAAAGTTCAGCAGCAAAAAGAGACGGTAGATCGTTTAGCGCTAAATCAAGCTATTTTGAATGATCGTTTAAATATCTCCATCGCGTCTTCGTCATCCCAACTGATAGATGTGGTTACACCCACATTTAGAATTGAGCCATTCTCGGGAAACTACGAGGATTGGCCCGCATTTCGAGATATGTTCGAGGGGTCGGTACACAACAAAACTAATCTTACACCCACACAAAAGTTACACCTTTTAAGGTCCAGTCTCAGCGGAAAAGCATTAGATCAACTGAGTCACATCATGATATCTGATGCTACGTATCCTCAGGCATGGGAACGTTTAGAGCGAAAATATGATGGACCGCGTCATATAATCAGCAACTTCGTCAAACACTTTTGCAATTTGCCATCCATTCATAGTCAAAACACCACTATATTGCGCAAGATAGCAGATGAGGCGGATGAAATAATCAGGGGACTCACGTGCATCAGCTCGTCGGAAAGGGACCCATAGCTAATCTACCTTCTTTTGAACAAAGTGGATCCTGATACGCGTCAGGCATGGGCAACGGACAGTGTTGATGAAGATTATCCAACGATCGACCAATTCCTCACCTTTCTAGAACGTCGTTGTGAAGCGCTGGAAAGCTGCAATAGTCAGGTCCGGGATTCAAATAGCGGTAGGCAGTCAGGATTATGCATGCTTCGTCGTCGCTTATTTGTCCCAAATGTATAAATTCACATGTGTTGTCGCAATGTGCTGATTTTATGTCCATGGATATTCGAGCTAAAAGAGACTTCGTCAAGTCGAATAGCCTGTGCTTTAATTGTCTTCGCAGTGGTCACACTTCAGCTCGGTGCCCATCAAAATCTCGATGCAAAACTTGTAATACCTGCCACCACAGCCTCGCTCATTTCGATTCAGTCAATTCGAAGAATTCAGTTCGTACAAATTCGTCACAAGGTAGTCATGAGGGTCAACCTGGTACAAGCAATAGCTTTCAATCTTCGTCGCAGTTATCAACACAACACCTTATGAATAATCACTGCTTACGTGAAACACATCGTTTACTACAGACGTTATTGCCCACCGCTATTGGCAACGTATTAGATAGCAGGGGTAGATATCAGCAAGTGCGGTTTCTCCTAGACTCAGGATCACAAGTATCCTTCGTTTCTGAAGCCTGTGCCCAATGGCTACGGTTGAAACGTCGAAATGCACATGCACTTATCAGCGGTATAGGTTCTACCAGTGGAAGCAAATTTAGGGGCATTGTTTCGACGTGCATCACATCGCGTTATGATTCAACAACTATTTCCGTTGATGCTTATATACTACCACGGTTCACGGCAAATTTACCTGCATTTTCGTTTGACATCCAGGACTGGGATCACCTAATCAAGCTAAATTTAGCAGATACAACATTCAACGAATCGAGTTCGATAGATGTGTTGCTAGGAGCTGACAAGGTATGGAATATTTTGCAGGGCGAATATAAGTATAGCAAACAAGGATACCCTATTGCTCAAAAAACAGGTTTTGGTTGGGTTCTAGCAGGGCAGTTACCTCATAACAGTCAGCAGCAAGTTCATTCGAATCACAGCATTCTCGATGTTGATTCTATTCTACAAGCTTTCTGGACTATCGAAGAAGTAGATCCAAAACCAATTCTCTCTCAAGAAGAAAAGGAAATTGAGGAGCATTTCATCAGCACTCATCGAAGAGATGACCGTGGGAGGTCCATTGTAGACCTTCCATTCAAACAAGCACCACAGTTTTCAAGCACTTTAAACGGTGCCATTCAGCGTCTCAAATCCATCGAAAGAAAGTTCCAGAAGGATGAACAACTTCGTCAAGGCTACGCCAAATTCCTCGAAGAGTATTTGTCTTTAGGGCACATGCGCTTAGTTCCAAAATCCGATATCGCTCGAGCTAATGTGTTCTATTTACCACATCATGCGGTGCTCAAACCGGAGAGTACCTCCACGAAAATTTGTGTCGTTTTCGATGGGTCCTTTAAGGACACCAATGGGAAGTCATTGAATGAGACTCTGATGACTGGCTCTCCTATTCAAAGGAACTTATTTTCTGTGAGTTTAAGATTCCGAAAATACAAATTCGTCTTTACAGCGGATATTGTAAAGATGTTCCGTCAAATTTGGGTGGCAAACAAGGATAGAGATCGTGTGGCGGAGATCGCCGACTGATCCTATCGAACACTACCAGCTGTGTACCGTCACTTATGGTACAGTGCACCCTATCAATCCATTCGCATTTTGGAGCAATTGGCCAAGGATTACAGGAATGAGTTTCCAATCGCAGCTGCAATCATTGATGATGATTTTTATGTCGATGATGCTGTGTCAGGTGCAGATACACTGGAAGAAGCGTTGATCAAGAAGCGCCAGTTGACAGAACTTCTTTCAAAAGGTGGATTTCAACTCAGCAAATGGCAAAGCAATCACGTGGAGCTTTTGCAATTTGGAAATGATGTGCAGAGTGAAGTAGTTCCTTTGGATACCGATGGAGATCCCTGGGTAAAGGTTTTAGGATTTTATTGGAATTCTAAGGTGGACGTTTTTAGTTTTCGCTTAAACCTTTCTCCTGTTGAACGTGTTACAAAACGCCAAATCTTGAGACATGTCGCTAGTATTTTCGATCCACTCGGATTCCTCGCACCCTCGGTTATTCTTCTTAAAACCATGTTCCAGGATGTATGGCATCGCAAGTTGGATTAGAATGATGTAGTTCCGGATGCAATTTCAAGGCAATGGCTTACCTAAAAAAAAAAACTAAATATTTGGCGCAACAGTTCTTTAAAGTGCCAGGGCCTAGCTTCTCGCAACCACTCATGTTGTGTGCGTTATATTTTTCACACGAATGGAAGGGACCTACAGTTTAATGCCGAATCCGAACGGCGGTTTGAGAAGCTTTTTCGTGACAGCAATACTCTCGGATGTTTGTCAGACGCTCGCGAGACGTGGGGCCGTGAAAAAAAACTTTTTGGTGTTTTCTGGGATTCGAACTTGGAACCTCATGCGTAGTGATCCGACACACTAACCACTTACGCCACGGCGCCCTATCGGGAAGAATTCTCCGTTCTAACTCAACTCGCTATTCTGCGGTCAATCGGGCCATCTACCACTAGTACATCCCTTCAACTGCACGGGTTCTCCGATGCCTCTGCAGTTGCGTACGCCGCAGTAATTTATTCTCGGTATCAGTTACCAAATGGACAGTTCGAAACCCAAATTGGGGCAGCTAAGACTCGGGTTGCTCCGCTAAAGCATATTACCATAACTCGTTTCGAATTGTGCGCAGCACTTTTATTGGCTAGACTTCTCGAAGCTGTGCAAAAATCCATTTGCCCAACGTTGGTTGAAACTTTAGAATTCATCGCTTTTCGTTTATTACCCATCACGGCGGTTTTCCGGGCTTAAGGACCATTATGACTTCGGCGACTTTCCATTGACTGGGAACATATTCTAGTCTAAGCGCGGCGTTTATAATGAACAGAAGCTTAATTAGAGCTTTTCTTGGTAGTGCTTTAAGAACCTCTTCCGTAATTAGGTCGTATCAGGAGCCTTCTTTGGTTTAAGTTTCTTTATTTCTTCCTTATTTTCGGTAAGTGTTGCATTTCTTATTACGCTATTGGCTGTATATGACGTATTTATATTTTGAATAAGAGCTTGTCCACCCAACGGTTTGAAAGTTTCTTCCAGGTGGATGGCCAAAACTAGCGCTTTCTCTTTATCATGCCTGGCCCATTCGTCTTGATTTTTCCTAATTGGGGCTGCTTGAATTTGGTTTTTTAATACCTTTTTTAGCCTTCCAAAGCCAGTAATTAGAATCTTTTTCTGCCATTAAGCTTTCTAGGTAAGTTTGCATTTCATTATTCTTAAGGTCTTTAATAGATCTTTTTAGTGAGTTGCACAAACGGTTAAGATGTGCTTTATGTTGCGGAGCTCGAGTTTGTTGCCATTTTTTGCGCGCTTTTCTCTTCTTCTTAATCATCTCTCTTATTTCCTGCGGATAAGTTTGAATGTAACTGGCCGGCGTTTTCTAAGGTTTGGGAGTATTCTTCCACGCGGCATTCTGTAGGATTTCGACGAAGCGATCAACTTCAACTTCAAGTTCATATGGCGGTTTAAGTGATACGCTCAGCTCAATATTTGCTTCAATATATTTTTTGAAGCCATCCCATTTAGTTTTCGCGCTGGTTAATCTGGCCGGTCCTGCTTTTTTAATCAGAGCTTCGCTTATCGTCATAATGATTGGAGAATGATCAAAGGAGAGATCAAAGCTTTCTTCTACTTTTATACAGCTGCCAGATAAAGAAATCGATCAGATCTGGTATCTTATTTCTATCAGCCGGCCAATATGTTGGTTTACCCGTCGAGTGAAAATCACAACTGTATTGCATACCCGCATTATAAAGCTTTCTACATTTCTGAGAGGTGTACCTTGAACACCAGAAGGGGTGTTTCACGTTGAAATCGCCACCAATAATAAAATTTGGTTTAAGGAAGTCGAAGGTGTTTGTGAAATCACTTTCTTCAGGTTTACATCGCAGTGGACAATATATAGACGAAATGTTGAAAGCAAAATGTCTATTTCTAACACGTACCGTGCTTACTGGCATTGCTTCTAATTCAATCTTTACTTCCGCCTAGTGTTCGGTACATTATTTTATGAACAAGGATGATCCGCCTCTGGCTCTTTCCGATGGGTGGAAGACGTGATACACGCTAAATCGCCTTATCTTAGCATTCGATTGCTTTGTCAGATGAGTTTCACAGGCTAAGCATATATCAATGTCTTTTTCTCGTATAAAGATTTCTAACTCGTCGAGTCTTCGTATAAGCCCGTTGGCGTTCCATGTAAGAATTTTAGGCGTTTGTTTTATATTCTGGTTGAAGTGCGCATGTTATAAATGTTGTTTTCTAAAGCAACTAGTCTCTCGAAAATAAGTTTGTTTGTTTTGGATTGCTCTTCAAGTTTCGCAAGAACTAGGGAAAAAACATGGAATACATGATCTTGTGAGCTACCTCTATCACCGTTTTCCAATGTCGCAGCTTGAGCAGGAGTCTTTACGTTAAAGTTTGGATGATATCTTGCTTTGATCTCCCGTGAGCTGTCGGTCTTGTACTGTGCTCTGTCGATATTAATGAATTTATTTGCGATTGAGGAGGTCGAGAAAGCGGGTCAGCTACGACGTTACTCTTGCCTGGCTTGTATTGCAATTCATGGTTATACTCTTCAAGGATTGCTTTCCAGCGCTTCATCTTACTGTTGTTGTTTTTGCTGCTTAGCGCGTAAGTAAGAGGCTGGTGATCTGTATAGATTTTAACGAAGGCGGATCCATACAAGTAACTACGCAGTGAGCTTAGAGCCCATATAATAGCCAACATTTCTTTCTTGTTGGCCGCGTAGTTCTCCTTAGTAGAACTAAGTGTTCGTGAGATAAATGTGATCGGTCGCCCTTCCTGTGACAGGACAGCTCCGATAGCATAGGCCCAATTCAAAAATGCAGTGTTGCGGCAACATTAAAGCAACAAGTTCCAAAAAGCAACATTTTGGCAGTGTTGCTCAAATCAATAGTTTTTTTTTGCAACATTTGCGCAACCAAACCTCAAAGAAGAGCAACCTGCGCAACAATTGTTTTGCTGTTGTTTTTCTTTGTTTTGAGCTCTTGTTTGTTTTTTCCAAGTGAGAAATGGATGAAAGGTAAACGTTTAACAATGTTAATGTATGTAAATATTTTTACTACATTCTCCAATTTCTCCTATTGTACATACCATTACAACACAATCGTTCATAAATTGTCAAAATAAATTGCGCAGGGCAACAGCAACAGTGCAGTAGCAAGGCAACAGCAACAGAAATCCTGTTCTGTTGCCGCAACACTGCACAGTTTTTTGACGTTTTTGAATTCACCCATAGTTAGATGCATCAGTGGTGAGTTCAAAGGGTATCTACATCTTCAAGCCTATCGCTAAACTCAGTGTTTATTGGCTGATCTATACCAGCGAAACATTCAGCATTAGGGTTAAGTATGCTTTCAACCAAACTTCTATCTTGTTTTTCAACTACCTTGCTGACTGTAGAGGTAATAAGTATATTTAGCTCGGGGGTAGATCGTATATCTGTATTCACGTTAAAACGCGGTGAAGTAGACGAATAAGAGGTGTTTTGATCGGCATTTCGACTCGGGTTATTATTACTACTAACAGCGGGTAAGGTGTTAGCATTAGTGGTTGCGGGCTGACTCACTGAATCAGTATTTTGATTTGCACTAGCCGACCTTAACGGACCAACCATTTTGGAAACAAAAACTTAATTAAATTAGTATTTATGATTTATTATAATATATTTTATATATATTTTTTCCTTAATTCAATTTTTGTTTAGATAACTTCACGTGTTTTTTATTTGTCTCTCTCATTCAGTTTCGTTTGGTAATAAATTTTTTCTTTAATTTCTGGTTACTTAATTTCTAATTTTAAAACTTAAGATTTTCTTTTTTTCCTCACAAATTTCTTTTACATAAAGGGGTATAATAATAATAAAAAAAAAACATTCCTTACAGTAAAATGATGGTGATTATTCCCATCGCTGGTTTTTTGCTCGGGCTCTGGATCAGATTTTGTTGATTCTGGATCGGGTGGTGCGGCTAGTTTCTACAAACTACCGTTGTGCTTACTGTGTCCAATATTTTTTTTTCCACTGTTCACTGTGAGCTACTCCGGGGCCCTTAAAGTTTTTCACTACAAAACGATTCCGGGGGACCAGTAGGTGCGAAGCGAAAATTTATGTTAGAAACACACACGGTGGCTACTTGAGGTGACTGGCTATTAAGCTAAACACTCCGCGTAACACAAACTTCCTTTGAAGTAAATGAAGTAAACGAAGATATGTAAGATACTGCAATGGTCACAGGTAAATGGTCTATGTCTAAATCCGACCAAGTCAAAATGCCTTCTCATATCCAGGAATTGTCTCGATACATCGTGTTTTCCCCTAATACGACTCAATAATATACCCATAGAGTATGTTGATTCTGCGAAGAATCTCGGCATAACCTTCAACAAAACACTAACCTGGAATGACCATATAAGATTAACTGTAGGTAAAACTTACGGAGGTCTTCACATGTTATGGGCCACACAACGAATTACTCCGATCAAAACAAGGATGAAGCTCGCCAAAATATTACTCATCCCAATTATATTATTCGGATGTGAACTTTTTTGTAACTGCGATTACGAACAAAGACGGAGACTTAATGTTGCCTACAATAGTATTGCACGGTATATCTATGGACTGCGGAGGTATAATCATATATCCTCGTTTTCTAAATAAATACATTGCCTCACTCTAGAGAACCTTTTTAGATTCCGAACAATAAGCATGCTTCACAATGACATACAAACACGTCAACCGCCCTATCTGTATAATAAGATTTGTTTTCCGCGTTCTACCAGAAGTCGTGACATTGTTCCCGTACGCTACTCGTTTCTAATATCTGAGCGGCAGTTTTTCATTCATGCCATCTGGCTATGGAATTCCCTTTCACGAACCATTAGATCGATACATTGTGCAACCCAGTTTAAGGTTAGACTTACGCAATATTTAGGAGCCCTTTGACGATGATGGTTTTATTTGGGTTAACTAGCTAAATTAACTTAATTGATATAATTCTTACTTGAATCGTTTGTATTTATCTTTATTATATGTTTTTTTATTTGTATTGCATTTTTTTCTTTTTTATTTATTACTGAAATACGGCTGAATTTTCACTTAGTAACAGAAATGTAAATATACAAATAGTATCGTAATACTGAAGCTTACACTAGCTTAAAAGATATTGTATCTTACTGTGTAGGACTATAAATAAAGAATAAACATTTGAAACATTTGAAGCTTGCCCTGTCACTGTTCCAAGTTCCCACAGGTACACTCGGATTTCCTTTAACCGCACGGGTTGGAATGCGGCTGCATCGAGTGGGCCAGACGCTAAGTCAGCATTTTGATGACTGTGGGACTGCAAATTCCGGGATGCGATGTGCGCGTGGAGTTTTATTTGAAGAGTTCAGTGTTTTATGTGTTAACTTATATATTCCGAAAGCAGACGAAAAAAAAAAAATTAAAAATAAAATTTCTCCCTAGCGCACACCCACACGCACACGATCTCTTTTATTTTTTCTTTATTGACCGATACTAGCACTTGGGTGTATCCCACTTCTGATGTTTTTAGTCGAGTGTTAAAATTAAACGCAAACACGTCTTCGTAGTTTCGCTGTCTTTATTCGACTCCCCGCCTGGCAGTGTGTCGAGCATAATCGTAGTATAATGCAATATAATGTGTGGTAAAACTTAAAGCTAAGAGAATACAATGTGTGGTGAAACTTAAAGTTAAGAGAATACAATGTATGGTGAAACTTAAAGCTATGAGAATAATAACAAACACTTAGACAAAAGATCTATATAGTAAGAGAGTGGCCGTGTCTACACTTACTAGGTATACTTATTGCTATACTACTGTGGGTTATATTCACTGCGGTTTTGGCTTTGATCAGTTTTTCTTCTAGATGCTTCTCCATGCTTAAATTGCTCGTAAAATAAACTCCAAGGTATTTGTAGTCCTCAACTACTTCAATGATCCCGCCATTATAGGTCCACCTTTCGTTCAAGCAAATTCTACCTCCCCTTTTCTTGGAAATCATCACTTTCGACTTTTCCAAGTTGACTGAAAGACCCCATAAACTGCAGTAATTGTATAACCGATTAATCATCAGCTGCAAAGCTACTGGTGAATATGCGAACACGACTATATCAGCCGCAAAAAGCAACGCCTTTATGAGTACCCCAGTAAATTCAATGCCTCCTGGCAGGGAGTCCACTAAGTCTTCTAAAAATAGTGCAAATAAGGGCGGACTCAATGTGCAGCCTTGTCTTACTCCTGGTCTTGCTTGGAACCACTCGGACTTTTCCCTTCCATTCCAAACCGACACCTATGTATCTTCATAAAGGTTCTGGATGACTCGTCCGAACTTCCGTGACAGTCCCTTGCCATACAGCTTGTAAATTAAAGCTCTGCGGTCTATAGTATCATATGCTGCTTTGAAGTCGAAGTAGAATAGAGTTTTTTATTTTTCGAGATAAAAGATTCTGCAATCCTACGCAAAACGAAGATGTGGTCTATTGTGAAATATCCTAGTCTAAAACTTCCCTTAAATTCTTTTAATAGCTTATTTACGCGAATCCATTCTGTAAGCCTGCTTTGCAAAATCGAAGTGAAAATCTTATAAGTTGCATTTAGGACGGAAATCCCACGATAATTTCCCGGATCACTCGTGCAGCCCTTTTAATCGATAGGAAAAATTAAAGCCTCCTTAAACTGTTGTGGTATATTCCCATTATCCATCACATCATTAAACCACCACGCCGCTTTTTTTTTACTGCTTCCGTCGTTCCTAGGGGAGGGATACGATTCTTTTATAACTTCCACAATTGTGTCGAGATCAAATTCATGCACCTTTCTCAATACTACGCCGAGTTGTCTTTTATAATTGAACGCATTGTCTTCATTCCACCTCAATTTGGGAAGGAGCATCAAGTTTTGAATTCCCTCGCTCTCATGTGCTTCGAGTCTAAATGTTAAGATTATTGGCATATGATCCGAATATGGTTTTTGGTCTACCTCGAAGTCGGTGACATATGAATTCCAGTCTCCTCCTATGAGACCGTAGTCTGTGGCTAGGGCTGCCCACCGTACTCCAAAATAGAGTATTGTACTCTATTTCATGTAGGTGTACTTTATAATCCTCTTCTTCCTTTTTCAGCGAGGTTATGATCCGAAAATAAGGGATCATAACCCTCCCACTTCACCGCATTTCTACTGATTCGCCTGTGGAGTTCACCTATTTGACCTCAGAAAATATCGGCAGGCCTGCCGATTTTAGATCACTCGGTTACTAAGGCCAATGAAATGCCGATGTCATCGCATTTGTCTGATCCAGGCGTTTATAGGCCTACCTTTCCTACATCGCGATGTCTTTGGAACGTGCGTTGATATTGCCTTTTTAACAGGGTTCAAATGATCTCTTCTTTGAACGTGGCAATACCAGCTGAGCCGGTCGCGCTATATTTTTTGTACGATGGTTTCTTTGATGTGAAAGCTTCCACGGATCGTCGAACTTCTTATTCGATCAAGCCTTGTTACTCCTTGTTGTATTTGGCGATGCAACAACACCGAACTACGATAGCGATACCGATACTGGAATAATGGAATTAAAAGACAGAGATTCCTTTCGCGTAACGTGCGGCTCTGCAACCAGCAATCAACTCCCTGTTCGCGTCACAGTTCATATCTTTTATGCTCTTTTGCATTGCCTACTTCCAATACACGCATCGGGTCAAGTCCGTAATGCGATATGGGAGACACATGTTTTGCCTTTCTTCGTTGTTCCTTACGCAACACTTGGGTGGTATAATTCTGTGATACACACGGAAGGTAATCTGAGTATTGAAGTGACCTCGATTGTGTATCGGGTATCGAGTCACTTCCGCGACACACATGTTTCGCTTTCAGAGGGTAAAGCGAACCCATGTTGATATTGAATGTGATATGCGAGTGAATAATGTCACTGTGCCACTATGTCATGCAGAAATGCATGTGTGGTCTTTGATTTTGGTGCCGCTGTGTCAAGAAGGTTCGGGTGCCCCAGTGTTACAATGGAATGTGTGTTTTGGGCACAACATCCTGCTGTCATGCGAAGCATCTTCATCTCAGCTGCCGTTAATTTACTCTTATACGTTTTCTACATCGTCCAACATTGTGAACCGTATGTGAGTGCTGGACGCACAACTGCGGTGTAGAGTCTTCCTCTCAACTTAGGGACCATTTTTCTGTCACAGAAGATAGCGGAATTTTCTTGCCATTTCATCCACCCTACGCTTACGCGATGGTTTATGTCGTCATCACAAGTTGCTTTGCTATTGATCATAGATCCCAGATATTTGCACTTTTCGCACTTGGGAAGCACTGTTCCATTCAAATAAACGTCTGGAATAGGATGTAGGATCCTCACTTATGATGACTCCATCATCAGCAAAGAATAACTGATGTACCTTGGGGTCCATCATTTTACCTTCAAGCAGATAATCAAGGACTGTAATAAAGAGCAAAGGACTTAAGACGCTTCCCTGGTGCACCCCGACTTTGATTGGGAACTCTTCGATTACTCCAGCGGGGCATCTTACTCTTGTCTTTGCTTCTTCGTACATGTCCATGATCATCTGTACATACGTTTCTGGAACCCCTCGATGTCTTAGCGCCACCCATATCACAATTCGTGGTTGTCTGTCGAATGACTTTTCAAAGTCAACCAATACAATATGCAATATGCAGGAATCACGATGCCTTTCTATTATGATCCTTATACTTTGCATTGCATCTGTGGTTGATTTACCCGAGACAAACTCGCACTGATCATCAGATAGCCGTATTATTTTTCGCAGTCGGCCACCTAATACCCGCTCAACGATCTTCATGGTGTGTGACATCAGCTTGATCGAACGGTAGTTATCACAGTTTCGTGTATCACCATTCCCTTTGTACATAGGGAGAAAGTAAATTTCCCTCCATTGATTCGGCATTGGGTCACCTCTCACAAATTTGGAGATGAGAATTCTGAGCCATGGAAAAACATAGTGATTCCTTAAGGGATTCGCATATTGTATTGGTTGACTTTGAAAAGGCATTCGACCGACAACCACGAGATCTGATATGGGTGGCGCTAAGACATCGAGGGGTTCCAGAAACTTATGTACAGATGATCATGGACATGTACGAGGGAGCAAAGACAAGAGTAAGATGCCCCGCTGGAGTAACCGAAGAGTACCCAATCAAAGTCGGAGTGCACCAGGGAAGCGTTTTAAGTCCTTTGCTCTTTATTACAGTCCTTGATTATCTGCTTGAAGGTACGGTGATGGACCCCAAGGTACATCAGGCGAGAAAATTCCGCTATCTTCTGTGACAGAAAAATGTCCCCTAAGTTGAAAGGAAGGCTCTACACCGCAGGTTTACGTCCAGCGCTCACATACGGTTCACAATGTTGGACGATGTTCAAAAAGTATGAGAGTAAATTAACGGCAGCTGAGATGAACATGCTTCGCATGACAGCAGGAGTGACAAAGCTTGATCGAATAAGAAGTTCGAAGATCCGTGGAAGCTTTCACATCAAGGAAACCATCGTACAAAAAATAGAACGCGACCGGGTCAGTTGGTATTGCCACGTTCAAAGAAGAGATCATTTGAACCAAGTTAAAAAGGCAATATCAATGCACGTTCCAAAGACATCGCGATGTAGGAAAGGCAGGCCTATAAACGCCTGGATCAGACAAATGCGACGACATCGGCATTTCATTGGCCTCAGTAACCGAGTGATCCAAAATCGGCAGGCCTGCCGATATTTTCTGAAGTCAAATAGACGAACCCCACAGGCGGATCAGTAGAAATGCGGTGAAGTGGGAGGGTTATGATCTCTTGTTTTCGGATCATAGCCTCGCTGATAAAAGGAAGAAGAAGAACAAAAGTATTTTGAACCTCACTTCATGAACAATATTTCCGCACCATCCATCTACACAAATGTTACAAACTTGTTTTCTTCCTCCTTTGTATAATAAAGACCGGCTAATGTGAACCAAGCCTAAAACTCAGGTGTTTCTGAACGGTCCCACAATTTTCAAAATATGTATAATAAATGTCAATGTGATAAGTTGTTGTGTCAAAGTGTCATTTTCATTGTGTAATTTGTAATCGTATAAAATCAATAAAATCAATAATCAAAATTCGTGCAAAGTATTTTCGTTTTTGCTTTAACTTTTTGTGAATGTTTTTTGTTTGGAAAACGAAAAATGTATGACGAAAATAATAATAACACCGATCGTGAATACGGTGATAACAACAGCACACCTAAAAGAAAATTCGGTACTCAAAAAAAGAATTCAGAAGCACACAAAGTTATGGGAAAAAGAATATAATTGGTTGACAAACGACCCAGAAAGTGATACGAACGCAAAATGCATCATCTGTGGTGTAATTTTCTCTATTTCTTGACAGTAGAAAAGGGAATACAAAACAAACTTTTGGATTTCTACGAAAATGCTGATGAGAGTGCCGATGGTATGTTCACAGCCATAAAAAATTCTATGGATATGTACAAAATCCCTTTTAATCGAGTATCGGGCCTCAGCGCAGATAATACTAATGCAAATTTTGGTGCCCATCATTCTTTATACACAAATATGGTTGATATAGTACCTGATCTCATAAAGGGTGCAAAATTGTGTAAAACATGGAATGATTTTCCTTGCTTATGATGTTGAAAATGTTATATTAAAAATATGTAGCCATTTTTCAGTGTCAGCTTGTAGAAGCGAAGAATTGAAAAAAATTCTTGCTGTAGTTGAAGGAGACTTTCATGAACTTAAAAGACACATTGGAACTGGTGGTTGACGTTACTCCATTGTATCGATACTATCTTATTAAATTGGCATGCAATATGTAATTATTTTAACAGTCTTAAGGATGATTGTCCTCAGATAATTCAAAATCTGTTAATGTTAGATAGTGAGCATGAGTTAATTGAAATTTACTTACAGTTTGCGAGCCACACTTTAAATATATTTAATAAAACTATTAAGTCTCTGGAAGCTAACTATGTCACAATTGTAGATGTTTTTAGTATAATGGATAATTTAAAATCAGAATTGCTGCAAAGAAAAACGTTAACTTTTTTGGCTATACAACAAAACAGAAATGAAAACCCATTGAGCAATAATCACCTAACCTGTTTAATAAGATAAGAAGTAATTTATTTTTGTTTATAGACAAATGTTTGATTTATTTACAAAAATGGTTTAATTTTAGTAGTGATAACTAGCTATCTTCATTAAATTCAATATCTTTCAAAACGTATATTGAATTTAAAAATTTGGAACAAATTATTGAGGGAAAACTCAATTTACAATAATTAAACATACACATGGACAGTTCATATTCAGAAATAATAATTTTAAAACAACTGCAGGGCGAATTATTAAGCAACACTAATTTTATGGAAAAAAATACTGGAGAAAAATGGCAATTTATTTTTAAAAAATTTCCTGATGAATTTATTTATTTAAAAAAAAATTGTTAGTTATATACTATCTGTTCCTGCTACTTCAGCATTCACTGAGAGAGGATTTTCGGTCATGAATGTGAAGTGGCGAAAAGAGAGGAACAGAGCTTCATTAAAATTGATTAAAAATGAGCTCCTGGTCTATATGAACCTAGAGTTAGAATGTTTGGATTCACACAATTATTTTAAAAACAACAAAAAATTGTTATGTACTGCACAAAGTACAAAAAAATATATTTTTAAAAAGTGAAATAAATGATACTCTTTTTTATTAAACTGTACTCTTTACAAATGTGAACTCCCCACATTATCGGAAGTACTTGTTCCGTTTTGAAGTCGAAGCTCGTGCGAGTTACACAGCTCTAATAATTTAGCAGCTCTCGTATTCACTAATTAATCTTTTGATTGTCGAACTATTCCAGCTGAGTTGTTTTCAGATCCTGCTTCATTGCCTGTTCGTGCGTTCAAGTCGCCTACGATTAATATATTTGGATTGTCGCCACACAATAGAGTCTCTTGTAACCTGCCGAATTCCTCCTCCCAACGATTATAATTCAGATATGTTGGAAGTATCCAAAAACTCGAGTTATTAAATTGTAAGCTCAGGTAAGTTAATCCATTTAATTGTTTGAATTCACAGCTGATTCCCTTAAGATCTCGTTCAAAGGATCGAGGATAGTAGTCAATGGTGCACCAATTGAAAAATGTCCTGGGGTAAGAACTTCTAGATCACTTGGAGCCGATGATATCGGAGTTAATGGGCTTGAGTTGAGGACTGCTTCTATTTGTGCTAGGTCTGTGGTAAATTCTTCTTGCGTTAATGCTGCAGTCGATAATACTCGCTTCATGTGGTATTTGGCGGATTTGACCGCGGCTTCCCACAAGCCCCCAAAGTGTGTAGATTTTGGAGGGATCAGTTTCCAGTAGATCATGGTTGATCATCAATGGTTGCTGATCCTTCCTTGGTAAAAATCTTTGAATAGAGTTCGTTGAGTTCATTTCGGGCTTCCATAAAGTTTATTGCGTTATCCGAAATTATTTTGGCTGGGCAACCACGTCGCGCCACAAATCTTTTTAATGCTCCAATAAATGCTTGGGTTGTTAGATCTGTTGCCAGTTCTATATATGTAAGTGTACGGCCTTTGTCGCAAAGCATACGAACACGGATACATAAGCCTTTGCTGGTTGTTTACCCCTTACTCTGTAGTGGATATATACTGGTCCCAGAAAGTCCACTCTAATATTTATGAATGGGCTTGAAGGCTGAACTCGTTCTGGTGGTAAGTCACCCATTAATTGCTCGATGCTTCTTGGTTTTGCCTTGAAACAGCACATTGAGTTGTGTACGATAGTTTGGGCTAGTTATTTCCCTCTTAAAATCCAATAATTTTGCCTTGATGTCACGAGTAGTGCTTGTAAACCGGCATGTAGATAATCGTAATGCAATTGTGTCATTAATAGTTTCGTGAAAACATGTGAGCTTGGCAGAATCATTTGATGTTCGGCTTGATATGGGATAATGGATAATGGCCCTGATAATATCTTTAACATCCAGAAATGGTGACAAAGAGCTCAAATGACTTTTTCTGACCACTGTCCTAATACGATTCGTGAGTGCGTCCAGAAATTTGTTTCCTTAATGTCAATTGGTAGGCCTTGCTTCACAAACTTTACCAATTGTGTCATCAGTTTAGAGGCACGTATTTCAAGACGAGGAATGGTTTGTTGTTTGATTGGTCGTACTCGAAATGTTGAGCACACCAACTACGCCTTTGCTTCTCCTTGATGATTTGTAGATTTTAGAAAACGACGGCTCCATATGCTCGTTGAGTGGCATCAGGAAATGCATGGAGCTCAGCGTAAGTTGTATCTGCCAACATTATCTGTCGAGGTATTTTTAATTCGTTGAGCTGGCAAAGACCCTTTCTGAATGCCATCTACTTTGTGTGCATCTCCATGGGTAATGCAGCATCCCAGTCTAATTTGGAGATCCATAGTTCTTGGATAAATATGTTAGCTAGTACTCGTATCACTTCTGGATTCACAATGCCCATTGGATCAAAAACGTGAGCACTGTCGGCTAATATGGATCGCTTGGTAACTCTTGGTGTCTCCTTCCATTTCGTTTTGATAAGGAATTGATCTGATGATGGTAACCTGGTTAGACCATCAGAGTTTTGGCAGACCCTTCATTTTGATTGTATAGAGGATTTTCTGTTTCACAATCGGCTTTTGGTACATCTGCAAGTGCTGGTGCATTAGCACACCATTTTCCCAGGTGAAATTTTCCCTCTTCAAGTAACCGTTTAAGCTCCATCTGCATCTGAAGAGCCTTATTTAAATCATTGCTGCCCGTTAAGATATCGTCCAGGTATATATCTCGTTGTATGATGGTCGCTGCCAGTGGAAGCTTGTCCTTTCTTGTTTAAGCCAAATCTTGGAGACATCTTATTGCTAGATACAGTGCAGATTTGGTTCCGTACGTCACGGTGTTGAGTTCATATAGCTTTAGTGGTTGATCAGCGGATTCTCTCCAAATGATAGAACTAGAACTGCTTTCCGGACGTGGTACACAATGATGTGGTAGGAAGAAATGAGGATCTTTAATTAATGTTGACTTGCAATTGATGTATTCCATGTCGCCTAATTCTATATATTCTTTCATGAATTCAGCGTACTGTTGGCAAATCGCCAGTGTTTTGTTCAACCCCTTCTCTAGGTTCAAAAATCTCCGGGAAGCTATTTCCCTGGATTCTCCAAGACTGTCTGGGTTATTTTTGAATGGAAACTTCATAATATAACGGCCAGAATTTATCCTTGTTGTAGATGTGGTGAAGATTTCCTCGCATTGCTTTTCCTCCTTAGTCAATCATCTCTGGTTGCTTATCGATCCGGTTGGAGTTTCCTCTAGGCTCCAAAACCGATGCACAAGATTATCCAAAGCGAAAGTGTCCACCCCGATGCCACTAAATAGTGCTGAGGTTACGTTAAATGTAGTTCTTCCAATGGCTACCCATCCGAATAGTGTATTCTGCAACGTGGCCCCTCCGTTGTTGATTTTAATTTGGCCTACGGATAGCAGCTCGGGATAAAGGTCTGCTCCGATTAGAATACCGACTTCTTGTGGTTGATTAAATGTTTGGTCTGCCAATTGGATGTTCTTCGGTAACTGCCAATGACTACGGTCGATATATTGGCTTGGTTGCCGTGACGTTATGGTTTTCAAGACATAAACTTGTAAATTAGCGCTATAACCAGTAACGCGAGATTGAAGGCAGATATTAACCTTCTTACTGATTTGGATGGCTGTGTTTCCTATTCCGGAAATTTGCACTGCTTCATTCTTTGCAACTAGTCGTAGCCGGTTTGCTAATTTCTCGGTGATGAAAACCGATTGAGATCCAGAGTCCAACAATGCTCTTGCCTTGGTGTAGGTGTTATTCCGAGTGAGTACATTGATAACAGCCGTTCCCAAGAAGAGAAATTTTGATGCTGTCGTGGTTGCTGACAAGCTGGTTCTATTGTCAATCGGAATCTGCTGTTGAACCTCTGGCGTGGTGTGGAGCAAAGTGTGGTGAAATTTGTTGCATTTAGTGCAGTGCCCAGCAGTACAGTTTGACACCTTATGACCAAATCGTAAGCAATTGATGCACCTATTCAAATCCTTTACTTGCTTAAGTCTTTCTCTTGGGGAGAACTGTAGAAACATAGGACATTTGACACGCATGGAACATCTTTTATCCTCTTTTCCAGCTGTAAGGGATACTCGTGATGATCGTCTTGCATCATCTGTATTTACTTCGGGATTTTTCGTACCCAGTGCCTCCAGCGATTGGAATCTTGTTTCCAAAAATAAAAGGAAGTCAGCGAAGCTGGGTAGTGCCTTTGGCGATTGTTCCCAAATGGTTAGTGTGTTTCTATCCAACTTGTTCAGAAGAATATTCATCAGAAGTGCATCCCAATTTGTGGTGTCGATACAAAGGTTTTGCAAACTCAAGAGGCATTTTTGTGTGGTGTCGTGTAGTGATTTGACTTGATGTGCTCCTTCGTATTGGATGGTAGGCTGCGCCAGTAGCTTATTTACTAAATCAGTCACCAATAGCCGGGTATTTTCATATCGCTCGGTTATTACCTTCCATGCAGCGATATAATTCGCGTCGGACGTGGTAAAATGGCGAATCGGTTTTTCCGCTTCACCCGTAAGAGTTGTCTTTAAATATAACAACTTTTGACAGTTTGTAATTTGCTGATTGCGTTCTAGTTCAGTGAACAAATCACTATACTGTCTCCACTTCAAGTAGTCCCCATCGAACTTTGGAAGAGTGATTTTTGACAGGCTGTGCATAGAATTAGCCCTGGAAGTTGTTGCTGCAGCCGTAGGTGTAATTGCCTGAGCGCTCAACTTGTTCACCTTAGTAGACAACTGGATTAATGAATTTTGAGCCATTCTCTCTTGTTCCACGTATTTTTCCATGTTGTATCCAACTGCATTAGTGTCTTCTTCAAGCTCTCCTATTTGCTGATGCAATTCTTCTAGCTGCACCCAATATTTGTGTTCAGCACTTATATTGATTTCGCAGAACACCTTTGAGTCCTTTTCGTCATCCAGGCTACTGAGCTTACGCCGGAGTGTTTCCGAAGTAACCCTATGTCTTCTTAGTAGCCTCTGCATCTCAGTCGATGGTTAAGTGGATCGAGTGGGTGCCACTGGCTTATACCCTTGAGTTGACTTAATTTCGGATGCAGATGTCTTGACTGTTTGATTTCCTCATACATCTGCTTCAGTTTAATCAATATACGGTATAGTATCTGCTTTTACGAAGGCTTTCACCCGGTCGTGGTTGTCGGTAAACTCCCGCATAAGCCTTCAATTAGGGTCAACGTTTTTAGTCCCTATATGCGGCTGTTTTCCTGGCGGGACTATCTTTGCCAGTATTGTTTTGCAATTTTTGTAGCTCCTCTGCTATGGCCTTTTGCCTGGCGATGATGCGAAATACTTCTATCTCCTCCATGGTCACTGCGTCGCAAGTGTGCTCGATGGCTTATCGAACGGGGAAACTTTACGCCTCGCCTGCTGATAATAGTACCAGTGTTGTAGCCCTGGTAACGCGTGTTATATTCTAGACTATCCTAGAGAACAATGAATACCAGTGTTTGAAGCCTTGGTAACGCGTTTGTCAGTTTAAGTTGAATAAAGTGATTTGCCCTTTACCTCTAATGGGGGGAAGCAAGATCACGTCGGGGTCACCAAAAATGAAAAGATCTCTTTTGATCTAGTAAAATGTTAGTGAAACGTCTGAACATTTTGTGGCAAGTGACTTTATTTTACAAAATGCATCGGCCTAAATACTATTACAGAATAATTAAATTGTGAGAATATAATAATAGGAATAAATAGTGGGAATATCATTTCGGGAACAAACATGTGGAACTGCTCGGAGGACGAAAGTCGCCACCTGCTGCGTCTCAGATTTGGCTGTAGGGAATGCAGGGTGGATGACAGTCGCCACCTGCTGCATCTCATATTCGGCTGTAGGGAATGCACGGTGGATGAAAGCCGCCAACTGCTGCATCTTCTATTCGACTGGAGTTAGTGCATCGTGGGAGAGTTAACGTGTATATTGGCGGGATAGCTGGAGACTTCTCTGCAAGACACTGCTGTGTGTGTGGTTTTAAGTTTCAACAATCGTATTCCGCCGAAAAATTCCAGCGCATTTTGAAAAAATAAACAAATTTGGAAAATCTTCTTTAAATTTTTTCCACCCGATTAATATGCACCTGGTCAAAAGACACCAAACGATGTTACAATATTCCAGAAGGGAACGAGCAAGGGCTATAAAAAGGGTTATCAGTGAATGAGGACTAGAAAACTCAACAGCATTTTGATAAGGCCAACCATGGAATTAGCTTTTGACGTTATATAATCCACATGATCGCAAAAAGTTAAGGCCTGATCAGAAACGATGCCAAGATCCTTAACCACATTTACCCGAGTTAATTCTAGAGAATTAATGGTGTATCGGTGAATAATTGGGTTGGAAATCTGCAAAAAGTTATTACGTTACATTTCTTTATATTAAGAAAAAGACAAAATTCTTCGCACCATATTGTAAGAGTATTAATATCACTTTGGAGCTTTATACAATCATTTAAGCTTGAAATTCCTAAGAACAGCTTTAGATCATCTGCATATAGTAGGCATTGACTGTAGCTTAGCACAGTTGTTTTATCATTGATAAATATAATGAAAAGTAAGCGGCCCAGATGACTACCTTGAAGTACACCTGAGCTGCAGTTGATTAGTTTTGAAAGAAAAGATTCAAGCATTATTTGCTGTTGAAGATTTACTCAATGAATCAGAAAGAAGTTTGCCAAATTGTAAGCGTGTCATTTTTCTAGCCGGATTGTTTCTGATATATAATTTTCAGCATTGCCACAATGCGAGGATTGCCCATCCAATATCAGCAACGCTTTACCCTCCGATTTTCTACGGGAGAAATGGTTTTTCAGCCAAGAAAAAAAGATTTCTCTGGTAACGTATGCTCATTTTTTACCCATGTATACGTAAGAACCTGGTGCCATACTATCCTCAAACTCCTTCTTCGTGTTTTTGCCTTTAAAACAAATATGGAAGCTAGCTAAAATAAATATTCTGTAAATGATGACAAACCTTTGAAGACACAGGCTGGTGGTAAAAGCTGCCCTCGGCATTACAATAAACGAATACCGTGATCGTCTCGCCCTTTTCGCCAGATGTGATTGCTGCAACATTTCTGGAGCCCATTTCTGCCACGATTAGTTCTGGGCGATTATTCAGCTGACATCCAGTCTCGTCCATATTATGTACATTTCGAGGCTCTCCCATAAAATTATTTTCTAGGAGAACCTTTTCCAAAAAATTAAAATAATTTTTGATCGCGCCTGAGTTCATTCCCATTGCCCGAGCCTGGCAAACTCCTTCCTTCCTTCCTTCTATCCATCCGTAAAGGATAAGTCTGGATATCGCTTCAAAAAAAGTTCAAACCACCCTATACCAGCTTTTTTGTCTCTACATAATCGGTGCTCAATTTTGTAACTTTCAGCAATGCCATACGCCATTCGACATACTTCGACTTTATTTGGAGCGAACCCATAGGACTGTAATTTTTTTAAATGGGCTATCATTTTCAGCTCGACATCAGATCCCAAAGCCTCTTTTTTGTTGCATTCAGTCTTCAAGTGCCTTCTTAATGTTGTTGCTGGTATTTTAAATAAACTTGCAGCGGCATTAATGGATGTTGAGTTCGATCTTATAATTTCGAGTGCATCAGTTAGGTCACATTCCCTCCTTAAACAACCATTGGAGTTGGTCTTTCTCTTGTATATATTTGGCATTTCTATTATTCAAATATTTACGTATGCAATGAGAGATGTGAGAACTAATGATAAAACCTAAAACACAAGCAAAACTACGCAGAGGGGGAAATGGTACACTAGCCATATCACCCTCACAAGAATGCGCGGTTTGGGGAGAGTACGATAACTTTGGCGCCAAAAATTGATAACGTTTTTTATAGATGGGTCAAAAACAAGCATTTTTTACTATGGGAGGGGAGGGGGTCTATCTCGCCCCGTTTAGGAGGTAGGGGCAATTTTAGAAAAAAATTACTTAAAATGAAAAAAGAAAAATTATTAAAAAACAGCGGCAACACTTACAATGAAGTATTATACCGGTTGTGAAAGCCAGAAACCTGTTCTTTAATCTAAATTTAAATTAAATTATTTATGTCAACAGTTTTTAAAAAATTCGGATGCAAACTCAAAATTTTGATAAAAAAAATATAAAAAAAAAACAAAAAACGAGCCACCCGGGTACTGTTAATTAAGAAAACTGTTGATCTAGGCGCCTGCCAGACGTTTAATCTGTTATTCATTCACTTACCTCAAAGGAAGACCACGTTAATACTAAAAAACAAAACAAAAATAGTAATTTTCAATTTTCTCAAAAACTAGAAGACATAAAACCATTTGGTTTTTTGTGTTCGATTCAGAATTGATTGACCACAAAAAGCCAATTTAGCACTTCATTTCACCATTTTGAAAAACAATTGGTCCAAACTTTTTTTTTCATTTCTTCTTATCAAAATTTTGAGTTTGCATGCGAATTTGTCAAAAACGATTGACATAAGTAATTTAATATAAATTTAGGATTAAAGAACAGATTTATGGCTTTCAAAACCGATATAGTACTTCATTGTAAGAGTTGCCGTTGTTTTTAATATTTATTTTTTTTTTTTTTCATTTTAAGTCATTTTTTTCTAAAATTGCCCCTACCTCCTAAACGGGGCGAGATAGGCCCCCCCCTCCCATGGTAAAAAAATGCTTGGTTTTGACTCCTCTATAAAAGGCCGTTATCAATTTTTGGCGCCGAAGTTATCGTACTCGTGCCCGCCGTTTCCTTCCTTCGAGTAAAACGCCAATGAACTCGAAAAAACAAAACTTAACGTGTTCGATCATGTCCATTCACATATACAAGTCTTAATACATTCTTAACCATGCATTTGTGTACAAGAACGACTGCCAGTCGCCAAAACTTACCGTTAAAATCGAGCACAAGGATGAAAAAAAAATGTTCGATAGAAAAATACGCACTTTTTTTTAGCACACAAACACATCATATCAGGACTACTACAATCAAAACAAATAAAAACACAGGAGGAAAAATTGAGGAGAACGAGGGAAACAAGGATGCTGAGGTGACCAGTTGGCCAAGTAGCACCACCACAAAGATGCACGGAACGACGCGAGCCACCCGCAGTAGGAAGGGTGACGGTCGAACCAACCGACCAGAAATCAGATTTTCTCAAGCTAGGGGAACACATTAGAGTAGCGGTTCCCAAACTTATTATAATCTGTGGAACCCTAAACAAGGCCCAAATATATTTCGGAACCCCACCTCTTAACGATATAAAAATGAAAACACATTTCAAAATCAATTTTTTTATTTAAGATATTTTTCTAAAGGTTAGTGTGAAGAATGAAACTGTTTCATTTTTTGATTTTTAATTTTTTTAAGATTGACTTCTACCAGTATCTCCGAAAGCTGTATTCGCATATCTGGGCAGCGTCCAATCTCGATCTGTATTTAGTCTTTGCATAAGTATACGCTGAAAAGCCTGCTTCACAGCGATGCGTTGTGACAAAAGGGAGCAAATTTAATATAGCCTGTTTGGCAAGCTCAGGGTATTCACTCCTAATACAAAAAAAAAAAACAAATATATTTGGCGCAACAGCTTTTTAAAGTGGCAGGGCTTAGCTGCCCGCAACCACTCATGTTGTGTGCGTTATATTTTTCACACGAATGGAAGGGACCTGCAGTTTAATGCTGAATCCGAGCGGCAATTTAAGAAGCCTTTTCGTGACAACAATACTCTCGGATGTTTGTCAGACGGTCGCGGGAGGTGGGACCGTGAAAAAACTTTTTGGTATTTTCTGGGATTCGAACTTGGAACCTCATGCGTAGTGATCCGACACACTAACCACTTACGCCACGGCGCCCACAATTCACTCCTAATGCCAACCCAAATTCGTTCGCTGGGTTTTCATTAGAAATGGATTTTGTACCCACTCGATGTCAGTTTTCGTATCTGGAAAGTAATCTAATAAAGATCTTACCAAATGTCCAGCGATCATATTGCCAATATCTGCTCTGAGCTCTAGCATGTTTCCTTGCAAGAATTCATGTAAACTGGAAAACATTCAACATTGTTCTTCTGTACACAGGTAAGCCAGAAATTAATTTTTCTTTTTAAAGCTGCCAGTTTGTCTCTCGCAAAAAATACTGTTATGGATTTTCCCTGCAAAGCAGTAGCAGTTCCGTTAAACTTTTCAAAAATGTCTGCAAGATAAGCTTATTTTGTTATCAATTGCTCATCATGCAATGCATCCAAATGGTTTGCAGATGAAGACATATGTTTGTCCAGTTGGAAAACGTTCAACTCATCACGAAGTTGAAATAATCTAAATAAAGCTTTTCCTCTGGAAAGCCATCTTATTTCCGTCTGCAGAAGAAGTGCTTCGTACTGACTTCCCATATATTCGCACACTTTTTTGAACAATCTCGATTGGAGAGGACGACTTTTTACGAAATTTCCAATCTTCACAGCTTCATCAAGAACTTATTTCAAATCAGTTGGCATTCTTTTTACCACAAGTGCATAACGATGCAAAATACAATGACTGCTGTTACTTCCTGGCGCAATGTTTTTAATTTTTGACACGACCCCGTTAACCTTTCCTACCATTACTGGGGCTCCGTCGCTACATATATCAATACATTTTTCCCAACTAATGTTGTGTTTATTTATAAAACAATTTATGGCCTTGAATATTTATTCACCAGTTGTATTGATTTCCAAAGGTGTGCAGATGAGCAAATCTTATAGAATAGATGTGTCGAAGGTATACCTCACGAATACAAGAAGTATTGAAAAGGCGGCAACAATCGTGCTTTCATCGAGTTGCATTGCAAACATATCAGAAGCATTCAATCTGCGAGTTTTTTTTTATTTTGGGAAAAGAATTATATTTTGTAGAGGTGACAATTCTGAACAACTTTTCATATAACTCACCTGGGCAAGTGACAGGTAATTTCAGGTAATGCGTGCCCAATTGGGCACGCTGGTCATAACTCACAAAAAAATTCAAAGGGTGTGTTTGTATGGAAGAATTTTTTTATTGAAAATGAACGACAAAAGTTGTATGAAAATGATTTAAAAAAAACGATATTTTGTTCAAAAAGCATCGGCGGCGCGTCTCAGGTCGTGTGAAATTCCATGAAACAGTTCTTTGCACTGCTGAGGCACAGATGAACTTGACATTTCCGGCAAACAAATCGAGTTCGTGAGTCGCAGCCAGGTTTTTTGCATCGATGTCGAGTTGAAGCGTGCTCCGGCAAGTGGCCGATTGTGTCTAGTCGTACATCCTTCGGTGGCAAAGAAGAAACATTCACTCGACCCCGCTTGGCCGCGATTTCCGATTCCAACTTCGATGGACGACCAGGTTTTCGTGCCAACGGTATTCCGGATTTCGTAAGACAAGTGGCCACTCCCATGATAAATTCGTACAATTTTAGTGGCTTCGTAGTTTGTATCGTACAATCGAAGTGGCGTCGATATAACATCCAAGCGTTGATGATGGCCATATCGCACATGTGGTAGAAAAGGTGATGTGTCCATTTGCCTCATTTGATGCGGATGCAACATCGACTTCAATGCTTCATTGCCACTGCTAGCTACAACAGCGTAGCTAGCAACGTTCGGAACATTTGCTTCGTCAGCGGAAGCTGCAACATTTCGTGTCTTTTGACGTGAGGGCACACCAAAGTCGTCACCATCATCGTCACGATTCATTCGTAGAGCAGCTTTGAAGTCAAATTCCGGATCTATGTCGCTATCGTCCTCGGAAAAATCGCCAGCTTCACTATCGGACCATGCTTGTTGATTCACGTATGCTACCAACTCTTCATCGTTGCGAAAATTTTGCGCGGCATTCTAAATAACAAACGGAAAAAAAACAAAGCAAAAATAACGAAAACTAACTTTTTACATATGCGCACACATAACACATTTTATGACCTGAGTGACCAGCGTGCCATTTTGGGCACGAACAAAATATCAAAAAAAAAATTATGAAATTTTTTAAAATTTTTTATTTTGAACACTCACATCACTTTCTAGACACAATAATAAACACGGAAATAATTCTTTCACCGTCGGATTCGACCGATTTACCAAAAATATGCATGTGTGAAAATCGCAAATTCATAAAAAATGCGTATCGTTGTGCGGCGCAAACTCAACTGCATTTCAAACTTTCAAATGCAGTTAGTTTCAAGCGGCAACCGATGCAAACTGTGTCGCTTGTATCGTAGAACGTACTAAAACTATTCGCACGCAGTTTGAAATATTTTCGTTGAACAAACTTTTTGTTCAAAGAGTGCGTGCCCAAAATAGACATGTGGGCATTTAAGGGCTAGGGTTCCGCGGAACACAGTTTACGAACCGAGGGATTAGAGGGCTGGTAGAAATGCTGGAAGACGGCAAAATGCGTTCGATTCACCAAGCGATGCGAGATGCCATTGAAAGCATCAGGGCTCTCTATGAGCTTTCGGCGATTCAACTGCACGATGAGAAAGCGAAGGAGGTTATTCGTCGGAACAACTCCTCGCAAACTTCACCCTGGCTAAAGCCAACAATAGAACCCGAGGAGTTGCAGACACAGAACCTCCGGAGCCAAAGCGGAAGCAGAATCATCCATCAAATGTTGTTGCTGAGAGTCAACCCCCGGAGATAAAGCAGAAGGAGAAACATCCATCAAATGATGCTACAGTGAGTAAACGCCCGGAAAAAAAGCGGAAGATGAAACATCCATCTCTGGAAAACACCAAGGAGAAAGATGTGGCATCAAAGCTACGGGAGCCCTTTCTTACGCGGATATACTAGGCAAAGTAAAGGCAGATCCCAAATTGAAAGCAGTTGGAAGATGTTGGAAGTTGGAGATGTTCTGGAGGACATAGAAGGGAGACCTCCTAATACAAGTCAAGGAGACGGGAATAAAGACAACCGAGTTTAAAGGCGTAATCAGCGAAGCCTTAGCGGAGCAAGCGAGTGTAAGAACACCTACACACCGCACTACTCTCGAGGTCAAATACATCGATGAGGTCACTACAATGGTTGACATAATCGATGCAATTAGAACCCCGTTTGGAGTAAACGTTTTACCGGCAGACATCTTATACCTGCGAAAGGCATACGGAGGGACTCAAACAGCAACCATCAGTCTTCCAGTAGAAGACGTAAGAAAACTGTTAGAAGCCGGCAAAATTAAGACTGGGTGGGTAGTCTGCCGAATCCGTGAAAAGACACTGCTGAAAACGTGCTTCAAGTGCCTAGAGTATGGTCATCTAGCCACACAATGCAAAAGCGAAGAAGATCGCTCGAAGCTATGTAGGAGATGTGGTGAAGGGGGCCACATAGCGAAAAATTGCAATAAGCAACCATCCTGCATGTTCTGCTAGAAAAACCACCCAGACGACGCGCATCATATAGCTGGTAGCAGCAGATGCCCGGTCTTCAGGAGAGCTATTACAAGCAAAATACCATGAAGATACTACAGATAAATCTTAATCACTGTAGAATAGCCCAGGACATCCTGGCACAAACGGCCAAGGACGAAAGAGCCGACGTTGTTATGATCAGCGAGCCCTATAAATGTCCCGAACAGAACAATAACTGGATAAAGCAAAACAGGTGGCAATATGGATATGTGGAGATACTGAGAGTATCTTTTGGGTGCTATGTTGTGTGGGGTTCGCTGCCACTGCTTCACCGACGGATATATGTGAGATATAGGAATATCACGATGAGACCTTTCTAATAACTTTGGAAACTTAAAGACAACTTATCCGTTTGACGTTATAAATTGGAGTGGTTTTGTTGTATTGTTTGAATATTTGACAATTGAGGAATGACATTATTAATTCTATGTTTTTTGACATTTATGAAAATATGTGGAAGTAACCTTTATTTTAGATGAACTAAATTTAATTGAATGTACTAGATTCTAATTTTAACTTCAATAAAAATTAATAAAATCACTCAAAAAAGTATTAAATAGTTCTGTTTTTAATAAAGCTCAAAACATTCTCCCGGTCCGTGAACTATGTTCGCAATCAGTCTTTCATCAGCTCC
The DNA here is from genome assembly GCA_945910035.1 of Brachypalpus laphriformis. Taxonomy (NCBI): domain Eukaryota; kingdom Metazoa; phylum Arthropoda; class Insecta; order Diptera; family Syrphidae; genus Brachypalpus; species Brachypalpus laphriformis. The sequence continues at coordinate 140,877,197 of OX246754.1, forward strand.
AGTACTTTTTCGCCGAACTGAGTAGTTATCTTCGGACGCATCCCTTGTCGTGTTATCTGGTTCACTTCTTGCCTGTCCTTATTCTCACATGAAAGTAGAAAACAAATGCATTAATAAAAGGGACAACACATGCATAATTCTACGACAACACGATCAACAGAGAATTGACAATAAAGGTGACCCTGTCTGTCTCTGTTCAGCTGCAGATGATATATGGATATGGATTCTACCCTCGGTCGCCTTCTTACTACAGTAGCTGTAATTCGCGCTTACGCTGCTGTTGTTGTTGTCTAATAAGTGCCGCGAATGTGCGTAATGGACGGTGGTGTATTTTTTTTGTTTTTATTTTATTGTGTTTAGGTTTTTACTGGATGCCTTTAATGTGCAGTAGATGCACCGACGCGGGATATTGCAGTTAAGTAAATTGTTATTGCAAAATTAAACGTTGCTTTAGTGTTTATTATTGTGATTATTTTCGTTCATAATTTCGGTGTAGAGTTAGAAATGTGCATGTAATTTCTCTTCATAGTGATGTGCAGGTATAGGTAATCGATTGTTATCGATTTTCGAATCGAGTTCGATAAGTTTTTTACTTATCTTAGATTATAATTTCGAGTGAGATTATTGGTTTAGGGTTGAATTCAGTTTAAAGTATTTAGTGTTGAGCGTTTTTTAAAGATTAAGTGGTGTGTAGCGTATGTTTTTTAAGAATTCAGTTTAGTGTAGAGTGTTTTTTATTTTTAAGGAGTAAGTGTAGTGTAGAGTGTGTGTGTTCGAATGATTGTGTAAAGGATGAGTGTAGTGTGAGTGAGTTGTTGATATCGCCTAGAGTGTGTGTGTAAAAGCGAATGAGTGAGAGAGTGAATGAGTTTGCGAGTGGACTGTATGCAATTATTGGACATTAAGTGTATGTATAGGCTTAGTGTCGTTATACAAGCATTTTATCGGTATGGGTATCGTTAGAGGGAAGAGGGCATATTTTGGTTATCGGTCTTTTTGATATTCCATTTTGAGTTTTCAATGTGACGACGCGAGTGAGGTTGTCCTTTCCCAAGTGTTTCTCGGTGATGCGCGCTAAGCTCCATTTCGTTGGTGGCAGTCGTTCGTCCTTTATAAGCACAAGGTCTCCTACTTCGGGTTGTGCCTCAATTTTCAACCATTTCGATCTATGTTGAAGTCGTGCGAGATATTCGGAGCTCCACTGCTTCCAAAAGACTTGATAGAGAGTTTGAATTCGTTGCCACCGTTCCAGGCAGCTGATTTTCTTTTCGGTCTGATCCGGATGAGGTACTCCGATGAGAGGATGACCAATTAGAAAATGACCTGGTGTGAGCGTTGCGAAGTCGTCTGGGTTGTCGGTCAACGGACAAAGGGGGCGTGAATTTAAACACGCCTCTATTTGAGTCAGCCAGGTGGTAAGCTCTTCAAAGGTGAAGGTTTCATTCTCGATAATTCGCTTGAGGTGGTACTTGATGGATTCGACTCCTGCCTCCCATAATCCTCCAAAGTGGGGAGAAGCAGGTGGGATGAAGTTCCATTTTGTCCCATCGTTGGCAAGCGATGCTGTGACTTCCTTCCAATCCTGTTGTGCCGCTTTGAGTAATCGCTTGAGTTCAGCCTCGGCGCCCACAAAGTTCTTGCCGCAATAGCTGAAAACCTGAGAAGGAACGCCCATCCTTGCTGTGAATCGTCGAAAAGCTGCTAAGAAAGTTTGAGTGGTCATATCACTGTCCAACTCGATATGAATTGCCTTAGTTGCCAGGCATACGAAGATGGCAAAGTAAGACTTAAATGTCTTGGACCCCCTACCTTTCCAGGCCTTTACGTCGATAGGCCCAGCGTAGTCGATGCCAGTGTGACTAAATGCTCGCGAGATACAGACGCGTGGAGCTGGCAAGTTGTCCACCAGCTGTTGTATTGGTTTTGCCCTGTAGCGAAAACAAATAGTGCAGTCGTGAATGTATTTCTTCACGCTATTCTTTATATTTAAAATCCAATATTTGCTTCGGAGATATGATACCATCTGCTGAATTCCGCCATGAAAAGTTCTTTCATGCGAATCTCGTAGCACAAGTTTTGAAAAGTGATGTGTAGGGTTGAGTATAATTGGATGTCGCTGATCGTAAGACAGCTCAGAATGTTGCAATCTACCTCCTACTCTAAGAATGCCTTCCCTGTCTACGAAAGGAGTGAGAGAGTTGAACATTTTACCTTTTGAAGCACCCCTTATCGCTGCAATTTCCTTTGGAAACATCTGATGTTGAACTACCTTTATCGCTTTCAGTGTAGCTGCTTGAATCTCCTCGGGTGATAGCGCCGTAAGTTCCCGATCATGAGGTAGTTTTCGCAGATTGTTAACGAATCTTGAACACCAAGCAATGATCCTTACCAATTTCAAAAGATCAGAGTCCTGGCTAATCAAAGCGTTGATTACATCATCGGCTACGATCGCGCAAAGACTTTTCACCTGTCCTCATCGGTCTCCTGTTTTGAAGGTTGACATGGAATGATGAACTCCCATTCCTTTCGGAGAAATTCTGGACCATTCCACCAGAGTTGGTTGCGTTCCAGGCTTGAGGGAAGAAGTCCGCGCGACAACAGATCCGCAGGGTTATGTTTGGTGGGAAAGTGTTTCCAAATGCTGCAATTGGTGAGTCGTTGAATCTCTGCTACCCTATTAGCAACAAAAGTCTTCCATTTAGATGGAGGTGCATTGATCCAGGCTAATGTTATCTCTGAGTCCGACCACGCGAATTTCTTGACCTTCTCCCAGCGCAATGTCTTCGATGTGTAGTGTAAGAGTGAAGCCAACATAACTGCTGCACATAGCTCTAAGCGAGGGAGAGTTACTGTCTTGAGAGGAGCCACTTTGGTTTTAGACATCAGTAAATGAGTGTGAATGTTGTTGTCTTCATCTAAACTCCGCACGTAAATTGCAGCACCATATGCTTTCTCCGAGGCGTCACTAAAGCCATGAAGTTCCAGGTTCCGTTGTTTGCTTCGTGTGTGGATCCACCGTGGCAACCGCAGCTTCTCTATCAGTGAAAGTACCTTTCGAAATGCTTCCCATTCTTCTCGAAGCTCAACAGGAATTGGTTGGTCCCAGGACACTCCGCGCCACCAAAGTTGCTGCATCATCATTTTTGCCTTGACAATGCACGGCGAAATCCAACCAAGGGGATCGAAAAGTTTTGCGATCGTGGAAAGCATTGATCTTTTTGTGACTTCCGAGGTATCTACTTGGAGGTTCTGAAAGGAAAAGCAATCACCGAGTGGAAACCATCTGACCCCTAAAGCCTTAATGTGCTCTGCCGAATCAAAAGGAAGTACAAAACCTAACTCTCTTTGATCTAGTGGAATATCCTGAAAGAACTCCTCAGTGTTGCTCGTCCACTTTCGAAGGTTAAAGCCTGCAGGTGATAACAAGTGTCTGACATCATCTCTTCTCTTCAAAAGTTCCTCCAACGAATCGGCTCCTGTGATGACATCATCGACGTACGTGTCTTCTCGGATAATCCTGGATCCAATGGAATGTTGCTTTTCTCCGTCTGCTGCTAGCTGGTTAAGCGTTCGAATAGCAAGGTAAGGAGCACTGGCAGTGCCGAAAGTTACGGTTTGTAAGCGGTATACCTTCACAGGCTCATGGATTTCATCACGCCAGTAGATGAGCTGATAGTATGAGTCGCTGTGATTCATCCGGACTTGCCTGTACATCTTTTCGATGTCGGCTGTAAAGGTATACCTATACGTCCTCCATCTCAGCAGAATATCCGTAATATTATTTTGAGTTTTAGGTCATATCATCAAATGGTTGTTCAACGAGGTTCCATCCGAAGTCTTGGCAGCGGCATCGAAAACGACTCGAAGCTTGGTGGTAGTGCTTGCTTCCTTAACCACTGCATGATGCGGAACGAAGTAATGGAATGCAGTCTTGAGAACTTCGTCGGACTCGACATCGACTTCTACCATCTGATGAAGTTCCAGGTATTCTTTTATACATTTTGTATATTCTTTGTGTAGTGTTGGGTTGTTTGCGAAACGTCTTTCCAGCTGATGAAACCTACGCAAGGCGCCTTCCTTCGAGGATCCAAGCCCAGGTTTACATCCCTCCTTAAACGGTAACGATACTTCGTAGCGTCCATTCGCTAACCATTTCGTTGTTTCCACAAAATATCTCTCGCATGCTAAATTTTCTTCGGTTTCATGGGCCTGAAAGGGAAGCTCTTCCATATCCCAAAATTTTCGAGCTGGGTATCAATGTCCAAAACCTGAAGAAAACTTTTTACTGTGTTTGTGGATTGCACAGGCACCTTCCCCAGCAAAATCCATCCCAATCGAGTTTTTTGGGCTATGGGAGACACAGGATCATCTCCACTTACTACATCCGGAAGTAAAATTTCCGAAAATATGTCGGTTCCTAGAAGCAGGTCGATCGGTGCGGGCTTGTAGTAAGAGGGATCAGCCAAGGTTAACTCCTTAATGTGACTCCACTGCTAAGGCGACAACTCATTGGATGGCAGTAACCCAGTTAATGTTTTGAAAACAAACGCCCTCAACTTTGTTTCGTAGGAAGAGTGAAGGGATCCTAGCGTCAAATCCACAAAATTGTGACAAGACCCATTCCTAACTTTGCCTAGACCAGACACTTCGATGAAGGTACGACGCTTCTTCAGGCCTAATGTTTGAGCTGCTGCCTCGGTTACGAACGTTGCTTCAGAACCTGGATCTATTAAAGCACGAAGGTCTACGTCCACTCCACTGGCTGATCTTACCGTGACAATAGCAGTAGCTAAAAGAACATGCACGTTTGCATCTGGCTGCGTGTAAAAGTTGTTGAGAGTGGAACTGCCTGGTACTGCTGCATCATTAGGAAGAAACACTGGAGCCTCTGGTTTGACTGTCGAAACCTGATAACTATGTGTTGAATTTTGAACAGTAGGTGTGCGAGAGTGTGTGGGGTTATGTGTGTTGTGAGCATGTGAAACGTGTGGATTAGATTGTGTATGTGGATTCGAGTTTTGTATATTTGTGTTAGGTGAAATGGCTGAATTTGTGTAGTGGAGCAGAGAATGATGTGGCTGCTGACAGAAGTAGCACCGTGCTCGACTCGGGCATTGATGAGTGCTATGACTATAAGCGAGGCAGTTCTCGCAAACGCCAATCCTGCTAACCGTAGCTTTGCGCGCACCTACTTCCATCTTCAAGAACCGGTCGCAGGTTCTTAGGGAATGAGCACCTTTGTTGCAAACCTTGCACCCAAATTGCTCCTTCTGCTTAGGCCTGATATGGAACGTGTTTGCCTTTGATGATCCATTTTTCTGGCTGCTACCCTTCTGCCCCTGCTGTTCAACTACAACCTCTAGTGCCCTAAATCTGGCTTCCAGGAACTCAGAGAACTCTATGAAAGTGGGTAAATTCTTTTTTACCCCCAGCTTTTCCTCCCACAGTTGCTGTGTTATTGCGGGAAGCTTCTGCAACATCGTGTAAATAAGGATAGAGTCCCAATGCTCAACCGGAAGCCCTAAATTCTGAAGAGAATGCCGACACTCTGTAGAGGTATCGAGAACCTTTTTTAATCCAAGGGAACTTTCCTTAGTAATAATAAAAAAGAACAGTTTCTACTGCGCGTTTACAAGGATGCGCTTATGGTCATACCGAGAAGTAAGGATCAACCAAGCCCTATCATAATTTCCCTGTACGATACCTAAATGCTGTATTAAACGGTCAGCCTCACCCGTTACGCTGGATTTCAAAAAGTGCAGTTTTTGGATTTCCGACAGGGACGCGTTATCGTGGATGAGTGAAACAAAAATATCGTGGAAAGACCTCCACTCCTCATAACTACCAGCAAATGTAGGCAACTTCACCACAGGTAATTTTAAATCCCGAATTCCCATATTTAAATTTACTGGCACAGAACTCACCGGACCTCCTGTTTCGATTTCAGCTGCCTGTGTTGATGCCGGTGACGGTGCTCCTGCTGGTTTCGGTTTTGTAGCCACTGTTGGTGGCGGTGGTGGTGCTGGTATGGGTACTGGTGTCGGTGCCAACTTGTCCAAGGAGTCCATCATTGCAGTCCGGTAATCCAGGTACAGATCTTTAATTTAATCAAAAAGTTTTTCACACTCCTCCTGGCCTTCAGGTTCCTTTGATGACACTACGTCTTTGTTATAGTCGCAGCTGACTTTAAAATTATTTTCCAGTATGGAAATTCTGGCTTTGAGATAATTTTTGCTTCTATCCGCTTCCGATCTTTTTTTAAAATTCACAAAATCCTTTTGAATTTGCGATAGAGCGTTTTTCAATAGTTTTTCCATTGCGCTCATTGTATCGCAGAGAAAAAAAATCCAGGTAAGAAAAACGAAAAAAATATTTAAAACACACGCTCTACTCACTTTTCCTTTTTCCTATTTTAGCGCTCCGTTGCGTATCCTCATTCGATGCACGGATTGGGTTGCTGTATGCAGTGAACGGTCCCACGGTGCGGTAATACTTGCAGTACACCGGGCAGTTGCAGTATAATGTACTGTATTGTGAAACTGTCCCCCAATGCGGTTGTACTTGCAGCAGTAAACCGGATAATTGCTGTATACCGTACCGTATTGCGAAACGGTTACACGATGCGGTTCCAATTAGCAGTACACGAACAGTTGTGGTATTACGTACCGTATTGAATTTATAGCGAAACAGGAATAAGTCTACTAGCGGCGCGGGATACCGTTCTGCACTTTGCCTTTGTCTAAAGGTTTGTTAAGAGTCACGAAAATGTCACGAAATTATGCACTTTAGCTTATAAACACAACAAATAAATGCACTTTATCTTTTCTAGCCCACTAAAACAATTCGATTCGTTTGTTTAGGCTCGAATGGACCAAATGTTTGAGTCGGATTGCTAAAGTGTACACACTGAGAGTATCTTTTGGGTGCTGTGTTGTGTGGGGTTCGCTGCCACTGCTTCACCGACGGATATATGTGAGATATAGGAATATCACGATAAGACCTTTCTAATAACTTTGGAAACTTAAAGACAACTTATCCGTTTGACGTTATAAATTGGAGTGGTTTTATTGTATTGTTTAAATATTTGACAATTGAGGAATGACATTATTAATTCTATGTTTTTTGACATTTATGAAAATATGTGGAAGTAACCTTTATTTTAGATGAACTAAATTTAATTGAATGTACTAGATTCTAATTTTAACTTCAATAAAAATTAATAAAATCACTCAAAAAAGTATTAAATAGTTCTGTTTTTAATAAAGCTCAAAACAGACCCCATGCCTTCCAAGAAACAAACGACCAAACAGAAGGCTTCGTGTGTGCGAAAATAAATGGAATCCATTTCTATAGCTGCTATGCAAGACCCAGTTTGACGACCAGCGAATATCAACTAATGCTGGACCATCTAACCGCGGATGCGCTCCAGAGAGCCCCAGTGGTTATAGGAAGAGACTTCAACGCGTAGGCCACAGAATGGGGCAGCAGGCTCACCAACACCAGAGCACAGGCCTTATTGGAAACATTCGCTCCCCTAGCGATAGACATTGCTAATAAGGGCCGGGCAAATACTTACCGGACGGTTGGAGTAGGCTCCATAATTGATATCACCTTTGCGAGCAACTCCATCCTGAAAAGCATAAAGTGGAGGGTCAGTGAGGAATATTCACACAGCGACCATTAGGTGATAATACTGGAAATAAAAGGGAAAAAACCAGTCCAGCTCCCAAAACTTACTGGCCCAAAATGGAACGACAGATCTTTCGATAAGGATGCATTCGAAGAGATGTTGAACGGTGATCAAACTCCAAGCGGAACAGCGGAGACCGTCGCGCACCACCTCACAGGCACCATCACCACAGCGTGCGACGCATCAATGCCTAGGAGAACAAACACCAGGAAGGCATCACCGTGTTACTGGTGGAACGAGGAAATAGGCGAACTTCGGGCAAAATGTCTACAAGCCCGGCGCAAAGTCCAACGATCAAGAAGGAGGGCGCATTTCCAACAATGCCTGGACACTCTTAGACTGGCGAGACGTAACTTAAATAGAGCCATCAAGGAAAGCAAAACTGCATGTTTTAAACGTCTCTGTGAAGAAGCCGACATTAACCCATGGGGCTCGGCATACAGAATGGTGATGACGAAATTAAAGGGCTATAGGACTCCTCAAATAACATGTCCGATAATGCTGAGATCCATAGTAGAGCACCTCTTCTCTCAAAGGCCTGCTACTATGTACAATATTATACGAGAAGTCAATCCAGAAGATATTCCTTTAATTACTCACGAGGAGCTGCAAAGGGCATTCAGCAAGATAGGTGACAACAAGGCGCCGGCACCCGACGGCATCCCGAATAAGGCAGTAAAGGCAGCTGTAAAAAAAAAGACCGGACCTCTTTATGTCAACAATGCAGAAGTGCCTTGAAGAAGGAACCTTTCCCGAAAAATGGAAGACGCAGCATTTGGTCCTACTGCCAAACGGAAAGAAGCCTCCAGGAGAACCATCATCCTATCGTCCAATATGCCTATTGGACACCATGGGAAAGATCGTCGAGAAGATAATCTATAATAGATTACTCACAGTAGCAGAAGAGAAAGGAGCCCTCTCAGATCACCAATTTGCCTTCAGAAGTGCACGATCTACTGTTGATGCCATAAGAGCGGTAGTTGATATCGCCAAAGGTGCCATCGAAGGCGAAAGATGGCTCTATGGCACAAGAGAGTATTGTGCAGTAGTAACGCTGGACGTTAAAAACGCGTTTAACTCTACGGACTGGTCGTTCATTAGGTCACTTGCCAGGATGGATACGCCATATTACCTGCTACGGATCGTGACGAACTACTTCAACAACAGGAAGCTGAGGTACAATACCGATGAAGGGGTAAAATACTACAACGTAACTGCGGGAGTTCCACAGGGATCGGTTTAAGGGCCACTATTGTGGAACATCATGTACGATGGAGTCCTACGATTAACGATACCTGGGGGAGTAACGATAATTGGATTCGCCGACGACATTGCAGTCGTGACAGTAGCTAAACAGATCCATGCAGTAGAATCAGCTACAAATGAAGCAATTGCCCGGATAAAAGACTGGCTAATATCCGCCGGACTAGAACTAGCTGACCATAGAACAGAAGCTGTTCTTATAACCAGAAGAATTTACCAACTTTCAGGTTGGTAACCAAACCATCAGATCGAAAGAGGCGGTTAAATACCTTGGAGTAATGCTGGACAACAAGCTACGGTTTAAAACCTTTGTTACCAAAAAAGCATCGCAAATGCAGGGAGCTCTCTCGCGTATCATGCCTAACATCGGTGGACCTGGATACGCTAGAAGGATTCTGCTCTCTAGAGTTATCACCTCAGTTCTGTTATATGCCGCCCCAGTCTGGGCAGAGGCACTGAAGACGAAGGAGACCAAAAGGAGACTGTCGTCATCATACAGACACTGTGCGCTACGGACAATCAGCGGCTTTCGAACCATCTCTGACGAAGCTGCATTTGTCATAGCTGGAATGGTCCCCATCGATATTCTCGCAGATGAAATGCTGAGGATATGTAACAGAAGAGCATTGAGTCATCACGACGCCATTGGTATCAAGGTGATAAAAATTGAAGAAAGGGCAGCGTCAGCAGCTATGTGGCAAGCTCGTTGGGCTAATACAACAAAAGGCAGATGGACATATAAACTTATACCGGCAATCCAACACTGGATAAGTCGAAAGCATGGAGACTGCAAATACCATCTAACGCAGTTCCTGTCTGGCCACGGTGGCTACCGCAAATATCTACACCGATTTGGACACGACAACTCACCATCCTGCCCGGAATGCCCAGGTGAAGATGAAGATACGGAACACGCAGTGTTTTACTGCACACGTTTCACGGCATGGAGAATAACTCTGCCAAGTCCGTCATTACTCTTCGACCATATGTTACGGTCGGAAGAGAATTGGATGACAATATGTTCCTTCGTAACAGCTCTACAAAAAGAGCTGCGGAGAATAGAAAAGCTAAGAAGAGCAGAGGAAGCAGCGGAAGAAGCTGACACAAGTAGCATAGCATAAATTGCTAACCAGCCCCACGAAGTAATACCTAACGGCAGTCCCGCGGGGAGAGTGGTTGAAGTGTGTAGGGTGTGTGTTTAGTACGTAGGCGTATTCCTGGCATCGATTACTCAGGTTTGCGAATCGTGCATGCTAGTAGCACTCGGGCTATTAGTATCTATGAAGATTACACATCCCTGGCGCAATCCAAAAAAAAAAAAGGACTACGAGGTGTTCACTTTTGAATTCCCAGAGATAACTGATGAGAACATTCAGCCCTATCACTGAATACATTCGTAGCAAATATACGAATCGAAGTTACGATACGAACTACGAAAAAATGCTATCACACAATCCGAACGGAATCGCAAAAAGCATTGCCAGATAGAACTCTCTCACTCTCATTTTCGAAATCAGCTGTTTAGTGTCAAATTTGTCTAATGTGTGAAAATGATTGAAATAAATTGTGCGCTAAATTTATAAATTATTAAAAAAAACTCGGTTTTATTGTGAAATTTAAATATAAAATCATAAAAAAAAATAAAAATTAATACTATTGGCTTTGCAATTATTGGTGCTCAAGCGGAATCCTTCAGGCGAAATTCCATTCTGAAAATTCAAAGAAAAATGCTTCGAGACGCTTGCGACCCATTTGATCTGGATGAGCTAATGTAAGAGTAAAGTAACTTTTATTTTCTTGTGTTCAAAAATTAAAATAAACTTACAGATTTAAAAGAAATTTCCGACTCAACAAATCTGCATTCAAGTATGTATTAGATGAACTGCAAAATGATTTTGAGCCGGGTGTGTTTTCGTGTTCAATAACTTCAGTATGTCGCCTCGTGGCAGTACTAAGGTTTTTCGCAGAAGGTGGTTACCAACTTGGTGTTGGTAACGATTATGAAGTTGGAATGGCACAATCCACCTTTTCCGCAACACTCAAAAACGTTCTGAACATACTGGAAAGAAGGCCTTTCATGTTGTGCTTTAGTTGTTGTTTTTGGCCATTTAAAGCAAAAAAAAATGTATTTACAACTTTTAAAAAAATATATAAATACTTACATTTTTTTAACAAAACACAATAACTTTCTTTTATTCCGCTGCAAATTACTTGTCGTAGAAAAAGATAACAAATTTCCATTTCATTCGTATTCAGTGATACCAACTGTCACGAACTTCGAAATTCGTAGCATATTTTTCACTACGATTCTACTACGAATGAATTCTGTGATAGATTTTTCGGAGTTCGTAGCACATTTTCGATTACGATGGAATTCGTGATAGGGGTGATTGTCTTATATACGTAATATACATATATATATTGTTACGCGAGCGCACAACCGACACAGAAACATAAACAACCTAGAAGCCCTGAGAAACATCTCGAAGCTGTCAACCCGAAGGTACAAGAACTTTCCAGATTCTTGGTGGATGGAATTCCAGCGACGAAGTGGAAATTTGGTTATTTATCTGGAAAGCCAGAGCCAAATATATAAGGAGGTTGACAGAAGTCCAATTTTGAGTTTTGTTTTGGTCAACGATGACAGCGGCTATTAGATACATGCAGAGTCTAAACCAAGAAAAATTGTAGTACATTTTTTTTGGTAATAAAACTAATTAGTTGAAAACAATTTTAGTAAAAGAAGTTATAAAAACCCTCTCGGGAACCAGAAAAATTCTCGTTTTTTTGTCTCCATCATCCGTCGCAACTTTCAACGTATTCGGCTTGATCGGCGATTTTTGTTACAATATACATATATCCCTAATATATTGAAAGACAATTCGGAGAGAGAGAAATTTAAAGTGCGCCATTTCCCCCACTGCGCCATATCATCCGACTTTAGCTTATGTATTTAAGGTACGAACCTTTGTCAAGGTTTATTCTAGCTAAATTTTAATGTAATGGATTTCAGTTTGGCATACACTAGATGATGAACTATCGAGATTTTTGTGTTGGGTCGAACAAAGCCAGCACCAACTCCCTTTTCCATTTTCGACTCGTCGATGAACCACACTCGGCTCCTAGATAGACTAAGAGCCCACAGTAATTTTTGGGTGTGATTGATAACAAAAAATAATTGGTGTTATTAGGTTGCTCTGAAGTTTATTTTTTAAATGCTACCGTCTTGCAGAATCTAGTGGGGGCAATGGTGAGTAATACTACATAAAAAATGCAGCTTTTTCGAAAGTACAAGTAATTGGTATAACAACTTTATCATCATTTCAAAATACAGAGTTTCTCGCCTTGCTTACAAATATGGTGGTCCAAGACGTTTTACACGCGGCCATATGCCTGCAAGACGCACTCAAAGTATTCTATAATTTATCAGTTTTTATTCGAAAAAATGATAATAATTATAACAGTTAACTAAAGTGAGTATGGAAAAAAAAAATCTTTATTCATGTTCACTTTCATTCGATGAGTCGCTACTGAAACATCGTTGTCGCTGTCGAATTCTCCTAAAGCATTTTAAACAATGTCATCCAATTTGTCCGGTGTAGTTTGACCTTCAAACCAATTAATCCCATACACATTATTTGTAAGCCTCCACCCACTTTCCGCAGGTGTGAATTGGACTTCCTCGTTTTTCACAACATTTTTCCAAAATTTGCAGATGTAATTGCTTCTTCGTACTTGCTGTAGAAGAACAGACTTATTTGGAGACAAAAGACTTCTTTCAAAACCTGCAATAGGCAAATTGGTGAAAGTAAATATTTAGTTCTTAAAAACCTGAAAGGCGAATAAAATTTCAATGAATGTAAGATCTACCAGATATACATTTTTCTGAACTTCCTTTTGATGTTTTTAAATATATTCTTCGTTGTAGGTTTGCAAGTTTTGTAAAAAATGTCATATCTTGCTTTATCTACATTGAGGCTTTGGTTTGGTAAATACAGCAAACGAATTTTTCTATTTCATCTAGATCTTCTTTAGCAACAATCATTCCATTTCCAAGTTTAGATAATGTCAGTTGCAATTCATGTCTTTTTTGTAAAATTGAAAATGGTTTAATTTTTAGAAAAAAAAGGAGTGTAATCACATCCAGTGATACTGTGAAAACCAGGTAAGGCTGCACACAGTGTTGAATCCAATTCATTATAAATTAACCCTAGGATGGGCAGCTGTTTGGGAGGCAGTAAGATAGTCTGCTGGGCCTCGATAGGCCCATATGAATATTGTCTAGGCTGGTCTTGTATATGGTATAAAAATAAATTTGAATAAAGAAAAAAAAACAATTTTGTATTAGTTCAGGTATAAATTTACTGTTTATTGTGCAAGGTCAAATACATAACGTATCTTTTATTTTCTTGGTTGCGCCAAGGGATGTGGTAATCTTCCAAAGATAGTAGTAGCCCGGGATACCAGCATGCACAATTTGCAAGCCCGAATAATCGATGCCAGGAATGCGCCTACGTACTAATCAACACCCTGCGCACTTCTACCACTCTCCCCGCGGGACTGCCGTAAAATATTACTTCGCGGGGCTGGTTAGCAATTAATGCTATGCTTCTTGTACTGCTGCTTCTGCTCTTCTTGCTCTCTCAATTATTCGGAGCTATTTTTGCACATTCGTTATGTATGAATGTACAAATTTCCAGCCAATTCTCCTCTGACCGCAACATTTAGTGTATAAGAAATGGTGGACTTGGCAGGATATTCCTCCATTCTGTGAAGCGATTGCAATGGAATATTGCGTGCTCTGTATCTTCCTCTTGGCCTGGACAATGTGGACAGAGAGGTGAGTTATCATGTCCAAATATGTGAAAATATTTGCGATAGACATCGTGGCCCGGTAGGAACTGCGTAAGGTGGTAGTTGCAGTTCCTATACACTCGCTTGGTCCAGACCTCAATGGTGGGGACAGCTTGTAGGTCCATCTACCTTACATAACGTATCTGTAACGTATGTACGGTACATATATGTGAAAAAAGAATAGAAATTCAGTTATTGGCAGCTCAGGCAATGCATGAAACCCGTGTTTCGTCTTTTCTATGTGTGTGGCACATAAATTTCGGCTTTATAATGCCGATGTTTTACTGTGGCACGCACGAACACAAGGCATATTTTTTATTGTAAAAACCAAACAATGTCTAATACAATGAACGATTTTTTGATTTTTTGAAATCAAAACGAAACGAAACGTTTGTTTGAGTGAACAATGCCTACAATAGCGAGTCCGGCTTGGAGCAAAAGTTCGGCCAAAGATAGTGAAGTGAAGAAATTACGGCAATAGGTAGAGCGGCCTGAATTATGATAACATTGGATCAATCACAACATCACATACTACAAACGAAAACATATGGTATGCGTTTACTCTGGGCCTACTTTGGCCCAGCGGTTACTTTTCGATATCCACATTTTTTTTTTGTTGCGCCTGGAAGTGCAGGAATCTTCAAAAGATACCAATGGTCCGTACCATTGGCTATGCCCGATTCATATATCTGACAATGCCATTAGTGCTAGTCAGTATATGCCTACGAGCTAAACCTCACCCCTCAGAGAGGCACTATGAGAACCGGCTGCGCGTACTCATAGTAGTAGGAAATTCGTCCCTCTCATTTTTTCATTTTTATTATGACTTACGCTTCTGTACTGTTAATCGCGTTAGGTAGGTAGCTTTCCAGTGAAGGCACCTACTAATACCGTCATTACATGCGGTTTTTCCTTACGGCGCTAGGTTGAAAGGTCTTGTTCTTTGTAGTCGGCGCTCAAGGTTTGTCGGATTATTTCATTATTGCAGTGAACATGTAGTGAAGACGGGTACGAAGTTTGCGAGCAAAGTTTGTTACTTCGTCCCTCACGGTAGCAATTCCTAGATCTCTGTGAATATCACTATTTCTTATATACCAAGGAGCATTCACGATTGCTCTTAGTATTTTGTTTTGAAATGCTTGCAGTAGAGCCAAATTGCTTGGTTTGGTACAACCCCAAAGTTGTATACCATATGTCCAAGACGGTTTGAAGACTTGCTTATACAGAAGCAGTTTGTTGTATATGCTTAACTTCGAGTATCTTCCGAGTAGCCAATACATTTCTCTAAATCTGATTTTGAGCTCTTCGCGTTTCTTTTTAACGTGTGGTTTCCACTTAAGTTTTGCGTCTAGGGTCATTCCTAAATATTTTGCCTCGTTTGCGTACGGTATTTGCACCGAGTTAATGGATATAGGTAAGTTGTTTATCTTAACGTAAAATTGACATGCGTTGATTTTGTCCCATTGAGGACTATTCGCCAGGTTTTTGTCCATTCGCATACTTAGCTTATACCTTAGGCCTTCGTGCCATACCTTGTCGAAGGCTTGCGATGCGTCGAGAAAAACGCTAGAGCATTTTTTTTTTCTTCTAGAGCTTTTTCAATTTCGTTCGTTACTCGATACACCTGATCGATTGTGGAATGTTTGACCCGAAAGCCGAATTGATGATCCGGGATCAAATGTCTTTCTTCAATTACTGGTTGCAATCGTTTCAGCAGAAGTTTCTCAAAGACCTTAGATATTATTGGCCGAAGTGAAATAGGTCTATATGATTTCTTGTCATTTGCACATTTTCCCGGTTTCGGAACCATAATAACTTCGGCGACTTTCCATTGCCTTGGAACATATAATAGTCTTAAAGAAGCATTTATAATGTAGAGCGACTTAACCAGCACTTCTTTCGGTAGCTCTTTCAAAATTTCGTCAGTGATTAAATCATATCCCGGAGCCTTGTTATTTTTAAATTTTTTTATTGTCATTCGAAGTTCGGACAAGGATACGGTTTTTACTTTAAAGTTGTCGGGTGCCGTATTATCATTCGGATGTTCGATCAACGGTTGTCCATCGAACGGCTAGAACGTTTCCTCTAAGCGATCGGCAAATAATTCTACTTTCTCTTTGTTTTCTTTTGCCCATTCTCCGTTAGCTTTCATAATTGGCGGCGAGTGCGTTACAGGTTTCCTTATGGACTTTAAGGCTTTCCATAGAGAGTAGTTTGAATACTTATCAGCGGTCAGACCCTCAAAGTGAGTAGAAGTCTCATGATTGTTTACGTCCTGCAGCACATTTTTTAGCTTGTTACAAAGGTGGTTCAGATAAGTTTTATCCGGTGGCGAGCGGGATTGTTGCCATCTCTTGCGCACTCTCCTCTTTTCTCGTATGAGGTCTTCGATTTCAGGCTGGTATTTGACTATTGTTCCGCGCTTCTGTCTGCAAAGGAATGTTTTTCCACGCTGAGCTCTAAATGGCTTCGACGAGTTTGTCGATTTCTTCTTCTATTTCGAACGGTGCCTTTAGCGGTACATTTAAAGCAACATTTTCCTTGCAGTCTCATCTGAGAGCGTCCCAGTTAGTTTTGTTACTAGTTAACCTATGCGGTCCTTCTTTTTTTACTAGACTTCCACCTATTTTCAGAGTAACTGCTGAGTGATCTGAGCATAGATCATAGCATTCTTCGACTTCCGTCAAATTTTTAGTTAACCCTTTTGCGGTAAAGAAGTCGACGAGGTCAGGGATTTTATTTTTGTCAGTTGGCCAATAAGTTTGCTTTCCTGTTAAAAAAAAGTTCACCCCACGTTTCATGCTGGCTTTGTACAATAATCTGCCTTTTGCAGCGTTCGTATTTGTGGTGCACTGTTAACCCAAATATTGAGATTGATGAACACCCATTGCCCACAATTGATGAATTGTTTTCTAAAATGGCAGGGGCACAAAATTTACTAAAATCGATTTTAGTAAAGCTTATCTACATCTCGAAGTAAAACCCGAAATGCGACACATTTTAACCCTTATTACGCATAAATGTCTTGTCAGATGCAATAGGTTAATGTTCGGGCTGGCTAGTGCGCCAGCTATTTGGCAACGATGCATGGAGCAGGTTCTTCAAGATATTCCTGGGGCGACAGTATTCCTAGATGATATTAAAATTACGGGAACTAGTGACGAGAAGCATCTTTCGAATTTAGAAGAAGTTTTAAAGCGTTTACAAAAATTTAATCTGAAAATGAATTTGTAAAAAAGTACTTTTATGCAGGATCAATTTGAATACTGCGGCTATTTGATTGATAAAGAGGGTATCCATAAAATTAAATCTAAAATAGAGGCGATCCAAAATGCACCACGGCCGAGGGACAAAACACAAGTCCGTGCTTTTATCGGCTTAGTTAGCTATTATGGGGGTTTTCTAAGAAATTTAAGTTCAATCCTATACCCAATCAATCAACTTTTAGAGAAAAATTCGAAATTTTTGTGGACTACTGATTGCGAGGTGGCTTTCAATACGGCTAAAAGGGAAATGCAATCTCAAACGGTACTAGTACACTATAACCCAAAACTGCCTTTAGTTCTTGCTACAGACGCATCACCCTACGGAGTAGGTGCCGTTTTAAGCCATTTGTATCCTGATGGGACAGAGAGGCCCATTCAATTTGCATCAAAAAGCTTAAATAATACCCAAAAAATGTTCTTCCCAAATAGACAAAGAAGCTTTCGCCATCAGTTTTGGGGTTACAAAATTTTACCAATACCTATATGGAAATACTTTTATCTTGTATACTGATCATGCACCTTTAATTCAGATATTTTCCCCTAAAACGAGTTTGCTAGTATTATCTGCGACTCGCATGCAACATTACGTTTTTTTCCTTCAAAGCTTTAATTACAATATCAAATATAAAAAGTCCCCTAAACATGCTAACGCTGACGCATTATCCCGCTAATCACTAACTAAGTGATAAATTCTTATTTGATGAACCAGATTATGTCGAATTATTACAAATACAAATGATGCCAGTTTCGATCAAAAAAATTGCAGAAGAAACATCAAAGGATGACACTCTTTTAAAGCTATTGGACTCTTTAAAAGTTGGGAAAACTATTTCAAAGAAATTCAGTTTTAACGTTGATCAACACGAATTTAGTCTTCAAAGTGGTTGTATATTGCGTAGGGATAGAACTGTTATACCACGAGTCCTTCGAACCACAGTGGTCTCAGAATTGCATTTGGCACATTTTGGCATTGTTAGAATGAAGAACTTCGCTCGCAGCTATTGCTGGTGGCCAAAAATCGATGAAGATATCGAGTTGTATGTGAAGTCCTGTTTTGAATGTAATAAGTTGCAGAACAATATACCAAAAGCCCCGCTTCATCCATGGGAGGAAGCAACTAGACCATTTGAAAGAGTTCATGCTGATTTTGCTGGTCCTTTTAAAGGAGTATACTATTTTATTTTGGTAGATGCTTTTAGTCGTTGGCCTGAAATTTATATACTTAAAAACATAACAACAGAAAGTACAATAGCAGTGTGCAGGCAAATTTTTTGAACTTTTGGGTTTCCATATGTATTCGACTCGGACAATGGAAGACAATTTACGTCATACAAATTTAAGCAATTTGTTTTACAACATGGAGTTGAACACAAGTTAACTCCGCCGTTTCACCCCGCTACAAATGGTCTTGCGGAACGTTGTGTTCAAACTTTAAAAAGGTCTTTAAAGGCGATGGACTGTGAGGAAAATGCAAAAGAAGAAGATCCATGCAAATTCCTTCTACAGTACCGAAAAATGCCTCACGCAAGTACGGGTGAAAGTCCTGCTATGCTTATGCTCGGCCGAAACATTCGTACAGAGCTGGATTTATTGAAATCAACGTGTAAGGAAATAGCAAGAAACTTACACAATCAAATGATATGTAAACGATATGCTATCGGTACTAGATTTTCAGTAAGAGATTATTTAAATGAGAAATGAAAATTCGGTGGGATCAGTCGAATACTTGGTGCTCTTCATTATTCATTATACAGCTTGACGATGGAAGAGAATGGAAGAGACATTTTGACCAAATTCGCGAGATTAGCTCGTACACTCGGAGGGAAAGAGACCTCAATGAAGAAAGTTTTTCCGATGAAAGCAAAACGGAGGTTTCCCCTAGTAATGACGGTTCTACAGAAACAAACAATAAATCTGAATACGAAAATGTTAATCATGATAATTTACGAAATAATAACTTAGACAATAACCTTTAAACAACTCAAACCCGAATCTTCCCGAATTACGTAGGTCGAATAGAGTTAGGAAAGCTCCTGAAAGATTTGGATATTGTTAATAGAATTATAAAAATTGTTTGTTTCAATTCTTTTCATGATTATTGTATTATGCATAATATGTATGTACAAGTAGGTAGATATTTCTATGTGCATATATAATAACCTAAGATGCAATTTGTACAACTATTATTTATTATTAATTTTTTTTCGGGGAAGGGAGGAAGTGTTATATATATTGTAACAAAAATCGCCGATCAAGCCGAATACGTTGAAAGTTGTGACGGATGATGGAGACAAAAAAACGAGAATTTTTCTGGTTCCCGAGAGGGTGAACTTCTTTTTTTATTCAGATAAATGATTGTACAAAAAAAACTAAATTTTCCACAAACGAATCTAGTACAATTTTTGTTTGTTTGAGAACTGCACGTCTCTAGTGATCATTCTCACTGCTGCCAACAAAGAACTCTCTCTTGGACTTCTGTCAACCTCCTTATATATTTGGCTCTCGCTTTCCAGACCAATAACCCAATTTCCAATTCGCCGCTGGAATTCCCCCCGTTAAGAATCTGGAATGTTCTTGTACCTTCGAGTTGACAGCTTCGAGATGTTTCTCGGTTGTTCATGTTTCCGTGCCGGTTGTGCGCTCGCGTAACATTACCCCCTCCTTAGCACTCAAAGCTCCTGCTGAGTTCCACAAAGGTAGTAGAAGAACGCCAATCCGGAAAACTTTTTCCTCTGCCAATTTTTCTGGACTTTCCTTCGACAGGTCTTGAAGTTGTTTGGTTATAGGATGAGTTGTCGGTGGGGGTTCACATCGCTTAGCCGCGCACACACGACTGACGACTAGTTGTTGTGATAAGCATACAGCCTCTGCAAAGGTGCTTGCTCGCCTTACCATCTGTTGAGATTGGCTAGTGTCGACGGGGTTTCGAGTTAAGCCTAAACTTGCTGAAAGCTCGCTCCGTACACAAAACTCGACTGAAACAGCAATTTCTTTCTGCTCAGTGAACGTCGACCTGGGCACAGTTGCCTCTGCATGAGCTGGAAATATATCCGAAGACGTCGATCCCAAAAGCTTAATTTGTGTTTTCGCTGATAGTTGCGGTGGTCGATGACTATTGCAGCAGCGCTCGCTGAAGTTGGAACAGGAGTCCATTCGTTGTCGCTCGTTTACCTCTGGTGGTTGACTTACTAATATTGTCGCTTGCAGTGACGGGTGGGTTACTGGATCAGAGAAACTATCTACCGGGCTTCGATGGCGGTGGTCTAGCTGGTCAGACTGCTTTAGGAGTAGTGCTTGGCGATCCCGAATCACTGATGGTTCCGCTTGATACTGCAATCGTAATTGCCTTTCGGCGTCCATACTCGTTCGGGGACGACTGCTTTCCTCTTTCGTCTGATTATGTAGATTCGCTACCGCCAGTGCGGAAGCTCTGCGGGGCTCTTCCTGATCACCCGTGTTCCAGCCAATTTGCGACTGACACGGGTTTTCCACGAGCATCACTTGGGGCCACGAATTCGCAGGTACTTCTGTGGTAAGTGCAACTTGGACTAATTTCCCCTTTAGTCCATCTAGCCTTCGTTCAAAACCATTTTGGAACTCCAGCATCTCCATCATCACCCTTTCCATGAGCTGGGTTTGCTTCCGGGTGACCTCCTCAAGTATTCGTCGTACTTCGTCGACATTCATTTTTACGTGGTGGGAATTATGCTTAATTCTGTCCGCATAACCCCACACCTGACACCAATGTAACAAAAATCGCCGATCAAGCCGAATACGTTGAAAGTTGTGACGGATGATGGAGACAAAAAAACGAGAATTTTTCTGGTTCCCGAGAGGGTGAACTTCTTTTTTTATTCAGATAAATGATTGTACAAAAAAAACTAAATTTTCCACAAACGAATCTAGTACAATTTTTGTTTGTTTGAGAACTGCACGTCTCTAGTGATCATTCTCACTGCTGCCAACAAAGAACTCTCTCTTGGACTTCTGTCAACCTCCTTATATATTTGGCTCTCGCTTTCCAAACCAATAACCCAATTTCCAATTCGCCGCTGGAATTCCCCCCGTTAAGAATCTGGAATGTTCTTGTACCTTCGAGTTGACAGCTTCGAGATGTTTCTCGGTTGTTTATGTTTCCGTGCCGGTTGTGCGCTCGCGTAACAATATTTATGGTATATAAATTTATTTGGCATCACTTTGAAAGTGCGACAAAGCAGCATTAATATGAAGTTTTCTTGAGTGAAACCTTTTGTCTGTCTCTTTTTCCGGTTGTCAGAACACTAGCTTCCATTCCCCAATCTTTTTGTACTTCACCTAAGTTAAGTTCCTAATGTGGAGAGTTAAATTTAAAGTTGAATAAAAACCTTTTATAATTTCGGCGTACTTTTTGTTTCCACATACACAACAGTCAAGTATAATTTTATTAACCTTGGTTTGCTCTTCAAATTTTTTCAATATAATTATAAATATTTGGCTGACCGGATCTGTTGTAGCAGATCTTAATTTGTTTTCGTTTGACGCGACTTGCGTCAACCTGTGGCGGTTTTTCCGCTGCACTTGGACCAGCGACGTTCTCTTGCGCAATTTTTTTATTTTTCTTTATCGGTCTCGTCGTTTTGACTGTCTTAGCGGTCTTAGGCATATCGGTTTTATGATCTCTTAAGCTTGGGTTCGGGTGTATAGGTTTCTTGAGAGTATCGCGCCTTTTTTGAAGCTCCTTTGCTACTTCACAGCCTCGATAATTTGCTGGGTGCTTGCCTTTGCAGTTTATGCAAGTCGCCGGAGCCTGCTTATTTAAATCACACCTTTCTGATAAGTGGTTCCCGGTACATTTTACACATTTCGGTTCTTTTTGGCAATACGACTGGGTGTAATTGAAACCTTGACAGCGTTTGTACTGAGGTATCGATCGTGTATTCGTACGCATAGGCTCGATTTTAACTAGCATAAAGAACGGAAGTCCATGCTTGCCCAAGATTTCATTGCCTTGTTCCATTTTCTGCTTTATCTTATTTAAGATATCAATTGCGTCAAAAATTTTCAAGCCATTTCCTTTAAGGTCACTTGTAATGTCATCTTTATTGCACGAGGGTCGGAGACCCCTTGCGCTTCCGGCGGACTTCTTTTTCCAGAGACATTCGGTCTTGATGGTGGAGACCGAGTTACCCTTGAATTTCTCAAAAATGGGTTTATTAAATGCAATAATTGGCTCTCCCCAGAATCCGTAGAGCCTACCTCAGAAGAGGGTGGATTTTCCAGAGAACCTGGACTGCCACCTGGGGTACTATATCTATTTGTTTTACTCATTGCATATTATGTATACATTTTATCCCCGGTATACGAAGGGTGGATTTAAGTCGCCTCTTACGACAGGCATGCCTACCTCGCGTATATTCTGGCCCCCAGGGGTGTTTTCACACATGAAAAAAAAAATGTTTACACCAATTGAGGCCGAAATGACCCGGATTTGGTTTCGTTTTGCTCAGCAAATATCGCTGCAAGAAGTCAAGGAGTTTCGGGCCGATTTATTTGGAAACAATAACATAACATATGTTTAAACTCAAAATGGGCCTGATTAGGCCCGGCTGCCCATCCCAGGGTTAAGTTTACGTCAATATATCGTAAGGTGTTCTTAGACATCGATCCTATTTCAATCCATACCTTAACATTATTTATCAGGTGAGGTAAGTTGCATAGAAGCATTATTAATATGTCCGTGTCTGAAGACTTTATCACCACAGAACTGTCTTTGGGCAAAAACGACACATGCAAAATCATGCACGTATCTGCTTCTTCCTGAGAACTAGCTAACTGTACCACTGCTCTTCGAAAAAACTTGACCATTTTCATTCTTAAGTAAGAAACACCCATAGCCATTTGTTACGAAAATGTTTTTTTCTCCGATAACAGAGCAATACTCGACTAAAAATGTATTCAGTCTCGTTTTAAAAGAACTATTTCTCAGAGCCTTTATAAAGTTAGTTGGTCTTCTCTAATTTTTTTTTAAGCAGCTATATTCAACTTGTTCGAGTGAGCAGTTTCGTCTATCTCTCTCAATATCTTTTATGGAAGGTGATATTATGCGATCAAATACTAAGTGAATACTCTTCGAATTCATTCGACAGATCTTTCTAAGAATGTGCATAGCGATTTTATCGAATGTTAAGGGTAAGTCTGCTTAAGAATGCAAAAGGAAAAAACCAACCACAACAATAACATTGATTTGATTTGGAGAAGTGTGTGCAGGCATAAAGCCGCATGAAAAACGTCTTGGACCACCATATTTGTAATCAGGGCGCGAAACTCTATATTTTGAAATGATGATGAAGTTGTTATACCAGTTATTTGTACTTTCGAAAAAAACTGCATTTTTGATGTAATACATATACTCACCATTGCCCCCATAAAAACCTGCAAAACGGTAACATTTAAATTTATAAACTTCAGAACAATCTAATAATACAAATTTTTTTTTTTGTTATCAATCACACCCAAAAATTACTGTGGGCTCTTGGTCTAAGAGGATACTGAACACGCTGAACGATGCAATATTTTCACCCCACTTAACCTACCAAAACAGTATTCCCTGATCATAGCATCAGGTACGGTGCAGAATTTGTGTTTGTCGGGAATTGAGTTGAGTATTTTCAGATGTCCCACAAGGTCACCTGGCTTAAAATTCTATTCTAGACTAGCCACCTGGCCCGGCTACAATCTAATTTTTACAGCGATACACAAATAAATAATATAAATTGGGAAGAGACAAATGGGCCTTACTAACAACCAAATTAAGTATAAAGCTTAAGTATAATCTCCATTCTCTTCAAAATATTTGTACCGATAACGAATTTAATAGTCGGCTTAAGTGTTAGTATGGAGCTAAATTTTAATCTACAGCAAGCGAAGTCTAATTTTTTAATATATGACATTAAGGAACAAAGTGATGCCAATGTAGTAATTTAACAGTTAGAACAATACTAAAAAGGATTCGATTTCTGCGTATGGCTGCTGATGTGCGTATAAAGATGTCTAGAAGTAGCAGGTTAAGAATAGCCTCAAGTCCTGCGGTTGGGGATGTCCTCATTGCACTGGTGGTGCCAATGCACACTTGTCTTTGAACTTTGGTGATTGCCTTTAAGTCGGTGGTTTTGTTGACAGCTGGCCACCATACTAGATTGCTGTAAGTCAGTATGGGTCTAACTATAACCGTATACATCCATAGCATGATTTTGGGGGAGGGTCCCCAAGTTCTACCGAAAATTCTGCTAAATGACTAAAAGGCAATGTTGTTTTCTTAATTCTTTCCTCTACATTTAATTTGCAATTGAGCTTTTTGTCCAATATAAGGACCAGGTATTTTGCGCTATCGGACAATCTGATTGGGATACCATCAACAGAAAGGGTTCCAAACTCTGGTATTTTTCTCTTATTTATAAAAAGTACAA
Organism: Brachypalpus laphriformis; assembly: GCA_945910035.1. Taxonomy (NCBI): domain Eukaryota; kingdom Metazoa; phylum Arthropoda; class Insecta; order Diptera; family Syrphidae; genus Brachypalpus; species Brachypalpus laphriformis. The sequence goes on from OX246754.1 coordinate 140,901,715, forward strand.
GTTCGGTTTTTTTTGACGATTAACCCTTAGACTGCAGATCCTGGCGCATATGTTAAGAGTATTTAGGGCTCCGTCAAGTTGTTCGCTAAGGGTAGGCAGGAATTTACCTGTTGCAAGCAGCACAACGTCATCTGCGCAAACTGTAGCTCTGACGCCACTGTACCTTAGTTGTTGTAGTACTTCATTAAGAACAATGACCGCAGGCAGTGGGGTGATTACCCCACCTTGAGGGGTTCCCCTAGAGGCGTATGCTTCGAGCTTTGAACCCTTAAGGTCGGTGGTTATTGTCTTTCCTCAACAATCCAGTTTGTTAGACTGATGTCGATGTCTAGGTTTCTTAGGGTTCTTTTAACCGCTTCGGTATTTACATTATTGAAGGCTCCTTCAATGTGCAAAAAATGCAGCTAGTGTGAACTCTTATCTTTAAGTGATTTTTCTCTATAGCCGACAACATGATGTAGGGCAGTTTCCACACATTTACCCTTTGTGTATGAGTGTTGGGCAGGGGATAAGTTCCCCGTGCGTATTCTACTACGTATGTAAATGCCTAGCAATCTTTCAAGTGTTTTCAGGACGAAAGAGGTAAGGCTCATTGGCCTGAAGTCCTTCGCGGTGGTGTTACCAGCCTTGTGCGCCTAGGGAATAATAACCAACTTTACCTCCCTCCATGTTCTTGGTATGTGACATGTTTAAGACACTAGCAAATAACTCTTTGAGTACTGGTATAATCCCATCAAGTCCTGGGGATTTAAATGGGGCTAACGATCGTATTGCCCACTCTATTCTATCGTCTGTTACCAAATTCGCAGGGGGGTCCAATTCGCAGTGATTGATGTTATTAGTACTGCTGCGTGGTACGGTCGTACACCCCGGGAAGTGCGTTTTAATGACCAATTCTAGGGATTCCGAACAAGCCTCGGTCCAGTTTGCTTCGGGGTCCTTTAGGGAACCTTCACTTTTGGATACTCTGGAGAAGATTTGCCTCAATCTAGCCGTTTCTGTTGTACCATTTATCTCGTCACAAAAACGCTGCCACGACTGTATTTTGGCCTTGCGTCGCGCTCTTGAAGTTCCTCTGACTGGCTTTGTATAATTCCCAGTCCGAGTCAGTTCTCGTTGAATCCGCCAGATTCAAGAGTTTCCTTGTTTCTCTTCTTATACTGGCTACTTCTTTGGTCCACTACGGGGGTGAGACTTTTGTCTTAGGTTTAGATACGGGGCATGCCTTCTCGAAAGCCTCTTTGAAAACAGCTGTGATTTCCTCGGCTTTTCGGTCAATGTCCGTGGGCCTATGTAAATAGCAGTCTTGTAGTAGATTCTTGTTCTTCCGCACCTCGTAACTAAAGGTAGTCTAGTTGGTCTTCCTAGGGTTTCTATGGGGTTTGGGAGAGACACATCTAACATTTAGAATAAATTCTATTACTCTGTGATCGGATTAGGAGTCTATTCCCAAAGTATTCCAATTGTCTATAGAGAGGGTATTCGAATTACTCGCTAGTGTAATGTCAATTACCTCCTGTCTGTTTCTTACTACAAAAGTGAGTTCAGAACCCCTATTGGCTACTAGAAGATTGTGTTCGATAACAAATTCGAAAATCAACTCACCGCGTCGGTTTGTATCGCCGCTGCCCCATTGCGCGTGGTGTGCATTCGCATCGCAGCCTAGTACTAGGTCTCATGTCTCTGGTTCCGCTTTCCTGGCGGTCCATCATTTCCGTCATTAAGCATGTAAACGGGTGAAATAATCAGTGGGGGGAGCCCCCTCCGGTCTGGTCTGAGTTGCTGTAGGTAGACAGAAGAAATAAGTTAATATGTTTCCTAGCTACGATACAAGTTCTGTTCTTACAGTCCGCTTTTAGCAGTTCACTGCTGTATAGTACTACATACTTATGGTTTAGGCCACTAATTTTGCCACGGGAAATCCATGGCTCTTGTACGAGAGCTGGGCCTAAGTAGGCCCAGAGAACGCATATGATTTCGTTTGTAGTATGTGGTGTTGTAATTGATCCAGTGTTAGCATAATTCAGGGCGCTCTATCTATTGCCGTAATTTCTTCACTTCACTATCTTTTGCCGAACATTTGCTTCAAGTCGGACTCGCTATTATGGGCACTGTTTACTCAAACAAACGTTTCGTTCCGGTTGATTTCAAAAATCTAAAAATAATTCATTGCATAATATTATTCAATGTTTGGTTTTTACAATGAAAAATATGCCTTGTGTTCATTTCTACCAAAGCAAAACATCGGCATTGTAGAGCCGAAGGTGAAATGTGCCGAAAATGATGTGTCACACACATGGAAATGTCGAAACACGGGTTTCATGCAATGTCTGAGCTGCCAATAACTGAATTTCAATTCTTTTTCCACATGTATGTACAGTAGGAGCGGGTATAAATAAAACAAACTAGTTAAAAAAAACAGTTTTTCATATCATAACGACGTAACCGTTTTTTTTTTTTTCAAAAACACAGTTTGAATAGTAACTACATTTACCTCCTTTGCGCATTTAAAATTCAATAAAAAAACACGAAAAGCAAACGAGCCCAGCAAACTAAAAAAATAACTAAACAAAGAATACACTAAATTCAACTCAGGCATGCGAACGGATCATTCTGTCATTCTGTTGCGCACACAAGAAAAACGCATAAGGGAGAAAACGAATAGCATGATTCCACCCCTGATACATACGAGTATGTTATGCCCATACATACTGAATTGTATGATCAGCATATAGTATCTATGGTCCAATGTCCAACATAAACATGCTTGCAAACGTTGCAGATATACCATACATACATATGTAGTTTAAACTCAGGCATCTTCAATGCACGCGCACAATATTTTGTGCTTACTATGCTTTTAAACGAGCGAACAAAGAAACAAAGCATGGAGTTATATTTCAGGCGCACTCCGAGCAAATATACTGATCTGCAGTTCTGATGTCTGCGTGTGGGCTTCGCCCTTGAAGTAGGTAAAATTAAAGTAAGTTGTCAACGAACCTTCAACCCGATCACTCGCAAGATTAGCTTTTAATAAAATTCAATTTAATAAGATAAAAATAAGAAAGGGTTTCATTTTTCTTCGAAATTATCATGTTCTCCATATATGTAGTTAAACGGCGCGCATTGCATAATTGGTGGCAGCGGTAAAATATATCATTGTGTAAGTCGTGACAGTAATTTAAATTTCTCTAATTTCTATCAGAGCAATTCGACATATAAAACACAAACAATCAGTAAAGTCGTGTACCGGTCGTGAAAAAGTAAAAATACATATATGTACGTGCTCAAAGAGTGAAAAAAAACCAAGGAGAAAACTGTGCAGTGACTCGAGATAAAAATTAAAATAATTATAACTACCAAACTTTTATAACTGTAACTACTAAATTAACTATAACTCCTAAACTAACTGTAACCACTAAAGTAACTAATCTGTAGAAAAGAACATCATGAATGCAGCAGCAGCAATAGTAAGAACAAGCAGAATCAGCAAAACCAGCAGTAACAGCAACACGGGGACAACTTCAAGAGGAGGAACATCAGAGCAGAAAACAGCAATGGAAAAATATTGTATTCTAGGTTGCATGTAAGTGTTTAGTTTCAATCTATTCTAAATAAAAAAATTGTTAAACACATAAAATGGCAAGTGCGAGATCGGAGGTAATCGAATTCGAGTTAATGAATATGCGTTAGGTAGGAAATTTAAATGTATAGGAAATACAAGTGGAAAAGTATTAGAACTTTCCTTATCACAAATAATAGACAATTATAGAATTAGTGTCGACGACAAAGAAGAGGATTACCTAGTGTACTATGATAATAGAACTAATAGAATGTGAAACTAGAGAGCAATTAGCATTAGTAGAGGAAACTATAAAGAAACTTAGGAATTGCGAAATTGAAACTGGAGTGACCCGGAATCAAAATAAAGATATTGCAACAATAGAGCTGCATTCAATAGGCGATGAGATTAAAGAAATTAGAAATTTAAATAAGGCAACGGGAACTATTCCCAAACAAAGGGGATTTAATAGTGAATTAGGCGATGTTAAATCGTGGTTGTCAAACGGTAGTGCATGCGATCATATGAAAACACAAGCGTTTTCACTCAGCTGAGGCCTACCAACTCCTACTCTCAACCTCCACGCGGTGACAGCCGGGTGCCTAGTACCCTAATTCAAGAAATGGGTAACCAACCCCGTTTGGCGGATTCTTGGTGGCAGCAGATGAGAGAGGGGGGGAAGAGTGCTTTTTCACTAGAGTACTTCTTCCTGTTCCAGGCGGCAGCGGACGAATTCCCTAGATGGAGTCAACGGTGGCGTCTATAGTTCCAGTTAGGTTGAACTTAGTGAATACCTTGCGCGAGCTGCCTCGACGTATTCGGATCACAGGTCGGTAAGGAATTTCCAATGTTGGTCAGGACATTGGAATAGAGATGGTGGCGGAGGAGCCGTTAATGGGCCAACGGCAGCGCTCATACGCCCGTAGTGGACTACTGGCACCGGTGTACCCGGCCCCTCGTCCTAGGGGAATAATTAAGGAACTGGCAATCCAGGTTGGGGGTTGTGCCGTCGGGGTAACTTCCCTACCACGTAAAAAACTACTGGTTCCGAAACAACCAAAAGCCTCGGATAAGGATGACTCAACTAATGACGACCCCAGCAAACGAAATAAGGACAACGACCTTCGGATCTGTACGTGGAATGTTCTGTCCCTTTACAGACCACGTGCAGCCGAACAACTAGCAGAGGCCCTAGACTGCTATAAAGTAGATATTACCGCCATCCAGGAAGTGCGATGGGATGGGCCGGGCAAAAAGAGGATGAAAAACTGTGACATCTACTACGGTGATTGCTACAGAGGCAACAGACAACGCTTATTCGGATGTCATACGCGGCAGACTTAGGCAAGAAGTCTTAAGCTTCCGACACGTTAGCGAGCGTATTGTGACTATCCGGATCAAGGCTAAATTCGCTAACATAAGCCTAATATGTGTTCATGCCCCCACGGAAGAAAAGGACCCTGAAACCAAAGAGTGTTTCTACGAGCTCCTCGACAAAACATACGAGCAATGTCCTAAATACGACGTTAAAATCGTATTGGGCGATTTTAATGCCAAAATAGGAAAGGAGGACGTCTTTGGTAGGGCAGTTGGTAAGCATAGCCTACACGACACCACGTTTGATAACGGACTAAGGCTAATTGATTTCGCTGTGGAGCGAAATGTCACCATAGCAAGCACATGGTTTCCTCATCTCAATATTCATAAGCAGACATGGCGGTCTAATGATCATGTAACGATCAACCAAATTGATCATATTGCGATCGACGCAAGGCATGCCTCCAGTATTCTGGATGTCCGGACCTTCCGTTGTTGTAGCCAAGGTACGAATGCGGATATCCCAATCTGAGCAACAAAGAAGAATTACTGTGAGAAAATTTAACGTCGAAAAGCTACAATCGCAAGAGACCGCCAGACTCTTCGCTGAACGCGTATCCCGAAATCTCTCAATCACCCCTTTGCCACCAGCATCAAGTACCGAAGACCAGTGGCAACGCTGCCAACATGCCATCAGAAACGCCGCGACTGATGTGCTGGGTCTCGCTCGCCCACCACCGCGAAACCCCTGGTTTGATGAAGAATGCCGGCGAGTGCATGCAGCAAAACAAGAGGCATATAAAGCGGCGCTGCAAAGGAAGACGAGAGCTGCTCGTGAGCTCTACGAGCAAAAGAGACGGGAAGAACATCGGCTTCTTCAAAAGAAGAAGAAAGAGCATGAGAAGCGCGCGTTTGAGAATATCGAGAGTTTATACTCCAGGAACAATGTACGGAAGTTTTACCAAAAGGTAAAAAGAACGTGTCAGAGAAGTAATACCCGTACAGAAACCTCTAGAGATGAAAATGGAAACCTCCTAGTAGAATCACAGCCGGTGCTGAGAATATGGAAAAACTACTTCTGCAGACTGTATAATGGCGACGAAGACCAACATCCCGCTGTCAGGCAGAATGAACCATTCAACATAGACGATGATAGTCAAAATTTCCGTCCACCTGACCAAAACGAAGTGAGGATAGCAATATCCAAGCTAAAATCCAACAAAGCTGCTGGACCTGACGGCTTACCGGCCGAACTCTTCAAGGCAGCAGGGGATGAATTGGTAGAGTGCATACACCAACTCATTTCTAATATTTGGTCAGACGAGTGTATACCTGACGAATGGAATTTCAGCATCGTTTGCCCGATCCACAAGAAAGGAGACCCCCTCGATTGCGCCAACTATAGAGGCATCAGTCTCCTCAACATCGCATACAAGATCTTTTCTGCGATATTGTGTGAACGCCTGAAACCTTTCATCAACAGCCGGATTGGACCCTATCAGTGCGGTTTCAGGCCAGGAAAGTCCTCCATCGATCAAATCTTCACACTTCGGCAGATCCTGGAGAAAACCCAAGAATTCCAAATCGATACTCACCACCTCTTTATCGATTTCAAGGCCGCCTATGACAGCATCTATAGAGAAGAGCTTTATAGAGCCATGTCTAGTTTTGACATCCCTGCCAAACTTGTCCGTCTGTGCAGGCTGACGATGGAGAACGCTCGCTGCTCCATCAAGGTCGGTAATGACCTCACCGAGACCTTTGATGTCAAAAAAGGCTTTAGACAAGGTGACGCGCTGTCATGTGACTTCTTCAATATTATACTTGAACGGATTGTGCGGAACTCACAAGCCAACACCGGAGGCACAATCTATTACAAGTCCGTGCAACTGCTTCCATACGCTGACGATATCGACATTATCGAAAGAACTTAGCGGGCTGTCACCGGTGCGTTTGCAAGCATTGAGGCGGAAGCGGCCGAAATGGGTTTAGCGATAAACGAGGGCAAGACCAAGTATATGCTGTCAACAAGAAGGGAAAACCAACACCGACGAATTGGACAAAACGTCACCGTGGGCAGCTATAACTTCGAGGTAGTAAGGGACTTTGTCTACCTTGGCTCTGCTATAAATTCAGCAAACAAAATCAGTGCAGAAATAAATCGAAGAATAACTCTTGCCAATCGCTGTTTTTTTGGGCTTATAAGGCAATTCAACAGTAAAGCCTTATCTCGAACAACTAAGGAGACTCTATATAAGACCTCGATCATCCCAGTCCTGCTTTACGGCGTTGAAACATGGACTTTATTAAAAGAGGATGAAGATATCCTTGGTCGCTTCGAGAGAAAAATTCTTCGTAAGATTTTCGGTCCCGTTTGCGTTGACGGGTTTTGGAGGAGAAGATTTAATCACGAACTATACGAGCTGTACAGCGACATCGACTTAGTCAAAAAACTGCGTATTGGACGTCTGAGATGGCTAGGACATGTAGAGCGAATGGACACCAACGCTCCGGCCCGCAGAGTCTTCGAATCTAATCCCGAGGGACGACGCAGTAGAGGGAATCATCGCCGTAGGTGGCGCGCACAAGTTCAAGGGGACCTCGACCAACTTGGAGTGCGCAACTGGAGGCAATTAGCTAAAGACGGAGCTAAATGGAGAGAGAGGCTTGTTGGTTGAGGCCCAGGTTCACCCCGAACTGTAGCGCCACCTAAGTAAGTAAGATGTTAAATCGTTAGTATACGATCCGTGTAATAAAATCGGAAACCACGAAAGGAAAACCATTGAAACATTTTCTAAACGAGGCAATAATACCTCACCAGATATTACGTTTGGAAACCACCATGGTTCAAATAATAATAATTTTTTTTTTTTTTTTTTTTTTTTTTTCCGAGGGTAGGTGAAAATCTTCAACAAGACACTATGAGGATCGACAGCGCGTGCTCATAGTAGTGTGGGATTCTTACCCACTAAAAAACCTCCCTTCAAAACAGACTTGTTTTTATTTTTACTACAACTAAGTATTCGACTTATCAAGTAGTTTTCGTTTCGCGAAATAATGACGTTTTGCAGGTACCTTCCCATTAGAAGTTCCTGCCAGCTCCGCAGTTTAGACGCGGTTACTTATCGCGCTAGGTCTAAAGGTTTGGTTCTTTGTAGACGGCGCAATAAATTTCTTTCTTCCAAAAGTTGGAGGACTGTAGTATTTACGTGACTTTCTAGTCGACTTCTATGCTTTCTCGCGTAGGTTTGAATTTCGTCTTCGATTGTTTTAATGCCAAGGTCTCTGTGGATATCGCTATTTCTGATATACCATGGCGCATTTACAATACCTCTTAGCACTTTGTTTTCAAAAGTTTGTAAAATTTTAATATTACTTATTTTGGTACAACCCCAGAGTTGTATACCATATGTCCATACAGGCTTTAGCACTTGCTTATATAAAAGCAGTTTGTTATATATATTAAGCTTGGAATATTTTCCAAGTAACCAATACATTTCGCGATATTTGTTATCTAGTTCTTTGCGTTTTTTCTTAACGTGCGTTTTCCATTTCAGCTTTGTATCAAGTGTTATTCCAAGATACTTAGCCTCGTTTGCAAACGGGATTTGAACCGAGTTTGAAAAGATCGGCAAATTATTTATTTTTTTATAAGTAAAATTTACATGAACAGATTTGGTCTCGTTGAGTGCGATTCGCCAAATCTTTGTCCATTCATTTACTCTATTCAAAGCTTCTTGCAGTTTTTCTGTAGTATCTTCGACCGTTTTACCTACTGCCAAGATAGCAGTGTCGTCGGCAAATGTAGCTAGCTCAGTGCCTTCTACTTGCGGTATATCACGGGTGTATAATAGATACAAGACTGGGCCAAGAACGCTTCCTTGCGGCACCTCAGCCATTATTTCCTTAAAATCTGAATATTCGTTTCCACATTTGACGCGGAATAGCCTATTCGTAAGGTAGTTCTTCAAAATATTATATAGGTGCTCTGGCAGAACTTGTCGTAATTTAAACTTTAAGCCTTCGTGCCAGACCTTGTCAAAGGCTTGAGAAACGTCAAGGAATACGCTTGAACAAATCTGTTTTTCTTCAAGTGATTTTTCGATTACATGTGTTATTCGATGTACTTGTTCAACTGTAGAATGCTTACTTCTAAATCCGAATTGATGATCAGGGATGAGATGCCCTTCTTCTATAACCGGCTGTATTCGCCTAACCAATATTCTCTCGAACACTTTGGATATAATTGGAAGAAGCGAAATCGGTCTATAAGAGGTTTTTTCATTCGGCGGTTTTCCAGGCTTAAGGACCATTATAACTTCGGCGACTTTCCATTGACTGGGAACATATTCTAGTCTAATCGCGGCGTTTATAATGAACAGAAGCTTAATTAGAGCTTTTCTTGGTAGTGCTTTAAGAACCTCTCCCGTAATTAGGTCGTATCCAGGAGCTTTCTTAGGTTTAAGTTTCTTTATTTCTTCCTTAAGTTCGGTAAGCGTTGCATTTCTTATTACGCTATTGTCTATATACGACGTATTTATATTTTCAATAAGAGCTTGTCCATCAAACGGTTTGAAAGTTTCTTCCAGGTGGGCGGCAAAAACTTGCGCTTTCTCTTTATCATGCCTGGCCCATTCGTCTTGATTTTTCCTAATTGGCGCGGCTTGAATTTGAGGTTTTTTAATACCTCTTATAGCCTTCCAAAGCGAATAGTTAGAATCTTTATCTGCCGTTAAGCTTTCTAGGTAAGTTTGTATTTCATTATTCTTAAGGTCTTTAATAGATCGTTTTAGTGAGTTGCACAAACGGTTAAGATGTGCTTTATGTTTCGGAGCCCGAGTTTGTTGCCATCTTTTACGCGCTTTTCTCTTCTCCTTAATCATCTCTTTTATTTCCTGCGGATAAATTTTAATGTAACTGGCCGGGGTTCTCTTCTCTAATAATGTACCGCAAATGAGTTAAGACTTCCTTTGCAAACTAATAACGCCATTTGACAGTGATCCAAGCAAAATCCATCACTTTGTGGCAAATGTTGACAACGCTATGTCATTGGCAACGCCTAGACAACAGTACTGTCTTTTGCCTTCATAAAAAGTAAGATTTCAAGAAAATTAATTCTTGGACGGAACTAAAAGTCGAATTGAACCGAATGTTCAAGGAGATATATTACCCTATGCAACTTCATTTACAAATGAATCGCCTGCAATTAGGCAAAAGCGAAACAATCATACAATACATTCAAAGAGTCGAAACTCTTCAAAGGCGACGTATTCAAGATATTTATCTAAAGAACGAAAATGATAGGCTGTTCGAAGGACAATTATACATGATGGAAAGCGATATCCTTAACGCTTTTGTAAATGGTTTAAAAGAGGAAATAGGAACGTTTGTTAATAATCAAAGACCGTTAATCAGACATAAATAAATACATAAATAAAAGAATAAATTTTCGACAAAGGGAGCAATGAACGAGTGTATTGCTTCCCATTACAATGAAAGCCCTCATGTACATTTGAGAAACAATGATAAAAATTTTGAATTTTTAGTGGACACTGGTGCCTGCATTAGTCTTATAAAAACAAAATGCTTATTTGAAAATGACGTGAATTTTCAGGATATTATGAGTTTTAAGGGCATCGGCAAATCCAATAGGTGTAGCATAGGAAGTACTAACATTACTGTAGAATACGACGATCAAGAAAACGGTGATACGTTTTTAATCGACATATTTTCCATGTGGTGACGGATGACGTCATAGGGCATTACGATGGAATTCTTGGAATTGATTTCTTAAGGAATCAGAATTTTATATAGCGAAAAATCATAATGATTTTGGTGTTCAATGAAGATGAAGATGAGTTTCAAGTAAATAGAACTCTAACTCTTTCTGATAAAAAGTTTGGCAACCAACAACCAGAGATAAAAAGGATTTTATTTATAATTGTCACCCGAGACGTACTAGTTTAGTAAAAAGTCAAGGATGTATGACAAAAAATCAATCACATAAAAATGAACTAAATTTAGTTTCACGTAAAGCATCAGAAAGTAGTGAAAGGTTTAACAAATTGTGGGGTAAACTGAGAGTTGACCATATAAAAAGTGAATTAGAATTAAAAAAGTTAACGGAATTAAAAAAAAAAAAATATCGAAATTTTAAAATGCAAAAATAGTTGATTTATTGCTTGATGGGAAACGATTACAATTTTTTTGTTTTTTTCTAGGCTGAAGGCCTCTCTACTTTTCGCCTGATTTTGTTCAAGTGAACAGAGTTGGATCGACCCGAAGTTGGGTGCTAAACAATACAATGACACATAGATGGCGCTCACACGAATGAACGCGTTCAACTAGAACAGACAAAAATGGATAATAAAAGTGCTTACAACTCGGCCGATCTGACAATTGGTCGATCACGAACAATCAAATTTTAACAATGGTACAAAATTTTAAGTATAAATTACATATTACTTAAGGTCTACATCGGGAGTGTTGCCCCGGCTATTGATATCTACAGCCTTGTTGTCGGGTTTCGAAAGCCACTTCCGCATTCTATTGGCTTCAACGACCCCATCGTAAGGTAGCTGAGTCAACTGGCAATTTTCAACGTCTCGTAGTACGTATCTATCATTTCCTAAAACTTTATGTACAACATAAGGTCCACGGAATTTCGGCAACAACTTTTTATTTGTTCCCGTCGTAGTATCGACATTTAGCATAACAACAAAATCGCCAACCTGATAATTTTTTACCTCCTTGCTGTGCCTAAGAAAATAACTCAAATTACAATATATTCCTGAGAACTATCAATTCCCTTTGAGGCATCTGCCCTGATTTGTAGGAGATCACGCGGAGTATCCGAACCCAATTTATCGTCTAAATGTTCCGTAATTTAGTCTATTAACTCCCCTCGTTGTTCAACGCCAAACAGCAACATACTGGGGGAGTTTCTCGTCGCCTTGTGAATAGAATTATTAACGGCAAATTCTACCTGTAGAAGCTTACAAGACCAATCGGCATGATTGACGGGTTCACATAATTTCCCATACATGTCTTTAATCACCCGATTGATTCGCTCTACTTGCCCATTCGCCTGGGGTGAAGCCACTGCTACCTTCACGTGCCCTATATTTCGCTTCAGCAAGAATTCCTCAAACTCAAGTGACGTAAAGCACGTACCTCTATCAGTCACAACTCGCCTAGGGCGACTGTAATACTGGAAGTATTTTTCCAGTGCGGCTTGCACTTCTCTCGTGCTGGTGGACCTTGTCGGGTACAATTTAACGAATTTCGTAAAGGCGTCTACGATAACCAGGATATGTTTCCTTTTCGAATTTACGGACGGCAGCGGACCAAAATGGTCCAAGTGGATGGTATCAAACGGCAGTGGCTTTTTAGGTATATTATACAAATTCCTTTCGCTAGAGCGAACAGGAGCGGCATACATAATACACTTGAGGCAGTTTTGGATAAACCTTTCTATTTTCTGGTGCATATTTGGAAACCAATAACAAGTGACAATCTTATCAAAACACTTATCAACCGCCTGATGCCCGAATTTTTCATGGATCAACCGAATGACATTACCCTCCATTTCATTCGGGACATATAACGCCTTACGACCATTTTTCTTAACTTTAAATACAAGTCCGTCCGTCAACTCAAAGTCCTTAACTTCTTCAATCTCCATACGAGCCCGCAGACTTTTAACTGCCCTGTCTCGGCCTTGGGCTATCTGAATTTGAAAATCTACGTCGTCAACATCCCAAACGGCAGCAATCTGGCATCCGCTCAGGGCATCGACGTGCCCCATGGAAACACCACTACGGTGCTAAATCTTATAGTTACAATTCTAAAGCTCTAGGGCCCAACGGGCAATCCGTGGATTAACTTGTTTTTTATCTAACGTCATTGCTAATGAGCTACACTCCGTCACAATTTTAAAGGGTAATCCTTCTAAATAAACCCGGAATCGTCTCAGTGCATAAATTATTGCAAGCGTCTCGAGCTTAAAGCTGTGGTATCTAGATTCGGCAGCAGAAGCCGTTTTCGAAAGGTATGATACCGGGTGGAGTTTCCCATCGTTCTGTCTTTGCAGCAGAATGGCTCCAAATCCAATTGAGCTGGCATCACAATGTAGTTCCGTCTCTTTCGTAGGGTCATAGATGGCAAGGACGGGCGCCTCGACCAGTCTAGACTTCAGTTCTATAAACGCAATACGGCATTGTTCATCAAAGTCGAAATCGGCATTTCTCTTTAATAGATTTTGCAACGGCTTTGCGATTCGGGAAAATGAAGGCACAAATCGTCTAAAATAAGAAAACAACCCTAGACAGGAATGCAATTGCTTCTGGTTTGTCGGAACTGGGTATCTCTTTATAGCGGCAATATGAGAGTCACTCGGCGCAATACCATGAGGTGTAACGGCATACCCTAGGTACTCTATCTCTGTATAGCAAAACTTACACTTCGCAAGATTTAATTTAAGATTTCGTTGCGTAATTCGTCTCAGTACAGTTCGTAATAAAATCAAATGTTCGTCAAAATCGGCAGTAGCAATCATTATATCGTCCATATAGGCAACTATTTTACCTGAATCAATCAGGTCGCGAAAAATAACCTTGATGAACCGCTGAAATACAGCCGGCGCATTCTTCAGTCCAAACGGCATTCTAAGGTATTCCCACATTCCACTGGGAGTTACAAACGCAGTGAGAGGTATAGATTCTTCAGAAACTTTAACTTGGTGAAACCCGCTCTTCAAATCTAAGAGTGAGAAGTATTTCTTTCCCCCTAGGTACTCTATACAATCCTGAATAAGCGGCAAGGGTTGATTGTCTCGAATAGTCTTCTTATTAAGTCCTCGATAGTCGACACACATTCGAGTCTCTCCGTTCTTCTTTTTATAGCGGAACGATAGCGGAAGCATAAGGTGACCTACTTGGTCTAATTATTTCATCTTTCTCTAACTGACTAACTATTGACTGTACCTGCGTACGCTCAAAGTGAGAGAGTCGTCGGGGGGCACAATGGAACGGAATATCGTCGCTTAAATGTATTTTCATTTCATAATCTAAAGGCTCTATTTTAACGTCTTTCGGAGAAATATAAGAATCTATAATTAAGTTATTTAATTCGGCACGGCGAGGTTTATCTAACTTAAAATCAATATTCAACTCAACTTCACTAGCAGCAATTTCAATATTAAATATATTTGGTACTGAACAAGGTTCCTCGTTAATCCAAGTTGACCCAACTCCCAAGACCGGTCTTGTCATTTCACATTCATTAATAGCGGCAGATACGTAATCATTTTTCAAAAGACTGTATTTATCAAGAACCGTATAAGATTCATCTGGCAGGGCAGAGAATTCATTATTCTGATTTAAAGCAAGCAGTTTTTCTTTACAATATTTAAGTTTTACTTTAGTCAAGTGAATGTTAAAAGCATGTAAGAAGTTTCGCCCCAAAATTAACGGCATGAACATGGCTTCGTCAGACAAAACAACAATTTGAATCAACTTTTCTTTATTACCAAACTTTACTCGGCATACAAGTTTGCCTAGAACTTTTAACTTATTTCCACCTATCCCGTAATAGGGTAATCTAGCTGTAATCAAGGTTTTCAACAAACTATTCGGCACGCACGACAACTTTATGAGACTAATTGGACTTCCCGTATCGAAAAGGGAGAGAAATTTGATGAATTCTGCGCCCTTTAACAAATCAACCCTAAAAGCAACACTTACCCAATTTACAGCACCAATTATGGCTTTATCGTCTTCATCGGAATCGTCTGGGGCGTCAACGGAGACGGCAGCTACTTGTCTCTCGGCACTTACGGCAGCTACTCGATGCGGCAACTTCTGAGGATTTGGGCACGACCGATGGTCATGTCCCATTTTCCAACATCGGAAACAGGATTCATTCGGGCGCAGCGGATGTGGGCAGTACGGCTTAATATGTCCCATTTGTCCCAACAATTAAAGTATAACGGCACTTTCTTCTCGGCATTCATCTTCACTGTAGCGGCATGTTTCGTCGTAGCGGCAAATTTCCTAGAGGCGGCATCGGGATCACGTCCTACGGCATTTTGGCAGAGGTACCGTCGTTGGTACCGGTTGATCAACCGCTTCAGCTCCTCAATGGTGCGAGCTCCAAGCAGTAAATTTACGTTCGGCACATCTCCCATTCCGTCGACTATAAAATTGATTATCTCCAACTCACTAATATCGGAGCAACTGCCTGCAGAGTGAGCGGCGGCTCAGCATTTTGTAAACGTACTAGCAGGAAACGGCAATATCAAATTCCTTGGCAAGTGCTGTCTTCAATGCGCTGTAGTTTAAAGCGGCAGTTGACGCTAAAAAGACGCGAGCAGTTCCAACCAGAGAACGACGTAGGCTTAGCAACTTCAAATGGTCGTCTGCTTTGATTGTAGCCATAATTTCCTCAAAATCGCAGAGGAAATGTTGTACGGAATGGCCCAAGTCGTCTCCAGTAAACTTCGGCAGTGCGTACTCGACGTCCCCGAAATCCATCTTGTATTGGCTGGATGGAACTGCATCCCCTTCTAGTTCACGTATCACCTTTCGAAGCTTTAGGATTTCCATCTGCTTACGTAGATTATTCAGCTCTTCGTCCAGAGCAGCACCCTGCATGTCTTCGGCACCTACGGCATTATCGATATTGTCGTCATTTACGGCATTTACGGCGAGTTCGTTTGGAGTGGCATCAGCGGCAGCGTCTATTTCGTTGCTTGCGGCCGACACGTCATCGTCAGCTTTCCTGGTGGTTCGTCTCGTCACACGTGATGTCATCAGAATAGGTTAAAAGAAACAGTTTGGGCCAGCTTGTCCTGACCCCACAAATGCAAAAATAGTTGATTTATTGCTTGATGGCAAACGATTACAATTTTTTTGTTTTTTTCTGGGCTGAATGCCTCTCTACTTTTCGCCTGATTTTGTTCAAGTGAACAGAGTTGGATCGACCCGAAGTTGGGTGCTAAACAATACAATGACACATAGATGGCGCTCACATGAATGAACGCGTTCAACTAGAACAGACAAAAATGGATAATAAAAGTGCTTACAAAATCTTTGGTTTAGAAGACGAAAAGCTGACAGAAACGGTAGATGCTAGTGGCAAAACTAAGTGGAGAATGGTAATTGATTTTAGGAAATTGAATGAAGTTACGATCTCAGATTGTTATTCAATTCCTAATATTACCGAAATTTTAGATCAGCTAGAAGACGCAGGGTATTTTACGACCCTAGGTCTGAAATCGGGATTTCATAAAATACCGTTGAGCGAAGAAGGAGAAAACGGCCTTTTCGACACCTTATGGACATTTTGAGTATATGCGAATGCCATTCGGTCTCAAAAATGCGCCATCATGCTTTCAAAGAATGATGAATAATGTTCTATCTGGCCTTTTGGGGAAACAATGCTTCGTCTATATCGATGACATTGTCGTTTATGGTAGAAGTCCAGAAGAACATAATGAAACCCGAATCGATAAATCCGAATTCATGAAGGAGGAGGTCGAGTATTTGTAATCAGCAAAAGTAAAAGCGATTGATAACTTACAGGTGCCTAAAAATCTCAAAAAAATTTGAAGTTTCCTAGGAATGATAGGTTATTATAGGAAATTCATTACGAATTTCAGTATGGTACCATCACCTTTATTTAAATTACTGAATAAAAATGTTTAGTTTGTATGGAAGGAAGAACACTCTAAAAGCTTTAATGAATTGAAAAGATTGCTGAAGGAATTTACATTATTACAATATCCAGATTTCGAAAAACAATTTGTAATAACAACGGATGCAAGCAATCTGGGAATTGTTTTATTTATTTATTTATTTATTTTATTTTATCATTAATGAAGACTTCTAAAATCGCTTAATATAAAAGAAATACACAAATATACATATGTACATATTTTAGTAAATTTTTCATTTTGAATTTATTTAATGTTGTCAATCAGGCAGACGGCAAAGCCATGTTTATTGATTTTTTGTTAAAACTTTGTATTAATAGTGAAGTACATAAATAAAAATCTATCTATCTATCTATCTATCTATTTATTTTATATATTTATATGCTGACACATTAAGATACAATATCTTATAAATTTGTAGAGCTTGGCAAAAAAGAAAGCAAAAAGAACACATCATTTCAAACATCAAAGTTCAATGCATTACACGTAAGGAAAAATTAAATTAAGGAAAAAAGAAAAAGAAAAAGAAAGAAAAAGAAAAAGAAAGAAGAAGAAAAACAAAAAGCTATGAACAGAGAACACAAAAAATTATGTAGGTTCAGAAAGGCCGGAAAACTAATCGGATGCAGAGAGGAATAATTGCAATCGCGTCCTAAATTCGGTGAGATTACTTGTTCTTCGTACAGTGGGTGGTAGCGAATTCCATAAGCGAGCGGCAATAACGAAAATTTGCCTTTCAGATGTCAAACACGAAAACCGGGTAAGAATGAACTGTGAGAGTCTGTTTGATGCTGAGAACTGAAGTCTATTGTAAAGATAGGAAGGGTGATGGCTCTGAATTATATTAAATAGTAGCAAAAGTGTTCGAAAATTTAAGAGGTTATCGAACGATATACCATAGATACTTTTAGAAAATCTCGAGACATGATCGTGCCTTCTTAAACCGTAAATATATCGCGCGATATTGTTATATGCCACATTAAGTTTTCTCTTGCTCACAGCATCGCTTTTGCAAAAGATTTCACATCCATAAGTAAGGATAGGTATAACTAATGCCTTGGCGAGCATTTTGCGCGTTTTTAGAATAGTGAAATCTTTTGGGACCCAAAGCGATCGAAGAGCACCATATACTCTACCGACAATGAAATTAACGTGGTCCTTCCAGGTTAAATTTCTATTAAATATAATTCCCAAGTTTTTTGCATTGTCAACAAATTCTATAGGAGCATTATTTAGGTAGATTCGAGGGAAGTACGATAAGGCTACAGATTTCTTAGAGATCACAATGACTTTAGATTTTTCAGGATTTAGTACTAAGCAATTGACTCGCGACCAGTTATAAATATTTTGAAGGTCCTCGTTTATAGTCTGAGCACAATGTTCTATGAGTCCCAGAGGACAACTTTTATGTAACTGGACATCATCGGCGTACATATGTATAAGAGATTGGACAGCAATTTCAGGAATTTCATTAATGTACAAAGAGAAAAGAAATGGCCCCAATATTGAGCCCTGTGGGACACCTTGCTTTAAACTTAATAATACTGATGTCTTATCTCCAATTACTACAACTTGCTCCTACCTGATAGATATGAGAAAATTTATTTAAATTTTTAAGCAGTGAAGCTTCAGATGCAAAATCGTACAGATTTGATAGTTTGCTGCATAATACATGATGACTTATCGAATCGAATGCCTTCGAGAAATCAAGAAGCACCAAGAAGGTTATCTGATCGCTGTTTACTGCGCTTCTAATATCATCAACAACGTTCAGAACTGCTGTTGTGCAGCTTCGTTTGGGACGAAAACCTGATTGAAATTTGGAAAGCAAACCTTTATCGTTCAGATACGTATTAATCTGTTTTTGAATGATCCTCTCGAACACTTTAGAGAGGAATGGGAGTATTGATATAGGTCTGTACTCATTCTTCTTTCTTCCTTTAGGGCTGGGAATGACCTTTGCAAGCTTCCACTGTGTAGGAAATACAGACGTTGTTAGGACCGTGTTTAGCAAATGTGTTAAAAAATGTAAAAGCTTGGGAAGGAGAGCTTTTACGAAAACCGGGTGAACGTCGTCCAGATTTACTGCATTCGATTTGATCGATACCACACTTTCAACCACATCAGCAGCCTCGACCCTGGAGAACCTAAATCCTGTAGACGCTTGATTTTCAAACGTGAGGGTTGGAGTATCAGACAAGGGCTGTGGGACTTGGGAGATGAATTTAAAATTAAGTTTATCACAGTCAGCATTTATTGGCGGGTCTGGTTTTTGCCTTCCAATTCCCATACTACGCAAGTTGTTACAGAGCTTTCGGCCGTTACCTGATGTGGCGATCCGGTTTGTAAGCACTCTTGCCTTTTCTGTGCGGATAGCAGTGACTACCTGGTTACGAAGCAAGCGATACCGACGACGATCCTCATCAACCGATTGTAAACTTCGTTTTTCTCATTCAAAAGTCGACGAATGCCATTTGTGTACCAAGGCTGTGATGTAGGGCAACTTTTGCGAGTTAAGGAAGACATACGAGGTTTTGGTGCGTAAACCGCGTACGTTCTGGTAGTAAACGGATAGGTTTAACTGTGCTATTATCTACGCTAGTAGGGCATGGCATTGAGCTATTTGGAGCGAAAATGCGTCTGTCGTTAGGAGCGGTAGTAGTTTTTAAAGTCAGTACGCGATCTCTGAAGATGGGAAAGACGTTTTGAGCTAACATAGGAAGCAAATGAAGAGAGATCGTTAGAGACATCAGTGGGCAAGATGTTGAAGCACTCATGAAAACGGATGAATAATTGCCTTAACTCCTTAGGATTAGTAGGAAAACCTTCCTGGTTGATTGAGACCATTACATTAGTTTTTGTTTTACCATCGATACAAATGGAATCAGGTTTGTTGTGCAGGTATGCAAGATACAAACGAACGTTCTCGTAGATTTTACGATCTCTCAAGCGAGACATTACGTAACGGCCATCATCGCTCTGATCAACTAATTGTTTAGTTAGTTTAACCTTAGGGGGAAGCATTGGATCCAAAAAGGTAGATGGAGCGTCGGGAGAAGCTGCTTTAATAGAGTTGGAAGCGCTGGTGGGGTCGGTTGGGTTGCCAACGGAGGATGACGGTGGAGATGGTCTAGGGTTAAGAATGTGCGAGTGAGAAAAATTAGGATACTTGGTTTTAGTGTTGGAAGAAGTTTGCTGTGACGAAGTGGCAGGAGCAGGTGTAAGGTTGAAAGAGACGCGGTTACGTTTAGGATGAGGAGTAACATTAGAGGGAGTATTAACTGAAGGAAGAGAAAGAGACTGGATTATTCGGGGGGAAAAAATAGGAAAAATGTTAGTTTTAAAACTCCAGTAAGGGTCAGGATTTGACTGAGAGTAGGGCTTAGAAGTGTGATTCGGCTTAGGCTTGGACTTAGACTTAGTGTTAAGTTTAGGCTTAGAGCTAGTGACATTGGTTTTGGCGATCCACTTTTTGAAGCACAAATCACCTAAATTGAAAGCATCGTCAGTGGGGCTCGAAAATAACCAGTCGTATCTTGAGGGCATCGTGAACTTAAAAGTGCTAGACTTACTGGAATTTGTTGGTGAGATTTTGTGGCAGTCCGTAATTGTGATGCCAAATCTTTGGTGAAAGAAGTTTCGTAGCCATGAGGGGTCGACGAGACGAGAAGTAACTTTTACGGTAAAGGTCGAGAGATTGCTTTTATTTAATTTCTCAAGCCTTTCGTTCCAATCGGTTGGGGTCCAAAAGGCTCCAAGTCGTTTGATGAGGCGAGGTGGTGATGGGAAACTCCGTGATCCATCAGTGGAAGGTATGGTGGTAGCGGAAGTTGAAATAACTTGAGCGACAGGTTGAACGGGCGGTTGTTGGATCCTTGGAGGCGAATTAGGAGCGTTTTCGAGTTCAGTGGGTATGGATGTGTTGTAAAGCACGTGCGATTCTTTACAGGATGGTTGTACGTCATCGATTTTGCTGTTGATCACCCGTATTTCTTCACCCATATCACCGATGATAAGCTGAATGGATAGTACTTGGTTGCTGATACTCTCCATCGTAGTTACCAGCTCGGCAAAAAGTGGATCGGGTTGGCCAGACGATGAAGTTACAACGGATGGGCTTTGGAAAAGGACTTTGATGTCGGACCGCAGGGAGTTGATACTCTCGCAAATGCTCGATTTGATTGCTTGAGAGTAAGATGAAAATTCTCGCTTAAGGTCATCAGGATGACTCGATTTGCTGAGAGTTTCACAAGGGGGTTTGTGGTCAATTTCACTCATAAGTTTTAATTGTTTTTCAATGTTTTTTAGCAATGGCTTTCGTGTACGTTCAGAGGATTCAACGGTTTTGTTAAGATCCTCGACACATTTAATCACGTCATCGAACTTGGACGAAAGCTCGAGAAGCTTTTTAGAGAAGTTTTTATGGGATGCAAGCAAGTTATTCGTAGAGTCATTTTGGCACTTGATCGCGAGCAAGATATGGGATAGGGTGATCACTTTGCACTCATCGCAGTAGAAAACAAAGTTCTTAAGATAGTCTTTGACATAAGTCGCAGCTCGTTTTGATAAACCGGTGCATGAAGGGTGAAAGCATTTGCCACAAAGGCCACTGCAGTTAATCAGTTCCACGTTACTCATTTCACTTGAGCAATTTACGTTTCCACAGACATAAGCCATATTAAGTTGAAAGTGGGAAAGGTCAGTATTACGAAATGGGACACAAATAAACAAAAAAAATAAAAATTCTCGAGGGCACTAATTGAAATTGAAATTACGACACAACTTGAGTGCATAAGCCGAAAACTGCTGATCAGGAAGATTGCGGAAAATGCACGAAAAGTAGGTCGACTAACGAGTGGTAAGAACAACCGAGAAAAAGAAAAAACTGGGAAAAATTGCGGTAGAGAGAGAAAAAATGCGTGTCAACGGTTAGGCGGTCGAAAGACAATATACCTTTGTTTTAATAGGGACATGTTCGTTAAAGAGATTAACAACATTAGTGTTCAGAAACTCAACCTGTTCATCTGAAGATGGCATGTAAAAAATATTTTCGCATGGAATACTATTAACACTATTTTCGCGTGCCAGTCTATCAATGCTTTTAAAATCACGAAATTTACATGATCGAACAGATGGTGAAGGTATGTTGAAATCATACGTTAGATGAATAAGGTCATGACGTGAAAAAACAGGTGCAAACTGGTCTGAGAATAGCGCTTTACTAGTTTCGGTTACAAAAAATGCTTCCAGAAGGGTGCTCTCAAATTGGGAGAAATGAGTTGGGGTCCGAACGTTGACAGGGTACATGTTAAAGGAGCTCATATCATTCATTAACCCACCATTAGTTAACAAATCACTATTAAGATCACCACAGACAATGATATTAGGACAGCTCGCGGCGATGTCTTCAAGCAAAACCATCAAAGGAGATTAGCTAATCGACCGCCTTGGCCTGTACACAGTTCCAAGTAAAAGTTTGTCATTGTTGCTGAGTAATTCAACGAATACATACTTCAATTCGCAATCAACCGGTGATACGCAACGAGGGTTACACTTCATTCCTTCTCTCATATATATAGCAGTACCGCCACCAATACGATTGCGTCTATCAGCTCCAAAGAGCATTTAGCCATTTAATCCGAATAATTTAATATTGTCATTATCATTAGTATCAGTCCAGAGCCAAGTCTCGGAGATGGAAATTACATCGACCTTTGACCCCTCGAACAAAAAACGAAACTCCTCAATCTTAGGAAACAAACTCTGTGCATTTATATGAGATATTTGAATGCCTTCTCTTTGACAACAAAAGACTCCAATCATGCTGCGGAGCACATTTCTGCCTGACTCGCTTACGGAAATGGAACTTTCTTCAACCAACTCCATTCGCGTTACTTACTTAATTACTTACTTACTTAGATGGCGCTACAGTCCGGGGTGAACCTGAGCCTGAACCAAAAAACCTCTCCAGCCAGAACGGTTACGAGCCAGCTGCCGCCAGTTGCGCACGCCAAGTTGGTTGAGGTTCCGCTCCACTTGTTTGCGCCACCTACCGCGAGGTCGTCCTCTACTGCGCCGTCCGTCCGGGGTGGATTCGAAGACTTTCTTAGCGGGAAGGTTGGGCTCCATCCGCTCTAAATGACCCAGCCATCTTAGTCGCTGTATGTGAACTCTTCTGGCTAAGTCGATGTCCTTGTACAGGCCGTATAGTTCGGCATTGTACCTTCTCCTTCACTCAGAGTTACCTTAGTAGTTCGAGATAGGGCTTTGCTACTCAATTGCCGTTTTAGCCCATAGAAACAACGATTGGCAAGGGTAATTCTCCGTGTGATCTCTCCACTGATGTCATTTGCGGAGCTGACCATAGAGCTTTGGTAGACAAAATCCTTTACTACCTCAAAATTGTATCTGTCTATGGTGGCGTTCTGTCCAAGACGCCGATGTTGGGTGTCCTATTTTTGTAGACAGCATATATTTCGTTTTGCTTTCATTGACCGCTAGACCCATCTTTGCTGCCTCGTTCTCAATACTCGTAAATGCCCCATTGACTGCCCGCTGAGTTCTTCCGATTATGTCAATGTCATCGGCATAAGCGAGTAGTTGTACAGACTTGAAGAAGATTGTACCTCCGGGGTTGGCTTGTGAGTTTCGTACAATTCTCTCAATTACTATGTTAAAGAGATCGCATGATAGCGCGTCGCCTTGTCTAAGACCTTTCCTGACGTCGAACGGTTCGGTGATGTTCTTACCGACTTTGATGGAGCAGCGAGAGTTCTCCATCGCCATTCTGCACAAACGGACGAGCTTGGCAGGGATTCCAAGACTAGACATGGCTCTATATAACTCGTCGCTATATACGCTATCATAGGCAACTTTGAAATCGATGAAAGGGTGGTGCGTATCGATCTTATATTCATGGGTTTTTTCCAAGATCTGCCGTAGTGTGAATATTTGGTCAATGGTGGACTTTCCCGGACTGAAACCACACTGATAAGGACCTATCAGGTTGTTGACGATCGGTTTTAGGCGTTCACATAGTACGGCAGACAGGATCTTATATGCGATATTTAGGAGACTTATGCCTCTGTAGTTGGCGCAGTTCAGAGGGTCTCCTTTCTTCAGGATCGGGCAAACGATGCTGAGGTTCCATTCCATTCATCCGACCAGATTTTACAGATGAGCTGGTGCATGCTCCTTACCAACTCATCTCCTCCTGCATTGAAAAGTTCAGCGGCAAGGCCGTCGGGTCCAGCAGCTTTGTTGGATTTGAGTTTAGATATCGACACTTCATTGTGATCGGGTTGACGGGAATTTTGACTGCCATCGTCACTGTTGAATGGCTCATTCTCCATTCGCGTTACGGTGGGAAAACCCCCCACTGTCGAGAAGAACAAGAAAGAAACCTACACAGAAACAGTACGATGCATTTCCTAATAAAAAGAAAAAAACAATCAATGAACCAACAGAACTTTTTGCCCCCGGATAGCTGAAAAATAAAATCACACTAAAGATTAAGTTAACGTTACATAAATACATTCTCAATTAAGCGATTTACGTTATATATAGGAAAAAATAATAATAATAATAATCAGGTAGTATTTTTCATCTAAGTTAAATTTGATACATTCAGGTCCGTTGCAGCAACACCGGCAACACTATCCAGATCTTCAATGCTGTCCACATGTACCGCTTGACAGTCAATGCTGCGTTTAACATAGACACACCCTCGAACTGTGAATACAGCTGATAGTTGTTTGTGTTTTTTTTGGTTGAGCGCGGCATGTAAAATTTCCAGTCTTCGTTTTGAGAGACGTTCATTTATGTGTGAAATGTCACTTTTAAGGATGGTTACCTGTAATTCAAATTTTTGAAGAATCGAGGCCTCTAGGCTGGACATTTTAGAGGATAATAGTGTAACTATCGATTTATATCGAGACAAATGAAAAATAGTGAAATTATAGAACACGTCTACTCTCTTTTATAGTCGTTGACTGGCTGGTGCAGTTTTATCACAGGAACACTCAGGAAATTAACTACTCATACATTTTATTAGTCGAACTTTAAACAGCGCGGAAGTTAATTATAGTACGACAGAAAAGGAATGTGTAGCGATAGTATGGGCCATATATCAGTTCAGACCTTATATATACGGGAAACACTTTAAAATTAAAACTGATCATCTACCATTTACGTGGTTGCTTAATGTAAAAGACCCTAGGTCAAGATTCGTTAGATGGAGGTTAAGAATGGAAGAATATAAGTATACAATCGAATACAAAAAAGGTGTGGACAATGCTGTTGCTGACGAGTTGAGTAGAAATTTAATATGTTCCGTAGAGAAAAAGAAATATAGTAAGGAAGTCGCAGATAATATTAGTGAAATTTTCGGGGACGATCCATCAGATTGCGAAGAAGAGAATAATACACTGAGACAAATTTCTGATGAGGTTTGTGGGAATCTCCCTGATAGTGCAACACATGCTGATAGTAGTGCTAAAGAAGTAGTAGGTCAAGATGAAATAGGTGAAAATGAAGTAATTATTAAAAGAAATGAACTCGATCATGCGCAAATTAAAGTCATTAGTTGTGCTGAAGAACAGCAAAAGATAATAGAGGAATATCATAACGGGTTAATAGGAGGACATGGTGGACAGAAAGCGACGATAGCTAGAATAAAAGAAAGATTCTATTGGGCGAACTTAAATAAGGATGTTAAAGATTATATACGAAAATGACTTATGAACGAACTGTGTAAGATGTTTGGTATAAAACACTTGAAAACTAGTAATGCGTATCCGCAATCAAATGGATCAGCAGAAAGATCACATGCACGACTAGGAGAATATTTAAGACTTGTAATTAAAGATAAAACAAAGCCAGAATATTCCAAGTTGTTTAGGTACGCAGCATTTTGCCATAATACATCTATACATAATAGCAAAGGATTTTCACCCTAGGAAATGATATTTTGGAGAAAAGCCGATATACCGAATAGATTCAGTAATTTAAAGTTTATCACTCCTATTATGGTTAGCGAATCGAACGTTCGACTCAAGTCGAACTGCCAGCGAATTGCTTCTGTCGTGATATTGCTGTTAGCAAACATTTTAATTCGAATAAAGAATAAGTGCTGACAATGAAAAAAACAATTAAATGTCATCTGTGAAGTGTCAAGAGCGACAGAAGTAATTCGCCTGGCAGTTCGACTTGAGTCGAACGTTCGATTCGCTAACCATAATAGGGGTGAAACTACAATGGACTATACGCAGGAATTACAGCTTAAGTTAATACGAATGGAATCAGAAGCTAAGAGAAATTTATTAGGTATGAGAACAAAAGCAGAAGATAGATAGGATAATAGAATTGGTTCTAAAGTAAAAGGATTTAAGAAAAATGATTTCGTTCTAGTAGAAAATGACAGAAGGGATAACTCAAGTGAAAAGTATTTAGGTCCTTTCAAAATTATCAAGGTTTTGGATAATAGCGTCACAGTTAAACGTAACAATAAAGCTATGAAATATAACAAAGGGAGAATTAAGCAGTTCAACAATTGATTAGTTTTATTATTTACAGACTCTCGCTAGTAAACGGCATCATTTCTATACAATGGGAAAACATACCATCCAACGGAATTTATTACAAGAATATCGGAGAATTGAGACAGAAAACGGGAAAGGTCTCTATAATTACAAGTATCGACTTCAATCAAATTGAAGATCAGATAAACGTTATTTCGCGGTTCATGTTCAATGTGAATGAAGATTGTTTACTGGAAATCTCTGAATGCGCGGAATTTATTAAGAAAACTAACCTAGAAATTTAAGCATTAAAGAAAGGTATTAGAATCATTTATCAATTATTAGGAGTTGAAAGGAGATCCAAAAGAGGTCTCATAAATATAGTTGGTTCAGGTCTTAAAATGTTGTTCGGAACTTTAGATAGTCAAGACGCTGAACATTATGAGGAAGCAATCAGAGTTACTAAGGAAAATAGCGAGTTTATTCACAAAAGTCAACAGGAGGAAATAAAAATTATAGATAGCCTAAATAAGCACAATCAACTAATGAGAGAAGCATATCTTGAATTGCGTAATTTAGCTCACAAAATGAATACTGATTTAGAAAAGCTGGTAGGCTCTGTGAACAAAGATAGGAAAAACAGTATTATTAAGGAATATTTTATTGAATTAAAACCTCGGATATATTTTCTTATAGATCACATCGAGTTAATTATTGATCAGATTATAGAAGCAATCCTATTCTTAAAGAACAATGATATACATCCAATAATAATAGAACCTAAACAGTTAATAGAATTATTGAAAGAGAGCGATAAGGAACATGAAATGTTATTTACCTCAAGTTTCGAATCATACAACAGTATAATTCAAGAAATAAATCCTGTATACTATATAAAGGATAACAGACTAGTAGTTGTTTTGTCGGTCCCAATAATCGAAAAAACTAAATCAGAAGTTTATGAAATGATTAACACACCTTATAGACTAAAAGGTATAATGTACGTCATTGAACAAAAAATGAATTTCTTTGTAATAAGAGAAAATAAAGAGGAGTATTTTTTAAGTAATAATTTGATGAAAGATTGTAAGAAAGAAAGTAACTATCACATATGTAACCAATTAGAATTTAAGAACAGTATTGCTAATAACGATTGTGAATTTATGATTTTTATGAATAGAAAAGACAACAATTGTAACTTAAAACAAATATTAAATCACATTGAAATATTTCATAAAATTTCGGAAAGTATTATGTAAATGTGGAAATGAAGAGAATAACGAGGAAGGTTTCATAATTAATATCGGCATTTTAAATTTAGACGTTAACTGCACTTTTGAAACAATCGAATCAAAAATTGTAACACATAAATCGGAGTTATTTATTGAAAACAAAGATATGTATCGTTTTGCTCCAGAGGATTGTTGCTGGAATATAAAATTAAATGATATAAATGTAGGAAATATCAATATGCCAAAAGTAAAACTTAAAGATCTAAAGGGATTGCAAGATTTAACTATTCAAATTACAAATGAAGAGAGTTATATCGGAAGAAAATTAAAAAATATACCGCCTCATGTCCAATGTGCAGTGTTAGGATCATGCGGAATACTTATTATTGCAATCGTAACTTATTTTATTATGAAATTATTGAAAGGGAAAGGAATAACCATTTGTCGAAACCGTTTTAATAGGATAACCAGAAACAAAGTAATAGAAAGAGAACAAATTGTTCATTATCATGATAATAACAGAGGTAAAACTGTTACAAAGAGACCAAATTCTAACGTTTTTAAAGTTGACAATTTTGAAATAGAAGAAGAAATTTGAAGGATTGCACAATAAAAATACACCAGTTATGTGAAACATTACTTTAATATAAGAAATTATTCAATATATATTATAAACAATAATTTGTAAAATGTATTGTTTATTTTTATTTTAGGCGAACCCCACATGCGGATCAGTAGAAATGCGGTGAAGTGGGAGGGTTGTGATCCCTTGTTTTCGGATCATGGCCTCGCTGATAAAAGGAAGAAGAAGTATTGTTTATTTTTATGGGGGGAGGTTGTAACGAAGCGTTACACTGTTTATCGCCTCCACTGTGGTTCACTTTCGCGGCCGCTACTGTCCATAGCTGGGGCAGTATAAACAAACAACATCAGGCGATAATCACGCCATGTGAACATGACCACTTCTCTCAATCTCATTGGCCAAGTGATTTGCAAAAGTGATTTGCATCCGCTTTTACAATTCGCATTCGCTTCTTGCAGGAAATTTCATAAGGCGGAGATTGAGAGATGTGGTCGTCGGAGTTCCTCACTCAGTAGTTTAGTACCAATTTCGAGTACTTGTGAGCCAACTCTCCGACGTGGTGATACCACAGGAATTTTTTATCGTTTGTCCCAGGACTTGGACGATTTATAAATCGGACCTGCTGCTGACCACCGCCGATCCGATCGTAAGCTTTTGGGGTCATCCTCCTCAAGGATAAGCCATTGCCGGTTGTGAACTTAAACCTCGAGTTGGAGGATCCGATCAGTGCTCCTAGGAGTTTACCGCGCTATTGGAAGCTAAGTACCTGCCTTAAGCAAGTGCTGCTAAGTGACGGCCCTAAGCCGTTGCTGTCAAGTGACTGCCACGAGCAGTTGCTGCCTAAGTGACGCCGCAAGGTGTTGCTGGCAAGTGACGGCCCTAAGCCGTTGCTGCCAAGTTACTGCCAAAAGCAGTTGCTGCCCAAGTGACGGCCCTAAGCCGTTGCTGCCAAGTGACTGCCACGAGCAGCTGCTGCCTAAGTGACGCCTCAAGGTGTTGCTGCCAAGTGACGGACCTAAGCCGTTGCTGCCAAGTGACGGCCCTAAGCCGTTGTTGCCAAGTGACTGCCACGAACAGTTGCTGCCTAAGTGATGCCGCAAGAAGTTGCTGCCAAGTGACTGCCACAAGCAGTTGCTGCCCAAGTGACGGCCCTAAGCCGTTTCTGCTCAAGTGTCCATCACCAGCGGACGATTACCAGTAGTTACTAGAGTAGTCAGTAAGTTAGCAGGTAAGAAAGAAAGGCCGACGTAGGTATCCGCTTATTGTTAAGTAGAAGAAAATTGTTAAGGGCCTCGAAAGAACACATATTGAAATATGACTCAACTCATTGTTAGGAAGCTCGATATTGTTAAGGCCAGCTAAACTGAATATTCATTGCGGTGTTAAATAAATAATTTACTTCTTTACCCAAAGTTTCGGGTGTTTCTTTGGGAGACCCTGGGTCCGACGAGCGAAATCGCAGCCTTCGGAAAACATCCTCACAAGGTGTTATGCGCATACATACTGAATTGTACGATCAGCATATCTATGGTCCAATGTCCAACATAAACATGCTTGCAAACGTTGCAGATATACATACATAGTTTAAACTCAGGCATCTTCAATGTACGCGCACAATATTTTGTGCTTACTATGCTTTTGAATGAGCGAACAAAGAAACAAAGCATGGAGTTATTTCAGCTGCACTCCGAGCAAATATGCTGATCTGCAGTTTTGATGCCTGCGTGTGGGCTTCTCCCTTGAAGAAGATAAAATTAAAGTATGTTGTCAACGAACCTCCAACCCGATCACTCTCTAGTTTAGCTCTTAATAAAATTCAATTTAATAAGATACAGATAAGAAAGTGTTTTATTTTTATTGCAAATTATCATAGCAAATTTATTTTAATTGCATTATTGATGTTGCAGTCTCCAAAGATTTGTGTCGTACTGTGATAGCGGTGTCGTCAGCATAAGCGAAAGCAGTACTTTTTTTTTAACACACGTAAAAGTTCATTAGTGTACAATATGAAGAGGATTGGTCCCAGCTGCGAGCCCTGTGGAACTCCGTACATAACAATCTCTTCTTGGGTGCATTCATCTCCAATCCTTACTACTATGTTCCTATTGCTTAGGTAGTTCTGCAACCAGCTAGCTAGTGCCCCTCTTATTCCAGTTCGGCTTAAAACTGCTAGTAGTTTTTCATGCCTAAGAATATCAAACGCTTTACCGAAGTCCAAAAAAAGGACTAGGACGTGATGATTTTTGTTCAGGCTTTGATTTACTATGTTTGAAAACTCATCAAGCAATTTATTCGTACTTTAATTCTTTTGGTATCCATACTGATTTTCATGTATGATTTTGATTTTCTTTAAAAAGTCCCATAGTCTTCTAACAACAACTTGTTCCAAACATTTGTCCACGACTGGAAGTATGGAGATCGGCCTTAAGTTTAAAATAAGCTAAACATACACAAACTAGTTAACCACTTCACCTTCTCGTTATTGTTTATTCGTTTTTTATCGTTTTCTGCGTTTTTCGTTTAACTACTTCACCTTCTCGTTATCGTTTTTTTTTCGTTTTTTAACGCTTTCTGGGTTTTTCATTTAACTACTTCACCCTCTCGTTATCGTTTTTTGGTTTTTTTGCATTTTTCGTTTAGCTACTTCACCCGCCCCTTGTCGTTTTTTCCGTTTTTTGTTCGTTTGCACTAAATGATATGAAAACGTTTTTTCGTTCGTTTTGTGAAAGTAGTTATTTTTAAACTAGTTATATTTTTTTTAATAACTGTTTGGTTTCGTTAACAAAAAAAATGAAAACGACACACCTCTAATGTATCGTGCATACGTTACAGGTACGTTATGTATGGTAGATGCACCAACAAGCTGACCCCACCCTTGTGGTCTGCACCAAGCGGGTGTATGACGACTGCAACTATCACCTTAGGCAGTTCCTATCGGGCCACGATGTCTATCGCAAATATTTACACAGATTTGGACATAATAGCTCACCTCTCTGTTCACATTGTCCAGACCAAGAGGAAGATACAGAGCACGCAATATTCCATTGCAACCGCTTCACAGAATGGAGGAATATCCTGCCAAGTCCACCATTCCTTATATACCAAATGTTGCGGTCAGATGAGAATTGGCTGGAAATTTGTACATTCATATATAACGTATGTGCAAAAAAAGCTCCGAATAATTGAGAGAGCAAGGAGAGCAGAAGCAGCAGTACAAGAAGCATAGCATTAATTGCTAACCAGCCCCGCGAAGTAATATTTTACGGCAGTCCCGCGGGGAGAGTGGTAGAAGTGCGCAGGGTGTTGATTAGTACGTAGGCGCATTCCTGGCATCGATTATTCGGGCTTGCAAATTGTGCATGCTGGTATCCCGGGCTACTACTATCTTTGGAAGATTACCACATCCCTTGGCGCAACCAAGAAAACAAAAGATACGTTATGTATTTGACCTTGCACAATAAACAGTAAATTTATACCTGAACTAATACAAAATTGTTTTTTTTTCTTTATTCAAATTTATTTTTATACCATATACAAGACCAGCCTAGACAATATTCATATGGGCCTATCGAGGCCCAGCAGGCTATCTTACCGCCTCCCAAACAGCTGCCCATCCTAGGGTTAATTTATAATGAATTGGATTCAACACTGTGTGCCGCCTTACCTGGTTTTCACAGTATCACTGGATGTGATTACACTCATTTTTTTTTCTAAAAATTAAACCATTTTCAATTTTACAAAAAAGACATGAATTGCAACTGACATTATCTAAACTTGGAAATGGAATGCTTGTTGCTAAAGAAGATCTAGATGAAATAGAAAAATTCGTTTGCTGTATTTACCAAACCAAAGCCTCAATGTAGATAAAGCAAGATATGACATTTTTTACAAAACTTGCAAACCTACAACGAAGAATATATTTAAAAACATCAAAAGTAAGTCCAGGAAAATGTATATCTGGTAGATCTTACATTCATTGAAATTTTGTTCGCCTTTCAGGTTTTTAAGAACTAAATATTTACTTTCACCAATTTGCCTATTGCAGGTTTTGAAAGAAGTCTTTTGTCTCCAAATAAGTCTGTTCTTATACAGCAAGTGCGAAGAAGCAATTACATCTGCAAATTTTGGAAAAATGTTGTGAAAAACGAGGAAGTCCAATTCACACCTGCGGAAAGTGGGTGGAGGCTTACAAATAATGTGTATGGGATTAATTGGTTTGAAGGTCAAACTACACCGGACATATTGGATGACATTGTTTAAAATGCTTTAGGAGAATTTGACAGCGACAACGATGTTTCAGTAGCGACTCATCGTGAACATGAATAAAGATTTTCATTTTCCATACTCACTTTAGTTAACTGTTATAATTATTATCATTTTTCCGAATAAAAACTGATAAATTATTTAAAAATTCGATTTCTAGAATACTTTGAGTGCGTCTTGCAGGCATATGGCCGCGTGTAAAACGTCTTGGACCACCATATTTGTAAGCAAGGCGAGAAACTCTATATTTTGAAATGATGATAAAGTTGTTATACCAATTACTTGTACTTTCGAAAAAGCTGCATTTTTGATGTAGTATTACTCACCATTGCCCCCACTAGAGCCTGCAAGACGGTAACATTTAAAAAAATAAACTTCAGAACAATCTAATAACACCAATTATTTTTTGTTATCAATCACACCCAAAAATTACTGTGGGCTCTTAGTCTATCTTGCTGAGTTTTGGAAGGCAGTTAAACTTATAAACAGTCGAACTTATGTTATCTCTTCGTGTCTAAATGCACAACAACTTCGTGAGCACTTCAAAAACCTTCTCAACTCTCCGCTTACATCGTTGTCATTCCTCTATTCATGAGTATCTAGACGGCCCATTTACTTAAATTGAAGTGCAAAAAGCCATCGATGAAGCTAAAAGGAACAAAGCCCCAGGAGATGATCGTGTTCCATTTGAGTTCTACAAGAACTGTTCTATGGAATTCACATAAGCGTTGACGGCGGAGTTTACCCGAATATTTCAAACCTCCGATATCGCAAATAGTTTCAAGAAATCAATAACACTTCCACTCCACAAGAAAGGAGACTACGGTGATCCTGGGAACTACAAGGGCATCTCTTTCTTAAATACATCGGCGAAGTTATTCGGCGAGCTGCTTTTCAGTCGGCTAAGAAATTGGGTCAATGATAAGAAAGCTCTATATGAATTTTAAACTGAGTCTAGAGAAAAATACTGAACTGTGAATAAAGTATTTGCACTTGTTAATACTGCGGAGATATATCAGAAGAAACAAAAGAAGTTACATATGTGCCCTATTTGTAGACTTTCGCGCAGCATTTGACTCCATTGACCATAACTCTCTATACTATAATCTATACACGCTTGGAATATCCAGTAAATATATTAATACGTACAATGCTCTCAGTACGATAACAACACCGGGTTTGTATGGGACGGAAAATGTGTTTCTGAAAGATTCGCAACCATAATGGGCGTAAAACAGGGATGTATTCTAAGTGCACCGTTATTCACCCTATTTATCAATGACATAAGAGACAGTATCAGAGGTGGAATTGAAATTAACCAAACAAATATAGCTGCACTGATTAATTTTAATTTTTTTTTTTCCGAGGGTAGGTGAAAAATCTTCCATAGACAACTAAGTATTAACTTATCAAGCAATTTTTCTATCATGAAATAAAAACGTTTGGCGGGTTACTTTCCACTGAAAGATCCTGCATATTCCGCAATCTAGACGCGGTCAATCCTTATCTCGCGAAGTCAAAAGGTTTCGTCCTTTGTAGTCGGCGCAATAAGTTGCTCTCATCCGAAATTGGTAGGACTGTATTGTTCACATGTCCGATTAGTCGGTTTCTATGCTTTCTCGCGAAGCTTCTAGTTTCAGCTTCGATTGTCGGAATTCCGAGATCCCTGTGGATATCGTCGTTTCTACTATACCACGGTGCTTGGACACTTTATTTTGAAAAGCTTGTAAAATATTTGCATTTGTTTTCTTGGTACAACCAACCACAACAAAGTTGTATACCGTAGGTCCACACCGGCTTTAGGACTTGCTTGTATAAAAGCATTTTGTTCTCAGTACTGTGAGGGTATCTTTCTTCAAAGGCTGAGGTGGGCTCACCGGTCCCAGGGTCAACCCAAAGAAACACCCTAGGCTTTGGGAAAGAGGTACTTTATTTCTCGGATTTGTTTCACAATAGTTACTTGGAACAATGCCAGTGCGGTTTTTAAAAATTTCTTAACAATTTTTATACTTAAAAATAGCAATGATACGCTTACTACTATCGTCGTCCTGCGGCTGGTTCTGGTACGGGCCGAGTTTCAGTTCGCACTTAGGGCAGGCTTAGAAAGTAGCCGTTCGCACTTAGCGCAGCCGTGCTGTTTCGCAAGGCAGACTTCACAAAACTTAATAACATTTTAAGCGCTATTAATTTCAACAGTATTTTTAACAGTACACAAATTTCTGTCGATAATGTACTTGGATTGTTTTACTCTGAAATTTTCAGCTGTTTTATGCAATCCGTCCCACATATGCCACAAAAGAGTTTCTCGTCATCTCCACCTTGGTACACTAAAGAATTACGTTCGCTTCGCAACAGAAGAAATAAGCTCTGGCGCATCTACTTCGAATTTCGCTCTAATTTCAACTCCTCCAATTACGTTCTTGTACATACGCATTTTTCCGAACTCTGTGATTTCCTTTATAACGTATACCATATATTATGCAATCTGACACTATCCGTATGCAATCTGACACTATCGCTGACGCCAAACGATTTTTTCATTTTATTAATGCCAAAAAAAGTCAGACAGCTACCCTTCGACTCTGACATTCTCCAATACATAGTCGAGCGATCCTAAAATAATAGCAAATTTATTCGCTCATATCTTTAGTCAATCGTTCTCCAACCACACATCAGAGCCCGACTATTCTTACTTCTCTTACATGAGAGATTGTCCCCAGACCTCTTTACCTTCAATTGACATAACAGTGGCTCTCGTGACAGAAAAGATCGAAAGACTTAAATGCGATTACTCCACTGGCCCGGACGGTATACCTGCCGTAGTTTTAAAAAAAATGTGTAAACTCCTTAGCCCTACGGCTCTGTTCCAACTGTCTCTCTATCAAAGTGTCTTTCCTATGCTTTGGAAAAGCTCTTATATTATTCCCCTTCATAAAAAAGGTCCAAAAAACGAGATCTCGAACTATCGTCCTATAGCTAAACTCTCCTGCATACGTAAACTATTCGAAAGTATTGTTTACGATGCAATTTTTTTCCATTGTAAATCTATATTTTCCCCTCACTAACATGGTTTTTTAAAGGGAAGGTCTACAACCACAAACCTAACCCAATTCGTATCCAGCACCTGTGCGGATTGGAAGATGTTAAGGAAGTCGATGTTGTTGCTACCGATTTCAGCAAAGCCTTCGATAAAATTTCGCACGCAATTGTATTTTTTAAACTCAAAGCTCTCGGCTTCCCGCCTCGGTATATCGCGTGGATCAAATCTTACCTTCATGAACGTAAATATTTTTTTTTATTTTTTTTTTTTATTTCCCAAGTTTAATTTATACATCTGTCTGGTTGACACTTATACTCTTTTCAATTTATATTTTCAGTACAGGGCTTATGGAAGAGCTTTTTCAAACACACTGGTGCCTGCTGGTGTTTGCATGGCACTCTACTTAAGAAGTTGCCACTGAAATTAGAAACAGAACCCTGAGTTACATTGAAATTGTTTTTGTAATATTCCATAAACCCACGTACATTCCACCATAACCTGTCTGCTCCCCGGCTGTGAGGAGACTGATCGCCAATTAACCTCTCGCTTATTGTGTTTATAAAAAAAAAAAAACACATTGATTTAGAGTTACCATTCGTCCATTGATGGAAATTATAATACCTTTTTCCTTTTACCTGGCATCGATTATTCGGGCTTGCAAATTGTGCATGCTGGTATCCCGGACTACTACTATCTTTGGAAGATTACCACATCCCTTGGCGCAACCAAGAAAACAAAAGATACGTTATGTATTTGACCTTGCACAATAAACAGTAAATTTATACCTGAACTAATACAAAATTGTTTTTTTTTCTTTATTCAAATTTATTTTTATACCATATACAAGACCAACGGCACACCAGCCTAGACAATATTCATATGGGCCTATCGAGGCCCAGCAGGCTATCTTACCGCCTCCCAAACAGCTGCCCATCCTAGGGTTAATTTATAATGAATTGGATTCAACACTGTGTGCCGCCTTACCTGGTTTTCACAGTATCACTGGATGTGATTACACTCATTTTTTTTTCTAAAAATTAAACCATTTTCAATTTTACAAAAAAGACATGAATTGCAACTGACATTATCTAAACTTGGAAATGGAATGCTTGTTGCTAAAGAAGATCTAGATGAAATAGAAAAATTCGTTTGCTGTATTTACCAAACCAAAGCCTCAATGTAGATAAAGCAAGATATGACATTTTTTACAAAACTTGCAAACCTACAACGAAGAATATATTTAAAAACATCAAAAGTAAGTCCAGGAAAATGTATATCTGGTAGATCTTACATTCATTGAAATTTTGTTCGCCTTTCAGGTTCTTAAGAACTAAATATTTACTTTCACCAATTTGCCTATTGCAGGTTTTGAAAGAAGTCTTTTGTCTCCAAATAAGTCTGTTCTTCTACAGCAAGTGCGAAGAAGCAATTACATCTGCAAATTTTGGAAAAATGATGTGAAAAACGAGGAAGTCCAATTCACACCTGCGGAAAGTGGGTGGAGGCTTACAAATAATGTGTATGGGATTAATTGGTTTGAAGGTCAAACTACACCGGACAAATTGGATGACATTGTTTAAAATGCTTTAGGAGAATTTGACAGCGACAACGATGTTTCAGTAGCGACTCATCGTGAACATGAATAAAGATTTTCATTTTCCATACTCACTTTAGTTAACTGTTATAATTATTATCATTTTTCCGAATAAAAACTGATAAATTATTTAAAAATTCGATTTCTAGAATACTTTGAGTGCGTCTTGCAGGCATATGGCCGCGTGTAAAACGTCTTGGACCACCATATTTGTAAGCAAGGCGAGAAACTCTATATTTTGAAATGATGATAAAGTTGTTATACCAATTACTTGTACTTTCGAAAAAGCTGCATTTTTGATGTAGTATTACTCACCATTGCCCCCACTAGAGCCTGCAAGACGGTAACATTTAAAAAAATAAACTTCAGAACAATCTAATAACACCAATTATTTTTTGTTATCAATCACACCCAAAAATTACTGTGGGCTCTTAGTTTAGTCTATCTTGCTGAGTTTTGGAAGGCAGTTAAACTTATAAACAGTCGAACTAATGTTATCTCTTCGTGTCTAAATGCACAACAACTTCGTGAGCACTTCAAAAACCTTCTCAACTCTCCGCTTACATCGTTGTCATTCCTCTATTCATTGATGAGTATCTAGACGGCCCATTTACTTAAATTGAAGTGCAAAAAGCCATCGATGAAGATAAAATGAACAAAGCCCCAGGAGATGATCGTGTTCCATTTGAGTTCTACAAGAACTGTTCTATAGAATTCACATAAGCGTTGACGGCGGAGTTTACCCGAATATTTCAAACCTCCGATATCACAAATAGTTTCAAGAAATCAATAACACTTCCACTCCACAAGAAAGGAGACTACGGTGATCCTGGGAACTACAAGGGCATCTCTTTCTTAAATACATCGGCGAAGTTATTCGGCGAGCTGCTTTTCAGTCGGCTAAGAAATTGGGTCAATGATAAGAAAGCTCTATATGAATTTTAAGCTGAGTCTAGAGAAAAATACTCAACTGTGAATAAAGTATTTGCACTTGTTAATACTGCGGAGATATATCAGAAGAAACAAAAGAAGTTACATATGTGCCCTATTTGTAGACTTTCGCGCAGCATTTGACTCCATTGACCATAACTCTCTATACTATAATCTATACACGCTTGGAATATCCAGTAAATATATTAATACGTACAATGCTCTCAGTACGATAACAACACCGGGTTTGTATGGGACGGAAAATGTGTTTCTGAAAGATTCGCAACCATAATGGGCGTAAAACAGGGATGTATTCTAAGTGCACCGTTATTCACCCTATTTATCAATGACATAAGAGACAGTATCAGAGGTGGAATTGAAATTAACCAAACAAATATAGCTGCACTGATTAATTTTAATTTTTTTTTTTTCCGAGGGTAGGTGAAAAATCTTCCATAGACAACTAAGTATTAACTTATCAAGCAATTTTTCTATCATGAAATAAAAACGTTTGGCGGGTTACTTTCCACTGAAAGATCCTGCATATTCCGCAATCTAGACGCGGTCAATCCTTATCTCGCGAAGTCAAAAGGTTTCGTCCTTTGTAGTCGGCGCAATAAGTTGCTCTCATCCGAAATTGGTAGGACTGTATTGCTCACATGTCCGATTAGTCGGTTTCTATGCTTTCTCGCGAAGCTTCTAGTTTCAGCTTCGATTGTCGGAATTCCGAGATCCCTGTGGATATCGTCGTTTCTACTATACCACGGTGCTTGGACACTTTATTTTGAAAAGCTTGTAAAATATTTGCATTTGTTTTCTTGGTACAACCAACCACAACAAAGTTGTATACCGTAGGTCCACACCGGCTTTAGGACTTGCTTGTATAAAAGCAGGGTCAACCCAAAGAAACACCCTAGGCTTTGGGAAAGAGGTACTTTATTTCTCGGATTTGTTTCACAATAGTTACTTGGAACAATGCCAGTACGGTTTTTAAAAATTTCTTAACAATTTTTATACTTAAAAATAGCAATGATACGCTTACTACTATCGTCGTCCTGCGGCTGGATCTGGTACGGGCCGAGTTTCAGTCCGCACTTAGGGCAGGCTTCGAAGGTCGCAGTCCGCACTTAGGACAGGCTTAGAAAGTAGCCGTTCGCACTTAGCGCAGCCGTGCTGTTTCGCAAGGCAGACTTCACAAAACTTAATAACCTTTTAAACGCTATTAATTTCAACAGTAATTTTAACAGTACACACATTTCTGTCGATAATGTACTTGGATTGTTTTACTCTGAAATTTTCAGCTGTTTTATGCAATCCGTCCCACATATGCCACAAAAGAGTTTCTCGTCATCTCCACCTTGGTACACTAAAGAATTTCGTTCGCTTCGCAACAGAAGAAATAAGCTCTGGCGCATCTACTTCGAATTTCGCTCTAATTTCAACTTCTCCAATTACGTTCTTGTACATACGCATTTTTCCGAACTCTGTGATTTCCTTTATAACGTATACCATATATTATGCAACCTGACACTATCCGTATGCAATCTGACACTATCGCTGACGCCAAACGAGTTTTTCATTTTATTAATGCCAAAAAAAGTCAGACAGCTACCCTTCGACTCTGACATTCTCCAATACATAGTCGAGCGATCCTAAAATAATAGCAAATTTATTCGCTCATATCTTTAGTCAATCGTTCTCCAACCACACATTAGAGCCCGACTATTCTTACTTCTCTTACATGAGAGATTGTCCCCAGACCTCTTTACCTTCAATTGACATAACAGTGGCTCTCGTGACAGAAAAGATCGAAAGACTTAAATGCGATTACTCCACTGGCCCGGACGGTATACCTGCCGTAGTTTTAAAAAAATGTGTAAACTCCTTAGCCCTACGGCTCTGTTCCAACTGTCTCTCTATCAAAGTGTCTTTCCTATGCTTTGGAAAAGCTCTTATATTATTCCCCTTCATAAAAAAGGTCCAAAAAACGAGATCTCGAACTATCGTCCTATAGCTAAACTCTCCTGCATACGTAAACTATTCGAAAGTATTGTTTACGATGCAATGTTTTTCCATTGTAAATCTATATTTTCCCCTCACTAACATGGTTTTTTAAAGGGAAGGTCTACAACCACAAACCTAACCCAATTCGTATCCAGCACCTGTGCGGATTGGAAGATGTCAAGGAAGTCGATGTTGTTGCTACCGATTTCAGCAAAGCCTTCGATAAAATTTCGCACGCAATTGTATTTTTTAAACTCAAAGCTCTCGGCTTCCCGCCTCGGTATATCGCGTGGATCAAATCCTACCTTCATGAACGTAAATATTTTTTTTTATTTTTTTTTTTTTATTTCCCAAGTTTAATTTATACATCTGTCTGGTTGACACTTATACTCTGTTCAATTTATATTTTCAGTACAGGGCTTATGGAAGAGCTTTTTCAAACACACTGGTGCCTGCTGGTGTTTGCATGGCACTCTACTTAAGAAGTTGCCACTGAAATTAGAAACAGAACCCTGAGTTACATTGAAATTGTTTTTGTAATATTCCATAAACCCACGTACATTCCACCATAACCTGTCTGCTCCCCGGCTGTGACGAGACTGATCGCCAATTAACCTCTCGCTTATTGTTTTTATAAAAAAAAAAAACACATTGATTTAGAGTTACCATTCGTCCGTTGATGGAAATTATAATACCTTTTTCTTCGGTTTTTGCTATGGAGATTTCAGAATTGAAGCTTTCTTAGAGCTTTTGGGAGCATATATTTAAAGTTTAAGGAAAAGGGTGTTGTCGCTGCGTGTTTTTCTGCTTACATCTTTTCGTTTTTTTTTCTTGTAAAAAAAAACGGTTAAAATGCAGCTATACAATATTTGTTGGCTATTTGTTTTAAGGAAGAATTACTATTTGAGCAGGTTTTTGATGGAGTTCGGTTCATTAATTAATTGCAATTTTGATTTTAAAGTGCCAAATAGTTTTTATGTCCATGAAAATAAAAATAAAAAGAAGAGGGTTTCGTGTATAATATTTAAAATAGTGCAGTGCAATAAAAATTTACGTACATTACATACATTTACGTTTTTCACGTTTTTTTTCTGTGATTTATTTTTACGTAAAAAGAGATTAGGCCTTCTGGGGGACTCTTAAAAAAACGCGCCTACTATCTTCGTGGTGTGAAAAAAGATAGATTTAATTTAATATAGATTTAGTTTAATTTTTTTAGATTTAGTTTACGGTCTTCATATTTCTGTTCATGAAATCTTAATAAATAGTTGGTAACCCTACCGACATTTGTGAGAGAATTATGCCAATTTATAATGCTCACTACGGTAACCATGTGAGAGCTTTGAAATAGCTTATTGAAATCCGTAATAGTAAGGGTGAAAGGCAAATATCCTATCTTCAATGTACTGAAAATATAAATTGAACAGAGTATAGTACATATGTTATAAGTGATGAAAGTGGGTTAAATAGGGTATGTGACCAATGCCACTAATACCATTTATTTAACAATTTTTTATTTTTTTTTGGATTTTTATAACTCCTGAGTAGAATTAATTTTTTTTTTTTTTTTTTAATAGCATAAAACTTGGTTACTGAGATCAATGGGTCTTCTTCGTTTTCGCCGCCGTCTATTTAGAATTACTTGGTCTGGAAGGGTTGAGATATCATAGTTGGTATGAGAAATAAGCCTCGTCAGGTGCCGTTTGCTTTTTTTTTTTTTTTTTTTGTCGGGATAGGAAACACTCGACTGGAGCACTCAGACACAACTGGTCCATTGTACTGCCAGAGAGCAAACCCTGATTTACCCGTTTTATTGGAATTTCCTTGACTTTCGAAGAAAACCAAGCAAGCACTTCAGTGATGAGGAGCTTACAGTACCAGCACTCACCACATCCGCACCGAAGATCTGCCACCTGATACGAGCAAAGGCCGGACACTCACAGAGATAATGTTCCGCGGTGTCGTCGCTCTCTCCACAAGCGTCGCAGATTGTAGTGTCACTTAAGTCTAACACGTTAAGGTGCTTGGCAAAAGCGAAGTGGCCTGTCAAGACGCCGATAAGTTGTCTACAGTCTTTTCTGCTGAGAGACAGCAAGAATGCCGCTGATTTCTTACAGACGTCCGGGAGCATGCGTTTAGTCAACCTGCAACCTGGAGAGTTATGCCACACACAATTGTGCTCGTGAGAGACCCAATCGTCAATGGAAGCCCTAACCGAGGACGCTGGAAGACCCAACGCGGGTTCGGGACCTGAGAAAACCTCCTCTTAGCCTTGTCTGGCAATCTCATCGGAAATCTCGTTCCCTAAGATCCCAGTGTGACCTGGGACCCAGATAAGAGACAGAGAATTCAGCCTTGCGACCGAGTTCAAAGAGTTTTTGGTTTCACGAACTATTTTGGAATTGGTTAAAGGGTTAAGCAAGGCCTTAAGCGCAGCCTGACTGTCACTACAGACACAAATGATACGTCCCTTCCACCTGTTCTTCACAACATAGTTCATGGCCATTAGGATTGCATAAGTTTCCGCTTGGAAAACAGACGCATATTTGCCTAACGAGAAGTGAAGTCTAATGTTGTCGACTTCCACGAAGACCCCAGCGCCAGACCCTTGACTGGTTTTGGAACCATCCGTGAAAATACGACTACATTCCATTCCCGGCTCAGACTCTGACCGAAGCCAGTCCTGGACACAAGGAAAGTCGACTCTGAATTTGCGCATCAGCTGGAGTTCTGGTGTCATTGCATCAGACGGCATATCTATAAGACAAGAGTCGTAAGATAAATGTCGCCCAAGTTTATCAAAGTTCCAGTGTGGAGTATACCAAAAACCGCCTCGCCTAAGACGATGGATGGCTTTGATAGTGCAACCCATGATATAAGTATCAAGGGGAGGTAAGTTCAGCAAAGCGTCTAGAGCAGAGCCATGCGTACTCGGGAAAGCTCCCGAGCAGCCGAGACAAGCCGTTCTTTGGAGTTTCGCACAAAAGGCAACCACATATTTACGCGAGAGCCCCTTCCACCAAACAACCGACGCATATGCGAGGAATGGTCTTATCATAGCCGTGTAGATCCAGAGAACCTTATTCGGTGATAAGCCCCAAGTCTTGCCAAAAGCACCCTTACACTGCCAGAAGACTGAGAGCGCCTTGGATGTTTTCGACTCGACGTGTTTGGACCAATGAAGTTTCTTATCTAAAATCACTCCCAGAGATTTGGCTTCATTGGAAATGCGAATGGTGACGGCTTTTAGTACTGGCTGAGTCAGACCGGTCAAAATCCTCCTTCTCGTAAAAAGAACAACCTCAGTCTTAAGAGGATTCACCGAAAGCCCACTCCTAGTACACCATTCATCGATCATGTCCAGCGCCGCCTGCGCGTTAGCACAGACCGTCGCCAGGCATGGGCCGACAGAAAGTACGGCGACATCATTCGCATATGCCTGAGCGTAGACGTTAGAACTATTTAGAGTGTTCAACAGAGAGTCGACCACCATGCACCATAACAATGGAGACAGAACGCCACCTTGCGGACAGCCCTTGTTTACCCCTATCATAACATATTGGCCACAATCCGCATCCACTACCAACGTTCTATTCATTAGCATTGCTTTAATCCACAACACTAATGTTTCATCTACCCCGTGTTGTCTGGCAGAGTCGCACATGCAGTCAAAAGTCGCATTGTCAAAAGCACCCTCAATGTCGATGAAGATACCCATCGCGTATTCTCTCCTATCAAGCGCGCATTCAATTCTGGCCACTAGATTTTGAAGTGCGGTCTCACAGGATTTCCCACGCTGATAGGCATGCTGCATCTCCGATAGTGGATGCAGTTTCAAAGCAACTTTGCGCACGTGAAATTCTACCAGTCTCTCCATACTTTTCAGTAAGAAGGATGTCAAACTTATAGGTCTGAAACTCTTGGGGAGCGAACAGTCTTCCTTACCAATTTTCGGTATGAAAGCTACTCTGACTGTCCGCCAAGGTGTAGGTATATATGCCAGCGCCAAGC
Organism: Brachypalpus laphriformis; assembly: GCA_945910035.1. Taxonomy (NCBI): domain Eukaryota; kingdom Metazoa; phylum Arthropoda; class Insecta; order Diptera; family Syrphidae; genus Brachypalpus; species Brachypalpus laphriformis. The sequence continues at coordinate 140,945,482 of OX246754.1, forward strand.
CAGTGGTGAAAATTCTTTTCAGAGTTGGCAATAGCTGATCTATACCCTTTTGCAGCATAGCTGGATATATTCCATCGGTGCCAGGCGATTTGAAACCATCAAAAGATGCCACAGCATATTTGATGGCCTCATCTGTTACCACGACTGATGCAATATACCAGCTGCGCCGAGTTTTCTGACTTAGATCAAGCTCAGCCTGGGTAAGCGGGCCAAGCTGCGACCTAGTGATTATCCGATTGCCAGGAAAGTGAGTCTCCAGCAGAAGACTAAAAGTTTCCGCTTTCGTCTCAGTAAACTTGCCATCAGATTTTCTCAGTGACTCCGGTTTGGTCGGCTTGCCCCTTTCGAGAACCTTAACCAACCTGTTGGTTTCACCGAGTGTCTCGATCTTTTCACAAAAATCTCTATAAGAAGCACTTTTCGACAACCGAATTAACTTCTTGTAGTCTTTTTGCTTCGATCTAAAAAGATTCCAGTCACCTTCTAAATTTGTCTTGAGTGACCTATTTAGAAGTTTTCTGGATTCTTTCCTAAGTCGCTGCAGTTCTGGGCTCCACCAGGGAACCGGAGTTCTGCAGGGGGTTTTGTCAATGGGCACGTCAGTTCAAAATAGCTTGTAAGGACACTAGTCAAGTTTTGAACAGCATCTTCAACCTTTCGTTTCGTTCTGAGTTTAGTTGGAGTTTTGACAGATCTGTCTAGCTCTTCCCTAAACCGCACCCAGTTGGTTTTCCGCGGATTCCTCCTCTCCTGCAAAGTTATGGCCTCGCATTCGATTTGGAAAGCGATGTATCTATGGTCTAACAAGGACACCTCCGGCAGTACCCTCCAGTTAGTAATTGACTTGAAATACCTATTAGATAAAGTCAAATCAATTACCTCCTGCCTCCTTGCCGTAACAAGAGTTGGCTGGGAGCCAACATTTTTAATTACCATGCCAGACGATAGTATAAAATCTAGGAGATGGTTTCCTCGTATGTTACATTTGCTGCTGCCCCAGACTGTATTCTGAGCGTTCGCGTCGCAACACATGACTAGTCCCATCTCCCGAGTGTCACAGTACTTTAAGAGTTCGGCAACCGCCTTCGGTGGTGGAGGCATTACCGAATCATAAGGGAAGTAAGCCGACGCAACGACGAAGGTTTTCCAACTTCCGGTCGTTTCGTAGCTTACAGCTGCAGCAACCAGGTCCTGTCCACAAAATTGTCCAAGCTTGGTTACTGAGAGGAAATTCGACACAATTAGACAACCTCTCGGTCTTTCAGATCGCTCGTCACATAGCACCGTTACTCCACGAACACCCCCAAAACCACATATGCGCTTGTTCCGCACGTATGGCTCCTGGATAGATGTTATGTGGGGTTTTGTACGCACCACGGAAAGTCTGCTACTTAAGAGAGCGGTAGCAGCCTTTGAGTGGTGGAGGTTTATCTGCGAAAATATCAAAGATATAGTCGCAGTTTTATTAGCAGAACGGCGCGCACCAGGTGCGCACATGCTTCCGGTGAGGCGAGCGCCCCTACCCGTGGCATTGCCTACGTCAGCCATTTTCCGTCCGCTAGTGCTGGGACCTTTAGGGGTAACAGCACCAGTATCCATCAGATTTTGTGCGCAGATAGCGCCACCGGTAAGAAAGTGCCCGACAGAAGAGCACGCATCAGATGCGCACACGCTTCCACCAAGAGGAGCAGGCGAAACTCGCTCCATCAGATTGGATGTGCCGTTTGCTTACATTGGTTATTTCTTCCTCAACCATAGGAATTTTGAGGTCATTGTGTATGTCGAAGTTTGTGACGTACCAGTCAGCATTTACTATTGTTCGCAGAATTTTTGATTGTTGTCTCTGAATAATGTTTATGTATGACTTTTTAGCTGTACCCCAGATTTGAGATCCGTACGTCCATATTGGTTTTATTATAGTTTTATAAAGCAACATTTTGTTGTAGGTTTATAATGGAGAGTCCTTACTTATTAGCCAGTAAAGATGTCTGGTTTGGTTCTTCATTTGATTCCTCTTTTGCTGTATATGGTGCTTCAAATACATTCCTAAGTACTTCGTTACTTTGTCAATAGAGATACTTTTGTCATTTACTTTTAGTGGTTCCGGTGTGTAATTTATCTTTGTTGTGAATATAACCTGCACCGTTTTGTCATCGTTTACTTTTATGCGCCACTCCTTAAACCATTTCATTGTATCGTCTAATATTTCTTGGAGTTGGACGGTCGCTGTGTGTAGGCATTTGTTTGAGTAGAGCAGTATGGTGTCGTCAGCGAATGTAGCGATCATAAATGTTGTCTGAGTAGGTAGAGGAATATCTCTGGTGTAAATATTATAGAGAAGTGGTCCAAGCTCGCTGCCTTGCGGTACTCCAGCTCGTATTGCGTATAGCTTTGATGACGCGTCTTTATACTTTACATAGAAATGTCGATTCGTTAGGTAACTTTTGATTATTAAGTAATAGTCAGTAGGAAAAAAGCTTCCAAGTTTTTGAAGTAGTCCTGGATGCCACACGGTGTCAAATGTCAAGAAATACTCCAACGCAGAATCTTTTTTCTTCCAGGTCTGTTGAGATTTTATTGGTCACTCTATGGATCTGCTGTATCGTCGAGTATTGCTTCGAAATCCAAACTGGTGGTCCGGTATTACATTTAGTGCTGATAGGATTGGAGCCACGCGGTCACATAATAGTCGCTCAAAGACTTTAGACAGAACTGGGAGTAAGCTTATTGGCCTATATGATGTAGGTATGGTTGCGTCTTTTGCGGGTCGTTCGTCCGTTCGTCTTTTTTAATGGGGGGTAATGAAGTATTTGGTTCTTTATTTTTTTAACTGCTTTCCATAGTGAGTAATTTGTTTCTGAAGTAGGTGTCAGGTTTATTAGGTAGTTTTTTAAATTGTTATTTTGATATGTTTTTAGAGTTTGCTTTAGGTTTTTAATTGCAAGGTTTAAGTTATATTTATCCGCAGGCGCTCTTGTCGTTTGCCACTTTTTCCGAAGTTTCCTCTTCTCTTTAATCAATTTCTTGATGTGCTCAGGGGTGTTGTATTCTTTTATGTTTTGAGCATTTTTTGGTGTTGTCCAGAAGGCGGTTTCATTAATCGTGTCTTTAAAGTAAATGACAGATCTTTCAATGTCGTCACATGATTTAAGGGCATATAGTATATGTGTATGTATGTTTAAGTCTAAAAATTCTTGGAATGCGCACCAATACGTCTTGTTGTTATACAGTTTTGGTTGTTTTAATATGGCGGTAACGTCGCTTGAGTATACTAGTAGAACAGGTGAGTGGTCAGTGGAACGTAAATATGAAGTCCTTTTCAGATCATTTGTATCCGATCCATTTATGCCCCCCTCTGGAGTCCCTCAAGGTAGCCATCTTGGTCCCCTGATTTTCATTTTGTCAATGAATGATGTTGATGGCATAATTAAATATTCCCGCCTATCAGTTTATGCGGACGACATGAAAATTTGTACACACATCTCCACGCCCACTGACTCCCATGCTCTTCAAACTGACTTGAACAGCTTTTCTACTTGGTGTAATAAAAACTGTCTTGAGTTGAATGTCAACAAATGCCAAGCTATTACTTATTCCCGGAAGGGTCTTCCGACAGACCCCAGAACGTATGCGATTTGCGACGAGCCTGTTCCCATTGTCACTTTTCTCCGTGATTTGGGCGTCATATGCGACAGTGAGCTTAATTTTCGTAGCCATATTGACAATATTATTAGCAGGGCTAATTCTGCGCTAGGTTATGTGAAACGTTGGTCCAAGGAATTCTCAAATCCTTACGTCACGCAATCGCTGTACTTCACATTTGTAAGACCAATTCTTGAATATGCCAGGCAAGTCTGGTCTCCCTATCGCGATACACATTCACATCGAATTGAGTGTGTCCAACGGAGGTTTATCCGTTTTGATCTACGCGGACTCCCGTGGCCTGACAGAAGTAGCCGTCCGCACTTAGGGCAGGCTTAGGAGGGATCCAGTCCGCACTTAGGGCAGGCTTGGAAAGTAGCCGTCCGCGCTTAGGGCAGGCGTGCTCTGACCCAGTCCACACTTATGGCAGGCTTAGGAGCCACAGAAGGAGAGAAACCTATCGGACGGGCCGGCTGTGGCTAGTAGCAGACCCGTGGGTTATTGCCCAATCACCGAGGTGAAGTCAGAATCGGTGGAAAGTTGTAAGACCAATTCCTGTAGAGGCTGTCAAGAGTACTCTGCAGACTCAGCAGACTCTCCCGAATGACTTTCTTCCAGTCTCCTTTATGGAAAAATCCTGCAAGACGAGAATGTGAATCATGAGCCAATGCAAAAATTCCTCCACATTCTCGTCTGCGACCTTTGTATTTACTTTTTCCATATCCTACTATTCTCCCTTTCCTCCGTTTCCTCTTGTTCGACTGAGGATTCGGAGAATATTCGCGGTTTCGCTACCTGCCAACAGATGGCGGCCTCCGCATAAGATGTTTAGTGAGGTGTGCGTAGAGTGTGGATGATCGCTAGTTTTGTACTTCTGTGGTGGTGGATTATGTCACTTCGTTACATTACTGAGCTGGGAATGTTTTTCGAGTAACCAGTACATTTCCCGATATTTGATTTCGAGTACTTTACGTTTCATTTCCACGTGCGAATTCCATTTCAGCCTTGCGTCGAGTGTCATTCCCAGGTATTTGGCCTCGTTTGCAAAATGTATTCGGGCCGAGTTTAGGAAAATTGGCAAGTTATTAGTTTTCTTGTAAGTGAAGTTCACGCGAACAGATTTAGATTCGTTGAGGGCGATACGCCAGTCCCTCGTCCATTCATTTACATTAGTCAGTGCGTTTTGCAGTTTTGCAGTCGTTTCTTCGATTGCTTTGCATACTGCTAGGATAGCGGTGTCATCGGCAAACGTAGCAAGAATAGTACCATCTTATTCCGGTATATCACGAGTATAATAGCAAATACAGAAGTGGCCCAAGAACGCTTCCTTGCGGTACGCCGACCGAAATTTCTTTGAGCTCGCAGTATGTCATGTCTAACACGAAAGAGTCTATTCCCGAGATATGATTCTAGAATATCGTATAGACATACAGGGAGAACTTTTTTAGTTTAGTTTATTAGTAGTTGCATTTTAAGCCATAATGCCACACGTTATCAAAGGCCTGCGAGACGTCAAGAAATACGCTTGAGCAAATCTTTTTTTTCTTCAAGTGCTTTCTCGATTACGTCAGTTATTCTATGCACCTGGTCAATCGTCGACTGCTCGCTTCTGAACCCAAACTGGAGGTCAGGGATAATATTATTTTCTTCTATAACCGGTGGGGGACGCCTTAGTAATATCCTCTCGAAAATTTTGGATATGATTGGAAGAATCGAAATTGGTCTATACGATTTTACCTCATTTGGCGGTTTTCCTGATTTTAAAACCATTATGACTTCCGCAACTTTCCATTGGCTTGGCACGTGTTTTAATCTGGGCGCAGCATTTACAATATGGAGTAGCTTAATCAATGCTTTTCTCGGTAAAACTTTGAGAATTTCATAACCAGGAGATTTCTTAGGTTTTAGATACTCGATCTCATGTTTAAGTTCTCTTAGCACTAATGATGATGACAGGTGACATTGTATTCCTTGCCGACACGGTTAATAGTATGCAGCTAATAATAGATAGGCTTGCGAACTATTGCAAAACCTGGAATTTAACAGTCAATCTGGCGAAGACGAAACTGATGGTATTTCGAAGGGGAGGCGGCCGATACTGACGAAATGAAACATGGAATTATCAAGGTGAATACATAGAAGTTGTAAGAGAATATAAATATCTGGGAGTCCTTATTAAAGCCACCCTAAGTATAAATAAACACATTCAAACCAAGTTAACTGAAGCTAAATGCGCTATTTGTTCAGTTTGGAGAAGCTGCATCAATAATAAGTTTTTGTCTCATAGTGGCAAGCAAGAAATAATTCGAGCGACTTCAACATATATCCTTCTGTATGGGGCACAAGTATGGGGATATCGCTCATACGCCTCCGTTGAAAAGTTTCTTCGCTATTGTATCAAAAAAGTCTTTAGATTGCCAAGTAGTACTCCAAATTATATGATACTCTTAGAAACTTAGAAACACCAGAGATATCATCGAAGTGACAGCTACTCCAACACTTTCATCAGGTGTCAAATAACACAACCTACGACAGAGACGAGGACCATCATCAACGACGACTATACATCACCAGCGTAAACAACAATGAAACAGTGTTGCCGTCTGTAACGCAAGTACTATAAACCCCAATTTTGTGAAAAGTACTAACACAATTAACAAAGCTAAAAAATTTAAGCTTTTATCGTACAATGTTGCAGGAAGTGCCTAAAAATTATTATATGTCATTTTTTTTTAATTTGTAAAGGGGCATGACATATTCTTTTTATTCGGAACGTTTTTAACTCAAGACAATACTGAAAAATATAGCAAATTCTTCGCGAAATACAAATTACATTGGATCGCAGCAATCCGTTTGCACAGTTTGGAAGAGCTAGTGGAGGTTGTTTGTATGGTTTTAGAAACCAAACTGTTGAAGGTGAATTTGTTGAAATTTGAAATTAATAACCATGTTTGCTTCAAAATATATCACACTAACAAAAAATTTCATATAACATACTACCAACATATCTTAATTGCAACGCATGGGATAACAACTTTGTAGATCTCAATGACTTTTTAAATACAATTTTTTTTTATTTTTTTTTTCGTGGGTAGGTGAAAATCTTCATGAGACACTATGAGACCGTGTACTCATAGTAGTGTCAGATTTCTACTGATTAAAAACACCCTTCCCTTCGTTTTGTTTACTACGACTAAGTTAGACCTTATCAAGTAGTTTAGGCTTCAGAAGAGAATATTCGCCTGAGGCAGGTAGATTTTCAATAAAAGCACCTACTGAAACCGTCATGACATGCGGGTTTTTTGTCTTATTGCGTTAATTCGAACGGTTTCGACCTTTGAAGTCGGCGCGTAAGATTTGTCACATCCAAAGTTTGGAGTATGGCACAGTTGCAATGGCCATGAAGACGAATACGAAGCTTGCGAGCGAAGTTTTTTATTTCGTCCTCCACGGTAGCTATCTATTGTGTGAACGTGCCCTAAAAATCATACTATTGTTATCTCTTTTGTAATAGTTCTCTTTATCTCAACTCTATGTAATTTTATGACAGTTCAATAAATCATTATATCTTTTTCGTGCCTCTAACAGGTTATGGGCGACACGTTTTTTTTCCTTAAGCATTAGTTGCTATTTAAATTTTTCTTTAGTTTTTTTTTTCTTATAAAAAAAAAAAAAATATTAATTTTTTTTGTGGACATTAGCTGTGTGCGCAGTCTAAAAAAAAAAAAAAAACAAAGAAAATGGGAGGACGATCTGATTTTTTGATAGAGAAACTTAGAGGAGCTGAGAACTACCACGATTGGAGTTTCGCAATGGAGAATTTTCTGGAATCGAAATCGCTTCTCAACTCTATTGTATCTTCCAAGGCTGACGAAAAGAAGGCTGTGGAAACTGACATGGGCAATTTAAGCAAGGCAAAGGCTTTTTTGGTTTTGAGCATAGAGTCATCTCTATTCGTTCACATTCGTTCCTTCACAACAGCTATGGAAATTTGGTTAAAATTAAAATCAATGTATCAGGACCATGGACTAGTGCGTCGCATTGGCCTTCTGGAAAAATTGATGTCGGTGAGGTTAGAAAATTGTGACTCGATGCAAAACTATGTAGATAACATAACCTCAATTGTATCCAAATTGCAAAGTATCAATTTTACCGTTGATGATATTTGGTATCAGTCAATTTTATTAGCTGGCTTAACGGTGGAATATCGACCACTAATCATGTCCCTTGCTGCACAGGGAACTAATTTAACAGCAGATGACGTTAAACTACGACTTCTGGACATTCATCAGGAAACGTCAGGGTCGAGCAAAGATACTGCATTCTTCTCAAAAAAGAAGCCGAAGTCACAAAAAAGAAATTTCAAGAAAGGTATCAAATGTTATTCTTGTGGCGGTAAAAATCACATTAGCGCCAACTGTACACAAAATACGAAGGAAATGGGTTCACAATCGGCTAAACGAGCATTTGTTGCAAATTCGATGGTGAAAAGTACTTCGAACGACTGGTTTGTGGACAGTGGAGCATCAAGCCACATGACACCGAACGCAGGTATTTTATCCAATTGTAGAATTCCGCCGGTAGCGAAAATACTCACAGCAAACGATGCCACAATGGATGTAAGATGCAGCGGTGAAACGAAATTAAAACTGAAATCGGGAGAAGTGAGGGTAGACAACGTTTTGCATGTGCCTGACCTAACCTCAAACTTGCTTTCAGTGTACCGCATGGTACAAGCAGGCAACAAAGTGGTCTTCGATAGTAACGGGTGCACGGTACATGACAACAAAAATACTCCATTCGCAAATTGCAAACCGAAGGACGGTGTCTACAAATTTCAAAACATCGATACTTGTTTATTGACAAAACAAGAAGAAAATTCAGCGTTTATCTGGCATCGCAGATTTGGACACATCAACTTTCAAAGCCTCAGGAAAATGAGAGACGGCGTAGTGACGGGGATGAAATTTAGCGACAGAAACATAGTGACTGATTGTGAAGTATGTGCTAAGGGAAAGCAGACGAGAAAACCTTTCAAGCCAAGCACTACAGAGACTGAAGATTTATTAGAAATTATTCATTCGGATCTTGTTGGACCAATGGAAACACGTTCCATTGGCGGAGCTAAGTATCTTTTGACATTTATCGATGACTACAGTCACAAGGTTTTTGCCTATTTTCTACATGAAAAATCGCAGGTTCTGGACATCTTTACCGATTTTAAGGTGTTTGTTGAAAGACAAACCGATCGAAAAATTAAAATTTTACGCACTGATGGTGGAACCGAATACTGCAATAGAAATTTTGATCGCTTCTGCCGCCGTAATGGTATACACCACCAACGCACGAATGTTTATACGCCACAACAGAATGGTGTGGCAGAGAGGATGAATCGGACAATAGTCGAACGAGCCAGGTGCATGATTTTTGATTCTAATCTGGATGATTCATTCTGGGCCGAAGCGTGCAACATGGCCGTGTACATAATTAATCGATCTGTTTGTGCATCGCTAGTTAACAAAACACCTGAAGAGGTATGGACAGGTTCAAAAGTCGATGTTTCCAATTTGAGAATTTTTGGTACTCCGGTAATGGTCCATATACCAAAGCAACGCCGCAATAAATGGAGTGCTAAATCGTCAAGAATGTTATTCGTTGGTTTTGACAGCGATAAAAAGGGCTTTCGCTGTATGGATTTTAAAACCAAGAAAATAACGATAAGTCGTGATGTAATTTTCCACGAAACGTCAACTTCGTCGAAGACCATTTTCAATATTGGCTTGATTAATGATTCGAATCAAGTGAGGGAAGTGGCCAGTGATAGTGATTCGAACCAATCTGTACAGGACGTTAGTGAAGAAACTACAATACCAATCCAAGAATCAAAGGATTCAATTCAATTCAAGGTTGAAGAAGATGCGACGAGTTTTACATCTGCCATTGAAGAACCAAGCGACGAGACTTTTAGCGATGTCGACAACAAAGAAGATGATCCGGACTTCATCACACGAGCTCAAGTCTCAAGCACTATAAGAAAATCATCTCGTCAACCAAAACCAAGGAATTTTGAAGGAATGGTAACACATTTGGCTTATACTAATCCCAATGTTTCTGATCCTATTACAGTAAAAGAAGCACTCTCAAGACAAGACGGCGAAAAATGGCAACAGGCTATATATGATGAGCTACAATCTCATTTTGAAAATGAAACTTGGACAGTTACCAATCTACCAAAGGGCCGAAAGGCCATCAAAACTAAGTGGGTATTCAAGACCAAAAAAGATGAAAATGGAAATGTTCTACATCACAAAGCTCGTTTCGTTGCCAAGGGTTGTGCGCAGAAATACGGTTTAGATTACCACGAAACATTTTCCCCTGTCGTGCGTTACCCGACTATACGATTTTTAATCGCACTTGCTGCAAAAAATGGCCTTAAAATTGACCAAATGGACGCGGTCACAGCATTTCTGCAAGGGGATCTAAATGAGGAAATTTTCATTGAATTGCCGGAACAAGTCGCCGATGGGAAAACCAAGTTCGGGAAATTAAATCGTGCTATGTATGGCCTCAAACAAGCTGGACGTGAATGGAATCGTAAGTTAGTGCGAGCTCTAAAATCATTTGGCCTCTTACAGTCAAAACTCGATCCATGTGTCTTTTACAATCATACTTTGGACTTGATTGTAGCGATATATGTTGATGACATACTAATATTTTGGCGTGACCGAAAAGTCTTATCTAAAGTTAAATCATCATTGAATTCAACATTTAAGATGAAAGACATGGGACCGGCCAAATATTGTTTTGGAATTCATGTCAATCAAACCGATGAATACATTGAATTAGATCAATCAGAGTACATCAGCGAAATTCTTGACCGTTTCGGCATGGAGAACTGCAAGCCAATTTCAACTCCAAGTGACACTAACGTCAAATTGTCGAAACACATGGGTGTGACCGATTAAGTGAGCAGAGAACAACTGGATCAGATTCCCTATCAAGCTGTTGTTGGCTGTTTGCTGTACCTCACTCAAGGAACAAGACCTGATATAGCTTTTTCAGTAAACAATGTAAGTAGATTCAATTCTAATTTTCGTTTACCTCATTGGCAGGCCGTCAAAAGAATTCTGCGCTATTTGAAAGGGACGATTGGGCTAAAGTTGCGCTACACCAAGAATAGTCACAGTGGTCTCCTCGGTTACTGTGACGCCGACTATGCTTCTGATGTGGATAACCGCCGTTCATGCACGGGTTATTTGTTCAAGCTTTCACACGGAGCTATTTCATGGCACAGCAAACGTCAGTCGACTGTAGCCCAATCAACGACGGAAGCGGAATATTTGTCGATGTCAGCTGCAGTCAAGGAGGCAGCTTGGCTCAGACAATTTGCCCAGGAGCTCGACAAAAGTTTGGCCAATACAATCAAAATCAACTGCGACAACAAAGGCTCAATTGATCTAGCTGAATCGGACGGGTTTAGCTTTCGCACAAAACACATCGACGTGAGACATCATCATATCAGGGATATGATAAAGAAGAAATACGTCGAACTCAACTTCATTCCAACCGAGAAAATGTCTGCCGATAGCCTTACCAAAGCCGTTACTAAGGAGAAGCATATTTTTTGCGCTAAGGAGTTTGGATTGTGTTAAAATCTTTTAAAATGTTAACTCTATTGAATTATTTAAATGAATTAACTATTTAAAGACTTCCAACAAGTGAGGGTATTGTGTGAACGTGCCCTAAAAATCATACTATTGTTATCTCTTTTGTAATAGTTCTCTTTATCTCAACTCTATGTAATTTTATGACGGTTTTCGTGCCTCTAACACTATCCCTAAGTCTCTGTGGATATCATTGTTTCTGATATACCAGGGAGCGTTCACGATTATTCTTATAATTTTATTTTGGAATGATTGTATGAGATTCCTATTGCTTGGTTTGGTACAACCCCAGAGTTGTATACCGTACGTCCACACGGGTTTAAGCACTTGCTTATACAGAAGCAGTTTGTTATATACGCTTAGTTTGGAATATCTTCCAATTAGCCAATACATTTCTCTAAGTCGATTTTCGACTTCGTCACGTTTCTTTTTAACGTGAGGTTTCCATTTAAGTTTCGCGTCTAGTGTCATTCCCAGATATTTAGCTTCGTAATGAAAACGGGAAGGTTGATTATTTTCTTGTAAGTGAAGTTAACATGCGTCGATTTGGTCTCGTTAAGAACAATTCGCCAAGTTTTTGTCCACTCACAGATTTTATCCAAGGCTCGTTGGAGTTTTATGGTTGCTGACTCGATTGAACTTTCCGTTGCCAGAATAGCCGTATCGTCTGCGAACGTAGCTACAATAGTGCCTTCAGTTTGTGGTATGTCCCGAGTGTACAGCAAGAATAAGATAGGCCCAAGGACACTTCCTTGCGGAACTCCAGCGGCTAGAGCAAATCTTTTTCTACTCAAGGGCTTTTTCAATTTCGTCGGTTATTCTATAAACCTGGTCAATTGTGGAATGCTTGATTCTGAACCCGAATTGGTGGTCAGGTATTAGGCGTCTCTCTTCAATGACCGGAAGAATCCGTTTCAGTAGAAGTTTTTCAAATACCTTCGATATTATTGGTAGTAGCGATATCGATCTGTACGATTTTTTGTCATTTGGAGATTTCCCCGGTTTCGGAACCATTATGACTTCTGCGACTTTCCATTGATTTGGAACGTATAATAATCTAATAGAAGCATTTATTAAATAAAGCAATTTTAATAGTGCCTTTTTGGTAATTCCTTGAGGATTTGTCCGGTTATTAAATCATAGCCAGGAGCTTTATTATTTTTCAGGTTTTTTATTGCCTGGCAAAGTTCTATAAATGACACACTTTTTATTCTAAGGTTGTCAGATGTCGTAGTCGTACCGGTAAAATCGTCTACCAATGTTTCTCCATCAAATGACTTAAAAGTCTCTTCTAAGTGCTCGGCAAATAGATCCGCTTTTTCTTTGTCACCTTTTGCCCACTCGTCGTTGTTTTTTCTTATCGGTGGCGAATGTATTTGGGTTTTTTTAATTTTTTTGACAGCTTTCTAGAGCGAGTAATTAGTGGTTTTTTCGACGGTTAAACCTTCAAGATAATCTGAAGTCTCTCGGTTTTTTAGGTCTTGGATCGCTTTTTTAAGCTTATTGCATAGGAAATTCGACTGGGTTTTATGCTGGGGAGCGCGAATTTGTTGCCATATTTTGCGTGCTCTCCTCTTTTCTCATAAAAGATCTTTTATTTCCGGCGGATAATTAGCTTCATTGCATGGGACTTCTTTCCTCCTTAAAGGTGTATTTTTCCACGCGGCATTCTGTATTGATTCAATAAATTTGCCGAGTTCATCTTCTATTTCGAAGAGTGTTTTGAGCGATACATTTAAGTCAATATTTTCTTCGCAATCAGTTCTAAAGTCGCGCCAGTTAGTTTTATTGCTAGTTAACCTAGGCACACCTTCTACTGCCATTAGACGGTCACTTATTGTCAAGATTACCGGCGAGTGATCTGAGGAGAGATCAAAGCTTTCCTCTACTTTCGCAAAATTTGAGGATACTCCTTTTGCTACGAAGAAGTCTATTATGTCCGGTGTTTTTGCTGTATCAGAGGGCCCATACGTTATTTTCCCCGTCGAAAAGAAATCAACCCTGAATTGCATACCGGCTTCGTACAGGAGTTTGCCTTTCCGTGAATTGGAACCCCAAAGGTGTGTTTTGCGTTGAAATCGCCACCTATAATGAAATTCGGTCCAAGTGAGTCAAGGAGACGTACAAAGTCGTTACTTCTAAACGTGCATCGCGGAGGACAATAAATGGACGCGATGTTGAAATACGAGTGCCTATTCTTAACTCGAACTGAACTTGTTTGCATTGTATCGATTTCAATCGTCGTATTTATGGAGTGCTCAATGCAGTCTTTAATGAATAAGGAGGATCCGCCGCTAGCTCTTCCGGAAGGGTGGTATGTGTGATAAGCACGATACCCTCTTATTTTTACTCCGGATTCCTTTGTCAAATGAGTTTCAGAGATCAAGCAAATGTCAATGTTGTCATTCCGTAATTCGGCGTTTTTTTTGTAGAAGGCCTTTTGCGTTCCATGTTAAAATGTTTAGTAATTGATTCATATTCATATGGGAGTTCTTTTTTGGCGAGGTTGGCTTGCTCAATTTATCAAATATGACTTTGTTGACCTTCGTTTGCTCCTCAAGTTTCGCAAGAATTATAGAGAAGACTTGGGAGACTGGGTCTACCGTAACACCGCTTTGCTTGTTTTCTAGCGACGCAGCTTGAGCATATGTTAACGTCTCTGGAGATTGTGTCTTTTCCTTTGATTTTGCCGAAGGAACTTTACTTTGCTCGACTCTCGTCTTAACTTTGACGTGTTTATTGACGGTCGTTACCCTTGGCTTAGCAATTTCACGACTATTTTTAAACGGATTTGCGTTCTGGCGTTGAATATTTTTAAATGTGTCTCGCCTTTTTTGAAGTTCTTTTGCCACTTCGCAACCTCGATAGTTCGCTGGGTGCTTTCTTTTGCAGTTAATGCAGGTAGCCGGGGCCTGCTTATTTAGGTCACACTTTTCCGAGAGATGGTTACTAGCACATTTTACGCATCTCGGCTCTTTTTGACAATACGACTGTGTGTGATTAAAGCCTTGACAGCGTTTACACTGAGGTATCGATCTCGTACTCGTACGCATAGGCTCAATCTTGACTACGATATTCAGAATAGTTTTAACGTTATAAATGTCGTCTACATTTTCGCTCCTGTCAAAGGTAAGCATAAAGAGCGGAGATCCATGCTTGACCATGATTTCCTGGCCTTGTTCCGTTTGTAGCTTCACCTTTTTGAGAATATTGACGGCATTAAAAATGTTTAAACCTTTAGCTAATGCTCGAATAGGTGATTGTCAAATATGTTCGGACATAACAGAACCCTTGAGTATGGAAATCCTAAGAGAGAGAAATTCAAAAGACAAACTAACAAATAAAAACGGTCGCATGGTGTTGGAAATGTGTCAAGCATACAACCTTTTCGTGTTAAAAAGATGCAGTAATCATGATAGAACTGGTGAGTTCACTTTCATAGGAAGCTCAGGAAAATCTGTTATTGATATCTGTGCTGTTTCGTCTGAATGGAGAAGCAAAACCTCATCTTTTCATGTGGATACTCAGACTTTCTCAGACCATATGCCTTTGGTTTTAGAATTTCACCTCAACGACACTGCTGAACACTGTTTACTTAAGCTATCTCCCAAACTCGCGTGGGAAGAAAATTATTCAAACTACCGCCGAAGAAAAGATAAGTTTTTTAAATAATTATATCAATAAAGCAGTGTCGAATAAATCAATCTCGAAATCACACAACTACCGGTAGAAGTAGTTTGACCAGGAGTGCTTTAAAGCAAGAGAACGTTCTTTTAACCTCTTACGACAAATCAGAGATTCCAATGATCTCAATGAATCTCTTACAAAAAATTACTTTGCTGTAAATAAAGCGTACAAAATACTATGCAGCGGAAAACGAGAAGAATATTTGAAAGCTGTTGCAAAGGACTTATCGAGATTAAGAAATAGTAAATGTTTTTGGAAAAAGATAAAGCAGCTTAAAGGATCAGATTTCATCTGCGGAATTCATTTAAATGCTTCGAAGCTAAACGAGTATTTCAAAAAGCTTCTAAACCCTAACTCTTCTTCGTACAATATTCATTTCGCAGAACCTTTAATGGTTAATGATATGCTTGATCATGAAATTTCACTGAATGAACTCCAACTGGCTCTTCGTAACACATCAAACAAAAAAGCCCCAGGTCCAGACCGCATTTCAAATGAATTTTACAAGAACGCTCCTATAAGTTCCTTAAACCAAATGCTTACAGCTTTTAACTATATATTTGATAATGGAGACGCCCCGCAGTCATTTATTGTGTATCCAATATTTAAAAAAAGGGGATATCAACTTACCCAGTAAGTGTAGGGGGATTTCATTTATGAACTCAACTGCAAACATTTGTTTCTCCATTCTCCTACGTCATATAAATTGCTGGATTAACAGAAGCAACATCCTCAGCAAATATCAATCGGGTTTTCGTAAAGGGTATTCGACAATAGACAATATACTCGTATTCATATTAACATCAATTGCACAATACTTTCTGAGGCAAAACAGAAAACTTTATATATTTTTGTCGTTTTTAAAGCTGCATTCGACTCAATAGATCGTAACACATTATTCTTCAAGCTATCGAAACATGGTATGTCAACAAAAATGCTACAAATTATCAAAAACATGTATAGAAACACACGTCAAGCAGTATGGGATGGTAGGAATATATCAGAATGGTTTGAGACAAAGTCTGGGGTAAAACAGGGTTGTCTTTTGAGTGCCACTCTTTTTGCTCTATTCATAGACGATATAGCAACGTATCTCCCCACTGGGATACGCTTCGCTAGTTTGAATATAAAAACTCTACTCTATGCAGATAATATTGTTCTGCTAGCAGAATCTCCCCATAGTTTGCAATTAATGATAAATGCACTAAATAACTACTGCAAGACATGGAACTTGATAGTTAATCTAGAAAAATCGAAAATCATGATTATATGCAAAATACAATCGAAGTTAAGTACAAATGAAAAATGGTTCTTTGATGGTGTAACAGTTGAAGTAGTTACGGAACACAAATGTCTTGGAATACTAATGAAACCCAATCGCAAGAGACCGCCAGACTCTTCGCTGAACGCGTATCCCGAAATCTCTCAATCACCCCTTTGCCACCAGCATCAAGTACCGAAGACCAGTGGCAACGCTGCCAACATGCCATCAGAAACGCCGCGACTGATGTGCTGGGTCTCGCTCGACCACCACCGCGAAACCCCTGGTTTGACGAAGAATGCCGGCGAGTGCATGCAGCAAAACAAGAGGCATACAAAGCGGCGCTGCAAAGGAAGACGAGAGCTGCTCGTGAGCTCTACGAGCAAAAGAGACGGGAAGAATATCGGCTTCTCCAAAAGAAGAAGAAAGAGCATGAGAAGTGCGCGTTTGAGAACATCGAGAGTCTATACTCCAGGAACAATGTACGGAAGTTTTACCAAAAGGTAAAAAGAACGTGTCAGAGAAGTAATACCCGTACAGAAACCTGTAGAGATGAAAATGGAAACCTAGTAGTAGAATCACAGTCGGTGCTGAGAATATAGAAAAACTACTTCTGCAGACTGTATAACGGCGACGAAGACCAACATCCCGCTGTCAGGCAGAATTAACCATTCAACATAGACGATGATAGTCAAAATTTCCGTCCACCTGACCAAAACGAAGTGAGGATAGCAATATCCAAGCTAAATTCGAACAAGGCTGCTGGACCTGACGGCATACCGGCCGAACTTTTCAAGGCAGCTGGGGATGAATTGGTAGAGTGCATACACCAACTCATTTCTAATATTTGGTCAGACGAGTGTATGCCTGATGAATGGAATCTCAGCATCGTTTGCCCGCTCCACAAGAAAGGAGACCCCCTCAACTGCGCCAATTATAGAGGCATCAGTCTTCTCAACATCGCATACAAGATCTTTTCTGCGATATTGTGTGAACGCCTGAAACCTTTTATCAACAGCCTGATTGGACCCTATCAGTGCGGTTCCAGGCCAGGAAAGTCCACCATCGATCAAATCTTCACACTTCGGCAGATCCTGGAGAAAACCCAAGAATTCCAAATCGATACTCACCACCTCTTTATCGATTTCAAGGCCGCCTATGACAGCATCTATAGAGAAGAGCTTTATAGAGCCATGTCTAGTTTTGACATCCCTGCCAAACTTGTCCGTCTGTGCAGGCTGACGATGGAGAACGCTCGCTGCTCCATCAAGGTCGGTAATGACCTCACCGAGACCTTTGATGTCAAAAAAGGCTTTAGACAAGGTGACGCGCTGTCATGTGACTTCTTAAATATTGTACTTGAACGGATTGTGCGGAACTCACAAGCCAACACCGGAGGCACAATCTATTACAAGTCTGTACAACTGCTTGCATACGCCGACGATACCGACATTATCGGAAGATCTCAGCGGGCTGTCACCGGTGCTTTTGCAAGCATTGAGGCGGAAGCGGCCAAAATGGGTTTGGCGATAAACGAGGGCAAAACCAAGTATATGCTGTCAACTAGAAGGGAAAACCAACACCGACGAATTGGACAAAACGTCACCGTGGGCAGCTATAACTTCGAGGTAGTAAGGGACTTTGTCTACCTTGGCTCTGCTATAAATTCTTCTAACAAAATCAGTGCAGAAATCAATCGAAGAATAACTCTTGCCAATCGCTGTTTTTTGGGCTTATAAGGCAATTCAACAGTAAAGCCTTATCTCGAACAACTAAGGAGACTCTATATAAGACCTTGATCATCCCAATCCTGCTTTACGGCGCTGAAACATGGACTTTATTAAAAGAGGATGAAGATATCCTTGGTCGCTTCGAGAGAAAAATTCTTCGTAAGATTTTCGGTCCCGTTTGCGTTGACGGGTTTTGGAGGAGAAGATTTAATCACGAACTATACGAGCTGTACAGCGACATCGACCTAGTCAAAAAACTGCGTATTGGACGTCTGAGATGGCTAGGACATGTAGAGCGAATGGACACCAACGCTCCGGCCCGCAGAGTCTTCGAATCTAACCCCGAGGGACGACGCAGTAGAGGAAATCATCGCCGTAGGTGGCGCGCACAAGTTCAAGGGGACCTCGACCAACTTGGAGTGCGCAACTGGACGCAATTAGCTAAAGACCGAGCTAAATGGAGAGGCTTGTTGGTTGAGGCCCAGTTTCACCCCGAACTATAGCGCCACCTAAGTAAGTAAGTAAGTAATGAAACCCAACATGAATTGAACCCATCACCTCGAGAATAAATTAGATGCGGCAACATGTTTGATTAATGCCTCATGGCAAAGTATTGTTCAAAAAAAGGAGATACCAAATTCTGCAAAATTCTAAGTATTTCAAGCCGTGATGTGTTCCGTAATGTGTTATAGTTGTCAAACATATGGATATAGGTCATACGAAGAAATAGAGAAGCTCTAACGCTTCTTCCTTAAAAAACTATTTCATCTACCTGCAACAACACCTAATTACGTTCTGCTGCTCGAAACAGGCCTACTTACTCTCTTCATCTACGCCTTCAAACTACAAATCGACTATGTGTTGAAAGTTCTTAGTTTCACGCCAAACAGATTACCCTTGATTTTCACAAAATACATTTTTGATAATAAGATGGAATAGATAAGCCCAAGAGATCTTGGGCGCATCGGTGTGGTGTCGAACTGAGCATCCAATACAGAGATCCCTTTCTGTTAAAACAATAGCTCTATAAATTATTAGAAGCAATAGATATTCATCAACGGAATGGAAATATTCAGCAAGAGATTTCTTTTATTAACAGAGTAATTTATCCTGAATTATCCTACGACATGGTAAATAACTATTTTAAAGCGATATCCCTGATTTGTAGAGCTAGGTGTAATATGTTAAATTTAGAAGGCTCTCCATACAAAAAATCTACCACTACTCAATGCAGTCTATGCAATTTGCAAGCGAAAGAAACAGCTTTCATTGTTTAGCTATTTCCCCGATTTATAAAGAGCTTCGATTTACCCACTTCGGCAAACTTTCCTTAACAATGGAAGAAACAAAAATAGTCCTTATAATTATTTAGAAGCGGCTTCCGCGTATCGGCACTGTATCATATCTGAATATAAATAAAATTCCATATATTGATAAATTTACGATAGTCAGCTTCTCTTATGATAGATTTGCAGAAACGTTAAATTGATAACATTGTTCAATGTCTATTTATTTTCTTATAAATATGATCATTTTTTTTTTTGTATCTTTATCAAGAATTGTAATTTCAAAAATTGTTTATAATAAAGTGAATCTTGAATCTTGAATCTTGAATTTTGAATCTACTCGTATGACTTAGAAACTGGCATCCCACCTTTGTTTATTGATACACTACGGTTGCATTTCAATTATATGCTAAAAGTTACGTCAATGGATGATGAAAGGATACCAAAGTTAATACTTTCGCGTATATTAGCAACAGAGGAAACTGTGTGCAAGAATGGCAAAATGTAGCACATCATTGTGGATTCAACTTAAGCATTATGCCGAGTGATCAGACAGTAATTTACCTCTGACAGAATTAGTACCTCTGAACTATATACCTCATCGACCGGAACTCCCGATTATATGCAACCTGTGTAATCTCAACGAAAGAGAGGATGTATTGCACTTTATCGCAAAAAGTTCTATTTCTGGGGAGACACTGAAAAAAGAGGAAGCGATGCACATTTTGGATGGTGAACGAGGCTGGGAAGTGCTTTATAGATACACAACGACTGTACTAAAGTACAGACGGCGCATAGTTGAAGGGGATTTTTAAGCTATTTTTACAATTATTATAAACCTATACTCTTGATGTTTGCTTATTTTGATAATTAATTGCTCTTATAATACATATTTATAATTTAATGAAGTTAAATGTTAAATCTGGTAGATGGCCCTCAGCCAAACCAAACAGACTTAGAAATTTTAAACGTGTAACAAACAATCTTTTTTATTAATTCAATTAACAGTCTTTCTAACTAACAGTCAGTCTTCCATGTGGTATCACAATGGATCTATTATTGGTCTAAGTGTGTTGGCAATTCTCAGCTGGCAGCCACTTCAACCTAACCTAACCTAACCTAACCTAAAAATACACATAAATGAAATCTTCATAGGCGCACATTTTTTAAGAAATACCCATTTTCAGTGCATATCTTAAAAGTGAGCGTGAGCGGGATGTGAAATCATACGATGCCTTTCCGACGAATCGTAATCATTTCGCTTTTTGCCACTACACTGCATCATATTATTTAGTGACACGCGAGAGAGACACTAATGTTTTCTGTATAACTGGGGGATTGTTTGTGTTTTTTTCTGTGAATTAAGTGATGTTCCTCTAGCATTTTATTACATCAGTTAGGTATATTTACACAGGTACCTTGTTGTGGGGGTCACATCTCTATGTTATAAACTAGAATTGATGTAAGAGCTCAATAACTCCCCCCCCCCCCACCACCACCACCACCACCACCACACACCCCCCCATCCATCCTTTCCTACACACACGCACACACAGAAACCAATACCTATCGCAAAAAAGCTACCTACTACCCAAAAACTCAATAGTGAGCTTTCTTAAACCGGCACCCATATTCACACATACATATGTATATGCACTAAATTTTCATTTTACGAAAACCGCGAAATCAAATTGTAAATACAAGTAAGTAGCGTCAACCATCTTATTTTTGAAAGGTACGATTAACACGCATTAACACATTTGTTTCTTTCCTATAATTCTATAAGTTTCAGATATTGTCAAAGTGTTATTGGGTTCAACGTATAATACATATGTATAGGTATGCATGTTTTTGGGTGTGTTAGACTGCATCTACACACATATGTATTTTAAGGTATAACAACGACTTCATTACTAGTTTTAAGTTTGAAAACTGATTTTCAAACTGAACACGACAAAAGTGCGAAATAATAATTAACTTGCACCCCTACATATTGCGGATATATGGTATACACACATTCAACATACTTAGAGACTTATACTTTGGGTCGTATTATTATGTATAGGTAAATATTTCCTGACTTACTTAGCTTCGTTGATATTGGGAAGTTCTTCTTTGTTTTCGATAATTCCGGACAAAAAGTTTACTACTTCAGAGCGGTTCAAATTATATAGTTTCGAATCATTCACTGCCGTCAATAATGTGAAACGTTTTACAGCCAAAATTGTGCAATTTATAAGTAACTCAGTGTCAACTCTTTCAGACATTTTGTAGCGTACGGTTATGTTATTCCGTAGGCATGATGAAATTTAGTTTAACATTAAATGTTTTCCTTTTTTCAAATTACCATACAATTAATTTTTTATTTTTTTCGTAGCACTTGAACTTTCACACATAATCCATTTACCATCATTTGGTCATTCTTTGCTTGTCTCCCTTTTTACGAACCCAGATTAATGCCTATTAAGTAGTTTCTTACTTTAAAGACAAAACAAGACGCGAAAAGTTTGAAAAACATTTCACTACTGCCGCGTATTGAATGCTACTCGTAACTAGAAAAAGTCCAGTGCACATAACCTGTTGAGAGAGCTTTTATGTATAATAAAGCTAAGGACGTAGGACGTTGTACGCAGGATAACATCTGGTATTCAGTATCAGAAGCTGTTCAACATACAGTAAGAGATGAATCGATGCGTATAACGCATCGGTACATTTACTTGCAGCTCGTATCGGAGCCTTCTCCGTGTTGAAACAAAAGTATTGATATGTGTAGAAATGTACATACGTACGAATCGAATCAAAATTAATGCAATAACAATTTTTTTACCATAAGTGTAAATCAAATTACATACAGTCACAATTCACGAAACATAGTATCTCCGTTAGTTTAATTGTTTGTTTGAACACCATTTTCGGTGTTTCTACTTGTATTATTGACTTTTATAAGTACGAGTACACACCAATATATTGGGCGTACACACCTGTTATCCCCGTCTCATATTATGTACGTATATATCATCACCTGAATGTAGGTTTTAGCGAGCTCGACTTTCTATAGTTCATACCTTCCAGATGCTCAGAAATGACAAAAATCGAGTTACCTAGTTCTTGCATTCAGATGATGTTGTATAAATTGTTCCAAATCACTTGAAATTCTTCTGCGCAGGTCTCTCTTATTTGTACGAGTTCTACTCATTTTCATTCCTAAGAGATAAAAGCAACAACAACTACAGCTAAAAAAAATTAAAATTCGAGAGAACGAAAGAAAAAGAGGAGGAGCGAAAGAAAAACAAAAGAAAATGAAGATATCCTTGGTCGCTTCGAGAGAAAAATTCTTCGTAATATTTTCGGTCCCGTTTGCGTTGACGGGTTTTGGAGGAGAAGATTCAATCACGAACTATACGAGCTGTACAGCGACATCGACCTAATCAAAAAACTGCGTATTGGACGTCTGAGATGGCTAGGACATGTGGAAACCAACGCTCCGGCCCGCAGAGTCTTCGAATCTAACCCCGAGGGACGACGCAATAGAGGGAATCATCGCCGTAGGTGGCGCGCACAAGTTCAAGGGGACCTCGACCAACTTGGAGTGCGTAACTGGAGGAAATTAGCTAAACACCGAGCTAAATGGAGAGGTTTGTTGGTTGAGGCCCAGGTTCACCCCGAACTGTAGCGCCACCTAAGTCATGACCTTATTCATCTAACGTATGATTTCAACATACCTTCACCATCTGTTCGATCATGTAAATTTCGTGATTTTAAAAGCATTGATAGACTGGCACTCGAAAATAGTGTTTATAGTATTCCATGGGAAAATATTTTTTACATGCCATCTTCAGATGAACAGGTTGAGTTTCTGAACACTAATGTTGTTAATCTCTTTAACGAACATGTCCCTACTAAAACAAAGGTGTTAAGATCTACCTCACAGCCTTGGTTCACAAATGACATTCGTCGGCTTTTGAATGAGAGAAACGAAGTTTACAATCGGTGGAAGCAATACAAAATTGATGAGGATCATCGTCGGTATCGCTTGCTTCGTAACCAGGTAGTCACTGCTACAAACCGGATCGCCACATCAGGTAACGGGCGAAAACTCTGGAACAACTTGCGTAGTATGGGAATTGGAAGGCAAAAACCAGACCCGCCAATAAATGCTGACTGTGATGAACTCAATTTTAAGTTCATCTCCCAAGTCCCACAGCCCTTGTCTGATCCTCCAACCCTCACGTTTGAAAATCAAGCTTCAACAGGATTTAGCTTCTCCAGGGTCGAGCCTGCTGATGTGGTTGAGAGTGTGATATCGATCAAATCGAATGCAGTAAGCCTGGACGACGTTCACCCGGTTTTCGTAAAAGCTCTCCTTCCTAAGCTTTTACCTTTTTTAACACATTTGCTAAACACGGTCCTAACAACGTCTGTATTTCCTACACAGTGGAAGCTTGCAAAGGTCATTCCCATCCCTAAAGGAAGAAACAAGAATGAGTACAGACCTATATCAATACTCCCATTCCTCTCTAAAGTGTTCGAGAGGATCATTCAAAAACAAATTAATACGTATCTGAACGATAAGGGTTTGCTTTCCAAATTTCAATCAGGTTTTCGTCCCAATCGAAGCTGCACAACAGCAGTTCTGAACGTTGTTGATGATATTAGAAGCGCAGTAGACAGCGATCAGATAACCTTCTTGGTGCTTCTTGATTTCTCGAAGGCATTCGATTCGGTAAGTCATCCCGTATTATGCAGCAAACTTTCAAATCTGTACGATTTCGCACCTGAAGCAGTGAAATTAATTTTCTCATATCTATCAGGTAGAAAGCAAGCTGTAGTAATTGGAGATAAGACATCAGTATTATTAAGTTTAAAGCAAGGTGTCCCACAGGGCTCAATATTGGGGCCACTTCTTTTCTCTTTGTACATTAATGAAATTCCTGAAATTGCTGTCCAATCTCTTATACATATGTACGCCGATGATGTCCAGTTATATAAAAGTTGTCCTCTGGGACTCATAGAACATTGTGCTCAGACCATAAACGAGGACCTTCAAAATATTTATAACTGGTCGCGAGTCAACATAGCTTAGTACTAAATCCTGAAAAATCTAAAGTCATTGTGATCTCTAAGAAATCTGTAGACTTATCGTACTTCCCTCGAATCTACCTAAATAATGCTCCTATAGAATTTGTTGACAATGCAAAAAACTTGGGAATTATATTTAATAGAAATTTAACCTGGAAGGACCACGTTAATTCCATTGTCGGTAAAGTATATGGTGCTCTTCGATCGCTTTGGGTCACAAAAGATTTCACTATTCTAAAAACACGCAAAATGCTTGCTAAGACATTAGTTATACCTATCCTTACTTATGGATGTGAAATCTTTTGCAAAAGCGATGCTGTGAGCAAGAGAAAACTTAATGTGGCATATAACAATATCGCGCGATATATTTACGGTTTAAGGAGGTACGATCATGTCTCGAGATTTTCTAAAAGTATCTTTGGTATGTCGTTCGATAACCTCTTAAATTTTTTAGCACTTTTGCTACTATTGAATATAATTCAGAGCCATCACCCTTCCTATCTTTACAATAGACTTCAGTTCTCAGCATTAAACAGACTCTCACAGCTCATTCTTCCCCGGTTTTCGTGTTTGACATCCGAAAGGCAATTTCTCGTCAATGCCGCCCGCTTATGGAAATCCCCACCACCCACTGTAAGAAGAACAAGTAATCTCACCGAATTTAGGACGCGATTGCAATTATTCCTCTCTGCATCCGATTAGTTTTCCGGCCTTTCTGAACCTACATAATTTTGTATGTTCTCTGTTTATAGCTTTTTTGTTTTTCTTCTTCTTTCTTTTTTCCTTAATTTAATTTTTCCTTACGTTTAATGCATTGATGTTTGAAATGATGTGTTCTTTTTGCTTTCTTTTTTGCCAAGCTCCACAAATTTATAAGATATTGTATCTTAATGTGTCAGCGTATAAATAAATAAATAAAATAAGTAAAAGAAAAACAGGCTGTATTCCCGTACTTTGATGTTTTTCGTCGCATAGTTGCGGAACTACTGACGAATCAGAATGAAGTTGTGTGATGGGTATACCTAATTTGAGAAAAGGGCCAAAGGGTACAAATTCTAGCTTCTCAGATTTACTTTCTTGAACGATGGATATCAATTGAAAAGAATTTTTTCAGTCGTTGTTTTGTATGTCGACTTTATTTGGTTTTTAAATAAAAACATGCATTATATTTGTTATAATTATCCTATTTTGGAAAACTAGAGAAAGAATTTTATTTGGGCTAAACGAAATATAGCAAAACATACTTAATTAACTAATGCAATAAATAAATAAATGAATACATAGTGAAACATATCACTTTAATTATATTTATAAAATATTTGCTCATCACTATTGGTTTCCGCTTTATAAAAACCAAAAGAAGTTTTAGCAAACTAGAAAAAGAACATCATACAGAGTAAAGTCTAGAAAGTCATTAACCATTCTTTGAAGAATTAAGAGAGATTTCATCCCCTTTATTATTTTGGGAAATTTCTTCTGCGCACGTTGGGTAATTTCAAGTGATTTAGAACAATCTATACCTACCCGTACATATCAGTACAAGTCGATGTAAGGACCATTCAGCAGAACTACCTTTCCGACACCAAGAAAGTATTTTAACCGAAAGAATCTACACTGCAGCATCCACCAAAAGTACTTTATTCACACTGCATTACCATCGCGATGGCAAGTAATGCCACCTGTCTGTCAACGCTGCCATCATGCACATCGGTTTGTTCCACATTTTACCTTCACCACAATTCACCTCTAGAACGAATACCATGGTATTGTGAATACCACAACCAGAGTATATCCATTCAATGAGTACGGACACTCTACACGTTTTCTTTACCAGTGCCTATCAGTAAGTCACACAGCAAAAAGAAATATACGGATATAAGGAGTGTTGCATAGAGAGAGAGAGATAGATAGAAGAGGAGTGTCTTTTCGGAAAATGGCACAGGGTGCCCAATTAAAAAAAGGCAAACATTTATTTTTTCATACTTTTTCTTATTAAATATTACAATTACATATACATATGTTACGCTGAGGTATTTTTGTTTGGTGTTGGCTTTTTTCATAGTTTTATTGAATTTTTTGATGAGATGATACACTCGCACACGGACATACAATTTTGTAAGAAATTCCTTGTTTTGATTTATGCAGCAAAAGTAATTAAATTCTTGATTTAGAATATTATACATTTTCAATTCAAAATTATTTAAGAAGAACATATTGGGAAAACGAGAAATAATCTTTTCCTCCACAGTATCTAATGCATCTAAAAATTCTTGAGGCGGATGTGTTAAATACGCACACTCATATTCTTTAAAATCTGTATATAAGGAGGAAACACTAAGTTGCTGACTAAATTCCAACTCACACTTATGTTTTTGCCGGTTTTTTTTTTTAAATGTAGCCTGCAAAATAGTAAAAATTTATTATTTCCTCCCCGGTTGCGTAAAACAGCAAAGGTGTTTTCCAAACAATCTTGGCTGAGGTTACTGGTTAACAGGAACTGAATACCATCTGCCCTTAAGTCGTTTAATTCTTAGTTATATTGGCAGACTTACTCGTATCAAAAAATGTAATGTTTTGCAAACAAATATTCGTTTCGTTTAAGAAATTTATTTGTTTTTCATTTCCCAAACATTTTTTTTTTTCCGAAAAAAAAATCTTCCATAGACACTATGAGAATAGCAAGCGCGTGCTCATAGTAGTGTCAGATTCTTACTGACTGAAAAAACACCACCCTTCGATATAAATTTGTTAGATATCGCAACTAAGTATTAACTTATTAACCAATTTTTCTATCACGAAATAAAATGCTTGGCAGAAAACTGAAAGATCCTGCATATTCCACAATCTAGACGCGGTTTCTATGCTTTCTCGCGAAGCTTCTAGTTTCAGCTTCGATTGTCAGAATTCCGAGATCCCTGTGGATATCGTCGTTTCTACTATACCACGGTGCTTGGACAATTTCTCTTAGCACTTTATTTTGAAAAGCTTGTAAAATATTTGCATTTATTTTCTTGGTACAACCCAAAGTTGTATACCGTAGGTCCACACCGGCTTTAGCACTTGCTTGTATAAAAGCAGTTTGTTCTCAGTACTGAGCTGGGAATATTTTCCGAGTAACCAGTACATTTCCCTATATTTGATATCGAGTTCTTTACGTTTCATTTTCACGTGCGAATTCCATTTCCCAAAAACGGCCTTCCGGAAACTGTTGCCTTACTGGCTGAACACAATGGTGAAGCTGAAGCTGAAGTACGTCACGCTGTCAAAGTTAAATACACACACATCAAATACTTACAAAGTAAGTAAAGTAAGTATACAAAAAAAAAAAGATGCGGCACATCAGTAAATAGAGAAATTAATCGATCAAGTAACAAGGAAAAATATTCTAAGTGATTCGAGTAATCCTCACTAAAAAAAATGCAAAAAAAGCCAATGTGTGGAAAAACAAAATCCGAAGCATTTGGATTACCAACAACAAACACCCGTGCAGCGCTTCACCATTGTGTTCGTACTCAGCTTCATCAGTGTGCGATTTTTTGACAGCGCTCTACAGGCGTGTAGCTTCAGCTTCACCATTGTGTTCGGCCAGTTAATGTAGCAAGCCTCATCCACATCTTCTGGAAATTATTTGGAAAAATGTGTTCATCTGTTAATTTAGGAGCCAATCTAAATGAACGATTTTTGTCCCACAAGTAAAAATTAACTACATCGATCCAGTTGACTTTCTTGTTATCAAGTACAATACCGTATTTCATAGAACTCACCAAAATGATTAATAAATCGCTTTTTTTGGCACCGAGAATTGTCACGCGTCACCCTTTATTATGTTTACTTTACTTCGTCGCACGACTGGTAAGAATTCAAGTCAACACGCCTTTAAATATGCATCAGCAAAAAAAACAATACCAATCCCAGCCTAATTAAAAAACCAGTGTGACCAGTTACCACGAAAACTATCAATTAAGGAGTCAAATTATTTTTCATATTACTAGGCCAAACACGGGATTGCATTATTTTTAGGGAGGTCAAATTATAAAAGAAACATTTCTCATCATATCTTAGACTGAAGGGTTAATTGTAAGGCTCCATACTTAGGTGTAATTAGTGAAAAAAAAAAAAAACTAATCATAAAACCATTTTCAACAAAGTAAGTCAGGTCACATTGCCCAAAGTTAAAACATCCACACAACGATGATCAACTCATCACGCCCTTAAAAAAGCATTATGAAAAACCCCACACGCTCTTACAGGGTTTCCGTAGTAAGCATTTCAAATTAGCAAAAATCTGAGAGAATATTATGTAGGGTTACCGTCCTTGTTTTTAGATTGAAATTTTCATTTTATTTGTTTTATTTATAAAAAATCAAAAAAAATTATCTTTTTCCACGCCACCAAGAAGTAAGTTAAAAGGTGCACAAAACTAAAAAAAAACACCTTTTAAAAATACAATTTACATAAAAACACTTAACATTAGTATCACAATCCAAATTTAGAAAAATACACGTAACATCAAAAAACTGACCGCGCGCTACGAAAACCTACGCAAATAAACTTTTTCCTTAAAGAAAACAGATTAATTTTGTAACTGCATTTTAACGTATTTTCCACACATTAAAAGAAATGCAAAAGATCAAAACAAGATCTCCACGATAACACTTATCATTAAGAACTTTTTTCAAAGCTCTAAAACCAAAAGCTCCTCAACAGAAACCCAAGGAAAAAAAACTGAACGAGTTACCAAACGGACACTGGTAACTCTGAATGCACATCAATTTAATAGGGGTTGAATAGCAGCAGCCACAGGCCACAGCCAATCAGTGCACACTTAGATGTGCGCTGAATAAGACGCATTTAATTTACGTCAGATGTAATGCGAAATTCACTGGCGGGTAAACACTTTTTACGGGGGGTTTCTTTCAATTTAGTATGGTGCAAAAATATGGCACGCTACTGATTTTGAAAAAGCTTCCCCATAAGACGTGTACTGCCAATTTATGTTGGACAGAGTATAGTCTTACACACCACGGCGCAAGTGTCGGTATAGGCAAAATGTGTTGTCTGCCATTTTTTTTTTCACAAGTGGTCGTTGTATAAGAGTTAAAATGTATCATTTTGACCTGTAAATTATTTTTTATCGATTTTGCTTTCAGATAGTAGGCAATACATATGTGTAGAGAGTGTCCCTACCAGCGCTGCCACTTTTACGACAAAGCTGGCTGATCTACTAGGTTTTCAGTCTTGCTACTACCTACTAGCTTTGTCCAAAAATCTATTAGCTTTTTACCTCATCTTCAAACTTCAATTTCATTAAATATGGAATTTAGAATTCAATTGCTCGTTCATGTATGGAGGTTTCTTTACAACTCTTATTTGGCACTACTTATATCGGTTTATAATTGGTCGCGTCGCTCCATTTTCCATATGTTTCGCTACTCTCAAATGTCAAAAAATCTTAAGTTTTGCCTTTTTGCACTGCGTAGTTATTAGTTCCTTGATTTGCATCAGGAAAATTGTTTTAAAGAAAATTAAGAATGAGTTCGAGGATTTTGTATTTTTTTTAACTAGCGTCGCTTATGTTTAACATTTATCGTGCCTTCCGCATAGCAGCTCTTCAGCTCAGTGAAAATTTTAAAATTTGAACATATGTTACATATAAGTACATATGTTACATTACATGTTGAAAATATTTTCCTTTGTAAAGAACTTTTAAAAGGCAATCAGATTTTTGAACCATCGGATAAATTTGTTAATTTTGCTAGAAGATTTAAGCTTATTATTGGAAAACTCCACAAAGCATAATTTATTTATTTTTGTTCATTGTTTATGTAGTGCCGTCACAAAGCCATCTTCATCTTCCTATTTCGGCGAGGTTATGATCCGAAAACAAGAAATTATCACCCTCCCGCTTCACTGCATTTCCTGTGGGGTTCGCCTATTTGACATCAAAAAATATCGGCAGGACTTCTGAATTTGGATCACGTGGTTACTGAGGCCCATCAAATGCTGGTGTCGTTGCATTTGTGCGATCCAGGCGTTTATAGGCCTGGCTCTCCTGCCTCGCGATATCTTTGGAACGTTTATTGATATTGCCTTTTTAAAAGGGTTCAAATGATCTCTTCTTTGAACGTGGCAATACCAACTGAGCCGGTCGCGCTCTATTTTTCGTAAGATGGTTCTTTGTCGGGAATTCTTCGGATACTCCAGCAGAGCATCTTACTCTTGTCTTTGCTCCTTCGTACATATCCATGATCATCTGTACATAGTGTCGTCGAAAAGCTTAATTTATTTATTTTTTTCATTGTTCATTTTTATTAATGGAGAGTTTAAAAGTCTAATTTATTTAATTTTGTTTGTTATTCATTACTCCTATTTTATTATTTTTTTTTGCTAATGTCACTTTAAGTGCAAATGGTTCATCGCTCAAATCCCGATGACGGCAAGCATTTATTTATTTCTTATGAAATATATAAAAAGTCAATCCGATCAATTGCGAAAGGTTGTGTGAACACTACTGCGAAGGCATAACACTGGCAGTAGCTTGGTCATATGGCTGAAAAAATTGTTCGCTCTGTTGATGATGATTTACTATGACATTGGTTATTGGGAAAAAAATACTGTGAATCACGGGCAAAAGACAAAAAAAAACAAAAACCCCCCAGTTATCTGGACGCCGCCCCCGGAGTTCCTCTCAAGCATAAACAACTGACCAAAATCTTTCGCTCTCTCTCTCTCTATCTATTCGTTCCTATGCCCGCACAGTGTGTAAACATGTCAAGGGTATTCATAACCCCTTGAGTGCTCGCAAATTATAAAAAAAAGTGTAAATTTTAATAAATAAATTAATGAAACTGTTGTGCTACCTTTCGGTTGAATCTACTAGCTTTTTCTTAGGGATCTGCTACAATACGCTATGCGTCTAGTGGCAGCACTGGTCCCTACTCATTGAATGGATATACTCTGACCACAATCCCTGACAGACAGCAGTTCGTAGTACACACTGATTTGCAACATACCGATATTGCTTCTTGCTCATCGTAGCTCGTCGACATAATTTTTCCACAGTTCTATAACTTTAATTGCTTCGCATTTATATAAAACAGTCCTCTTTGAATCCATTGCAGAAATTAAATGCTATACGTTTTCACCGTGATTACTTGCTTTGAATTGTCAAATAATCTACGATTATTCGCCGAACAGAGAGAAAGTGGCGCTGCAATCAGTAAGAATGTGGAATGCCACCAAAAAATTGCGAATTGTTTCGTGGTATACTAGCTTTCAACGTAGTATTGTAGTGACAGGTATACTTACTTACTTACTTAGGTGGCGCTACAGTTCGGGGTGAACCTGGGCCTCAACCAACAAGCCTCTCCATTTAGCTCGGTCTTTAGCTAATTGCCTCCAGTTGCGCACTCCAAGTTGGTCGAGGTCCCCTTGAACTTGTGCGCGCCACCTACGGCGATAATTCCCTCTACTGCGTCGTCCCTCGGGGTTAGATTCGAAGACTAGAGTGACAGGTATACCAAGGCATCAATACCAGCAGTCTGGTCCCCACTAAAAGAGCAATCGTACTTCCTCGGCAAATATTAAACTTAATTAAAATTAGAATAAGTGGGCGCCGTGGCGCAAGTGGTTAGTGCGTCGGATCACTGCGCGAGAGGTTCCATGTTCAAATCGTAGAAAACACGAAAACGTTTTTTCATGGTCCCACCTGTCACGAGCGTCTGACAAACATTCGAGAGTATTGTTCCAACGAAAAAGCTTCTCAAATCGCCCTTCTGTTACGGCACAAAACTGTAGGTCCCTTCCATTTGCGTAAAGAAATATAACGCACACAACACGAGTGGTTGTGAGAGGCTAGGCCCAGGCCCAGGCACTTGAAAAGCTGTTGCGCCAAATATTAATTTATTTATTTTTTTTTTTTATAAAATTAGAAACTACTATAGAAGGCGTTGGCAGATGGATAGATTAGCTAATGACTTCCAAGAAATAAATGTTTTAACTTGCTTAATCAAAGATCAAATTTTAAAATACAAAAATTCCTCATGGAACAATAACTTAAGCTCACTCGATCCCAATTCTAGACCTTTCTGGAACGTTGCTAAAATATTTAAAAAGGAAAATACTCATACGCCAAGCTTCAAAGTGAACGCCTCGTTAATAACATCCCATGAAAATAAAGCTGAATTAATGGCAGACATATTCTTACACAATCTTACTAAATAACACCCTATTAACTCTGGACACAATTGTCGTAAACGAGCTTTTTGTTTTTAATAAAACTGACACTCAACTTCCAATTAATGAATTCGTGTCCGCAGGTGATATCGAGCTTATAGTTTCGGATCCTAAAAATCGGAAATCATCAGTTTTCGATAATATTAACAATCGAGTTATCAAAAATATTTCTACTAGTGCCCTAATCTATCTTATGTTTATTATAAATACGAGCTTGAAAACCCAATACTTTCCTATAAAATAAAAAAATGCCAAGGTTACTCCCCTCTTAAAACGCGGAAAGAATCCTTCTAATCCAACCAGCTACAAACCAGTTAGCATTTTAAATGGATGTAGCAAAATTCTTGAGAAAGTTATCAAAATGAAGCTTGATGCTTTCATGGGGCTAAAAAAATATACTGCCTCCAGAGCAATTCGGTTTAAAAAAAAAATCACAGCGCTTCTCATAAAATTTTAAGGATTTGTAAGGAATGTAAGCGACAGCTTAATCAAAAAAAAGTCGATTGGTTTAGTGTTACTTGCCGTCGAAAAAGCTTTCGATTCAGTTTGGCACATCGGACTAATTTACAAGCTGATTAAATTTAATTGCCCGAAATACTTAATTAAAATTATAGAAAGTTTTCTATGTAATCGGATATTCATAGTCTCATTAAAAGGAAGTCATTCTTCTGCAAAAATTGTACCAGCAGGTGTTCCGCAGGGATCAGCCCTAGCTCCGATATTTATTTAATTTTTTTATAATGTCCGCGCACTCAAAGGGTTATGAATACCTTTAACATGTGTACACACAATGCGGGCGTTGGAAAAGATAGATACAGAGAGAGAGAACGATTTGTGTAGTGGTTCTTGAACCTCAGTTGTTTATGTTTCAGAGATTCTCCGGGGTGCCGTCCATATAACTGGGGAGATTTTTGTTATTTTTTGTCTTTGCTTTTGATTCACAGAACTTTTTTCCCGATAACCGACGTCAAGGGTGAATCATCATCAACAGAGCGAACAATTTTCTCAGCCACATGACCAAGCTACTGCCAGTGTTATCCCTCGCAGTAGTGTTCACACAAGTTTTCACAAATGATCGGACTGACTTTATATATTTCATGAGAAATAAATAAATGTAAAATCAGGATTTGAACCATCAACCATTAGCGTGGCAATTGACGACGTTACCACTACACCATTGCCACCCCAGTATATTATTTAACAATTTTATATCTACGCAGCATACCTTACTGTGATATATACATATGTACAATGATTCTGCTATATACTCATCACAAGAGCTCTGTTCAGTTATAGAAAGCAATTTACAAATTGGTCTAAATACAATTTTTTAATATTACAAGCATTGGAAGATCAAAATAAATGCCGAAAAGAGCCAAGTTATCTTTTTCACGAGAAAAGGACTAAGTTGCTTTTTTTCCAAATGGCACTCTTAACTTGGACAATTGTGATATACCGTGGGTTGATTCTGTTAAGTACCTCGGAGTGTACTTAGACCAGAAATTAACCTTCGCCATTCACACAAAACATATTGTTTAATGCGCAAATCGTAGAAACTACGAGGCAGAAGAAAAAGAACAATTTTCGCGACTATGGTCAGGTCCAGAATATGTGACATGACGGACAGCAATCTTCAAATAAGCGGAATCGGAACAGAGAAAAAATCAAAAAACCCAGCGAGAAGCGCACAGCGAAAGCGGCTAACATGACATTTCGCTGAGTTCTGTTCGATTGATACACTGGAGAACAAATAAAATATTTTTTTTGTTTGTCGTTCATCCAAAATGTTTTTTTTTATACCTTGGCATGAAAGAGTTTAAAATACGTCTGTAAAAATAAATATGAAACGTCCATATTTTTAGAAAAATCTATTTATTTAAAAAAGTGAAAATACATGAAAATTTGTAGATATTCCTTATTTTTTATTATTCTGAAGAATTTTTGATGCGTTCTCGTTTCAAGGTCCAACAAAAGTCTGCGAGCATTCTCGATGACCATTTTCCTTCATATCGCTTTTCCATCGGCATTATGTCTTGGTGAAATCTCTCCCCACGCTCGTCGCTTACGGCACCTAAGTTTTCAGGGAAAAACTCGAAATGGGAATCAAGGAAATTAATCTTTAAGGACATTTTGCATCCCAATCTTTTGTAGTTTTGTAATAGCTTAAAAACGATTTCCTTATAGCATAGATAATAAACTTACCCAGATGTCGCATCCCCATACAAAAAAATGTTGATCTTTTTTGCGATGAGCAAACAACGATGGGCAAACAAAAAACTTTTCTGTTTCGCAAAGAAAAAAAACGGAAAATACATTTTCTGTGCAAAAAGCTTTTTCTTTTGCTACTCTTTGTACCGTCAGCGACCTGCGACTGCGAGACACAATTTAATTTATACATACATATGTATGGTATGTACATACATATATTCATAAGTAGGTATGTATTTTCCCTTTTCATTTTGCTATATTGACCGAAGTTTCGATCTGTCTAGATCTTGTGGTGTGGTAAAAAATATCTAAATTGTATTTTTTCGAAGTGAAAAGTGATATTTTACTGTGTGTGTCCAGTAAAAATTTTGAAGAGTTCATCTAGGAAAGGTAAAATATATTATTTAAGTTTATTTCAGGTTGATTGGGTACTTACAAATACAAAAAAGTTGGGAAAAACAATCGACTTAGAGGAAATGTCGTGGCGAATAAAGTGCGCTATTGTATGCTGCAATGCAACAACTGCCCAATTTCCAGAAAGGAAAATGCTTACAATTCGTAAAAAGGGAACTAAGAAATATAATGACTGGCTATCACAGGCAGAAGAATCCCGTGATAATGTTGAAAATCATAAACGGCCATACATTTGTAGTAAACATTTCGATTTGAAATTTTTTGGGAAAAAAAAATTAAAACACGACGCTGTTCCTACACTTTTTATGAAAAGGAGTGAAATGTTTTTGGAATCTAAGGACAATGAACTTGCTTTTGATCCCAAGAAAACCGAAATAAAATACTCTAATCACAAAAGATTAAAAGCGCAAACGAGTACCGATATTTATAGACTGCAACAGATCTATAGATTCCATAGAATCTGTATGCAAGAAATACGAGGCGAACACAAAAAACCAATTTTTTTATATTCAGCAAATAAGTAGATTGAAAAAAATGAACAAAATCCTCAAAGAGAGAGCAAAAAAAAGTATAAAATTCAGAAATATCCTGGCAATTAAAGTCCGCAGGCTAGCACAGCTTAGAGAATATCAAAAGCAAACAATAGAAGAAAAAATAGATTTCTTACATAATATAAATAAAAATTCGAAAACATTTTGCAAACTCATTTTATCACAAGGCAAACGACAATTTGCCCAAGAAAAAAGGTGGATTTGCCAATGTATATTTTTCCGCTCGTCGTCTGGATATAAATTTCTTTGCGATCAGCTGCGATTGCACTTGCCACACCCAGCTTCATTGCATAGATGGATAAAACTTAAAAGTTTATCTCCTGGTCTAAACGAAAATATTCTTGAGGAAATACAAAAAAATGCTTTAACATTGGAACCAAAAGACAATGAAGTGGTTTCAATATTCGATGAGATGAGTATCCAGGCGAATTTAACATACAACAAATATAAAGACATAATCGATGGCTTCGTTGATTATGGAGAAAATTAAAGATTAGATTTGTGTGCGAAATCAGTTTGCGTGTTCATGATTCGTGGTAAATATAAACAAGTGCTTTATCATGTGACCTGTCCAAGCAATATACCAACAAAGCAGCTCGAAATTGAAGTATACAACTGTATTGACATATGTAGAAATCTGGGACTAAACGTAAGAGGCATTTGCTGTGACCAAGGCCCTACGAATCGAAGCCTTTTCAATAAATTAAAGCTGGATGAGGGCAACAGTTCCTTTCTTTATGAGGAAAAAAGAGTGTGTGGAATGTATGATGTGCGACAATACACAACAATATTTTAAGATCAGACTTACAAACTCTGGATGGAGTTGTAAGCTGGAAAATAATTGAGTATATCTATAATACAGAAAGAAATAATACCACAAAAATGTGTCCAAAACTAAAATATGCTCATATATATCCCACAGAATTTCAAAGAATGAATGTGAAACTAGCGGCACAAGTATTTAGTAGACCCGTGGCTTGCGCAAATAATGCATTATAGCGCTTGAATAAATTTCCAGAGAAAGTTGCACAGTTTGCGCAACCAACAGCAGAATTTATAAATAAAATCAATAAAATATTTGATTTATTGAATGGAAGACCTGCACTTATTCGAAATGATGCAAATATTGGATTTTTAAAAGAAATGCAATAATATTTAAAACAAATTCAGCCCATCAATGCAAAATGTAAACCCTTCTGCTTTCAGGGCCTGATTATGACAATTGAAAGTATTTTAATGATAAAAAAAGAATTATTCAATGATTACTGTGAGTTACATTATATATATGTTAACAAGTTCAATCTGGATCCACTTGAAAACCTTTTTGGAAAAATAAGAGGAAGAAATTTTAATAAAAATAATCCAAACGCGTCTGAATTTGGCTCATTACTGGCCAAAATTATGGCTCTAAAATTCTTGTTTAACCCAAAATTTTCCAATTGTGAAGAAGAAGATTCCGAATATTTACAGTTAGATTGGAATGCTGTTTTGGATACTGAAAATAAAACAAAGATTGCCCTAACACAGTAGCAAGAGAAAAATGAAAACATATTCGATCTAGCCAAATATTGTGTAATGACAGAAATGAATGACAGCCCCGTGCAGGGACGGGTTAAGAATATCACTGCAGCGCCCCCCAACAACTAGCGCTTGTCGTAAAAGGCGACTAAGGGGGACAAATCAGATCTAGGCAATATAACACCCAAGTGAGCCTAGCGACACATATACTACCATAAAAACCCTCCCACAAGTGTGCATGCGAGTCCGTGGGTTGACACGACTGGAGATCACCGGTGTCATAAAAGAAAGATCAAACAATACTAAAACAGGAGCATGCACGTGTCAAACAACAAACACCATCGCAATATGGTGCAAAAATTGTATTGCAAAACTGTATCATTATGATAATACTTGCAAAAAGGAAAGGCACTACCCCGCCAGGCACTACCACTGCTGTGCATGGTACTGATCCTGGACCGAGCAGAAATGTTCGGGTCAGAGCTATACGGATTCCGGGGGCTAGCAACATAATGAAACAGTTTGGACGCAATTTAAGGGTCGCGAGTTGGAACGTTGGAAGCATGACCGGTCGAAGTTACGAGCTGGAAGAGATGATGAATAGAAGGCGGGTGGACATCTTGTGTGTCCAAGAGACGAAATGGAAAAACACCGGGAATCGGGCGCGTTTCTTGGACGTGAGGACAAAAGATTACAAGATGTTCTACTACGGAACGGAAAAGGCTAGGAACGGAATCGGTATCATCCTTGCGGCAGAGCTACTTGGAAACGTCTTGAGCATTTCGAAGTCCAGCGACCGTTTGATGTCTCTCAAACTAGTAATACAAGGAGAGGTGTGGAATATTGTCAGTGCATATGCTCCCCACAATGGGTGCAATCAGATAGATAAGGATGCATTTTGGCTAGATTTCCACAATCTCCTTAAGAACATCCCAAAGGAAGAATTTCTGTTTGTGGGAGGAGATTTGAATGGACATGTCGGGAAATCAAACGAAGACTATGAAGACTGCCATGGAGGACTAGGATATGGCACCAGGAACCTTCCTGGTGAAGACATCCTAAGCATGTGCAAATCACACGGTCTTATCGTGTTAAATACCATGTTCATCAAACAAAGCCGACACCTGATCACTTACAGCAGTGGTGGAGATGAAACTCAGATTGACTACCATTTGGTAGCCAGTTTCATGAAGCCTCGGGTAAAAGATTGCAAAGTGATCCTGGGAGAGGCAATCGCTCGTCAACACCGTCTCCTGCTAACAGAAATTTTTATGAAAACACCAAAGAAAAGCAAACAAACAAGGGTCTCTGAGAAAATCAAGTGGTACAATCTGGACAAAGAAAAAGGCGATGCTTTTGTTTTCGTAATGAAAAATTACCTCTCTCACACCATCAACGGAGCTGAGGATGAAGAGTGCAGAGCACAAAATATGTGGGATTCCCTACAGCGAACTTGCTTAAAGAAGGCCAAATCACTGCTAGGAGCTTCAAAAGGCCACCATCAACATGCCAAAGAAACATGGTGGTGGAGTGATGAAGCTGAGAAAGTGCTAAATGAGAAGAAAGCGGCTTTCAAAGCTTGG
Source organism: Brachypalpus laphriformis (assembly GCA_945910035.1). NCBI lineage: Eukaryota > Metazoa > Arthropoda > Insecta > Diptera > Syrphidae > Brachypalpus > Brachypalpus laphriformis. Next base: position 140,984,340 of record OX246754.1, read on the forward strand.
TCAAAGTGCCCCTCTAATAAAAGTGACGAAAAAGCTCGCCTCGAAATGGAATACAGATGCTGCAGGAAAAAAGCGAAGAAGAAGTGCGCTCAGCTTCAAGCAGAGAGTACGGAGGGCCTGTATCGGGAGCTGGATAAAATATTTTCCCCGGTTGCTGATGCAAACCAGGCTATCCAGGAGCTGCGAAGACACAATATGAACAAGAGTGCCACTATCTTCAAAATAGCCGCCCAAAGAAGGAAGAATGCTCAGGAGATTCGTTCGCCAAAGTTCATTAGCAATGCTCATGGCCAGCTTCTTGTGGATGACGACAAAATTCTGCAGAGGTGGCGGCAGTATTGTGAAGAGCTTTTGAATGAACAGTTTCCCCGGCGATACTTTCCAAGAGCCACCCCTAACTGTGAACAAATATTCGACATTACAGTCGAAGAAGTTAGTGAGGCGGTCAAATACTCCAAAAAACGAAAAGCGGTTGGGCCAGACGAGATACCCTCTGAGTTCTGGAAAAAGATGGGAGACATCGGGTTCAGATGGCTCAGAATTCTCATCTCCAAATTCGTGAGAGGTGATCCAATGCCGAATGAATGGAGGGAAAGTTACCTTCTCCCTGTATACAAAGGGAAGGGTGATACGCGAAACTGTGATAACTACCGTTCGATCAAGCTGATGTCACACACCATGAAAATCGTTGAGCTGGTATTAGGTGGCCGACTGCGAAAAATAATACGGCTATCTGATGATCAGTGCGGGTTTGTCTCGGGTAAATCAACCACAGATGCAATCCAAAGTATAAGGATCATAATGGAAAAACATCGTGATTCCTTAAGGGATTTGCATATTGTATTGGTTGACTTTGAAAAGGCATTCGACAGACAACCACGAGATCTGATATGGGTGGCGCTAAGACATCGAGGGGTTCCAGAAACCTATGTACAGATGATTATGGACATGTACGAAGGAGCAAAGACAAAAGTAAGATGCCCCGCTGGAGTAACCGAAGAGTTCCGAATCAAAGTCGGGGTGCACCAGGGAAGCGTTTTAAGTCCTTTGCTCTTTATTACAGTCCTTGATTATCTGCTTGAAGGTAAAGTGATGGACCCCAAGGCACATCAGTTATTCTTTGCTGACGATGGAGCCATCATAAGTGAGGATCCTACATCCCTGCAACGAGCACTTGATGTGTGGGTGGACGTTTTGGAGGGAAATGGGTATCGCATTATTTCAAAAAAGACAGAGTACTTGTGCTGCCCGTTCTCTGATCCACTCAGGCCTATTCCAGACATTTATTTGAATGGAACAGTGCTTCCCAAGTGCGAAAAGTTCAAATATCTGGGATCTATGATCAATAGCAAAGCAACTTGTGATGACGACATCAATCATCGTGTAAGCGTAGGGTGGATGAAGTGGCGAGAAAATTCCGCTATCTTCTGTGACAGAAAAATGCCCCTAAGTTAAAAGGAAGGCTCTACACCGCAGTTGTACGTCCAGCGCTCACATACGGTTCACAATGTTGGACGATGTACAAAAAGTATGAGAGTAAATTAACGGCAGCTGAGATGAAGATGCTTCGCATGACAGCAGGAGTGACCAAGCTTGATCGAATAAGAAGTTCGAAGATCCGTGGAAGCTTTCACATCAAGGAAACAATCGTACGAAAATTAGAGCGCGACTGGCTCAGCTGGTATTGCCACGTTCAAAGAAGAGATCATTTGAACCCTGTAAAAAAGGCAATATCTATGCACGTTCCAAAGACATCGCGATGTAGGAAAGGCAGGCCTATAAACGCCTGGATCAGACAAATGCGACGACATCGGCATTTCATTGGCCTCAGTAACCGAGTGACCCAAAATCGGCAGGCCTGCCGATATTTTCTGAGGTCAAATAGGCGAACCCCACATGCGGATCAGTAGAAATGCGGTGAAGTGGGAGGGTTGTGATCCCTAGTTTTCGGATCATAACCTCGCTGATAAAAGGAAGAAGAAGAAGAAGACAGAAATGAATGACATAGCCACAAGGTATTTTGCAGGTTACTGTTTTTTTAAAACACTTAAAAAAATGAATGCAGTTTGTGAGAACTGTGTCAAAGAAATGACAAAGGACGAAAACAATTTCGATCTCACGGAAATATTGATCAAATTGAAAGAATATGAATACTCGAATGAAAATCCAATACTTGTCTGGCCATCAGACAAGTACTTCAAAATATGTCAACTTCATATACAAGTATTTACCACTTGCTTTCAGAAATGTCCATTTGCATCTAATCTTAGAGAAAATTTAGTAAATCAATATATCTCAAAAACAAATTTGCACTATCCAGATTGGTTTGAAACGACAAATAAATGTTATTCGCACAAAATTGATACAGTCAATTTCCTTGTGGTAGTTCTGCTTTGGTAAAATTGTAAGTGGTTTATTGACAAGAGCATGAACAAGAAAAGGAATCCAAAACAAAAGACAAAAAAGTTGCAAAATTGAATGAATATGTAAACTGAAATAAATATATACATATGTACATAATGTATGAATATTTAAAAAAAACCTAAGGCGGTGGTGAGGTAAGGGAGGTGGTGGGGGGTCAATATTTTGCCACGTCCGCGTTCGTGCCCCCTGGAAACCACTTTGGTTAAGGCACTGTGAATAGCTAAAAATCATACTTCTAATATGTATTATGTAAATGTCTAAAGACAAAAATATTTTGCAAATGCATTTTCACATAAATGCCTTTAACTAAAGTGGGCTAAGAGAAGAGTTGATTTTGTTTCCTATTGTTTAACGTGCATGAACAAAAAAATAATAAAAGAGTGGTTATGGCTACCTATCAGACCTCTTCTTTTATATAAAATGTAAAGACCAAACATCAAACATACTATAAATGAGAATAGGAGTACCACCAGGATTTGTAAAAGAAAGATGTATTCAAACAATTAGGAAATAAATAAACATAATTATTTGTCTCAGCCTCAATCTTATAATACGTACATACCTACATACATATGAATAAAATAAAGTAAAATAAAGTTGGCCTACAATACCTTCAGTAGCTACTATTTAAATTTTTTGTACCGTACCTACAAATTCTTAACTTCATCGCAGATCGCATTAAAATTATTCCTGATCTTAACCTACCCCAATTTAATGTAAATATATACCATAGGTATACATACTGCTCTGTCTGTTCCTCACCGTACCAAAGTCGCAGGCCAGGACAAAAAATACGAGAATACAAAACAAAACAAAAAATATATTTCGCGTAGGTATGTCACGAACCCTACGCTGGTGGTGAAAGCTTTCCGCACAGAAAATTATTTTTCGTTTTTTTTTCTTTGCGAAGCAGAAAAGCTTTTTATTTGCCCATCCTTGTTTGCTCATCGCAAAAAAAAACATTTTTTTGTATGGGGATGCGACATCTGGGTAAGTTTATTATCTGTGCTTATAGTTTGGTGACTTTGTATTGCCTAAAAAATGTTGTGTCACTTCAACAAAAGAATGCCATGCATTTTCTTTCTGTATATTTAATTTGTCAATAAAATTGCAGTCCTTCATGACCTTTCTCATATCTGGACCTATAAAAATGCATTTTTTAATTTAGCTTCGCTCAATCTGAGGAACAAAGTTTTTAAATAGAGAAAACCTTCTCCAGTTTTATCCATGGCTTTAACAATTTTATGTGTAAAAGCGGCAAAATGATGTTGTTTGGCTTTACTAAGGGGCTTTGAGCAATATTTTTTTATTATCGTCGGTTTTTTAATGAAGGTAGTTATAATACTCTTACGCGATAAACTGTCAGTAACCAATGTCAACTAACGGGTGAGCCAACAATTTGTTTGGAAGTTAAATTAAATTAAATACACATTTGTTCTGAAATAAAAGTAGGAGTTTATTAATTAATAAAGCTCGGTCCATGGCAATTATGAACTAAACAAAACATCGTTCATATTACTACCAAGGCTTCTTTTGCAAGCGACCATCCGAAGGTCAAAATTATCAATGACATTTTGAAGAAGAAGTAGATCAATGGCCGCAATTTCAGTTTGGATGTTATGCTTGAGATCCACTCATAATTGCCGTGGACCGATCTTTATTAATCAATAAAGCTGTATATTGCCTTCGTAACAAATGTGTGTTTAATTTAATGATACTTTCCACACAAATTGTTGGCTCACCCTTTATACATTTTGTCGTTTATTTAGACAATTCGGTCTAGTAAACTATTTCTGATATTTTTTTGTTAATACTTATGTATGTATGATTCCAAAATTGTATAACTTAAAAAAAATTAAAAAATCGTGTTGACCAGTGTAATTTTTTTTTATCTCAGTTGAACATTACCTCCCGCCTTGTAGCAATTGCTGCAATTTCGTTAATTATAAAAAATGCTTCTTTTTTTTACATACTTACTTACCTACTTAGGTGGCGCTACAGTTCGAGGTGAACCTGGGCCTCAACCAACAAGCCTCTCCATTTAGCTCGGTCTTTAGCTAATTGCCTCCAGTTCCGCACTCCAAGTTGGTCGAGGTCCCCTTGAACTTGTGCGCGCCACCTACGGCGATGATTCCCTCTATTGCGTCGTCCCTCGTGACTAGATTCGAAGACTCTGTGGGCCGGAACGTTGGTGTCCTTTCGCTCTACATGTCCTAGCCATCTCAGGCGTCCAATACGCAATTTTTTGATTAGGTCGATGTTGCTGTACAGCTCGTATAGTTCGTGATTGAATCTTCTCCTCCAAAACCCGTCAACGCAAACGGGACCGAAAATCTTACGAAGAATTTTTCTCTCGAAGCGACCAAGAATATCTTCATCCTCTTTTAATAAAGTCCATGTTTTAGCGCCGTAAAGCAGGACTGGGATGATCAAGGTCTTATATAGAGTCTCCTTAGTGTTTCGGGATAGGGCTTTATTGTTGAATTGCCTTATAAGCCCAAAAAAACAGCGATTGGCAAGAGTTATTCTTCGATTGATTTCTGCGCTGATCTTGTTTGTAGAATTTATAGTAGAGCCAAGGTAAACAAAGTCCCTTACTACCTCGAAGTTATAGCTGCCCACTGTGACGTTTTGTCCAATTCGTCGGTGTTGGCTTTTCCTTCCTGTTGACAGCATATACTTGGTTTTGCCCTCGTTTATCGCTAAACCCATTTTAGCCGCTTTCGCCTCAATGCTTGCAAACGCACCGGTGACAGCCCGCTGAGTTCTTCCGATAATGTCTATATCGTCGGCATATGCAAACAGTTGTACAGACCTGTAATAGATTGTGCCTCCGGTGTTGGGTTGTGAGCTCCGCACAATCCATTCAAGTACAATATTAAAGAAGTCACATGACAGCGCGTCACCTTGTCTAAAGCCAATGCAATGCCCAGGTTCACTGGAAAATCTTCGGAGGTCGGCTCTTCGGATTCTGGGGAGAGCCATTTATTGCGCCTTATAAATTCCTTCTCAAAAAGTACAAGGGTATCTCGATCTCCATCAACAAGATCGATCGTCTCCAGAAAAAGAAGTCCGCCGGAAGCGCAAGCGCGTGAAAAACGGGACTCAGCGAAATCTAAAAGCATTGAGGAAGAAACCAACGTACCCCGTACTAAGCTTACCGAAATGGAGCTACTCTATCATGAGCTTAAGAAAGATGTAGATTTACTCACTCAAGAAAATAATGCCCTAAAAAACACGTATCCACAAAAAGAAAATACAGTTAGCCCACATCACTCACCTAGTCGCGAATACAAGACGGATGAAGAAGAGCTAAAACGCGAAACGAATTGGATCGAAAAGAAACGACCTAGCAAAGAACGCAAAGCTGGTTTCTCACCGGAAGTCGAGCCACAAAAAGATGCAAAGCACAAGGAGTTGCAAGAAAAGCAACAACAAAACAAATTGCGTCCTCCGCCACCGATAAACGTCGTTGGAATTACGGACTACAACAAGTTGCATTGCCTCCTTAAAGGAACTGTGGCATTGAAGTTTAAGTTGACATCTCTGCGAAACAATACGTGGGAAATCAATGTCGATGATGCCGCCGGTTACCGATCAGTAGCCCAAAAATTGAATGCCGAAAAGATTCAGTGGTATACTTTTGAACATAAGTTAGAAAGACCACTGCGTGTTGTAGCAAGGGGACTCTACCACTCGTGCACCAAAGAAGATGCCATAAACGACCTACAAGACAAAGGCTTTAAAATTCTTGATGCCGCCAATATTATCAAGAAGGAGAAGCAACAGTCGGAGGGAGATCAGGAAAAATTGGTAAGGCGTGAACTTCCACTTTTCATGCTAAGTTTCGATAAAGACGAAAATAAAGTTGTTATTTATGGTATTAAGACTATTCTAAATATCGTGGTCAAAATCGAGCCTATGCGTAAGAGCTCCAGATCGATATAATTCATAATTCATTTTGCCGACGGTATGATCTGGTTCGGGGACAGTAAACAGTGTTTCGCCTATAAGGAAATGTGCCGGTGTTAATGCTTTAAAATCGTCTGGGTTTTCGGATAACGGACAGAGTGGCCTGGAGTTCAAACATGCTTCTATCTGGGATAGAAGTGTGCTGAGCTCTTCGTAAGTTAAGGTCACATTTTCGACGATCCTTTTGAAGTGGAACTTAACACTCTTTACTCCCGCTTCCCATAGTCCGCCGAAGTGAGGGGAAGTGGGAGGAATGAAATTCCATGTAGTTTCTTGATAGGCCAAAGTATCTGCAATTTGCTTCCAATCATGGCTGGCCGATTTCATAAGCCGCCGCAGCTCAGCTCTCGCTCCCACAAAGTTCTTCCCACAGTCGCTATAAATTTGAGCACAAACTCCTCTTCGTGAAGTAAATCGCCTGAAAGCGGCTAAAAAAGCTTGAGTCGTGAGATCACTCACCGCTTCTAAGTGAATCGCCTTAGTAGAGAAGCAAATAAAAATCGCTAAGTAGCCTTTATATCATTTAGCTCCATGTCCTTTCCAGGCCTTTACGTTAATAGGACGAGCGTCATCTACCCCTGTATGGGAAAATGGTCGTGAGATTGTGAACCTGGGAGCCAGTAAATCGCCCATTAGTTGATGCGCTGTTTTGCTCCTGTGTCTAAAGCAAATGGTGCATTTATGGATGCATTTTTGGGTGGATCGTTTTACCGCCAATATCCAGTATTTAGCACGTATGTGTACGAGCATCTGCTGTATACTGCAGTGTAGAGTACGCTCATGAGCATCACGGATTATTCGTGTGGTTAGATGGTGTCCAGGGGTCAGTATCACGGGATGTCGTTGATCGTAGAGAAGTTGTGAATTACTAAATCTCCCACCCCCTCTTATTAACCCTTCGTTGTCAACAAAAGGGGTAAGGGGTCGTATACCTTTTAACTTGCTGATACCGTCTGGAAACATTTACTTTTGAGTACAGAGAATAAGTATCCTGGTAGCTATTTGTATTTCATTTGAAGACAGCGTTCCCAGGGTGCGTTCGACTTATTTCACTCGTGCGTTATTGATAAATCTCTGGCAATATGCAACCGTTTTGATTAGCGATGCCAAAAATGATTTTCGCCCTATCAGTAGGTTGATCAGATTCTCCTCGATTTCCAGTCGATGCACGTGAATGTGTTTCCTTCCTTCGTTAGTGGTGAGATCTGTTGGCTGATTCGGAATCTCAAACTCTCATGAGGAATGTAGGAATGAAGGACGTTTCCACCATAAACTCGCGTGAATTAATGCTGAGGGCAGTACTCCTCGGAATGCCAAATCAGTCGTGTGCGGATGTGCTTCCAAATGCGACAGCCGGGAAGCCGTTGAATCTCACCCACTCGATTGCTTACAAATGTCTCCCAGCGAGATGGTGCTGATTGGATCCAACGCAGCGTGATGGTGGAATCTGTCCAAGAATGCATGGGTTTATCGGTGAGTCCGAGAATGTTAGCAGCATGGTGTAGAAGTCGTACTAAAACTACAGCACCACATAATTCCAGACGGGGAATGCTGACTGCTTGGACAACCGCTATTCTCGTCTTAGCCAGAAGCAGGTTCATATGCACTCGACCTACTTCGTCTTGGACACGCATGTAGACTGCAGCACCATATGTCTTCTCTGACGCATCGCTGAATCCGTGCAGTTCAACGTGATCAGCTCCTCTTCTTGTTTGCACCCAACGAGGTAGACGTATGCGGTTGATGGCTTGTAAGTCGCGAAAAAGATATTCCAATCCTTCAGAATATCTGGATCAACCAGTTCATCCCACCCCTTTTTCTGTATCCAAAGTAGCTGCAGAAAATACTTAGCCTCTATCACGTATGGCGAAATCCACCTCATGGGATCGAACAACTTCGCAATGTTTGATAAAATGGATCGCTTAGTAATGCATGGGTAACTAGGGGATGAAAAGCTGTAAGAAAAGTCGCCCTGATTTGGGAGCCAGTGAATTCCTACGATTTTAAGGGGATCTGGACCTTCCGACGGCACTGTAAACTTACCCTCTCGGTCCTGAACAGGTATGCTTTTCTACAGAGCTTCATGATTAGACGCCCAGTTTGGTAAATGGAAGCCGAAAGCCTCAAGTGTCGTTCTGATCTCCTTCATTTTCCTTTCAGCCTCTTGTTGTGTGTCGGCTCCTGATATCAGGTCGTCGACATACATTTCTTCTCTGATCATCGTGGCTGCATTAGGATACTGCATTTTAACTTTTTCAGCTAACCAGTTCAGGGTTCGGATAGCCAGGTACGGGGCCGGTGTCGTTCCGATGGTAACTGTCTTAACACGATAGGTCTTCAGTCTGTCCTCTTGGTGTCTACGCCAAAATATGAGTTGGTAGTTGTAATCAAGCTCACTTACCCAAATTTGGCGGTACATTTTCTCAATGTCTGCGGTGAAAGTGAATCTATACCGCCTCCATCTGAGAATGATGTCGATTATATTCCTTTCTGAGGCGGGTCCTGCCATCAGTCTGTCATTTAAAGAGGTTCCATCAGTGGTTTTAAATGAGGCATCGAAAACCACCCTCAGTCTAGTTGATGTACTGCGTGATGTGGAAGAAAATAGTGTCTCGGGCTATTCAGGGTGGAGTGGCTATTAATTTCGGTCATGTGGCCCAGTGTCCAATACTCCTCGATACACGCTGAGTACTGCTCGTGTAGTGATTTGTCTGCTTGTAAGCGTGCTTCTAATCGCTTAAAACGAAAGAGGGATCCTCTTTAGACCTTCCCAAAACTGGATGGGCATTGCCTTTAAAGGGAAGCGCGACTTGACATCGTCCATCTGGCAGACGCGTTTTGTTGCTGAGAAAATGTTCCTCACATTCAATGTCTTCTGGCGTTGCAGCAGATCGAAAGGGACCTCTTCCATCTCTCAGAAATTTCAAAGCACTGCTTCGGGGTTACAACTCTGGCGAAAACTTTTGATTGAATGTGGTTCAACTGGGGTTCTTCCGAAAAGTATCCATCTAAATTTTGTCTTTTGGGCTATGGGTAAGTTGATGTCGTTGGGTCTAATAAGGTCCGGCAACCTACCTAACAGCAGATCTACTTTGGCGGATCTGTAGAATTCGGGTTCTGCTAATATTAAACCAGTCAGGTGTCCCCAATTCCTCATTGTGGATGTCCAGACAGCGACTTAAAGACAAAGGCCTGCGTGGTTGTTTCGAAAGACGAATAGTATGATGCAAGAGCGATGTCTACAACCCTTTGAGAAGTGCTACTGCTGAGCAACCCCAGCCCGGAGATTTCGACGTTGGTGGGTTTTGAAGGCAGACGTAGTATTTGTACAGCACATGTGGTGATGAATGAACCTTCTGAGCCCGAATGAAGCGTAATTGTATTAGGTATATGTGTGTTGGGACTTACGTAAAAACTTTTGACTGCCGAGCGATTTGTTAGGGGTTCCTCATTACGAATACGAATATTTGGCGCAACAGCTCTTTAAAGTGCCAGGGCCTAGCTTCTCGCAACCACTCATGTTGTGTGCGTTATATTTTTCACACGAATGGAAGGGACCTACAGTTTTTAATGCCGAATCCGAACGGCGATTTGAGAAGCTTTTTCGTGACAACAATACTCTCGGATGTTTGTCAGACGCTCCCGAGAGGTGGGACCGTGAAAAAGCTTTTGGTGTTTTCTGGGATTCAAACTTGGAACCTCATGCGTAGTGATCCGTCACACTAACCACTTACGCCACGGCGCCCACATTGTTCCTCATTGGTCGGCTGGAAATTGGGGGCCTCGCCACTCATAGTAGATGTAAGAAATACCTGATTTTTATTATGTGTGTTTGAATGACCTTGCTGTGAATGGGACTGTGAACTATTACGCGATGGAATAGAAAAATTAGCCTGTCTATCTCTGAGTATGGGGCTTAAGTGTAGTAGAGAATTGTGTGGTTGTTGGCAATAATAACATCGGCGGCTACTTGGACACTGCTCCGATTTGTGACTATATGCCAAGCAATTACGACAAATGCCAATTTCGCTCACACAACGACATCGATCAGCGATACTCATTTTGAGAAACCGGTTACACCTTCTTAAAGCATGTTGGCCTTTCTTACACACCTTGCAAAAAAACTTGTCTTTACCAACCCGTGAATGGAAGAAACTACGCTGAGATGAAGTGCGGGGTACGTCAACTGTGGTTTTGGAATGCTGCTGGCTCACTGCTTCCAAAGTACGGAATCTCGTTTCAAAAAATTTCTTAAATACCACGAAAGTCGGCAATTCCTTTGTATTCTCCCTATTCCCTAAGCGTTCTTCCCAAAGCTGTTGCGATTTATTAGGCAACTTTTGGACCAAAATGAAGATTAATATAGTATTCCATCTCAATGCTCTACTGGAACCTTCAAATTAGTCAAACTATGGACTACCTCCGTCGACGTATCCAACAACTCCTTAAGGGATTCGGCACGCTCCTGCGACATCGTAGGCTGGTTGAATAAGCATTTAAGCTGCGTATTGACCAGAAACCGTTCGTGATCATATCGATCCGTTACGATTGTCCAGGCCGTGGTATAGTTACCGTTATCTACACTCAGGTGAGTCAACAACTTCTCTGCTTCTCCTGAAACGTACGTCTTTAAATAATGCACTTCTTTATATTAGATAGTAATGGGTTGCTATGAATCATCGAGACGAACAGATCACGGAAAGGCCGCCATGCCGCATAGGTACCAGAAAAAACAGGGAGACTAACTGTCGGCAACTTAATGTCCGTTTTGGCAGAAACCGGCAAAGTGGACTCCGCTCGCGGTTTTGCATCCTTCATGTCGCCCTTCTGCACCTGATCCATAGCATCAAATAAACTCGATCGATAATCGAAGTATATTTCACGGATACTATCAAATGCCTCTTCTACCTTATCGAGCTTCGCCTTATCATCATCCCCAAGTGCGGTTATAGCTTCTTCGTAAGTGCTTGTGGCCGATGCCATTGTCTTCTCTAACAAAGCCAAGCGTCCCGCCAAATAATTCGAAGTTTTGAGAGTTTTGTCTTTCTTCAAAAAAAACTATCGAAATCTTTACGCAGGAGAGTGTATTGCCTACTCAGCACTCTTTGTGTCATGATTTTATTAAATCCCAACATGTAACAACCAAAAATAGTAAGAAAAACTTGTACTTACTTGGATTTTTGCGTTCTGATCAATGCCTACAGGCTGCAGTCCAAAGTCCAATATCCAGCGTCTTCGCCAATGGCCAAAATCCAGCTCTAACTGATCGGTGTCTTCGAAATGGTGTATTACCTTGATGCAGATGAAGTAGAAAGTCACCAGGAATTGCACTTAATGTTTGAATTGCAACTGGAACACCTCAATCGCAGGAAAAATATCTTTTCATCGATTTTATGTTGATCGCCGCGTAAGTACACACACACACAAACTATTGTTCTTTAAAGTTAATAAGTTTTTTCTGATTTTTGCAGACCGCACTCGGAAGGAATTGAAAAAGGCTTAGAAGGACCAAAATGCTCGCGTCTATGTGCGAGGGAAAGCTTAGATTGATCGTGGGACCGACTGCGTAGCTGTTAAAATAAAGGAAACGCTGACAAAACTGTGTACCAAGAGGTAAAATCAAACCACCGAACAACTCTACGTTATAAAATAAAGTGTCATTTAATGTTATAAATTCTTCTTTTATATACAATAAATTATGTATTAGTACATAAAGTTGACATTTGTGTAGAGTTCTCGGGGGCGTTGTTGTCATCAGGGCCTGTCCGACAGGTAACGTATTGTAATATTCTTGCTTGGGTTCGTTTAAATAAAACGGTCCTTTGTGTATTTTAATCGTTTATTTATTATCAAACACCAACTTTACTTTAACACAATATTCAATCACTTTATTCTTTATTTACTTCAAATTAAACGGTCGCTACAATGTCTAATCTCCCTCTTGTAATCGCTGTATGCACTTATAAACAACTGTCTCGACGATGGTTGTGGTATGGGTATTTATAGGAAATCGCAAGGGGTTCTAGAACATGCTAGATGTTTCTCCGGGTGAATTGAGGATCATGGAATATTGGGATATTGTGTGGAACAATTGTGGAACGTAAGCACATCAGGTTGGAATATTTACTGCTAGCATGTTTTGCAATAGATGTCGTGCTACAGTTTGAGATACAGTGTTTTAGTTTTTGGTACACAAACCATCCTGCAGTCAATGCTACACTGCCCCCCTCTTAAACTTGTTCGTCCCGAACAAGATCATCTGGATTACTGCCATGGTAACCATGAAGACGATCCAGGTGGACAATTTTCATCTTGCCTCTTACTCCACGCTGGATCCGGAAGACGACGTCATTGATGCGTGTGATCACTTTATAAGGGCCCTCCTAGTTTTGCTGCAGCTTAGGTGACCTCCCCTTTTGCCGGTGTGGGTTGTACAACCATACTAGGTCTCCCTCGTGGAAGCTAGACGTTGTTGCCTTTGTGTCGTACCTGGTTTTCATGCGGTCACTCGCTATCCTTATCCTCGTCCTGGTCCTCTGATGTATGTCTCGGATCCTTTCCCTGAGGTCTGCCACGTAGTCCTCTTCACTCCTGGGCTCATCGTTAGGTGATCCAAACTTCACCTCACTAGGTAGCCGAACTGCTCGACCAAACAAGACTTCAGATGGAGTATGTCCAGTAGTACTGTGCACTGCATTTCGGTAGGCCATCAAGAAAAGAGGAATTTGTCGATCCCAATCGCGCTGATGGTCTTCTACGACCTTGGAGAGATGTTCGTTTAAGGTTCTGTTGAAGCGCTCTACCATCCCGTCGGATTACGGATGAAGCGGGGTAGCTCTCGTCTTTTTGATTCCTAGTTGTTGACATACCTCTTGGAATATCTTCGATTCAAAGTTTCGTCCCTGGTCAGAATGCAGTTCCATGGGCACGGCAAATCTGCTCACTCAGTTGTTGAGGATCTGTTCCACGATGGTCTTCGCTTCCTGGTTAGGGATGGCGAACGCTTCCGGCCATTTGCTGAAGTAGTCCATGGCGACTAGAATGTAACGGTTACCATTGTCGGTTTCTGGAAATGGACCAGCGATGTCAGCGGCAATCCGTTCAAAGGGTGCGCCCACGTTGTACTGGTGCATCTTGCCTCGCGTTTTCGTTCTGGGTCCCTTGCTGGCGGCACACACGACGCATTTTCGGCACCAACTCTCTACATCTACCCTTGCGCTGAGCCAATAGAAACGTTCTCGCACCTTCTCCAGCGTCTTGTTTGCACCCAAATGACCTCCGGATGCTCCATCATGCATCTCCCGTAGCACCTCGTGCACTTTTGATCGCGGCAAGACAAGCTGCATTATGAAATCTTTCCCATCTGGCCTTTCCCATTTTCTTTTCAGTACACCATCTTGCACATGAAGAGAGTCCCACTGAGCCCAGTATGCCTTGAGAGTGGGGCTCCTGTCCGAGATATCCTGTCCATTTGGCTTCTCCATAAACTCCTTCCACACTAATATAGGCTCGATGTCTGGGTCTTCTTTTTGAGCGTTGCGGATTTCCTCTGCACTCCAGCCGGCGATATGCTCAGCTCTTACCCTTTGGATGGAAAGAAGGTTCTTCTCTTCCAGCCGCACACAATTCTTGCAGTCGCTTTTACATGGTGGCCGGGATAAGGCATCCGCATTAGAATGAAGTTTTCCTTTGCGATTTCATAGTCGTACATCTGCAACCGTTCAATCCATCTTGCCACCTGGCCCTCTGGATTCTTGAACTGCAGCAGCCATTTTAGAGCCGCATGGTCTGTGCGCAAAACGAACTTTTGGCCATAGAGGTATTTATGGAAGTGTTTTGTCGCCAGAAACAGCGCCAGAAGTTCTCGCCTGGTCACGCAGTAGTTCCTTTCCGGCTTGGAGAGCACTTTGCTGAAGTATGCTACTACCTTCTCTTGGCCGTTGTGTACCTGCGAAAGAACCGCTCCGATACCGACGTTACTTGCATCTGCATCCACGATGAACATTTCTCCGGGAATGGGATATGCTAGTGTTGGTGCTTCGCATAGTTGTTGCTTAAGGTTCTTGAAGCTATTGTCGCACTCACCTGACCACTTGAATTGCCTTCCTTTTTCCGTCAGCTGGTGCAAGCTCTTCGCGATCCCGGCAAAGTCCTTTACGAATCGTCGGTAGTACGTAGTGAGACCCAAAAAGCTCCTCAGTTCGTGTTTGTCTTTTGGGACTGGCCAGTTTTTCACAGCTTCCACCTTGTCTGGATCTGTTCGCACTCCTTCTGATGAGATAACGTGGCCCAGGTACTTAACTTCGAATCTGAAGAGGTCACATTTCTTTGGGTTCAGCTTCAGGTGAGCGCTTCGAAGCCGTTCTAGCACATTCTTTAGGTTATCGCGATGTTCCTCGAACGTTTTTCCTATAACGATCACATCGTCCAGATACACCAGGCAAGTTTTCCAGGTCAATCCACGCAGGACGTGTTCCATTAGGCGCTCAAAAGTTGCCGGAGCATTGCACAATCCAAATGGCATTACTGCAAATTGCCACAGCCCATTTCCTGCAGTGAACGCGGTTTTCCCTCGGTCCTTTGGATCGATCTGTACCTGCCAGTAACCACTCTTTAAATCAAGGGTGGAAAACCATCGAGCTCCTGAGAGTGTGTCCAATGTGTATTTTTTTTTTTTTTTTTTTTTTTTTTATTGGGAGGGGTAATCTTCAAAAGACGAAACTCAGTACGTCCTGAGTAACAGTGTGGTACTCTTACCCACTAAACCCCCCTCCCACGACCGCCCCATTCCCCGCGGTACTGCCGTCAAGCATTTCATCGCGGGGGGGGTTTTGGTCTGATGTATTCGACTAGTGCATGTTTGCATTTTCCTGCTCAGCATTTATTGCATTTCGCCGGTCTGATTCTTTCCTTTCTCTTTCTAGGGTTCTTAGAATCTTCATTATGCGCATTGTGCTCCCAGCGACTGCGTCCCATGCCTCCTGGCTTTTGAGCATTTCGCCAACGATGTTTTCTGGCGTCAGTGGGTGGCCGAGTTCACTCCTTAGTGCATTCCTTTCGTCGAGGAATCTTGGGCATTCAAAAAATATATGTTCTGCGTTTTCTATGCAGTCAGCGCAATGCGGACAGTAAGGGCTATTGTCGTGTTTATACTTATGTAAGTACGAACGAAAGCATCCATGGCCCGTTAGGAACTGCGTTAAGTAGAACTCAAGTTCTCCATGTTGCCTGTCGAACCATGACTGGATTTGGTGTATGAGCCTATGGGTCCACCTGCCTTTCTCAGAAGCATTCCAGCGTTCTTGCCATTCTCTTAGGCTTTCTGCTCTATAGATCCGGTTTTCGCTGGCCTCGTTTCTTTCTCTTCTTGTGCAGTATTGACGTTGCTGTTCTACTGCCAGGATATCTATTGGGAGCATTCTCGCTACCACGCAAGCTGCATCACTAGAAGTAGTGCGAAATGCGCAGCTAGCTCTCAATGCACATATTCGATACGCAGATGTGATATGTGATCTGTTTTAATTGCCATGGCCCCGGCCCAAATTGGTGCGGCGTATAGGATTATAGACGTAACCACTCTAGCCAGCAGTAACCTACGGCTATGTCTTGGTCCTCCTATATTGGGCATGATACGCGCGAGTGCAGCACTTGCTATTGCACCTTTTCGGCCTACATACTTAAGGTGATCTCTAAATGAAAGTCTCGTATCTATCATGATACCTTGGTATTTGATATGCGGTTTAGATGTCATTTCATGGCCGCCGACTATAATGGTGAGAGTTTCTACCTTTTTTTTACTACTTATCAGGACTGCTTCAGTTTTATGCTCCGCCAGTGTTAGACCAACTGAGGTGAGCCATTTCCGTATTATCCTTATTGTCGCATTGCTTATCTGTTCCACCTCCTCAACAGTTTAGCAGTGACAATAATGGCGATATCATCAGCAAATCCCACTATTTTTGTTTCTTCGGGTATAGGAAGTCGCAGTATACCGTCATACATAATATTCCAGAGCAAAGGGCCAAGGACTGAGCCCTGTGGTACTCCGCCTGTGATCTTATATTCCTTGGGGCCGCGGTCTGTATTGTATACCAAGATTCTGCACCTGAAATAGTCAACAATAACGTCTATGAAATATTGTGGAACTCTCATCCTTCTGAGCGCTTGTAAGATGTGACTCCAATTTGACGTATTGAAGGCGTTTTTTATGTCAAGAGTTATAACCAAACAGTACTTTTTGGAACCGCCTCTCCATCTTCTTCCCTGTATAGCCTCTTGTGCCGTTTTAACTACCACATTGATTGCATCTGTTGTTGAGCGCGCTTTTCGAAAACCGTATTGGTGTTCTGAAAGACCTCCAGATTCTTGAATTGCTGCCTCTACCCTGTTACAGATGATTCGCTCCAATATTTTGCCAGCCGTATCTAACATACAGAGCGGGCGGTATGATGATGGTTCATTTGGTGTTTTTTTTTACCTTTGGGAAGAAGTACTAGGTTTTGCCGTTTCCACTGATCCGGGAAGACTTCTTCCTTCAGGCACGAGTTGTAAATGTTAATAAACATTTCTGGGCTTACTTTTATAGCTGTCTTGGGTGCTATATTTGGGATACCATCTGGTCCAGGTGCTTTTTTATCTCCAATTTTATTGCAAATCTCGATTATGTCTTCTTTGGTTACCTCTCGGATTGTTGGTGCTTCTACTATTGGATCATCCGAGAATGCGTTCTCTTGTTGATGAGGAAATAGTCCGACCACGATGTTGTGTAAGAACTCTGGGCAGGTGGAAATCTGTGGCTGGCACCTTTTCAATTTTTTCATGACGATTTGGTAGGCTTTGCCCCAAGGATTTTCGTCAGCTTCATCACACAGCTCGGCGAAACACTTCCGTTTGCTCTTTAGTATGGCTATTTTTAGTTCCTTTCGAGCCACCCTGTAGTCTTCTTGCAGTTCACTGGAGACGGCCCTCGCTCTAGATCGCGTATACGCCCTTCTCGCTCGATGACACTTGGTACGTAGATGCGCGATTTCTTCATTCCACCAGTAAACTGGGGGACGATGTTCCATGGCCTTTCTTTTCCTCATTGTGGCGTCACATGCCCGTGTAACCTCATTTATGGCCTGCATTGCTTTACTGCCCACACGACCCGTCAGTACTGCGTTTCTGTTGAAGATACATGTGAAAGCTTCCACGTCGAAAGAGTCTGATTTCCAGCCTTTTTTCTGGGGTAGCCTGGCTAGCGGTGTTTGTCTTCTTGCTTCCGACAGTACTTCACATATTATCGTCTGGTGGTCGCTATGAGTATAGAGGTCACTGACTTCCCACTTTGTTCTTCCTATCAAGGAGCTACTTACGTATGTGATGTCTATAATAGAAGCGCAGCTTCCTCTGCAAAACGTGGGTTTATTTCCGCTGTTTACTAGTACCACGTCTAGGGCTGTAAAAGCCTCCAGTAGGGATCTTCCTCGTCTGTTCGTTTCTTTGCAACCCCATTCAGCGGCCCATGCATTAAAGTCGCCAGCAATGATCGCCGGTTTTCGATCTAAAGCATCGTTTACGAGTTTGTCCAGCAGCTCTTCGAACTCTGCTATCGAGAGACTTGGTGGTGCATAGCAGCTATAAATATATATTCCGTCGATTTTTGCCCATATAAAACCATCTCCTGATGCTGGCATTCTCTCTTGGAAGGCGGTTTTCCCACAGGTCCAAATGGCCGCTTTTCCCGTAGTGTCCGTTATCCACGCGTTTGCATCGAATTCTTTGTAGGGCTCACTAAGGATTACGATGTCTACTTTTTGTTCGCGCACAGATTGTATGAGGAGATCGTTCGCAGCTTCGCAGTGATTGAGGTTGAGCTGTTTTATCTTCATATAAGGTGTTTCAGGTCTCTCAAGGCTTTTTGGAAGGCTGGGCATTTGCCGCTTCCTGTGACATGGTTGCTATTTGTGTCCTTTTTGTCACAACACAGCAGGCATTTTGGCTCTAGGGCACAAGATTTTGCGGTGTGTCCGCTCGGACCACATCTAATACACCGGTCAGAATAATCCACCGCACTTTTGCATGCTCTGGCAGTATGTCCGAAGTCCATACATTTGTAGCATTTTGTTGGAGTGATTTTTTCCCGTATTCGGCAGACCACCCATCCAATGCGCACTTTGCTGGCAGTCATCAGCCTCTCAGCCACTTCCGCTGGCAGGCTCACTGTCGCTATCTGTGCCCCTAAGTAAGCTTTTCGCAGAGACTTTATGGCACTTGTTCCGACATTGTACTCTTTGGATCCCTCTAATTGCTTGGTTAGGGCTTCGCAGATCTCCTCCTTCGTTGTGATTCCGTCCAGATCTTTGACTTCTATGAGTACCTCGTGCGTTAGGGTTTTCACTTCCGCTTCTGTTCCCAAGGCCTTTTCCACGGATGCATGAAGCTTGGTCGTTTCCGCTGTTGGGAGGCTCCTTAGTTTTAAGAGTAGGTCTCCTTTGGCCGTCCTCCTGATTTGGTTGACATTTTGGCCGAGCTCTCTCAATTCAGGGTTGTCCTTTACCTTGTGCAGCATTTCTGCATAAGAGAGACCATCATAAGCTTTAATCACTAAAGCATCTGGGCGCGCTTTCAGCCTTTTTTTGGTACTTCCTCTTGGCTTTTCCCACTTTTCGGCTTTCGTGTTATGGGTTTCCACCTGGACGGGTTTTTCTTTTCCTATCGGGACCACGGTCTTTTTCTTCTTTGCGGCTGGGAGCTGCTGGCTCGTAATTTTGCTTTCCCGCCTGCGTTTGGGTGTTTGTGGTCGTATCTCACAGCTATCTACCGCAGGCTTTGACGCCTCAGTGGTCTTCAGGACTGCTGCTCGATAGTTTAACGGTTTTGACTGTATGGTTTGAGTAGTCTTATCCTGCCTTTCAACGTGTAAATGTTCTTGTCGTTCGTTTTCAGGGTCCAATGCCTTTTCATACGTGGTACGAATAGAACTCACCAGTTTACGAATCTCGTGATGCACGTTGTTCTTATCCCTGATGAATTCAGCAAGTTCGGCTATTTTTTTGCCCAGTACAGTCATCGTATCACACTTGCCTATCTCTTCATTGGAGCGTGGGTTGTTTTGAACCTCAGCTAAAGCTATGGTAGCAGTGTCCACGCGTACGATTTGGGGCGATATTATCGCCGCCTGTTTCTTTTCAAGCGGAGTATCAACTGCCGATCGAGCCAATAGTGCTCCCCTTCGAAATGGGTCTTCTATGGTTGGGGCTTTTGGCTCCCCATTTTTTTGGTTTTTTTCCGTTTCTTTTGTTATTTTTATTTGGTTTATTTTGGTTTGTTTAAGTTTGTTCATTTTGAATCCCACGAGTAAGGGGGAATTGATATCGACCACGCTATAGCCCCCTGTAGCGTGGTAAAGCTTTATTTCAACCAGAGGTCACCAGGTATCTGGAGGGTTCCGTTAGAGATGCTGTATTCATTTTACATCCCCAGCACCATTCAGGCCTCAGCACGGGTTGCGTAACACCTTGCCTTCGGGATAGGACACTTATTTAAGAGCGGCGTCTACTCGCTCTGTCACAGATACTTCACAGGGCTCATGTGATTTTTTCCCTCACACCCTCCATTCTGCCGCTCGTGGTCGGGGACTGCTTATTGGTTATTCGCAGCTAGCCTACATATCTGAAGGCCGTTCAGCTATCCGCCACCTTGCTGACCCCCCTGGTAGCCTAAGCGTGGCCCCAGGTCCAATGTGTCATCGATCCGTGGCAGAGAGTAGCTATCATTTTTGGTGACATCATTAAGTCTGCGATAGTCCACGCAGAATCGAGTGCTGCCGTCTTTCTTCTTAACTAGTACAACAGGTGAGGCCCACGGACTCTTAGAACTTTCGATGAGCCCTTCCTTCTCCATCATTGACATCATATCCGCAACCTCCGTCTGATTTGCCAATGGTAGTCGTCTGGCAGGCTGACGAATTGGTCTGGCATCCCCAGTGTCTATGCGATGTTGCACCAGATGTGTTCGGCCATACTCTCCATCCTGTGAGGCAAATATATCAGCGTACTCACCGATTAGATATTCTGCCATGGCTCGCTAATCTCGATCCAGTTCGCAGTGCTTGAGGATCATGTCCCTTACTTCCGCCAACCTGGCTGATAAAATGGGCCCCGCAGATTCCTTTCCAGTTATTGTCGAGATTAAACATATCGGAACACATTCACCAATAACCTCCCCTTGTTTTAGTTTGACGCTGTGGCTCTTTAAGTTCATGAGCCTTACTGGGACCAGGCTATTCTTTGGCTCCACTAACACTTTTCCCACGATGTAGTTAGGGGAATTCCTTCCTGACTCCGGTTCCAATAGGTAGAATCGGTGGCTCCCAGGATCACCCACTAGTTTTGTCCAAATGATAGTCTCGGAAGGTGGTGGTAAGACTTCGTCCTTGCTGAGTATTGTTCTTAAATGTGCTGCATTCTCGTTCCCGTACACCATTGGAATCTCTACGTTCCTGTACCGCAGAACTTGCATCCCGATGTCGATGATTACGCCATGTTGTTTCATAAAGTCCACTCCGATGATGCATTCATCACATATGTCGGCCACCAGGAACGCATGAGAAAAGGCCAACCCTGCTAGTTGTAACGTGAGGCGAACTTCTCCGTATACTTTCGCCGCTTCCCCTGTCGCAGTTCTAAGATAGTAGCAGCTGGTGTTGTGCAGCCAAGACTTCTGGACGAGATCTCTTCTTACAATGGAAGCCGTGGCGCCGGTATCGATAGTAGCCACGCACTTGTTTTTGCCGATGAATGCTTCCACTGTTAGACTCTTGTTGCATCGTTTGGTTTGGGAGACCTGGATGGTGGTCTTGGGGGCGTCGATTCCATTAGTCAACTTTTGCCCCGCAAAGCTGGCTCTTAGGCGTTTCCCGACTCCTGGTTTCGAGGAGCCTGGCCAACAGGATGGATGTTGTCCCTGTTGGATGGTTCTTCGTTGCGTCGCCTGTTCGCGCAATGTGGACAGTTTCCACGTCTGGGTGGATTTCTGCATTGCCGTTGTAGGTGTCCCATTTTGTTGCAGTTCCAGCAACGAATTTGTCCTCCGCGAGCGTTGTTTCGGTCTTCGACGTCCATCCTCTGGCAAGAGCATTCGATAGCGGCTACTTCCCTGACACGGTGGACTCCCTGACATGCCTGGTCTGCGGCCTCCATTGTCAGAGCAAACGCCAAAGCTTCGGCGAGCGTTTTCTTTCCAGCCATTCTTACCGCCATTTGTAGTTTCGCATCAGCTATGGCATGGGCGAACGCTTCGGTTGCCACCTCGTTAATGATCTCCTCGCCGGCGTTTGGATAGGACAAATGTGCCAGCCGCTCGATGTCTGCTTGCAACTGCTGGAGCGTCTCACCCTTCATCTGGGACCTTCTGCACAACTGGACCCTATATACTTGCTGCATGCGGTCGTCCCCAAATCGCATCTCAATGGCTTTCACCAGACTGTCGTAGTTGCGTTGTTTGTCCTCGGGAATAGTTTGTAGTAGCTCTGCAGCTGATCCTCTAAGCCCAAGCGTGAGGGCAATGGACCTCTCTTCATCGTCCCAGTTGTTCGTCATTGCCGCAGCTTCGAACTGCCTCTTATATATTGGCCATGATGTCTGTCCATCGAAGACGGGAGGCTGCATCTCTTTCCTTCTCGGGCAGTCGGTTGAATACTCCCGAACTTTCTGTTTCTTCACGCATTCGAGTTCCTTTGCCAAATTCTCGAATCTTCCTTCAACAGCCTCGAATTTTGTTCGAACGTTCTCGAATTTTGTTTCAAATGTCTCAATTTGGTCTCTACATTTCCAATTTTCTCGTCGATTGTCCCGAATCTTGTTTCCAAACTTTTATTTTGTTCATCGAATTTGCTTTCGAGAACACTCCTTTGATCGAATAGCTGATGTTCCAGAGAGTTCTTTTGTTCGTCAAGCTTAGCATCTAGAGAATTCTTCTGCTCAGCCAAAGAATTTTCTAGTATCTCGAACTTCTTGTTTTGCACATCCAGTTTAGCATCTAGAGAATTCTTTTGCTCATTGAGCTTAGCTTCTAGAGAATTCTCAAATAGTTTATTCTGTTCATCGAGCTTGGCGTCTAGAGAATTCTTTTCTTCAGTAAAGGAATTTTCTAGCTTCTAGAATTTTTCATTTTGAGAATTCTTTTGTTCGTCGAATTTCTCAGATAGAAATTTCATTAAAGCCGACATGTCACTCGTCGTACTTACTTGTTCTTCTTCGACGTCAAACAAAGCTGTTTCAGGATCTGCACCCTCGTCCGTCACTATTTTCCGCAACTTAATAATCAATTCTCTTTTTGTACCAGTCGTAGGTTGCTCCCGCTGGATCAGTACTTCCTTTAGTTGCGGCAATGACAAATCTTCTAGCAATTTCCGAACCATTTTTATTTTTCACTTACACAAAACGCAATACACAAAATTTGTTTTATTCCACTTTTCTGACACCAATGTAATATTCTTTCTGAGGTTCGTTTAAATAAAACCGTCTTTTGTGTATTTTAATCGTTTATTTATTATCAAACACCAACTTTACTTCAACACAATATTCAATCACTTTATTCTTTATTTATTTCAAATTAAACTGTCGCGACAATGTCTAATCTCCCTCTTGTAATCGCTGTATGCACTTATAAACAACTGTGTCCTATCACGATCACATCGTCCAGATACACCAAGCAAGTTTTCCAGGTCAATCTACGCAGGACGTGCTCCATTAGGCGCTCAAAAGTTACCGGAGCGTTGCACAATCCAAATGGCATTACTGTAAACTGCCACAGCCCATTTCCTGCAGTGAACGCAATTTTCTCTCGGTCCTTTGGACCGATCTGTACCTGCCAATAACCGCTCTTTAAATCAAGGGTGGAAAACCATCGAGTTCCTGAGAGTGTGTCCAATGTATCATCGATCCGTGGCAGAGGGTAGCTATCCTTTTTGGTGACGTCATTAAGTCTGCGATAGTCCACGCAGAATCGAGTGCTGCCGTCTTTCTTCTTAACCAGTACAACAGGTGAGGCCCACGGACTCTTAGAACTTTCGACGAGCCCTTCCTTCTCCATCGTTGACACCATATCTGCAACCTCTGTCTGTTTTGCCAATGGTAGTCGTCTGGCAGGCTGGCGAATTGGTCTGGCGTCCCCAGTGTCTATGCGATGTTGCACCAGATGTGTTCGGCCATACTCTCCATCCTGGGAGGCAAATATATATGCGTACTCACCGATTAGATTTTCTGCCATGGCTCGCTGATCCTGATCCAGTTCGCAGTGCTTGAGGATCATGTCCCTTACTTCGGCCAACCTGCCTGATGAAACGGGCACCGCAGATTCTTTTTCAGCTATTGTTGAGATTAAACATATCGGAACACATTCACCAATAACCTCCCCTTGTTTTAGTTTGACGCTGTGGCTCTTTAAGTTCATGAGCCTTACTGGGACCAGGCTATTCTTTGGCTCCACTAAAACTTTTCCCACGATGTAGTTCGGGGAAATCCTTCCTAAATCCGGCTCCAAGGATCACCCTTTAGTTTTGTCCAAATGATAGTCTCGGAAGATGGTGGTAAGACTTCGTCCTTGCTGAGTATTGTCCTTAAATGTGCTGCATTCTCGTTCCCGTACACCATTGGAATCTCTACGTTCCTGTACCGCAGAACTTGCATCCCGATGTCGATGATTACGTCATGTTCTTTCATAAAGTCCACTCCGATGATGCATTCATCACATATGTCGGCCACCAGGAACGCATGAGAAAAGGCCAACCCTGCTAATTGTAACGTGAGGCGAACTTCTCCGTATACTTTCGCCGATTCCCCTGTCGCAGTTCTAAGACAGTAGCAGGTGGTGTTGTGCAGCCAAGACTTCTGGACGAGATCTCTTCTTACAATGGAAGCCGTGGCGCCGGTATCGATAGTAGCCACGCACTTGTTTTTGCCGATGAATGCTTCCACTGTTAGACTCTTGTTGCATCGTTTGGTTTGGGAGACCTGGATGGTGGTCTTGGGGGCGTCGATTCCATTAGTCAACTTTTGCCCCGCAAAGCTGGCTCTTAGGCGTTTCCCGACTCCTGGTTTCGAGGAGCCTGGCCAACAGGATGGATGTTGTCCCTGTTGGATGGTTCTTCGTTGCGTCGCCTGTTCGCGCAATGTGGACAGTTTCCACGTCTGGGTGGATTTCTGCATTGCCGTTGTAGGTGTCCCATTTTGTTGCAGTTCCAGCAACGAATTTGTCCTCCGCGAGCGTTGTTTCGGTCTTCGACGTCCATCCTCTGGCAAGAGCATTCGATAGCGGCTACTTCCCTGACACGGTGGACTCCCTGACATGCCTGGTCTGCGGCCTCCATTGTCAGAGCAAACGCCAAAGCTTCGGCGAGCGTTTTCTTTCCAGCCATTCTTACCGCCATTTGTAGTTTCGCATCAGCTAAGGCATGGGCGAACGCTTCGGTTGCCACCTCGTTAATGATCTCCTCGCCGGCGTTTGGATAGGACAAATGTGCCAGCCGCTCGATGTCTGCTTGCAACTGCTGGAGCGTCTCACCCTTCATCTGGGACCTTCTGCGCAACTGGACCCTATATACATGCTGCATGTGGTCGTCCCCAAATCGCATCTCAATGGCTTTCACCAGACTGTCGTAGTTGCGTTGTTTGTCCTCGGGAATAGTTTGTAGTAACGAGCGTTGTTTCGGTCTTCGACGTCCATCCTCTGGCAAGAGCATTCGATAGCGGTTACTTCCCTCACACGGTGGACTCCCTGACACGCCTGGTCTGCCGCCTCCATCATCAGAGCAAACGCCAAAGCTTCGGCGAGCGTTTTCCTTCCGGCCATTCTTACCGCCATTTGTAGTTTCGTATCGGCTATGGCATAGGTAAATGCTTCGATCGCCATATCGTTAATGATCTCCTCCCCGGCGTTTGGATAGGACAAATGTGCCAGTCGCTCGATATCCGCTTGCAATTGCTGGAGAGTTTCTCCTCTCACCTGAACCCTTCTGCGCAACTGGACCCTATATACTTGCTGCATATGGTCGTCCCCAAATCGCATAAATAAATAAATAAATAAATAAATATTTGGCGCAACAGCTCTTTAAGTGCCAGGGCCTAGCTTCTCGCAACCACTCATGTTGTGTGCGTTATATTTTTTACACGAATGGAAGGGACCTACAGTTTTAATGCCGAATCCGAACGGCGATTTGAAAAGCTTTTTTCGTGACAACAATACTCTCGGATGTTTGTCAGACGCTCGCGAGAGGTGGGACCGTGAAAAAAAAACTTTTTGGTGTTTTGTAGGATTCGAACTCGGAACCTCACGCGTAGTGATCCGACACACTTACCACTTACGCCACGGCACCCTCATCGCATCTCGATGGCTTTTACCAGACTATCATAGTTGCGTTGCTTATCGTCGGGAATAGTTTGCAGAAGCTCTGCAGCTGATCCTCTAAGCGCAAGTGTGAGGGCAATGGACTTATCTTCGACGTCCCAGTTGTTCATCATTGCCGCAGCTTCGAACTGCCTCTTATATATCGGCCATGATGTCTGTCCATCGAAGACGGGAGGCTGCATCTCTTTCCTTCTCGGGCAGTCGGTTGAATACTCCCGAACTTTCGGTTTCTTCACGCATTCGAGTTCCTTTGCCAAATTCTCGAATCTTCCTTTAACAGCCTCGAATTTTGTTTCAACATTCTCGAATTTTGTTTCAACATTATCGAATTTTGTTTCAACATTCTCGAATTTTGTTTCAACATTCTCGAGTCGTCCTTCAACGGCTGTTTCAAATGTCTCTATTTTGGCTTCTACATTTTCAATCTTCTCGTCAATTGTCCCAAATCTTGTTTCCAAACTTTTATTTTGTTCATCGAATTTGCCTTCGAGAACGCTCCTTTGATCAAATAGCTGTTGCTCTAGAGAGTTCTTTTGCTCATCGTACTTGGCGTCTAGAGAATTCTTTTGTGCAGTCAAGGAATTTTCTAGCTTCTCGAATTTTTCATTTTGAGAATTCTTTTGTTCGTCGATCTTAGCTTCTAGAGAATTCTTTTGCTGGTCTAAAGAATTGTCTAGCTTCTCGAATTTTTCGGAAAGTAATTTCATTAGAGTCGACATGTCACTCGTCGTACTTACGTGTTCTTCTTCAACGTCAAACAAAGCTGTTTCAGGATCTGCACCCTCATCCGTCATTATTTTCCGCAGCTTAAAAATCAATTCTCTTTTTGTACCAGTCGTAGGTTGCTCCCGCTGGCTCAGTTCTTTCTTTAGTTGCGGCAATGAAAAATCTTCCAGCAATTTCCGAACCATTTCTTTTTTTTTTTGTCACTTACACAATAAGCAATACACAAAATTTGTTTTATTCCACTTTTCTGACACCAATGTAATATTCTTGCTTGGGTTCGTTTAAATAAAACGGTCCTTTGTGTATTTTAATCGTTTATTTATTATCAAACACCAACTTTACTTTAACACAATATTCAATCACTTTATTCTTTATTTACTTCAAATTAAACTGTCGCTACAATATCTAATCTCCCTCTTGTAATCGCTGTATGCACTTATAAACAACTGTCTCGACGATGGTTGTGGTATGGGTATTTATAGGAAATCGCAAGGGGTTCTAGAACATGCTAGATGTTTCTCCGGGTGTTCAACCTGGTGTGCTTACGTTCCACAATTGCTCCACACAATATCCCAATATTCCAGGATCCTCGATTCACCCGGAGAAACATCTAGCATGTTCTAGAACCCCTTGTAATTTCCTATAAATACCCATACCACAACCACCGTCGAGACAGTTGGTTATAAGTGCATACAGCGATTACAAGAGGGAGATTCGACCAGTGGTGAAAACAAGCGACGTATTGAAAGTAAATCTATAGCGACAATTAAAATAAAGTGATTGAATACTGAGTTGAAGTAAAGTTAGTGTTTGATAATAAATAAACGATTAAAATACACAAAAGACGGTTATATTTAAACGAACCCCAGCAAGAATATTACATTGGTGTCAGAAAAGTGGAATAAAACAAATTTTGTGTATTGCTTATTGTGTAAGTGAAAAGCAAATGGTTCGGAAATTGCTAGAGATTTGTCATTGGTGCAACTAAAGGAAGCACTGAGCCAGCGGGATCAGCCTACGTCTGGTACGAAGAGAGAATTGATCATTAAGTTGCGGAAAATAATGACGGACGAGGGTACAGATCCTGAAACAGCTTTGTTTGACGTAGAAGAAGAACAAGTAAGTACGACGAGTGACATGTCGGCTTAAATGAAATTGCTATCTGAGAAATTCGAGAAGATAGATAATTCTTTCGATGAGCAAAAGAATTCTCAAAATGAAAAATTCGAGAAGCTAGAAAATTCCTTGGCTGAACAAAAGAATTCTCTAGAGCAACAGCTATTCGATCAAAGGGGTGTTCTCGAAAGCAAATTTGACGAACAAAATAAAAGTTTGGAAATAAGATCCGGGACAATTGATGAGAAGATTGAAAATGAAGAGGCTAAAATTGAGACATTTGAAACAGCCGTTGAAGGAAGATTCGAGAATGTTGAAACTAAATTCGAGAATGTTCATACAAAATTCGAAGCTGTTGAAGGAGGATTCGAGAATTTAGCAAAGGAACTCGAACACATGAAGAAACAGAAAATTCGGGAGTATTCAACCGACAGCCCGAGAAGGAAAGAGATGCAGCCTCCCGTCTTCGATGGTCAAACATCATGGCCGATACAGAAGAGGCAGTTCGAAGCTGCGGCAATGACGAACAACTGGGACGATGAAGAGAGGTCCATTGCCCTCACGCGTGCGCTTAGAGGATCAGATGCAGAGCTACTACAAACTATTCCCGAGGACAAACAACGCCATTGAGATGCGATTTGGGGACGACCACATGCAGCAAGTATATATCGTCCAGTTGCGCAGAAGAGTCCAGATGAAGGGTGAGACGCTTCAGCAGTTACAAGCAGACATCGAGCGGTTGGCACATTTGTCCTATCCAAACGCCGGCGAGGAGATCATTAACGATATGGCGATCGAAGCATTTACCTATGCCATAGCCGATACGAAACTACAAATGGCGGTAAGAATCGCCGGAAGGAAAACGCTTGCCGAAGCTTTGGCGTTTGCTCTGATGATGGAGGCGGCAGACCAGGCGTGTCAGGGAACCCACCGTGTGAGGGAAGTAGCCGTCGAATGCTCTTGCCAGAGGATGGACGTCGAAGTCCGAAACAGCGCTCGCCGAGGACAAATTCGTTGCTGGAACTGCAACAAAAGAGGGCACCTACAACGGCAATGCAGAATTCTACCCAGCCACGGAAACTATCCAAAATATGGTAATTGGCGACGTAATGAAATACCACCCAACAGGTATAACATCCATCCTGTTGGTCAGGCCTCCCGAAACCAGGAGTGGGGAGACCGCTCAAGAACCAGTTTCGCGGGGCGGAAGTCGGATGTCGGAGTCGATGCCCCCAATACCACCATCCAGGTTCCCCAAACCAAATTCCATTCTAATGCAGATGCCTTATCCCCGCAACCATGCGAGATCGACTGCAAGCATTGTGTGCGACAGGAAGAGAGAAACCTTCTTTCCATCCAAAGCGTAGGAGCTGAGCCTATCGCCGGTTGGAGTGCAGAGGAAATCCGCAACGCGCAAAAAAAGACGATGCCGATATTAGCGTGGAAGGAGTTTATGAAAAAGCCAAATGGACAAGATATCTCGGACAGGAGCCCCACTCTCAAAGCATACTGGGCTCAGTGGGACTCCCTTCATGTGCAAGATGGTTTACTGAAAAGGAAATGGGAAAGGCCAGACGGGAAAGATTTCATAATGCAGCTTGTCTTGCCGCGATCAAAAGTACACGAGGTGCTACGGGAGATGCATGATGGAGCATCCGGTGGTCATTTGGGTGCAAACAAGACGCTGGAGAAGGTGCGAGAACATTTCTATTGGCTCAGCGCAAGGGTAGACGTAGAGAGTTGGTGCCGAAAATGCGTCGTGTGTGCTGCCAGCAAGAAACCCAGAACGAAAACGCGAGGCAAGATGCACCAGTACAACGTGGGCGCACCCTTTGAACGGTTTGCCGCTGACATCGCTGGTCCATTTCCAGAAAGCGACAATGGTAACCGTTACATCCTAGTCGTCATGGACTACTTCAGCAAATGGCCGGAAGCGTTCGCCATCCCTAACCAGGAAGCGAAGACCATCGTGGAACAGATCGTCAACAACTGGGTGAGCAGATTTGACGTGCCCATGGAACTGCATTCTGACCAGGAACGAAACTTTGAATCGAAGATATTCCAAGAGGTTTGACATACCAACTAGGAATCAAAAAGACGAGAACTACCCCGCTTCATCCACAATCCAACGGGATGGTAGAGCGCTTCAACAGAACCTTAAACGAACATCTCTCCAAGGTCGTAGAAGACCACCAGCGCGATTGGGATCGACAAATTCCTCTTTTCTTGATGGCCTACCGAAATGCAGTGCACAGTACTACTGGACATACTCCATCTGAAGTCTTGTTTGGCCGAGCAGTTCGGCTAGCTAGTGAGGTGAAGTTTGGATCCCCTAACGATGAGCCCAAATGTGAAGAGGACTATGTGGCAGACCTCAGGGAAAGGATCCGAGACATACATCAGAGGACCAGGACGAGGATAAGGATAGCGAGTGACCGCATGAAAACCAAGTACGACACAAAGGCAACAACGTCTATCTTCCACGAGGGAGACCTAGTATGGTTGTACAACCCACACCGGCAAATGGGCAGGTCACTCAAGCTGCAGCAAGACTGGGAGGGCCCTTATAAAGTGGCCACACGCATCAATGACGTCGTCTTCCGGATCCAGCGTGGAGTAAGAGGCAAGATGAACATTGTCCACCTGGATCGTCTTCATGGTTACCATGCCAGTAATCCAGGTGATCTTGTTCGGGACGAACAAGTTTAAGAGGGGGGCAGTGTAGCATTGGCTACAGGATGGTTTGTGTACCAAAAACTAAAACACTGTATCTCAAACTGTAGCAAGGACATCTATTGCAAAACCTGTTAGCAGTAAACATTCCAACCTGATGCGCTTACGTTCCACAATTATTCCACACAATATCCCAATATTCCAGGATCCTCGATTCACCCGGAGAAACATCTAGCATGTTCTAGAACCCCTTGCAATTTCATATAAATACCCATACCACAACCACCGTGGACACCATTGTTTATAAGTGAATACAGCGATTACAAGAGGGACATTAGACCAGTGGTGAAAACAAGCGACATTGTGAAAATAAGTCTGTAGCGACCGTTTGATTTGAAGTAAATAAATAATAAAGTGATTGAATATTGTGTAAAAGTAAAGTTGGTGTTTGATAATAAATAAACAATTAAAATACACAAAAGACGGTTTTATTTAAACGAACCCCAGCAAGAATATTACAATATATTTAATATGATTCGAATCACTGAATTTCAAAATGTAGCGAACAAATTACTTAACAAGCTAAAAATTGCAATAACACCAACGGTAATATATATAACTACTGGCGAAGAGAAAAAGCGTTAATTGAGAAATTTCATAATGACCCCATATTTGGTGGACATCCCGGAATAACTAGACTACTAAAAATGCTAAGAAAAACTTATTTTTGTAGAAATATGACGAAAGATGCGACGAAATATGTAAGCAAGTATGTAAAAAGTTACATACATTGTCAAGGAAATAAGTCCATGCCTAAAACTTGTTGATACTTTAGCTCCTTTAGTTAGATCAGATAACGGATACGAATATGCAGTTACAATTACATGTGAGTTAACAAAATACTTAATAACAATTCCCGTAGCGAATAAATCAGCTAAAGTAGTAGCCAAAGCTATATTCGATCATTTCATTTTAATATACGTTCTAATGAAAAAAGTCATAACCGATATGGGCACCGAGTATAAAAATCAGATCCTGCAGGAATTATATAACCTTTAAATATAAATAACACCACCTCAACAGCGTATCACCATCAGACGTGAGGTACCATCGGAAGATCTCATAGAACCTTCAATGAGTATGTTAGGTCATATATTAAAGTCGACAAATCTGATTGGGATGAGTGGTTAAAATACTTTACCTTTTGCTATAATACAAGACCGTCAACAGTTCACGGGTATTGCCCTTACGAGTTAGTATTTGGAAAGACTCCAATAACATTGACTCTTAACAGAGAAAGGTCAAATACCGGTTGCAAGTGGCGCAACAAAGAGCCATGCAAATTGATAGAAAAAGTTAAAACGGTACAAAAATAACGGTATGACTTAAACTGTAGACCAATAGACCTAGCCGTAAACGACTTAGTCCCAGTAGAAAATAATGCGGGTTCTAAGTCAGAAAACGTATACGTATACTCCCTTAACCTTCCCATAATCAATGTATATAAAAATCAAGAATAATTTAGAAATGTCAATTTGCTATTTACTTTGCTATTGTCAATAATACTATATAAAAAGAACAAAGAAAATAAGCAACACACAGTTTATAACGTTCAGAAAGAAAAGAGGTTTTTTTATTTTCGGAGTTTTTACTGGTAAATTTCTTTTTTACAGACAGTATTGTGTGGTTTGTACATATGTGGTATTTTAGAGTGGTCGAATTGCCGCGAACATTTTGGTCCATTCGAGCCAACAATTTAAAAAAAAACAAAAAGTTAACAAAGTGTGGTGTGGCGGTACACTGAGACACATTTTTTTTAACAATTTTAAAATACAATTTTGAATTTGGAAACAATTACAAAGTGAAGTAAAATTTACTTAGCTTAAAGAAAATCAAGCGTGTGTGTCGGTTTTTTCGTAAAAATAATAAAAAATTTTTTTTTAACTTAACAAAATCCCGCGATGTGTAATTTTTTTTTCTTCTGGAGACAGTCCCTTCAGCATCTGGCATCAGCGACTTGAACTGGCAAAATTTTACATCCGAGGTCTGGAGCTCTGGAATACTGCAAGTAAGTGCATAGATTAAGGTAGCTGTTGAGATACATTACATACATATAAAAGAAAAATTTCTTACGGTACGCTGCCACTGAACTTGCTGGCCCGGTTCAAGCAGGATTTTGAAAATTTCGGGAAAGCTGACGCTAAGAGGCTGCAGAGGGTAAATTATCTGCAGACGCGTCTTAAAATGATGGAGAAATCCATGCAGCTGGCCGGAAAATATAATAAGGAAATTGTGGCCGTCGGGAAACTTGAGGAAGGCTGCAATATCAAGAAAGTAGCCCAAGCATACGATGACATGCTGGAGATCTACGCTGACTACAGGTCATCACTAATGGATCCAATGGACAAGTTGAAGCCTACGAAGGCTGCCACCGAGAAGCCAACAGCGGAATCTGCATCTAGCGTCGATGAAGGTCATAGGTATGATGCGCTTAGGCTTCCGAAAATTACATTGCCAACGTTTTCTGGGGGTTATGAATCGTGGAGGTCCTTTCACGATACGTTTGTCAGCTTGGTCCACACGAACACGTCACTCTCTGAGGTACAAAAGATGCACTATCTTAAGTCCAGCGTCAACGGGGAAGCAGAAAGGCTGCTACTGCACTTAGCCATTGATAGGGAGAACTACCAGAAGGCGTGGGAGATTTCAGTAGAGCGCTACGACCACAAGAGGGTGTTAGTCAACACACAGCTCAAGCTGTTCTTCGGTCAACCCTCCTTCAGCAGCGAATCGGCAGCTAACTTGAAGTGCATCCTAGATACTTTCCAGGAGATTGTCCATTCACTAGAGAACTTGGGGCTTCCAGTGAAACAGTGGGACACAATTTTGGTTTTTATTATCCTTCAAAAGCTATCCAGTGCCACTCAACAGCTGTGGGAGGAAAAATTGGGGGATACATCAGAGTTGCCGACCTTGAAACAATTTTTTGATTTTTTACGATCACGTTTTAGGGCTTTGGAAGCGGTTGAGCAGCAAGCAGCTCCCGCATGTTCAAGCAAGGGCAAGTCGGTGGCCCAAGTTTTCCGCACGCAGGATGTCCAAACGAGGAACGTGACTTTTAGAGTGTGTCACAAAGGGCAACACGCATTGAGGGAGTGCAAGAAGTTCTTGCAAATGGAGGTTGGCCAGCGGAGACGCACTGTTTACAACGTAAGTGTATGTGAGAATTGTCTTGCATACAGCCATTTCAAACAGAGGTGCCCAAGTATGAAGTGTTGCTACTACTGCAAGCAACGTCACCACACACTACTGCATGACAGTTCTCACAACCCTTACCAACAACACAACGTAGTACCAGCGCCACACACCACACCAACACGACACAACACATTTCAACGTAGTTCGACCCAAACGTACCAAGTTTCGACAGTCAACCCAAACTAACCACCGCAACCCACACAATCTACATCGAACCCCCATGTGAGTAGCTTTCACATCCACGCCGATACGTAGGTTTTTCTGGTCACGGCGTTGGTTAGAGTTCGATCATCCAGCGGAAGTGGTTTAACGCTGAGGGGCTTGATCGATCCGGAATCTGAGGCATCTTTCATAACTGAAACAGCAGTACAAAGGTTGAACCTAAAGGCAAAGCGTACATTTATTGAGGTTAATGGGCTGGGGAGGGTCAGCAGCGGATCAACACAGAAGATCGTCGATCTAGAAATCCGATCAATGACCTCCGATTTCGCAGGTACTATGTGAGCCCTCGTTTTCAGATCCCTCACTGGGCTTCTTCCGACCCACAAAATTAATTTCAGTAAATGGACTCACCTGGATGGATTACAGCTGGCGGATCCAACGTTCAACATCCCCGCAAAGGTTTATTTACTCCTTGGCAGCGACATATACCCAGATATCATCTTGGGAGACGTGGTGCGAAGCAGCAAGTGCTTGGGGCCAATAGCACAGTAAACGCAACTGGGATGGATCCTGCTAGGGAAAGTTCCTTGGGAAATACCAAGAAGAAAGCTACGTCAACCAACTGGACCTCGACAAAACTCTTCGAAAATTCTGGGGAATAGAAGAAGAAGCGTATGAAAAATTTGAAGCGGAGGAGGATAAACAGTGTGAAGAACACTTTAAAAACCACACGACGCGCTTACCTGATGGCCGGTACCAGGTCTGTCTGCCATTTAAAGGTGGAAAATACCCAAGCATGGGCCCAACACGAGAAGGTGCGGTCAGAAGGTTCCTTCAGTTGGAGAAGCGATTCCAAAATAACCCGAAACAACACATGGAGTATGACAAAAGTATTAACGAGTATCTCCAACCCGGCCATATGACCCCAGTGGAAGAGTCATATGAAATACTCAAAACTCAGAATCACTTTTTTATACCCCATCACGCCGTCGTTAAGGAATCCAGTACCAGCACAAAGTTAAGCGTCGTCTTCGACGCAACTTTCAAACCATTTTTTGGCTCTTCCTTAAACGACATGTTGATGGTGGGCCCTAAGATGCAAACGAATGTGATCGACATTGTCCTAAGATGGCGGAAATATAGGTTTACCTTCACTTGTGATGTGGAGAAGATGTACCGCCAGATCCGTATATACGTGAACCACCAGTTGATTCTGTGGAGAGATCATCCCAGCCAGGATCTGAAGATCTTTCGTCGATTTGTTGCTCGGAAGGGTTATGCCGGGAGCGGTTCAGCGATTGTGGACGAAATTTCGTCGGAGGCGTTTTGGAATTACAGCGGCAGTTAAGAAAGGCGAAGGTGGATTGGCAGACGATAGCAGAGTCGCTGGCTAACGAAGGAACGAGATGGAGGTTCATTCCACCGGCTTCCCCGCACTTTGGTGGCTTATGGGAAGCTGGTGTGAAGTCAGTAAAGTTTCATCTGAAACACGTGGCCGGAAACCAGTGCCTGACATTCGAGGAGCTCACCACCCTTCTTACCCAAATAGAAGCGTGCTTGATCTCCAGACCGCTGTGTCCTCAGTCAGATGACATCAACGACATGCAACCAATCACGCTTGGACACTTTCTAGTAGGATGGCCGTTAGGAGTTCCACCACAGCCAGAATATGTCTTGGAGAAAATTACCCACCTGGACCGGTGGAAACGTGTCCAGACGGTACTCCAGTCATTCTGGAAACAGTGGAGTAACGAGTATTTGTCCAGACAACAACAGCGCCCGAATTGGACTAAGGTCACTCCCACGATAATCAATATAGGGGACCTAGTTCTGATAAAGGACGAAAGATTGCCCATACTAAAATGGAGTCAAAACCAACAGCACAACCCTAAAACGTCAATATCTAAACTTTGTCCCCTACCTTGCAATAACACAATGGAGTCAACGCAGATCTAGACTACCAACATCAACACTAAAACTACCAACATCAACACTACAAAAAAACAATTAGAACTACCAACAGTCAGCATTTTTATTAAAAAAAAATCCAAAACTTCAATTCAAATTAATATACAAATCACCACAACACAAACACGTATTTTTACAACACAACACCATAGATTAATTTCGTTCAACACAACACAAAACAAAACAACACAACACTGTAAAGATAATTCATTTCACAACACAGAACAACACAGCACAAAACAACACAACAAAACACAACACAACACAACACAACACAACACTTTAAAGATATTTCATTTTAATTCAACACTACACAACACAAACAGTTCATTCAACTCTTCACTACACAACACCACAATATTCCACTAATTCACCAGTTAACCACTTCAACAAAAATCAATAGTAAAAAAAAACCAATCCAACGACTAAAAAACGCTATCACCGAACGCAACCGGTATTCCGCAAGTCTAACATCGTTAAACACGCATGCAACACAATACACCATATACACAGTATGGCAACTCCCTTAACCTTCCCATAATCAATGTATGTATATAAAAATCAAGAATAATTTAGAAATGTCAATTTGCTATATACTTTCCTATTGTCAATAATATTATATAAAAAGAACAAAGAAAGTAAAGCAACACACAGTTTATAACGTTCAGAAGGAAAAGAGGTTTTTTTAGAGTTTTTACTGGTACATTTCATTTTTACAGACAGTGTTGTATGGTTTGTGCATATATTTTAGAGTGGTCGAATTACCGCGAACAATACGGTCCAATGAAAAAAGTCATAACCGATATGGGCACCGAGTATAAAAATCAGACCCTGCAGGAATTATATAAACTCTTAAATATAAATAACACCACCTCAACAGCGTATCACCATCAGACGTTAGGTACCATCGGAAGATCTCATAGAACCTTCAATGAGTATGTTAGGTCATATATTAAAGTCGACAAATCTGATTGGGATGAGTGGTTAAAATACTTTACCTTTTGCTATAATACAAGATCGTCAACAGTTCACGGGTATTCCCCTTACGAGTTAGTATTTGGAAAGACTCCAATAACATTCACTCTTAACAGAAAAAGGTCAAATACCGGTTGCAAGTGGCGCAACAAAGAGCCATGCAAATTGATAGAAAAAGTTAAACCGGTACAAAAATAACGGTATGACGGAAACTGTAGACCAATAGACCTAGCCGTAAACGACTTAGTCCCAGTAGAAAATAATGCGGGTTATAAGTTAGAAAACGTATACGTAGGCCCGTATAAAGTAACTAAGATTGACGACAATAATAACTGCACGTTAGTCGGGAATAACTATAAACCAATAGTGGTACACAAAACTAAACTACGAGAATTTACATCTTAAAATTATACTTATATATGTATGTAAAATAGTTATTTCATTTTAAGTTCTTATAAATTTGTCAACGTCTTTAAGTTTATTATATATATTACTTATAGGGAACAATGCCCATTCATTCATGAAGTAGTTCTAATTAGTTCTAAGTAGATTTGTACATTTATATTGTTTAAAGTATTTTAATACCATTCGTACATCCAGTAGATCTAAATTCTTAGATTAAAATCTAGATTTTATTTAAATTTTCATTATATATTGTACATTGTTCTTTAAAACCTTAACATTTTAAATATATTTCACTTACATTGTAAAGTAAAAAGTTATGATAAGATGCAAACTGTATTGTTTCATACTCCAAAAGGGGGAAGGTGTAGTGCAAATAATTTTTTTTTATTAAATTCATTATTCTCTTTTACAAAAATGTGTTAGCAAAGATTTCATTAATACATGTTCATAAACAATAGATAATAGATAGTGACATTTTTATTCTGCTAATAAAAGCGATAAATAGTGTTAAATGCCACTTTAAAAATAAAATTCATTAATTGTGGGATAACAATATTACAATTCCTTATCACAAAAGTTAACAATGAAATAAAAATATACATAATAAACGAAAAATAATGGAATTCAAGTGACTGTGCGATTTTGTTAAATGTTGAATAAACAATTATACAAGATAGGCGAGTAATACTTCAATCTCATTATGATCGAAATAAAGAAGCCATGATTTAATTTTTTTAATAAATTTCTGATGACTGCTTATGAATCTTATATCGAAAGGAAGACGATTAAAAAGCTTCCAAGATACAGCTGGGTAGGAGTTTCTGTAGTGAGTAGTACGAAAAGTTGGAATTTCAACAACATAGCATGTAGTGCTACGTAGATTACGACTAGCCGCCTCACTAACTTCTTCGACTGTAATGCCGGGTATTTCTTCACAGGTAGGGGTGTTCTTGGAAAGTATAGCCGGGGAAACTGTTCATTTAAAAGCTCTTCACAATACTGCCGCCACCTCTACAGAATTTTCCCATCATCCACAAGAAGCTGGCCATGAGAATTGCTAATAAACTTTGGCGAGCGAATCTCCTGAGCATTCCTCCTTCTTTGGGCGGTTATTTTGAAGATAGTGGCGCTCTTGTTCATATTGTGTATTCGCAGCTCCTGGATAGCCTGGTTTGCATCAGCAACCGGGGAAAATATTTTATCCAGCTCCCGATACAGGCCCTCCGTACTCTCTGCTTGAAGCTGGGTGCACTTTTTCTTCGTTTTTTTCTTGCAGCATCTGTATTCCATTTCGAGGCGAACTTTTTCGTCATTATTATTAGAGGGGCATTTTGACCAAGCTTTGAAAGCCGCTTTCTTCTCATTTATCACTTTCTTAGCTTCATCACTCCACCACCATGTTTCTTTGGCGTGTTGATGGTGGCCTTTTGAAGCTCCTAGCAGCGATTTGGCCTTCTTTAAGCAAGTTTGCTGTAGGGAATCCCACATATTTTGTGCTCTGCACTCTTCATCCTCAGCTCCGTTGATGGTGTGAGAGAGGTAATTTTTCATTACGAAAACAAAAGCCTCGCCTTTTTCTTTGTCCAGATTGTACCACTTGATTTTCTCAGAGACCCTTGTTTGTTTGCTTTTCTTCGGTGTTTTCATAAAAATTTCTGTTAGAGGGAGACGGTGTTGCCGAGCGATTGCCTCTCCCAGGATCACTTTGCAATCTTTTACCCGAGGCTTCATGAAACTGGCTACCAAATGATAGTCAGTCTGAATTTCATCTCCACCACTGCTGTAAGTGATCAGGTGTCGGCTTTGTTTGATGAACATGGTATTTAACACGATAAGACCGTGTGATTTGCACATGCTTAGGATGTCTTCACTGAATCTGACGATATATATATACTCGGACCTACGTAAGAACATCTGGGTGAACTTCCGCGCATATGTCTAACCGGACGAGGCATCTCTTGAAGACCTGATCGGCTGAAATATGTGTCTCAGAAGTCTAGTAAGAGCTCCTCAGAAGGAGGACGTGCGGCGGATGAATTCTCTCGATGGAATCAACGGTGACATCTACAGACCAGCGGATACCTTACCGGAGCTACTTCAACATATTTGGAGCTGAGGTCTGTAAGGATTTTCAGTACTACGTCAGGGTATTGAAAAAGAGATGGTGGCGGATGAACCCTTAATGGGCCAACGGCAGCGCTCATATCCCCGAAGTGGGTTACAGACATCGGTATATCCGGCCTCTTGTCCTAGGGGTACAAAAAAAAGGATCTGGCCCTCCAGGTTGGGGGTTGTGCCGTCGGGTTAACTTCCCTACCACGTAAAAAACTTTCGGTTACGAAGCAACCAACAGCCTCGGATACGGATGATCTTACTGTTGACGACCCATGCAAACGTAAAAAGGACAACGATCTTCGTGTCTGCACGTGGAATGTTAGGTCCCTCTACAAACCACGTGCAGCCGAACAACTTGCGGAGGCCCTAGAGTGTCTCAAAGCAGACATTACCGCCATCCAAGAAGTGCGATGGGATGGGCCGGGCAAAAGGAGTATGAAAAACTGCGACATCTACTACGGCGACTACTACAGACAAAAAGGACAGCGTCTATTCGGGTGCGGATTTGTCATTGGAGGCAGACTTAGGCAAGAAGTCTTGAGTTTCCGGCATGTGAACGAGCGCCTCATGACTATCCGTATCAAGGCTAAATTTGCCAACATTAGCCTAATATGCGTTCACGCCCCTCACGAGGAGAAGGACGACGCGTCAAAGGATGACTTCTACCAGCTCTTGGACAAGACGTATGAGCAATGCCCTATCCACGACGTTAAAGTTATCCTAGGCGACTTTAACGCAAAGCTAGGAAGAGAGGACGTCTTTAGTAGCGTGGCTGGAAAGCACAGCCTGCACGACATCACATCCGGCAACGGGCTCAGGCTAATCGACTTTGCGGCGGGGCGAAACTTTGTTGTAGCTAGTACGCGGTTCCCACGTCTCGATATTCACAAAGCAACATGGCTCTCCTTTGATCGAAAAATCGATCACATTGCCATCGACGCAAGGCACTCTTCCAGTATTCTGGGTGTCCGGACTTTCCGAGGAGCCAACGTGGACTCGGATCACTACCTAGTTGTAGCCAAGGTACGGATGCGGATATCCAGAACGGAGCGAAATCAACGAAATACTGTGAGGAAATTTGACGTCGGGCGGCTACAATCGCAAGAGACCGCCAGAACCTTTGCCGATCGAGTTTCCTCCAATCTTATTCTAAGTCCTATGCCGCCAGCAGCAAATGCGGAAGACCAGTGGCAGCGTTGCCAAAAAGCCATCAGAGATGCCGCCTCTGATGTACTGGGTTTTTCTCGGCCACCACAACGAAACCCCTGGTTTGATGAGGAATGCCGGCAAGCACATGCAGCTAAACAAGAGGCGTACAAAGCGGCGCTGCATAGAAGGACTAGAGCTGCTTACGAGCTCTACGTGCGCAGGAGAAAAGAGGAACATCGACTTCTCAGAAAGAAGAAAAAGGAGCATGAGAAGCGCTCGATCGAGGAGATTGAGAGACTTTATTGCAGGAATGTTGGTCGAAAATTTTACGAAAAGGTAAAAAGAACATGCCAGGGTTTCAAAGCCAGAACAGAAGCCTGCAGGGACGAAAATGGCAATATAGTAGTAGAATCGCAGTCGGTGCTGAGGATATGGAAGGAACACTTCTGCAGACTGTTAAACGGCGATGATGATCAATATTTTGCTGTCAGGCAGAATGAGCCATTCAACAGTGACGATGACAGTCAAGATTCCCGTCAACCCGATCAGAATGAAGTGAGGATAGCGATATCTAAACTCAAATCCAACAAAGCTGCTGGAGCCGATGGCCTTGCCGCTGAACTTTTCAAGGCAGGAGGAGATGAGTTGGTAAGGAGCATGCACCAGCTCATCTGTAAAATCTGGTCGGACGAAAGTATGCCCGATGAATGAAACCTCAGCATCGTTTGCCGGATCCTGAAGAAAGGAGACCCTCTGAACTGCGCCAACTCTAGAGGTATAAGTCTCCTAAATATCGCATATAAGATCCTGTCTGCCGTACTACGTGAACGCCTAAAACCGATCGTCAACAACCTGATAGGTCCTTATCAGTGCGGTTTCAGGCCTGAAAAGTCCACCATTGACCAAATATTCACACTACGGCAGATCTTGGAAAAAACCCATGAATGTAAAATCGATACGCACCACCTCTTCATCGATTTCAAAGTTGCCTATGATAGCGTGTATAGAGACGAGTTATACAGAGCCATGTCTAGTCTTGGCATCCCTGCCAAGCTCGTCCGTTTATGCAGAGTGACGATGGAGAACTCTCGCTACTCCATCAAAGTCGGTAAGAACATCACCGAACCATTCGATGTCAGGAAAGGTCTTAGACAAGGCGACGCGCTATCATGCGATCTCTTTAACATAGTACTTGAGAGAATTGTACGAAACTCACAAGCCAACCCCGGGGGTACAATCTTCTTCAAGTCTGTACAACTACTCGCTTATGCCGATGACATTGACATAATCGGAAGAACTCAGCGGGCAGTCAATGGGGCATTTACGAGTATTGAGACCGAGGCAGCAAAGATGGGTCTAGCGGTCAATGAAAGCAAAACAAAATATATGCTGTCTACAAAAAAGGACACCCAACATCGGCGTCTTGGACAGAACGCCACAATAGACAGATATAATTTTGAGGTAGTAAAGGATTTTGTCTACCTAGGCTCTATGGTCAGCTCCGCAAATGACATCAGTAGGGAGATCACACGGCGAATTACTCTTGCCAATCGTTGTTTCTATGGGCTAAACCGGCAATTGAGTAGCAAAGCCCTATCTCGAACTACTAAGGTAACTCTTTATAAGACATTAATCATCCCAGTCCTGCTGTATGGCGCAGAGGCATGGGCTTTGACAAAACCGGATGAGGATGCCCTTGGTTATTTCGAGAGAAAAGTTTTTCGAGCGATCTTTGGTCCCGTCTGCATAGACGGTGAGTGGAGGAGAAGGCACAATGCCAAGCTATACGGCCTGTACAAGGACATCGACTTAGCCAGAAGAGTTCACATACAGCGACTAAGATGGCTGGGTCATTTAGAGCGGATGGAGCCCAACATTCCCGCTAAGAAAGTCTTCGAATCCACCCCGGATGGACGGCGCAGTAGAGAACGACCTCGCGGTAGGTGGCGCAAACAAGTGGAGGGGGACCTCAACCAACTTGCGCAACTCGAGGCAGCTGGCTCGTAACCGTGCTGGCGGGAGAAGTTTGTTGGTTGAGGCCCAGGTCCACCCCGGACTGTAGCACCATCTAAGTAAATAAGTAAGGATGTCTTCACCAGAAAGGTTCCTGGTGCCATATCCTAGTCCTCCATGGTAGTCTTCATAGTCTTCGTTTGATTTTCCGACATGTCCATTCAAATCTCCTCCAACAAACAGAAAGTCTTCCTTTGGGATGTTCTTAAAGAGATTGTGGAAATCTACCCAAAATGCGTCTTTATCTCTCTGATTGCACCCATTTTGGGGAGCACATGCACTGACAATATTGCACACCTCTCCTTGAATTTCTAGTTTGAGAGATATCAAGCGGTCGCTGGACTTCGAAATGCTCAAGACGTCTCCAAGTAGCTCTGCCGCAAGGATGATACCGTTTCCGTTTCCGCATTTTCCGTTCCGTAGTAGAACATCTTGTAATCTTTTGTCCTAACGTCCAAGAAACGCGCCCGATTTCCGGTGTTTTTCCATTTCGTCTCTTGGACACACAAGATATCCACCCGCCTTCTATTCATCATCTCTTCCAGCTCGTAACTTCGACCGGTCATGCTTCCAACGTTCCAACTCGCGACCCTCAAATTGCGTCCAAACTGTTTCATTATTTTGCTAGCCGCCGGAATGTGTTGTAGAGAAGAGGTCAAGGTTCTTGGAACACAGCACGAAGTAAAGCTCTGCTGGATCCCTGGTCATGAAGGCATACCAGGGAATGAGAAAGCCGATGAACTGGCTAGAGGAGGCTAAGCGCTAAACTCGGACCAATCCGACCCTCGGTGTACATCCCGCCTTACGCCCTTAAGCTCGAAGCAGGAAACAAAGCCATAACGGAGGCTAACAATAGGTGGACCTCTTTAGATACTTGTGTCACCACGAGGAAGCTGTGGCCCGCATTTGACAGAGTAAGAACCAATAGACTCATACAGAGGCATAGAAAATCCCTCTCTACACTAATAGGAGTCATTACGGGGCATAATACCATGCGGTACCACATGAAAAAACTACGTGTGACTAGCGAAGACCTTTGTAGAGGCTGCGGCCACGAGGAGGCTCAGGAGGACACCGCCCACTTTCTCTGTCATTGCCCAGGCCTCTATCATTTGAGAAATAAGATCCTTGTACAACACTTCTTTGAGGATCTAGAAGAGTTGTCCAAAAGACCAATAAATGACATCGCAAACTTCATCAAATCCTCTGGATGGTTTGTATCTATGGCACAGTGAGTACTTAGTTCTTTCTTTAGGATATTTACGAAGACGGTATTTTTCCACGAGGAAGGCGAGGAAGGGATTTCCTTTTCTATCTCCTTTCCCCCCATGGGTATCACAATGGGTCTATACTGACCTGAGTGTGGTGTGGAGGTTTCCTATCCCCCTACACCTGCCCACTTACCTAACCTAACCTAGCCGCCGGAATCCGTATAGCTCTGACCCGAACATTTCTGCTCGGTCCAGGATCAGTACCATGCACAGCAGTGGTAGTGCCTTTCCTTTTTGCAAGTATTACCATAATGATACAGTTTTGCAATATTACCATATTGCGATGGTGTTTGTTGTTTGACACGTGCATGCTCCTGTTTTAGTATTGTTTGGTCTTTCTGCTATGACACCGGTGATCTCCAGTCGTGTCAACCCACGGACTCGCATGCACACTTATGGGAGGGTTTTTAAGGTAGTATATGTGTCGCTAGGCTCCCTTGGGTGTTATATTGCTTAGATCTGATTTGTCCCCTTAGTCGCCTTTTACGACAAGCGCTGGTTGTTGGGGGGCGCTGCAGTGATATTCTTAACCCGTCCCTGCACGGGCGTGGTCGAAAGTTATACCGAGATACTTAAATTTCCTAACTACTTCAATCTGAAAACAAAACGACTTGCATTTGGAATTTTCATTAAAATTTAGTCCAGGCGCCTCTATAGGACAACCACA
The DNA here is from genome assembly GCA_945910035.1 of Brachypalpus laphriformis. NCBI lineage: Eukaryota > Metazoa > Arthropoda > Insecta > Diptera > Syrphidae > Brachypalpus > Brachypalpus laphriformis. The sequence goes on from OX246754.1 coordinate 141,028,623, forward strand.
ATTAATCAAATTGATATGCGGGCAGTCAAAGGAGTGGAATTTTATATCAACCTTTGGTAGCTCAAATGAGCCCAATCTGAAAAACATTAGTTTGGTTTTTTTAACTTACAACCAACCTGTGTACCGCAAACCACATCCTCAAGAAATGAATGTCATGATTTATATCTCCTATTAGATCCAAACACCTCATTGAGCTATACCACCTTGATCAAAAAGTTCCCGGAATTTATTCAGAAAATTAAAAATACAAGTTTATTCATCTAAATCTATATTGTCCCCTTCAAAGTAATCCCCATCGACTGCAACACACTTATGCCAGCGCTTGATCCAATCTTCGAAACATTTTTTATATTCGGTTTTCGGTATGTCCATCAGTGCTTCCTGCGATTTTTCCATTACTTCCTCTCGGCTGCTGAAACGCGTTCCCCGCAATGGTTTTTTAACTCGATTGAACAGAAAGAAGTCACAGGGAGCCAAATCAGGTGAATTCGGTGGCTGTTGGATGGTATTTGTTGCATTTCTCGTCAAAAAAATTATGTCTTTTGTGATGTCAACACGGCCTCTTTTTTGCACGAAATTGAAGTCTTTTGGCACCAACTTTGCTGCTACACGACGGAAACCCAAATCATTAACCAAAATGTCTTGGACGGATCCATAGGCAATGTTCAGGTCCTCCGCTATCTCTCTGATGGTTAATTTGCGGTTATTGACCAACATTTCTTTTACTTTATCAATGTTTTCGTCGGTTCTCGATGTCGATGGTCTGCCACTGCGTTCATCATCTTCGATTGACTCACGACCACTTTTGAACTGCTCGTGCCACTGGTAAACGACCGTTTTCTTTAGAGAATCGTTGCCGAAACACTTTTCCAACATTTCCAACGTTCGCGCACCATTAAATCCGTTTTTTACGCGAAATTTAATACAAGTTCGTTGTTGCAAATTTAAATCCATTTCTAAAAAATCGCCAACACACACAGAGATAGATGTACTCTTGGCTACGTAACTTTTGCAAATGTCAAGCTATGATGTTAAGATTTGGAGGAAATATCAACAACAGATGTACCAGCTTAACAAAGAAAACAGAACTCAAATCGGAATGATGGGAGCGCCACACGGTTTTTATTCCCGGAACTTTTTGATCAAGGTGGTATGTGATGCTAAGATCATCTGCTAAAACCGCGACTCTACCTCCAAAAGACAAGGCAAACAAGGAGTTAATAAATATAAGGAACAAAATAGGGCCCAGCATAGACCTTTGGGGTACATCTAAGTTAAGTACCTGAGGGTTACTTAGAAAATATCATATTTTCACTCTTTTTTTGCGGTCCTTTAAATACGACGCAAACCAATTGTAGATAAAGCCACGAAAAGCTGACTAACTATGTCAAACGCTTCCGTAATATCAGCGAAGAGGCCCGCGCACATTTTTTTATCATCTAAAGCTTTGTATATAAAAGAGCAGAAAAACAAAAGAGCATCTTCAGTAGAGTGCACTTCCCTAAACCCAAACTGATTCGGATTGAAAAATTTTATTTTTTGAAGATGCGCACACACTCGTTTGTTTTACAGTTTTTTCAAAGACTTTCGAAATTGAGGATAACAAGGAAATTGGTCTATAATTCTTTTTTTCTTTACGACATCCCTTTTTAAAAGGTGGTAACACGTTAGCAAATTTCAGGAGATCAGGAAAAACTCCACTAAAGATGCTTAAATTGAACAGATGTGCTAAGATGCCAACTAAATGATGCGCAATATTTTTTAGGGATACATTACAAAGGGCATCATAACCACAAGATCTCTCATAACCCATTAATTTCTTCAAAGAAGAAACTGCTACTCGACGTTTTTTCCATCACTTGAGACCTCACACATTGGTTACAAATTGACCTACAGTTTGGTTGGAAGGGCATTTGCCCAACTGAAGCAAAAAAAATATTAAATTCATTGGCTACTGCTACAGGCTCCACAATTTCGGCCACTCGACACAATGGAGGTGGAATGACAAGAAGGGCTGCTATTAACTATACTATTAATAACTCCCCATTCCTTTTTAGGGTTTCCTTGTACATCACGGAATTTAGAGCAGTAATAGGTTGTCGCGACAATTTAAGATTTCTTTATTTATATTCTTGCTCAATTTCTTGTACCGTTTTTTTAAGTTAGAGTTTAGTGGATGTCTCTGACACAATTTTCGCTGTTTGTTCTTGACTTAAATTTTTTTCACAATACTAGAGATTATCCAGGGCTTTAATTCTGTTTGAGACTTCTTTTTGGCAACAGTGAAACAAGAGTTTCTGACATAGTTTTGGAGAATATTCAGAAACGATTCATAAGCTTTAGAAGCATTATCCTCAGCGAAGACTGCCTCCCAATTCTCGAAACGAAGTTGATTATTTAATAAGTCATAATTTATTTTAGTCTCTGAAGAAATCCTACAGGAACGCTTCAAGCCCCTAAAATCCTTAAACAGACTGCCAGTCATACAATGGTCAGTTATTTGCAAGTCGAAATTAACACCAACACAATGATTTAAGGGGATTTTCGCAAAACGGCCAAAAACATGATCGATACACGTACTTGAGATTGGCCTTGTAATTTCATTTATGAAGGATGTAAGGCTATGTTCGGGTATAAGGGCAAGATGATAATCAGTTGTAGTGTTCGAAGTAAGAATACCAATGTTGAAGTCGCCTAAAATCACAATATTCGACTCTTTTTCAGGAAAGATTGAGGAGAGTGGGCCTGTAATCTATACATACAAACAAAATCAAAAAATACATTGTGCACGCAAAAAGAAATTTTAATTAAATCAGCGCTGACCATACTGTAACATTCCACCTTACAATCACCACCTGTGTATGTCTCTCGCACAAAAACTCCCACACCACCTGCTGGATATAATTCGTTTGGGGTTGCATAAAATTTATAACCAGGGATAAAATAATCATCAATCTCGCAAGAGAAAATCCATATCTCAGAAATACATATCAGATCTGGCAAATATTGAAAAGTTTCCAGATCGCAAACAAGAAGATCGAAATTTTGCCTCGCACTACGGATATTTTGATGAACAACGAAAAAAGGTTTGCTCTCATTTGAATTCAAACAGAAGATTTTATCACAAGTACTATGAATGGTTGTGGTGATTGGGTTGTTGCTATCTAGATCGAAGTTATTATTTATGTTGAATATATTTATGGTTAATAAACAAGAATAAGATAAACTTTTGCAATTTTTCTAAGTCATCAAATGACCTAATAGCAACAACTCTACCCTTATCAACCTTGCGCATCAGGATTTTGGAATTTTGAAACCACAAGTATTTAAATTTTTTAGCTGTTTTAAGCTTTTTCGCTTCCATAAACGAAGCCCGAATAAATTATGTTAAACTATCATTTATATAAATTTTACCCTTTTTCCCTCTACAAATAAGGCGGCATTCAGCTTCTTGGTTGCATTCCTCTTTCCCTTCATAATTTTCTGCTTGGCGGCTTGTGATGAGAAATGTACGCACAGAACCTCACCAAATGCATCTTTACTGGATCCAGTGGTTCTAGCGGAGCTGGCGTCGTTCTTCCGCACACGTTTTTCGGAACATTTCATTATTTCGGTGGGTTGAACGGAGGTATCCAATGCATCAATTAAAATCTTCTCTAAACATTCACCAGCATTGTTGTTGTTTACACCCGGTACTCCAACGATCTCAATAGAGTTCTCCAAGAATGTTCGCTCTCTCCAGTTGAGCCGACTTTCAAGAAGCGTTGCCTTCGATTTCAATTGAGCGTTTTCCTCTCAGAGTCTCTATTAATTTTATTCATACTGATGATCTCTTTGTAAAGCACCTCCAAGTTCATTGCACTCTGATAAAGTTGTGCATTACCATCTTCTGTCTCTGTTGCCGAAATCCTTTGGTGCTCCTCACGCACGTTCGTTGCTGCTGCTACCATGTTCTTTTTCCCCTAGGCGGCTGCTGAAGTAGTGGCTTAGATAATGATGTATTATTTGCTTCTGCATGCTGTTGTTGCAGTGGTGTGCTTGTGGGTGGTAGTACTGCATGTTATTGTTGCAGCGATTTGCGACGAAGGGCGGTGCATCTATCGCATCAATATTTAACATCGTTAGCGCTCGTGTACTTTAAGTCAATTGAATTGATATTAACACACTCGCAGTGGAAAAATGAATTACAGTCCGCACAAGTGATTTTACAGGCACAAAGTGTGCACTGTTTTATTGTTGCAAATTAGGCAGATCATTTTAAAAAGTAGGTAACTTTGAAATAAAAAAAATTAAACAAGAGTGTGCACCCCACGACTACACTTCACGACGATCGTGGATCGAATGCATTATATTGCATTAATGCGGTGTCGCATTGCACCTTGGGTTGCATTCACGATTCCCAAGTATGTCATGTTTCAGTCAACACGCGCTTGGTGTAGATTGCTTAGTTTTGATAGCTTCCCAACAACATGCAAGGGAAATGCTCCGAGAGTGTCTGGAGAACTATGAAAGAAGTAACACGCGTTTAAATTGATAAAGCTATAGGGAAATATAACAAGATTCAGCAGTTCAACTCTGAATTAAAAAATTGCTGAGATATTTGTTACACTGTTCATATCTTGAAAATAGGTTTTTTCCTCCAATTTTTTCCTCAATTCAATCTTTAAATACAAAAAACAACAAAGTCGATTTTCCTTGTGAACACCGTTTCTCGAAAACTACTAGACATATGTAGGTACTTGAAATTTTGCACAGTTATTCCTTATTTTGCCTAGATGCGAGATAACAAGGGATTTTCCGAAATTCAAGGTCTAAGTGGCATAAAGGGGTATATATATAGTAAATTCGCCGCTGATTCGTTTAAGGTATAAAACATTCTTCTGCGTTGTCCTGAAGCTGAGCAATGCTAAAAACATTAATCAAATCATCGCCCAAAGTTTTCCTTCAGTGGAGACCATGTCCAGCAGTCATGCAGCAGTGGCTATCGTTGCAATAGTATGTGTGTGAGTATATGAGCCCGCTATCCCATGATTATGTTTTGATGTTCAGTGTGCGGTCTCTTCTAGAGTTAAAATTGAAAAAAAAGCATTATCAGTGCCAAATCTAATATATTGTAAATTTTATTAATTAAGATATCCATGATATCCATAATTAAAATAAATTATTAGCAGGGTGGACTGCCTACGCCACTCATACTTTGAGTCTATTTTCCTATGTTTTAGACAACAAATGGAAAAAGTTAAAATGTTGAAGACTACGCAGAAGAACACTAATACAGAGAAGTATTAAACCACAAATGTGGTGCACCTATGAAAACTAATTCGAAACGCAAGTAAAAAATATCAAAGCTGATTTGGCAAACATAGTTTTTTACTGTTGCTTTCTGTTAAATTGTACCAACAGAAATAGTTGGGGTACATATTGCCGATGATTGCAATATTGGCAAGTGTTTTTTGGAATATTATTCAGACGTTTTCAGCGTGCGATTTATTTATTAAGAAATAATTTCAGTTATATTGCGTTTAATCCTTATAAAACTTGAATTAAATCAACATAAACAATAATTCAAAGAATTCAAGTGAGTTAAAATAAGTTATCGTATATTGTGAAATTTTTGAAGTGAAGATCCATAGCTACGAGTAATATTTTATTGAGTGTTACAAAAAAAAGTCAATTATGAAATGTGAACCCGGTATTTTGTTTTTTTTATTTTTGAATTTATTGTTAAAAATATTAATAATATAGTAGTGCTTAAGTTATAAATCAGGGCCAAGGGAAAGGTAAAAACAATCAGTGTTGTCGGTAAATAAATTTAGGAACGATAGTAAAGTAAATAAGAAGTTTCACTTCCAACGCGTAAAAGTTTCATGCACGCTCGTTTTTATTTCCTTTAAAAAAAATAAATAAATATTTGGCACAACAGCTCTTTAAGTGCCAGGGCCTAGCTTCTCGCAACCACTCATGTTGTGTGCGTTATATTTCTCACACAAATGGAAGGGACCTACAGTTTACTGCCGAATCCGAACGGCGATTTGAGAAGCTTTTTCGAGACAACAATACTCTCGGATGTTTGTCAGACGCTCGCAAGAGGTGGGACCGTGAAAAAAACTTTTTGGTGTTTTCTGGGATTCGAACTTGGAACCTCATGCGTAGTGATCCGACACACTAACCACTTACGCCACGGCGCCCACACTAATATACCATATTTATTTAGGACAGGTAGATATTTTCACATATACATACACATGTTCACAAAATTATTCGCACAAGACCATATATAAAGATTAAAATAAAATTAAACCATTTTCTTTGATTAAAATTCAAAATATTATATTAAGGAAATGTTTCTGACTTCATTCTTAATACATAGTTAAAAACAAACAAAACAAAATATTTAATTCATAAAAATAGGGAAGCTAACAAAAAAATAACTTTAATAAAACGTAACACAAAATTATTCGCACAAAACAAAAATGAAACAGAAAATAACAAAATTCAGAGCGTGGGGAGCATATCAATAGGGTGTTGTGCCACCACTAGCCTCAATTACGGCTCGCAAACGTCTTGGCATACTATCCACAAGTTTCTTAGTGAAGTCTGGGCTTATAAGCTCCCATTCCTGCTTGAGGGCTTCTTTAAGAGAAGCTTTGCTGGTGATAGGCCGATTTCTAATATTTTTTTCCAGCTGAGCCCAAGGATGTTCGATGGGATTAATGTCGGGTGACTGTGGGGGTGTTTTTAGTTGCGAGGGTGTATTAAAAAGTAACCACATTTTAACGTTATGGGCAGTATGTTTTGGGTCATTGTCCTGTTGGAAGATGAAATCTGACCCTAGACCCAATTTTGTGGCGCTTTGCTGGAGATTTCTTTTTAGGATGTTCATGTATCCATATTGATCATCTTATAATCAATGAACTCAATTTGTCCTACCCCACTTGCAGACATACACCCCCACAACATGACGTTACCACCACCGTGTTTCACGGTTGCTTGGAGATTAGCTTGTTTTAGCTCAGTATTTGCTTGTCGCCAAACCGTTTGCTTGCCATCATTGCCAAACAAATTAAGCTTACTCTCGTCGCTAAAAATGACGGACTTCCAAAACTCTGAGCTCTTGTTAACATACTGTTTGGCGAAATTAAGTCTTTTTATCTTATTGGTTTCAGAAATGAAAGGTTTGCGACGTGCAATTCTGCCATGAAAACAGTGCGATCTTAAAATCCGTCTTACTGTTTCAGTAGAGATTGGTTTATTAATTATTTGAGACATCTCCGCGGTCAGTAATTTTACAGGTGTCTTCGGATTTTTCTTTATTTTCTTGATGATGTGCCGCTCATTTGCTGCTGACAATATTTTCTTTCGCCCCTACCTGGGTTATTCTCCAAATTTCCTTCATTTCTAAACTTGTGGACAATATCCCTACCCACGGTGTAAGATCTTCCAACAAGATCACCAGTCTCGCGGTATGTCTTTCCTTGGTAAACTAGCTTAAGGATGAGCTTTCGTTCTTTCAAGGATGTTTCCGATTTTTTTCCTCCCATATCGCTTTTCTCGAGTTTTTTCTCACTGTATTTATTCACAAATATTCTACACTCAATGCCGGTTGCCTCGATCAAGTCATTTAACAGAATGAGTGCAGCTTACAAAACATCCCTTGTGCTTGTGCGAATAATTTTGTGTCTGCTTTTTCCATATAAAATTAAAAAAAACTGTGGGCACACTACCGTTAGTTTAGATTTTGTTATCTTTCAGCATGAATACAACTAGTTGAACATACAGAACAAATGTACAAAATAAAAAAAAAAAGTTTTTTGCGTTGAAAACCAAGAAAAACGACACATATTTAGCTAAAAAGTATTTGTGCGAATAATTTTGTGAATGAGTGTATGTATGTATGTACTTATGCAAGTACACTAATAAAAACGAGGTAAGTGTGAAAAAATGTTTTTCTCCTGTTACTAATAAAAGCCCTATCTCGAACAACTAAGGAGACTCTATATAAGACCTTGATCATCCCAGTCCTGCTTTACGGCGCTGAAACATGGACTTTATTAAAAGAGGATGAAGATATCCTTGGTCGCTTCGAGAGAAAAATTCTTCGTAAGATTTTCGGTCCCGTTTGCGTTGACGGGTTTTGGAGGAGAAGATTCAATCACGAACTATACGAGCTGTACAGCGACATCGACTTAGTCAAAAAACTGCGTATTGGACGTCTGAGATGGCTAGGACATGTAGAGCGAATGGACACCAACGCTCCGGCCCGCAGAGTCTTCGAATCTGATCCCGAGGGACGACGCAGTAGAGGGAATCATCGCCGTAGATGGCGCGCACAAGTTCAAGGGGACCTCGACCAACTTGGAGTGCGCAACTGGAGGCAATTAGCTAAAGACCGAGCTAAATGGAGAGGCTTGTTGGTTGAGGCCCAGGTTCACCCCGAACTGTAGCGCCACCTAAGTCAGTAAGTAAGTCCTGTTACTAATTTAACAAAAGAATTCTTATCCAGTGTATGATTTTGATGAAAAATAATTATGGACGTGAATCAAGAAATTTTATTGATTGATGGTGGGAAGATGCTCCACCGTATGGTGCTTATAAGAGGGAATGGCGACTGGAAGGGAAGTGATGTGACTCGAGGTCCGCCAGGAAGTTGTTGATTACGTCTCAGCCAACTGGAATAGGTTGGCAATTTTAACGGCAATGTCGAACAGCAACAATTATTCGACAAAAGAAGAGTATATTGCGGATATTGGCTTATCTGGGACATTTGGCATAACTTTTCAGTTAGTGGTAGTGGGAGAAATTTTCTCTTATGAGTTCCAGATTTTTAGGAGTGGCGTTATGTTTGCGCAGTTTGGAGAGCCTGTAGAAGGTTACGTTAGACTTCGGTTTTCTGGAGAATTGTTTGGGGAACATTTCGATATTTTAATTCCAGCCGAAGAACTAAGCACCACCTGCACGTCAAAGCATATAGCTTCTCTGCAAACCATCAAAACGGAATAGAGTAAGGGTTAATGACGCCATACGCAGGACAAGAATTAGACAATCGACGGCCATATACAGCAAAAAAATGACCGAATTCATAAAATCCACTCAACTTCGCAATTCAACAGATTCTAACGCCATTTCAATGGCAGTGGGAACAGAAATCACTTTCAGCCTATGTATATGTTCGTAGCAGAAACAAGAAACCGCGCAATTCTAAAATGGCAAACCAATGTTGGAAAAAGATGCTGTAAGAAACCACTGTCCTTTCACATTATAACAGAAATCCATCATTCGATTTTATTACGCCTTTTTATATACACATTGCCCTTTGTTATGTAAATACATAAGGTACAATTTGACATTTATGTTTTAGCTTTTTTGACATTTTATGTGGGCGTTGATGACAGCTGTGTTTGTTTTGACGAATGTGAACATCCTTCAGCACCGAACATTCTCCCCCGCCGGTGAACGAAGTTCTCAGCTTGACCCTTGGTTTATTTCCCTTGAAATTGAATTAATAAACTTCTTCATTCCGCATATCCTCATTGATGACCCTGGTAACTTCTTAATTTTCCAAACGTTTCATGTAAAGAGAAAAGAGATTAACGGAATGAAATAAAAAGTATGACCAACATAAGAGAACACAAAACGATATAAGAGAGATAACATTATTTCGGTCTCTATCACACTGATGGCTGGATCGGATAGTTTCCTCTATCATGCATGTCTCTTCCAACAAGCTTTCTTTGATCTTGATGTGGTGAGTTGATGTCGAAGATTGGGTGGAAATTGAAGGGATTTGTTTTTGTGGGCGCCGTGGCGTAAGTGGTTAGTGTGTCGGATGACTACGCATGAGGTTCCAAGTTCGAATCCCAGAAAACACCAAAAAGTTTTTTCACGGTCCCACCTCTCGCGAGCGTCTGACAAACATCCGAGAGTATTGTTGTCACGAAAAAGCTTCTCAAATCGCCGTTCGGAGTCGGCATTAAACTGTAGGTCTTTTCCATTCGTGTGAAAAATATAACGCACACAACATGAGTGGTTGCGAGAAGCTAGGCCCCTGGCACTTTAAAGAGCTGTTGCGCCAAATATTTGTATTTGTTTTTTTTTATTTTTTTTTTTATTTCATGTAAAGTGAAGTTAGGTCGGTGCGCGTTTAATCCATGTGTTTTATTTGTAAATTTCAGTGTTGATTAAATATGGTGAGTACTTATTATATTTTTTAAGTTGGATATATTATATTTTATTATTGTTATGTATTGAATCCATGAGTTAGCTTTAGAATTTCAGCTTGTCTATGTGTGTGTGTTGATAAATTACGAGTGCTAAGTAAGTACCGATTTCGCGAATTGTGTGCATGTGTTTATGCATGGAATTATGAATGGAATTTGCAAAAGTTGGATTGTGTGTTCGATTAAATTTAATTGTGATTGCGTGGTGTTGGATAATTATGTAAATGATAAGTAATGAGTGATGAGTGGACTGTATTTTGAATTTGATGTGCGTGAATGTGAAAAGAAAGTGTGTGAAAGTTGGTGTGTCTGGATTTGCAGTTGGGTTTGCATGAAATGAGTGTTGAGTGATTTTACTTGGATTTGAGTGTGGTGAATTGTGTATGATGACAGTGGTGTGTGAAAGTTTCCGTCTATGGTTTTAATGTTTCATGTGTTTAGTGTTGTATGAATTTATTACTAGGTTTTATTATTTTGGGTGGTTTTATTTTATATTTAGTGGGTGTGTTGAATGAATATTGAATTAGTATGAATGATACATGTTGAATTACCTTAAATGATTTGTGTAGAAAAATTGTTGCTGTTTTCTAGGGTTAGTTAGTTAATGGTTTTATCTTGTGGTTGTACCTTGTGGTTCGTTTATTGGGAGCGGACAAAGTTCGGTGATTGGTCGTTTTAGTGTCCCTTGTTGAGTTTTTACCTCGACGACGCGTGTTATATTGTCTGTTCCTGGATAGGTTTGTGTAATGCGGCCTAAGTTCCATTTTGTGGCCGAAAGTCGTTCGTCCTTTAAGAGAACTAGGTCTTTGACTTTAAGATGGCTTTGCGACTTCAACCATTTTGGACGTTGCTGTAGCCTAGCTAAATATTCACTTTGCCATTGTTTCCAGAACGGTTGAAGATGTGCTTGCACTGCCTTCCATCTATCGATATGTCCTTGTTTGCCCATAGAGTAATCCGGTTCTGGTACGGTGAACAGAGTCGTTTATTTATTTATTTTATTTATTTATTTTATTTACTTGAACAGCTTATACACATTAAGACATAGTATCTTATAACTAGTGATAAGCTATTAATTAACATTGTATGAAAGTTCAGATAGATCATTTATAATACCTTATTTTCATATTCATTTCATTTACATAGTTCATTGTTCGGAAAAAAAAGGACAGAAAATGTATTAACTTAACTTAAAGAAGAGGGAATACAATTATAATTTTTAATTATTGTGTAAAATATATCTTTATTTTGCTTTTAAATGTTGTAGCATCATCTATTTCCCTTAAAGGTCGCGGTAGGGAATTCCACAAGCGCGTGGCATGAACAAAAAATTGACGTTCGGATGTAAGGGAAGCATAACGCGGGTGAATTAACATTCGAGACCTGTTTGAAGACGCCATTCTTAGTTCCTCATAGAGATAGGGAGGTTGGTGGTTAAGCAAAATGTTTGAGAGCAGAATTAGTGTACGATATTGAAGAAAATTGTCAAAGGTCATCCCTAGAAGGTTTTTAGAGAGATTAGATACCCTATCATATCTTCGTAAGCCGAAAATGTATCGTATTAGGCTATTAAATGCAACATTGAGCCTACGTTTGCTTACGGAATCACACTTTGAATAGATTTCACATCCATAGATCAAGGTAGGTATGACTAGTGTTTTCGCCAACATCATGCGCGTTTTTATTGGTGTGTAAGATTGAGTTGCCCACATAGTCCGAAGGATGCCATATGTCTTTCCCACAACGATGTTTATGTGGTTGTTCCAAGTTAGTGTACGGTTAAAAACCATACCCAGATTTTTGGCTGTATCGACATATGTTATTGAAGCGTTATTTAAGATGACGGGGGGGAAATACGAGAGGTCGACAACATTTTTTGAGACAACAAGAGACATAGACTTCTGAGGGTTCAATAAAAGACCGTTTTGCTGAGACCAACGTGAGATGTTGTCCATATCCTCATTGACACAGTGAACGCAATGATCGATTAGACCAAGTCGGCAGCTCAAATACATTTGGACATCATCGGCGTACATATGTATTGAGCAGTGTTTTGCAACCGACGGCAGTTCATTCACGTACATCGAGAATAAAAGAGGGCCCAAAATAGAGCCCAAAATAGAGCCCTGGGGGACACCACGCGTTGTTGGTAAGAAATTAGATATTCTGTTGTTACATACAACTGCTTGCGTTCGATTGGTAAGATGAGAGTGCAGAAGCTTAACAGCGCATGGTGAAAAATTGAACGAATGGTGAAGCTTCTCACATAAAATGGAGTGGTCTACCGTATCGAATGCTTTCGAAAAGTCGAGAAGGATTAAAAATGTTACTTTATCCCCGTCCATTGCTTGCCGTAGATCTTCGGTGACACTTACGAGGGCTGTAATACAACTATGATTTTTCCGAAAACCAGATTGATATGATGTGAGCAAGTTCGAACTACCAAGGTAAAAAGACATTTGTCGTTGCAAGATTCTTTCAAACACCTTAGATAAAAAAGGCAGAAGAAAAATAGGTCTAAATTCATCTCCCTTGGAATTTTTAGCAACAGGCAGTATTTTAGCCAACTTCCATTGTCCCGGAAATACACCTGTTGTTAGAATGGTGTTAAAAGTGAAAGTTAAGAAGGGAAGTAGGATAGGAAGAATCAATTTCAAAAACGATGGGTGCATCTCATCGAATCCAACCGCGTTTGACCTAATAGAGAGTAAACTGGCAACGACCTCTGTACTGTCTACCGCTCTGAAGCTGAAGCTAGTACTAGAGAGCAGTCTATGAGGATTGCTAGTAGAAGCTTCTGTCGAACTAGTGTTCGGTACAGGGGGTGCTGGCTGTGAAACAAATTTACGAATTAGGTCATTGCAGTCGATATCATCTACACAGTTGGTTTTGCTTTTGACAATTCCCATTTGGCGTAGGTTGTTCCACAGCTGCCGTCCGCTCAGGGATGAGTTAAATCGGTTGCAGTAAAACTGTGATTTTGCAGTACGAATCGCCATAACGACTTAGTTCCGAAGTGAGCGATACGAGCAGTGGTGTTCCTCTAACCGGAAGCGTTTCCAGCGATTGTAGGCTTGATCACGTCGAAGCATTAGTTCACGAATTATCTGAGTGAACCATGGTTTGCTTTTGGGCGTGCAATCTTTTGTTCTTAAGGGAACGTGCCTATCATATAATTTTAGTATATTAGAGTTAAGGAAATCAATTTGCTCATTAAACGACGGCATATAGTAAATTGTCTCCCAGTTTAGGCTTCGAACATGTTCTTCTAATAAGGCATAGTCAATATGTTTAAAGTCTCTATACTGAATGGTTTTAACTGTGGGCGTAGTATTAAAATCGAAGGAAAGATAAATCAAATCATGTTTAGAGAAAGCGGCTGCTGTGAGTTGATCATACAAAACTACTTTTTTCAAGTCGCTGACCCAGAATAAGTCTAGCAACGTTGGGAGATAGCAAGAAAAATGAGTCGGCATGGTGGTATTTACCGCTCGTAAGTTGAATGCACTCATAGCATCAATAAGGGAATGATCTCTTAAAATATTAGAATTAAAGTCCCCACACACTATCATATTAGAACTGCCTAAGGAAATTTCCTCCATTAGTGTTATAAAAGGGGAGATATCGATATTACTGTTCGGCCTGTAAACAGTACCAATAAGTATCTTACTCTCATCACTACCGAGTTCAACAAAAACGTACTCAATCTCGCTGTAACTTTGGGACAGGCACTTCAGCCTGCATTTGATATCTTCCCTTACGTATGTCGCAACACCGCCGCCCCCACGACCTCTTCTATCGGAACGGAAAACCCTGTATCCCCTCAAACAACACAACTCGTCCCTCAAGCCTTCTACCAACCACGTTCCGGAAACTCATATTACATGGACTTTAGAGTCCTCAAACAGATCACGAAATTCGTCAATTTTGGGTATTATACTTTGAGCGTTTATGTGACATATCTTAAGACCATCGTTTTGGCAACTTAAAACCCTTACCATCGTATGCAATGCTCCACTACCATCCATCTTTGCAAATAGAATTGCTAAAAAGTACTCGAATTTATAAAAAGAAGAAAGAAATGATGCGATGAAAGATGATCGAGAATAAATTTATAATTGTTTATGAAAAATATAACGAGGAAAAAAAAAAAAAAATGAAAATAAAAAAGAGAGAAGAAGATGAGAGATGTAAGAACTGATAATTATGTGCTTAGACTAAAATTAAACAAATTCATATACTAATCTAATCTAAACTAAACTAATCTAAACTAATCTGCCAACTCCTTCCAATGTATCGATGCAGTCGATTAATACAGCTGACTCCATATGGTGACGTTTTACATAAACACAACCACGTGCAGTGTATACTGATGCCAATTGTTTATGTTTTCTTAATTGGAGGGCATGTTGTAACAGCTGTTTGTTCTGCTGTGACAAACTTTCCCGCAGATAGATAAAGGCATCAGAAGAAAAACCAGCATCTCGTAAACAAAGTTGTCGGTTTGTTTTTTTGCGAAACGTCGCGATAGATTTTAAAACATAATTACGTTCGTATGCAGAAACGAATTTTACCATTATCGCAGTGTCGTTGGAGTTTGTTTTAGGCAGAGTGCGGAAAATGGTCTGTAGAGTTGGCGGTTTGATATTTATTGCGTGGCAAATAGAATTGAAGATCGATTTGAGATTCTCTTCTGGTGAGTGCGGGATGCCCGATAAGAATGCATCACATGCGACCAGTCTGTTTTCCTGTGTGTGTAGTGAACGTTTAACTTCATTGAGTTCGTTGGTCGTCGTGACAAATTTATTTTTGAGCTCAGAAAGTTCGTTGGTTTTTTCAGTCAGTTGTTTTCGAATGTTTGTAAAGTCATTTTTGACACCAGAGAGTGACATTTGTACACTGGATATTTCGGCATTGAGTGATTGCATGTTTGTGTTCGTGTTCGATAGCAAAAAATTCATGCGATTAACTTTGTCGTCGATGTCGCTAATATTTTTTTTTATCGCACTAATTTCGACGTCGATTTTTTTTGTAATATTTGCTTCGCTTTCGGACATTTTTGTTGCAAGCAAAGATATAATAAACTCACTTTGCTTCCTCAACTTTTCATCCATCTTGTCTTCCCACTTGGAGTTGTTGCCCTCCATAAGCATTGGTGTGAAGTTGTGGGCTGGTGGACGCGAAGATGTGTGGGGCGAATCCCTGTGGTTTGATCGGGTTACAATGCGTTTTGGAGGGGGTGACATTGGTTTGAGAGCACAAAGAGGGACGATTCAGAATTGGCACTGTAAGTTTTATTTGTTTTTATTTTTACGGTTTTTTTTTTTCTTGAGAATTTTTTCCTCTTTTTCTTTTTATCGAATTACTATCCAATGAATCACTTTTCACAATAAATTAGGGTCAAGAATTATGCAATAACGATTGCTTCAGTTTATAAGGGTAACCACTGAATTTTTGGAGCACTTCTCGATTAGAAAATTAGAAATAATTGCCAGATAGAAAAGAGACGTCTACTCGGAAGCTTTCATACTCGATTGTGATTGTGATTGTCGTTCCTATTAGAAAGTGTGCAGGGCTGAGCGGTTGGAAATCATTGGGATTCTCGGTTAGAGGACACAGAGGTCTCGAATTTAAGCACGCTTCGACTTGGGTTAAAAGCGTGGCGATTTCCTCAAACGTAAGTGTACCATTGCCGATGATCCGTTTTAAATGGTGTTTTACACTCTTGACGCCGGCTTCCCACAATCTTTCAAAATTGGGGGAAGCTGGAGGAATGAAATTCCACCTGGTTCCTTCTGCTGCTAGTGTTTCGGTGATTTCCTTCCAATCGTGGATCGCGACCTTCATTCCGCAGTTCCGCAGTCGCTATAGATTTGTCCACAGACTCCTCGTCGTGCTGCAAATCTCCTAAAGGCTGCTAGAAATGCTTGTGTTGTGAGGTCACTTATCGCTTCTAAGTGCATAGCCTTTGTGGACAGGCGAACGAAGACCGCTATGTAACCCTTGTGACACTTAGATTCGCGACCTTTCCATCTCCGGATATGGATAAGTCCGGCATAATCAACACCTGTGTGGGAAAAGGGTCTTGATACCGTGACTAGGGGTGCAGGTAATTCTCCCATTAGCTGTTGTGATGATTGATTCCGAAATCTGTAGCATGTTGTACAGCTGTTTATATGTTTCTTTATAGCTCTTCTTATTTGGAATACCCAGTATTTTCGCTGTATGCGCACCATCATAAGCTGAATTCCCCCGTGCAGTGATCTTTCACGGTAATCGCGAATGATCAACTTAGTGAAATGCTGCCTGGGTTCCAAAATTATCGGGTGTTGCTGATCATAAGGAATGTTTGCATGACTTAGCATTCCGCCTACCCTAAGTATTCCTTCTCCGTCTACGAATGGGTTCAATGATCCCATACCTTTGGATTTCATACCTGCAGCGAACATCTCTTGTTGATCATATCGCGCAACTACCTTTGCCGCGCTGTCTAATTCGGCTGGAGACAGTAAGTCGACATGACGGCTGGAGATGTCTGCTTTTGTGTTGTTGGCGAAGCGTTTACACAAGGCTGTTACCCATATTAATCGGGTTAGATAAGAAGTTCGATGAATCAGCTGGGTAAATGTATTTGGAACTAATCCTGAACAGTGGACTTGAATCTTCCGTTTGCCTTCCTCTGTAGTGAGACTTGCTGGCTGCGCTGGCGATTCGAACACCCAGGTTGAACGCAGAAAATCTGGTCCATTCCACCACAACGTTTCACCAACTAATGCTGATGGCAGCATACCTCTGGAAGTCAAATCTGCTGGATTGAGGTTTGTTGAGATATGCCTCCATATGTGGACTTCCATCAGCCGCTGAATCTCTCCTACTCGATTCCTGACGAATGTCTCCCATCTCGAAGCTGAAGCAAAGATCCAAGCTAGGGTTATGGTAGAGTCTGTCCAGGCGTACATCGTGGCATTCTTCAGCTCGAGGGTGTGTGCTACGTAGTGTAGTAGTTTTGCCAGCATAACAGCACCCCAGAGCTAGCAAAACCTGTGTGTTGGCATCCTGTGTTGAGTGATGATTTCTCATGTTGGAACTGGTTGGCGGTTGCTCTTCGCTCGATGGATGGAAAATTGGACCTTCACTGTTAAGAGTTGAGGTAATATATTGGTGTGGGGGATGAACCCTTTGAGTGTTTGTATTGCTTGGGTATGTATGTGAAAATTGATTTGTGTTGTTTGCGTTAGAAGACTGAATGTGAGAATTGTATGGGCTATTGTGTGTAGTGGAAATGGTATTGCCTATAGAAGAATTCGATTGCGGAATTGGATTTTGTAAAGTGAAAGAATGATTTGGGCTATGGTGTAAAAGTGAATGGTGTGGCTGTTGGCAATAATAGCACCTCCGCGAACTAGGACATTGTTGTGACACATGACTATATGCCAAACAGTTGGTGCATATACTTAATTTATTGACGTTTTGACATTTGTCAGAAACGCTAATTTTTAGAAACTCGTTACATTTTCTGATAGGATGCTAACCTTTGTTGCAAAGTTTGCAGCTTAACCTCGGGGTGTTTGATTGGGTATAAAATGAATTTCGCTGTGGAACTCTTTTTGACGACTCTACTGGTGTTCCACCTTGGTGGTAGTTAACCGCCTCCAAAGTACGGAACCTCATTTCGAGAATTTGGGTGAATTCCGCAAAAGTGGGTAGTTCCTTATTATTCTTCTTAGAACCTAACTTCTCCTCCCATAGTTGTTGTGTTTTTGAAAGAAGTTTTTGCAGCAGAATGTAAATTAGCACTACATCCCAGTGTACGACGGGCACCTTCAAGCTGTGACGTGTCCAGTAGTCTCTTTATGGATTCAGCTCGCTCCTGCGTGATCGTCGCCAAACTAAACAGGCATTTGAGCTGAGTGTTCACTAAAACACGTGGATGGTCGTATCGGTCTTGAAGAATAGCCCATGCCTTGGTGTAGTTACCGTTAACAATACCCAAATGAGCCAAAAGTTTTTCGGCTCCTCCAAATACACTTGCCTTGAGATAGTGCATCTTCTGGATCTCCGATAGCGATGAGTTGTGGTGAACAGGTGACAAAAACAAATCGTGGAAGCATCGCCAAGACTCATAACTACCTGAGAAGACGGGCACCGGAATGTTCTTCAGTTTTACATCCGAATTGTGGGGTGGCTTTGTGTCACCTGGATCCGTATTTGTGGTGTCCGTCTTGGCGTTGTCCTTTGTTTTCACCTTATCAATTGCATTTAATAGATCGCCCCGATATTCGAAGTACAATTCCCTAATTTGCTCGTAAGTATCCTCAACTTCATTCGGCCTGCCAAATAATTCGACGTACGGGTACTGGCACCTCTATTGGAGAAAATTACTTCGTGCTTTTTGAGTTGTGAAAGAACTCGGGACAACTTCGAAGGATTCATTTGGACACTCTTAAGCGTACGTATATATGTAACACAAATTTAAATAAAATTCACTTATTTGTAAAATATTGATGCTCCAGATGATGCTCCAGATGATTGTCCGAAGTCCAACAAGTTGATGTCCACAGTCCGAGTCCAAGATGCACCACCGAGTTTTCCAGCTGGCGATAAAACTAGTCCCTCAAGTCAAGTCAGCAAAATCCAGCGATGGCGAGTCCACACACAACACAACTACTTTATTTAGTTTTAATTTTATGATTTTTGCAACAATTCGCACAATTGCGTAAAAGTAAAAAAAAAAGCGCCAAAAAATCAATAATAAACTTTTTATCAGAGTCGCGATATTTTTATCCGGTTCGATTAGACCAAAATGTTCGTAGCAGAACCAAGAAAACCGCACAGTTCTAAAACGGCAAACCAATGTTGGAAAAAGACGCTGTAAAATTAACGATTAATAAAAGAAACCACTTTCCTTTCACGTTATAACAGAAATCCATCATTCGATTTTATTACGCCTTATATACATTGCCCTTTGTTATGCAAATACATAAGGTACAATTTGACATTTATATTTTCGATTTTTTTTTACATTTTATGTGGGCGTTAATGACAGGTGTGTTTGTTTTGACGAATGTGAACATCCTCCAGCACCGAACACTATAATTATAGTGTTTTTGTGGACTATCTCGGTGATAAAAGTGTAAACTTTGGAAAATTGTCCAGTATTTGTAGATGGTGAAAGGCCAAAAAGTGGAAAGATGAAAATGTAGGAATGTGCTGTAACAGCAGCAAGGTACAGCTGCCCCAATTTCAGATGCTGCCTGAACCTCTTCACTGATCATCATCCCCAGTCAGAGCATTTTCTTAATATGGCTAAAAAGTATAATGCTTGCTTTCAAATGACTTCGTTTGGAGCTAAGGTGGTTAGAGAGGGTAAGTTCGTGCCAACATTTAAAGTTCAGGGGAAGGTCTACCATCGAAGGGAGCTTACTACCAACATCACAACATCAAGCTTAATATCTCTAGATTTATTTCGTTAGTGATGACGAAAACAAAAGGATATTAGGTGCGGCTATTTCTCAGATGTTAGGCCTGGTTTGGTCTCCCAGCTACAAAAAATGCTCCACAATAACAATACATACGTGAATGACTTCAAAACAGCAATAGACAGTGTTCCCGAAGGAACCGATTTCAAGGTTGTGATACATGCTGATAAGATAAGAAACGAGCAAATGCGCACAAAGGTCGATTCAACGCACCTACAACCAATGAGGTAGCCATTGTTATTGTTGGACAGGCTTTCGAGAAATGGGACATCGTTCTTCACAGCAGAGACAACAAGCTATCACGAATCTGTGAGACTCATCGTGGCTACGACGTCCTCCAGTATCCTCTTAAACAAACTTCGTCTCGATCACTGGACTAATGGGCCCGGTTTAAGACAATCCAAACGTTTAAACAAGCCTTATTCCTATAAGGAAATCCTTAACTTAGATAGGGAAAGCATTAGGAAGCTAGTGAGCTTTCTAACTGGCCATTGCGGCCTAAGATACCACCTTAACAAGTTGAACCTGTGCCAAGAGAAGGACTGTCGGCTATGCCTAGAGGAGGATGAAACATCCAAACACATTCTTTGTGAATGCCCGGCACTACACTGTTTTTTTTTTTTTTTTTTTTTTTTTTTTTTTTTTTTTTTTTTATTTCCCAATGCAGTAAATACATCTGTCTTAGAAAAAGACATCTAATACTTGTTTGTACAATTTGAATTTTGGGATATAATTTGGACTAAGTGACCAATGTTCTTAGCCCTTTTCTACGAATTTAAACTTATTAACAGTTTAACAATTAAACAAAAAAAAACAAAAACAATTAAACAGTTGTAACAATTATTGAACGAGTAAAGTATGTTAGTTATAATAGAAATTGAATTTTTTTATATTTAGGATGTTTTAGTAGATGTTTTTTAGGGACCTTGTGGTCCCTCTTATCAAGTCACTGGGTCTATTTCTCTTTAGTCGTCGTCTTCCGAAGAATTCCTTCATTGGTAGTGAATTGACTTCGATGTTAGGGTGAACTACTATTTTTATGTGATGTCTTCTGCTTATGTTTATTATCTCTTCTTCCACTGTTGGTATTTTTAGGTCGCGATGGATGTCGATGTTAGGTATGTACCAGTCCGCATTGATTATGGTTCGTAATATTTTTGATTGTTGTCTTTGGATTATGGCGATGTTTGTTTTCTTTGACGTTCCCCAGAGTTGTATCCCGTATGTCCAGATAGGTTTGATAATGGATTTATATAGTAGTAATTTATTGGTTGTCGAAAGTTTAGAATTTTTACGCAGGAGCCAGTGCAGTTGATTATATTTTAGTTTAATTTGGTCCCTTTTTTTTGTATGTGGTATTTCCAGTTAAGTTTGTTGTCCAAGTGCATACCAAGATATTTGGCCACATTGTCGATTGGAATAGTTTTGTCTTTTATTTTTATTGGGATTGGAGAGTAGTTTGATTTAGTGGTAAATATTACTTGTTGGGTTTTGTCTTCGTTAATTTGTATACTCCATTCGTCAAACCATTGCATTGTCTTATCCAGAAGTAGTTGTGCTCGAGTAGTTACAGTGTCCAGGTTTTCATCGGATATCAGCAGAATAGTATCGTCAGCAAAGGTTGCCATCATGGTTGTAACTCCACTCGGTAGAGGGATGTCAGCAGTGTAGAGGACATATAGTAGTGGTCCCAATACAGATCCTTGCGGTACACCAGCTCTTGTCTGTAGTATTTTGGATTGTTGGTCATTATATTTTACGAAGAAGTGGCGTTCGCTTAGGTAACTTTCAATGATTTGGTAGAAGTCTAGTGGAAGTAAGTTTTGAAGTTTGTATAGTAGTCCTTTGTGCCAAACTTTGTCGAAAGCTTTTGCTACGTCAAGAAACACCCCTATGCAGTATCTTTTTTCCTCTAGGTCCGTTGTGATTTTGGTAACTACCCTGTGAATTTGTTGGATAGTCGAGTGTTGTCTGCGAAAGCCGAATTGATGGTCTGGTATCATTTTATTATTAGTCAGTATTGGCTGTAGTCGATCATAGATTAATTTTTCGAATATTTTCCCTAATATGGGGAGTAAACTTATTGGTCTGTAGGATGAAGTAGTCTTTGCGTGTTTACCAGGTTTAAGTATTGCAATTATCTGCGCAACTTTCCAAGTTTTTGGAAAATATTTACGTCGAATTAATGCATTATAGAGATTTCGTAAGTATATCATGGCTTGTCTGGGTAGTTGGGTTAATATCTTTCCGTTAATAGAGTCATATCCTGGAGCCTTCTTGTGGTCAATCCTTTTTTTGATGCAGTGTTCGATTTCATTTATTGTAACTTTTTTTTTTTTACGTTGGTGATGAGTGTGTTTGAGCGTGAAGGTAGGACAGCCGTATTGCCCTTGTCGTTTGTGAATACTTCTTCGAAGTGCTTAGCCAGAATATTTGCTTTGTCTTGATTGGTTCTGGCCCAAGATCCGTCTGGTTTCTTTAGAGGAGTTTGATGTACTATTTTGTTCTTGAACTTTTTAGTAGCTTTCCAAAGTGAATAGTTGGTCTCAGAAGTTGGGGTCAGATTTTTTAAGTAGTCATTAAATTGATTGTTTTGGATTGCCTTAAGTTTTGCTTTGAGTTCTTTGGTTGCTTTGTTGTATTTTGATTTGTCTTGGGGTAGTCTAGTGATTTGCCATCGTTTTCTGAGTTTTCTTTTTTCGTCTATCTGTTGTCGAATTATAGTTGGTGTAATATTGTTGTGTATTTTTGGTGTATTGATTGGGGTTGTTTTAGATACTGCAGCAGTTATTATGTCGTTAATGTGAACTACAGCTCGTTCGACGTCATTTTGCGATTGTAGTGGTACATTAAGTAGTAGATGTCGTCCTATATATTCCCGAAAAGAGTCCCAATCGGTTTTTTTGTTGTTGGGACGAATTAGTTATGGGAGTTATTTTACACGAGTATTTGAGTTGGATAGGGGAGTGGTCCGATGAAAGTTCAAATCTAGACTTAATGTTTAATGTCTTTAGTTGGATGTTCTTAATGATGCAAAAGTCGATTAAGTCCAGTGTTTTATTTGGATCAGTAGGCCAGTAGGTAGGTTCGCCGGTGCTTAGATATCTACAGTTATTTTTACGGATTGCTTTTAGGAGGTTTTTGCCTTTAGTGTTGGATATCCTCGAACCCCAGTCGATGTGTTGTGCATTGAAGTCTCCAGCTGTTATAAATCTGCACCCTAGTGATTTGATGTAGTCTTCGTACTGTAGAGTAGTAATAATATGCTTAGGTGGGCAGTATAGGGCTGAAAGTACTAATGGTCCGTCTTTGTCTTCTATTTGGATTGTAGTCGATTGAATGTGTTCGTAGTTATGATGTTCTAATTCAATGCAGCTGATTTTGTTGTTAATTATAATAGCTGTGCCACCGTGTGCGGTTCCGTCAGGGTGATTTGTGTTGTAGATGCTATATCTTGGTATTTTGAAAAAGCTTTTAGCAGTGAAGTGTGTTTCTGCTATCATTAAAACGTCGACGTGATTGTCTTTTATAAATTGTTTAATTCTAGTGCATGTTGGTTAAGTCCATTCGCGTTCCAGATGATGATATTAAGTTCTTTATGCATGTGGTCCATTAAGTTTCGTCGTTAGGATGGTCAATATTTGTAGCATATTCGTCATTTGTTGAATAAGGTTCTTCATCATATCACATCATCACCTTTACACTGGTTAAGGAAACGTATTTTCCACAAGGAGATACTCACTTCAGTGGAACTGAAATGCTCCACTTCTAGAGACATACTCTCTTTCATAAGGGAGGTAGTACGTCTGTTAGGTTAACTCCAACCCCCCGACACAATAGATCTTTCAGGTCGCAGTGTCGTTGCCACGCGGGCATGGGTTGTACAAGAGGAAAAAAAAAATTAAAAATCCTCTTATAGGTTGCCATGGTGAAGACGGCTACACTATATATAAACCTAAGTGCGACCCAACAACAAAAGCACTTCTTAAGAAAACTATATCAGCTGTTAATTTTTATCCGTACCGCATTATGGAGCAAGAAGAACAATACAATCATCTCCAGCTATTCCATCCACTTCGACTCTGGAAGAAGCACAGAGAGAGTTTAGAATCTTAAAAAAATTGTTGCAAAAAGAATTTGTGAGTCTGGATGATCAACAGAGTATGGATGTCGTCTATAACAAATGCTTGATATTGCTCGAGAACTTAGTAAAAGGGACGGGGGGCCAACATCTTGGGCACTATGGCTTACCACAGCCATAGTATCAGCTGAAACTTTTGACAGCCGTGATTACTTAAGAGAAATGTTATATGATATCGACGACCTATCCAAGAGGATTTTGGAAAACTAAAACTACTTAGTTGCAATCAGAAGCAAATTTATGATGAAATCATTGAAAGCTTTAAATCAGCAGATAGTAGCATTTTGTTTTAAGACGCTCCAGGTGGGACGGGAAAACTTTTCTCATTAACCTGTTACTTGCTAAGGTTAGAGAGAATCGAAAAATCGGCATTGCTGTCGCTTCTTCTGGAATAGCTGGAACACTGTTGGAGGGAGGCAGGACTGCGCATTCCGCATTCAAGTTACCTCTAAATTTAAACACTTTTAAAACTCCTCCTTGCGCAAATGATGCAGCTAATGAAATCAGTGCTTGCCTTTTACTTAGGTTTAATGCTCTTGACATGAAATTCAAATCTATAGATTCAGTAGTACATATGGAAGAAGTAGTGCATTACCCACAGGAATTCCTACAAACTCTCAATCCCCCAGGCATTCCTTCACATAAGCTAACATTAAAAGTTGACGCCCATGTTATGCTCTTAAGGAATTTAAACCCTCCCAAAATGTGCAACGGTATTAGATTGCAGATAAAAGTTCTCCAAAAGAATTTGATAGAGGCGATAATTCTTACTGGATGCGGGCAAGGAGAAATTGTGTTCATTCCTCGCATCCCGCTTATTCCATCTGATTATCCGTTTTGTTTCAAACGGCTGCAATTCCCAATGAAGGTTTGTTTTGCCATGACAATAAATAAGGCTCAGGGCCAGTCCTTAAAGAAGGCTGGGGTTGATTTAAGGGCAGACTGCTTCTCTCATGGCTAACTATATGTGGCATGCTCGAGAGTTTGCTCACCTCACAGTCTGTCCATTCTACGGCCTGAGGGAAAAACGACAAACATAGTTTACATAGAGGTGTTGAAGAAATAAGGTAACCCAATGGCAGTTCTAAGATTTATAAAACACCTTGGATGAATTCGACAGATCCATTCTTCTTCTTCCTTTTATCAGCAAGGCTATGATCCGAAAACAAGGGATCACAACCCTCCCACTTCACCGCATTTCTACTGATCCGCCTGTGGGGTTCGCCTATTTGACCTCAGGAAATATCGGCAGGCCTGCCGATTTTAGATCACTCGGTTACTGAGGCCAATGAAATGCCGATGTCGTCGCATTTGTCTGATCCAGGCGTTTATAGGCCTGCCTTTCCTACATCGCGATGTCTTTCGAACGTGCATTGATATTGCCTTCTTAACAGGGTTCAAATGATCTTTTCTTTGAACGTGGCAATACTGAGCCGGTCGCGCTCTATTTTTTGTACGATGGTTTCCTTGATGTGAAAGCTTCCACGGATCTTCGAACTTCTTATTCGATCAAGCTTTGTCACTCCTGCTGTCATGCGAAGCATCTTCATCTCAGCTGCCGTTTCATGCGTTTTGTATATCGTCCAACATTGTGAACCATATGTGAGCGCTGGACGTACAACTGCGGTGTAGAGCCTTCCCTTCAACTTAGGTGGCATTTTTCTGTCACAGAAGATAGCGGAATTTTCTCGCCACTTCATCCACCCTACGCTTACGCGATGATTGATGTCGTCATCACAAGTTGCTTTGCTATTGATCATAGATCCCAGATATTCGAACTTTTCGCACTTGGGAAGCACTGTTCCATTCAAATGAATGTCTGGATTAGGCCTGAGTGGATCAGAGAACGGGCAGCACAAGTACTTTGTCTTTTTTGAACTAATGCGATACCCATTTCCCTCCAAAACGTCCACCCACACATTAAGTGCTCGTTGCAGGGATGTAGGATCCTCACTTATGATGGCTCCATCATCAGCAAAGAATAACTGATGTACCTTGGGGTCCATCACTTTACCTTCAAGCAGATAATCAAGGACTGTAATAAAGAGCAAAGGACTTAAAACGCTTCCCTGGTGCACCCCGACTTTGATTGCGAACTCTTCGGTTACTCCAGCGGGTCATCTTACTCTTGTCTTTGCTCCTTCGCACATGTCCATAATCATCTGTACATAGGTTTCTGGAACCCCTCGATGTCATAGCGCCACCCATATCAGATCTCGTGGTTGTCTGTCGAATGTCTTTTCAAAGTCAACCAATACAATATGCAAATCCCTTAAGGAATCACGATGTTTTTCCATTATGATCCTTATACTTTGGATTGCATCTGTGGTTGATTTACCCGAGACAAACCCGCATTGATCATCAGATAGCCGTATTATTTTTCGCATTGGACCACCTAATACCCGCTCAACGATCTTCATGGTGTGTGACATCAGCTTGATTGAACGGTAGTTATCACAGTTTCGTGTATCACCCTTCCCTTTGTATATAGGGAGAAAGTAACTTTCCCTCCGTTGATTCAGCATTGGATCACCTCTCACGAATTTGGAGATGAGAATTCTGAGCCATCTGAACCCGATGTCTCCCATCTTTTTCCAGAACTCAGAGGGTATCTCGTCTGGCCCAACCGCTTTTCGTTTTTTGGAGTATTTGACCGCCTCACTAACTTCTTCGACTGTAATGTCGGGTATTTCTTCACAGTTAGGGGTGGCTCTTGGAAAGTATAGCCGGGGAAACTGTTCATTTAAAAGCTCTTCACAATACTGCCGCCACCTCTGCAGAATTTTGTCGTCATCCACAAGAAGCTGGCCATGAGCATTGCTAATGAACTTTGGCGAACGAATCTCCTGAGCATTCTTCCTTCTTTGGGCGGCTATTTTGAAGATAGTGGCGCTCTTGTTCATATTGTGTCTTCGCAGCTCCTGCATAGCCTGGTTTGCATCAGCAACCGGTTAAAATATTTTCTCCAGCTCCAGATACAGGCCCTCCGTACTCTCTGCTTGAAGATGGGCGCACTTCTTCTTCGCTTTTTTCTTGCAGCATCTGTATTCCATTTCGAGGCGAGCTTTTTCGTCACTATTATTAGAGGGGCACTGTGACCAAGCTTTTAAAGCCGCTTTCTTCTAATTTATCTCTTTCTTAGCTTCATCACTCCACCACCATGTTTCTTTGGCGTGTTGATGGTGGCCTTTTGAAGCTCCTAGCAGTGATTTGGCCTTATTTAAGCAAGTTCGCTGTAGGGAATCCACATATTTTGTGCTCTGCACTCTTCATCCTCAGCTCCGTTGATGGTGTGAGAGAGGTAATTTTTCATTACGAAAACAAAAGCCTCGCCTTTTTCTTTGTCCAGATTGTACCACTTGATTTTCTCAGAGACCCTTGTTTGTTTGCTTTTCTTCGGTGTTTTCATAAAAATTTCTGTTAGCGGGAGACGGTGTTGCCGAGCGATTGCCTCTCCCAGGATCATTTTGCTTCATGAAACTGGCTACCAAATGGTAGTCAATCTGAGTTTCATCTCCACCACTGCTGTAAGTGATCAGGTGTCGGCTTTGTTTGAAGAACATGGTATTTAACACGATAAGACCGTGTGATTTGCACATGCTTAGGATGTCTTCACCAGGAAGGTTGCTGGTGCCATATCCAAGTCCTCCATGGCAGTCTTCATAGTCTTCGTTTGACTTTCCGAGATGTCCATTCAAATCTCCTCGAACAAACAGAAATTATTCCTTTGGGATGTTCTTAAGGAGATTGTGGAAATCTAGCCAAAATGCATCTTTATCTCTTTGATTGCACCCATTGTGGGGAGCATATGCACTGACAATATTGCACACCTCTCCTTGTATTACTAGTTTGAGAGACATCAAACGGTCGCTGGACTTCGAAATGCTCAAGACGGTACCAAGTAGCTCTGCCGCAAGGATGATACCGATTCCGTTCTTAGACTTTTCCGTTCCGTAGTAGAACATCTCGTAATCTTTTGTCCTCACGTCCAAGAAACGTGCCCGATTCCCGGTGTTTTTCCATTTCGTCTCTTGGACACACAAGATGTCCACCCGCCTTCTATTCGTCATCTCTTCCAGCTCGTAACTTCGACCGGTCATGCTTCCAACGTTCCAACTCGGGACCCTCAAATTGCATCCAAACTGTTTCATTATTTTGCTAGCCCCCGGAATCCGTATAGCTCTGACCCGAACATTTCTGCTCGGTCCAGGATCAGTACCATGCACAGCAGTGGTAGTGCCTGGCGGGGTAGTGCCTTTCCTTTTTGCAAGTATTACCATAATGATACAGTTTTGCAATACAATTTTTTGCACCATATTGCGATGGTGTTTATTGTTTGACACGTGCATGCTCCTGTTTTAGTATTGTTTGATCTTTCTTCTATGACACCGGTGATCTCCAGTCGTGCCAACCCACGGACTCGTATGCACACTTGTAGGAGGGTTTTTAAGGTAGTATATGTGTCGCTGGGCTCACTTGGGTGTTATATTGCCTAGATCTGATTTGTCCCCTTAGTCGCCTTTTACGACAAGCGCTGGTTGTTGGGGGGCGCTGCAGTTATATTCTTAACCCGTCCCTGCACGGGGATAATTCGACAGCTCCATTAGTATTCATATAAATACCGGGTCTTAGAAAAGTACCTGCCAAGGGTGCGGAATGCTGCGCAGATTTTACCTCCTCGTGGTGCATTCTGGTTAACACTAATATTATCTGCTTCATTAGTACGTCTTCGAACTAAATAGTTACACAGTTTATAAAAATTATAGTTTGGCCGAATATACACAAAAAAACGAGTTGAGCTCTTATTATCAGCTGAAACACCTGTCAACTACAACTAAAAATCGGCGATCTATTTTGGAAAACTTATACTTCGCTATATCACAGAAGGGACAAACGAGGCAATAGATTTAACCAGCAGATACAACGTTGAAAGATCTACGAATGAAATATCGACTAAGTTTCTGGAAAATGACACGTTTTCTGGAAAATGATTGTAGAAGCCTTCATTTGTTACATTTTCAGGAGTATACCAAAAAATGTTTTAAACAAACTTATTTTTTCCAATTTGTATTCCCTTAACTGGATTTTTCTGAAAACGTATCTCTAGAAAGTATCTCTCAATAAAATAAATGCATGGTACGTACGATTAAAATACTTAAAAAAATGAAATGTACATATCTAAGACTTTGCAATGAAAATAGCTTATGGCCATGAACGGAGCCGGGTGGGTCAGCTAGTTTATTATAAATTTCTCTATATAACGATGATCTCGCTTGCTCCTTGAACTCGTCTCTAAACTTGATGTCTAAGTTTTGTATGAAGGCGTAAAAAAATAGATCTCCAACTATCCACATTGTCCAACGTTACATTTAGCTTTAAGCTGTATTTTCGACCCAATTATGTCCACTTTTTATAAAATAAAGTTGTTGTGGTAATAGCATGCACTACTGTAAGCCAATGAAGCCAAATATCTGAAAGTGATTCTAGATAAGAAACTTCATTGGTCTAAACACGTCGAGTCGAAAACATCTAAGGCGCTCTCAGTCTTCTGGCAGTGTAAGGGTGCTTTTGGCAAGACTTGGGGCTTATCACCAAATAAGGTTCTCTGGATCTACCCGGCTATGATAAGACCATTCCTCGCATATGCGTCAGTTGTTTGGTGGAAGGGGCTCTCGCGTAAATATGTGGTTGCACGAAACTCCAAAGAACGGCTTGTCTCAGCTGCTCGGGAGCTTTCCTGAGTACGCCTGGCTCTGCTCTAGACGCTTTGCTGAACTTACCTCCCGTTGATACTTATATCATGGGTTGCACTATCAAAGCCATCCATCGTCTTAGGCGTGGCGGTTTTTGGTATACTCCACACTGGAACTTTGATGAACTTGCGAGTAACATATGCAAGTGCAACGCCACAACCCACGGTCAGTCCCCCCAAACCTCCAGGAATTGGGTCCCCGACAGCAAGCACCATTTCCCTTACATCAGCGGAAGACACCAAAACCAATCTGGCTGAGTCAACAATAATAACCTATAAAAGGGGAGAATCAATCAATACCAAGAGACCAGTATTTCGATTATAGCCATTGTTGACTGCAGCGACGCTTAGGACGGCGAGTCAACATAGGTTAAGTACTAAGTTATAAGAGAATACAATAAAAAGGTCCCCGTTGACCAATAAGCGAAATTTAAAAAGTTGTTTTTTTTATCTCGCGGTGCAACGTAAAACGTAACTGGCGCAGTCGGTATTCCTCTATTCGGCGGAAAAAGAGGAAAGTGAAACGAGTAATAGACTTTTTTTTTGCGTTTAAGAACGAAACAAAAGTGCAATAAAAACACAAAAAAAAAAAAACGGGAGCACAATAAGTGAATAAGTGACAATCACAGTGCAATAAGTAGAGCTCAAGTGGAGCCAAGTGAAAAAAATTCTCACAGTGTTCATAAAGGCGGTAAACAAAGTGTAGTGAGGCAAAATTTAACAATTGCACGAAGAAACAAGCCAAAGAACAGTAATATAATGGCTCAACAACAAGCATCGATAGAGCAATGTCTCTTGACATTAACAGAACTATTAGCAAGACAAAACCCTCATTCGAGTTGGAGGGCAATAGTTGAAAAAGAAATAAAATATGTCCAACCGTTCAGTGGTGAATCAAAAAATTGACCTTCCTTTATTGAAACAATTGACCAAGTATTAGAAGAGTTCGGTGAACAAGCCCCTCTGGTGTTTAGAGTAATTTATAATGAAAAAATTACGGGTGCAGCAAAAAATTATCTGGCAAATAATGTACCGACAACCTGGGAGGAGTGTAAGGCGAAACTTAAAATCCATTACAAATCAACAAAGGATCAATCCACCATCATCAAGGATATCAATAATATTAAGGTATTTACTATTAGTCAATTATTAGATGTAATACAAGACATTGTAAATAATATCACAGAATGTGCAGCGTTTAGTGATGAAGGTCTAGAAATAGCCACCTGCCTTAATAGCGCACTTATCCTTAAAATTAAAGAAGTAACAGCAGGCGCTTTAGCCGCTGAAATTTACAATAAATATTCACTCTCAAGTATTAGGACAATACTACACAAATACATAGGTCAGGATAAATATAATCTAAACATAGAAAAGGTACACAAAACACACCACCAACATAAGACACAAAACTTTAAAAAACAAAATTTCCGGACACAAAATAACCCTAACTACCACTACAATGGCAACAGGCCTCAACAATCAGGACAAGTTAGACAAAATGAATTAGGGCAAATAAGACAAAATACTAATCATAATAATCAGTCAAATCAGTTTAGATTCCAAAATAACAACTATAGGAACTCTGGGCAATACAGATCAGGACAACGTAGGATAGAGCCTATGGATGTAGATGCACTCAGTAAAAAGGAAGAGGTTAATCAGATAGAAAATAAGTTTTTTATCAACTAGCCTCGGATAACAAAAAAATATTTACCCAAATAACCATAGAAAGCAACGATTTTGTAGCCTTGATTGATACAGGGTCTACAATCAGCCTTCTAAACTCTAACCGAGTTCCACATGAATTATACAAAAAGATCACAGAAAATTCTATAAAAATTAACTCCATTCAAGGTTTAGTGAACGAAAAAACAGAACAAGTTAAAACTAAATGTCCAGAACAATTCAAAATGTCCGACAATGCTAGAATGAGATGGACAAAAATAGGATTGAACAAACCATACGACTTTCTTATCGGAATGGATTGGATTGGACAAAATGCTAAATCAATAGATTTGCAGAACCAGGAAATTGTATTAATGAATGATGTGCGTCTTCCATTTTTAAGTAAATTACTGGACGAAGTAAATGGGCTAGAAGCAAGTGAAGTTAGCCACATTCAAACAAATCACCTAAATGAACTCGAAAAGCAATCTATTGAGACACTCCTAAACAAGTATAAAAAACTTATATTTAAAGAAGGAGATCAATTGACAAACACAAACACACAACAGACCAACAAATTAACTCAAAACTATATAGGTACCCACCAAAACATGAGGCAGAGGTACGCAAACAAATGGATGAAATGGAAATACAGGGGATTATTAGGAAAAGCAATAGTCGATATAGTTCATCTATTGTAGTTATTCCAAAAAAGAAAGATAATTCAGGAGTACAAAAATATAGGATTGTAGTTGACTATAGAAAATTGAATCAAGTTACAGTAGATGACAAGTACCCCCTTCCGAATATAGATAGTATTTTAGACAAATTAGGCAAAGCTCAATATTTTAGCACCTTAGATTTAGCTAAGGGCTACCATCAAATCCTGGTAGCAGAACAGGATATTCAAAAAACTGCTTTCGTAACACCATCGGGCCTATATGAATACGTCAGGATGCCGTTTGGACTAAAGAACGCACCTGCTACGTTTCAAAGACTGATGAATAATATCCTCCGTGAATATATAAACAAAATCTGTGTTGTCTACTTAAACGACATACTGATATTTTCCACAAGTCTAGAAGAGCACATAGCGTCACTAGATAAAATATTTAAGAAATTACAAGATCATAATTTAAAAATCCAAACTGACAAATGTAGTTTTATGAAACATGACACTGAGTTTTTAGGACACATCTTAACAAAAGAAGGGATAAAACCAAATCCCAACAAAATAAAAGATATTGATAATGTATGCTTACCAAAAACTGAAAAACAACTCAAGGGATTCTTAGGTATGACAGGTTACTACCGTAAATTCATAAAAGATTACGCTAAGGTAGCATACCCCATTATAAAATACCTAAAGAAAGATGAAAAAATAAACATAAATGACCCACAATACATATCTGCATTTGAAAACCTGAAAGCGTTAATTACTGCACACCCCATCCTAAAATTTCCAGAATACGACAAACAATTTGTCTTAACAACGGATGCATGCAATAACGCCATTGGTGCCGTACTATCACAAAACGGACACCCAGTTTGCTTTATGTCAAGGACACTCAACAGCCACGAAAAGAATTATAGCGTTACAGACAAAGAGTTTTTGGCAATCGTATATTCAGTTAATTATTTCCGTCCATATCTTTATGGAAACAGATTTAAAATCGTAACTGATCACGCACCTATTAAGTATTTACATAGCAAATACAAAGGTAAGGAATTTTCGCAGCGAAACCAGAGATGGTTATTAAAACTACAAGAATATAATTTCGAAATAGAATATCTTAAGGGAAAAGAGAATAAGGTAGCAGACTTCCTGAGTAGATTAGAAAATACACCCAAGATTGAGGACACCAACGACTATGAGTCAAATATGGAATTAACAGAAACTATGCATTCGGTAGAAGAACAACAGCTAGATCACATAGGTATTAAAGAAGAAATCGTTAACAAGTACAAAACACAACTTATACTAACATACAACGTTAACAAAGAAATTGAGATATTGCATAAAAGAAGAATCATATCCCTGAACCCACTCGAAGGAATAAATAAAATCAGAGATGTATTAGTAAGGTTCATAAAGAAAGGAACGACTGGATTATTTTCAGAAGTTGAAGACCATCACTACAATATAGTCCTACAAGTTATAATACAACTATTCTCACATGATAGAAGTATCAGATTCATCAGGTGTTCACAGAGGGCTGCCGAAATCCAAACCGAGGAGGAGGCACACAGACAAATCGCTATATACCACACAAAAGAATCAATGCACAGTGGCATTAATGAAACATACTACACACTTAAAGACAAAATATATTTTCCCAAGTTTCACGAACAAATACAGTTAATTATAAATAATTGCAAAATATGTCAGGAGATAAAATACGACAGGAAACCGATAAAACCTAAGTTTCATATCACTGAGACTCCAACTCACAAAAACGAAATCATACACTTAGACATCTTTCATATAAAAAAGAAAACCTTTGTAACAATTATTGACAAACTAACCAAATTTGCAGTAGCTTAGCGATTACCGATAGAAATTGGAGAAGTAAGAAAGAAATATTAATCGAACACTTTTCTAAATTTGGAAAACCCAACAGGATTATCACAGACAATGAGTTTAAGTCAGAACAAATTATACAGTTTTTGAGGGAAAATAACATCGAAGTTCATTGGACTAAACCAAATAGTCATACAGGCAATTCAGACGTAGAAAGGCTACGCTCCACAATATTAGAGAAAATTACAGGCATAGAAGAAAAAGATCTCTCAATTGAAATGAAAATACAATTAGTGTTAGATAACTATAATAATCGATTTCATTCTACAACTAGGACAACACCCAGAAAAGCTAAAGAAGAAGTTGACAAACAGATATTGAATAACAGAATACACGAAACTAAAATCCAAAAAATAAATAAACTTAACGAAAAACGGGAAGATTACCTTGAAGAAAGACAGGAAGGACCCATAAAAAATTATAAACATGTTAGGCATAAAGATGAAACTAGATATAAAATTAAGAAATTAAACAATATACACTTAACAAACATTAAAAGACAACATAAATTTGCAGGTTCTACTCCTAACAATAATACTTTTACTACCAACAGTACACGGAACACTACAAATAACACCAATCAATGAACAGTCAGGATATTTAAAGATGAAGGTTGAATCAATTCAAATCACCAACCAAACTAATATTATTGTACGTCTTATTAACCCAGAAGAAATTCTACAAACAATAATTCTCCTTAGAACAAACCTAAAACATATACAAATAGAAAACAAAGAGGTAGTTCATCAGAGAATAGAAACATTGATAGCTAAAGTTAATTCAATAATGCCTAGAAAAGCAGAAAGACAGAAACGAGGGCTATTGAATATAGTAGGAAGTGTAGAAAAATGTTTTTTCGGAACTATGGATGATAGTGACAGGCAGACCATTTTTAACCATTTAGAATCTCTAGAAGAAAATACACACAACTCAATCAACACCATAAACGACCAAGTCAAAATTAACCAACATTTTAATGAAACTATACATTCCTTACAAACCGTCATAATCAACGACAGGCAAAAAATCCTGGAGGCTTACAATAAAGTAGATAGCGTTATAAATAATATTTTAAGACAACAATTATTTTTAGACCAGATCACTAAATTAAGTTTTATAGAAAATAAAATAAGCCAAATACAGGATAACATTGTATCAGCAAAACATAATATTGTTCACCCAAGTATCCTTACGATGGATGAAATTGACGAGTATGCAATTGATTTCTATAAATTAAAATTGTTAAAAGTAGGCGTTACTGAATATCGAAACAATTTCTTTGTAATTGCAATAAAAGTTCCAAGAAATTATGTATCAGTCGAAAAAAGACTAATAACACCATTACCAAATACAGAACATTTTGAAATAGATAGTAAGGTTGAGTAAATCGTAGAAATAGAAAATAAAACTTATACTTTTCAACCCGATGTAACTATAAAGGAATTCAAATTAAGTAAACACTGTGTTATAACCAAAAATTGTAAACTAATATACAATAATGAGACCCAAATATTTCCTATAGATGATACTACGATTTTAATAAAAAATGCTAACAAAAATATGCTTAAGCAAAACTGTGACGAACGAAAAATTGTACTAAATAAATATTACTTAATTAATTTTTCCAATTGTCAAATAATGTTGTTAAATGACTCATTCGAAAATAAACAAAAAACTTTCCAAGATATATACTTTTATCCCGATAGTAGCATTAACACCACCTTTGTCAAGGCGATTACATTTGATGATATAATCTCTAGTAATTTTGAAAATGTTCACAAAATAAAAGAATTAAAACTACACAAAAATATATCGTACGGTTTAAGTCTTAGCATTGTAATAAGTTTAATTATTGTAGCATCTATTTTTACGCATTGTTGTACTAAATCATATAAAGTAAAAAGAATTGAAAATAAAATTCAGGAGAATTTTCACTCAAACCGAGGAGGAGTAACATATGCAACTGCAACGCCACAACCCACGGTCAGTCCCCCCAAACCTCCACGAATTGGGTCACCAACAGCAAGCACCATTTCCCTTACATCAGCGGAAGACACCAAAACCCATCTGACTGAGTCAACAATAATAACCTATAAAAGGGGAGAATCAATCAATACCAAGAGACCAGTATTTCGATTATAGCCATTGTTGACTGCAGCGACGCTTAGGACGGCGAGTCAACATAGGTTAAGTACTAAGTTATAAGAGAATACAATAAAAAGGTCCCCGTTGACCAATAAGCGAAATTTAAAAAGTTGTTTTTTTTATCTCGCGGTGCAACGTAAAACGTAACTTGCGCGACACTTATCTTACGACTCCTGTCTTATGGATATGCCGTCTGATGCAATGACACCAGAACTCCAGCTGATGCGCAAATTCAGAGTCGACTTTCCTTGTGTCCAGGACTGACTCGGTCAGAGTCTGAGCCGGGAATGGAATGTAGTCGTATTTTCACGGATGGTTCCAAAACCAGTCAAGGGCCTGGCGCTGGTGTCTTCGCGGAAGTCGACAACATTAGACTTCACTTCTCGTTAGGCAAATATGCGTCTGTTTTCCAAGCGGAAACTTATGCAATCCTAATGGCCATGAACTATGTTGTGAAGAACAAGTGGAAGGGACATAGCATTTGTGTCTGTAGTGACAGTCAGGCTGCGCTTAAGGCCTTGCTTAACCCTTAACCACTTCCAAAATAGTTCGTGAAACCAAAAACTCTTTG
Organism: Brachypalpus laphriformis; assembly: GCA_945910035.1. Lineage (NCBI taxonomy): Eukaryota > Metazoa > Arthropoda > Insecta > Diptera > Syrphidae > Brachypalpus > Brachypalpus laphriformis. Next base: position 141,065,177 of record OX246754.1, read on the forward strand.
AACTCGGTCGCAAGGCTGAATTATCTGTCTCTTATCTGGGCACGATTACGATTTCCGTGGAAACGCGTTTTGAAGACGGAATTTGTTGTTTTCTCCATGAAAAAAGCACAAAATATAAAGTATCAAAATTCTCGTTTTCGCCTAGTGTAGGAGATATTAAGGTTTAGAAGTTTAAATCGGGTTGGATTTGGAGGTGTTCCATGAAAGGATCAAAAACACAAAATGTCAAACCATGACGAAAAATACAAAATCCATGCGTTGGAACATTTTTTGATGGCAACTGCTGCCATATCAAAATAAATGATGTTTTGGCCATCATTTTGTGCTTCGTGAGCAAAATGCTCGTGACTTGGAAATACCAGCAACTAAGCGAACGGCGCCAAGGAAATGGTGAATGTGAACTAAGCTGTGGCATCATTAATGATTACTACAGTTGTTGCAGAGAAGTAGCTGAAGTAATATCATCTCACTCAGATATAATTCTTGGAGGAGAAGGCAAGACAGTTCAAATAGATGAAACATTTCTAACAAAACGAAAGTATAATCGGGGCAGCGTAACAGACCAAATGACGATTACTGTTCTTGGTTTGTACTGCAAAGAAGACAAAGAAGGGCTATTCTTTAAAGGCAACTCAAAAAAAAGGCAGATTTAGAATAGAACATAGAACATAGAACATAGAATAGACATAGAAAAATATACCGACAAAAATACGAGTCGCGTCTGCACCGATAGTGCAAAACAGTATTCTGGGGTGGAGAAATTGTTTAGCAAAGATACGGTGCACTTGCAAACAAACCACAGCAAAGGGGAATATGTGGAGAAAAACAACCCTATAAACACGATTAACGACTTGGAGAACCAGAACAAGCAGTTAAAACGAACCATAGTGTGCAGAAGATCACCTAAGCTCCTACATCAATACATGGCACTAGACTTTTGAGCGCACTTTTCATAGCAATACAATTTCTATTACAAAGCTAAAATTTACAAATTATTATATGAAAATGTCTACACATCCTCAACTGCAATATTTCAGTAGAAACTACGTCCAGTGTTGCCAACAGTGGGTAAGTGGCGCGCTTCGCGCGATTCATTTATTTAAACTCCGCTTTCCGGAGGGGTTTAGCCGCTCACGCGACTTCGTCGTTCCGCTAAGGGTATGTCAACAACTGTCAGGCAGGCGCCTGGGGCTAAGTCTAAGTGTCTTATATCCCCTTTTTTGTAACAGAGATCTATAAGAAAATATCGTCAATGGCTGGCAACACAGACATTAGTTTTTTTTTATTCACTTAATACCCGAAATGCACCGGGTATTAAGGCTATTGAAATATGGGTTGTCAAAAGTCAATTTTCAAAGTTCGATATCTCGAAAACTGAGCCAGCCAATAAAAAAATTGTACTTATTATTTTTTGTTCAGTGGGTCGAGATCTATTAGAAAACATCAAAACATCGTGGCGCCACGGATATCGTAATATCCCCTCTGAGGATTCAGTCGCGATGTTTTTTTTTTAATATTTAACCTGAATACAGTCCTCTTAAGAATTGCTGTTTCCTAGCGAAACAATATGCACATATTTACATAAAAGCTGCACATGTGTACAAGAAAATAAAACAACTCGTAAAACTATGCGACATTCTTTTATCGCATAAATAGTGTCTTTGTGCTACTTTAACTATGCAACATTTTGTTATTGCAAAAATTGTTCATGCCCATAACTATGCAAACTAAATTCTGTTCCACGTGCAAATAAATTAATATTCTAAGAGAAATCCCATAGGAAAAAATAAACTTATAAACCTTAAAATCTCCTGAACTAGGCGAAAACGAGAATTTTGGTACTTTACATTTTGTTCTTATATCATCGAGATCTACAAAACTGCGTTTTCAAAACATGTTACCACGGAAATCGTAATATAATAATGCAGGTCCTCCATGTTGAATTTAGAGCAACCTTGGCTACTTCTAATTTGTTAACGAAATGGCTTTTCATACTTAAATTTGAAGATATTTTCATGCGAGGGTAGTCGTACTCCTTCACGATTTCTATATCCTCTCCAGCAAACTTCCAGCTTTCATTGCGACAATAGCGACCACCCCCCTTCCTGAATATCATAACCTTAGACATACATATGTTCACAGTCAGATTTCATTTTCTACAATATTCTTCAAGGACTAAAATCATTTGTGTGAGACCATTAGTAGAGTCTGAAATCATGACTATGTCATCCGGATGAATGAGAAATTTGAATCTTCTACCGCACCATAAAACACCTCCACATAGCACATAGTTCAGATCATTTAAGAATAAGATGAATAAAAGTGTGCTCAAAATACAGCCCTGCTTTACCCCCATTGTTGTTGCAAATCATTCCGAAAAATGTTCGCCATTCCATACTGCGGATTCTGTGTCGACTAAGGATGTTCAGCAACCCCATGAGAGAAAATTTGTAAAATAGCGATCTTCTGTCGATAGAATCAAACGCTGCTCTGAAATCTACGAAGAAGGGATATAATTTCTTCTTCCTTTCCTGATAAGATTGGGCAATATTTGTAAGAATGAAAATCTGGTCGATAGATGAATGGTTATTTCTAAAACCTGCCTGGAAATCGTTCAGTAAGTTAGAGCTATAAACCCAAGACATAATTCGATCGTACAAAATTGAGGAAAATATTTTTAATGGACAATTTAAGAAGGATATACCTCTATACTTCTCTCCTACATTTGTGTCTCCTTTTTTGTGCAGCGGAAACAGAATTGCCTTACGAAAGCCCTGCGCTAGGATATCAGAGGAAAAAATTTCATTATACGCGGTGGTCGTGGATGAGTGGCTTTTAACGGCACTCAGCAGGTCGTTCATCAGAGGTTTGTGTGCACCAACAAAGTTGGTACCGTAGTCAGAGAAAATTTGAGTAGGGACCCCTCTTCGGGTGACGAAACGAGAAAAGGCTGCGAGAAACGCTGGTGTGGAGAGGTCACTAACCGCCTCCAGATGTATAGCTCGACTACAGAAACATACAAACAGACAAACGTAGCCCATTTCTATTAGACATCCCCCCCTGGAAGCTTCCCAACGTGAAAGATCCTGCGAAATCTATGCCGGTGTTAGTGAATGGAAGGGTGAAGTTGGTTCTTTCTTTAGGCTGTAATAGGACTGAGGGATGGTTATGGGAGTTGGGATTTGAAAAAGGACAGGAAACTAGGATGTGGATGGGACTTAAGGATGGGATGGGACGGAAAAGGAAAAGTGTCGGCTGCGAGGGACGTGGCATGCTTGCTATATGCTCGGCTTAACTCGCCGGAATTGAGGCGGTTCTTGCCCCCGCAGCACGACCAAACCTACTACAAAAACCTAAATCATGCCAAAAGTACTTACTTATTTTTCATCATTGAACGAACGGACGTTCACCACACTAAGGGCGCTGCAGATGATGTGGCAGCGTTGGCCTTTGCCCTCCAACCCATGAAGTCCTGCGGCCATTATATAGGACTTCCCAAGGACTGATGCTGCTGCGAGGTCACTCCACCATCACTGAAAGGGTTTTAGTCACCCTACCGCACCCCCTGAAAATTTCGCTTTAAAATGCCATCAAGCTAACATGGGCTTCATGATACAAAAACACACACTTTTCATAACCAAAGTATTCACAATTTATTTCTTTTCTTCATCAGCAAAACAAATAACTTCAAAAATGTGAGGGATAACAAAAACAAAAAAAAAAAACAAAAAAACTAAACTTTGTTTCTCCCACCGCGAACTATGCACCTCTTGTAAATCTTTTATTACCTTAATTATTCTACTTAAACTTATCGGTTTTCCTACCTAGAGAGAGCTCTATTTAGGTGTATGTAATATATATATGCACTTAAAACTAACGCGAAAAATAACGGACAGGGGAAACGAAATCTTTACACTTAGCTCCTATTTACTTATACAAATTTCACCTCACTAGCATACAAATATGAACATTAAAAAAAAATTATATATATATGGACATTTATAGATACGTAGATGGTATGTATACTTTCTGATAATTTAATATACCGTTTACGGCATTCACGAGAAACAAAAATCTTAATACGGAATCCGTATATACTATACATATACATATGTGGTTATATTTATTATGAAGGAATAATCCCTTCTCCGGGTGGGGCTTCTCTGGCGTAGTGGAGTTAGAGCACACACTCTTACTACTGAAGTAGATTCTACCATATTTCATCCAAAAATTATTTAACTCGGACTTCTTAAACGTAACTATATTTGCATAGATATGTATGTAAGCACTACAAGTGCGTGTGTATGTAGGTACAAGTATGTTTAAGGTTACTTGAATAATTAAAAAAAAAAAATTTGGCCGCCACGACTTGGGCTCTATGAGTCTATGGCCGCCTTGGTATCGACAAGGTAGTGTGGAGTCTAATTTTAAGTTTCGTTAGAAAAAATTTACAAAATAACCACTAATCACGCACCCCTTAAAATAGATTTGAATCTTGTAAACAAAAAACTATATTTTCTCCTTCACTGGCACACTTCCTCTGCGTTGACTTTTTAGTTTCCTTACTTTTCTATAATGGTACACTGCTTCTACTTTAACTTTTTAGTTTGCTTATTTTCTTATGGTATACTGCCTTCTCTAGGGAAGGTCTTTATAGGTAGCACTGCACTTTTAAAAAAAATATTTTTTATATGAAGGCAAGTGTTGCCTTCCACCACTTGATAAGGAATGTTATGTTGTATACCTCTATGGCTCTATGCCAGACCCGCAACGTCGACCAAGAATCCCTCTAGCCATACGGATTACTCCATGGTCTGATTTGAATTTAGCCGCTAATAAAAAAGGCAAAAAAAATAAAAAAAACTACCAACATCCCTTTCTTGCCCCATCTTTAAAAAGTTGGTTTGTGTCTGGGCTTAGCACAGTTTAAACTGGTCTAAATTGCAGTGACAGAGGAAGCTGTCAAAAAAAAAAAAACAAAACTCAAACAAATCAACAGAAATTTTATTTGGGGTAAGTATTATTTTTATTTTCTTCTTTTTTTTAATTTATTTTTCTATTTATCGCTAATTCTCTCTCTTGGTTTTCATTTGACCAACTCGGGAGGAAATCAGCTGCCCATGCCAACAACCCCGCAGCTCCTTTGCCTCAAGAACACTGTCCAGGATTCGTGGACAACCGACGGACTGCGGTCTAGGAGGAATCCCAATTGTACTCGTAAGTTGATGGGGAAGGGTTTGTCCTCCATCCTTCAGGTTGATGTGCCTGAGTAATCAGGAGCTCCAGGCATCGACATGCCCAACTGTTCTCTGCGTCCACGGATATCGGTTGTGCACATTGGTGCAACTCGAGGGCAAACCAAGGGTCATTGACCTTCGCCTCACAGCTGATACAGTAGCATAAGGAAACAGAAACTTGTGAGTGATCATGAATTTATTTGCTTTTTTATAAATTAACGTATTTTCTTCCAGGGTAGCTGTAACAAATCTCCGAGCTTGGAAGGACACCTTGACGACAAGGGTGGAGAAATCAGGTACTTGGAGCATAAACGTGGGGAAGAATCCCACTATATGAAGCCAGGCACTAAGCAGGTAAACAGTGTAATTTTTGTAAATGCGTTATGTGCACATACCTACGCTGACTTAACCTGTTTTCATGCAGTGAAATTCCTGTTTGGATAGATAATTTGTTTTTATGTATACATGCATTTATGTCACCAAATGTGTTTATTTACATTATGTAATTTTTTTTATGTTTTTCCCTGACTGCAGGTAATGGACTCAATGCGGATACAACGAGGCTTTGGCAGTAGCAGATAGGGTGTGGAAGCAGACAAGCTGTCTGTTTAATCTGGTGAGTAAGACGCTTCTTTAATTAATAAGTTTACATGTAGCTGTGTATGTATACAACTTTAAATGCATGATTAGAGATACATGCGTAAATACTCAGGTATAAATATACATAAATGTATTTGGAGACTGCTCCTAGGTATAAATAGATAAATAAGTAACAGGCATTTCACAGAATAGTCAGGTATAAATCTAGGGACAGACATAATAAATAAGTTAACAAATGAATCTATAAATAAATAAATAAATAAGTTAACAAATGAATCTATAAATAAATAAATAAACCTATAACAAATAAATAAATAATTCTATAAATAAATAAATCTATAATAAATAAAGCTATAAATAAATAAATAAATCTATGAATAAATAAATAAATAATTCTGTAATAAATAAATCAACCTATAAATAAATAAATAAATAAATAAATAAATATAACTATATAATAAATAAATAAATAAGTGCACAATATACACAAATAAGTAAATACAAATAACAAATAAATAAATCTATAAATGAAAAAATATAATAAATACATAAATAGGACCATGTAAACACAGAGAAATAAGTATATTTATACTAACTTATTGTACACATAAATTCGGTTTTAAATAAATCTAACAAATACTTATTTGGAAACACACATGCTGCTTATTGTTTTATGTCCTTTGCATGGAAGATCCCTATTATTTTTCCAGCCAAATTTTCCAGTTCATACATGTAATTTCCGATCGGTTTCACTATTCGGCATTTGACGTATTTCGGACAAAGTTTTGATGCGAGGTATTTAGAGGTATCGTTAAGGACAAAGTTCCTTCTAAATACCTCTTGTCCGGGTAGAAAACGTACCTTACGCGTTCGTACGTTGTAGTTTCGTGCACTTGTCTCATTCGCTTTGCGTATGTTTTCTTTAAGTTTTCCACGTACGCATTGCAACCGTTTTTTTCGGGAGAGAGTCAATAGTTCGCTGTCGTCCGCTGCATTCAGTCTCTTGGCTAGCTCATAGCAACTACCATGTGTCATCATATTAGTGCCGAACAGGGCATAATATGGCGACACACCAGTGGAAGCATGGACTGAACTCCTCAATGCACATGCGATATCGTCGAGGTGGATGTCCCAGTCGCGTTGGTCATCCTTAAGATAAGAGCGAATTGCGGCTAACAGCGTTCTATTAACTCTCTCCGAAGCGTTGGATTGCGGAGAATAGTTAGCCGTTTTCAAGTGACGTATTCCGTATTTCAGTAATACAGCTTGGAAGTCTTTGGATAGAAATTGCTTCCCATTGTCGGAGTGGATTATTTCGGGCACTCCGAACATTTTGAATACGTCACTTAACAGAAACTTGACGACACTACTACTATAAGCGTTTTTTAACGGTTTAAACAAGACAAATTTAGACAGGTGATCAAGTACAACGAAAACGTACGCATTGCCGGATTTTGACCTTGGGTACGGGCCCAAGAAATCTACATATAGTTTTTGAAACGGACGGTCGGTACAAAAGCTGGTACATATAGGTGGACGAGAAATTTGGTTGGACGATTTACACTGCTTACAGATTGCACACTTAGAGATAAACTGCCGGATTTGGACCGTCATATTTGGCCAGTAGATATATTGCCTGATTCTTTGTAGGGTTTTTGCTATGCCACCATGGGCTGCCTGAGGAGGTACATGCGCTCGCGTGATAAGGTCCTCGGTTAAGGCTGAAAGTACCCATAGTCGCCATACATGCTCATACATAGGCTCATCTCCGGCGTGTGGTAGGAAGCGTTTGTATATGAAGTCATCTATTATTCTTAGATCCGGCAGCTCTTTCTGTTGGTCCCGAATAGTGGCAACCAGGCTTTTATATTCCTCTGACTGAAACTCTTCGGAGTTTAGGTCAAGGGGTGCAACATTTTCCATTTCGAGACTATAGACGAAAACACGAGAAAGAGTGTCTGGTACTACATTCAACGAGCCTTTACGGTGTTCTATGTCGAAGGTAAAGGCTTGTAACTTCAAGCTCCACCGCGCCAGTCTCCCACTGAGGTCCTTCAGGGTCATCAGCCAACGTAGGCTGGAGTGGTCGGTGATGATCGTGAAATCCATACCTTCGACATATGGCCTAAATTTGTGTACTGCCATGACAGCAGCCAGACACTCTTTTTCCGTTACACTATAGTTCCTCTGACACGAATTTAACTTCTGGGAGAAGTACGATAGTGGCGATTCCTCGTTGTCATCGCTCTTCTGGAAGAGCTCCGCACCTATTCCGGACTCCGAGGCATCACACTGGATGTAGAAGCGCCTCGAGAAGTCCGGATGGGTAAGCACGGGGGCGGATGTTAGTGCCTCTTTTAGCTTTTCGAATGCTGCAATAGCTTCATCAGTCATGCAAAACTTATCATGTTTTTTTCTTTAGCGTGTCCGTTATGGGGGCAGTCAAGCTCGAGAAATCCTTAATAAATCTCCTGCAAGACCAAGCAGCCTGCGAACCTGCCTCGGGTTTTTTGGCAAAGGGAAGTCTACTATGGCTTCCACCTTAGCAGGATCAGTCTTTAGCACCCCACCACCAACTATGAACCCCAGATACTTCAATTCCTTGAAGCAGAATTTGGATTTGTTCAAGTTGATGGTGAGATTCGCTTTACGCAAGTAATCAGCGACTTCTTCAAGCAGGGTCACATGGGTTTGGAAGTCCGGCGCTATGATGAGCAGGTCATCTAAATACACAAAGACTCGGTCCTTTAACCGTGATGGAATAACCTTGTCCATTAAACGGCACATCCTTTGGGCTGCATTACACAACCCGAAGGGCATGACCGTAAACTGGTGCAAGAGTCTCCCCGGTACAGTGAATGCAGTCTTCTCTCTACTCCGTTTCTCCAGCGGTATTTGCCAAAATGCGTCTTTGAGATCTACACTACTGATATAGTAGGTGTCTTGTAGCCGACTGAGAAGCCCGTCGATATGGGGGAGAGGATAAGCGTCCTTTTTGGTCACGGCGTTTACTTTACGTGAATCCAGGCAAAGTCGGTTTTTGGCTGGTTTCCGTATAAGGACCACAGGTGAACACCAAGGACTCTCACTCTCCTCGATAACGCCTAAGCTAATCATTCGGTCGATCTCTTCATACAAGAGGGCTTTTATCGCTGGGGAAACAGGGTAGTGACGCTGTTTATAATAATGGTTGTATAATAAATAAATATGATTATAAATATAGGAATAAAAAAAAACAAAATGTAATAAATAAATAAATAATGTACAAAAAAAACGATTAAAGTAAGAAAAAAAACAAAATGTAATAAATAGATAATAGATAGATGTGCTTAAGCACATCTGGGTGAACTTCAGCTCGCATATGTCTAACCGGACGAGGCATCTCTTGTTGACCTGATCGGCTGAAATATGCGTCTCAGAAGTCTAGCAAGAGGTCCTCAGAAGGAGGACGTGCGGCGGACGAATTCTCTCGATGAAATCAACGGTGACGTCTACAGACCAGCGGATACCTTACTGGAGCTACTTCAACATATTTGGAGCTGAGGTCTGCAAGGATTTTCAATACTACGTCAGGGCATTGAAAAAGAGATGGTGGCGGATGAACCCTTAATGGGCCAACGGCAGCGCTCATATCCCCGAAGTGGGTTACTGACATCGGTGTATCCGGCCTCTTGTCCTAGGGGTACAAAAAAAAAGGATCTGGCCCTCCAGGTTGGGGGTTGTGCCGTCGGGTTAACTTCCCTACCACGTAAAAAACTTTCGGTTACGAAGCAACCAACAGCCTCGGATACGGATGATCTTACTGTTGACGACCCATGCAAACGTAAAAAGGACAACGATCTTCGTGTCTGCACATGGAATGTTAGGTCCCTCTACAAACCACGTGCAGCCGAACAACTTGCGGAGGCCCTAGAGTGTCTCAAAGCAGACATTACCGCCATCCAAGAAGTGCGATGGGATGGGCCGGGCAAAAGGAGTATGAAAAACTGCGACATCTACTACGGCGATTGCTACAGACAAAAAGGACAGCGTCTATTCGGGTGCGGATTTGTCATTGGAGACAGACTTAGGCAAGAAGTCTTGAGTTTCCGGCATGTGAACGAGCGCCTCATGACTATCCGTATCAAGGCTAAATTTGCCAACATTAGCCTAATATGCGTTCACGCCCCTCACGAGGAGAAGGACGACGCGAAAAAGGATGACTTCTACCAGCTCTTGGACAAAACGTATGAGCAATGCCCTAGCCACGACGTTAAAATTATCCTAGGCGACTTTAACGCAAAGCTAGGAAGAGAAGAAGTCTTTAGTAGCGTGGTCGGAAAGCACAGCCTGCACGACAACACTTCCGGCAACGGACTCGGGCTAATCGACTTTGCGGCGGGGCGAAACTTTGTTGTAGCTAGTACGCGATTCCCACGTCTCGATATTCACAAAGGAACATGGCTCTCCTTTGTCGAAAAATCGTCAACCAAATCGATCACATTGCGATCGACGCAAGGCACTCTTCCAGTATTCTGGGTGTCCGGACTTTCCGAGGAGCCAACGTGGACTCGGATCACTACCTAGTTGTAACCAAGGTACGGATGCGGATATCCACAACGGAGCGAAATCAACGAAATGCTGTGAGGAAATTTGACGTCGGGCGGCTACAATCGCAAGAGACCGCCAGAACCTTTGCCGATCGTGTTTCTTCTAATCTCAATCTTAGTCCTATGCCGCCAGCAGCAAATGCGGAAGAGCAGTGGCAGCGTTGCCAAAAAGCCATCAGAGATGCCGCCTCTGATGTACTGGGTTTCTCTCGCCCACCACAACGAAACCCCTGGTTTGATGAGGAATGCCGGCAAGCACATGCAGCTAAACAAGAGGCGTACAAAGCGGCGCTGCATAGAAGGACTAGAGCTGCTTACGAGCTCTACGTGCGCAGGAGAAAAGAGGAACATCGACTTCTCAGAAAGAAGAAAAAAGAGCATGAGAAGCGCTCGATCGAGGAGATTGAGAGACTTTATTGCAGGAATGATGTTCGAAAATTTTACCAAAGGGTAAAAAGAACATGCCAGGGTTTCAAAGCCAGAACAGAAGCCTGCAGGGACGAAAATGGCAATATAGTAGTAGAATCGCAGTCGGTGCTGAGGATATGGAAGGAACACTTCTGCAGACTGTTAAACGGCGATGATGATCAATATTCCGCTGTCAGGCAGAATGAGCCATTCAACAGTGACGATGGCAGTCAAAATTCCCGTCAACCCGATCATAATGAAGTGAGCATAGCGATATCTAAACTCAAATCCAACAAAGCTGCTGGAGCCGACGGCCTTGCCGCTGAACTTTTCAAGGCAGGAGGAGATGAGTTGGTAAGGAGCATGCACCAGCTCATCTGTAAAATCTGGTCGGACGAAAGTATGCCCGATGAATGGAACCTCAGCATCGTTTGCCCGATCCTGAAGAAAGGAGACCCTCTGAACTGCGCCAACTACAGAGGTACAAGTCTCCTAAATATCGCATATAAGATCCTGTCTGCTGTACTATGTGAACGCCTAAAACCGATCATCAACAACCTGATAGGTCCTTATCAGTGCGGTTTCAGGCCTGGAAAGTCAACCATTGACCAAATATTCACACTACGGCAGATCTTGGAAAAAACCCATGAATATAAAATCGATACGCACCACCTCTTCATCGATTTCAAAGTTGCCTATGATAGCGTGTATAGAGACGAGTTATACAGAGCCATGTCTAGTCTTGGCATCCCTGCCAAGCTCGTCCGTTTGTGCAGAATGATGATGGAGAACTCTCGCTGCTCCATCAAAGTCGGTAAGAACATCACCGAACCATTCGATGTCAGGAAAGGTCTTAGACAAGGCGACGCGCTATCATGCGATCTCTTTAACATAATACTTGAGAGAATTGTACGAAACTCACAAGCCAACCCCGGAGGTACAATCTTCTTCAAGTCTGTACAACTACTCGCTTATGCCGATGACATTGACATAATCGGAAGAATTCAGCGGGCTGTCAATGGGGCATTTACGAGTATTGAGATCGAGGCAGCAAAGATGGGTCTAGCGGTCAATGAAAGCGAAACAAAATATATGCTGTCTACAAAAAAGGACACCCAACATCGGCGTCTTGGACAAAACGCCACAATAGACAGATACAATTTTGAGGTAGTAAAGGATTTTGTCTACCTAGGCTCTATGGTCAGCTCCGCAAATGACATGAGTGGAGAGATCACACGGAGAATTACTCTTGCCAATCGTTGTTTCTATGGGCTAAAACGGCAATTGAGTAGCAAAGCCCTATCTCGAACTACTAAGGTAACTCTTTATAAGACATTAATCATCCCAGTCCTGCTGTATGGCGCAGAGGCATGGGCTTTGAAAAAAACGGATGAGGATGCCCTTGGTTATTTCGAGAGAAAAGTTCTTCGAGCGATCTTTGGTCCCGTCTGCATAGACGGTGAGTGGAGGAGAAGGTACAATGCCGAACTATACGGCCTGTACAAGGACATCGACTTAGTCAGAAGAGTTCACATACAGCGACTAAGATGGCTGGGTCATTTAGAGCGGATGGAGCCCAACCTTCCCGCTAAGAAAGTCTTCGAATCCAACCCGGACGGACGGCGCAGTAGAGAACGACTTCGCGGTAGGTGGCACAAACAAGTGGAGGGGGACCTCAACCAACTTGGCGTGCGCAACTGGAGGCAGCTGGCTCGTAACCATGCTGGCTGGAGAGGTTTGTTGGTTGAGGCCCAGGTCCACCCCGGACTGTAGCGCCATCTAAGTAAAGTAAGTAAGTAAATAAACAGATAAATAATATAAGAAAATATAATAGAAAAACGATGAATGTACAAAAAAAAAACAAAAAAAATGTAATAAATAAATAAATGAATTAATATACAAAACGAAAACATAAAGATATATGTATATGTATAAGACAAGTATGTGTTAATTTAAGTATTCATATGTACGAGTATATAAGAATAAGAAAAATATGTTTGTATTATAAAAAATGTATTTATTTGCACACAATATTCAAGAAAAACATATAATAAATTGTGAACAATTTGAATTAAATTTATTTGTATACGTGAGTAAAGTCATAGGCATTTGGGGGTGTTTCAGGAAACTGTCTTCGGCGGCATTATTGTTGGCGTAAGCTCGATGGAACGACCTTCCAGCAGCATCCGGTTTGTATATGTAGACTGCAGACGGACGATTTGAAATATCCCTCGGTGTGGTGAAATTAACTAAAACTAAAAGTACAAGGACACACAAACATATAGAAGAAAGCTAAAACTAAATGATGGAGCAGTGCATTATGAATGAACTACTCCATGTTAAGTAAAGACAAGACAAATGGGAAAGAAAAGGAAAGCTAAGATAGAAAAGTAAAAAAAAAATGACAAAGGATAAAGGTAGGACGAACTTAAACAGATTTTCAATTGTTTTCGTTGCCAACATCGAAGATTCTCGTCAATTCACCACGGCATGATAAATAACTATCCGGATGAAGACTTACGAGACTTCAATGTTGGCAACAAGAACAATTAAGGACAGCACCAGGCATAAAGGGTTTCGATTGTTGTCGTTGTCAGCATTGAAACTGCTCGTCGCAAATTACGATGGCCTGTCTACGGACTACCCACGTAATGACTTACGAGATTTTCAATGCTGGCAACAAGAACAATCATGGACCATTACGACATAAAGTTTCCAATTGCTGTCGCTGTCAATATCGAAGGCACTCGTCGCAATTCACCTCGGCATGTTAATGAACTCTCCGGGTGAAGACTTACGAGGACTCCGATGTTGACAGCAAGAACAATTGTGGACAAACACAACATAGGACGGAAGACAAGGACTAACAAACGTTGGGCGCCATTTTGTAATAGGACTGAGGGATGGTTATGGGAGTTGGGATTTGAAAAAGGACAGGAAACTAGGATGTGGATGGGACTTAAGGATGGGATGGGACGGAAAAGGAAAGAGTGTCGGCTGCGAGGGACGTGGCATGCTTGCTATATGCTCGGCTTAACTCGCCGGAAATGGGGCGGTTCTTGCCCCCGCAGCACGACCAAACCTACTACAAAAACATAAATCATGCCAAAAGTACTTACTTATTTTTCACCATTGAACGGACGGACGTTCACCACACTGAGGGCGCTGCAGATGATGTGGCAGCGTTGGCCTTTGCCCTCCAACCCATGAAGTCCTGCGGCCATTATATAGGACTTCCCAAGGACTGATGCTGCTGCGAGGTCACTCCACCAAAACTGAAAGGGTTTTAGTCACCCTACCGCACCCCCTGAAAATTTCGCTTTAAAATGCCATCAAGCTAACATGGGCTTGATGATACAAAAACACACACTTTTCATAACCAAAGTATTCACAATTTATTTCTTTTCTTCATCAGCAAAACAAATAACTTCAAAAATGTGAGGGATAACAAAAACAAAAAAAAAAACAAAAAAACTAAACTTTGTTTCTCCCACCGCGAACTATGCACCTCTTGTAAATCTTTTATTACCTTAATTATTCTACTTAAACTTATCGGTTTTCCTACCTAGAGAGAGCTCTATTTAGGTGTATGTAATTTATATGCACTTAAAACTAACGCGAAAAATAACGGACAGGGGAAACGAAATCTTTACACTTAGCTCCTATTTACTTATACAAATTTCACCTCACTAGCATACAAATATGAACATTAAAAAAAAATTATATATATATGGACATTTATAGATACGTAGATGGTATGTATACTTTCTGATAATTTAATATACCGTTTACGGCATTCACGAGAAACAAAAATCTTAATACGGAATCCGTATATACTATACATATACATATGTGGTTATATTTATTATGAAGGAATAATCCCTTCTCCGGGTGGGGCTTCTCTGGCGTAGTGGAGTTAGAGCACACACTCTTACTACTGAAGTAGATTCTACCATATTTCATCCAAAAATGATTTAACTCGGACTTCTTAAACGTAACTATATTTGCATAGATACGTATGTAAGCACTACAAGTGCGTGTGTATGTAGGTACAAGTATGTTTAAGGTTACTTGAATAATTAAAAAAAAAACAGCTGGCGGCCACGACTTGGGCTCTATGAGTCTATGGCCGCCTTGGTATCGACAAGGTAGTGTGGAGCCTAATTTTAAATTTCGTTAAAAAAAATTCACAAATTAACCACTAATCACTCACCCCTTAAAACAGATTTGAATCTTGTAAACAAAAAACTATATTTTCTCCTTCACTGGCACACTTCCTCTGCGTTGACTTTTACTTTTCTATAATGGTACACTGCTTCTACTTTAACTTTTTAGTTTGCTTATTTTCTTATGGTATACTGCCTTCTCTAGGGAAGGTCTTTATAGGTAGCACTGCACTTTTAAAAAAAAATATTTTTTATTTGAAGGCAAGTGTTGCCTTCCACCACTTGATAAGGAATATTATGTTGTATACCTCTATGGCTCTATGCCAGACCCGCAACGTCGACCAAGAATCCCTCTAGCCATACGGATTACTCCATGGTCTGATTTGACTTTAGCCGCTAATAGAAAAGGCAAAAAAAATAAAAAAAACTAGCAACATCCCTTTCTTGCCCCATCTTTAAAAAGTTGGTTTGTGTCTGGGCTTAGCACAATTTAAACTGGTCTAAATTGCAGTGACAGAGGAAGCTGTCAAAAAAAAAACAAAACTCAAACAAATCAACAGAAATTTTATTTGGGGTAAGCACTATTTTTTTTTTCTGCTTTTTTTTAATTTATTTTTCTATTTATCGCTAATTCTCTCTTTTGTTTTTCATTTGACCAACTCGGGAGGAAATCAGCTGCCTATGCCAACAACCCCGCAGCTCCTTTGCCTCAAGAACACTGTCCAGGATTCGTGGACAACCGACGGACTGCGGTCTAGGAGGAATCCCAATTGTACTCGTAAGTTGATGGGGAAGGGTTTGTCCTCCATCCTTCAGGTTGATGTGCCTGAGTAATCAGGAGCTCCAGGCATCGACATGTCCAACTGTTCTCTGCGTCCACGGAAATCGGTTGTGCACATTGGTGTAACTCGAGGGCAAACCAAGGGTCATTGACCTTCGCCTCACAGCTGATACAGTAGCATAAGGAAACAGAAACTTGTGAGTGATCATGAATTTATTTGCTTTTTTATAAATTAACGTATTTTCTTCCAGGGTAGCTGTAACAAGGCAGAGCTCCCATGATTTGCGAAACTCGTTTTTGTTTTTGTATGGTACACGTCTTGCAACACCTTATACATTTTCGTACGAGATTCTTAAGTCTTGGAACACAAAATCCAGACCGAATGATCCGAATCATAAGCTAGATTTCAGCATGCAAGGAGAGCTCGTGAATAAATCGGATGAGGATCTTAGTGATATAAGCTTGATATGGAAAAATAATAGGGTAACGTTCGTTAAACATAAGTGTGGAGGATGCCAGTCTCCCATTGCTTCGAATAATACGTTGGGAATCCAAGTTTGGATTAAGTGTCAAGATGGGACTTTTGGAGGAAAGCTGCAAGCTACGGGACAAAGACTCATATCCGTCATCAAGAAAAAAGTGCTGTCTTTGGTTGAGTTGTATAAGTCAAGATTTTGCGAAAATAATTTCGTCATGGAACAGCGTTAAAGTTGCGGGAGGGGATACCTTGCCACTGACTTTAATGGCGTTAAAGAATCGAAATTTAAAACTTATGGTTCTCAGAACCTTAGGCCATGAAGAATAGCGACGTAAGATATCTTCAAACCCGGTGTTTACTGTCGTGACTAATGAACAAGTGGGTTTGATTTCCAAAAGAGTTTTATCGACTAATCCGGAATTTGGGGGCGGCCACTTTTGAGCAAATTGCTGTAACCATCGGGGAGCGTTTCACCATAATGAGTTATTCTTCAGGCTTATGGGAGTGACTCCGCGGGTTGCCAGATCAGCAGGACTATCGGTGGAGATTACATGACCCCATGATCGGATATCGGAATTTTCCTGAATTTCCGCGGTTCTATTGGCCACGAACATTTTTCAGGTACATGGAGGTTTTTGTTTTTCTGAGATCAAATAGGCGAACCCCACAGGCGGATCAGTAGAAATGCGGTGAAGTGGGAGGGTTATGATCCCTTGTTTTCGGATCATAGCCTCGCTGATAAAAAGGAAGAAGAAGAAGATGGAGGTTTTTGTAACCACGCCAGCACTATGGTAGAGTCTGTCCATAAGAACACTTTATCTTGATTAATGTTTAAATTTTCTAAAGTAGAATGAGTCATATTGGACAACAGGACGGCACCTAGCAGTTCAAGTCACGGCAATGGAACCGGGTTAACTGAAGCAACCTTTGTTTTTGCCCAAAGAAAATGTGAGGAAAAAGAGGATTCGCTGTACGGATATAAGATACGTACATAAATAGCAGTAGCGTATGACTTTTCTGAGGAGTCGCAGAAGCCATGAAGCTGTGTGGGACCCGTAAGGAGATCATCCCAGCCTGTCTGATCTTTCCAAATTTGTTGCATTATAATTTTTTCTCTGATAGTTATTGGGGCTAACCAACCCGCGGGATCATTCAGCTTTGCTATGGCTGATAGCACAGCTTTTTTGGTGTTTGAATAAGTAAATGATTCAGTTTTGAGCGTAAAGAAAAACTTATCGATTTTGGCATTCCAGTAAATGCTTAGAGTTTTGACTTTAGCCGCTAATAGAAAAGGCAAAAAAAATAAAAAAAACTACCAACATCCCTTTCTTGCCCCATCTTTAAAAAGTTGGTATGTGTCTGGGCTTAGCACAATTTAAACTGGTCTAAATTGCAGTGACAGAGGAAGCTGTCAAAAAAAAAACAAAACTCAAACAAATCAACAGAAATTTTATTTGGGGTAAGCACTATTTTTTTTTTCTGCTTTTTTTTAATTTATTTTTCTATTTATCGCTAATTCTCTCTTTTGTTTTTCATTTGACCAACTCGGGAGGAAATCAGCTGCCTATGCCAACAACCCCGCAGCTCCTTTGCCTCAAGAACACTGTCCAGGATTCGTGGACAACCGACGGACTGCGGTCTAGGAGGAATCCCAATTGTACTCGTAAGTTGATGGGGAAGGGTTTGTCCTCCATCCTTCAGGTTGATGTGCCTGAGTAATCAGGAGCTCCAGGCATCGACATGTCCAACTGTTCTCTGCGTCCACGGAAATCGGTTGTGCACATTGGTGTAACTCGAGGGCAAACCAAGGGTCATTGACCTTCGCCTCACAGCTGATACAGTAGCATAAGGAAACAGAAACTTGTGAGTGATCATGAATTTATTTGCTTTTTTATAAATTAACGTATTTTCTTCCAGGGTAGCTGTAACAAGGCAGAGCTCCCATGATTTGCGAAACTCGTTTTTGTTTTTGTATGGTACACGTCTTGCAACACCTTATACATTTTCGTACGAGATTCTTAAGTCTTGGAACACAAAATCCAGACCGAATGATCCGAATCATAAGCTAGATTTCAGCATGCAAGGAGAGCTCGTGAATAAATCGGATGAGGATCTTAGTGATATAAGCTTGATATGGAAAAATAATAGGGTAACGTTCGTTAAACATAAGTGTGGAGGATGCCAGTCTCCCATTGCTTCGAATAATACGTTGGGAATCCAAGTTTGGATTAAGTGTCAAGATGGGACTTTTGGAGGAAAGCTGCAAGCTACGGGACAAAGACTCATATCCGTCATCAAGAAAAAAGTGCTGTCTTTGGTTGAGTTGTATAAGTCAAGATTTTGCGAAAATAATTTCGTCATGGAACAGCGTTAAAGTTGCGGGAGGGGATACCTTGCCACTGACTTTAATGGCGTTAAAGAATCGAAATTTAAAACTTATGGTTCTCAGAACCTTAGGCCATGAAGAATAGCGACGTAAGATATCTTCAAACCCGGTGTTTACTGTCGTGACTAATGAACAAGTGGGTTTGATTTCCAAAAGAGTTTTATCGACTAATCCGGAATTTGGGGGCGGCCACTTTTGAGCAAATTGCTGTAACCATCGGGGAGCGTTTCACCATAATGAGTTATTCTTCAGGCTTATGGGAGTGACTCCGCGGGTTGCCAGATCAGCAGGACTATCGGTGGAGATTACATGACCCCATGATCGGATATCGGAATTTTCCTGAATTTCCGCGGTTCTATTGGCCACGAACATTTTTCAGGTACATGGAGGTTTTTGTTTTTCTGAGATCAAATAGGCGAACCCCACAGGCGGATCAGTAGAAATGCGGTGAAGTGGGAGGGTTATGATCCCTTGTTTTCGGATCATAGCCTCGCTGATAAAAAGGAAGAAGAAGAAGATGGAGGTTTTTGTAACCACGCCAGCACTATGGTAGAGTCTGTCCATAAGAACACTTTATCTTGATTAATGTTTAAATTTTCTAAAGTAGAATGAGTCATATTGGACAACAGGACGGCACCTAGCAGTTCAAGTCACGGCAATGGAACCGGGTTAACTGAAGCAACCTTTGTTTTTGCCCAAAGAAAATGTGAGGAAAAAGAGGATTCGCTGTACGGATATAAGATACGTACATAAATAGCAGTAGCGTATGACTTTTCTGAGGAGTCGCAGAAGCCATGAAGCTGTGTGGGACCCGTAAGGAGATCATCCCAGCCTGTCTGATCTTTCCAAATTTGTTGCATTATAATTTTTTCTCTGATAGTTATTGGGGCTAACCAACCCGCGGGATCATTCAGCTTTGCTATGGCTGATAGCACAGCTTTTTTGGTGTTTGAATAAGTAAATGATTCAGTTTTGAGCGTAAAGAAAAACTTATCGATTTTGGCATTCCAGTAAATGCTTAGAGTTTTAGTCATACTTGTATGCTCGATTTCGAAAAATTCCTTACCAAGAAGGTGCTCTTTGGGAATTACTTTTAAAAGATCTGGTGAGTTGGATGTGCATTTCCTTAAAGGGAATCCTGTCGACTCGAGAGCCGATATAAGTTGTTTTTGTGGCTCCTGAGCTGATGCGAGATCATGCGCTTCGGAAAGTACATCGCCAACATAGAACTCGTGCTTGAGAACCTTCGCGGCAAGAGGATGAGAAGATTGGACAGCGGCCGCTAACTCATGCAGTGTCCGTGTGGCTAAATAGGAGGCGCAATTGATGCCAAATGTGACGGTTTTGAGTTAAAAATCTTGAATTTGCTCTTTGGCAGAATCCCGAAATAAGATCCTCTGAAGCGCAGCATGATTGGGGTGAACTCGAATTTGTCGATACGTTTTCTGAATGTCAGATTTAAGGACATACTTGCATAGACGTCAATTGAGTATTAGAGATACGATATCGATTTGTAGAGCAGGACGAGGATATAAATCATCTTTAACCCTTTCCTTCCCAAATTATTAATGTGTGGGTAAAAAATTAACTTTGATGTTTTTAGGGATAATATGGGCATTCTAAAGATAACTGCATCATTTTTTTTTTAGTGGGAGTCATTGGGTGGGCGTGGCTAAATGATAGCCATATAGCTACATTGGGGTGTTAACCAAAAAATCAAAACACTTTTTTCTTTTAATAATAGAAACGATTGCTTTGTTAATATTAGCGAAAAATACAAATAAAAATTATATTTATTTCAAAAAAAACATAAGAAACATAAATTAAATTATTATAACAACTATTTGCATATTCATATTTTTTTTTTTTATTTTTTTTTATTTGCATATTCACACTTGTTATTTTTTCATTCAGACTTGTCAGGTAATATACCAAATAATTTTTTTTTTCAAGGATTTTTTTTTAAAGATATGTATAAATTAATTCATTCTTCATAAAAAATTGTACAATGATTGCCATTAAATTCACGCCAAGAAACTTGCAAATTTCGCTATAATTAGTATTGAGTGAATTGTCAATATCATTTTGAACGGAGTAAAGATTACTTTGGTAAGCAATGTCTTCGATAATAGAGTCTTCAACAAAAAGCTTAAAATATTGAAAAAGACTTAACTCTGGATCAGGGGGAGAAGAAAAACTAAAATTGCATTGACTTGCAACTTCAACAATTTCTACTTTTCGCCATTTCAGTTCCTTATTTATATCTTTGCTGCAAGTAGCTTTCGATGAGTCGGGTTCTGGATTTGCCATCATGTCAACTATTTCGATTGTACTCTCATCTTAAACAGGTCTAAGAGCAATTATTACTAAGCGTGGACAAAATAAATAAAAATATAGGATCTACCAATTTCTTCAAGAAACTGAATATCCTCAACTGGAAGTTCTCGCATTGATTTTCTATATATTCGACTAGCATTTCAGTTTCGTCCTCCATTTCTTCTTCTTCTTCCGAGCAATCACTTTCTAAAATTTTACAGATCTCTATCTCTCAGCCTCGCAAATTTAGTTCACTTAACATGTTGATGTTGATTTCTATTCAATGGGAACAAGTATAGGTACTAAACTAAACAAAACAGTACGTACTGTTTACATACCTATTTGCTTTTCAACTTTGACGGAAAACAGATTTTATATGTAGTTGCCAATGGCTGACAAGAGATCCTAGTCCAAAAAAATAATCATTATTCAAAAGCAAAAAGCTTTTAATGGATTACAAAGTGTTTTATTATATTATTATTGTGGTACATTTACTCTATATATATGACAACATCGGTAGCAAAACGTTTCTCTTTTTGAATTCAAATGCATGACACTACCCCAATGTAGCCATTAGCAACCACTGATTAATCGCGTGTTACTGCGACGTGTCATTAAATTTTGTTTTATGTTTTACAAAATTCATTTTAAAACATTATTATTTCCACAAAAATATATTTTTTTTGTATCAGCACTAATATCCACTTGTTCAAATCCGCGACCGAAATTCACGTTCCGACAACACAACAAAAGACGTCGACTTCCACCAGCAAAATGTCGAAATACATCATTACTAGATAAAAAAATACAAAATTATTTCCAATAAACTGGAAGAAAATGATCCTGCCAGATTAAAATACATGAATTCTTTTAATTTTGATTTCTATTGTAACAGTTATTTATAAAAATATATGTGGTAGCCAGATGGCTACCCTAGGAGGGAAAGGGTTAAGACTATGCCGCGTGGCAGTAGGGTTGGATGCATTAAATATGACTCTGACGCCGGTTGTCTTACTCTGTGGCTTAACTGCAGCATGATGCGGTAGATAATACGAACAACCGTTTTGATCTTGGCACATTTCATGGGACGATGATATAGACATATGATTCAGGGTTAGGTATTCTTTAAGCACACAATGATATTGTTGCTGAAAAGCAGGATTCCTTAAAAGACACCTTTCCGTTCGTAAAAATTGTTTAAGCGCATTATCGCGTGAAGCTCCTAACGGGATTTCAGGAGGAAAGTTAGGTTTAAAAGGTAGACTAACCACATAACCGCCGTCTTCTTTGCGGTATGTGGTTTTGGTATACAAGTGTTCAGAGAATTCATCACCAATAGAAATGTTTGGGCAGCTCTTCGAATTGCCAGAACGTTACGAGTTTGCTTATTCAAAGAGATTTCGCAGAAATGAGAAACAAATGTTTAGTAGGTCGAAGGAAAAGTGGTGATTTGTCCTAAAAGGATCCACCCGAACACTGTCTTCTGTGCTATAAGTGATGGGTAAAGGTTGGTTTTCATACCGTTAAATTTTATTGCAGGGTAGATGCCTGCACCAATTAGCATGTCCATTTTAGCAGTGCGGTCAAAGAACGGATCGGCTAATTGCAAATCGACATTTCTCTTTAACTGGTCTAAGTCGAGTGAACATGAAGGATTGTCTCCAGCGACTTTTTTGAGGATTATGGCAGTTACCTGAACATTGAACTCCGGGCTGTTCTCAGCACATAACGTAAATGAACTTATTTTTGAAGCCGAAGCAGTGGTTGTAGATGAGAGGGCCATTACTTTGGCTTAAACCGATTGTGTGGGCAGTTTTACCCGTCGTTGTACGTCTTCAGAGAGAGAGAATACTTCGGATCCTGGGTCAACTAACGCCCGCAGGTAAAACTGAGTATTATGATGACGAATGCCTACTAGAGTGGTAGCAAGGAGAACTGAACGCCGAGTGGTGGAGAAAAGAGATGTGTGGTTATGACTTTAGGGGATGGTGGACTGTATTGGTGGTGTTGAGTTATTTTGGAATGTCTGATTGCGAGGTATTAACTCGATATGTAGGAGACTGTTTTGTTTCTGATTGCTCACGAAACAAGTGTTAACGCTTTTGGAATTCATGAAGATATCATTTTGCCCAAGACAGTCTGTGCAGCACTTAAGTCTTTTGGCAGTACAGGTTCTATCTTCTGCTTTTAAGCCGAGAAATTCTGGGCAGAGTTGCAAGGAATGGTTCCCATTGATTAGTTTTTTTAGATTAGATAGATTTTTATTATTCATAAGTTTGTTTCTTATATACTTTACAAAATCAATATTTCACATGGCGTTGCCGTTTAATTATAAAATTGTTTTCTTCTTCAAGTCATAATTCTAATTATGTGTGTAGGTAGAAGGTTTAAAAGTTCCCGTTTATAATTCTTTCCCAGTAGGCTAATACAATTTTACAGAACCGATACAAATTGGATACGTCTAATTCATTTAGAAAGCCGATAACTTGATCATCCGATAAGAAATCGTCCCCGAAGAAATGCCGTCGGGTTTCTCGAAGGGTTGGGCATCTTCCAGTAAAATGTAAAACATCCTCTCTCTCTGGTAGGCTGCATATACTACAAATGATGGGTACTCCTTCCCTATGCGGTATAAAACTTATCTGCAGTAGTTCTCCACACAGTTTGAACATCATCGATATTTCTTCAATACAACATGCATCCCTAAAGTAGTTGCTATTTTGCAGATTATGGCATAATCGTCTGTAAGTTAACCTTTACAGTGACCCTTCGGCTTCCCTTACAAAGCCCTCCCTCAGCTGTTCATCTAAGTTAGCAATTAGCTGATAGAGACTAGGTTTCCAGCTTTGATGCTCCTCCGCTCTTAGATTGAGTTCCATCCCACATCTTTCGGCCAAATCCCTCCATTCCCTATATCAACTGGTCCTACTGCCTATTATCTTTATGGCAGCTTTCTTGGGTAGCCGTTCATTAGGCATATTCATCACTCTTAAAATATAGTCCACTTGAAGCTTCAGTGTTTTGATAAAGAGTGGAGACATGCCGGTTTCTAATAAGAGCATATAACTCGGACTGCTAGATGGGAGATGAAAAAGCATTTCCACCATATTATAACTTTTACACCCCCACATCGCATAAAACAAAATTGTCTCGGGGACAGCCTCAAACACTTTGTATTTACTACTGTGGGCGACGTATTTATTGGTAAAACATATTCTCCAAGTAGTATTTATTGGCGTTTTTGCTTTGGCGAGCTTCTCCTTGAGATGTTTTTCCATATTTAACCGGCTTGCCAGATACATACAAAGGTATTTGCATTCATTCACGACTTCAATTTGTTCTCCATTATAAATCCATTTTTAATTGGAGCAGTATCTGCTTCCACCGTTTTTAAAAATCATCACCCTCGATTTTTCCAAATTCACTATAAGACTCCTTAAGCGACAATAATCCGACAACTGGTTAATCATTAGTTGTAGAGATTACGGGGAGCTTGCTAGTAGCGCTATGTCATCAGCAACATTAAGGATTTAATACATGTACCAGCAAACTCAATACCTCCAGGCAAATAATCAGTGATGTCCTCAATAAAAAGCGAGAACAAACATGGGCTTAACGTACATCCTTGCCTTACTCCTTACATTGTTTGAAACCACTCCGAAAGCTCGTCCCCATTCCACACTGCCGCCACCGTAAATTCATATAAGCTTTGTATAACTCTCCCAAATTTTGAAGACATTCCCATATTGAATAACTTGTAATCTAAAGCATTCCGGTCCACTATGTCGGAAGCTATCCTGAAGTCCACAAAGAACACATATAGTTTTTTATTCCTCGCGAGGAATGTTTCCGCAATACTTCTCAGAACGAAAATGTGGTCAATCGTCGAATAACGTGGTCTAAATCCTGCTTGGAATTCTTTTAATAATTTATTGTCGCCAATCCATCTCATCAGCCGCCTTTGTACGATAGTCGTGAACATTTTATATGAAGCGTTAAGGAACGAAATACCTCGATAATTCGATGGATCGGATTTACACCCCTTTTTGTGGATGGGAAAAATTAGAGCCTCTTTAAAATGCTGGGGGACTACTCCATATTCCAACACATTGTTGTATAGAACTGTGAGTTCCAATAACTTCCCCTGATCCATACTTGTAGAATTCAGTTGGCATTCCATCAGACCCCGGTGCCTTACCATCCCTAAGTGTGTTTAGAGCCATCAAGATTTCTTGGTGGGATATTAGACCATCCAAGACCTGGTTCTGGAAACCAGGTGCAGCATAATCAAAAATGTATCTTCTGACCTCTGGATTCAGCAAATCCCTGAAGTACGTAAAAACTACATTGGAGCTAAGATCTCTGCTGATGACGAACTTTTTACCATTGAGCTTCCTAGCTACTTTCCAAAACTCTGCCGCGTTATTACAACGTACCAGTCGTATAGCCTTTCTTTTTTTTTTTTTCTTTGCGCCAAAGGGCGTGTAATCTTCTAAAGATACCAGTAGCCCGAGCTACTGATGCCAGGAATACGCCTACGTACTAAACCACACCCTGCACACTTCAACCACTCTCCCCGCGGGACTACCGTTAGGTATTACTTCGCGGGGCTGGTTAGCTATTTATGCTCTTCTTTCGCTCTCTTCCGCTCCTTGTTCCAAAAGTGTTGCCGGTTGGACTTGGTTGCTCTCTCTGACTCTTTCCAGCCGCCTAAGTTCCTGCACGATTATCGCTGCAACTTGTTTCACCGCGTCCCATATTGCAATCGATGCTATCATATGGTGCACAATGTTTTCGGGGGTTGGTATTTCTCCAATTTTTTGCTCCAGTTCTCTGTGCTCTATATGGAAACGTGGGCACTGAAAAAATACGTGCTGAGCGTCTTCTGAGGCCTCTCCACAATTTGGACAGTTGGGAGATTCATCGAGCCCAAACCTGTTGAGATACGGTCGAAAGCAGCCATGTCCGGTTAGGAACTGGCTAAGATAGAAATCGACCTCTCCGTGTTTCCGGTCCATCCATTTTTGGATATCCGGTATAAGTCGATGGGTCCATCTTCCCTTTGAGGACTGGTTCCACCGCTCCTGCCATGCTCTAATGCTTCGCTGTCTTTCTTCCAGCTTGATATTTTCGACTGACGCTTGAGGTAATGATTTTGTTTGCTTGAGGTTCCTGAATTTTGGCGTGGTAGGTCCTTTGTAGCTCGATAGCCAAGATATCCGCTGGTAGCATTCCCGCGATGACACATACTGCCGCGCACATAGTCTGCTGGCAGAGTTTATCCTTCTTGCGTAGGTCTTTTTCATCATAGCTTTGGCCCATATGGGTGCCGCATACATAAGGATGGACTGCACCACCCTGGATAGAATAAGTCTCCTTTGTTGCCTAGGCCCTCCTATATTTATCATTGTTCCTGATAAGGCACCGCTCACCCGAGCCGCTTTGTCACACGTTCTTTCAAGGTGTTCTTTGTAAGTGAGCCTCGCGTCGATCAACACACCTAGGTATTTGATAACCGATGTTGATGTCGTATTATGATCTCCTACTCTGATGGTGATTTTCTCTCTTTTCTTGCGGCTGCTTACCAATACTGCCTCTTTTTTATGTTCGGCGAGCTCTAACCCGACTGCTGCGATCCACCGTTTGACTTTTCGGATACATTCATTTGCAATATCCTCTATTTCTTCTAGATGTTTTGCAACCACGACAATTGCAATATCATCGGCAAAGCCTATGATTTTTGGCTCATTTGGGATTCCAAGCCTTAGAACCCTATCATACATAATGTTCCAAAGGATAGGGCCTAATACCGATCCTTGTGGAACTCCGCCAGATATGTGGTACAGCTTTACTCCATCGTCGGTATCGAAGAGCAGAGACCGTTTCTCGAAGTAGCTCAGTATTATTTTAATTAAGAACCATGGCACCATCATTGACCTAAGCGATTGCACCCAATTCGCAGAATTGAACGCATTTTTGACGTCCAATGTTATAACGGCACCGTATTTCTTTGCACCGCCTCTCCATCTCCTGCCCTGAATAGCTTCTTCCAAAGTTGTAGTTACCCTTCTCATTGCGTCGACTGTAGAACGAGCTTTCCTAAAACCGTACTGTTGGTTGGAGAGTCCCCCGGCTTCACCAATTGCCACTTCTAATCGGTTGCATATGATTCGCTCCAGTATTTTACTCATTGTGTCTAACAGGCATATGGGACGGTATGACGAGGGCTCGTCTGGTGTTTTTTTCCCTTTAGACAGCAGCACTAGACGTTGCTTTTTCCATTGGTCTGGTCCATTTAAGGGCCTTGTTCGGTATGCCATCCAATCCAGGTGACTTGGTATCCTCGAATCGTCTGCATACATCCAGGAGTTCCCTTTGCGTGACAGTTGGGATGTCCTGTACTTCCGGAGGTGGCTCTATACGCTCTGCTGGTGTTTGAGGTGGTAACAACCCCGATACAATTTTCTGCATAAGGAGAGGGCATGAGGGGGAGGGTGCCCTGGTGCCTTTGAGTTTTGCCATTACTGCTCTATAGCCGGTGCCCCAAGGATTTACATCTGCCTGCTCGCAGAGTTCCTTAAAGCTATTGCTCTTACTTCTGCGGATGGCTAGTTTTAGCTCTCTTAGCCTATCTTTGAATTGCACCCGTAGGTCCTGATGTGTGGACAAACCTCTGGATCGCTGGAATAGTCTTCTGGCTCTATGGCACTTGCTGCGTAGCTCTGCTATCTCTTGGTTCCACCAGTATACTGATGGCTGGCGATTTGTTGACGTTTTCCGGGCCATGGATGCGTCGCAAACCCTAGTTACTTGTTTGGTAACCTCAACAGCCATAGCGTTTGCTGTTCCTGGGCTTATTGTTGACTCTGCAAAAATCAGGGCAAAAGTGTCTTTGTCCATGGTGCTTATTTTCCACCCCATTCCTTGTGCCTTCTTTGGGCGTTCCTGGGTTGGTCTCCTAGGTTGTACTTCAAACAGGATGGCAAGGTGGTCGCTGTGAGTATATTGATTACTGGCTCTCCAGTTGGCGCCTCTCTGCGCATTTACCAAGGTCCGTTTGTGGTCATAGCGCGAAGTAAGTATGGTCCATGCCTTGTCGTAGTTGCCGTTATCGATGCTGAAATGGTGAAACAGAGGTTCAGCCTCGCCAGACAAGCTCGACTTTAAATGGTGTAGCTTTTGCACTTCCGTTAAAGATGAATTTTTGTGGACTAACGACTCAAACATATCATGGAACGAACGCCAATTTTCGTAACTACCTGAAAATGCTGGCAGGTTAATATTGGGTAGACGCAGCTCACTTTGAACGGTGGATGAGTGACCGGTTGTTGAACCGGCAGTCGCCGTTAATTTCTCCAACTCATCGAAGAGAGCCGTTTTATAGTCCAGGTATGTTTCCCTTATATCAGCAAAAACCGTTTGATACTCTACAATAAAACCCTTGTCATCCCCAGCTGCACCAGGCACCTTTTCGTTGTTCAAGACGGCTTGGTGGTAGCTCTCTTCAAGAACCACAAGACGCCCATTCACCATGTTCTTGGTTCTTTTGCCTTCAGGTGCTTCCTTGAACTTGACGAAATCTGCGCTAATGATGGCCAACGCGTTATTTAATAATTTAAATTCCTTAGAGTTCATTATTCTACAAGCTATTACTCACCTGCCTTTATGTATGAAGGAGTTGTGTAACTTTTGATTTTTGTTTTATTATAAGTATGTAGTTTCGCGACGCGGGAAACCGTTTTGCACAAAACTCACAATTTCTTAGTTTTAAGTTCACTGTTTTTTAGTTTTAATGTTCTTAATTTAGTCACTAGTTTTTTATTTAGCTAAGAAGGACCAAATGTTTGGGGGTTCACACACACTTTCATGAAATTGTTATAATTTGTTGGAAATCTGGAATAGTTTTCTTCTCAGAACAAAGGAATTTTAGAACAAAGAAAAACTTCTAAATCTTCTGTTGCTTTATTGTTCGGTAATAATTTCAAGTTTGTGTTTATTCAATTGACATTAAAGCAAATACAACAAATAATTTTCTTATAAACAATATTAACAAAGATGTTAGAATTTCCTTTACGTTACGTTACATATTTATATTTATATTTTATGAATAATTTGCAACAATAAAGAAAGAAAATTGATTTAATTGACTTCTGGAACACATTCAAATAATAGTTTCACACATAATTCACAGTCACAAACACATACTAACCCTCCGTTTCACACAAATTTAACGCATTTCAATTACCGTCCCACACAATACAAATACCAACGCACAAGCATATCGAATTTCCACAATTCCACCTACATTTCAACAACAACCTGGTTCAATAACCTCTACCATAGGCCCAAGTTCTTCTCAACCTAGTACAGCAGGTAACCCAGCAGCTAGCACTTCAGTAAATAATTACCATACACAGCAGTGCATAAACTCTCAGATTTTACCAGCTACCGCAGTTGTTAAAGTCATGTCGTCTAGGGGGAAGTATTTCAATCTTAGGGCGTTGATTGATCCAGGGTCAGAAGCGACCTTTATAACGGAGGCAGCCGTACAAATGCTCAACCTGAGGACGCGGAGTACGTTAGTTGAAGTGTCAAGGCTGGGAAAGGTCAGCAGCGGATCATGTCACAGGTGTGTTGACATAACACTACGCATGAGGTTCCAAGTTCGAATCCCAGAAAATACCAAAAAGTTTTTTCACGGTCCCACCTCTCGCGAGCGTCTGACAAACATCCGAGAGTATTGTTGTCACGAAAAAAGCTTCTCAAATCGCCGTTCGGATTCGGCATTAAACTGCAGGTCCCTTCCATTCGTGTGAAAAATATAACGCACACAACATGAGTGGTTGCGAGAAGCTAGGCCCTGGCACTTTTAAGAGCTGTTGCGCCAAATATTTGTATTTTTGTGTTGACATAACCTTCGCATCGATACACTCCACGTTTGAGTCCAGCACACAGGCCTTTGTATTTAAATCCCTGACTGGGCTTCTCCCGGCCAAACAACTGACACTCAACAACTGGAAACACCTCAACGGTTTGGAGTTAGCAGACCCTACCTACAAACCGGCTACAGTGGATTTTTTACTAGGAAGTGGCGTGTTTGCCGATTTCGTCCTTCCAGAAATCGTTCGGGGCGAAGATGGCACGGCACCAACAGCTCAAAGGACGGAATTAGGCTGGATTTTGTTGGGTAAAGTGCCTTTAGAGACACCAAAATCTACTAAAAATTGTTTTCTTCAGGTCTGTGACATCGATACCGAACTACGGAAGTTTTGGGAAATCGAAGAAGCACCATATGCCGATGCCGAGTTCCTAGAGACGACCACACGTCTACCAGGTGGAAGATACGAAGTATCTCTGCCTTTTAAGGATGGATGGATACCTGCGCTTGGACCCTCGAAGCAAGGTGCCTTGCGTAGGTTCCATCACTTGGAGAAGCGGATCGAGGCGAACCCGACACTACACAAGGACTATTCTAAGTGTATTAAAGAATACCTGGAATTGGGGCAGATATCCGAAGTCGATGGTCTCAGCGAGGATGTTCTCAATACTCCTTATCATTATTTTGTTCCGCATCACGCTGTTCTGAAGGAGTCCAGCACGACAACCAAATTGCGAGTCGTCTTCGATGCCGCTATCAAGACTCCAAATGGCACGTCGTTGAACGAGCACTTGCTAATAGGACCTTAAACACAGAACAGTATTAATGATATAGTGGTACTATGGAGAACATATCAATTTACCTTTACCGCAGACATCGAAAAAATGTTTCGGCAGATATGAATGCGGAAGGAAGATTCGTATTACCAACTTATCCTGTGGGGTGACAATCCAACTCAACCCATACGGACTTACCGGTTGCAGACAGAGGAGCATCGTTTTCCACTAGGTGCAAAGGTCAACCGGAAAGGGATGTACGTCGACGATCTAATCGCTGGAGCTGACACTTTGGAAGAGGGACGTAAAATACGTGATGAGGCGAGGCATTTGTTGGCATTTGCTGGCTTTAACCTACGGAAGTGGACGACGAATAATGACGCGGTTTTGAAGGATATTCCTATGGATCAAAGAGAAGTAGGGTTTTCTTTACCTTCTACTCCACAAGTCAAGACGCTAGGTATTAGGTGGCCCCCCATAGGATATTTCTTTCTTTCCAGAATGTCATCATAGATTTATCTGAAGTTCCAACCAAAAGATCGATGTTGTCCATTGTCGCCAAATTATTTGATCCACTTGGATGGATTTCGCCATGCATAATTTTGGGGAAAATTTTGATGCAACAGCTGTGGTGCTGCAGACTAGCATGGGATGATCCTATTCCAGCTGAACTGAAATCCCAGTGGGAGGACTTTCGACGTGAGCTGCCATCCATAGAAAATATCGAGATTCCACGGTGGATCCATCTAACAGACAATCGAAAAGACCTGGAGATACATGCGTTTAGTGACGCATCAGAGAAGGCTTATGGAGCGGTGGTCTACTTACGTGTTTTAGATGACGACGACAACATTCACGTCCATCTCATGATGTCCAAAACAAGAGTTGCTCCGTTAAAGACCGTAATCCTTCCCAGGCTTGAGCTTTGTGGAGCGGTCATGTTGGCGACACTCTTGGACTACACTGCAAGTCTTTAGCTTGGACAACGCTAGGATGTATGCTTGGTCAGACTCGAAAATTACGTTGGGGTGGATCACGGCACCTCCAGCTAAGTGGAAAACCTTCGAAAGCAATCGCGTTGCAGAGATCCAGCGTCTTACAAATTGTACATCTGGCGGTATATTCCAACTCAGCACAATCCAGCAGATCTAGCATCACGTGGTCTATTGCCGTCCCACTTGAATGGCAACACACTTTGGAGGAACGGACCCGAGTTTCTTAGGTCCGAATGGGACTTTGACGCTCCGACTCAACCAACGACGGTGACAACTGATGAAGAGAGGCGAAAGGTTCAATCGCATTGCGTCATCACAGAAGACAACGAGATCGACCTGCTGATACATCGTCACTCGAATCTTCGTAAGCTGCTGCGAAAACATGCGCCGAACAGAAAAGCATCCTAAAACACTTTCGCCAATGGAGATCGATTCAGCATTGAAGGTTGCCGTAAAGACAGTCCAAAAGAGCATGTTTTTCATCGATGAAACTCAGCCTAACATGAAGGGGTTGAAGTCATTGCAGCCTTTTGCCGATCAGACAGGAATCTTAAGAGTAGAAGGCAGACTTCAAAACGCTAATATTAGCTACGAGCAACAACATCCAATCGTCTTGAAACCAACTCACCATCTTAGTCGGATCATCATAAAGGATGCAAATGCTAAAACATACCATGGCGGAACTCAACAAATGATCGCACATCCTCGTCAAAGGTTTTGGGTACTTAATCTCAAAAACGCTGTAAAAAAATGCATCCATGACTGCAACATTTGTTTTAGCCAAAAGGCAAAACCCATCGCCCAACTCATGGGCAACTTGCCAGCAGCGAGGGCAAGGATTTCCCGGCCCTTTTCCTACACCGGCGTCGATTATGCTGGTCCTATTGAGGTCAAAGCATGGAAGGGTCGAGGGTCAAAAACATTCAAGGCATATATTGCAGTTTTCGTCTGTTTGGCTACCAAGACTCTTCACCTGGAACTGGTAAGCGACATGACTTCTGGGGCCTTAATCGCTGCCTTTCGAAGATTCTCCGCGAGGCGAGGACTCTGCAAATAATTATTTAGCGACTGCGGAACAAATTTCGTGGGTGCGCCTAAGGAATTGCAGAATCTTCGAAAAGCAAAGCAAATTGAATTTTATCCCTCCGGCATCGACACACGTTGGCGGTTAATGGGAAGCTCGAGTTAAATCGGTAAAGTATCATCTTAAAAGAGTTGCTGGAAACTCGACCCTTACTTTTGAGGAGTTTTCAACACTACTGACACAAATAGAGGGCTGCCTCAACTCAAGGCATTTGTGTCCACTCACTAGCGATCCCGAAGACTTAACCGCTTTAACCCCAGCACACTTCCTAATAGGCGAGCCTATGCAGGGGATACCAGGACCAGACACTACAGAGGAGAAAATCTGCTACAACGACCGTTGGAAAAGTATTCAGCAACTTTACCAAAACTTTTGGAAGCAGTGGAGCTCGGAGTACCTATCTCGTCTCCAACAACGTCCAAAATAGCTGAATACCGAGAATGAGAGAGAGGATGAGGGGCTTCACCCTTCAAAATGGATGATGGCCCGCATCATACAACTGCATCCCGGAGCAGATAATATCATTCGCGTCGTCACCCTAAAAACTCAAACCGGAGAACTGAAACGACCGATTACGGAAATCTGTACTCTTCCGAGCAACGAAACAACCGCGGATCACTCCTTAATTTAAACCCTAAAAACACAGTCCCTACACATAACCCATACCATAGCACACCCTTTAAATTTGAAATTTCGTTCACAGCCACACACACATTTCTTTTCTAATACACACCCATTTCATTCGTAAAAATACACATACACATTTCTCACAAGTAAAATATCAAAAAAATAAAAAATAATAATATCAAACTACCCTACATAAATATTCTCAAATATCAAAATAATAATACAGGGATCCCCGGATAAGTACCCATCGCTTAAGTACCTAACTTGCATAAGCACCTCTATTTTCTTAGAACCAACATTTTAAGTTATCTTTTAAGTGCCTTTCGCTTAAGTACCTTTCCCGCTTAGTTGCCTCTTTTAATTTTAACTTTTATTGATATTTACCCGAAAGTAATTCTTTTAAGTACCTAATTGAATTTGTGTCTTAAATGGTGAACGCATGCATTTGCGCGGTAAATATCTGAGAGGTTTGAACGAATTCAAACTGTTCCATCAAATGTAGAGGAAAAATTGCAACTGTTTTCAACAGCGGTTATTGCCTCTGCGGGTGATGTTTGTGGAGTGAAGCGGCTTGGTGTGGCGGCTGGTGGTGAGAAAAGAACTGCTTGGTTTAAAACGCCCGGAGTTCAAGAAGCCATCAGAGAGAAGAAGAGAGCCTTTAAGGTGTGGATTCACTTGGGGAACTCCGATTCTCGAAATCGGTACACTGAGGCACGAAGAACTTGCAAATTAGCTGTGAAAACGGCGAAAGAACAGTCTTGGAAGGAGTTTGCCGAGAAATTAGAACGTGACCACAGGTCTGCAAATAAGATGTTCTGGCAGACCGTCCGCCGACTCAGAAGAAAAAAGTTGAATATCGTTTAAGGAGCCAAATCCAAAGACGGTAGACTTCTTTCCAATGAGAAGGACATCTTACGCAGATGGAGCGAGCACTTTTCAGAATTGCTCAATCCCGAATAGGGCACCGAAGATGACAGACCTATGGTCGAGAGTTGGGCGGAAACTGGTCCTACGGTAGAGGAAGTAACTTTGGCGAACAAAGCGCTAAAAGTTGGCAAATCTGCTGGTGTGGATGAAATTCGGCCAGAAATGCTCAAGGCTTTGGGTAAAGAGGGAGTTCAATGGCTCTCGCGTGTCATTAAAGTGGCCTGAGAATGCGTGAAACACCTGGTGATTGGCAAATGGGGGTGATGGTTTCTCTTTTTAAAAAAGGGAACAAAAGAGATTGCGCCAACTATAGGAGTATATCTCTTTTAAGCCACCCTGGAAAAGTCTTCGCTAAGGTGCTAGAAAAGCGTTCCAGAGCTGTGGTTGAGGACAGTTTGGGGGATGAGCAGTGCGGTTTTCGTCCCGGTAGAAGCACAACCGACCAGTTGTTCACTCTCAGAATGGTTCTTGAGAAGGCCTTGGAGTATGCCAAACCTGTCTACACTTGTTTTGTGGATTTGGAAAAGGCATATGATAGGCTTCCTCGAGGCAACCTCGGGAGTGTTCTGCAGGAGTATGGGATTGATGGTTCCCTGTTAAGGGTGATTCAGTCCTTATGTACAAACTGTAGAAGCTGTGTTCGGATAAACGGTGTTAAATCAATACCTTTTACTGTGGGCGTTGGACTCCGCCAGGGGTGCGTTTTGTCACCTCTCCTCTTCATTGTATATATGGATTGGATGTTACAGCGCAGCCGTGGCGGGGAATGTTTCAAATTGCGGGACCTAAGGATTAGTTATCTGCTCTTTGCGGATGATTTGGTCATCCTTTAGTCCTCTCAAACCGAACTTCAGCGCGCACTCGGAAGGTTTGTAGCCGTTTGTGATGATGCTGGAATGAAGATCAACGTGAACAAATTGGAAGTAATGGTCATATCCAAAAAAACCCATGCAGTGCACTCTGCATGTTATTGGAGTCCCACTGAAGCAGGTGGATAAGTTTGAGTACCTTGGGGTCTTATTCACGAGTGCTGGGAGGAGCAATGCCGAGTTATCCTGTAGAATTGGTCAGGCTGGATCAATTTTGAGAGAGCTTGGCCAAACTGTTATAAGGAAGGCCGAACTTAGTGTTCAAGCTAAGCTATCGGTTTTGAACTCGGTGTATGTTCCAACTCTCACCTATGGTCATGAAATTTAGGTAGTAACCGAAAGAATAAGATCGCGGATACAAGCTGCCAAAATGAGGTTCTTTCGTGGTGTTGTTGGAATAACTCGTAGGGATCGAGTGCGTAACACCAGAGTACGCGAGGCGCTCAATGTTGAGCAGCTACTTCTCCGAACGGAACGATCTATGCTTCGATGGTTTGGTCACGTAGTGCGTATGCCCCCAGACCGGCTTCCAAGACGAGCCATGGTTGCCGTGCCATCAGGTAGGAGACTTCGCGGAAGGCCTAGAAATAGATGGTTGGATCAAGTCCGACATCTCTCCTGGAGCCGCTTAGGGATTCCTCCTGATGAATCGGAGTCAATGGCGGAAGATCGAGAAGGATGGAGAGTTCACCTGAGCATCCTACCCCCGCGACCCTCATGAAGGATAAGCGGGCCATTGAAAATGAATGAATGAATGAATGGTGAACGCATATGCTGTAAGCAGTTCCTTGTGTTTTATGCTTAAGAATTAAAAATGTAAAAGGTAATCAAACCAATCTGGTACAATAAATATTTTACCTAATGCGCGCTACAATGAAGGATAAAAGTTTTATGCGTACCTACCTGTAATTTATTTCTAACTTCTTTAATTTTTCTTCTTCACAAATTTGCTCCTTCATAGAAAACGTGACTTGCTCACAATTAATATTTCTTTATAGGTAACATATTGTAAATTATTTAATAACCGATATATGAATGTAAATATGTTGTACATATTCACATGTGATCCTACATTTTAAGTTTTTGTGAATTGAATTCATAGCTGTATGTATGTAACAATACGCTTTTCAATGTGATTTTTTTGTTTTTTTTTTTTTTTTTTCAAATGAATAAATATTTATGTTCTTAATTAATCATGTTTTCTTCACAAAAAAAGAAATGAGTGCCTTTGAGCACTTAAGCGGGTTTTTTATAAGTGCCTAACCCGCTTAAGTACCTCGCAGGTTTGGATATTTATGGAGAGGCACTTATCCGGGAATTCCTGTATTCATTTACCCTACACAATCATTAACACAACAAATTATGAATCTTAAAACACCCTACACAAAAAAAAATGTATAAATTTCAAAATTAAAAATCCTATCACGATAATATACTCTAAAATATGCACTACGCCAAATAACATTTGGGAAATTACCCAAATCGAAATTTCCCATACGTCAATGAACACTACAAATAGTACACATATAATGCACTCAACTTCAAATCACTCATTCAGTCCATTCATCGAACAAAACAACACATACACTCATTAGACCATTCATTTGAAACCTTAAAAATGAAATTAATAATTTGCACTTACCTGCACACACTCCATCTTCCTACACACTTAAAAAAACACTAAACTAAACACGCACTCAAAACAAACCGACGCCATTTGAATTCAACTGATACCAAGATCAGTCTGCACGTAGGCAAGGAAGCAATTCGCAACAAAGGAAAAGAGACCAGCGTACATTTTGGCAATTGACAAAGGGCAATATGTAGGCTACTCACTTCACTGTCTGTAGGGTTCTTGTTTACGTTTTTTCTGGTGACTATGTCCCTCTCTGTTTCACTAATTATTTGTTTTATAGAACTAATCAAGGAGAAAAAATGCAGAGAGAATGACGGCGAATTAGAGGTCCGAGAGCAGTGTTACCAGCCTTGCAGTAATTGTTGCGAACGAGTTCACGGCGGGGGTGAATGTTGAAGGCGATCAAATATTAAAATAAAAATATGAACTAAAATTCCTAATTAAATTAAATTACCAATAAAAGATAATTTTGAATTGTATAAATAAAATATTTAACCTTATTATTGTGAACTGCCATAAAATTTAGCGAAATGTCATTTGACATTTATACCATTTATTTATAAACAATTTATACATAAAAATCATTAATTTGCAATAAACTTAACACTCGAATTATAACGTTGAATCAAAACGGTTGTCTTTTCACATTTACTTCTTTTGCGGAATATAATCTTTACAGAAATTTCAGATTACGGACCCAGTGCGGACAAAGAACTGTACGCTATTTTCCGAAGATTTACCCAAGGTCTAACGCGACCCAAACCCTTTGTGAAACGGACGCAACAGTAGTACAATGTTACGCGTTGGGGACTGGTACTCGCCCGCTTCTAACCATCTTATTTCACTTACCCCCAAAATTCTTACTTTATATCGCATGCATTTTGTCCAATTGGAGGAACCCGGCATTGTAAGGACCTTCGCTTCCCGAGTCGAGGAGCGTCTTTTCATTCCAGAAATTTGTTCGGGTACAAAAGCCAAAAGTCGTTAACATGTGATCATTCCTTATCCGAGGCATAGTGTCGGTTTCTGTAGCGGTCGGCTTTCAGTAACGCGGGTTGCTGGCCCACGTTACCTAAAGTGTTTATGGGATTAGATTGTTAGGCTCATTAGATTCAGGTTCTTCACGCACAATTATATGTAAGGACGGGTGGGAGGTTCTTAAAGAGTTAGGTTTAGAATTAGCTAGAGGTAGTATTAAATCAGTAGCGTTAGCAGACGGTGCAGGGATAGACGTTTTAGGGGTGGTGTCTCTACCGATAGTAGTACAAGATAAGTCCGTGTTTTCGGAATGCTTAGCCATTCCCTCGCTACCACACGTCATGATCTTGGGTGTGGATTTTTGGGCAATCGTAGGCGTAGTCCCGGATTTTTGATCAAATCATTGGACGGGATTAGGACGCACAGGATTAGGATGTCCGCAGAACCTATTAGCAGAGATACTATCCGGTTTCTCCTGCTATGCAGGAACATATTGACAAAAAACTAAAGGAGATGATCGATGCGGGGGTAATAGAGAAGTCGAGTAGCCCGTGGGCTTCTCCGATAGTTCTTATCAAGAAGAAGGATGGTTCTTATAGGTTCTGTGTTACCTATAGAAAATTAAATGAAGTTACAGATAGGAATGCTTATCCACTAGCCTACATTTCGACAACGTTAGATAAACTTCGAGATGCCAAATACTTATCCTCTCTGGATATAAAGTCAGCGTATTGGCAAATTCCAGTTGAAGAGGGATCACGTCCTCTCACTGCCTTCACAGTTCCAAACAGGGGCGTCTTTCAGGTAGACTTGCGCGTTGGGCAGTAAAGCTACAACAGTTCGACTTTGAAATAGTCCGTAGAAAGGGTAAAGAGCATGTAGTACCCGATATGCTTTCGCGAGGAGTCCCGGTAGTGGCCGAGATCTCAGATGCGGATAAAGACCCATGGATTTCTAAGATGATATCAAAGGTAGAGTCAAACCCATTGGCTTACCCTAGCTGGAGGGTAGAGAAGGGGAGACTCTTTAAGTTCGTTAAGTCAAATCGTGTGGATGTCTTTGGGGATTATCAGGAATGGAAGTTAGTGATAGGGAAACAAAATGGGTTAGATATTTTGTAAGGGTGTCACGATAATCTATTGTCGGGACACATGGGTGTTAGGAAAACGTTCGCTAGGGTAGGGGGGAAATATTATTATTAGGCGAACCCCACAGGCGGATCAGTGGAGGTGCGGTGGAGTGGGAGGGTTGTGATCCCTTGTTTTCGGATTATAGCCTCGCTGATGAAAGGAAGAAGAAGAAGAGGGGGGAGAATATTATTGGCCCAAAGTGAGGACTGATATAGCTAGATACGTTAGGAGTTGTAGAGTTTGCTAACAGGTGAAACCAGTGAACGAGAAGCCAGTTGATCTCATGATGGAGAGGGTCGGTATTTCTAAACCTTGGGAAATGGTCTGCGTGGACCTGGTCGGTCCACTTCTTAAATCGAGTAGGGGTTACATATATATTCTGACTGTCGTCTATTATTTTCCTAAATTTCCGTTGTTGTGTCCCCTGAGGTCCGCGTCTGCAAGTTCTTGGAACTTGAGGACCATATCTTTCTTTTGTTTGGTGTTTTGAAGTTCGTTGTGTGCGACAACGGGCCTCAGTTTCGAAGTAGGGAGTTGACCGCGCTGCATACGCTCATTACCATCCCCAGGCTAATCCGACAGAGTGGATTAACCAAATTATAAAGACGACTTTGAGGGCTTATGTTTCTGAGAATCACCTGAGTTGGGATTCTCAGTTAGCGAAGGTTGCGTGTGCTATAGGTACCTCGCGACATGAGGTGTTAGGAGTTTCGCCATACTACGCAAACTTTGGCACGGACATGGTTACTTACGGCCGTGAAGTACAGCCAGTGAGTGACCATGGTAGGACTATAGATATAGACTTAGACAGGATACGAGAACGATTAAGGAAGCTTAGAGAAGACATTTGCAGAAAGTTGGAAGCGGCAACCAAGAAGTCTGCGAAAGCCTACAATCTTTGGCGACATAATGTT
This sequence comes from Brachypalpus laphriformis, assembly GCA_945910035.1. NCBI lineage: Eukaryota > Metazoa > Arthropoda > Insecta > Diptera > Syrphidae > Brachypalpus > Brachypalpus laphriformis. Next base: position 141,104,952 of record OX246754.1, read on the forward strand.
CATTATCTCCCGAAGGTGCTCGTATGGTGGAGAAATTGTGTGTTATCGGATGCCGCTAACTATTATGCAGCCAAGTAGGCTCCTAAATTTGTCGGTCATTTCCTTATCCGTAAACGGGTGTCGCCTTGGACGTATATACTTGAGGATGAAAGCGACAAAGAGTGCGGGACGTCGCACGCCAAGGATCTTGAGCCGTTTTGTGAGGCACCCGAAGACTAAGCCTAAAGTCCCAATTTAGCGTAGAGTAAATTTTTATTTGTTTTGCATTTTCATTCCTTTTGTTTTTTTGCGAATAGGCTGGCAGGTTCGCCATGATGGAAATCTTTCCTCTGTTTGTTGGGTAAACCGGGAAACTTTGGAAATGGTTTACGGTTCTTTGAACCGTAAGCACATTTCCTTGGAGGTAAGGGTGGGATTTGTTGCGGTAAATTTTACCACAACAAGGACCACTCTACGCATCTTCCTTCGTTCCCTCTTTTCTTCCGTTGTTTCATTTTGTTAGCTATAGGCCCACTTTCCCGGCGTCCTGCCTTGACAGCCATATAGGTACACAGAGGACGATGACCCTTATTAAGAGAGAGAGATTGAGAAGGATAGCGTGGAGGGAACGGACAGTTTCCTGATAACATACAAGAAGACCTGAGTATCAGCGATGACAAAGAGGATAGGGTCGAATGCCCTGTTAAATTGTCCACATAAACGTAAAGAGACGCAACCAGCACGAGATACAACGCAAATACAATCGACGAGCTAGATTGAGGTGACAAAGGCTGTCACAGTACAAACACAACCTACTCAACACGAAACACAAAACATCACGACTGCGATACACCTGCGAGACGATGGGACGTGCGGTCCAAGATTAAACACAACAACAGCGTGTACAAATTACACATCACCATTAAACCAAAACGCATTGGACACCAACAACGGACTAATCAACAACGCGTATCATCGGGGGGGGGAGGGGCCCAGAGAGTTTATAAGCCTACACACATACAACAATATCAACAAAATAACCAATGCGTGGTGCAACATACAACATCAACCACATAAACACACTAAAACATCGACAAGAGACAAGAAGCTGCCCATAGACTGAGGAAGGTTCGGACCGGACCCATCAATGGCCGAGAGCCCACCTAACCATCGACTTGTTGTATGGAGTGACGCGTTAAAGGCTCGCTCCCCATCCCCAAATCTGCGCGGAAGTCTACCGAATAGATTAGTCTGAATCGCGCTAGTTTACTTATTCTTTCCTTGTTTTGTTCTCCTTCCTTATTAGCACTATTTAACGCAGAATGGGCGTTGTAGGGCTCGTCCTGCAACGAACCTTCATAAGTCGCACTTTTCTTCTTATTTGAGGTGGAAGAATGCCCACACTAATTTGTTTTATTTTACAAGGCACTTTTTGGTTCCTAAATTGTCAAACTGAACAAATCGGATAGGGGGAAAAGTTGAACTCGGGCGAAAACAAAAACAGTGGATTGACTGGAAGTTAAAAGAGAAAATAACGTTGGTTCAAGAGTGGTTGCATACTTACCCAAATTAGCGGAGTAAGGCACACACAAGCAACTCTTGACGCACAGCTGAATGAGCGGAAACGCATGAGGGTGTGCGTGAGAATGGACCGATCCGAGTAGGCTAGTACCCAGCAGTCGACACTTCTTGGTTAACTAGCTAAGGCGGTAGAAGTTTTTTTGTGAGAAGAGGTTTAACCGAAAACATATAGTGAAAATAGACATAGTGACAGTTTGGTGAAGTGGAAAGAAATAGGAAAAGTTGAAGATACGAAAGTCGAAACAAGTGACCAGGACGAAGGATCTAGGACGAGGACAAAAGAAGGAATTTGTTTTCAGGAAGATCGGTAACCAGAGCGGGGCAACCATTAGGAAGGACATAAAACAAGAAGGCATTCCGGGCAGAAAGATAAGTTTTTAATTTTATTTTAAATTGTTTTTTTTTTTTTGAGTTAAAGATTAGTGCGCGTTTTGTTTAGAAACTATTTATGAATTTTGCGTAGCCCGGTAGGATCCGGCTCCGTGTTCTGTTAAGATTTCCCGGTGAAAGCGCGACTCGCGCCCCGTAAATTATCGGTTTGAATTGTTTCGGGACTTGCCACAATGGGCCAACCCTGCGGCGATATTTTTTTGTTTGCGTTGGGATCTTTTTTCCTTCCTGAGGTTTTTTTTTCTTGATCGCTTGTAATTATTCTTTGGTTTTCTTTTCTTTTTTTACAATCCAATCTCTTGTTTTTTTTAATACTTTTTTCTTTTAATAAATCGCCCGAAGAGTGGTTATAAAGTGGTGCAAATTGGTTTGTTTTATTTCCTGTGCAATTGACACTTACATACATCCCGCCATTGCGTATTCGATTGCAGAAGCGATCGACGGTTCTTTTCGTGTTTTTTTTTTTTTTTTTTTATTTCGATTTTTTTTTTGTTTAGCGAGTTAGCTAAATTGTTTAATCGGTGCGTGGATTAATTGTCTTTCGGTGCGCGAAATAAAAGCGCAACAACGTGGACGAGTGTAAAATTTATTTGTGTGTAATGATTTATTGAAAAAAAAAATGTATTCACTTATCTACTTATTTAATTTTACATATATAATATATTACCAATTTTTTTTATTTTTGTGGTTTATATCACATCAACAAATATAAATACTAGTGTTAGGTACTGTGCGATTTTCATGATGTCGATCCTGGGTGCTATTGTTAGTGTTGATGGTCTGCTGATGTTGTTGGTGATAGTGGTCTTCTGATGTTGTTTGTTGATATTGCTGGTACTACATGTCGTTGATGTTGGTGATAGCTGGTACGCCAGGCAGGCCTCACGCCCTAAAGTTAACGTTGTCCTGGCCTTTTCCACTGCCCAATGTCTGCCAAATACCTTCGCTCTATAGCTGGTAGGGGCTTATTTTTGTGGGTCTTCTACCACTGTCACTTTTAACACACGTTTTTGTATTGTATATGTTATATGTTATATTTTTATTTGTGTAGGCGCGTTATATTAATCTTCCATTTTCTCTAACTCTTGCACTTCTTTTGTTTTTACTGTCTTTTCTTTTGTTTATTGCTTTATGGTGAAAGGGTTTTGAATATATGTTTTAATATCGGACTTTGTTAACTTTTTCATAGGGATTTTGCAAACTTTTGTACTCGGATTTTGTAAACTTTTATACTCGAATTTTTGTAAGATTTTAAGCTTGGAATTTGAAATTTCGAGATACTAGGCAGATGCTTTGTCCTAGAATAATCGCACAGGTGCCACCAATTGTTCTGTCGTTAGAGCAGAGCAGGAAAAAAATATATAAACACGTATTCGATACACGACACTCAACTAGGCAAGTAAAACACGACTTTGGGTTTTGATTATGATTTTATTATGGGGACGAATGTAATGTAATGTAAGAATGTAAGTTAGTTGTTGGTCTGACGCACTGCGACTCTCTTATTCGAACGGTAGTTGAGCCTCGACCCTCCTGTTCATCGTTCGCTCGCTCACCTCCATGCTTCTCGATCGACCTCGTTTAGTTACCACATGTGTTCTATGTAAACCATGTGGCGTCACTTTGGTGAGCCTCGATAGTATTCGGAACTAATTCGGAGAACCACTTCTGTGACCCACATGCGTTTCACTTGTTGTCATGTGGCGTCGCTCTGGTGACCCACATGTGTGTTTGCAATAACGACTGACCCTCGATTGTCGATGGTGTCGAATTACTCTTTGGTAATTTCTTTAGAAACTTGAAGCCGAACTTACTAACTTACTTACGCGCTATAGTTCGAGGTAAACCTGGGCCTCAACCAACAAGCCTCTCCATTTAGCTCGGTCTTTAGTTAATTGCCTCCAGTTGCGTACTTCAAGTTGGTCGAAGTCCCCTCGAACTTGTGCGCGCCAATTACGGCGATGATTCTCTCTACTGCGTCGTTCCTCGGGGTTAGACTCTGCGGGCCGGAGCGTTGGTTTTCATTCGCTCTACATGTCCTAGCCATCTCAGACGTCCAATACGCAGTATTTTGACTAGGTCGATGTCGCTGTACAGCTCGTATAGTTCGTTATTGAATCATCTCCAAAACCCGTCAACGCAAACGGGACCGAAAATCTTACGAAGAATTTTTCTCTCGAAGCGACCAAGGATATCTTCATCCTCTTTTAATAAATAATAATAAATGTTTCAGCGACGTAAAGCAGGACTGGGATGATCAGGGTCTTATACAGAGTCTCTTTAGTTGTTCGAGATATGGCTTTACTATTGATTTAAACTTTGATTTCTGTCGTGATGTTGTTTTTCGAGGTAATAGCAGAGCCAAGGTAGAGAAAGTCCCTTACTGTCTCGAAGTTATAGCTGCCCACTGTGACGTTCTGTACAATTCGTCGGTGTTGGCTTTCCCTTCTCCTTGACATCATATACTTGGTTTTGCCTTCGTTTATCGTTAAACCCATTTTGGCCGCTTCCGCCTCAATGCTTGCAAACGCACCGGTGACAGCCCGCTGAGTTCTTCCGATAACGTCTATATCGTCGGCGTATGCAAGCAGTTGTACAGACTTGTAATAGATTGTGCCTTCGGTGTTGGCTTGTGAGTTCCGCACAATCCGTTCAAGTATAATATTAAAGAAGTCACATGAGAGCGCGTCACCTTGTCTAAAACCCTTTTTGACATCAAATTTCTCGGTGAGGTTATTACCGACCTTGATGGAGCAGCGAGCGTTCTCCATCGTCATCCTGCACAGACGGACAAGTTTGGCACGGATGTCAAAACTAAACATGGCTCTACAAAGCTCTTCTCTATAGATGCTGCCATTGGCGGCCTTGAGATCAATAAAGAGGTGGTGAGTATCGATTTGGGTTTCTCCAGGATCTACTGAAGTGTGAAGATTTGATCGATGGTGGACTTTCCTGGCCTGAAACCGCACTGATAGGGTCCAATCAGGCTATTAGTAAAAGTTTTCAGGCATTCACACAATATCACAGAAAAGATCTTGTATGCGATGTTGAGGAGACTGATGCCTCTATAATTGGCGCAGTTGAGGGGGTCTCCTTTCTTGTGGATCGGGCAAACGATGCTGAAATTCCATTCATTAGGCATATACTCGTCTGACCAAATCACAGAGATGAGTTGGTGTATGCACTCTACCAATTCATCCCCAGCTGCCTTGAAAAGTTCGGCCGGTAAGCCGTCAGGTCCAGCAGCCTTGTTGGATTTTAGCTGGGATATTGCTATCCTCACTTCGTTTTGGTCAGGTAGACGCAAATTTTGACTATCATCGTCTATGTTGAATGATTCATTCTGCCTGACTGCGGGCTGTTGGTCTTCGTCGCCGTTATACAGTCTGCCGAAGTAGTTGTGGGCGATCGAGACCCAGCACATCAGTCGCGGCGCTTCTGATGGCATGTTGGCAGCGATGCTACTGAATGTCGGTACTTCATGCTGGCGACTTAGGGATGATTGAGAGATTTCGGGCTACGCGTTCAGCGAACAGTCTAGCGGTCTCTTGCGATTGTAGCTTTTCGACGTTAAATTTTCTCACAGTGATTCTTCTTCGTTGCTCAGTTTGGGATATCCGCATTCGTACCTCGGCTACAACAAGGTAATGATCCGAGTCTATGTTAGCCGCTCGGAAGGTCTGGACATCCAGAATACTGGAGGCATGCCTTGCATCGGTCGCAATATGGTCAGTCCTGTTGAGCGTTACATGATAATTGGATCGCCATGTCTGCTTATGAATATCGAGATGAGGAAACCATGTGCTTGCTATGGTGACATTTCACTCCACAGCGAAATCAATTAGCCTTAGTCCGTTATCAGACGTGGTATCGTGTAGGCTATGCTTACCGACTGCCCTACCAAAGACGTCCTTCTTTCCTATTTAGGCGTTAAAATCGGCCAATACGATTTTAACGTCGTATTTAAGACATTGGTCGTATATTTTGTCGAGGAGCTCGTAGAAACACTCTTTGGTAGCAGGGTCCTTTTCTTCCGTGGGGGCATGAACACATATTAGGCTTATGCTAGTGAGTTTAGCATTGATCCGGGTAGTCATAATACGCTCGCTAACGTGTTGGAAGCGTAAGACTTCCTTCAGTCTGCCGCGTATGACAAATCCGCTTCCGAATAAGCGTTGCCTGTTGCCTCTGTAGCAATCACCGTAGTAGATGTCACCATTTTTCATCCTCCTTTTGGCCGGCCCATCCCATCGCACTGCCTGGCTAGCGGTAATATATGCTTTGTAGCAGTCTAGTTCCTCCGCTAGTTTCTCGGCTACACGTGGTCTCTAAAGGGACAGAATATTCCACGTACAGATCCGAAGGTCGTGGTCCTTATTTCGTTTGCTGGGGTCGTCATTAGTTGAGTCCTCCTTATCGCTTAGCGGAGCGACGAATAGACTTAGCCTCAGGCGCCTCCCTGACAGTTGTTGACATACCTTTAGCGGAGCGACGAAGTCGCGTGGGCGGCTAAACCCCTCCGGAAAGCGGAGTTGAAATAAATGAATCGCGCGAAGCGCGCCACTTACCCGCTGTTGGCCAGCACAAAACTGTTCTCGAATAGACTTAGCCTCAGGCGCCTAGCTGACAGCTGTTGACATACCCTTAGCGAACGACGAAGTCTCGTGAGCGGCTAAACCCCTCCGGAAAGCGGAGTATAAATAAATGAATCGCGCGAAGCGCGCCACTTACCCAATGTTGGCCCGCACAAAACTATTCTCGAATAGACTTAGCCCCAGGCGCCTGCCTGACTGTTGTTGACATACCCTTAGTGGAGGGACGAAGTCGCGTGAGCGGCTAAGCCCCTCCAGAAAGCGGAGTTTAAATAAACGAATTGCGCGAAGCGGTCCACTTACCCACTGTTGGCCCGCACAAAACTGTTCTTGAACAGACTTAGTCCCAGGCGCCTGCCTGACAGTTGTTGACATACCCGATTATTCGCACAGCCAATTTAGAAATTTAAAGAGAGTAATGATAAAAAAATGTTAGGTCCCTCTACAAACCACGTGCAGCCGAAGAACTTGCGGAGGCCCTTGGGTGTCTCAAAGCAGACATTACCGCCATCCAAGAAGTGCGATGGGATGGGCCGGGCAAAAGGAGTATGAAAAACTGCGACATCTACTACGGCGATTGCTACAGACAAAAAGGACAGCGTCTATTCGGGTGCGGATTTGTCATTGGAGGCAGACTTAGGCAAGAAGTCTTGAGTTTCCGGCATGTGAACGAGCGCCTTATGACTATCCGTATTAAGGCTAAATTTGCCAACATTAGCCTAATATGCGTTCACGCCCCTTATGAGGAGAAGGACGACGCGGCGAAGGATGACTTCTACCAGCTCTTGGACAAGACGTATGAGCAATGCCCTAGCCACGACGTTAAAATTATCCTAGGCGACTTTAACGCAAAGCTAGGAAGAGAGGAGGTCTTTAGTAGCGTGGTCGGAAAGCACAGCCTGCACGACATCACATCCGACAACGGACTCAGGCTAATCGACTTTGCAGTGGGGCAAAACTTTGTCGTAGCTAGTACGCGGTTCCCACGTCTCGACATTCACAAAGCAACATGGCTCTCCTTTGATCGAAAAACTGTCAACCAAATCGATCACATTGCGATCGACGCGAGGCACTCTTCCAGTATTCTGGGTGTCCGGACTTTCCGAGGAGCCAACGTGGACTCGGTTCACTACCTAGTTGTAGCCAAGGTACGGATGCGGATATCCAGAACGGAGCGAAATCAACGAAATGCTGTGAGGAAATTTGACGTCGAAAAGCTACAATCGTAAAAGACCGCCAGAACCTTTGCCGATCGTGTTTCTTCTAATCTCAATCTATGTTCTATGCCGCCAGCGGCAAATGCGGAAGAGCAGTGGCAGCGTTGCCAACAAGCCATCAGAGATGCCGCCTCTGATGTACTGGGTTTCTCTCGCCCACCACAACGAAACTCCTGGTTTGATGAGGAATGCCGGCAAGCACATGCAGCAAAACAAGAGGCGTACAAAGCGGCGCTGCATAGAAGGACTAGAGCTGCCTCCGAGCTCTACGTGCGCAGGAGAAAAGAGGAACATCGACTTCTCAGAAAGAAGAAAAAAGAGCATGAGAAGCACTCAATCGAGGAGATTGAGAGACTTTATTGCAGGAATAATGTTCGAAAATTTTACCAAAAGGTAAAAAGAACATGCCAGGGTTTCAAAGCCAGAACAGAAGCCTGCAGGGACGAAAATGGCAACATAGTAGTAGAATCGCAGTCGGTGCTGAGGATATGGAAGGAACACTTTGTAGACTGCTAAACGGCGATGATGATCAATATTCCGCTGTCAGGCAGAATGAGCCATTCAACAGTCACGATGGCAGTCAAGATTCCCGTCAACCCGATCAGAATGAAGTGAGGATAGCGATATCTAAACTCAAATCCAACAAAGCTGCTGGAGCCGACGGCCTTGCCGCTGAACTTTTCAAGGCAGGAGGAGATGAGTTGGTAAGGAGCATACACCAGCTCATCTGTAAAATCTGGTCGGACGAAAGTATGCCCGATGAATGGAACCTCAGCATCGTTTGCCCGATCCTGAAGAAAGGAGACTCTCTGAACTGCGCCAACTCTAGAGGTATAAGTCTCCTAAATATCGCATATAAGATCCTGTCTGCCGTACTACGTGAACGCCTAAAACCGATCGTCAACAACCTGATAGGTTCTTATCAGTGCGGTTTCAGGCCGTGAAAGTCCACCATTGACCAAATATTCACACTACGGCAGATCTTGGAAAAAACCCATGAATATAAAATCGATACGCACCACCTCTTCATCGATTTCAAAGTTGCCTATGATAGCGTGTATAGAGACGAGTTATACAGAGCCATGTCTAGTCTTGGCATTCCTGCAAAGCTCGTCCCTTTGTGCAGAATGACGATGGAGAGCTCTCGCTGCTCCATCAAAGTCGGTAAGAACATCACCGAACCATTCGATGTCAGGAAAGGTCTTAGACAAGGCGACGCGCTATCATGCGATCTCTTTAACATAGTACTTGAGAGAATTGTACGAAACTCACAAGCCAACCCCGGAGGTACAATCTTCTTCAAGTCTGTACAACTACTCGCTTATGCCGATGACATTGACGTAATCGGAAGAACTCAGCGGGCAGTCAATGGGGCATTTACGAGTATTGAGAACGAGGCAGCAAAGATGGGTCTAGCGGTCAATGAAAGCAAAACAAAATATATGCTGTCCGTGACAGAGCGAGTAGACGCCGCTCTTAAATAAGTGTCCTATCCCGAAGGCAAGGTGTTACGCGACCCGTGCTGAGGCCTGAATGGTGCTGGGGATGTAAAATCAATACAGCATCTCTAACGGAGCCCTCCAGATACCTGGTGACCTCTGGTTGAAATAAAGCCTTACCACGCTACAGGGGGCTATGGCGTGGTTGATATCAATTCCCCCTTACTCGTGGGATTCAAAATGAACAAATTTAAACAAACCAAAATAAATCAAATAAAAATAACAAAAGAAGCGGAAAAAAACCAAAAAAATGGGGAGCCAAAAACCCCAACCATAGAAGACCCATTTCGAAAGGGAGCACTATTGGCTCGATCGCCAGTTGATACTCCGCTTGAAAAGGAACAGGCGGCGATAATATCGCCCCAAATCGTACGCGTGGACACTGCTACCATAGCTTTAGCTGAGGTTCAAAACAAACCACGCTTCAATGAAGAGATAGGCAAGTGTGATACGGTGACTGTACTGGGCAAAAAAATAGCCGAACTTGCTGAATTCATCAAGGATAAGAACAACGTGCATCACGAGATTCGTAAACTGGTGAGTTCTATTCGTACCACGTATGAAAAGGCATTGGACCCTGAAAACGAACGACAAGAACATTTACATGTTGAAAGGCAGGATAAGACTACACAAACCATGCAGTCAAAACCGCTAAACTACCGAGCAGCAGTCCTGAAGACCACTGAGGCGTCAAAGCCTGCGGTAGATAGCTGTGAAATACGACCACAAACGCCCAAACGCAGGCGGGAAAGCAAAATTACGAGCCAGCAGCTCCCAGCCGCGAAGAAGAAAAAGACCGTGGTCCCGGTAGGAAAAGAAAAACCCGTCCAGGTGGAAACCCGTAACACGAAAGCCGAAAAGTGGGAAAAGCCAAGAGGAAGTACCAAAAAAAGGCTGAAAGCGCGCCCAGATGCTTTAGTGATTAAAGCTAAGGATGGTCTCTCTTATGCAGAAATGCTGCACAAGGTAAAGGACAACCCTGAATTGAGAGAGCTCGGCCAAAAGGTCAACCAAATCAGGAGGATGGCCAAAGGAGACCTACTCTTAAAATTAAGGAGCCTCCCAACAACGGAAATGACCAAGCTTCATGCATCCGTGGAAAAGGCCTTGGGAACAGAAGCGGAAGTGAAAACCCTAACGCACGAGGTACTCATAGAAGTCAAAGATCTGGACGGAATCACAACGAAGGAGGAGATCTGCGAAGCCATAACCAAGCAATTAGAGGGATCCAAAGAGTACCATGTCGGAACAAGTGCCATAAAGTCTCTGCGAAAGGCTTACTTAGGGACACAGATAGCGACAGTCAGCCTGCCAGCGGAAGTCGCTGAGAGGCTGATGACTGCCAGCAAAGTGCGCATTGGCTGGGTGGTCTGCCGAATACGGGAAAAAATCACTCCAACAAAATGCTACAAATGTATGGACTTCGGACATACTGCCAGAGCATGCAAAAGTGCGGTGGATTATTCTGACGGGTGTATTAGATGTGGTGCGAGTGGACACACCGCAAAATCTTGTGCCCTAGAGCCAAAATGCCTGCTGTGTTGTGACAAAAAGGACACAAATAGCAACCATGTCACAGGAAGCGGCAAATGCCCAGCCTTCCAAAAAGCCTTAAAAGACCTGACACACCTTATATGAAGATAAAACAGCTCAACCTCAATCACTGCGAAGCTGCGAACGATCTCCTCATACAATCTGTGCGCGAACAAAAAGTAGACGTCGTAATCCTTAGTGAGCCCTACAAAGAATTCGATGCAAACGCGTGGATAACGGACAATACGGGAAAAGCGGCCATATGGACCTGTGGGAAAACCGCCTTCCAAGAGAGAATGCCAACATCAGGAGATGGTTTTATATGGGCAAAAATCGACGGAATATATATATAGCTGCTATGCACCACCCAGCCTCTCGATAGCAGAGTTCGAAGAGCTGCTGGACAAACTCGTAAACGATGCTTTAGATCGAAAACCGGTGATCATTGCTGGCGACTTTAATGCATGGGCCGCTGAATGAGGATGCAAAGAAACGAACAGACGCGGAAGATCCCTACTGGAGGCTTTTACAGCCCTAGACGTGGTACTAGTAAACAGCGGAAATAAACCCACGTTTTGCAGAGGAAGCGGCGCTTCTATTATAGACATCACATACGTAAGTAGCTCCTTGATAGGAAGAACAAAGTGGGAAGTCAGTGACCTCTGTACTCATAGCGACCACCAGGCGATAATATGTGAAGTACTGCCGGAAGCAAGAAGACAAACACCGCTAGCCAGGCTACCCCAGGAAAAAGGCTGGAAATCAGACTCTTTCGACGTGGAAGCATTCACATGTATCTTCAACAGAAACGCAGTACTGACGGGTCACGCGGGCAGTAAAACAATGCAGGCCATAAATGAGGTTACACGGGCATGTGATGCCACAATGAGGAGAAGAAAGGCTATGAAACATCGTCCCCCAGTTTACTGGTGGAATGAAGAAATCGCGCATCTACGTACCAAGTGTCATCGAGCGAGAAGGGCGTATACGCGATCTAGAGCGAGGGCCGTCTCCAGTGAACTGCAAGAAGACTACAGGGTGGCTCGAAAGGAACTAAAAACAGCCATACTAAAGAGCAAACGGAAGTGTTTCGCCGAGCTGTGTGATGAAGCTGACGAAAATCCTTGGGGCAAAGCCTACCAAATCGTCATGAAAAAATTGAAAAGGTGCCAGCCACAGATTTCCACCTGCCCAGAGTTCTTACACAACATCGTGGTCGGACTATTTCCTCATCAACAAGAGAACGCATTCTCGGATGATCCAATAGTAGAAGCACCAACAATCCGAGAGGTAACCAAAGAAGACATAATCGAGATTTGCAATAAAATTGGAGATAAAAAAGCACCTGGACCAGATGGTATCCCAAATATAGCACCCAAGACAGCTATAAAAGTAAGCCCAGAAATGTTTATTAACATTTACAACTCGTGCCTGAAGGAAGAAGTCTTCCCGGATCAGTGGAAACGGCAAAACCTAGTACTTCTTCCCAAAGGTAAAAAAAAACACCAAATGAACCATCATCATACCGCCCGCTCTGTATGTTAGATACGGCTGGCAAAATATTGGAGCGAATCATCTGTAACAGGGTAGAGGCAGCAATTCAAGAATCTGGAGGTCTTTCAGAACACCAATACGGTTTTCGAAAAGCGCGCTCAACAACAGATGCAATCAATGTGGTAGTTAAAACGGCACAAGAGGCTATACAGGGAAGAAGATGAAGAGGCGGTTCCAAAAAGTACTGCTTGGTTATAACTCTTGACATAAAAAACGCCTTCAATACGGCAAATTGGAGTCACATCTTACAAGCGCTCAGAAGGATGAGAGTTCCACAATACCTCATAGACGTTATTGTTGACTACTTCAGGTGCAGAATCTTGGTATGCAATACAGACCGCGGCCCCAAGGAATATAAAATCACAGGCGGAGTACCACAGGGCTCAGTCCTTGGCCCTTTGCTCTGGAATATTATGTATGACGGTATACTGCGACTTCCTATACCCGCAGAAACAAAAATAGTGGGATTTGCTGATGATATCGCCATTATTGCCACTGCTAAACTGTTGGAGGAGGTGGAACAGATAAGCAATGCGACAATAAGGATAATACGAAAATGGCTCACCTCAGTTGGTCTAACACTGGCGGAGCATAAAACAGAAGCAGTCCTGATAAGTAGTAGGAAGAAGGTAGAAACTCTCACCATTATAGTCGGCGACCATGAAATAACATCTAAACCGCATATAAAATACCTAGGTGTCATGATAGATACGAGACTTTCATTTAGAGATCACCTTAAGTATGTAGGCCGAAAAGGTGCAATACCAAGTGCCGCACTCGCGCGTATCATGCCCAACATAGGAGGACCAAGACATAGCCGTAGGTTACTGCTGGCTAGAGTGGTTACGTCTATAATCCTATACGCCGCACCAATTTGGGCCGGGGCCATGGCAATCAAAACATACAGATCACATATCACATCTGTGTATCGAATATGTGCATTGAGAGCTAGCTGCGCATTTCGCACTACTTCTAGCGATGCAGCTTGCGTGGTAGCGAGAATGCTCCCAATAGATATCCTGGCAGTAGAACAGCAACGTCAGTACTGCGCAAGAAGAGAAAGAAACGAGGCCAGCGAAAACCGGATCTATAGAGCAGAAAGCCTAAGAGAATGGCAAGAATGCTGGAATGCTTCTGAGAAAGGCAGGTGGACCCATAGGCTCATACACCAAATCCAGCCATGGTTCGACAGGCAACATGGAGAACTTGAGTTCTACTTAACGCAGTTCCTAACGGGCCATGGATGCTTTCGTTCGTACTTACATAAGTATAAACACGACAATAGCCCTTACTGTCCGCATTGTGCTGACTGCGTAGAAAACGCAGAACATGTATTTTTTGAATGCCCAAGATTCCTCGACGAAAGGAATGCACTCGGCCACCCACTGACGCCAGAAAACATCGTTGGCGAAATGCTTAAAAGCCAGGAGGCATGGGACGCAGTCGCTGGGAGCACAATGCACATAATAAAGATTCTAAGAACCCTAGAAAGAGAAAGGAAAGAATCAGACCGGCGAAATACAATCAATGCTGAGCAGGATAATGCAAACATGCACTAGTCGAATACATCAGACTAAAACCCCCCCGCGATGAAATGCTTGACGGCAGTACCGCGGGGAATGGGGCGGTCGTGGGAGGGGGGTTTAGTGGGTAAGAGTCCCACACTGTTACTCAGGACGTACTGAGTTTCGTCTTTTGAAGATTACCCCTCCCAATCAAAAAAAAAAAAAAAAATATATGCTGTCTACAAAAAAGGACACCCAACATCGGCGTCTTGGACAAAACGCCACAATAGACAGATACAATTTTGAGGTAGTAAAGGATTTTGTCTACCTAGGCTCTATGGTCAGCTCCGCAAATGACATCAGTGGAGAGATCACACGGAAAATTATTCTTGCCAATCGTTGTTTCTATGGACTAAAACGGCAATTGAGTAGCAAAGCCCTATCTCGAACTACTAAGGTAACTCTTTATAAGACATTAATCATCCCAGTCCTGCTGTATGGCGCAGAGGCATGGGCTTTGACAAAACCGGATGAGGATGCCCTTGGTTATTTCGAGAGAAAAGTTCTTCGAGCGATCTTTGGTCCCGTCTGCATAGACGGTGAGTGGAAGAGAAGGTACAATGCCGAACTATACGGCCTGTACAAGGACATCGACTTAGCCAGAAGAGTTCACATACAGCGACTAAGATGGCTGGGTCATTTAGAGCGGATGGAGCCCAACCTTCCCGCTAAGAAAGTCTTCGAATCCAACCCGGACGGACGGCGCAGTGGAAGACGACCTCGCGGTAGGTGGCGCAAATAAGTGGAGGGGGACCTCAACCAACTTGGCGTGCGCCACTGGAGGCAGCTGGCTCGTAACCGTGCTGGCTGGAGAGGTTTGTTGGTTGAGGCCCAGGTCCACCCCGGACTGTAGCGCCATCTAAATGAAATAAATGAAAATGAATGATAAGATTCTAGAAGAGAGCATTGCGGAGGCTAATAAGAAAATAAAGAATTATCCGCCTACGTGTGTCTTGCAGTGCAACCAGCGATCGACATTGCAATGTGATACGCTATTGTGTGACATAATAAAACACAATGGCACATGCAATGCGACTGGTGACCGATATTGGCATAATGACATAATGCAAGACGACACATGTTTGCCAATTAAGTGGGTTGCTTCCCTTTGTGCCACCCAGAGACGTTAATATTGGAAAATGACGCATGTGGGCCACCTAAGTGTGATAGTTCCCATAGTGAAGAGGTCACAAAGTAAGAAAGCAGAGGCATAGAGGAAAAGCGAAGAGGACGAATGAGGCAGTCTGGTTTATGAGCCCATCTCGCGCACTAAATACGCCTTTACCTTCTTTTCTTTATTTTTCATACGTTGTATATCGAGATACAACATTTCGTGGCAGCGGTGGGATCTCAAGGAATATCTGCCTTGAGTTCCGAATATTCGAATAAACGTAACTCAAAAAGTGTCGTAAAAAAAAAAAAAAACAGTGTGTTAAAAAAAAAGACAAAAAGTGCCAACTTCAACAAAGAAAAGTGCCAATTTCAACAAAAAAAAGTGCCATTTTGAACAAAAAAAAAAGTGCCAAGTTCAAGAAAAAAAAGGTGGCAACTTCAAAAAGCAGCAGCCCCACGGAGGCATCCCAATTCCCGTGGACGAGCAGAGAGAAGGAAGGAAGAAATTGCCACGCAGAGGCAATAACATCAAACACATTGACAAAAGCAACCAGACTCCAGTACCATCAGCTCCAACCCAAGGCAAATTCAAGGACCATCAACCGACCAGCAACACCTCAACGGAATTAACCAACATTTCATCGCGAACCGAATGTAAGCCTATAATAATTTATTTGATTGACAGTAAAAAAACAATTAAAATTTTTTAACGTAAAGAAAATAAATAAAAAATTGAAATATATACATATGATGAAAATAAAATTTGTGATATACATATGTAAGAAAAACCGAAGTCATATTGTAAATTTCATACATTTTCTTTTTTTGACTCTCTTTATCCATAAATTTATTTATTTTTTTTTTTTTTGACTTGTCCATACACATTTTATTTTTTGTTTGTGTCTGACTCTTCTCTGTGGTCTCAATATACATGCATCTATATCCATTACACTCATTCCCCTAACCACACACCTGTCTACTGTTGTACTATTTTCTATTGGCACGCTTAACGACATATGTCGGGTCATAACGTGAATATATCACTAAGAAACGGCAAGACGGTAAAAACACCAATCGCTAACGCCACTATCAGAATCCGAAAACACAAATCTAGGAGCAATGACAGTCAGACACTCGCCAGTAAAAAGCGAACCGTCATGTGTCGAAAATAAAGAGTTAACCGATCCAAGTCACGCGAGTACGGCTAAACATATTACCGAAAAGATTTCTTTAGAATCCAACCAGTAAACCTCCGCGAGCGATAAACACACGATCCCTAGTACCACAAAAACTCTACCCAAAATGCGATTCAATCCTTCGGCAGCCATAAAACTCATACCCGAGTTTGATGGTTCTGCACGAAATCTGGACAGGTTTATCCAGTTAGTCGACCTACAGTCGAAAAAGGCGACTGACGATTCGGATAAAGCCGAACTTGTTGACATTGTGAAGTCACAGTTGACTGGCCGAGCTTATAATGTCATAATAAAATATAACGATTATGAAGAGTGGTCAGATTTGAAAGACGCACTAGTCAAGAACTTCAGAAAAAATCGTTCAATACCAGTTATCTAAACAGCGATTTTTCAGTTCAGACAAGGACACTCTGAATCAGTCGCATGATTCTGAACAGTTTTTGTAATGGTCTGATACCACAGCTAAAACTCCTCGTTGGAAGCGCAAGTTGCAAAGAATTTGACTACGCGCGCCGTTGATATAGCTATGGAGGAAGAAAAACTTCTCACTTCTACGAGTAGACAGTACCCAAAGAAATCGAATATGTACTGTCAGAGATGCAAAACAAAAACACATAACACCTGTGAATGTCGTAGGTCTCGAAACGATGGTTTTAACCCCAACGACGCTGAGTGCACTAAATTCACAAATCACAGACCATTTCCCAATAATAATCAACCATTTTCATATAGACACACTTCCAATCACATCCAACCATTGTCAAAAGGGTTAGGTGTTAATACGGTTCAAAACGTGATCTACTGCAATTACTGCAAGAATCCGCGTCACTCTATTAAAGAATGTCGCAAAAGAGCTTCCAACAACAAGAAGAATCCCAGTATTCAAGTTAGCTCTAGTCAGGGAAACTCCCAGCGACCTGGCCCGTCCGGCACGCGGAGTCAGGTAAAAGACATCTATTCACGTGCGTAAAAGTCATCATACCCCAGAACCATCACTCTATAAATCAAATCAAAAATCAAGGAAAAATCCCTCAAAATCAAATTCAAAATCGAGGAAATGTTCCTCAAAATCAAATTCAAAATCGTGGAAATATCCCTCAAACACAATTCCTAAATCAAATATAAAATCAAGGCCAAACTCTTAATCGAATTCTAAATTGGGGTAAAGCTCCGCATAATCGACCAAGGTTCCTAAGTCTCTCTCTGTGCCGAAGCAAATGTTTCCAAAAGCCAAAGTCGAGTGTAGAGATAGATGTACATTATTGAGAGGTGCAAGTGCACTGCGACCTATAAAAGATCTATTCCCCTTACTAAGTCTCTAGCCGATGATATACTCGGTCTAGAGCACTTCCTCCAGTCCAGCTGCTACAGCAAACCGGAGTATCTTCAGTGGATTTAGCGAAGATAAATCTGTTTCTGATAGGGAGGTAGGCACCAAGGTGATTCCTTCTTTTGTGGATCAGTGCTTCGCATTCCATAAGAAGGTGCGCTGGTGTTTCTGCGAAGTCCCTGCAGGATCTGCAATGTCCGTCTCCCTCTATTCCCAGTTAAGTAAGGTGCTCCTTAAGTCTGCAGTGACCTGTTAACATGCCCGCCAAAATGCGAAGCCGATTCTTACTAACTCTTAAGCAGGCTTTGCTTCTTTTCTGGTTGTATTTCCCCAGAAGTTCCTTTGCCTCTCTTATTTGGGTGATATCGTCCCAATGTTTGGTTCATTTGTTCTCTTCTTCTTTCCTTAAGTCTTCCCTTATTTTGTGGGGTTGTATCCCACAGAAGGGTTCTGGTCCAAGGAATGGCGTGTCTGATCCGTTTCTAGCTAGTTCATCAGCTGCTTCGTTCCCCTCTACGCCTACATGTCCTGGTACCCAGTAGAGAGTTACTTTGTTTGTTTCTCCCAGTTTGTTCATCCTGGTAAGACATTCCCATACCAGTTTGGATCTGATCTCATGCGAGGTCAGTGCTTTAATAGCGGCTTGGCTGTCTGATAGTATTGCGATGTCCTGCCCGCGATATTTCTTGTCTAAGTTGAAGTGCGCGCATCTTTCGATCGCGTGAACTCCTGCTTGAAATATACTGGGGAATATTCCCAGTAATTCTGAGTATTTAGTCCTGGGCCCGTACACTCCTGCCCCAGTGCCAGTAGATGTTTTCGATCCGTCTGTGTACCATTTAATTGTGTGTTGTTTGAGTTGGTATTTATCGGATTCGCTGCTCCAATCTCTTTTGTTGCTCAGCTTTGAGTCGAATTTCCTTTCAAAGCAGTATTTCTTGACCATATCATCTCTGGGCCAGTCCAGAGGCGGCACCGATTTGGATAGGGTTACTCGCTCTTTATTTGCGATGCATTTCCTTTCCCGATGTCCTCTTAGTTGATTCTTAAAATGGTCTCCTTGGCGATTCGCTCTAGCACTATGTGTAGTGGAGGTATCCCTACGATCACTTCTAGAGCTGCTGTGGGACAGGTTCGCATGGCTCCTCTTTTACATATACAGGCTAATCTTTGCACTTTGTTGAGGGATGTCCTCGTCGTGGTTAGTCTAGTTCTGTTAACCCATACCACTGCCCCGTAAGTGACGATGGGTCTTACTATCATCAGGTACATCCACCTCAGTGTGGCTGGGCCACAACCCCAGGTCTTTCCTGAAATGTTCTTGCACACCATAAGCGCTCCGGTGGCTTAGGTTACCACAGTTTCTACATGTTCTCTCCAGAGGAGTTTGCTATCTAGTGTTAGACCTAGATACCTGTTTCTGTGGGTCAACTCTGATCGCTTCCAACAGGATGAGTTGCATACGCTTTAACTGTCTTTTCTTGATGAAGAGTATCACAGTGGTTTTGGTAGGGCTCACTCTAAGTCCTACCGTATTACACCACTTCTGTGTGATTCGTAGAGCCCTCTGAATGATTTCGCATAGCGTTTCTTCAAATTTTTCTCTTGTGGCAATGACTATATCGTCGGCGTACCCCTGGCACGTAATGCCGGCACCTGTCAATTTGTGCAGTGGTTCATCTGCTACTAGGCTCCACATCAATGGTGATAATACCCCTCCTTGTGGACAGCCTCTAGTGGTGCTTATTGTGATGGTTTTTTGACCCACCTTTATCTCAGCAGTCCTAGTTTTTAGCATTTCACACATCCAGTAGGTGTGATTTACTCCTTTTATTTCGAGACCCCTCCTAATTGCTTCATGGGAGGTGTTATCGAAGGCTCCTTCGATATCTAGAAAAGCGCATACTGCGGTTTTCTTGCTCTCCAGTGTATCCTTAACCCAACCTGTCAGCTGGTAGAGTGCAGTTTCGGTGGATCTTCCTGCTCTGTAGGCATGTTGATTGTGGTGGAGAGGTATTCTTTCCAGAACAGTCATTCTAAGGTGATTATCTATGACCTTTTCTAGCGTCTTTAACATGAATGAGGTCAAGCTGATGGGTCTAAAGGAAAGTCGAGTGTAAAGCAAATAGCGAATAACTACGAAATCGAGGACAATGTTAGGGATAGAAATATATTACTAAACAAAACATTTACTAGTGGACGAACTCCAGAACAAATACAAAGATTAAATAAAACCCTGAATAGAACGCCCAATTCAAAAGCCAGATCAGTGACTCGAAAGACAAACATTAACTTCAGCACTATTACCACAACGTCAAATTTTAAAAGTCGAATAAGAATAACGTCAAGAGGTTGCGAGTCCCAGTTTGTTTCGCTTCAGCGGTAACATCACCCAAAGATGGGTACGCATACATGTCAAATTTAAACGTCAACAACGAAGAGGTTCATATAGAAAACTTAAACCAAGAAAGAAAGAAAAAAAAGTGAATCCACACCTTAAAGGCTCTCTTCTTCTCTCTGATGGCTTCTTGAACTCCGGGCGTTTTAAACCAAGCAGTTCTTTTCTCACCACTAGCCGCCACACCAAGCCGCTTCACTCCACAAACATCTCCCGCAGAGGCAATAACCGCTGTTGAAAACAGTTGCCATTCTTCCTCTACATTTGATGGAACAGTTGGAATTCGTTCAAACCTCTCAGATATTTGCCGCGCAAATGTCTCCCGTATCTCATCGTCCTGTAACCTCTCCCATCGTATGCGTGTAACCATCCTTGGTTTACGCTTTGGTAGGGGAGGCACTCTCCCGCTAAGATACAATTTGCACAGCACTAAGTGATGATCAGTTGACAGTTCAGCCCCTCTCAATACGCGAACATCAAAACCATTCTCTTCAGACACGATGGTACCACAAAGAAATCGATCAGCGACTTCTGCTGAAGACTCTGACGGTAACATGTGTATTTGTGAATATATTTGTGTGGAAAGATGGTGTTCATGATGGATAAGCCATTTTCACAACAAAAATCCAACAACCTCTCTCCGTTTGCGTTTTGATCAGGATCACCGTTCCTCCCAATCACACTCCCCCATGTCATAACATCTACACCCACATGAGCATTGAAGTCACCCATCAGGACAAAAGAATCCATATCTGCAACCTTTTCAAGGGCAACATCAACTTCATCTAAGAAAGCTGCGTACTCTGACAGCAGGTTCGGTGCATACACCTGCACCAATGCCAGAGTTGATCTTTCAAGCTTGAGCTTTAAGATCGCAACTCTCCCTCCTAATGGTATCCACTCCAATACTCTGTCTGTCAACCTGGGACTTGTGAGTATCCCCACTCCCGCCCGAGCAGACATTGAGGGTGCGACTCCTGACAGGAAGAGCTTCCACCCACCCGAAAGGTCCACAGTTTTAGAACCTCTCTGCTTTGTTGAAGAGACGCCAACTATATCTAGTCGACTTTTAACAGCCTCCCCAACAAGCTCAAGATCCTTCCCTGTGAGCGATGAGACGTTCCATGTGCCTATCCTAAGTCGATGCCGTCGTCGAATCTCAGAGAGTCCATCTGTGCCCCTATCAGTGCACAGCGCGCTCACCCCTTGACCCCCGTAATGGTTCGCGAGACCATTGACAGGAAGCTCGTAGCCATTTCGGGTTTGACCCGGCCGGCTGCCGAGCGGTACAAGCCGACCACCAGACGCTCGCATACTGACACCCTTCAGGCCTGGCTCCAAAGGATGCCCTGGCTTGGCAATATCCGAGGCCGGTCGTTTCCTTCTTGTCTTCATAGGGTTTGCGCTTTGTTAGCCGTAACTGGATTGTATGGATGGGAATAACTATTTAAGTTACCCCATCTGCACATCCCAGTCACGTTGCCCGCCCCCCACCACGAGGAGGTCAGCTGCCAGGGGGGCAACTTCCTATACTCATTTACCCAAATTTAGCAAATACTTTTTTCATTACCTCCGACGCAAGCAACGAGGCTATAGACACGGTATTGTCTCAAGAGATTCAAACGGTAGCGATCTTCCGGTAGCATTCGCCAGTAGAATATTAAACAAGGCCGAGCAAAACTATTCTACTAGAGAGAAAGAAGCCCTTGTGGTAGTGTGGGTAGTAACACACTTTAGACCTATGTCTTCGGGCGGCATTTCGAAGTCTTAACCGATCATAAGCCATTAGTTTGGATGTTCAACCTGAAGGATCCTTCTTCGAGAATTATACACTGGCGCATAAAACTTGAGGAGTATGACTTCACGGTTTCGCATAAAGCGAGACATGTGAATACGAATGCAGATGCCTTATCACGGTTAAATGTATCAGAAATCAATGCCGTAACCCGAAGTAGTGGTAAGGTAACGCTAAGCGAACGCCAGGAAGACAACCAGGTCCTAGAAGTCGATGACCCAGAGAAGAAACAATAATATCTCATATCCTCATAAACAAGAATTCATGGCTCAACGTCATGCCGGAACCAACAAAAGTGAAAATCCTGTGCGGAAACGCAGCCGAAACGATCCAACTGTCCAATAGCGGAATCCTGACTATAAACCCTTACTGCAAAGCCCTAACTAACGAAGTATATCTTCAAACTTCAAGCGAAAAATTTAACGCAACCCCAATCGCATACTATTTCGAGAGTTCAGTACAAACAGACGCACTAGACATTCCCACAATCCTTTCCCAAATTCCACCACAAGCCATGCACATAGAAGAGTTAGATCTAAGCAAATACAGCATAAATATAAAAGATGTAATACAAAAAAAGAAAGCGTATTTAATGGTGGATAATAATAATTTATTCAATGTTACAAACATAACAATAATTGTATCAATAATTATAATTTCAATCCTAGTAATGTTTATACGAAAATTTGTAAAAATAAAACTATCAATAAACAGAGTAGCAACAAACAATAATAAACGCCAGAAAGTCCCAATAACTAGCTAATGAACATTTTCCAAAAACCGCTAGAAATAAAAAATTTAATCAAAAACACTTAAAAGGAAAAAAAAATATAAATAAATAATATTAAATTAGTACGTAAATCTATCAAGAATACCAATGTTAATCTAACAACTTAAGTCAATCAGAAACAAAGTGTAAACATAGCCGTAAGCAAAAATTTGTATGTAAACAAAAAAAAAACAATAATAAAAACGCATTCATTTTCAGTCTGCTCCACTTATCGTTCGTCGTTTTCCTACATGCCGTAATGCCGAAAGATCTTACTCATACATCGTGCGCCTTTCGTATTTTAAGGGGGGAGGACTGTTGTGCGCCCAAACGAGAAGCCACACACGACCCTCATTCCCACCATCAAATGACACCACACTCGATCGAGTGACCGAGTGACCATGTGCCATGTTCTAATTCAGAATGACCATTCCCATGTGTCATATGTCTTGCAGTGCAACCAACGATCGACATTGCAATGTGATATGCTATTGTGTGACATAATTTATTTATTTATTTATTTATTTATTTAATTCATCTACAAGTAATATAACTTAACAGATTGAAATAAAAAAGAGATTACAATGGTAATAAAAAATAAAATATATATGATGATATAAATTTACCTACTGACTTAACCAATGAAACTAAATAACGTGCTTTTGAACATAGTTCTGGATAAACTTAGATCTAAAATAGACCAAACTGAGTTGAAATTTGGATTAGCTCTAGATATAGGCTCATTTAATCCGTAGTTTGTCCTATGTATTGCGCGAAAAAGAAACTCTCTTTGCCTCAATGGCCTTTCTGGAGCACAAATAGGGATTACAGCTAACAAGCAAGGGCTTTTTAAATGGTAACAAAGGAGCTCTCTCGCAAACATTACATCGTGGATCTTTCTTCCATTAAGCAGCTTAGCTAAACCCAGCAGTTGGCATCGTATTCCGGCGAAAAATTCCAACGCATTTTGAAAAAAACAAATTTGGAGAATCGTCTTTGAATTCTTTCCACACGATTAATATGCAACTGGTAAAAAGGGCACCAAGCGATGTCACAATATTCCAGAAGAGAACGAGCAAGGGCTATAAAAATGGTTATCAGTGAGTGAGGATTAGAAAACTCAACAGTATTTCTTTTGATGAAGCCAACCATGGAGTTGGCTTTTGACGTTATATAATCCACATGATCGCAAAAAGTTAACGCCTGATCAAAAACGATTCCAAGATCCTTAGCCACATTTACCCGTGTTAACTCTAGAGAATTAATGGAGTATCGGTGAATAATTGGGTTGAAACATCTGCAAAAAGTTATTACATTGCATTTCTTTATGTTAAGAAAAAGATGATTATTTTTGCACCAAATTGAAAGAGCATTTATATCACTTTGGAGTTTTATACAATCATTTAAGCTTGAAATTCTTAAGAACAACTTTAGATCATCAGCGTAAAGTAGGCATTGACTGTAGTTTAGCACAGTTGTTATATCATTGATGAATATAATGAAAAGTAAGGGGCCAAGGTGACTACCTTGAGGTACACCTGAGCTGCAGTTGAAAGGTTTAGAAAGAAAACATTCAAGCTTTACTATCTGCACTCTATTCATTAAAAAAGACGAAATCCATCTCAAAATGGATGAGTGAAAGCCGAAGCAACTCAGCTTGCGTATTAAGACACTATGATTCACAAAGTCAAATGCTTTACTAAAGTCGGTGTAGATCGAATCCACCTGATAACCCTTTTCAAATGAATTTAGTACAGACGACGTGAAATATACGAGATTGGAGGCTGTAGATCTCCCTGAAACAAAACCATGTTGAAATCCCGGTATATGTTCCTTGACATAAAAATCCAATTTATCTTTGACTATACTTTCAAAGAGCTTAGGGATGGCTGATAATTTACAGTTCCTAACGACATTTCTAGAGCCAGATTTGAAAATAGGAAGTAAAAATGAGACCTTCCACTCATCTAAAAAAATGCCAAGTATAAGTGATAAATTAAAGATAAGTAAAAGGGGATAACAGATGCTGGCTTTACAGTTTCTTAAAACCAGTGCTGGAATTCCATTCACTCCTGCACTTGCCGATGGTTTCAGATTGTTGAGAGCTAGAGCTATGTCCTGTAAATCCAGATAAATGCAGCCAATATCCACTTTTTGCTCTACAACGGTAGCTGGAGCTAAACGAATTGGTGTGTTATTTACATATACTGATACAAAAAATCGGGCAAACAGTTCGCACGAAGATCCAATATTATTGGATTCTAGGTTTTCGTACGACATTTTTTCCGGAATACCATACGTATTACGCTTATGCTTTATAAAGCTTCAAAAGCTTTTGGCGTCAGTTACTAGCTTGCTTTCGATATCCATAATATAATTTCTGTGAAGAAACCTACTAAGCACACAGAACTGTTTTCTCAAGCTACAAAATTCAGCATAGTCAACTAAGCTTTGTGACTTTTTATACCGTTTGAGTGCTTTAGTTTTAAGGTTCTTTAAATTCATTAGCCGACGATTATACCAAGGGGGCTTAGAGAGTTTCTTCTTGAAAGTTAATGGCACATACATTTCAAACCCAGAGTAAATAATAACTTTAAAACGAGCATACATCTCACTGAGACTAAGACTATAAAATTCCTCCTTCCAATCGAAGGAATTAATCCAACTATTTAGACCCGTAAAATTTGCTTTGAAAAAATCAAAATATCTAGAATTACTAGCAATATTAACCGGATTCAGAACAGAATAGAATTCAAATTCGAACTCAGTTTGCTTGTGATGGATCGAGTTGTTAAGTAGTTCGCAAGAAGCAAAATTTGATTTTACTTTTAATTCATTTACACAAACGAATAAAGGATCTAATAATCTGTTTAATGAATTATATACAGTGTTAACTTGCGAGAGGTTTAAGGAATATAAAAAATCTATGCAATTAAGTTCATGATCAATACAACAATTCGTAGGAATAAGCATATTATCTTCATCGGACCACGTCCATTTAACATCGGGAAAATTAAAATCTCCTAACACGCATAAGAAGTGAAATGTCTTATTATAAATTTTAGATATATGCTCGATATTGTCTATGTGTTTGAAATAGGTACTAGCAACACAATTTGACGGAACATAACTAGCAAAAATTAGCATTTGGGAATCAGAATTTACGTTAATTAAAATACATAATTGTTCTACTTCAGTAATTGGCAATGATATTTGCTTACAAGATAGGCTGGATCGAATAGCAATTAAAATTCCACCTCCACGGTCCATGGCAGTCTTGCATCGGTCAATTCGGAATACCGTGTAAAGTCTGCTATCAAATATCTCCGACGAAAGTATACCACCATAAAGCCAGGTCTCAGTTATCACAATGACGTCATATGTAAGCTGGGAAGAGGAGATAAACAGGTCATAAACCTTAGACCTCATTCCACTAGCGTTGTGATAAAAAAGTTTAACAGTAGTGATGTTCTTCGATGACTGATTGGTCGCAGTGGCTGACAGTGTAAAGGCGTTCTTTAGGTTTTGTTGAGCTCCATCCGACTTACTTCGTTTTTTGAACGTTGCAAGAAAGAACGCAGCTTCACACGTACAGGCCAGATATTCGCCTCATAAATTGCATCCTTCAACTCAGCTGGAACACCAATTTTAAAATTGACGAATTTTAGAATTGTGTCGTCACTATCTTTCTTGGTGAGCTTATAGCATGAGAACAATGTTGAGCTTACATTAAGTTTAGAGGCCACATAGCTGCAAATGGCATCCGTAGTGGTGGATGGGCGAAAACTACCCAAGTGGAACCATTTGAGTTTATATACTACGCCGATATCAGCATGGTCGCGATTTGTTCCAATAATAGTTGTTGGCTTATTGGTCCGTAATAAGTTTAATTGTCCACCTACTTCATCACCAGAAATACCAGCGGAAGCATAAGCATTAGCTTGAACATCAGCATCAACAGATTTCCCAGAGGCAAGAGTATTAGCAACAACATCAGCAAATGAAGCAACCGGAGATTGAGGATTTTTAGAATGGATTTTATCCGTATTACATTCGGCTACATCCGCATTCAAAGTTATAGAAGCAGCAGGAACAGCATCAGCGAGGGAAGCAGAAGCAACAACAGAATTTACCTGCTCAGCGTCAAAAAGAGGCAGACTGTTACAGTTTGCAGTAGAAGCAGCAACAACATCATTTACAGCATTAGAAGCAGCAGCATTACCAGCGTTTGCAAGGGCAATCTGATTAGCGAGGCGATCAGCAGAAGCAGACGAAATCGACACACCTCCAAGACCCACGTCACAGCGAGTTAGACGGTTATGTATTGCAATAACATTGAGAGCGGCGGCACTCTCTTCGTTTGCTTTAGTAGCGGCAGCGATACTGGTGCTTGGCTTTGCGGTCTGCACTTTTCGTAGAGAGCCGAGATCAATGTTGTTACTAGTTTTTTTAGCACTAGTACGCCCGATCGAAGGAGAATTAACGTTAATTCTGTTTTTGGGTAATGATACGTGAGAGGGTTCATTGACTTTAAGTTTCTGTTTTGATCGAGTAATGATTTGTCGTTCATTACTACTAACATCAATATTTGAATTGGAAATATCGTTTATTTTCACTACACCCAAAGAATTGACTAATAGTTCGAATTCGGATTTTAAGTCATTCAAAGCGATAGACAAGTTACTGATTTTATGTAAACAAACCATCAATGGGCCATTAATACATGCATTACATCTCCAACGCAGGTCAACGTTCGAGTTTATTAACCTCACAGCGTTATCACTGATATTAGCACAGGTTGAATGGACTTTAATGCAGCAAATATCACAAGAGATCGTACGTTCACCGGATAGGGAATTATTGCATTTAGAACAGACAAATGACATCGTAAGAGAGCAAAATAAAATCACGTCTAGACACAATCACGATCGTTGATCGAATAAAACACAATAACAAATGCACTAGGACTGGTGACCGATATTGGCATAATGACATAATGAAAGACGACGAATGTGGGCCACTTGAGTGGGTTACTTCCCTTTGTGCCACCCAGAGAGGTCAATATTGGAAAATGACACATGTGGGCCACCTAAGTGTGATAATTCCCATAGTGAAGAGGTCACAAAGTAAGAAAGCAGAGGCATGGAGGAAAAGCGAAGACGACGAATGAGGCAGTCTGGTTTATGAGGCCATCTCGCGCACTAAATACGCCTTTACCTTCCTTTCTTTCTTTTTTGTACGTTGTATATCGAGATACAACAATTTCATTTACTGGATGACTGTAAAGGGCAACCCGTCCAAAGTTCATTCTATGAATTGCAACAACCAAAATCCAAACACCCCGATTTATTGTATTTCTAGTGGAAAAAATGCTGAAAACTAGAATTGATGAAGTATATGTAAAGTGGCTTGTATTATCAAAAGATCCTAATTCTTGGATAAATAAAAGCAATGTATATTATTATGCCCGGCTTGGCTATACACTTTAGAAAAAAAGGATGCTGGGATGTATGTATGTCCTCAGGCCGGATGTATGTCTGGGTTGAGACTCCGGTGTTACCTCTGGACGAGAAATGCCGAATTCACAAGTTGACAGCGATTAATCAACCAACGTATGATGAAGTGAAGAAACCAAACAGCTACCAATCAGCCAATTTATGATAAAGGAAGCACAATCTAAAGTATAGCTCAATGTGACAAGAAAAATATCACACAAGTTAATTTAAAAATTTACTTTATTTAAACTAAAGAAAAGGTGTTTTTAGGAAAATTAATTTAAGGACAATAGAGATTTAATTCAATGCCAGTGGTGTCTGATCAACTAAATTGGTATTATTTTGCTTTGCACCTTTATTTATAATAATTTCTTGCTGACACAGTCACATTGAATTTTTGCCCGAACAAGTTCGTTTATGCTGATCGTACGTCTACTGTGGTGTCATTTTCGTTCGTTGTCGTTCGTGTTTGTTGGCCTAATTATTATGCATTTTTTTTTATTTGGTTGTGCAATATGAGATATCCATAACACGTCCCCTTTTTAGACATATCTTACGGATATTTTATCTTAAGATTGGACTTTGGTGTTTGCATCTCGAAATCTTCTGTTGATTGTTCTGGTGTGCTGGCCACTCTAGGGGTTACCTCCGGAGTTACATATCCACATCAAGTAGCCTATGAGTAATACGCTTACGACTCCAAATATTGACATCAATATGCCTTGTGAACGTTCCGGTATCTTTTCTAAGGTCTTTGACCAAAACTTCTTTGACGTTGTATCTCCGTAGATAAGTCTTGCAATTCGTGTATGTCGTTTGCAGTGATTTTAGACATTGGCTCTTGTCTGATTACAATATCTCGTAGTTTTGAATTTACGCAACTGTCTTCCAATTCTCCATAGGAATATTTATCTTGTAGTAGTATTTGAGCAGTATTGTCCAAAGTTTTAATACAATTGTTACTTAAAACTATTATAAGTGTGCCAACAAGTTGTCCTGTGTTTGTGCCATTATTACATTTACATTTATAGCTTGTTTCATCAGTGATTGTATACAAAAATGAATTACTTTTAATTTTATGGAAAATTTCTACTTTCGAATTTATTACTTTAAGCTCACAATTATATGGTCTATTTCTTATAAAAATATTTACTTCACAATTGGAATCACTTAAAGTAGTTGTGGTTGACAAACAAACATTTTGTTAACAAATTTACAGTCTGCTAAATTATTTGTACACTATATTCTTCTGTATTTTTATCAACTAATAAATACTTATAATTTAACGTTAAGATCAATATCCCATTATCAACAATTTTCGGAATAGTGACTATTTCAAAGATGTTATAATTTTCTTTTGATACTATTGGTACATTAATGACAATAATTATGTTTTGTTCTCGCGTAAATGCTTTCGATTCTAACCTTTTCAAGATTTCTGAACAATTTTCTATACTTGGTTCTATTGCAAAGATTTTATTAAGTTCTAGATCTCTTAAGGTCGATCCACAGCTCAGCGACCTGCGAATGCGAATGAGCGAATATTCGCAAATTTGGCATTTCATTCACAGCCTCTTTTTGTGTGGTCGCGGCAATCCGCGAATTTGAGTTGTCATTAACTTTATAACTAATTGCCTAAACGTGAAAAATGCATGAATACATAGCGTAGCTTTCATTCAGAAGGTAATATCTTACATTCTTTCGATAAATTCAACCACGATCTTACCCACCAAGAACATAGCAAAAGAATTGTGAGGTTAAACTCTCGCGAATGTTTTGGTCGCGGGAATGTGGATTGCGTCCTACATGTGTGGAATGTGAACAAAAGTTGACAGTTCGCAGAAATCATTCGCTTATTCGCGGAAAAATTGGCGAATTGTTAATTTCTTCGCGGAAACTAATTAGAATTCAACTTTTTATATATTAATCAATAGATAAATTAAGCTCTGTTCCTTTGGAATAATAAAATTGCCAAGGGCGTGCTTATAAATGTGCTAAAAACTGTTTGTTCGCAGGTTGGGCTTTCGCCCAAACGTAAGTAAATCGGCTGGTTCAATAATTCGTGGTTGCAATATTCCAGCTTGAATAAATAATAAACTATCGATAATTTGTTTAATTTCTAGTACTAACTGCATTGTTTTGTAATTAATTTTGCTTGATATTTCCTCAAAATAAGAAGTGATAAGGATGGTTCGATTGATGTAGGCTTCATTGGCATTGACTTCATTGAGCTGGACTATAACATCGTCAAGTTTGTTCATGGTGACTTTACCATTCTTTATGCTTTCTAATACCTGTTTGTTTAAATGGCTTAAAACCTTTACATTTTCCTCCATGCCATCCTTGATACGTTGTTCATTTTAAGACACGCTTTCGACTGCCTTGTAGTAATATTCCGCGTCCTCGTTGTCCATGGTTCCGAAGAGTACTTTAAAACCTGAACCGATTATATTAATTAATCTGCGTTTTCCTGTTTTTGATTTTCCAACTATTCCTGAAATTATTTTTTCAATTTCAATTTCAATTTTTTAATTTCAATTTTTTTATTCTGATTCTATAATCTACTTTTGTCATATGTCGCTTAGCTGTTTGTTGAAATTCCTTACATTCTATTCTAGATTCTATGCAAATGCTATCTATTGAATTTATGATGGTCCTAATATTTGTACTCGCTTAATCTAATACGGTTATGTCTAAAGTTATTATTAATCCTATTTTATTATTTATTTCCCTTCCATCTCTTACTTACTTACTTATGTCCTGTATCCCCTTGTGGGTCCTAGGGCCTCTACTACGCCTACGCGCCATCGTGTACGGTTTCTGGCAATGTGTCTGAGTTCTCCCCAATTTTTCCCTAACTGCCGTGCCTCTTTCTTGAATGTTCTGCGCCATGTTCTCCTCGGACCGCCAGGTCTTCTGCCATCCTGAGTTATGGCGTTCCATTGCATAGCATGGTTCGCTATGGAGCAAACGTGTGACCAATCCACTGCCACTTCCGCCGTTGGATAGTTGTGCCTATTGGTTCCTGACCCGTTCTCTCGTAAATGTGTTAGTTAGAGATACGATTGGGCCAGAAAATCCGTAAGATATTACGCAGGCACCTATTAGCGAACGTTTGCAGCTTTCTGGGTCACTCTCCACGTGCTGCAACCATATAGCAGCACGGATTCAACGTTGGAGCGGAACAGTCTTATTTTGGTGCTCAAACTGATTGCATTGCTTCGCCATATTTTGGACAACATCCCGAACGCGGACTTTGCTTTGGCGATCCTGTTGGCTATATCTAGTTCGGTTCCACCATCGGTCGAGACAATACTCCCAAGATACTGGAAATCCTCTACTCCGGTTGTCCAGCAATGAGCCGATGAGTTTGTTCCAAGGCTAATAATTTTAGTTTTTGTCGTATTCATTTTCAGCCCGACGGCACCTGCCTCCCTCTCCACATCTGCTGTCATTTGGTGGAGGTCCATAATTCTGTGGGAGAGTAAGCATACATCGTCTGCGTAGTCAAGATGTTTCAGTTGAGATGTAAGAGTTCATCGAATTCCTCCGTTTCCCGTCGACAAAGCTGCATGAAGCACATCGCTAATAGGAATAATATTGGTGAAAGGATACAGGCTTGTCTTACCCCACTTTGGATATCAAATTCCTCAGACAACATTCCCCTGTGCAGAACGTGACATTTGGAACCTTCATATGCAGCTTTGATAATAGCAATTAGTTTATCGGGAATGCCTCTCCTGCGTAAGGCACGCCAAATAAACTCCCTGTTGACACTATCGAACGCCTTCTCAAAATCGATGAACAGCAGGTGCAGTGGCGATCGATATTCAACACACTGTTCGATGATAATCCGCAGGGTGTTGATGTGGTCGGTACGGGAGGATCCAGAGCGGAAACCTGCTTGTTCGGCATTGAGTGTGTCTTCGAGATGTTGTTTGATTCGCTCAAGGATGACTTTAGCTATTATCTTAGCTACAGCAGGCAGCACGCAGATACCCCTCCAGTTTCCGCACTCCATTAAATTTCCTTTCTTAGGAAGCTTGACGATCATTCCCTTTTTCCACTCGTTAGGAAAGCTCTCAGCTTCCCAAGCTCTATCTATAAGTGGAAGCAGAAGCTCAGCCGATGTTGTTGGCGTTGCTCGTAAGAGCTCTGCTGGAATACCGTCAAGTCCTACCGCCTTGATCGCGGTAATGATCTCATCTTTACTGGGAGTCGTGGTGCGTATTCGGGAACTTCTCACCTCGGGCATCTCAGTCTGATTTGGGAGCATATCGCTAGCGAATACACGGTTCAAAACCGTAGCAAAATGCTCTTTCCATCTCTTGAGCTGGTCCTCATCCGAAATGAGCAAGGAGCCGTCTAGGCTTTTCACTAGGTATTGGCTGGAGCTGCGACCACCTGTCAGCTCTTTCGTGATTCTGTAGACAGTCCTGCTGTCGCACCTCCGTGCAGCTTCTTCTGCTTCTGTAGCCAGCGCGTTGATGTAGTTGCGCTTGTCACGTCGTACGCTACGCTGAACTTCTCTCATCTTCATGCGATATAGGGACTCTAGCTCGCTTTTTCCTGCTGCTGGGGTAGCTGCAACGCGAGCTTTCAGCTGTTTTCGTTCGTCAATCCGTCTCCAGGTATCCTCGGAAAGCCACGCCCTATGTCTTCCCTGCGATCGACCGACAATTCTTTCGGCATCAGATGTAAAAACATTTTTCACAGCACACCAATGGTCTTGGACGGTTGTGGGCATTGAGCTGCTGATTGCTTCCACACCTTGCGAAAAGTGCTCCCTTAATTGTTGGCGCACTGAGGGATCACTTAGTCTATCGATGTTGAACCTGGGCATTCTTGGGTTGTCGTGGGATCTTCGAACTGCAGCAGTGTGTAGTTGGAGAGTAGCTATCATAAGATGATGATCACGTACTATCTCCACATCTGCCCCTCGCCTGTTTCGGACGTCCAGGAGACTACTTCTAAAGCGGCGGCTGATAGCAAAATGGTCAATTTGGTTGGAGGTTGCTTGCCTGTCATTGGAAACCCAGCTGACTTTGTGGCAGGGCTTGTGCTTAAACATGGTGCCACCTATCACAAGGCGGTTGGCATTGCAGAAATCCACAAACCTTTCGCCGTTGTCACTGCGGTTGCCTAGTCCCTGCTTCCCGATTACATGTTTGAGCCCTTCGTTGTCGCTGCCTACCTTGGCATTCAAATCCCCCATCACTATGAAAATGTCTCCATTTGGTGTTGTGTTGAAGACGGCGTTTAAGAGATTGTAGAAGCTCTCCTTTTCGTCCTCAGACGAACTATTCGTTGGGGCGTAACACTGTATGATGGTGACGCGTCGTACTCTAGTCCGGAATCTGGCCGTCAAAATCCTGTCACCATGAGGCTGCCAGGAAATTAGGCCCTTGCGTGCTGTTGTTGTTAGCAGTAGTCCGACTCCATATTCCCGCGGACTTCCGGATGGTCTTCCAGAATAGAGTAGTACAGTGTTACGCGTTGGAGACTGGTACTCGCCCGCTTCTAACCATCTTACTTCACTTACCCCCAAAATGTTCAGTTTATATCGTATGAAGTCGTTTTCCAATTAGATGAATCTGGCATTGTAAGGACATTCTCTTCCCGAGTCGAGGAGCGTCTTTACATTCCAGAAACCACCGGGCCACCACCGTCTGCATATCTTTACTTTTAATGGGAATAAATTTAATAAATTTTGACAGGTCGTCTTGTATTGTCAGACCGAATTTTAACCCTTCCTCCGTTTCTTGCATTGGTCCGATTAAGTCAACCATAATTTTCTCCAAAGCCCTGTTGGCTGAGCTGACAATTGTCGTTGGGTTTCTTGTTGGTTCTCTATTTACTTTCTCGGTTTGGCATAGGGGACATTTTCTGACGAAGTTCTCAATATGTTTTTGCATTCCTTTCCATATTAATATATTTTTTTATTTTTGCACATGTGGCTTTTTGCCCTGTAGGCCCTCATGATTTTCTTTCATTATGGCTAATCTTCTGTCGGGATCATTAACTTCTTCTTTATTATTCAATGCTTCTTCTTCGTCGTCGCTAGGCAACTCGTTTATAGTAAGATCATCTTCAATACCTTCTTTTTCCAATAAACTCATTAAGTCTTGCCACGTTTCTTCTTTTTCCTTTTCTGTTATTCGAACGTTTCTGCTGAGTTCATCAGCGACAACATTTTCTTTTCCTTTCTTGTACGTAATGACACAGTCAAACTCTTCGAGTTTGAGACGTCATCTTACTAGTCGACTACAGAGATCCTTTACTTGGAATAGCCATGTTAGCGGTCTATGGCCTGTTCTGATAATAAATTTCGTCCCGTAGACCTATGGCCTAAATTGCTTAGTGGCATACAATAGTCAAACACTCTTTTTCAGTGGTACTGTAGTTTACCTCTGCTTTATTTAAAGTACGGCTAGCGAAATGTATCGGTAAATCTTTGCCGTTGTGTTCTTGGCTAAGCACCGCATCTATGCCCCGATTAGAAGCATCTGTTGTAATGATGAAAGTTTTATTAAAATCCGGATATTGTAGGATGGGATGATGAGTGATAATTTCCTTCAACCTCTCAAATCCTTGCTGTTGGTCTCTACCCCAAATGAATTTGACGTTTTTCTTAAGAAGACGGTTCAGTGGTTCAGCGATTTGGCTAAAGTTCTTTATGAACTTCCTATAATACCCTATCGATCCAATGAATGACTTTATTCCTTTAGGGTTTACTGGTGGTTTCATTTGCACGATACTGTCAATCTTCTTTGGGTCCGGTTTGACCCCATTATCTGTTATGATATGTCCCAAATATAACACTTCCTTTCTAAGGAATTCACATTTGTCAGGCTGAAGTTTCAAGTTAGCCTTCTTGAGCTGTTCGAGCACTTTAACTAGTTTTAAAATTGTGTTCATTTAAGTTTTGGTCGTACACAACCATTCCCTGTAACCCGGCCAGAACTGTGTTCATTAGCCTCTGGAAGCAGGCAGGGGCGTTCTTCAGCCCGAACGGCATTCTGGTATATTTGAAGTGCCCGTAAGGGGTGTTGAAGGCTGTCTTCTCGATGTCCTCCTCATCCATGGGAATCTGATGGAATCCGGACGTTAAGTCCAAAGTAGAAAAGTACTTACCCTTTCCCAACTGATCGAGAATTTCTGTTATGTTGGGTAGACGGTAATTGTCCGCGATGGTTAACTCGTTTAGTTTGCGATAATCAATTACCATGCGCTATTTCTTTTTACCGCTCGAGTCGGTTTTCTTTGGAACAATCCACAGAGGCGAACTCCAAGGAGAGCTGATGTCTCGAATTATTCCATCTTCTTTTACTTTCGGGTACCTATAACTTTTGGTAAATATAGGTTCGCACCCGGCTTCGGTTCGTATTGTATGACTTATTAGCGACGTTTTTGATAGCTTTTCGTTTTCGACACTGTTACGTGCAAATTTCGCACGAAATCCTTGGTCCCCTCCATCCTACCAATTCTCACCCGTTCACCATTTCCGGCCTTTCAATCCAATTTTATTCCGTTGTCTTCTTGAAGCAGTGGTCTCGTTAAGCATTCCTGGATGGTTCCACCATTCAGTACTTATACTTTCCACACGCTTCAAGGGTGCAACAAAAGCAGTTACTCCGGGAGACAGAGCCCAACGGTCGGTTGGCAACCCTCTGATGCGGATGGACGCCAACGATGTACATTAATCCGCGACGAGTGAGACGAGCGACCGGCGATGAAGAAGAGGGTGGACTGCCCTAATATCTTGCCACGCCACCAGGGCATATGTATCTACAACATAAACGACGATTACACTACAAGATACATCATGAACACCACACAGTTACCCAAACATCCCAAACATAAACAACATAACTTTCTACGACCATGAGCAGCGGTCAACGGACTGGAGGAGGTTCAGTCCAAATTCAGCGATGGCCGAGAGCCCGACGTTTACACTGAATTATTTGTATGGGGTGGCACGTCATCGGCTAATCCCTTTTCCCCAAATCTGCGTGAGATTCCACCGGGATAGCTAGCTTACGCGGACTTAACAAAATAATCGGAATACGAGTGGATACTCAGGCTTCTTCCTCCTCAGGAGTGTCCAACGCAAGGCGTTGTTTGACACAGTTACATTTTAGAGTCAATAACCTCTTTTCTTCTATGCTAGGTCCAACGCCAAGCGTTGTTTGACAAATTTCCTTTTTCGTCTCATATTCCTTCGCTTTTATATTTTTCGCGATATTGTTTCGAGTATTTAATTTTGCGTTCCCTTGCCCCTCAATTGCTAGCTCTCACTGTGAACGAGGCACCAAGGTAAAGAGCGAACCCCGGGAATGCGTAACCCGACCCTCTGAACTGGCAGTTGTTGGGGGCGATTTCAGAGAGAGAGAGAGCCATTGGAAAAATGGAAAGAGCTGCTGTATAGCGGCGTTCAAGGAACGGTTGCATGCTTCAGCAAAAGAGCGGAGTACTGCACATAAAGCCGTCCCTGAACTTTTGAATGGCTGAATAAGCGGTAGGCCAATTTACAGAGAGAGGCTCTCGGTCGGTTAGGCAAAGTACTGAGGCAAGTTCAGGACTTCTTGGTGAACCACGAGCGAGTGTAAACGAGCGCTAGTATCTGAGGAGTTTTTTTTACTTTGTGAACGATCCTATTTTTGAGCGGAAAGGTCCAGAAGGGACCAAGGAAAAAATATAAGAGCGGAAAAGGAACGGTCTGTAGAGCAGTAGTAACAGGAAGAGTCAAGGAGGAATAGAAGGAAGGGACAGAAAGGAAGAGGATTTTGAGGAGAAACATTCTGGAGACGAGGAGTAGGGAGCAGGTTACCCACTCCGGAAAAAAAAGCCAGATAAGTTGCATTATTTTTTTTTTCGCTTTCTTTTTTCGATTAGTGTAGGATTTTGTTTTGTTCAATCCCGGTAGGGTCTCATACCGTATATTTCCCGGTGAAAGCGGGACGCGCGACCTAATTCCGTTTTAACGTTAGAAGTTTCGGGACCGGTGATAGCGGGCCACCCCAACGGCTTCATATACGTGAATACGGTTAAACACAACCTTTGTTCTTTTTTTATCTTTTGCCATTCCCTTCTTGTGGGAAAAGACTATTTCGAAAATTTTGAATAAATTAGCCGTAGTCGTAAAGAGTTTTATAACGCACGTTCGTTGTTGTTTTCTTTTCATTGGCACAATTTCAGGATTCCCACCCGATTCATTTTCCCAAGGTTTCCCGATCCCTTTCAAAGATCTGGTTGCGCCCATTTTCCATATCGTGTGTAAACACCCGATTTCGCTAATTCCAGTGAACTCACCCCATCTGAGTAACCGGGAGAGCAGCATCCTACAGGCTGCTGTTGTTGCACCTTCCCGATCCTCTTGGTATTATCTGTGGCTATCTGTCACTCTCGTTTTCTTTTTCCTCGCATGCGCGGTCGACTTTCGCCTTAGTTTTTGTGTTTGTTTTTTTTTTTTTGATTAAATTTTCGGGAAGATCACTTAAACGAAGAAGAGAAAGGCAGCCTACTAGAAATAGTAAAGAAATTTAACGATGTATTTAGTGTCGAAAACGAAAAGCTATCAAAAACGTCACTAATAAGTCATAAAATACGAACCGAAGCCGGGAGCGAACCAATATTTACCAAAAGTTATAGGTACCCGAAAGTTCACGAAGGCGAAGTCCGTGAACAGGTTAACAAACTAAAAGAAGATGGAATAATTCGAGACATCAGCTCTCCTTGGAGTTCGCCTCTGTGGATTGTTCCAAAGAAAACCGACTCGAGCGGTAAAAAGAAATAGCGCATGGTAATTGATTACCGCAAACTAAACGAGTTAACCATCGCGGACAATTACCCTCTACCCAACATAACAGAAATTCTCGATCAGTTGGGAAAGGGTAAGTACTTTTCTTCTTTGGCCTTAACGTCCGGATTCCATCAGATTCCCATGGATGAGGAGGACATCGAGAAGACAGCCTTCAACACCCCTTACGGGCACTTCAAATATACCAGAATGCCGTTCGGGCTGAAGAACGCCCCTGCCTGCTTCCAGAGGCTAATGAACACAGTTCTGGCCGGGTTACAGGGAATGGCTGTGTACGACCAAAACTTAAATGAACACAATTTTAGAACTAGTTAAAGTGCT
This sequence comes from Brachypalpus laphriformis, assembly GCA_945910035.1. Taxonomy (NCBI): domain Eukaryota; kingdom Metazoa; phylum Arthropoda; class Insecta; order Diptera; family Syrphidae; genus Brachypalpus; species Brachypalpus laphriformis. Next base: position 141,143,099 of record OX246754.1, read on the forward strand.
CGAACAGCTTAAGAAGGCTAACTTGAAACTTCAGCCTGACAAATGTGAATTCCTTAGAAAGGAAGTGTTATATTTGGGACATATCATAACAGATAATGGGGTCAAACCGGACCCAAAGCAGATTGAAAGTATCGTGCAAATGAAACCACCAGTAAACCCTAAAGGAATAAAGTCATTCCTTGGATCGATAGAGTATTATAGGAAGTTCATAAAGAACTTTAGCCAAATCGCTGAACCACTGAACCGTCTTCTTAAGAAAGACGTCGAATTCATTTGGGGTAGAGACCAACAGCAAGGATTTGAGAGGTTGAAGGAAATTATCACTCATCATCCCATCCTACGGTGGGCATAAATCCTCTTCTCTAGTCCTCCCCGTGGGCGCCCGCCGGAAATGGCTAATCCTAGTTCGCTAGGTTAGTGTCAGCTAAGACTAACACGCACGCATCAATCGTGCGCAGTGGTCATTGAGAATGAGGTAACAACAGATACCTAACTCCCTGGTGGTGTGAGCTTTAGAACCGTGCCGAGGGATAGAAGACTGGGGGTTAAACCAGTCCTAACGAGCCCCTGTGGGCGCCCTGGCAGGTCCCACAGTAAGTTGCGCCTTATCTTAGCACGCCGGTAAACTAAGATCGACCAGTTGTTCCGTGCCTACTCGTGGGAATCAAAATGAACAATGAAAACCTAAACAAACAAATAACAAATATAAATTTACAAAAAACACAAAAAAATTTAATTTTACCTGGGGAAGTACTCTCTGGACAGACAGGGATGGAACTGGGGGGCGATGTCGTAGTGTCATCCCCACAGTCTTCCGTGTCTGGGCTAGAGAAGAGGTAGAGGACGTTTTACTGGCTAGCGACAGCGAGGATGCGGACAGCACACTCATTGACGTTAGCGCAGTGGGAGGTGAGCAGGCTAGCACTCTCACTTCTATAATTAAGGGCGATAGTGGGTTGGCTAGTACTCCCATCTTATTACAACAGGGCACACGTGAGTTGGCTGGTACTCTCACGGTAGTTAGAAAGGGTAGCAGTGAGTTGGCTGGCACTCTCACTAAAGGTGGCAAGGGATCAGTGACCAAAGGGACTAGTAGCGCAGCTGGCGAGAACTCTGCTGCTCCTAGTTTCTCTGAGGTCGTGCGGAAGGGTAGCAGGAAAAACGCACACCAACTGGAGAAGATGCTTGTGCGCAATGCTCGGCGGAAGGTCGAGAGTGCTAAGCGCAAAGTCCAACAGTTCGGGGGGTGTGACGTTAACTCCTTGAGTGCTTGGGATAGGTTGCAGCTTGATCGGGCTAAGGCAGTCTTAGCCGATGAGGCTGCCAGGAAGGTAGCGGTCGCACAGGCAGGTGAGGCTAGAAGTAGGGAGGAGCTGGGGGCCTCTACTAGTGGAGTAGAGCCTCCCAGCAGAACTGAGGGCACAGGCAGGGAGGGGGAGACTTCAGCTGCGGGGGCCAGTAGGGTGGCGTTCCAAAGCAAAAGGAGCAGGTCCGACGATGTCGTGGAACCGAGCGCGGCGAAAAAGGTGAAGGCTGGTATTTCGCCTTCGGCGCGCCCGAACTACGACCCGGAGGATGAGCTCCTGGTTGCTATTGTCAACGAGCAGGAGCCCTGCGGTCGCCTGACCATGGACCAGTGGATTGCTGTCGAGGAGAAGTTTCAGGATGCTCTATGGAAGAAGATGTCTTCCACTGAGGATAGTGACCTTCAATTCGACGGTGCTGGATGGGAAAGGGGCCGCAAGGTTGTTGCCTGTGGGAACAAAGCCTCTGCTGACTTCCTCAGACAGTTTATTTCGGAGGTTGGGGAAGTGTGGAGCGGGTCTCAGCTCAAGTGTGTGACTATGGCGGAGTTGGCGAGATACACTCCGCCCAAAGCTTGGGTCTGGGTTCCGCTGCCATACACCTACCCAGAAAAACTGCTTGGTCTCCTCCACATGCAGAACAGGGAGTTGAATGCCAATACATGGAGGGTGCTCAAGACTGGGCCTAGGAAGCAGTTTGGTCAGCACTTCTTGCTGGCCCTAAATAGGGAATCGCTGCCACCCCTTGAAAAGACCAAAGGGATGGTGCGATATAGCATGGGGAAGGTCATGCTAAAGATCATGACCAAGGGTGCTGAGGAGGAGGAGGAGCCCAAAGATGATGGAGGTGATGCAGATAAACCTGCATCACAGTAAGGCTGCGACGGCATGCTTGATCAACTATACCATCAAGCATGACGTCTCGGCCATACTGGTACAAGAGCCATAGATCAGCGACAACATTCAGATCCAAGGGCTCAAAAACAGGAATTACACGTTGTTCTACAAAGCCAACGAAGGTAAAATCAGGGCTTGTATACTTTTAAAAAACAACATAAGGGCATTTCTTTTGAATAATTTCAGTGACGGCGATCTAGTAGCAGTCTCCTGTGAAAGAGAGGGAAGTAAACCGCTGTGTCTGGTCTCTGCATACCTCCCGTACGAGCAGGCGGAGATTCCATCTGTGAAGTTGAAGCAGTTGGTAAGGAAGGACAACTGGCTCTTCATCGTGGGCTGTGATGCAAATGCGCATCACTCACAATGGGGTAGCAGTGATACTAATACAACAGGTGAGTGTCTTTTTGATTTCATCCTTTCGACCAAGCCCACCATATGCAACAAGGGTTCTACGCCAACTTTTGTAGTAAGGAACAGACAAGAAGTGATTGATATAACTCTAGCTTCTTGTTCTGTTCACCTAATGGTAGAAAAGTGGAGGGTTTTGGAGGAGGCATCTCTGTCTGATCACAGATGGATACGCTTTCAAATTAATTTCGAGACTAGGGTTAGCAACAGCTACAGAAACCCTAAAAGTACAGACTGGGGTATGTATACACAGCTAGTAAGGAAACATCTTAAGGATGGGCCTATTCGCAACGGCGATCCTCAAGATATAGATAAGGCGGTAGATAACTTAGGCAAAGTAATGAACATGGCATTCGAAAGGGCCTGTCCACTAAGAAAGAAGTCCAAGAGGTCCCAACCTCCTTGGTGGAGCAAGGAAATCAACTCCAAGAAAAAACAGGTTAGGCATTTCTACAACAGGGCCAAAGAAATAGGAGACGGTACCACATGGGATGAATATATGTAAGCGGACCGCGGGGAAAAAATGGGGCCTGAAGCCCGCATGATGCACTGGCTATACATCATGGTAGTCAGACCCATACTCACGCATGGGGCTCTTGTGTGGTGGAAGGCAACGAATACGAAAAACACACGGGATATGTTGGCCATGGTACAAAGAACAGCTTGCATTGCCATCACGGCTGCACTCGAGATCTTTCTGTATCTTTTACCATTAGACCTACAAATTAAATTTCAAGCGGGCAATAGTGCGCCTCGGCTCTCTAACGTTGGTCTCTTCAGGACTAATAACATAGGACACAGCTCCATTCTAAAGGAATCTTTTCCCGGTATCCCTGACGAATCGGACGATATACTTGGCACCTTAGACTTCGACACACCATACGAAGTACTGTATCCAGTTAGAGAGGACTGGCGAAGGAAGACAGTCTCTGTCCATAACGAGATTGCAATATACACAGATGGTTCTAAGACCAACGAGGGCACGGGGTCAGGTATTTACTCGAGAGATACGAACCTACAGGTGGCCCTGAGACTTCCGGACACATGCAGTGTATTCCAAGCAGAGGTTCTAGCTGTACTTAAAGCGGCGGAATTACTTGAGATGGGATCAATATCCGATAAGAATATCGCCATCTACATTGACAGTCAGGCTGCGCTAAAGGCGCTAGAGTCTTACGTCACCAAATCTAATATAATCAGGAATTGCCGCACAATGCTTAGGGCATTATGTACGCAGAACCGAGTCAGATTATGCTGGGTACCTGGACACTGCGATATTGAAGGCAACGAGCAGGCCGACGCGCTGGCTAAAAGAGGAGCGGGGCTCCCACGTAGCGATATAATTGGTAGCATTAAGCCACCAGGGTGCGTGGCCAAGGGAATTATTCGGGATAAAATCATTGACACGGCTAATCTAAGATGGTCAAACATAGATGGTCACAGGGTGTCTAAGACCTTGTGGCCTGTGCTAGATCGCAGAAAATCTGGGGAGATAATCAAGTTAGATAGATCGCGGTTAAGAACAGTGATAGGAATACTCTCTGGCCACTGTCTCCTAAGGAGGCATGCCATGAGACTAGGGTTATCCGATACGGATGTTTGTAGGTACTGCGACGACCTACATGTCTCAGAGGATATAACTCATATACTCTGTGAATGTCAAGGAATTGCCAGAACAAGGCTAAAGCATCTTGGAAGATACTTCTTCGATAACCTTGAAGAGGTGAGGTCCCTAAACCATAACAAGGATCTTTTCAGATTCTGTAGGGAGATTAATTGCTTGGGAGAATGGGTTTAGGTCTTCTGCCGTGAAGGTTCCCTAGGGATCGCGATGGGCCCACTTTGGTGCCTAGTGTTTTATGATAACCTCATAACCCTACCTAACCTAACCTAACCTAACCATCCCATCCTACAATATCCAGATTTTAATAAAACTTTCATCATTACAACAGATGCTTCTAATCGGGGCATAGATGCGGTGCTTAGCCAAGAACACAACGGCAAAGATTTACCGATACATTTCGCTAGCCGTACTTTAAATAAAGCAGAGGTAAACTACAGTACCACTGAAAAAGAGTGTTTGACTATTGAATGCCACTAAGCAATTTAGGCCATAGGTCTACGGGACGAAATTTATTATCAGAACAGGCCATAGACCGCTAACATGGCTATTCCAAGTAAAGGATCTCTGTAGTCGACTAGTAAGATGGTGTCTCAAACTCGAAGAGTTTGACTATGTCATTACGTACAAGAAAGGAAAAGAAAATGTTGTCGCTGATGAACTCAGCAGAAACGTTCGAATAACAGAAAAGGAATAAGAAGAAACGTGGCAAGACTTAATGAGTTTATTGGAAAAAGAAGGTATTGAAATAAACAATGAGAATGGGGAAAATACAGCAAGTACGAGTAGAGGTCTGGGCCCTTATACAAACAGAGAAGTAGGAGACACAGAGAATGATGTGGTGATAGAGGACTCAGTGGTAGAAGATATCGATCATAATCAGGAAGATGATCTTACTATAAACGAGTTGCCTAGCGACGACGAAGAAGAAGCATTGAATAATAAAGAAGAAGTTAATGATCCCGACAGAAGATTAGCCATAATGAAAGAAAATCATGAGGGCCTACAGGGCAAAAAGCCACATGTGCAAAAATAAAAAAAAATATTAAAATGGAAAGGAATGCAAAAACATATTGAGGACTTCGTCAGAAAATATCCCCGATGCCAAACCGAGAAAGTAAATAGAGAACCAACAAGAAACCCAACGACAATTGTCAGCTCAGCCAACAGGGCTTTGGAGAAAATTATGGTTGACTTAATCTGACCAATGCAAGAAACAGAGGAAGGGTTAAAAATCGGTCTGACAATACAAGACGACCAGTCAAAATTTATTAAATTTATTCCCATTAAAAGTAAAGATATGCAGACGGTGGTGGCCCGGTGGTTTCTGGAATGTAAAGACGCTCCTCGTCTCGGGAAGAGAATGTCCTTACAATGCCAGATTCATCCAATTGGAAAACGACTTCATGCGATATAAACTGGACATTTTGGGGGTAAGTGAAGTAAGATGGTTAGAAGCGGGCGAGTACCAGTCTCCAACGCGTAACACTGTACTTCTCTATTCTGGAAGACCATCCGGAAGTCCGCGGGAATATGGAGTCGGACTACTGCTAACAACAACAGCACGCAAGGGCCTAATTTCCTGGCAGCCTCATGGTGATAGAATTTTGACGGCCAGATTCCGGACTAGAGTACGACGCGTCACCATCATACAGTGTTACGCCCCAACGAATAGTTCGTCTGAGGACGAAAAGGAGAGCTTCTACAATCTCTTAAACGCCGTCTTCATCACAACACCAAATGGAGACATTTTCATAGTGATGGGGGATTTGAATGCCAAGGTAGGCAGCGACAACGAAGGGCTCAAACATGTAATCGGGAAGCAGGGACTAGGCAACCGCAGTGACAACGGCGAAAGGTTTGTGGATTTCTGCAATGCCAACCGCCTTGTGATAGGTGGCGCCATGTTTAAGCACAAGACCTGCCACAAAGTCAGCTGGGTTTCCAATGACAGGCAAGCAACCTCCAACCAAATTGACCATTTTGCTATCAGCCGCCGCTTTAGAAGTAGTCTCCTGGACGTCCGAAACAGACGAGGGGCAGATGTGGAGATAGTACGTGATCATCATCTTATGATAGCTACTCTCCAACTACCTACTGCTGCAGTTCGAAGATCCCACGACAACCCAAGAATGCCCAGGTTCAACATCGATAGACTTAGTGATCCCTCAGTGCGCCTTACAAGTGTGTCTATGTATTGGGAAACAAGGGAAATTATTATATAAATTCAAAACATAGAACTGACTTTACACTTCAACAGTGACACACTTTATGGTATTGCCACATCAACTCGAACACAATCAATTGCTAACACGCACTATTATCAACACACAGCTGGGTGGAGCATCGGCCAGAAGACTTGCCTGTTGCGGAACACCCCAAGGTGGAGTTTTGTCCCCCCTCCTGTGGAATCTTGTAGTGAATGAGCTACTAATGGACCTGGACAGGTCAGGCTGTAGAGTGATTGCCTATGCTGATGACATTGCGATTGCTGTGTCTGGCAAGCACCTAGACACTCTCAAGAAAATCCTCCAATATGTTCTCTCTCGGCTCACTAGGTGTTCTCTTCACAAGGAAATATAAAGTTCCGCACGTAGACCCTCCTATGATTAATGGCACCAGTCTCACCTTCGCTGTTAATGCAAAAACTTGGGTCTTATTCTGGACAGAAAACTGAACTGGAAAGCAAATCTACTATAACGCGTAAGGAAAGCTAATGTAGCTCTCTATTCCTATAAAAAGGCTATAGGTAGGAGCTGGGGTATGAAACCTGAAATCACCCGCTGGCTCTACGTGTCTGTTGCCAGGCCTATACTACTCTATGGCGTGATCGTTTGGTGGCCTGCTCTTGACAGGGCTGTTCACCTCTCTCAGGTAGCTAAAGTGCAACGATCCGCTTGCATGTGCATCAGTGGTGCACTAAGAACTACCACCTCTGCGGCACTGAACATTATGTTCAACCTCTTACCCGTGGATATCCTCGGCAGACAGACTGCTGCCAGTGCGGCTATTCGTCTTAAAACCTCCTCTCAGTGGTCTAGTTATCACATTGGCCACTCCTCGATCCTTGATCTTCTCAACTTTACGCATGAAAACACGGACTACACCCCACCGAAACTGAGATTTGACCGACACTGCCGTACGAGTATCCCTGAAGGGGATGATTGGGATGGCTCTCCCCCTGATGATGGAAATTCGGTGCACTTCTATACAAATGGCTCTAAGACCGAAGGTGGGGTGGGCTGTGGTGTTTTCTCCGATAAGCTCAACTTTGAAATCTCGTTCCGCCTCCCTGATCATTGTAGCATTTTTCAGGCGGAAATCATGGCGATTAAGGAAGTCCTGTGTTGGCTGAAATGTAATGTATTATCTGTCAGCGATATTAGCATTTTCACTGACAGTCAAGCTGCTATCAAGCCCCTAGAATCCTTTACTTCAGAGACTGCCGTTTGTCTCTTACAGAGATGACAGAGCAGTTCAACATTCACCTATGCTGGGTGCCAGGTCACAGAGACATTCCAGGAAACTGTAGGTCGGACGAACTCGCTAGACAGGGTGCTACTCTAAGGATTCTGCCAGATAAGCAAGCCCTGGGTATGTCCCTCGCTACATGTAAGCATCTACTGAAGCTGAACGCTATTAGCAAGACCAACCTTAGGTGGTATAGTGGCTCTACGTGTCACATTTCGAGGCAGATCTGGCCTAAGCTGGACCAGAAACGTAGTGCCGAGTTGGTTAAACTAAAGCGATTACAGATCAGCTGCGTTATCGGTGTCATCACCAGACACTGTCTAATCGGCCAACATGCCAAAAGACTTGGCCTCTTTTCCAATGACATCTGCAGGAGCTGTAGGGACGAGGAGGAGGAGGAAACCATTCTTCACTTCCTATGCACATGTCCTGCTCTATCACGCAAAAGAATGCTCCATCTAGGAGCTCCCTTCCTTCCAGCGATTTGGCGTCCTTAGACGTCATGAACATCCATCGCTTCATCAAAAGCTCCGGTTGATTTTATTAGTCCCTGAGTGGTCTAATGGTAGATCCTTGGCATCACAATGGACCTTTACTGGTCTAAGTGTGTCTGCATCGTGTTGCAGACAGCCAATCTAACCTAACCTAGCCTAAAGTAGTATCACTTGAAGAAATTGACACTACCGCCTCTAGCGAGAACTGAAGTAACCAACCATTTGCACTCTTGCACACTTTGAAGAGAACAAATTAAAAGAGCACCAAGAGAAACAGCCGATAATAGGTGCAAAGTGGGAATATAGAAAAAAAAAACCTTTACGATCAACGTGTAGTGTGAAGTTTCTACCATGATGTGTATTGTGTCCAGCTTTGTATTTACTTGTGTATGTACATACGAGTAGGTAGATATTATTTTTCTTTTCATGGTTCTGGCGGATAACATTTTTTATTTTTGTTTTTGCTACAATTGTTCACTCGCGCTAAAGGGGCTCGACTTACCTTTTTATATATTGTTTGGAAACAGATGTACAATGTAGCTTGAGCATTAATGAGATAAGGATTAGAAAAAAAGGTATCCATGCACATTTGTCATAAATGTCTGTAGGTTATAATGGCGAGGAAAAATAGAGTTCGGAAGAGCATTCCACATAGGGTAAATATGAACGTGTTGTTCTGGTGCAGGTCATGAAATAATTTCTATATTTCGTGGTACATCCGAAGTGTTCGAGTGACAAAATTAATTTTCCACTTAGCCGAATATTTAGGAAAAGAAAAAACTTGTTTTCGCCTTGAGTGTTACAATAAAAGTGAATTTTTTTTATTCAGAGTCATTTTGATATTTGATATTTGACAATTAATCAGATGGTCAGAAATTTCCCTAAATCTGACATTTATTATAAGGGGAAATTTCTGACCATTTACACGTGTCAACAACATTCTCCCCCCTGTGAACAACGTTCGCAATTTCTCATTCAACAAATAAAATTTTAAGTTACGTTATTGTAAATTTACATGAAGTGAATGTGCTTCAAAATAAATGACTAACATCAATTCCAAAAAATCTATACCACCCTGTCTGCATTCGATGTTTTCCCATCGTCGCTCATCATCGCTTGTCATCGCCAAGTTGCCTTCTTCTGCCGCCGTTCGTGTATAATTATCTCCATTACTGTATCGTGTGTACTTCCACTGAAGTTTGTGTGTTGTTTTGTTGTGTGTTGTGTTGTGCTATTAGTGCTCAAGAAACGAAGAAAAAATTTCAATGGAGCAATGGACCTGGTGAGTAAACTTGATATTCATTATTTTCATTAAAAATACATTACATTTGTGGTGACAATAAAGAAAGTGCATAAATAAAGTGTACGATAAACGCGACGTGAGAGTGTGTGTGTGTGTGAATGCTTAGATCGGTCGCGGCATGAGAATAAGTGTCTGGGATGAATGAGTATTATGTATTGTGTACGAGTGGGGTAGCGCGTTATGTGTTGAGTGATTTGAAAGGTAAATGAATTGAGTGGTAATGTGTATAGGGTGCTCCTTTCGATGTTCGGCTTTCGCTGTTTTATTGATTTGCTAATATTATTTTATTTATTATTATTTATTTTATATTATGTGTTGTGTAGTGTAGTGTTGAGTTGGTGTTTGATTTGATAATTTTATATTAAATTGAGATTCTTTTAATTGATTTAAGGTTTAAAAAAGGGATTAATTTAGAAAATTAAGCTGTTAATTCAGATGTGTAGATTGTGTTTATAATAGAATAAGGGTAGCCTTATTTAGAAAATGAAGATATCAATTCAGATGTGTAGAGTGTAGATTTTGTTATACGATGTTTAAGATTCTTGTGTGTTTTGAATTCATGCTAAATTCAAATTGGGGTTTTGATTTGTGTGTGATTTGTTAGATTAAGCTATTTTCCGTGAGGTTTTTATTCGACGGTAGAGGACATATTTTTCTGATTGGTCGTTTGATAACTCCGTTTTGAGTTTTAAGAGTGACAACTCGGATTAAGTTGTCTGCTCCTAGATGAGTGTCGGTTATGCGGCCTAAGCACCATTTTGCTGGTGGAAGGCGCTCATCCTTAACTAGCACAAGGTCTCCTATCGTTGGTTGTGATTCCATTCTTATCCATTTCGGGCGCTGTTGTAGCCGTGCTAGGTATTCGGAACTCCACTTTTTCCAAAACAGCTGCTGCAATTTCTGTATCCTATTCCATAGATCAAGGCAGCCAAGTTTTTCCTCTTCAAGGTCAGGATGTGGAATGTGGTTTAATGGTTGTCCGATTAAGAAATGACCTGGTGTTAGAGTGGCGAGATCATCGGGATCGTTGGTCATGGGACATAGAGGTCTCGAGTTGAGACATGCTTCGCCTTGCGCAAGAAGCGTGACGAGTTCCTCAAAGGTGTATGTCTCAAGGCCAATGATTCTTTTCAGGTGGTGTTTAATTGATTTCACTCCTGCTTCCCATAGTCCGCCGAAATGAGGAGAAGCAGGAGGAATGAAATTCTACTTAATACCTTCTGTTGCAATAATATTTGAAATCTCTTTCCAGTCTATCTTTGCTGCCTTTAATAGTCTTTGAAGTTCAGTGTTGGCCCCAACAAAATTAGTGCCACAATCGCTAAACAGCTGTGCACACAAGCCTCTCCTTGCGGTAAACCGCTTCAATGCTGCTAGGAAACCTTGAGTATTCAGGTCACTAACCAGCTCGATGTGTATGGCCTTCGTGGCCAAACAGATAAAAATTGCAAAATATGCCTTGTGGTGTTTTGAGCCTCTGCCTTTCCATGCCTTGATATCTATGGGACCTGCGTAGTCGACTCCAGTGTTGGTGAAAGGTAGCGACATGCGAACCCTTGGAGCAGGTAAGTTATCCATGAGCTGTTGTGCCGGTTTCGCTCTGTGTCTAAAACATGTGGTACACATGTGTATTTCCTTCTTTACTCCGTTCTTCACCTTCAGTATCCAGAATCGACTCCGCAGGTATGACAAAACCTGTTGAACTCCTCCATGTAAGGTCTTCTCATGCGCATCGATGATCAACAGTTTGCTCAAGTGATGGTTAGAGCTAAGGATGATAGGGTGCTGCTGGTCGTATGAGAGGTTCGAATGCTGCAATCTGCCTCCAACTCTCAAAATGCCGTCGTGATCTACGAATGGGTTAAGTGAGTTAAGGAATTTGTTAGTTTGTGAACCTGTTTTAAGATCCGCTATTTTCCTTTTAAATAGCTCTTGTTGCACGATCCGTACTATGGAAAGTGTTGCGGAGCGGAGCTCTGCAGGGGAAAGTGTCTTGAAGTTCCTATGCTCAGGTAAATGACTTGAATTGAATGCAAACCTCCTACAATACGCAATTACCCTAACCAGTGTCAGCAGCCTAGAGTGTTTAAGGATGAGTTGGATGAGAGAATCGATCTCCTTAGTAACACAATGGGACCTAACAGACCGCTGTTCTTCTTCTGTGTGGAGTATGGTTGGCTGTGGTGGGCAAACGAAGTTCCAGTCTGTATGTAGAAATTCTGGACCGTTCCACCAAAGCTTGTTGTCAACCAATTCGGACGGTAATGCTCGTGAAGCAAAATCAGCTGGGTTAAGATGAGTTGGGACGTGCTTCCAGATGCTAGTATTGGTCGATCTCTGGATCTCAGCTACTCGGTTGCCAACGAAAGTCGTCCACTTCGACGGCGGTGCAGCAATCCACGACATGACAATGGTGGAATCGATCCAGGCAAACTTCCGTGTGTTCTGTAGGCCCAAGACCTTGGATGTGTAGTTCATTAGTCCAGCCAAAATTACGGCTCCACACAGTTCGAGTCGAGGTAGCGATATCGTCTTCAAAGGAGCAACTTTGGTCTTTGAAAGCAGCAAGTGTAGATGGATGTTGTTTTCGTGGTTCAATACTCGTAAATATACTACTGCTCCGTATGCCTTCTCGGAAGCGTCACTGAACCCGTGCAATCCCTCTGTGTGTTGTGCGCTCGGACCCAACTAGGAATTCGGATGCGTTCCAGAAGAGGCAATTGTTGCCGAAACTGTACCCAAGCCTTCACCAGCTCCGGAGGAATTGGATCATCCCAGCTTAACCCACGACACCACAACTTCTGCATCATCATCTTCGCCTGTATGATACAGGGAGAGATCCAGCCAAGTGGGTCGGAAAGCTTCGCCGTAGCCGAGAGAATTGTCCTTTTTGTGACTTCTGGACTGTCGAAAGAGATATTCTGGAAAGAAAATGAGTCATGCAATGGATACCACTTAATCCCTAAGGCCTTAACATGTTCCGAAGCACCTAGAGGTAGGGAGAAATCTAGTTCACGGTCGCATTCAGGGATTTGACCGAAAAGTTCGTTAGAATTGCTCGTCCACTTCCTCAACTTGAAACCTGCTGATGAAAGTAAGTGTCTAGCTTCATTTCTCCTTAGGAGGCCTTCTTCTATGGTGTCTGCTCCCGAGATCAAGTCATCAACATACATGTCTTCGACAATTAACTTGGTTCCGATGGGATATTTGGTTTCTTCATCAGATGCCAACTGTTTGATGGTACGGATGGCAAGATAAGGAGCGCACGCAGTACCGAATGTGACTGCCTCTAAGCGGAATGTCTTGATGGGATCTTGGGTGTTATCACGCCAGAAGATCAGCTGATAATAGGAGTCAGTTGGATCCACACGAACTTGCCTGTACATTTTCTCTATGTCAGCTGTGAAGGTAAATTTGTGCATCCTCCATCTTAAAAAAATTGTCTATTATATTTGCTTGAATTTTAGGGCCTACCAAGAGATGTTCGTTCAAGGAAGTACCATCCGAAGTTTTTGAAGTGGCATCAAAGACGACTCGCAGCTTGGTAGTTGAACTTGACTCTTTGAAAACGGCGTGATGAGGCAAGAAATAGTAAAACGGTGTTGCCAGGATTTCATCGGTGTTGACATCTACTTCCTTCATCTGTCCTAGCTGCAAGTACTCGTTGATGCATGCCTTGTATTGTGTGTATAGTGTGGGGTTCTTCTGGAAACGCCTCTCCAGTTGAAGAAACCTACGTAAGGCGCCTTCCTTCGACGATCCTAACGCAGGGTGACTTCCGTCCCTAAATGGTAGGGACACTTGATAACGTCCGTCCCACGTTCTAATCGTTCTTGTTATGAACTGCTCCTCACATGCCTTGTCCTCACGTGCCTCATGCTTTTGAAAGGGAGCCTCCTCAATTTCCCAGAACTTTCGAAGTTGCGCATCTAAATCAACAACCTGGATAAAGCTGTGTATGTTTCTGGGATGATCAGCTGGAACTCTACCTAGCACTATCCAGCCAAGCTCTGTTTTCTGAGCGATCGGTGATATGGGTTCGTCGCCTAGTGCTATCTCAGGAAGCACTATATCGCTGAAGACATCACTGCCTAAGAGCACATCAATTTTCGCGGGTTTGTGGAAGTGTGGATCTGCTAAGGACAAGCCCTTCAAATGGTTCCATTTATCGAACGCCAGATGTGTGGCCGGGAGAAGCCCAGTGAGGGATTTATACACCAATGCTCGGGTGTGGGACTCAAAGTTCGAGTTGAGTGATCCGAAAGTAATGTCTACAAACCTGTGACAAGATCCACTCCTGACCTGCCCTAACCCTGACACTTCGATAAATGTTGACCTTGTTTTGGGATTGAGGAGATGTACTGCAGCTTCAGTAATAAAGGTCGCCTCAGACCCTGGATCCATTAATGCCCTTAGGTGGATGTATCTGCCTGTAGAGGTCTTAACCTTTACCAGCGCTGTTGCCAAAAGTACTTTGGTAGTAAGATGATGCTGACTGTGGAATGTGTTTACGGAGGTGTTATTCGAATTTTGCTGAATGCCGTCTGACGGCGTGAAGACTGGAACATGAGGGTTTATTGCTGATACCTGATATGATTGGGTTGGATTCGGAATGTCTAAATGATGAGTGTTATTGTGTGAATATTTTTTTTTTTTTTTTTTACGCTGGGAGGTGGTAATCTTCAAAAGACGAAACCGAGCCCGTACTCAGTAACAGTGTGGGATTTTTACCCACTAACCCCTTCTCCCTTCTTCCCGTTTTCCCTGCGGTAATGCCATCTTAGCTTTTCATCGCAGGGCGGGGAGGAGCCAGCCTAATTGCGATCTAGTCACTTGGACTAATAAACAATTTTTTCCTGACATCTACGTCTTTGAATGAGATCCACCATCTGGTGTATCTTTTTTTTTCGAATGTGCTATGTTATGCATCTATATATGTATACTTCTTTCTTTTTTCTTTTACTTCTAAAATTAAGTTAAATCGAGAGGTTTTATTCTTTTGAGCCTTCGTAATTGATTTTCATTATTCAAAAGTTTTCCCGCATCTATGTTTATATGCTCCTCTAGCTTTTCTTTGTGTTTTTTTGCATGTTTAAGAATTTCCGAACTTACACTTTCTATCTTCAAGTCTCGATGAAGGTCAGTGTTCCTTTTGAACCACGGTGCATTTACTATACTTCTAAGCACCTTATTTTGGAATCGTTGTATTATGTCTACGTTTGCCTTTTTGGCGCAACCGCATTGTTGGATTCCATATGTCCATGTTGGCTTAAGAATTTGATTGTATATAAGCACTTTATTTCCAATTGATACGGTTGAGTTTCTTCCTATCAGCCAGTGCAATTTTCTATATTTCATCTCTAACTCTTCTTTTTTCTTTTTTATGTGCTCTTTCCATCGCAGCTTAGCATCTAGTGTCATACCTAAATATTTCGCTGTATTAGCGTATGGAACTATTTTTTCGTTGATAATGATTGGTATATGTTCAACCTTTTTATTTGTAAAATCAATATGGACTGACTTGGACTCATTTAATTTGATTCTCCACTTTTTAGTCCATTCACAGATTTTGTTTATTCCTATTTGGAGTTTTTCTGTGGATTCTTCATTAGTTCTCCCTGCTGCTAGTATTGCAGTATCATCTGCAAATGTTGCCATAGTGTGGTTTTCTAGTTCCGGAATATCACTAGTATATAATAGGTATAATATAGGGCCCAGTACACTACCTTGCGGTACGCCGGCCTTTATTTCTCTTAGTTTTGAATAAGTATTCTGTTGTTTTATTCTAAAATGTCTTCCACCTAGGTAAGATTTAAGAATGGAAGCATACTGATTTCGCAGCATACATCTCAGTTTATAGATAAGTCCTTCGTGCCATACTTTATCAAAGGCCTGCGCCACATCCAAGAATACAGCCGAACAGACCTTCCTTTCTTCTAATGCTTCTTCGATCTTATCCGTAATTTTGTGTAGCTGTTGTATCGTAGAGTGCTGCCTTCGAAAACCAAATTGATGGTTCGGAATCAGCTTTTTTCTTTCAATTATTTTATTTATACGTTTAGCGAGCACTTTCTCAAACACTTTTGATATCATCGGCAATAGCGATATAGGCCTGTAAGATGATACCTCATTTGGCGGTTTACCTGGTTTGGGAATCATTAGGACATCAGCAATCTTCCACAAACTAGGGACAAATTTTAGCTTAAATGAGGAATTTATTAAATTTGCTATTTTATGCTTCATGGGTAAGTTCTTTAATACGTCACCAGATATAAGGTCATATCCAGGACTTTTCTTTGCATTTATCTCATGCTTGATTAGGTTGCGTATTTCGTTAGGATTTGTGGGTAGAATTTCTTCGGTTTCCTCTTCAGATGTTCTAATAGCATAGGTTGTCTGTTTCCATTTTCATCTGGTGGTTTAAATGTTTTCTAGGTAGTCTGCGAAAAGAATGGCTTTATCCTCATCGCTTCTTGCCCAGTTTCCATCAGGTGCTTTGATTGGAGGTATTTGCACAATAGGTTGTTTTAGTCCTTTTGTAGCTTTCTATAGAGAGTAATTTGTAGCGTATTCAGCTGTTAATCCTCCGAGGTACCTGTTCAATGAGTCCTCTTTAAATTTTCTAATTTCTCTTTTTAGTTGCTGGCTAAGGTTGTTTAGCTTCGTTTTATGTTGTGGAGCTCTTGATTTCTGCCATGTTCTTCTTGCTCGTCTTTTATCTGCTATTAAATCCTTTATTTCTTTCGGGTAGTTTCTTCTCATGTTCTTTCTATCTATACCGGGAGTGCTTTCCCAGGCCGATTTCTGAATATCGCTGACCAACCTATGTGTTTCTTTTTCTATATCATTTTTGGATATAAGAGGTGTCAGTGAGTCTATTCTATTTGTTAGGTTCAACTTGAAGGCTTGCCAATCTGTTCTTTTGTTTGTTAAGGTTTTAGCATTTGTATTTTGAATTACATATTCACTAATTTGGAGAATTATAGGTGAATGGTCAGAGCTTAGATACTCAAATTCATCTATGTGTATGTAGTTGCTGTTTCCTAGTTTTTCAAAAAAATCAGAATATTCTTCTTTTTTGATTGAAAGTTTTGGAGGACAGTAAATGGCAGCAATATTAATTTTTTTATGTTTAGTTTTTATGCTTACTGCTGTAGCTTGTATTTTCTCTGTAGTGTATTTCAACTCCTCATATTGTTGGATATTGTTTTTTACTATAACTGCGCTTCCACCCTTAGCTGAGTTTTCAGGGTGAGCGGTGTGGTAGATGTTATAGTTTTTAAGTTTTATTTCCGTATGTTTTGTAAAATGGGTTTCTGAAATAAGACAAATGTCTATGTTATTTCTTTCAAGAATCACCTGCAATTCCTGTTCGTGTTGCAGGAGACCATTTGCATTCCAACATATAACTTTAAGATTTTGATCCATGATTATGCTTAAATGTTTTGTCGTTTATGTTTTCTAACTTTTTAAGTCGCATTTCTAGAGAATTAAGTTTCGTTAGTATCAGTTGTAGTGTTTGATTTATGTCACTGCTTGGTTGAGTGTTATGTTGGTTTCCCTCAGGTTGGTCCTTTTTCTGTATAGGATGCTGTTTTTTATGTGCTAGTATTTGAGCATATGACACTATACCCGCGCTGGTTTCTTTGACGTTCGGTTTTTTGCTCTCTTTTGGAGTGGGTTTTTTAGTATCTAAATTTGTTTGATCCACATCTACTTTGATATTTTCTGGTGCTTTTTGTTTTTTATCTAGAGCTTGGTTTTTAGTATTTTTAGTACTCAGTTTTTTATTTATGATGTTCTGCAGTTCAATGGCAACAATACACCCTCGGTAGCTTGCGGGGTGGGGCTCCCCGCAGTGCACGCACTTGGGCTGCTCACTTTGGGGCTTTGTACATTGTGTAGTGAGGTGTTTTCCAGCGCATTTCACACATCTTGCCTGTCTATTGCAATATTTTTGCGTATGGCCATATGCCTGGCATTTCTTACACTGGGGTACCAGTTTTGATTTTTTAAGAGGTTCTATTTCAACTCTGCATCCCAAAATACTTTTGAGTTGATAAATTTTTTCAATTTCTTCTTCTGCACTGAATGTTAATATAAACATGTTTAAAGGTTCCTTGTTTTCCCGCTTGAGCTTAATTGAAGCATCAATAATCTTGAAACCTTTAGATTTGAGATTTGCTGTTATATTTTCAGGCTTGCATGAGTGGTGCAGATTTTTAGCCATTACTCTGATGGGCCTGGATTGCTTATTTTCGTAGGAGTGCCAGACATAATTTTCCTCATTTAGTAAAGCCGTGACACTTCTGTAGGTTTCTCCGTCTTCGAGATTAAGTCTTATATTGTTTCTGCTAATGATTTTTAGATCGAAATTTTCTGCTTAAGTAACTGACTTTATCTTTTCATACAGATCATCATAGCTGATTACCTCATCAATTATTATTGGAGGCGGTGGTGGTGACTTTCTCGATTGCTTTTGAAAGTTTATTTCTGTCGATTCTACAGGTTTCGGCAGAGGAATTGAATTGTTAAGTTTCCTCTTTTTAACTCTCTGGGTATCTCTAATCCACTCTGTTTCTTTCGCCAATTCTTCATCATCTGTAGTGTATATTTGTTTTTCCACATTTTGTCGTGGAGTGCTTTGAGTTTCTTGGATATTCTCTGGTTGTTTGTTTTGTAATTTTCTTTCTAACAATTTTATTTTATTTTCTAGGTTGCTTATATGTAGGTGCAAGTTTTTTATTGTTTCATTTAGATTTCTATTCAAATTATTGACTTCCATTAACTCATTATTTACTTGTAATAATTCATTTTGTAGCCTTTGCTCATTCTGCGAAAAGTTTTGGATTTGATTAATTTTTATAGTTTCTATAAACTTACCTTGCCTATTTTCTCGATTTAATTTTTTGTTAGTTTTTTCAACTATTTTAGCAGGTGTTACTGGTGACACCTGAGGTTCAGAAGTTGGAGCGAACTCCGCAGGCGGGGTGCGCAAAACTTTTGGCATATTTGTTGGCCTCTACTGTGGTCTTACTGATCGTAAAATTTGTTGCATACTCGCGGGCGGTATGCGCTTTGAATTAGTATTTAATGGGTTCATGCGTTGACTATTGGTGCTTTCTAAAGCACAACGTATACACACGCGCCCGATTTTATTTATTTGTTTGTGTTTGTGTGTTTCAGTAAAGCTTATAGGTGAAAGTCTACTATTAAAATGTTCACAGAAGCACCTACCTTTTGGTTTCAATACAAACCAGCCTGAAAACTGAAATACTTGCCAGGAACCTGTGTATTTCAGTGTCCAGTGATGTAGGAGCAGCTGACGTTTCGTTTGGTATACAGCACGAATATTTTACCGCACTTTACACCTTGAATTTTAATTGTTTTGACACAGTTCACTTATATTTAAACTTCTCTTGCACAGAGTTGCCAGAGTTGTGTGAATATGTTTCTGAATTGTGTGGTGTACGAGTGGACTGTATAGGATTGTGTGTGGTGTGATTCGAAGTATGGGCTATGGGTTGTGTGTGTAAGTGTGATTGCTGATGTGTGTATGGATAAGAACTGCGACTGTTTGTGTGGGGTGGTGTAGAGAAATGAAGCAATGAGTGATGGGGTTGCTGGCAGAAATAACAGCGAAGTCTACTGGGACACTGTGGAGTGGAGTGACTATATGCGAGGCAATTTTCGCATACACCGATCCTTTTTACTATGCCTCGCCGAGCTCCTACATCCATTTTTAAAAACTTCTTACAGGCACGAAGTGAGTGCTGGCCTTTATCACATACCTTGCAACTGAATTCCTCCCTATGCTTCGAACTCAAATGAAAAGAGTTGTGCTTTGCTGTGTTGAAACTTTTTTGAGCACTATTGCGGTTCCCTGACAATTGATCTTTCTTGCCTTGTTGATCTACAACCTCTAATGTCCGGAACCTAGCTTCTAGTAAATCAGAAAACTCTTTGAAAGTAAGTAAAGTCTTCTTATCATCTTTCGTGCCTAATTTTTCCTCCCACAGCTGCTGCGTAATCGGAGGAAGTTTTTGGAGCATGCAATAGAGAAGAATTGCATCCCACTTGTCTACTGGCAACTCTAAATTCTGCAAGGCATGACGGCACTCGGTGGAAGTGTCCAATAGGTTCTTCAAACCAGTCGAACTCTCGTGCTGTAACACCACCTGTCCAAAAAAAATGCTAAACTGAGCGTTGACCAAGATGCGCTTCTGGTCGTACCGAGATGTTAAAATTTCCCAAGCCTTCGCATAATTTCCTGCATCTATAGACAAATGCTGTAAGAGCCTATCTGCCTCATCTGATAAACTTGACTTTAGATAATGCATTTTCTCGATGCTAGAGAGCGACTTGTTGTTGTGGATCAGGGATGAAAATAAGTCATGGAAGGACTTCCAATTTCCGTAACTCCCAGAGAATGTCGGCAAATTTATTTTCGGAAGTCGCACAACATTCTTATCAGAAGAAATATTTGTTTTTATGAGACTTACCGATGTTTCAGCTGAGCTTTCCCTTTTCTTTCCTTCCACTTCTACCTTGTCGATAGCGTCCAAGAGTGCAGTACGATACTCCAGGTACGTTTCCTTCAAGGCTTGGAAAATTTCTTCGAACTCGTCTTCTGTTGACACATCCTTCACAGTCTCCTTTTCAGAAGTATCCTTTTGATGCTCCCTTGGTGGAACGGTTGCTGCGTATGAAGCATTGCACTCAACACTTGCTTTGAAGTTTCCCTCGAGGATGCCCAACCGAGTATTGAGGTAATTTTGTGTCCTTTCCTTTGATGACCGCTTATTAAAATTGTCAAAATCCCTTTGGATTTGTTTCGACAGGTTTTTAATTAGCCTGAGTGAGCTCATTGCGGGAGAAAAATAAAAAAAAAAAAATACCGAAAATCAACCAAACAGGTGAGAACACTTGAAGAAGGTAATTCAAGGTGGACTTACTTGATGAACAAAATTTTTTTTTGCAGTACTGTGGACTTCGATGAACAACCACGTCCCAACGGTGACTGTGTAGCGGTTCCAAGCTGTAAAAAAATGATCCAACGGTGCGCTACAGTTGCAACGGTTCACTGCACAGCTCCAACGGTTCACTACACAGTTCCAACGGTGATTCGGCAGCGGTGCTTGCGGTGTTCAGACGATCCAAACGGTGCACGCAAGTTTCTTTCAACGTGCGTAGAATTTCCACGAAATGCACACCAAACAAAAATATCCTAAAATTCTTTACGCGGCGCGTGAACCCGTTTTGCACTTTATTTCACCTGTGATTGTTCCAATTAGTTTTTTTTTGTCATTGAATGTTTCTCTGTTTGATTTAATTCTATTGTTCACTTGTCTAAATGTTGTTCTTATCTTTTTTTTTTTGTTTTACACACACACAACACTGTACTTTGAATTTAATTTAATAAGCCTAAGAAGAACCAAATGTTCAAGTGATAAAATTAATTTTCCACTTAGCCGAATATTTAGGAAAAGAAAAAACTTCTTTTCGCCTTGCGTGTTACAATAAAAGTGAATTTTTTTATTCAGAGTCATTTTGATATTTGATATTTGACAATTAATCAGATGGTCAGAAATTTCCCTAAATCTGACATTTATTATAAGGGGAAATTCCTGACCATTTACATATGTCAACAACACGAGGATAGGCTTTACCAGTGGCGACGCGTGAGTAAAAACCGTAGGCGTTCAGTTCACAAAATTGAATATATTCCTTAAATTGTTTGTTCTTTTTGTTCTTCATGCATTTTTATTACGTAATTCATGACTTCTTAACTTACTTACTTAGATGACGCTACGGTCCGGGGTGGACCTGGGCCTCAACCAACAAACTTCTCCAGCTAGCACGATTACGAGCCAGCTGCCTCCAGTTGCGCACGCCAAGTTGGTTAAGGTCCCCGTCCACTTGTTTGCGCCACCTACCGCGAGGTCGTCCATCCGGGGTGGATTCGAAAACTTTCTTAGCGGGAACATTGGGCTTCATCCGCTCTAAATGACCCAGCCATCTAAGTCGCTGTATGTGAACTCTTCTGGCTAAGTCGATGTCCTTGTACATGCCGTATAGCTCGGCATTGTACCTTCTCCTCCACTCACCGTCTATGCAGACGGGACCAAAGATCGCTCGAAGAACTTTTCTCTCGAAATAATCAAGGGCATCCTCATCCGGTTTTGTCAAAGCCCATGCCTCTGTGCCATACAGCAGGACTGGGATGATTAATGTCTTATAAAGAGTTACCTTAGTAGTTCGAGATAGAGCTTTGCTACTCAATTGCCGTTTTAGCCCATAGAAACAACGATTGGCAAGAGTAATTCTTCGTGTGATCTCCCTACTGATGTCATTTGCGGAGTTCACCATAGAGCCTAGGCAGACAAAAGCCTTTACTACCTCAAAATTATATCTGTCCATTGTGGCGTTCTGTCCAAGACGCCGATGTTGGGTGTCCTTTTATGTAGACAGCATATATTTTGTTTTGCTTTCATTGGCCGCTAGACCCATCTTTGCTGCCTCGATCTCAATACTCGTAAATGCCCCATTGACAGCCCGCTGAGTTCTTCCGATTATGTCAATGTCATCGGCATAAGCCAGTAGTTGTACAGACTTGTAAAAGATTGTACCTCCGGTGTTGGCTTGTGAGTTTCGTACAATTCTTTTAAGTACTATATTAAAGAGATCGAATGATAGCGCGTCGCCTTGTCTAAGACCTTTCCTGACATCGAACGGTTCGGTGATATTCTTACCGACTTTGATGGAGCAGCGAGAGTTCTCCATCGTCATTCTGCACAAATGGACGAGCTTGGCAGGGATGCCAAGACTAGACATGGCTCTGTATAACTCGTCTCTATACACGCTATCATAGACAACTTTGAAATCGATAAGGAGGTGGTGCGTATCGATTTTGTATTTATGGGTTTTTTCCAAGATCTGCCGTAGTGTGAATATTTGGTCAATGGTGGACTTTCACGGCCTGAAACCGCACTGATAAGAACCTATCAGGTTGTTGATGATCGGTTTTAGGCGTTCACGTAGTACGGCAGACAGGATCTTATATGCGATATTTAGGAGACTTATACCTCTAGAGTTGGCAGTTCAGAGAGTCTCCTTTCTTCAGGATCGGGCAAACGATGCTGAGGTTCCATTCATCGGGCATACTTTCGTCCGACCAGATTTTACAGATGAGCTGGTGTATGCTCCTTACCAACTTATCTCCTCCTGCCTTGAAAAGTTCAGCGGCAAGGCCGTCGGCTCCAGCAGCTTTGTTGGATTTGAGTTTAGATATCGCTATCCTCACTTCATTCTGATCGGGTTGACGGGAATCTTGACTGCCATCGTCACTGTTGAATGGCTCATTCTGCCTGACAGCGGAATATTGGTCATCATCGCCGTTTAACAGTCTGCAGAAGTGTTCCTTCCATATCCTCAGCACCGACTGCGATTCCACTACTATGTTGCCATTTTCGTCCCTGCAGGCTTCTGTTCTGGCTTTGAAACCCTGGCATGTTCTTTTTACCCTTTGGTAAAATTTTCGAACATTATTCCTGCAATAAATTCTCTCAATCTCCTTGATCGAGCGCTTCTCATGCTCCTTTTTCTTCTTTCTGAGAAGTCGATGTTCCTCTTTTCTCCTGCGCACGTAGAGCTCGTAAGCAGCTCTAGTCCTTCTATGCAGCGCCGCTTTGTACGCCTCTTGTTTTGCTGCATGTGCTTGCCGGCATTCCTCATCAAACCAGGAGTTTCGTTGTGGTGGGCGAGAGAAACCCAGTACATCAGAGGCGGCATCTCTGATGGCTTGTTGGCAACGCTGCCACTGGTCTTCCGCATTTGCTGCTGGCGGCATAGGACTTAGATTGAGATTAGAAGAAACACGATCGGCAAAGGTTCTGGCGGTCTCTTGCGATTGTAGCTTTTCGACGTCAAATTTCCTCACAGTATTTCGTTGATTTCGCTTCGTTCTGGATATCCGCATCCGTACCTTGGCTACAACTAGGTAGTGATCCGAGTCCACGTTGGTTCCTCGGAAAGACCGGAGTCCCAGAATACTGGAAGAGTGCCTTGCGTCGATCGCAATGTGATCGATTTGGGTGACGATTTTTCGATCAAAGGAGAGCCATGTTCCTTTGTGAATATCGAGACGTGGGAACCGCGTACTAGCTACGACAAAGTTTTGCCCCGCTGCAAAGTCGATTAGCCTGAGTCCGTTGTCGGATGTGATGTCGTGCAGGCTGTGCTTTCCGACCACGCTACTAAAAACGTCCTCTCTTCCTAGCTTTGCGTTAAAATCACCTAGGATAATTTTAACGTCGTGGCTAAGGCATTGCTCATACGTCTTGTCCAAGAGCTGATAGAAGTCGTCCTTTGTCGCGTCGTCCTTCTCCTTATGAGGGGCGTGAACGCATATTAGGCTAATGTTGGCAAATTTAGCCTTGATACGGATAGTAATAAGGCGCTCGTTCACATGCCTGAAACTCAAGACTTCTTGCCTAAGTCTGCCTCCAATAACAAATCCGCACCCGAATAAACGCTGTCCTTTTTGTCTGTAGCAATCGCCGTAGTAGATGTCGCAGTTTTTCATACTCCTTTTGCCCGGCCCAAAGTGCCTCTGCTTTGAGGCACTCTAGGGCCTCCGCAAGTTGTTCGGCTGCACGTGGTTTGTAGAGGGACCCAACGTGCAGACACGAAGATCGTTGTCCTTTTTACGTTTGATTGGGTCGTCAACAGTAAATTCATCCGTATCCGAGGCTGTTGGTTGCTTCGTAGCCGAAGGTTTTTTACGTGGTAGGGAAGTTAACCCGACGGCACAACCCCCAACCTGGAGGACCAGATCCTTTTTTAGCAACCCCTAGGACAAGGGGCCGGATACACCGATGTCTGTAACCCACTTCGGGGATATGAGCGCTGCCGTTGGCCCATTAAGGGTTCATCCGCCATTATCTCTTTTTCAATACCCTGACGTAGTATTGAAAATCTTTACAGACCTCAGCTTCAAATATGTCGAAGTAGCTCCGGTAAGGTTTCCGCTGGCCTGTAGACGTCACCGTTGATTCCATCGGGAGAATTCATCCGCCGCACGTCCTCCTTCTGAGGACCTCTTGCTAGACTTCTGAGACGCATATTTCAGCCGATCAGGTCAACAAGAGATGCCTCGTCCGGTTAAACATATGCGCGCTGAAGTTCACCCAGATGTGCTTACGCAGGTCCGAGTGTTCATCTACCCATACATATATCGTCAGACTCAGCATACGCTCATCGTTAGTTCACTATCAGATAGCTATCCAGCGGGCACCACAGGGAGGTGATGATGCGATTTTGCCCACTATGATTTCTTAAAGCTAGACAAAAAACGCTTAAAATCTTAACTGTGGAACTAAGAAAATATTTTTGTAAAAACTAAATTCGAGATGATTTTCCTTTTCACACCAACACTCAAAATAAAAACTCAAAGCAAACTCACTCCATCACATATCCTATATAAATTTCGTTCATATTCTTCCAGCACGAATAGAACGTAAAGGCAATACAATTACTCATGGTTTTGAGTTTACTACATTCAAACACACCACGGCCTCACATACGTCTACCTCCTACAGTACCTACACGTGCCCTATTATACCTATAAATTTTCCATATCCGCATGTAAGGTTGACTTGAGCAAAACTCACTCCGTTTGCTTGCCTTCGTTCACAGCTAAGATGAACGAATTTATTCTATCTATCTATCTATCATCTATCTTTGATGGATACATTTCGTTTCCAACTCAACTGAACGAGTCGAATGAATGGAAAGCATTGCTGTCGCAAGTTAGTATTTTGTTCTGTTATGAATTATGATTTGGCTCAAGTGCACAAGATGCTGGCACAAGTTGGAAAATACACTCAGAAATTGACTGAAGTTAGGACTTGGGGACAAGTGGAAACACATTTTGTGGGTGCTTGATGTCGGTTGAGAAAATTATAGAAGCAAAAATATTGTTCTCTGAATGTTAGGCGTTCATGAACGAAATGAACAATAGGACGCGTCTAGGGTAAATTGGCTATTTCAATTGAACACTTTCCGTGAATATATCAACAATAGAGGGATAGGTAAGAGACATCACGGCGGTGTTCAAGCGAAACAGTGCTATTTCCCAATAATCATGTCTTCTACAAGCTTTATCGCGCGATTTTGTATCCTATCTAGGAAGTCCAGTATAGTTTTTGGTGCACCTGACCAGATGTGAGCGTTATACTCTAACTTAGGGTTAGGTTAAGCAGTTTGTTGTTGACACACACCCCGAGCAACCGAGGGACGTATGTGTAATGGGTCGGTATCCTCTTCTCTAGTCCTCGCCGTGGGCGCCCGCTGGAAATGGCTAATCCTAGTTCGCTAGGTTAGTGTCAGCTAAGACTAAGACGCACGCATCAATCGTGCGCAGTGGTCATCGAGAATGAGGTAACAACAGATACCTAACTCCCTGGTGGTGTGAGCTTTAGAACCGTGCGAGGGATGGAAGACTGGGGGTTAAACCAGTCCTAACGAGCTCCTGTGGGCGCCCTGGCAGGGCCCACAGTAAGTTGCGCCTTATCTTAGCATGCCGGTAAACTAAGATCGACCAGTTGTTCCGTGCTTACTCGTGGGTATCAAAATGAACAATGAAAACTTAAACAAACAAAAAAGAAAAATTAAATTACAAAAAACACAAAAAAAAATTAATTTTACCTGGGGAAGTACTCTCTGGACAGACAGGGATGGAACTGGGGGTCGATGTCGTAGTGTCATCCCCACAGTCTTCCGTGTCTGGGCTAGAGAAGGAGTTAGAGGACGTTTTACTGGCTAGCGACAGCGAGGATGCGGACAGCACACTCACTGACGCTAGCGCAGTAGGAAGTGAGCAGGCTAGCACTCTCACTTCTATAATTAAGGGCGATAGTGGGCTGGCGAGTATTCCCATCTTATTAGAGCAGGCCACACGTGAGTTGGCTGGTACTCTCACGGAAGTTAAAAAGGGTAGCAGTGAGTTGGCTGGCACTCTCACTAAAGGTGGCAAGGGATTAGTGACCAAAGGGACTAGTAGCGCAGCTGGCGAGAACTCTGCTGCTCCTGTTTCTCTGAGGTCGTGCGGGAGGGTAGCAGGAAAAACGCACACCAACTGGAGATGCTTGTGCGCAATACTCGGCGAAAGGTCGAGAGTGCTAAGGTAGTCTTAGCCGATGAGGCTGCCAGGAAGGTAGCTGCCGCACAGGCAGGTGAGGCTAGAATTAGCGACTAGCTGGGGGCCTCTACGAGTGGAGTAGAGCCTCCCAGCAAAACTGAGGGCACAGGCAGGGAAGGGGACACTTCAGCTGCGGGGCCAGTAGGGTGGCGTTCCAAAGCAAAAGGAGCAAATCCGACGATGTCGGGGAACCGAGCGCGGCGAAAGAGGTGGAGGCTGGTATTTTGCCTTCGGCGCGCCCGAACTACGACCCGGAGGATACGCTCCTTGTTGCTAGTGTCAACGAGCAGGAGCCCTGCGGTCGCCTGACCATGGACCAGTGGATTACCGTCGAGGAAAAGTTTCAGGATGCTCTGTGGAAGAAGATGTCTTCCACTGAGGATAGTGACCTTCAATTCGACGGTGCTGGATGGGAAAGGGGCCGCAAGGTTGTTGCCTGTGGGAACAAAGCCTCTGCTGACTTCCTCAGACAGTTCATTTCGGAGGTTGGGGAAGTGTGGAGGGGGTCTCAGCTCAAGTGCGTGACTATGGCGGAGTTGGCCAGATACACTCCGCCCAAAGCTTGGGTCTGGGTTCCGCTGCCATACACTTACCCAGAAAAACTCCTGGTCTCCTCCACATGCAGAACAGGGAGTTGAAGGCCAATACATGGAGGGTGCTCAAGACAGGGCCTAGGAAGCAGTTTGGTCAGCACTTCTTGCTGGCCCTAAATAGGGAATCGCTGCAATCCCTTGAAAAGACCAAAGGGATGGTGCGATATAGCATGGGGAAGGTCATGCTAAAGATCATGACCAAGGGAGTTGAGGAGGAGGAGGAGCCCGAAGATGTTGGAAGTGATGCAGATAAACCTGCATTACAGTAAGGCTGCGACGGCATGCTTGATCAACTATAGAATCAAGCATGACGTCTCGGCCATACTGGTACAAGAGCCATGGTTCAGCGACAACAACTAGATCCAAGGGCTCAAAAACAGGAATTTTGCCTTGTCATTCCAGCTCTTCCGCATGTAATGATCTTGGGTGCAGATTTTTGGGCACTCGCGGGAATCGTCCCGGATTTGAGATCTAACGTGTGGAAATTTTCGAGCCAGGAGTTGGTGGCTTCGATTACCGCGCTTACAGAGAAGTCAGAGTTGGACGGATCTGAAGCCCGGGAGCTGGAAACTCTAGTAATGAGGATTTTTGACAAGATGCCAGAGGGCTTAGGGTGTACGACATTGGTAGAGCACAAGATTAGGACGTCCTCAGAACCTATAAAGCAAAGGTATTACCCGGTTTCTCCTGCGATGCAGGAACACATTGATAAGGAACTGAAAGAGATGCTCGATGCGGGGGTGATAGAGAAGTCGAGTAGCCCGTGGGCATCTCCAATAGTTCTCATCAAGAAGAAGGACGGGTCATATATGTAGGTTCTGCGTGGACTATAGGAAATTGAATAGGGTCACAGATAGGGATGCTTATCCACTTCCGTATATTTCGTCTACTTTGGACAAACTTCGCGACGCGAAATACTTGTCTTCGTTAGACATCAAGTCAGCTTATTGGCAGATCCCAGTGGAAGAGGGATCACGCCCGCTCACAGCCTTTACGGTCCCGAATAGGGGTCTCTTCCAATTTAAACGAATGCCTTTCGGGTTACACAATGCGCCGGCAACGTGGCAGAGATTTATCGACAGCGTTTTAGGTGCCGATCTCGAGCCACATGTCTTTGTATATCTTGACGATATTATTATCGTCACGAATTCGTTCTCAAAACATCTCGAGATTTTGGAAGAAGTTTTTAGGCGGTTGTGTGTTGCAGGGTGAAGGTCAGTCGGGAAAAGTGTCACTTTTGCAGACCTTCACTGAAGTTCCTGGGATACGTTGTCGATAGGAACGGCTTACATGTAGATCCCGAAAAAGTGGAAAGCATGGTTAGGATACCACCTCCGTAAAACGTCAAGGAGGTTAGGAGTTTTATAGGGACAGTTTCATGGTACAGGCGTTTCGTACCAAATCTTGCAGGTTTAGTTAGGCCTTTAACAGATTTGTTAAAGAAAAGTAGGAAATTCGTTTGGACGGACGAATGTGAGGATAGCTTTAGGAAAGCGAAAGAGTGTTTGGTTACGGCACCAATATTGACATGCCCGGATTTTCATCGGCCTTTCATGGTACAGACCGATGCTTCAGATTTTGGAATAGGGGCCGTACTTTCGCAAGAGTTTGAGGATGGGGAAAAGGTAGTGTGCTACCTTAGTAGGTCTCTGAATAGGTGCGAACGTAATTACTACACAACAGAGAAGGAGTGTTCAGCAGTTTTATGGGCGGTAGAGAAGTTGCGGCCGTACATCGAAGGTGTTCGATTCACGGTCGTGACGGATCATTATTCACTAGTTTAGCTGAGTAACCTTAAAGATCCCCAAGGTAGACTAGCACGTTGGGCAGTGAGGCTCCAACAGTTTGATTTTGAGATTGTCCGTAGGAAGGGGAAGGAGCATGTAGTTCCCGACATGCTTTCGCGAGGAGTTCCGGTGGTAGCCGAGATCTCAGATGCGGATATAGACCCTTGGGTGACAAAAATGATCTCAATGGTAGAGTCAAACCCTTTGGTTTACCCTAGTTGGAGAGTAGACAAGGGGAGGCTATTTAAGTTTGTGAAGTCTAGTCGAGTGGAGGTCTTTGAGGAAAATCAGGAATGGAAACTAGTGATAGGAAAAAAAGATAGGTTGGATATTTTGAAGAAGTGTCACGACAATCCGTTGGCGGGACACATGGGTGTTAGGAAAACGTTCGCTAGAGTAGGGGGGAAATATTATTGGCCGAAAATGAGAGCCGATATAGCTAGATATGTTAGGAGCTGTAGGGTTTGCCAACAAGTGAAGCCGGTGAATGAGAAGCCGGCTGGTCTGATGACGGAGAGGGTTGGTGTTTCCAAACCTTGGGAGATGGTCTGTGTGGACTTGGTTGGTCCACTTTCGAAGTCGAGTAGGGGTTTTGTTTACATTCTGACTGTAGTTGATTATTTCACTAAATTCCCATTGTTGTTTTCTTTGAGGTCTGCGACTGCAAGTTCGGTGTGTAAGGAACTTGAGGATAATGTTTTTCTGTTGTTTGGGGTGCCGAAGATTGTCGTGTGTGACAACGGGCCTCAGTTTAAGAGTAGGGAACTGGTTAGGTTGTGTGCTGGGTATGGTACACAAATTAGGTTCACTACTCACTACCATCCACAGGCTAATCCGGCGGAGCGGATTAACCAAATTATTAAGACTACGTTGAGGGCTTACGTTTAAGAGAATCACCGCAGCTGGGATTCTCAATTAGCTAGGGTTGCGTGTGCCATACGCACATCGCAGCATGAGGTTTTAGGAGTTTCGCCGTATTATGCGAATTTTGATAGGGACATGGTTACTTACGGCCGTGAGGTACCGTCGGTAAGTGACCATGATAGGAATAGGGACCAGGACTTAGATGGATAACAGGACTTAGGGAAGATATAGGCAAAAAGTTAGTAGCGGCGACCAAGAAGCCTGCGACGGTCTACAATCTTCGACGGAGGGATGTGAAATACCTTCCGAAGGATTTGGTATGGCGAAGGAATTTCGTCTTATCAGATGCCGCTAACTATTATGCAGCCTTTCCTGATTAAAAAGCGGGTGTCGCCTTGGACATATATCATAGAGGATGAAAGCGGTAAAGAGCGCGGAACATGGCACGTCAAGGACCTAAAGCCATGTTGTGAGACACCCGATATGTAAAGTCTGAAGTCCCACTATAGAGTAGTTTGTTTTTCTTTTGCTTTTTTCTCTTTCGTTTGAATTTTTTTGAATAGACTGGCATGTTGGCCATGATGGGCTTTACCCCTTTGTTGTGTCGTGGACCCAGCAACCTTAGGAAATGGTTTACGGTTCTTCGAATCGTAAGCACATTTCCTTGGAGGAAAGGGTGGGATTTGTTGCGGTAAAATTTACCACAACAAGACCTACTCTATGCATCCTTCCTTCTCTCCCTCTTTTCTCCCTTTGTTTTTGCAAAATTCTGGGAAAGTGGAGGGCAGCCATGGTTCCATCAGCCATAGGCCCACTTCCCCAGCATCTTGCAGAGACAACCAATATAGGATTCCCTTGAACTACATTTTACCCTGAAGAAGTGGAGGAACGGGCGGTTCCTCCAACTACCAAGAGATGTTTGAAACCTGAAGGAAAGGAGAAACGGGCGGTTTCTCCAAAACAATTTGAGAATGAGACGAGCGGCGAGGGTGAAACCAGCGATGGCAAAGACGGTGTGTCCGCCACTGCAAGCTGTCCACTTTAACAACGGACGCACCAAATACTAACAACACTAACTACAACGCAGTACAACAATCAACGTGTGAACAGATGGGACAGAGAGTCTGTCCCAGATCGACGTAACCAACGTCACAAGACAAGCCAATGAGCGGGGACGAGGTGACCCAGAACCTAGGAGCAACGAGAAACACTTAATACATCGCGAGGGGACAAGGCGTCCCAGAAACAATGCAACCCCTACATCATACAAACATATCCAACATCACAAACACAACTAAACACACGAAGACATCGACATCAAACACCATCAAGCACAAACAAGACAAGCGGCAGCCCACGAAGGAATGGTTCGGATGGAACCCATCAATGGCCGAGAGCCCACCCTAACCCTCGACTCTATGTGTGGAATGGCACGTTAAGCGCTCATCCCTAGTCCCCAAATCTGCGCGGAATTCTACCGGGTAGTTTAGTTTAATCGCGTAATTTGAATTTTACTCCTAGTTCTATTTTCTTCCGGTAGTTTAATTTTGTTGAGCGCAGAATGGCGTTTTGGGCCCGTCCTGTAACTAGTCAAGTCACTTCTTCTCTTCTTTTACTATTGGTGGGAGGAAACCCACTTTAGTAATTGTTAATTAATATTTTTTTCAATTAGTTGATTCTCCTGAATTGTTAAATCAAACAGAGCGGATTATGAGGAAAAGCCGAAGTCGGGCGAATTCGAGCCAGCGGAATGTGGGTTATTATTGAGAGCGGAATAGCGGCGGTTCAAGAGCGGTTGCATACTTACGCAAACGAGCGGAGTAATGCACAGCAAGCTGCTCTTGAATCCAATAGCTGAATAGCGGGGATTCACATATGTGTGAGTAAAAGGCTCGAAGCTCGACTAGGCTGCTGGTTGACCAGCAAAGGTTTTAGAAGTTTGGCGGACAAAAGAGAAAAAGAGAATCCATATAGTGAAGTTTAGTTGTTGAGTAGAAGTTACAAAAAAGGAAAGTTGAAAGTTTCCTGGTGTAGTACAGGAAATTAAGAAAAAAATTAAAGCTGAGTGAAAAGAAGAAAGGAAAGTGGTTAGAAGGACAAGTATTGCAGGACGAGGACTTCAGGATTTTTGAGGAAGATCGGTAGCCGGAACGAGGCACCGAACCGGAAGAGGACAGAACAAGGAAAATTCAAAGACAAAAGATAAGTATTGTATTTCAGTTTGAATTGGTTTTTTTGAGTGTAGTGCGTTTTGGGTTAAGAATTATTTTGATTTCTTTTGTGGAACCCGGTAGGATTCCGTTTCGTTTCTCTCTTGTTATTCCCGGTGAAAGCGGGACACGCGCCCCAGACTCATCGCTGAACGCGCATCCCGAAATCTCTCAATCACCCCTATACCGCCAGCATCAAGTGCCGAAGACCAGTGGCAACGCTGCCAACATGCCATCAGAAACGCCGCGACTGATGTGCTGGGTCTCGCTCGCCCACCACCGCGAAACCCCTGGTTTGACGAAGAATGCCGGCGAGTGCATGCAGCAAAACAAGAGGCATACAAAGCGGCGCTGCAAAGGAAGACGAGAGCTGCTCGTGAGCTCTACGAGCAAAAGAGACGGGAAGAACATCGGCTTCTCCAAAAGAAGAAGAAAGAGCATGAGAAGCGCGCGTTTGAGAATATCGAGAGTCTATACTCCAGGAACAATGTACGGAAGTTTTACCAAAAGGTAAAAAGAACGTGTCAGAGAAGTAATACCCGTACAGAAACCTGTAGAGATGAGAATGGAAACCTCGTAGTAGAATCACAGTCGGTGCTGAGAATATGGAAAAACTACTTCTGCAGACTGTATAACGGCGACGAAGACCAACATCCCGCTGTCAGGCAGAATGAACCATTCAACATGGACGATGATAGTCAAAATTTCCGTCCACCTGACCAAAACGAAGTGAGGATAGCAATATCCAAGCTAAAATCGAACAAGGCTGCTGGACCTGACGGTTTACCGGCCGAACTTTTCAAGGCAGCTGGGGATGAATTGGTAGAGTGCATACACCAACTCATTTCTAATATTTGGTCAGGGGAGTGTATGCCTGATGAATGGAATCTCAGCATCGTTTGCCCGATCCACAAGAAAGGAGACCCCCTCAACTGCGCCAATTATAGAGGCATCAGTCTCCTCAACATCGCGTACAAGATCTTTTCTGCGATATTGTGTGAACGCCTGAAACCTTTTATCAACAGCCTGATTGGACCCTATCAGTGCGGTTTCAGGCCAGGAAAGTCCACCATCGATCAAATCTTCACACTTCGACAGATCCTGGAGAAAACCCAAGAATTCCAAATCGATACTCACCACCTCTTTATCGATTTCAAGGCCGCCTATGACAGCATCTATAGAGAAGAGCTTTATAGAGCCATGTCTAGTTTTAACATCCCTGCCAAACTTGTCCGCCTGTGCAGGCTGACGATGGAGAACGCTCGCTGCTCCATCAAGGTCGGTAATGACCTCACCGAGACCTTTGATGTCAAAAAAGGCTTTAGACAAGGTGACGCGCTGTCATGTGACTTCTTCAATATTGTACTTGAACGGATTGTGCGGAACTCACAAGCCAACACCGGAGGCACAATCTATTACAAGTCTGTACAACTGCTTGCATACGCCGACGATATAGACATTATCGGAAGATCTCAGCGGGCTGTCACCGGTGCTTTTGCAAGCATTGAGGCGGAAGCGGCCAAAATGGGTTTGGCGATAAACGAGGGCAAAACCAAGTATATGCTGTCAACTAGAAGGGAAAACCAACATCGACGAATTGGACAAAACGTCACCGTGGGCAGCTATAACTTCGAGGTAGTAAGGGACTTTGTCTACCTTGGCTCTGCTATAAATTCAGCAAACAAAATCAGCGCAGAAATCAATCGAAGAATAACTCTTGCCAATCGCTGTTTTTTTGGGCTGATAAGGCAATTCAACAGTAAAGCCCTATCTCGAACAACTAAGGAGACTCTATATAAGACCTTGATCATCCCAGTCCTGCTTTACGGCGCTGAAACATGGACTTTATTAAAAGAGGATGAAGATATCCTTGGTCGCTTCGAGAGAAAAATTCTTCGTAAGATTTTCGGTCCCGTTTGCGTTGACGGGTTTTGGAGGAGAAGATTCAATCACGAACTATACGAGCTGTACAGCGACATCGACTTAGTCAAAAAACTGCGTATTGGACGTCTGAGATGGCTAGGACATGTAGAGCGAATGGACACCAACGCTCCGGCCCGCAGAGTCTTCGAATCTGATCCCGAGGGACGACGCAGTAGAGGGAATCATCGCCGTAGGTGGCGCGCACAAGTTCAAGGGGACCTCGACCAACTTGGAGTGCGGAACTGGAGGCAATTAGCTAAAGACCGAGCTAAATGGAGAGGCTTGTTGGTTGAGGCCCAGGTTCACCCCGAACTGTAGCGCCATCTAAGTAAGTAAGCTTATACACATTAAGATATAGTATCTTATAAACTAGTGATAAGCTATTAATTGATATTATATGAAAGTACAAATACATCATTTCTACTATAGTGTTTTCAATTTCTTTCATTGTGTAAAGAAAGAGAAAAAAAGAGAATGTGTTGCTTAACTAAGTTGATATATAATAGCTATTGGGCAAAGTGAATTTTTATCTTTGTTTTAAATCTAGGGGCATCATCTATTTCTCTTAGGGGGCGTGGTAGAGAATTCCACAAACGCGTGGCATGAACAAAAAATTGACGTTTGGATGTAAGGGAAGCATAGCGCGGGTGGATTAACGTTCGCGACCTGTTTGAGGACGCCATTCTTATTTCCTCATAGAGATAGGGAGGTTGTTGGTTAAGTAGTATGTTTGAGAGCAGAGTAAGTGTGCGGAACCGAAGAAAATTGTCAAAGGTCATGTTTAGAAGACTTTTGGAAAGATTTGACACCCTATCATATCTTCGTAAGCCGAAAATGTATCTGATAATGCTATTAAATGCGACATTGAGTCTTCGTTTACTTACAGAGTCACAATTTGAGTATATTTCGCATCCATAGATCAGGGTGGGTATTACTAGTGTTTTTGCCAGCATTATACGCGTTCTTATGGGAGTGTAAGATTGAGTTATCCACATGGTCCGAAGGATACCATAAGTCTTTCCCACAGCGATGTTTATATGGTTGCTCCAGGTTAGTGTACGGTTAAAGACCATACCAAGATTTTTAGCTGTATCGACATATGTTATTGGAGCATTATTCAGAATGACGGGGGGGAAATACGAGAGGTCAACAGCGTTTTTTGAGACGACAAGAGACATAGATTTCTGAGGATTCAACAGAAGACCATTTTGCTGAGACCAACGTGCAAATATTTTCCAAATCCTCGTTGATACAGTTAACACAATGATCGAGAAGACCAAGTCGGCAGCTCAAATACATTTGGACGCCATCGGCATACATGTGGATTGAACAGTGTTTTGCAACTGACGGCAGTTCATTCACGTAGAGCGAAAACAAAAGAGGGCCCAAAATGGAGCCCTGGGGGACACCACGTGTTGTTGGTAAAAAGCTTGAAATTTTGTCATTGCATACAACTGCTTGCATCCGATCTGTAAGATAGGAGTACAGGAGTTTAACAGCGCATGGTGAAAAATTAAACAACTGGTGGAGCTTGTCACATAATATGGAATGATCCACCGTATCGAATGCCTTCGAAAAGTCGAGAAGGATTAGAAATGTTACATTATCCCTATCCATTGCTTGCCGTAGATCTTCGGTGACACTTACGAGGGCTGTAATGCAACTGTGATTCTTCCGAAAACCAGATTGCTTTGGTGCAAGTAGATTCGAGGTACCAAGATAAAGAGACATTTGTTGTTGCGCGATTCTTTCAAACACCTTAGATAAGAAAGGCAATATTGAAATAGGTCTAAATTTGGAATTCTTAGCGACAGGTAGTATTTTAGCCAACTTCTATTGAACCGGAAATGTTCCTGTGGTGAGTATGGCGTTAAAAGTGTGTGTTAGGAAGGGAAGTATGATCGGAAGAATCAGTTTCATAAACGAAGGGTGCATCCTATCGAATCCAACCGCATTCGACTTAATTGAAAGTAAACTGGCAACCACCTCTGCGCTGTCCGCCGTTCTGAAGGTGAAGCTAGTACTAGAGCGGAATCAGTGAGGATCGCTAGTTGAAGCATTTGTTGGACCTATGTTCGGTACAGGGGTTGCTGGCAAAGAAACAAATTTTCGATTAAGGTCATTGCAGTCAATATCATCTATGCAGTTGGTTTTGCATTTAGCAATTCCCATTTGGCGTAGGTTGTGCCACAGCTGCCTTCCGTCCAGTGATGAGTTAAATCGATTGGAGTAAAACTGGAACTTTGCGGTACGAATCGCCATGACGACTTTGTTCCGGAGTGAGCGATAAGATAGGTGGTGTTCCACTAACCGGAATCGTTTCCAGCGATTGAAGGCTTGATCACGTCGAAGCATTAGTGCCCGAAGCTGTTGGTTGAGCCAAGGTTTGCTTTGGGGTATGCAATCTTTTGTTCTTAAAGGAACGTGTCGATCATATAGTTTTAAAATGTTCGAGTTAATGAAATCAATTTGCTCGTTGGGGGATGTCATATAGTAAATTGTCTCCCAGTTTATGCCTCCAACATGTTCTTCCAATAAGGTATAGTTTATATGTTTAAAGTCTCTGTATTGAATAGTTTTGACAGCAGGAATGAAATTAAAATCGAAGGAAAGATAAATCAAATCATGTTTGGAGAAAGCTGCTGCTGTGAGTTGATCATATAAAGCTACTTTCCCCAAGTCGCTGACCCAGAACAAGTCTAGCAACGTTGGAAGAAAGCAAGAAAAATGAGTCGGTAGGGTTGTATTTACCGCACGTAAGTTGAACGTACTCATAGCATCGAGAAGGGAATGATCTCTTAAAATGTTTGAATTAAAATCTCCACACACTATCATATTAGGACTACTTAAAGATATTTCTTCCATTAGTGCTATAAAAGGGGAGATATCGATATTATTATTCGGCCTGTAAACTGTACCAACAAGTAGCTTACTCTCATCACCAGCTAGTTCAACAAAAACATACTCGATGTCACTATAGACTTGAGACACGCACTTCAACTTGCATTTGATATCTTCCCTAACGTATATCGCAACACCGCCACCCACACGACCCCTTCTATCAAAGCGGAAAACTCTGTATCCCCTCAAACAACATAATTCATCCCTCAAACCTTCTGACAACCATGTCTCGGAAACACATATAACATGAACTTTAGAGTCCTCAAACAGGTCACGAAATTCGTCAATTTTCGGTATGATGCTTTGAGCGTTTATATGGCATACCTTAAGACCATCGTTTTGATAACTTAATACCCTTACCATCGTATGCAATGTTCTACTACCATCCATCTCAACAAATAGGATTGTTACGCGATATATAAAAATACAAGAAAATAAATGATGCAGCAAAATATTAATAAGAAAAAAAGTTATAATTGATTATGAGAAAAGAGAGAAAAAGAATAAACAAAATATAAAAAAAAAAAAAAATGAAAATGATAACTATCAAATTTAATCTGGTCTGGCAACTCCTTCCAATGAATCGATGCAGTCGATTAAAACAGCTGACTCCGCTTGGTGACGTTTTACATAAACACAGCCCCTTGCAGTATACACTGATGCCAATTGTTTTTGTTTTTTTAATTGGAGAGCATGCTGTAACAGATGTTTGTTCTGCTGTGTCAAACTTTCCCGCAGATAGAGAGTGACGTCAGAAGGAAAACCAGCATCTCGTAAGCAAACTTGTCGGTTTGTTTTCTTACGAAACGCCGCGATAGATTTTAAAACATAATTCCGTTCGTATGCTGAGACGAATTTAACCATTATTGCGGTGTCATTAGAGTTAGTTTTAGGCCGAGTGCGGAAAATGCTCTGTAGAGTTGGCGGTTTAATGCTTATTGCGTGGCAAATTGAGTTGAATATCAATTTAAGATTTTCATCCGGTGAGTGCGGGATGCCAGATAAGAATGCATCGCAGGCAACCAGTCTGTTTTCCTGTGTACGAAGTGAGCATTTAACCTCGTTGAGTTCATTGGTTGTGGTGACAAATTTATCTTTGAGCTGAAAAAGTTCATTGCTTTTTTCAGCTAGTTGTTGTTGAAAATTTGTGAATTCTTTCTTGACACCAGAAAGTGACGTTTTTACAGTGGATAGTTCGGTATCTAGTGACTGCATGTTTGAATTTGTGTTTGACAAGAATAAACCCATGCGATTTACTTTGTCGTCGATGTCGCTAATATTTTTTTTTATCACACTTAATTCGGCGGCAATTTTTTTTGTGATATTTGCCTCACTTTCGGACATTTTTGTTACAAGCAAAGACACAATAAACTCACTTTGCTTCCTTAACTTTTCGTCCATCTTATCTTCCCACTTGTTATCCCCCATAACCTTTGTTGTGATGTTTTGTGATGGTGAACGCGAAGAAGTGTGAGGGGAGTCCCTGTGGTTTGAACGGGTTACAATGCGTTTGGGAGGTGACATTTGTATGAGAGCGCAAGTGGAACGATTTAAAATTGGCACTGTAAGTTTTATTAGTTATTATTTTTTACCGCTTTTTTTGTTTTTAGAATTTATTTGTCTTTTTTCGATTTTTCACTTAAAGAAACACTTTCTTAAAGATATTAAATCAACAGGATTATAAAGTTTCGATTGTTTCACTTATTAAAAACAAAGACTGTGTTTTTGGAGTACTTTTGAATT
Organism: Brachypalpus laphriformis; assembly: GCA_945910035.1. Lineage (NCBI taxonomy): Eukaryota > Metazoa > Arthropoda > Insecta > Diptera > Syrphidae > Brachypalpus > Brachypalpus laphriformis. Next base: position 141,181,818 of record OX246754.1, read on the forward strand.
AGAAAATTAGAAAAAATTGCCAGACAGAGAAAAATAGATGTTCACTCGGCAGCTTTCATCCTACTAAGTGTTGCAACGGGATTCTATGCAAAGCTCAGCACGCATATTTGAAGGGGAAATCGGTGGAAACAGCTTTACACGACGTAGTAGGGAAGATAGAGACTTGCCTTCACCATAAGGAATTTGCATTAGCAGCCTTCCCAGATATAGAAGGTGCGTTCTGTAGAAGGAAGGGCCATCAGACAGGCCCTGGAAACTATGAATGTCGAGCATAGCATTACCAATTGGCTCTGCAATATGCTCAGCACTAGAAACATTAACTCCACTATCGGAAACAGTTCAATAAGAAAATCCGTTACCAGGGGGACTCCCCAGGGAGGCGTTATCTCACCCCTGCTCTGGGTTCTAGTCATCGATGGGATACTTAAAGAACTAAGCAACACAGGCATAAGCGTCACTGCTTACGCAGACGACGTGGTGATTTTAGTTTAGGGCAAGTTCCTTGGCACATTAAGCGAAATTATGGAATCAGCTCTTAATAGTCTTGAAAAATGGGATAGAGGGTGTGGACTACACGTCAACCTGGATAAAACCGAATTGGTACTCTTCAGCAAAAAATACAAGATACCACCCTTCAAACTGCTTAAGCTAGCAGGGGTGGAACATTCCCTTTCGGATCGCGCTAGATATCTTGGTATAATGCTAGATAGGAAACTAAATTGGAAACTTAACACACAGGAAAGAGATCGCAAAGCTGATAATGCTCTCTTCATCTGTAAGCGGACCGCGGGAAAAAAATGGGGCCTGAAGCCCGCAATGATGCACTGGCTATACATCATGATAGTCAGACCCATCCTTACGTATGGGGCTCTTGTGTGGTGGAAGGCAACGAATACGAAAAACACACGGGACATGTTGGCCATGGTACAAAGAACAGCTTGCATTGCCATCATGGGTGCTCTACGCACAACACCTACGGCTGCGCTCGAGATCTTTCTGTATCTTTTATCATTAGACCTACAAATTAAATTTCAAGCGGGCAATAGTGCGCCTCGGCTCACTAACGTTGGTCTCTTCAGGACTAATAACATAGGACACAGCTCCATTCTCAAGGAATCTTTTCCCGGTATCCCTGACGAATCGGACGATATACTTGGCACCTTAGACTTCGACACACCATACGAAGTACTGTATCCAGTTAGAGAGGACTGGCGAAGGAAGACAGTCTCTGTCCATAACGAGATTGCAATATACACAGATGGTTCTAAGACCAACGAGGGCACGGGGTCAGGTATTTACTCGAGAGATACGAACCTACAGGTGGCCCTGAGACTTCCGGACACATGCAGTGTGTTCCAAGCAGAGGTTCTAGCTGTACTTAAAGCTGCGGAATTACTTGAGATGGGATCAATATCCGATAAGAATATCGCCATCTACATTGACAGTCAGGCTGCGCTAAAGGCGCTAGAGTCTTACGTCACCAAATCTGATATAATCAGGAATTGCCGCACAATGCTTAGGGCATTATGTACGCAGAACCGAGTCAGATTATGCTGGGTACCTGGACACTGCGATATTGAAGGCAACGAGCAGGCCGACGTGCTGGCTAAAAGAGGAGCGGGGCTCCCACGTAGCGATATAATTGGTAGTATTAAGCCACCAGGGTGCGTGGCTAAGGGAATTATTCGGGATAAAATTATTGACACGGCTAATCTAAGATGGTTAAACTTAGATGGTCACAGGGTGTCTAAGGCCATGTGTGGCCTGTGCTAGATCGCAGTAAATCTGGGGAGATAATCAAGTTAGATAGATCGAGGCTAAGAACAGTGATAGGAATACTCTCTGGCCACTGTCTCCTAAGGAGGCATGCCATGAGACTAGGGTTATCCGATACGGATGTTTGTAGGTACTGCGACGACCTACATGTCTCAGAGGATATAACTCATATACTCTGTGAATGTCAAGGAATTGCCACTTCTTCGATAACCTTGAAGAGGTGAGGTCCCTAAACCATAACAAGGATCTTTTCAGATTCTGTCGGGAGATTAATTGCTTGGGAGAATGGGTTTAGGTCTTCTGCCGTGAAGGTTCCCTAGGGATCGCGATGGGCCCACTTTGATGCCTAGTGTTTTATGATAACCTCATAACCCTACGTAATCTAACATAATGGGTCGGTAGCTAGAAAGGGAGAGGAAGATTTAGCTTTTTTAGGTACGGGATCTGAAGAAGTACGAGTATACCATCTGTACCAGCGATGTGTTTTTCAAGATCAGAAAATACTACGTTCTCAAGTACAGGTGTACATTTGGTAGTGAGAGAATTTAACACGCTTAATGTGGCAATGCTGTCATTTTTGACTCGTTTAAACTTGTTTGGTTTTCCTCAGTTGGATTGGTCTTATAAGACCGAAAATCTAATTCCCTTCGTCTAATAGCTTCTTTACAGCTCGAGTCATACTAAGCGTTTTCCTTAGGTCTGATAGTTTTTATTTTGCGAGAGATACAAGTTCTCATACTTATCTGTTATTGCTGTATGCTGTAATCAAGGCAAATGATTAAGGTTCGATTGGACCAAAATGTTCGTAGCAGAACCAATAAACCGCACAAAGTAGAAAAACCCTGTACAATTAATGTTTAACAGTTTGTGCGGTTTCTTGGTTCTATATATTGTATATATATATATTTGGCGCAACAGCTCTTTCAGTGCCAGGGCCTAGCTTCTCGCAACCACTCATGTTGTTTGCGTTATATTTTTCACACGAATGGAAGGGACCTACAGTTTAGTGCCATATCCGTATGGTGCCATATTTGTTTTGAGAAGCTTTCTCGAGACAATAATACTCCCGATCCGACACACTAACCACTTACGCCACGGCGCGTAAGGTTCTGTTACGAACATTTTGGTCCAATCGAACCGGATAAGGTTATCGCGACTCGGCTACAAAATTCTATTGTTTATTTTTTGCGCTTTTTTTACTTTAACGCAATTTCGCGATTTGTTGCGAAACAATAAAATTAAAAACTAAAGTAAAAGTTGCGTGTTGTGGTGTGGACTCGTCATCGCTGGATTTTTCTGCTTTAAGGCACTGTCTTCATCGCCAGCTGGAAAATTCTTTGGTGCAACTTGGACTCGGACCGTGGACATCAACTTGTTGGACTTTAAACAATCATCTGCAGCATCATCTGGAGCATCAATATTTCACAAGTAACTGAATTTTACTTTACTTTTGGTTATGTATACGTACTTTTAAGAGTGTCCAAATGAATACTTCGAAGTTGTCCCGAGTTCTTTCACAACTCGAAAAGGACAAATTGGATTTTCTCCAAAAGAGGTGCCAGTACCCGTACGGCGAATTATTTAGCTGGCCGCTTGTCTTTCTTAGAAAAAACGATGGAGTCGGCAGCTGAAATTTATGAAAGGCTTATTAGCGATCTTCAGGAAGGCGATACGTGGAATAAAGTTTAGGGTACTAACGAGCAAATTAGGGAATTATACTTTGAATATCGGTGTGATCTATTAGATGCAGTTGACAAGGTGAAGACAAAGGACAATGCCAAGACGGATGCCACAAATACGGATCCGAGCGACACAAAACCATGCCACAATGCGGATTTAAGGCTGAAAAATATTCCGGAGCCCGTCTTTTCAGGCAGTTATAAGTCTGGGCGATGATTTCACGATTTGTTTGTGTCCCTTGTTCACCATGGTTCATCGTTGTCGGCAATCCAGGAGATGCACTATCTCAATACAAGTGTATCTGGAGAAGCCGATAAACTTTTAGCTCATCTGGGTATTGCTTACAGCAACTACACCAAGGCATGGGCTATTCTTCAAGACAGATACGACCATCCACGTGTTTTAGTGAACACCCAGCTCAAATGCCTGTTTAATTTGGCGGCGATAGCACAGGAGCGAGCTGAATCCATAAGGGAACTATTAGATACGTCAACAGAAGTGGTTCACAGCTTGAATAGCTTGAAGGTGCCCGTTGAACACTGGGACGTGGTGTTCATTTACATTATGCTGCAGAAATTTCCTTCCAAAACGCAACAGCTATGGGAGGAGAAATTAGGACCCAAGAAGAACAGCAAGGAACTACCCACTTTTGCGGAATTCACCGAATTTCTCGAAACGAGGTTCCGTACTTTGGATGCGGTTAACTACCAGCAACGTCGAACACCAGTAGATTCGTCGAAAAGAGTTCCACAGCGAAATACCTTCTACACCCAATCAAACATCACGAGGTTAAGCTGCAAACTTTGTAACAAGAGTCTGCATCCTATCAGAAAATGAAGCAAGTTTCTGAAAAGGACTGTTTTTGACAAATAACGTAATAAAACATAAATAAATTAGGTTCATGCACCAACTGTTTAGCGTATAGTCATTTGTCACAACAATGTCCTAGTGTACTTAGGTGCTATAACTGCCAGCAGCCACACCATTCACTTTTACGCCATAGCCCAAATCATTCTTTTACTTTACAAAATCCATTTCCGCAATCAAATACTTTTATAGGCAATACCATTTCCAGTGCACACAATAACCCATACAATTCTCACATTCGCTCTTCTAACACAAATCAATTTTCACATACATACCCAAACAATACAAACACCTAAAGGGTTCATCCCCCACATCAAACTCAAATATATATTACCTCAACTCTTAACAGCGAAGGTCCAACTTTCCATCCATCCAACGAAGAGCAACCGTCAACCAATTCCAACGTAAGAAGTTATCACTCAACACAAGATGCCAACATACAGGTTTTGCTAGCTACAGCCATTGTTAAGGTGAAAACTACCTCCGGAAATAGCGTACTGCTTCGGGCATTGCTGGATTCTAGTTCTGAGGCTTCGTTTATTACGGAGTCTGCAGTTCAACTTCTCCACCTTAAACCGAAATTCACTGATGCCGAGGTAACTGGGTTAGGGTTGGTCAGCAGTGGCACTTGTAGAAAGGTCGTGGATATCACTCTTGCGTCATATTACACAGCCTTCGAAACGACCACACAGTCTTTAATAGTCCAGTCACTGTCTGGGCATCTCACGGCCCGAAGCCTCTCCGTTGGCAACTGGACACACCTCACCGGCTTACAATTAGCAGACCCATATTTTTATAAGCCAGCTAAAATCGATCTGTTGCTGGACAGCGATGTATTCGCCGACATTATGTTGCCTGAGCTGGTACGAACTCAAGATAGGACAATGCCGATAGCTGAAAAGACTAAGTTAGGCTGGATTTTGTTTGGGAGATCACCAACCAATTCTCGATCTGTCAGGACTTTCTATCAAACATCGGACGTCGATGAACAACTTCGAAGATTCTAAGAGCTTAAAGAAATTCCGTTCGAGCGTCACGAAACCACCGAAGATACTGCCTGTGAAGAACATTTTGTCAAAAATGTAAGGTGTATTGCAGACCGACGCTATGAAGTAGCATTTCCTTTCAAATAAAATGTTCATCCTCTACTAGTAGACGGAGAGCTGGTGAAATATTTTCATGATTATTTCGTCAACAAAATTTTACTTATTTTTTTTTTGGTTGTCGTGTTCGGATACATCACGGATGTGAAATTCTGGCGGACCTGGGCCGAGCACTTTAGGGGCTACAGGCCCTCAAAGTTGTTAAAAATATTGAAAAAACAAATTATAGCGTCAACTTTGAGTCCTTGTTTGATGAATCGCAATTAAAAATAATATCGTGTAATGAAATTGCCAGAGCGATTGGGCGGTCGCAAACCCCTGCCAGAGTGCCCTAAACATGTAACAGAAACTCCAATTTTTAAGTTATTTCGTCAGCACTTAATATATGGTATATCATCCAGTATATACTGGTGAATATAGAACTGAAATGCCAGAGCAAAATTCCGGTCGCAACACATTGCCAGAGCGCGTCAAAGCGCATTGTGCGTGAGGCGCCTTTTCAATGGTTTGTGTAAGGAATTGTTGCATATCTTCAAAAATATGTAAATGATTAGAAATATTTCAACTGATTCTGATTATCCAAAGATCTTTAAGACCGTGCATTAAGTTTGGTCCTACCATTTATACTTTCGAAAATATTCGATTTTAAGGCCCAACATTTTGAAATGAGCAAAATACTTTTTCTGCTCATGATGTTTCTACACTTAAAGTAACATAAGAATTTTTTTTTGTTTTGGTTTTTATTTTCAGTAAGTCCAATCATTAGTTGTTAAATCTGCAATTTAGAAAAAAAGTCTTCTCCATGAGTCAAAATACATTGCGTTACTCATTTTAAAATATGCGTAAATATGAGATGAGTTTATTGAGAAGTACAAATAAATGTACTTTTCAATTTGCTTTGCTTTCTCTGTTCAATTTGCAGCAGTTTTAATCTGTCTGTTAAAACAATCATAATAAAACTGTAAAATTAAAATTTATTTTGAGTAATAATTAAGAAAATCGATTCTTCGTCATTCTCCTTCGCTGAAGAGATTTCCCTCATTATTGGATTCTTCGTCTCTCCAATAGTTACGTCCGTTGTCTGGAAAATATATATAAACAGCCTACCTATGCGCGCTGCATTGAATTGATGACGGGCCCTTCTTTGCAGCATAATGTCGCAGAGGTTACGCTGCGGTGGAGATCGTACCGTTTCTCCTTTTCAGCGGACATTGAAAAAATGTACCGCCAGATATGAGTAAAGGCGTTGGAGTCTACCAACTGATGTTTTGGCGCAAGCATCCAGCAGACGCATTGAATGTTTTTCGCGTGAAAATGGTGACGTTTGGGACGGCGACAGCTCCTTACCTAGCAATTCGGACACTGATGGAAACAGCGACAGCGGCAGAATTTCAACATCCAAAGGCCGCAAAGATGATACTGTTACAAAAATGTCGGGGCCGACGTTGACTCTGACCTGAGGAGAGGAAAATAAAAACTCAAACTCCGGGTTTTACTGGTTCCCGAGAGGGTTAACATTTTTTTCTTTATTTATTTATTTTGGGAAAAACTTGTTAAAAATTTGTTCTCAAGACTCGTTGCTCCAAACTCCACGACCAACTCTCTTATTTACCTCCTAGCAGCGGCTTTTTATAGGCCCAAATTTCACATGTCCGCCATCTTGTCTAAGCTTGCCACGCCTATATTACCTCCCCCGTAAATTTTCCGCCAAAATCATCGTATTTTCCAAATTCCTCGTCAATTTCCCTTTCATTTGGTATGTGATATGTCCCCACCCTTATAAGGTGTAACCCTCCATGCGGTTTCGGTAAAAAAAAATATTTTGGTGGCTCCGGGATAAACAGGCTTCGTTATTTAATTTTGTGGTGGTTCCGGCATACGTCACGACTTCGTTCATAACAATACGTTCAGAAATGTACGTTGATATCTGTTTTCGGACGCAGACACCATTGAAGATGCTAGATGGTGAAAGCAAAAGAAAAGAAATTAAGACTGTAAAAGGTCAGGTTTTAACTTACGAAAATTGTCATCAAATGCAGAAGAGCTTCTTAAAAAAATTCCGATCTAGGATCGGAAGTCATCTCTAGCAGTCCCATCGGAAGGATCAGACCGAATAAAACATCTCCATGTGATGGATATCACCCTGTATATTAAAGGCAAAACTCATTATGCAGCTTCTCTGGAAGCACAAGGCTGCGTGGGATGAGACAATAGACCATGAACTGCTTAAGGAATGGAAGAACTTGTTTGACAACTTACCGGCGATTAATGACGTACAGATTCCAAGGTGGGTTCAAACAGTTGGCGAAAAGAACCATATGGAGTTGCACGGCTTTAGCGACGCGTCGGACAAGGTATATGGAGCAGTAGTCTACCTTCGGGCCGAAGGTAGGGTTGTACCAGTGCAACTGGTCTAGAGCTCTGCCGTGCTGTTATGCTGGCAAAAATTCCACACTACGTAGCACACACTCTCGAGCGGAAGAAGGCCACGATGCACGCCTGGACAGATTCTACCATAACCCTGGCTTGAATTTTTGCATCAGCTTCACGATGGGAGACATTCGTCAGGAATCGAGTGGGAGAGATCCAACGGCTGACGGAAGTCCACATATGGAAGCATGTCCCAACAAAACTCAACCCAGCAGATTTAACTTCCAGAGGTATGCTGCCATCAGCATTGGTTGGTAAAACACTGTGGTGGAATGGACTAGACTTTCTGCGTTCAACATGGATTCTCCAATCGCCAGCGCAGCCAGCAAGCCTCACTACAGAGGAAGGCAAACTGAAGGTTCAAGTTCACTGTTCGGGAATAGTGCCAAATACAATTACCCAGCTGATTCATCGAACGTGTAATGTAACTCGATTAATACGAGTAACAGCCTGGTGTAAACGCTTCACCAACAACACAAAAGCAGACATCTCCAGCCGTTACGTCGGATCACTGTCATCAACCGAACTAGACAACGAGGCAAGAATAGTTGCGCGATGTGCTCAACAGGAGATGTTCACTGAACATATGAAGTCCAAAGGTATGGGATCATTGAACCCATTCACAGACGGAGAAGGAATTCTTAGGGTAGGCGGAAGGCTAAGTCATGCAAACATTCTTTATGATCAGCAACACCCGATAATTTTGGAACTCAGGCACCACTTCACTAAGCTGATCATTCGCAATTCCCATGAAAGATCACTACAAATACAAATATAAATATTTGGCGCAACAGCTCTTTAAAGTGCCAGGGCCCCACTGCACGGGGGAATTCAGCTTATGATGGTACACATCCGACGAAAATATTGGCTATTCCAAATAAAACGAGCTGTAAAGAAACACATAAACAGCTGTACAACATGCCACAAATTTCGAAGTCAATCCTCACAACAACTAATGGGAGAATTGCCTGCACCCCGAGTCACGTTGATACCGTAACCCTTTTCTCACACAGGTGTTGATTATGCAGGACTCATCAATATCCAAGCATGGAAAGGTCGCGGATCTAAATGTCACAAGGGCTACATAGCGGCCTTCGTTTACTTGTCCACAAAGGCTGTGCATTTAAAAGCGGTAAGTGACCTCACAACGCAAGAATTTCTAGCAGCTTTTAGGAGATTTGCAGTACGGCGAGGAGTCTGCGGACAAATCTATAGCGACTGCGGAACTTACTTCGTGGGAGCGGAAGCTGAACTGCATCGTCAAATGAAAGTAACGATCCACGATTGGAAGTAAATTGCGGAAACACGTAGAAGGAACCACGTGGAATTTCATTCCTCCCCATTTCGGAGGGTTGTGGGAAGCCGGTGTCAAGAGTGTAAAGTACCACTTAAAACGGATCGTCGGTAATGGTACACTCACGCTTGAGGAACTCACCAGGTTTTTAACACAAGTCGAAGCGTGCTTAAATTCGAGGCCTCTGTGCCCTTTAACCGAGAACCCCGATGACTTCGAACCGCTCACTCCAGCACACTTTCTAATAGGAACGACGCTATTCACTGTACCAGGACCTGAATTTTCTATAGGCAAACAAGGACACATCGATAGATGGAAGGCAGTGTAAGCACATCTCCAAACGTTCTGGAAACAATGGCAAACCGAGTATTTAGCAACAGATACGTCCAAAATGGTTGAAGTCGCAAACCCCCCTTAAAGTCGGAGACCTAGTTCTCTTAAAGGACGAATGACTTCCAGCCACAAAATAGAAGTTAGGCCGCATTACACAAACCTATCTAGACACAAACAACATTACACGCGTCGTTAAGGTAAAAACTCAACATGGAACACTAAAACGACCAATCACTAAACTTTCTCCGCCCCGAATAAACAAACCACAAGGTACAACAAATCAAATCCAAGAGCAACAATTTTCCTAGACAAATCATTCATACTAATTCAACATTCATTCAACACATCCACTAAATATGAATTTAAAACCACTCATGGATTCCACATATGATATTAATCTAATATAATATACAACTTAAATAATATAATAAGTACTTACCATTTTAATCAACACTGAAATTTACAAATAAAACACACGGATTAGGTTAGGTTAAAAGGGGTTAGCTGGAACGAATGAACGCAGCCTGCACTCGGATCACAAACGGATCCATTGTGCCCCCCTGACGTGGAGTTTCCTGGTTGAAGAACTGCAAAGAGAGGAAAGAAACAAAATGGCTAGAGTTCTATGTTAGTGGAACGGCCTCCTCTGAACCACCCTGAAGAAGTTATAAATTTCATAATGGTGGTTGGTGGCTTTTCAGACAGGTCGCACAGATGGTTGCAGAAATACTCTCCAAGGGCCGTCTTCCTGGTATTGCAAAGGAAGTGTTCCGAGTCCTCCTCTACGTCTGTATTGCCGCATCCTCTGCAGAGTTCATTTGTACTTAGCCGCATTCTCTTCCGGTGAGCCGCCAATAGGTTGTGGCTGGTAATGATACCTGCCAAGTTTTGTCTATTTTGTGTAAGGATGAGCTTGGTTTTCATTTTGTCATGTTGTTACACTTTATTTTCGCCGACCGATTATTATTACAATTAGCCAACTCGCTAAACTAATGAAGAAAAAAAAAGACGAGGTACGGAAAAAGAAACCCGGCGATCGCTTCTGCGATCGAGTACGAAATGGCGGAACGAATATAAACGTCAGTTGAGAGCAAAAGGTAAAGACGGCAAAAAAGTGTAACACAGCACAGCACGTTAATGCTGTCGCTCACCGGCTGCTCAGTTAGGGTGGTTCGATTTAAAAAAAACCTAGAGATGCGCGTAGAAAAAAAAAGGTAAATAAAATTATAATGATCGTACCGAAATTAATTTCGATATTATGGGCGCCACGAAATCTTTTGTAGGGAGACTTCGAAACCTGTGGGGGGGTATATGGTGAGTGCTGAAAATAATTTTGTCGAGAAATAAAATAAACAAACTTCTTCCACGTTATAACTGCCCCCTTCGGAGCGGGCGATTTATTAAAATGAAAGAAAAGGTAATTGAAGAAACAGAGTAGATTAAAAAAAAGAAGCAAAGAACAACTACCGGGGATCGAGAAAAAAAACCTCCGGGAGGAAAAAAAGATCCCAACGCAAACAAGAAAAATCTCGCCGTAGGGGTGGCCCGTTACGGCAAGTCCCGAACAATTCAAGCCGAAAAAATACGGAGCGCGAGTCCCGCTTTCACCGGGAAATTTTAAACGGAACCGAATCCTACCGGGTTACGCAAAATTTAAAATATTTCCCAATTGAAACGCGCGCAAATTTTAACAAAAATACACAATCTAAAATGAAACTCAAACTTATCTGTTTATCCTCCTTGTTTTAGGCTCTTCCTAATCGGTGCCCCGCTCTGGCTTCAGATCTCCTTCCAAAAAAATAACTCCTCTTGTCCTCGTCCTGTTCCTCCGGGTCACTTCCTTCACCCCTTGTTTTATTTTTTTTTTTATTTTTTTTTTCTTCTTCCTATCCACTACACCAATTATCACTTTGTCTATTTTCACTCTATATCAATTTCCTCTCGTAAAAAATATCTTCTACTCGTTTCGCTGGTCAACCAAGAAGTGGTCTCCCGCTGAATACTAGGCCTAGTCGAGCTTCGAGCCTTTCACGTACACATACATGAATCCCCGCACATTCAGCTATTGGTCTCAAGAGCAGCTTGCTGTGCATTACTCCGCTTATTCGCGTAAGTATGCAACCGCTCTTGAACCGCCGCTATTCCGCTCTCAATTCTCACCCACATTCCGCTGGCTCGAATTCGCCCGACTTGGCTTTTCTTCCCCATCCGCTCTGTTTCTTTAAACAATTTGTGAAAATCGACATAGTGAAAGAAAATTAGCAATTAAAATTTACTACCGTGGGTTTCCTCCCACCAATACTAAAAGAAGGAAAGAAGTGACCTGGCTAGCTACAGGACAGGCCCTAAAACGCCATTCTGCGCTCAACAAAATTATACTACTGGAAGAAGATAAAACAAGGAGTACGATTTTAATTACGCGATTAATCTAATCTACCCGGTAGAATTCCGCGCAGATTTGGGGACTAGGGACGAGCCCTTAACGTGCCACTCCACACATAGACTCAAGGGTTAGGGTGGGCTCTCGGGCATTGATGGGTCCGGTTTGGACCTTCTGGCTATGGGCAGCTTCTTGTCTCTTGTCGATGTTTTAATGTGTTTGATGTGTTCATGTTGCCGATGTTGTTGTTGATGTTGTGTTACAATACGCATTGGGTGTTATGATGTTGGTGTTGTATGTGTGTAGAATTGTTGACGATCTGGGCCCCTCGCCCTCTCCGATGATACGTGTTGTTGATTCGTCCGTTGTTGGTGTTCAATGCGTTTTGGTCATGTTGGTGATGTGTGATGCGTACACGTGGTTGTTGGGTTTAAGTCTGGGACACCACGTCCCCTCCTCTCGCAGGTGCATCGCAGTTGTGATGTCTTGTATCTCATGTTTAGTATGTTGTGTCTGTATTGTGACTATCTTGTGACCTTCGTCTAGGTCGATGATTGCATTTGTGTTGTATCTCGTGACCTCCGTCTAGGTCGATGATTGTATTTGTGTTGTATCTCGTACCGGTTCGTCTCTTTACGTGTGTGTGTGGGAAATTCGTCCGGGCGGTCCGCCCACTCAATCCGGTCATCATACGCTGGTCGCTCGCCTCCTTCCCGCTAGAAGAACCGTCCGTTTCTTCGGGTCATCTGGGATACCTAAATAGTTGTTCTTGCAAGATGCTGGGGAAATGGGCCTATTGCTGATGGACCCATGGCTGCCCTCCACTTTCCCAGAATGTTGCAGGAACAAGATAAAAAAAAGAGGGAGTAAAGGATGCATTGGGCGTTTCTTGTTGCGGTAAAAATTTACCGTAACAAATCCCACCCTTCCCTCCAAGGAAATGCACTTACGTTTCAAAGAACCGTGAGTCATTTCCTAAGGCCGCTAGGTCTACGACACGATAGAGGAATGTTTCCATCAGGGCCAAAATGCCCGTCCATTTAAAAAAGCGAAAGGAACAAAAGAAATATTTAAAAAAACGCGAAAGCTACGTTACTCTACTATGGAACTTGTGGACTATTCCTGTTCAGATGCATCACGGTATGGCTTCAGATCTTTGGTGTTCCACGTTCCACGCTCTCTACCATCTGTGTCTATCAAAGTATATGTCCAAGGGGACACCCGTTTTCCGATTCGGAATGGGCCCACAAATTTAGGGTTAGCTGCATAGAAATTAGCGGCATCAGATAATACGAAATTCCTTCTCCATACAAGCTCATTCGGGAGGTATTTCACGTCTCTCCGTCGGAGATTGTAAGCTTGTGCCGACTTCTTGGTTGCCGCTTGTAATTTCCTAGCTATATCTAACCTAAGTTCCCTAAACTTTTCACCTAGTCCTACTAAATCTTGGTCCCTATCCGCGGACTGATCCTCGATTCGCGGTACCGAACACCCGGACGCGTGAGTGATCATCTCTTTTCCGAAATTCACGTAATACGGTGACACCCGTAACACCTCGTGCTGAGCCGTACGTATCGCGCACGCCACCTTCGCCAGCTGCGAATCCCAGTCACGATGATTTTCCGAAACGTATGCTCTTAATGTTGTTTTGATTATTTGGTTAATCCGCTCTGCCGGATTAGCCTGTGGATGGTAGTGCGCAGTATACTTTAACATCGACCCATACCCGTCACACAACGCCCTCAATTCCCTACTCTTAAAGTGTGGACCACTATCGCAGACCTCGTACTTCGGAACCCCAAACAGCAAAAACACCTGATCCTCCAGTGCCTTGCACATCGACTTAGCGGTGGCCGACCTTAGGGGAAACAACAAGGGAAATTTTGTAAAATAATCGACGACCGTGAGAATATAAACGAAACCCCTACTCGACCTCGGAAGTGGATCCACTAGATCCACACATACCATTTCCCAAGAATCTGAAACTCCTACCCTCTCCGTCATGAGACCAGCTGGCTTCTCATTCACCGGCTTCACTTGTTGGCAAACTTTGCAATTCCTAACATATTTTGTTATATCTGCCCTCATTTTTGGCCAATAGTATTTGGTCCCTACTCTAGCATAAGTCTTCCTAACCCCCATGTATCCCGCTAAAGGATTATCGTGGCACTCTCCTAAGATACCTAACCTATCTGATTTCCCTACTGCTAACTTCCACTCATTGTTGTTCTCAAGGACTACCACATGATTTGACTTAACGTGTTTATATAGCCTTCTCTGCTCCACAATCCAACTAGGGTAAGCCAATGGGTTTGACTCTACTGCTTTCATCATCTTCGCCACCCAAGGGTCCAAATCCGCATCCGAGATCTCCGCCACTACCGGAACTCCTCGCGACAGCATGTCTGGAACTACATGCTCCTTCCCCTTGCGATGAACGATTTCAAAATCAAATTGTTGGAGCCTCACTGCCCACCGAGCTAATCTACCTTGTGGATCCTTGAGATTACTCAACCATACGACCGTAAACCGAACACCTTCGATATATGGTCGCAACTTCTCAACCGCCTATAGCACAGCCAAGCATTCCTTCTCTGTAGTGGAGTAATTTCGCTCACACCTATTGAGCGACCTACTTAAGTAGCAAACTACTTTCTCGCCATCATCAAACTCCTGCGAAAGAACGGCACCGATTCCATTATCTGAGGCATCGGTTTGAATAACAAAAGGCCGATTGAAATCCGGGCAAGTCAAAATTGGTGCCGTCACGTCATTCCGGTCGACAACGTATCCTAAAAACTTCAACGATGATCTGCAAAAATTGCACTTCTCTCGACTAACCTTCAACCCTGCCTCACACAAACGTTTGAAAACCTCTCCCAGTATTTCGAGGTGTTTTCGAAAAGAATTGGTGACGATAATAATATCGTCGAGATATACGAATACGTGTGGCTCAAGATCGGCACCAAGAACGCTGTCGATAAACCTTTGCCACGTTGCTGGCGCATTGTGTAAGCCAAACGGCATTCTCTTAAACTGAAAGAGGCCCCTGTTTGGAACTGTGAAGGCAGTGAGAGGACGCGATCCCTCTTCCACTGGAATTTGCCAATACGCTGACTTTATATCCAGAGAGGATAAATACTTGGCGTCTCGAAGTTTGTCTAACGTTGTCGAAATGTAGGGTAGTGGATAAGCATCCCTATCTGTAACTTTATTTAATTTCCTATAGTCAACGCAGAACCTATAAGAGCCATCCTTTTTCTTGATAAGAACTATCGGAGAAGCCCACGGGCTACTCGACTTCTCTATTACTCCCGCATCGAGCATCTCCTTTAGTTCTTTGTCAAAATGTTCCTGCATTGCCGGTGATACCGGATAATATCTTTGCTTTATAGGTTCTGCTGACGTCCTAATCCTGTGCTCTACCAAGTTCGTGCAACCTAAACCCTCCGGCATCTTTTCAAAAACATCCGCTACCAATGTCTCCAACTCTCGAAGTTCGGGTCCGACCAAATCTGACCTCTCCGCGAGAGTGGATATCGGAGCCACTGTCTCTTGGCTCGAAAACCTCCACTGGTTTGATCTCAAATCCGGGACTACGCCCGCGAGTGCCCAAAAATCCGCACCAAAGATCATGACGTGTGGTAGCGAGGGAATGACTAAACATTCCAAAAACACGGACCTATCTTGCACTACTATCGGTAGAGACACCACCCCTAAAACTTCTATCCCTGCACCGTCTGCTAATGCTACTGACTTTATACTCCCCCTAGCTAACTCTAAACCTAAATCTTTAAGGATCTCCCATCCATCCTTACATATAATTGTGCGTGAAGCACCTGAATCCAATAAGCCTAACAACCTTATCCCATAAATACTAACTCCTAAGTAAGGACGCCTATCGTCCCCGTTTGCCTCCAAGGTAAAACCTAACTGAATGTTATTCGAAACCGACTGCTCGCCAGCAGGCGACCTACCTAATTCCGACGACGCTCCTGTCCTGCTGACCCAAGAGCGCGTGGGGCGTTTCCCGAACATCTTCTGCACTCTCTACGAGTAACACCTTCTGCCCCACAACCAAAACAACGCCTACGAGTGGAACAGGAATTCGCAAAGTGACCGCATTCCCCACAATTGAAACAACGAAGGGTCCTACCTGGTTGCTCGTTCCTTCTAACGACCACAACCGGTTGTTCCTGAACTGCTGCCGTATGCTCCTGAGCAGCAACATACGCCAGGTCAGGTTCTAACAGGTGCCTTGTACGACTACTCGTTTACCCCTCGATTCCACATTCGACCGAAGGGTTTCCAACTTTCTTCCCAACGCAACCAGATCAACGACCGATTTGGGCTCGGCTAGACCAAGTTGCGTCTGGTAGAAAGGCGCAAGGTTCCTCTGAAGGATAGACAGCTTCCGCTGTTCCGTCAGAGGTTCAGACAATCTCTTAATCAGATTGCGCATCGTAGCGACGTACACACCTATGGACTCATCTTTGCCCTGTGTACGCCGCCTGATCTCGTCGAATAAGAGATCGTCGTAGTTTGGGGGTAGAAATTCTAATTTTAACTCCCTAACCAAATCTGTCCAACCACCAACACTTTCCCTAACCGCCCTAAACCAAATGAGAGCCTTCCCTGTAAATAAATCGACAGCTGATCTGAAAAGTTGAGCCTCCGACACCCCTCTTGCTTGCCGGAGCTCTTCCACCCTTTCTAAGAAAGCGTTTACTGATGAGCCGCAGCGCTCACCAGTAAACTTCACGTCCCATTTTTTAATCTAGGCTGGGCTCCGCCGGCGCACTCTTCTCCTTTAAAGTGGGCATAGGGGACGCCGGTTGAGGCACCGCCGTAGAAGTACTCGCTTTCAAGTTCTCAGGAACCTCGCCTTCCTCGCTTCCAATTTCAGTTAAATCTGCCATCAAGAGCAGTAACTGATTTTTCAACTCCATTTTCTCAACCTGTCCTTCTTTTCCGCCCGGCTGTGACTTATCCATCCTGCCTACCGCCCAATCGATTTTCGAGACTATCTTCAGGTAATCCGAAGACTTACGGTCTTTCAGCTTACCCTTCAGAAGCTCTTCAATTTCTCCTATCTTCGCCCTCACTGCCTTACTATCTTCTTCGTATGAGAATGGATAGTCATCTCCTGTCAGGACTGAACCCTCACGCCCTAACGCACGCGCCGCCCTTAGCGACTTCCTCATACCATCGACCGTGGTTGTAGGAAGGCCCCTCACAGCCATGTCATAGGCGAGCTCCTCGTGACACAACCTGTTAACTTCCATCCTACACCACCAATTAACGCGAATTAAAATATCAAGAGGAAACCCTGACTTATCCAAAACACGCAAACCAAAAGTAAAGAAAAATAAATCGAACAAAATACAGGTTTCACGAAAGCAAACAA
Organism: Brachypalpus laphriformis; assembly: GCA_945910035.1. Lineage (NCBI taxonomy): Eukaryota > Metazoa > Arthropoda > Insecta > Diptera > Syrphidae > Brachypalpus > Brachypalpus laphriformis. The sequence continues at coordinate 141,199,088 of OX246754.1, forward strand.
ATTAACTAAAATTCCAATATAGCACCTTCGAAATCGAACTCAAAAGTAAAATCCACACCGAGAAACTTATTCGTACCAAACCGCCGAAACTTAAGACAACCAAAAAAAATACAAGCCTAAATCAAACACCGCGGTCAGTATTGTGACCCAAAAATAAAATGCACCAACGAAAAAAAGTCCACAAAATTTTTAGTGACACACTGTATGTACCTAAGCACTTCCAATTCTTGATAACAACAAAGACACAAGGGGGAAACCGCAAAGTGCCCACAAAGAAACTACCGTAAAAGAAAAAGCCCGCAAGTATGTATATATGTATATGCACCCAAAAAAAAAGTATATGATGTGTTATATACATATATGAATGTTAAATAACCCAACAACAAATATCCAGAAAAAGAAATATTCAATACATAAAATGAATTGTGCAATTGTGCAATAATACGAATATATATATAAATCAAAGAATGGAGAGAAGAAAAAGAAAAAAGAAAAAAAAAAACACGTACTTGTGAATCCACGTGGAGTACGTGGACTGGTATTTACTGTGGAATATGTATAACTTTGATATCTCTCCATTAGTTCTCTCTTTGAATACTTACACATGATTATGCACATACATATATAAGTGACATATCTCTGATGAGAGAGGCAGTCAATAAATGGAGTTCAACTAGGAAACGTGTTTTAATACGTCGTGCGAACACTACATGGTGGCAGCGGTGTCAAAAGAAATACATTTTTTTTTTATTTTGTCGTTCGCTAGTTAAAATACGCGTTTAAAGTCGTCCAAATAACATAAAATGCCAGAGGAGGGCGTGCAACAACTGACTGGCAATAATTTTACTGTCCAAGCACCAGAATATTTTTCGTTTAACCCAACTGACTGGCCCCGATGGAAACGTCGTTTCGAACGCTTTAGGATGGCCTCAGGGCTAGATAAACGAAATGACGAGGAACAGGTGAACACGTTAATTTATCTAATGGGCGATCAAGCAGACGACGTATTTCTCTCATTCAGTTGGACCCAAGGAGATCAAAGGAAGTATGATCCGGTATTACAGGCTTTCGAACAATTCTTTGTAATAAAGCATAACGTCATTTATGAACGAGCGCGGTTCAACTCCCGTTGTCAGCTAGAGAGGGAATCTATTGAAGATTTCATAACGGCACTCTATTTACTTTCGGAAAATTGTAGATATGCCACATTACGGGACGAAATGTTACGGGATCGTTTGGTGGTTGGAGTGAGAGATAGACGTCTGTCAGAGCGACTTCAGTTGGAAGCTGAACTGACATTAGATAAAGCCATACAAACTGTGAGACAGCATGATGCGGTGCGAAGACAACAACAAGATCTATCACCATCTAATAGTACACCACAGTATATCAATCGTCTACATCTACCACAGCAAAAACCATCCACATTAGTGTCAAAGTACTCAGGAAAACCGAAAGGAGTGACAAAGACAAAGGATGTTCATTGTCAGTGGTGCGGTTCCCAACGGCGACATGAAAAGAATAAATGTCCAGCGAGAGGCAAACAATGCCATAAATGCAAACGATGGAACCATTTCAGCAGTGTATGCAAAAGTTCAGAAAGAGACAGCGACAAAATGTATAATGTAGAAAAAGAAGGACAAGACAGAGACGAAAATTTGTTTTTGGGCACAGTTTCTGATAGCAGCATAAGCGCAGAGAGATGGATGGCAGAGGTGTGCGTAAACGGAACAGAAATCACATTTATGTTGGACACAGGTGCGCCGATTGACGTATTACCTCTATGTGAATTTAGATCAAAGTTTCCACATTGTGTTCCAACAAAATCTGACAGAAAATTGTGCGGCCCATCCGGAGAAAATCTGAAAGTCATAGGAATAATGAAAAGTCAACTTTGCTACAGGCAAAGAAAAATAGAAACAAACATTTTTATCGTGGATAACCTAAAATCTCCCTTGTTGAGTTTAAAGTCGTGCCAATGCTTAAATATTATTCAACGAATATACGCTCTGAATAACGTCGAATCAAGTGTCAAAATTACGAGTGAATACCCGAAGTTGTTTAGAAAACTCGGGTGCTTAAGAGGTGAATATAACATTAAATTAAAATCAGATGCGAAACCTTTTGCAATTTTCACAGCAAGACGAGTGCCGATACCCTTAAAAGCAAAGTTAAAAGAAAAATTGGCTGAAATGCTGAAATTGGGTGTTATTAAGCCCGTAGACGAACCAACGGAATGGTGCGCACCCATGGTCATCGTTTCTAAGCCTACTGGCGAAATACGACCGTGTGTGGATTTGTCTCGCCTTAATTTGTCAATTCAAAGGGAGATTCATCCCATGCCCGTAGCAGATCACACTCTAGGCCAATTAGCAGGAGCAAAATATTACACAAAATTAGATACGAAAAGCGGGTTTTGGCAGGTCAAATTATCAAATCGGTCTCAGCTACTCACAACATTCCTTACACCGTTTGGGAGATATTGTTTCCTGAGATTACCATTCCGTATTTCTTCAGCTCCGGAGTACTTCCAGAAGCAAATACAGCGGATTCTCGAAGGGTTGCCGGGAGTAGTATCACAAACAGATGACATTTTGGTGTACGGAAATGACATGGAGGAGCATGACCGAAATTTGCGTGCAGTGTTAACTAAGCTGGTACAAAGCGGAGTAACGTTAAACCAGTCGAAATGTCAAGTTGGAGTTACATCGGTTACATTCCTCGGACATAAAATTGACGAAAAGGGTATACACCCTTGTCCGTCTAAAATCCAGGCGATTGAAAAGTTTCTGTAAGGGAATTACGACAGTTCCTAGGATTGGTCAATTACCTGGGTAAGTTCGTTCCAAATTTGTCTTCTTTATGCCATCCGTTAAACGAACTTCTGAAATCCCAAACAGATTTTATTTGGACTCCAAGTCAAGAAGAGGCTTTCAAGAAATTAAAGCAGGCACTCACTTCAGCACCAATTTTAAAAGTCTACGATCCAGCACATAAAACTATTGTATCGTCAGATGCATCATCTTTTGGTTTGGGAGCAGTTCTCTTGCAAATAGACTCGGATGAAATCCTTAAACCTGTGGCGTACGCATCTCGTACCTTATCCGAAAGTGAAAAAAAGTACGCGCAGATCGAGAAGGAAGCTTTGGGTATTACTTGGGGCTGTGAGAGATTCAGGGAGTTCATTACTGGGATTCAATTTACAATTGAGATGGATCACAAGCCGTTGATTTCTATCTTTACAGTCAAAAACCTTGATGACCTTACTCCAAGAATTCAACGGTTCCGCATGAGAATGATGGCTTTCACGTTTAACATAATCTACACGCCGGGAAAAGATCTGGTTGCGGCGGATGCACTGTCACGTCATCCCACAATAGAAGCAGGAAAAGAAGACGAAGATGAAGAGATAGAGACATTCGTCAACAGTATCATGAACGAGCTACCAGCATCAGCAGATAGGTTAGCCACAATTAGAAGAGCACAACTGGAAGATCCAACTATAGCGAAGGTCATCGAATTTTGCGGAAGAGGGTGGCCTCACAAATCTAAAGTGTCTCCGGAAACAAGGCAGTACTACAACGATCGTAATAGCCTTGCAGTCAACGACCAACTTTTGATGTACGCCAAGCGCTTAGTCATCCCACCCCTTTTGCGAAATGAGGTCATAGAAGCGATACACACGGGTCATCTGGGAATCGTCAAATGCAAAATCCGCATGCGCCAATCAGTATGGTGGCCCGGCTGCTCCAAGCAAATGGAAGAGTTCATTCGACGCTGCACTATTTGTGTTCAATTCGAGACGCCGAGACATCAACCACTAATTGCGTCACCAATGCCGGAACGCCCTTGGCACACAGTCGCAATGGATCTATGCATTTGTTTTGGTAAGACATATCTTGTCCTAAGCGATTATTTTTCTAGATTCCCGGAAGTAGTCAGATTGGAAAACCAAACATCACGTTGCGTCATCGAAAAACTAAAGCCCATTTTTGCAAGATTCGGCATTCCAGAGGTTGTCAGAACTGACAATGGTCCTCAATTTGCGCAAGTTAATACATCGGAATTTCGGCGGTTTGCTAATTCATGGGGATTTAAGCATATAACGTCAAGTCCTCGTTTTCCCCAAAGCAACGGATTTATCGAGTCGGTTGTTAAAGTGGTGAAAAGGTTGCTAAAGAAAAAATATCGTGCTACACCACTAGCAAATGGTTTCAGTCCAGCAGAATTGTTAATGGGTCGTAGAATTCGATCAAAAATGCTAATGCCACAGGATCATCTGAATCCACAAACCATTAACAGAAACCAAATCTATAAGAAGGAAGAAAAGTATAAACAGCGACAAACGGATAACTATAACCGACGCCACGGTGTTTATGATAGACATTTTCAAATCGGCGACGTGGTTTGGATTCGCGACATCAATCAATGGGGACGAATTCAAAGCAGAGCGGAGACACCCCGTTCATATCTCATCGCAACTGACACTGGACTCTACAGAAGGAATTCGTTTCACTTGAATAATGCTCACAGAACAGATGTACCACACAGACCACAAGGAGCAGTAGAAGGAGCTATACAGCCAGAATGCAGTGCTGAAATTCCAAAGGCGAAGATAAGTAGGCAGAATGAACACGTATCCGAAGACAAACCCACAACACCTAAGGGACAACAAACTACCAGGTCCGGAAGAGTTATCAAGGCACCAGATCGCTGGACGTATTCAACAAAATAACTGAAAGTGTTTAATATTTGTAATTTATATCACTTTTAATTGACGATTGAAATACTCTGACGTCAAGTTAACTTAAAGTAAATCTGACGTCAATTAATATTTTTATATTTTTATCATATGTACATATATCATGAAATTGTTAAGTTTAAAAGGGGAGATGTGGAATATGTATAACTTTGATATCTCTCCATTAGTTCTCTCTTTGAATACTTACACATGATTATGCACATACATATATAAGTGAGATATCTCTGATGAGAGAGGCAGTCAATAAATGGAGTTCAACTAGGAAACGTGTTTTAATACGTCGTGCGAACACTACATTTACCGTCGAGATTATCCCGCGCTGAGATTCCTTTTATTTTAGGGAGGCCCCAATATCCACTGCACAAATCCGATGCACTGCTAAGGGATGAAAAAAACACAAAAGTAAAAAGAACAAAATAGAGAAAGAACACAACTTCCCTGACACTACACGCACTACCAATGGACAGTTTTTATATATTTTTTTTTATTATTTTTCTTTTTCCCAAAGCCCCACACGTTGGGTGCCAATTGTTACAATTTATTTTCGCGGACCGATTATTATTACAATTAGCCAACTCGCTAAACTAATGAAGAAAAAAATGACGAGGTACGGAAAAAGAAACCCGGCGATCGCTTCTGCGATCGAGTACGAAATGGCGGAACGAATATAAACGTCAGTTGAGAGCAAAAGGTAAACACGGCAAAAAAAGTGTAACACAGCACAGCACGTTAATGCTGTCGCTCACCGGCTGCTCAGTTAGGGTGGTTCGATTTAAAAAACCTAGAGATGCGCGTAGAAAAAAAAAGGTAAAGAAAATTATAATGATCGTACCGAAATGAATTTCGATATTATGGGCGCCACGAAATCTTTTGTAGGGAGACTTCGAAACCTGTGGGGGGGTATATGGTGAGTGCTGAAAATAATCTTGTCGAGAAATAAAATAAACAAACTTCTTCCACGTTATAACTGCCCCTTAAAATGAAAGAAAAGGTAACTGAAGAAACAGAGTAGATTGAAAAAAAGAAGCAAAGAACAACTACCGGGGATCGAGAAAAAAAACCTCCGGGAGGAAAAAAAGATCCCAACGCAAACAAGAAAAATCTCGCCGTAGGGGTGGCCCGTTACGGCAAGTCCCGAACAATTCAAGCCGAAAAAATACGGGGCGCGAGTCCCGCTTTCACCGGGAAATTTTAAACGGCACCGAATCCTACCGGGTTACGCAAAATATAAAATATTTCCCAATTGAAACGCGCGCAAATTTTAACAAAAAAACACAATCTAAAATGAAACTCAAACTTATCTGTTTATCCTCCTTGTTTTAGGCTCTTCCTAATCGGTGCCCCGCTCTGGCTTCCGATCTCCTTCCAAAAAAATAACTCCTCTTGTCCTCGTCCTGTTCCTCCGGGTCACTTCCTCCACTTCCTTCACCTCTTGTTTTATTTTTTTTTCTTCTTCCTATCCACTACACCAATTATCACTTTGTCTATTTTTACTCTATATCAATTTCCTCTCGTAAAAAATATCTTCTACTCGTTTCGCTGGTCAACCAAGAAGTGGTCTCCCGCTGAATACTAGGCCTAGTCGAGCTTCGAGCCTTTCACGTACACATACATGAATCCCCGCACATTCAGCTATTGGTCTCAAGAGCAGCTTGCTGTGCATTACTCCGCTTATTCGCGTAAGTATGCAACCGCTCTTGAACCGCCGCTATTCCGCTCTCAATTCTCACCCACATTCCGCTGGCTCGAATTCGCCCGACTTGGCTTTTCTTCCCCATCCGCTCTGTTTCTTTAAACAATTTGTGAAAATCGACATAGTGAAAGAAAATTAGCAATTAAAATTTACTACCGTGGGTTTCCTCCCACCAATACTAAAAGAAGGAAAGAAGTGACCTGGCTAGCTACAGGACAGGCCCTAAAACGCTATTCTGCGCTCAACAAAATTATACTACTGGAAGAAGATAAAACAAGGAGTACGATTTTAATTACGCGATTAATCTAATCTACCCGGTAGAATTCCGCGCAGATTTGGGGACTAGGGACGAGCCCTTAACGTGCCACTCCACACATAGACTCAAGGGTTAGGGTGGGCTCTCGGGCATTGATGGGTCCGGTTTGGACCTTCTGGCTATGGGCAGCTTCTTGTCTCTTGTCGATGTTTTAATGTGTTTGATGTGTTCATGTTGCCGATGTTGTTGTTGATGTTGTGTTACAATACGCATTGGGTGTTATGATGTTGGTGTTGTATGTGTGTAGAATTGTTGACGATCTGGGCCCCTCGCCCTCTCCGATGATATGTGTTGTTGATTCGTCCGTTGTTGGTGTTCAATGCGTTTTGGTCATGTTGGTGATGTGTGATGCGTACACGTGGTTGTTGGGTTTAAGTCTGGGACACCACGTCCGCTCCTCTCGCAGGTGCATCGCAGTTGTGATGTCTTGTATCTCATGTTTAGTATGTTGTGTTTGTAATGTGACTACCTTGTGACCTCCGTCTAGGTCGATGATTGCATTTGTGTTGTATCTCGTGACCTCCGTCTAGGTCGATGATTGTATTTGTGTTGTATCTCGTACCGGTTCGTCTCTTTACGTGTGTGTGTGGGAAATTCGTTCGGGCGGTCCGCCCACTCTTTCCGGTCATCATACGCTGGTCGCTCGCCTCCTTCCCGCTAGAAGAACCGTCCGTTTCTTCGGGTCATCTGGGATACCTAAATAGTTGTTCTTGCAAGCTGCTGGGGAAATGGGCCTATTGCTGATGGACCCATGGCTGCCCTCCACTTTCCCAGAATGTTGCAGGAACAAGGTAAAAAAAGGGCGTTTCTTGTTGCGGTAAAAATTTACCGTAACAATGTTTTGTCCAGATGCTTCTGGAGACACGGCTCTCCATCTTTCTTCTGGTTGTCGTATGAAGTCAAGTGCTATATTTGATTTAACAAGTATTAGGGGAGGTACGACTGAGCCTTGGACCATTTACAGGTCTTGTTCTGATCCCTTTCTTGCCGGTTCGTCTGCCATCTCGTTCCCTGGAATTTCTTTCTGTCCTGGGACCCAACAGAGTTTTACATGGTGGCTCTGGATAAGTGTGCCAAGCTCCTCGCGGCAGCGTTTTATTAGCTTTGATTTTATAACCGCGGATGAGATGGCCTTTATAGCAGCTTGACTATCTATGAGTATGTAAATCTCAATCTCTTTCCTAGTAATAAGTTTCGTGGATAGTACTCGTGCCGCCTCTGCTATCGCTATTACTTCTGCCTGGAACGCCTTACTGTGGTTCGGAAGCCTAAGTGATATAACAATATCAGGTTGCAGTGAGTAGATACCCGAACCCACTTCTTCGTTGTTTTGGACCCGTCAGTGAAGACTGAAATACTATGCGGGTAAATGGCCCCACCGTCTTCCCAGTATTCCCTTGATGGGGTGACCGTTTTGACGTTTAGGCTGAAGTCGGGGGATGGCGGCAGATAGTCTGTGGTGGTGTCTAGGTAAGCTCATCTTGAGATGCTACGGTGGCCCGTGTGGCCCTCTCTCCATAGGTTGGATTCTTTTAGGCGTAGGGATTCTTGTTTCAAGCGCTGCGGTCGGCGTAGTTCTAATGGCGCCTGTGGTTGCTATGCAGGCAAGCCTCAGGATTTTAGTCAACTCTTTGAGATGCGTGTTTTTCTCTGCTATTGGCCACTAGACAATGCAGCCATATGTAAGAATGCGTCTGACTATGACTGTGTACATCCAATGGATGATGGCTGGTTTGGGTCCCCATTTTTTACCAAAAATTCTGCTGCAAGCATAGAACGCAATGTACGCTTTTTTATTCTTTCATTTGTGTTATCTCTCTTGCTCAGTTTGCGGTCAAGTATACACCCAAGACACCGTGCTTTATCCGAGACTTGGAGCGGAGTGTCACCGAGTCGTAGGGATCCGAAAGCTGGGATTATTCTTTTGTTGGTGAAGAGGACCACTGTTTTCGCTGGATTAACGTTCAGTCCACAACTTCTCGCCTAGCTTCCTCTTCTTCCTTTTATCAGCGAGGCTATGATCCGAAAACAAGGGATCACAGCCCTCCCACTTCACCGCATTTCTACTGATCCGCCTGTGGGGTTCGCCTATTTGACCTCAGAAAATATCGGCAGGCCTGCCGATTTTAGATCACTCGGTTACTGAGGCCAATGAAATGCCGATGTCGTCGCATTTGTCTGATCCAGGCGTTTATAGGCCTGCCTTTCCTACATCGCGATGTCTTTGGAACGTGCATAGATATTGCCTTTTTAACAGGGTTCAAATGATCTCTTCTTTGAACGTGGCAATACCAACTGAGCCGGTCGCGCTCTAATTTGTGTACGATGGTTTCCTTGATGTGAAAGCTTCCACGGATCTTCGAACTTCTTATTCGATCAAGCTTGGTCACTCCTGCTGTCATGCGAAGCATCTTCATCTCAGCTGCCGTTAATTTACTCTCATACTTTTTGTACATCGTCCAACATTGTGAACCGTATGTGAGCGCTGGACGTACAACTGCGGTGTAGAGCCTTCCTTTCAGCTTAGGGGCATTTTCCTGTCACAGAAGATAGCGGAATTTTCTCGCCACTTCATCCACCCTACGCTTACACGATGATTGATGTCGTCATCACAAGTTGCTTTGCTATTGATCATAGATCCCAGATATTTGAACGTTTCGCACTTGGGAAGCACTGTTCCATTCAAATAAATGTCTGGAATAGGCCTGAGTGGATCAGAGAACGGGCAGCACAAGTACTTTGTCTTTTTTGAACTAATGCGATACCCATTTCCCTCCAAAACGTCCACCCACACATCAAGTGCTCGTTGCAGGGATATAGGATCCTCACTTATGATGGCTCCATCGTCAGCAAAGAATAACTGATGTACCTTGGGGTCCATCATTTTACCTTCAAGCAGATAATCAAGGACTGTAATAAAGAGCAAATGACTTAAAACGCTTCCCTGGTGCACCCCGACTTTGATTGTGAACTCTTCGGTTACTCCAGCGGGGCATCTTACTCTTGTCTTTGCTCCTTCGTACATGTCCATGATCATCTGTACATAGGTTTCTGGAACCCCTCGATGTCTTAGCGCCACCCATATCAGATCTCGTGGTTGTCTGTCGAATGCCTTTTCAAAGTCAACCAATACAATATGCAAATCCCTTAAGGAATCACGATGTTTTTCCATTATGATCCTTATACTTTGGATTGCATCTGTGGTTGATTTACCCGAGACAAACCCGCACTGATCATCAGATAGCCGTATTATTTTTCGCAGTCGTCCACCTAATACTCGCTCAACGATCTTCATGGTGTGTGACATCAGCTTGATCGAACGGTAGTTATCACAGTTTCGCGTATCACCCTTCCCTTTGTATACAGGGAGAAGGTAACTTTCCCTCCATTGATTCGGCATTGGATCAAGTAAAGACTCACCACTTTCGTTGATGTCACTACTTCCCCATTGTATGTGGTGTGAATTGGCATCGCAGCCGATTATGAGATCCCATCCTACCTTTGTAGCATTATTCACTAGGTCGGCGAGCATCTCGGTGGGTGGGGCAACGAGTCATCGTAGGGCAGTTAGGCCGATGTCAGGACCAGGGGTTGGTTGCCTGCCCTTTTAAGGCGGCGTGATATTAGGTCTGCGTTGCTAACGTGGGGAAGAACAAAGAGGTTAATTGGTCTTTTTGCTAGGATGCAAGAGCGGAACTTACTACTCTGTTGGCCCTTTCCAAAAATTAAGGAGTAGTCCTTGCTGTTCAGTCCGCAGATTTTATGAGCACTGTTCCAGGGTTCCTGAACTAGGGCAATGTCAACATTGTGCCGTGTAATATAAGTTAGAAGGTTGGCGCTGGCCAGCTTGCTATGGTAAAGATTGATCTGTACAACATTCATCATGCAGCATGTTTCGTCGACATTGCCGTCGCTTTCCTCCCTTCCGTCAGCGGTCTAATTTTGACCATGTTGATAGCGATTCGTATTTTGTACCCTTTCGCGGGTAACATGGACATTGTCTCATGGTTGAGCATGATGGTACCTTCTTGGCCCGATTCTGTGGGCGGCCCCATCTCCATCACCTTCCAATCCTCACTAGGTAGTTCCGGATTTAGGGATCGCAGAAGCTGCTGCACGTTCTCCTTCGATATAGTTGGCCCAGGGATACAGATCTTTACTTTGGGCATGGTCGGTAGGTCCCTTTTCGGAACGACCATCAACTTCATACCCTGATCAGATGCCAGCACCGTGCTCACTATCTCCTTGAGCCATTTAAGCGTGGCTTCGTTCAAGCAGTCCAAGATCCTGAAACCTTTGACTGTGGACAATTGCCCAAAGAGAGGTACCGGGCCGGAGGGTTTGTTGGTAGCTTCGATCAGCTTGTCGATCACTGGCTTTTGTACTCTGGCGCATTGTGCGTCCATTAGCCTTTTTTCCATGCTGTTGTCGTTGTTAACGGCCACCTTAAGGGGACACCGTCTGTGTAAAATTGCGTACATGCGCACCTAACTGGAAACGGACACCGCGGGAACTTTTCATCATTTGATACCAGTTTTAGTCAGCGACGCTGAGTTAGCAGCAGTTCCGACGAATTTTGTATGTTATAAGAGAAAATATTATTTAAGTGTCAGGATAACTTACACTAAGTATTTTGTATAAAAAGGGGTGAAATAAAATTTAAAGGTGAAGTTGAATACGACAACTCCAAGCGAAAACTGTGCTTTTATTTGCTAATTATAACCACCCCCCACCAGTGGTAAGGTGGTCTTAGTTGACATTTACTTCTCAGTTTTTAAACATTTGGTCCGTCAAGTTATTAAGATACCACTAAGTTTTGAAAGTAGTGAAGTGAATAGTGATAGTAAAGAGTAAACGAGATACGAGGAAAAGAGAGAAGAAAAATGGCGAGCGTAAACGATTTGGCTCAACAGCAGATAGAGACAGCTGAATGGATAGAAAAGATATCCGAAAAGTACACGTAAGAGCCCAAGGTAAGACGAACAAAGGAATTCGTCAAAGAACGACTAGATGACCTCAACCATCACTGGAAGGAGTTTGAGAACGGAGATGAACAAATATGAGAGCACGAGCATTTCAGCGAAAAAGATCCATACATCAAAGCAAACTTTTACAAACAAGTAGAAGCAACGATGACGACAATACGAATTAAATTAGAAGGCAAGTTGAAGGAGATATTAGAAGAAGCATCTAAGCAGGACTAGCTAACAACTCGGACATAGTTAGACCAATAACTACGCCCTCAACATCTGGAAATATAAGATCGCCGAACAACGTTCAAGACCAGCAAGACGAAGAGCAAGAAAGAAGAATGAAAAGTCAAGAAGCACAAAAACAAGCATTCTTCAGATCAGTGGATAGGATGGAGAAAACATCGCAGACGTCAAAGGCATACTATATCCACAAGCAACAGGCAATTCAAAGCCAGTGGATGAATATAGTAAAAACGCATAATGACATCATAGAGCATGCAGGCAAAATGACCGTTGATGATTACATGAACGAGTACGAAGAGTTAGACGAAATTTACGAAAATATGATGGTGAATATGCAAAAGAAGATTGACACATTTGAAATCCAACATGCATTCAGTACGAGGCAAGACGGCACGACAGAAAATATGAACCACGATCTGAAACTGCGCGTGTTAAAGTTGCTAACATTCAATGGTGATTATAAGCAATGGAATCCATTTTTTGAACTACTTGAGCAGCTTGCATAAAAACGACAAACTTGGGAAACCTCAGAAGATGCATTATCTAAAAGCAAACGTGACGGGCGAAGCAGCTAAAATCATATCACTTGGGAAGCACTGTTCCATTCAAATAAATGTCTGGAATAGGCCTGAGTGGATCAGAGAACGGGCAGCACAAGTACTTTGTCTTTTTTGAACTAATGCGATACCCATTTCCCTCCAAAACGTCCACCCACACATCAAGTGCTCGTTGCAGGGATGTAGGATCCTCACTTATGATGGCTCCATCGTCAGCAAAGAATAACTGATGTACCTTGGGGTCCATCATTTTACCTTCAAGCAGATAATCAAGGACTGTAATAAAGAGCAAAGGACTTAAAACGCTTCCCTGGTGCACCCCGACTTTGATTGTGAACTCTTCGGTTACTCCAGCGGGGCATCTTACTCTTGTCTTTGCTCCTTCGTACAAGTCCATGATCCTCTGGACATAGGTTTCTGGAACCCCTCGATGTCATAGCGCCACCCATATCAGATCTCGTGGTTGTCTGTCGAATGCCTTTTCAAAGTCAACCAATACAATATGCAAATCCCTTAAGGAATCACGATGTTTTTCCATTATGATCCTTATACTTTGGATTGCATCTGTGGTTGATTTACCCGAGACAAACCCGCACTGATCATCAGATAGCCGTATTATTTTTCGCAGTCGTCCACCTAATACTCGCTCAACGATCTTCATGGTGTGTGACATCAGCTTGATCGAACGGTAGTTATCACAGTTTCGCGTATCACCCTTCACTTTGTATACAGGGAGAAGGTAACTTTCCCTCAATTGATTCGGCATTGGATCAAGTAAAGACTCACCACTTTCGTTGATGTCACTACTTCCCCATTGTATGTGGTGTGAATTGGCATCGCAGCCGATTATGAGATCCCATCCTACCTTTGTAGCATTATTCACTAGGTCGGCGAGCATCTCGGTGGGTGGGGGCAACGAGTCATCGTAGGGCAGTTAGGCCGGTGTCAGGACCAGGGGTTTGTTGCCTGCCCTTTTAAGGCGGCGTGATATTAGGTCTGCGTTGCTAACGTGGGGAAGAACAAAGAGGTTAATTGGTCTTTTTGCTAGGATGCAAGAGCGGAACTTACTACTCTGTTGGCCCTTTCCAAAAATTAAGGAGTAGTCCTTGCTGTTCAGTCCGCAGATTTTATGAGCACTGTTCCAGGGTTCCTGAACTAGGGCAATGTCAACATTGTGCCGTGTAATATAAGTTAGAAGGTTGGCGCTGGCCAGCTTGCTATGGTAAAGATTGATCTGTACAACATTCATCATGCAGCATGTTTCGTCGACATTGCCGTCGCTTTCCTCCCTTCCGTCAGCGGTCTAATTTTGACCATGTTGATAGCGATTCGTATTTTGTACCCTTTCGCGGGTAACATGGACATTGTCTCATGGTTGAGCATGATGGTACCTTCTTGGCCCGATTCTGTGGGCGGCCCCATCTCCATCACCTTCCAATCCGCACTAGGTAGTTCCGGATTTAAGGATAGCAGAAGCTGCTGCAAGTTCTCCTTCGATATAGTTGGCCCAGGGATGCAGATCTTTACTTTGGGCATGGTCGGTAGGTCCCTTTTCGGAACGACCATCAACTTCATACCCTGATCAGATGCCAGCACCGTGCTCACTATCTCCTTGAGCCATTTAAGCGTGGCTTCGTTCAAGCAGTCCAAGATCCTGAAACCTTTGACTGTGGACAATTGCCCAAAGAGAGGTACCGGGCCGGAGGGTTTGTTGGTAGCTTCGGTCAGCTTGTCGATCACTGGCTTTTGTACTCTGGCGCATTGTGCGTCCATTAGCCTTTTTTCCATGCTGTTGTCGTTGTTAACGGCCACCTTAAGGGGACACCGTCTGTGTAAAATTGCGTACATGCGCACCTAACTGGAAACGGACACCGCGGGAACTTTTCATCATTTGATACCAGTTTTAGTCAGCGACGCTGAGTTAGCAGCAGTTCCGACGAATTTTGTATGTTATAAGAGAAAATATTATTTAAGTGTCAGGATAACTTACACTAAGTATTTTGTATAAAAAGGGGTGAAATAAAATTTAAAGGTGAAGTTGAATACGACAACTCCAAGCGAAAACTGTGCTTTTATTTGCTAATTATAACCACCCCCCACCAGTGGTAAGGTGGTCTTAGTTGACATTTACTTCTCAGTTTTTAAACATTTGGTCCGTCAAGTTATTAAGATACCACTAAGTTTTGAAAGTAGTGAAGTGAATAGTGATAGTAAAGAGTAAACGAGATACGAGGAAAAGAGAGAAGAAAAATGGCGAGCGTAAACGATTTGGCTCAACAGCAGATAGAGACAGCTGAATGGATAGAAAAGATATCCGAAAAGTACACGTAAGAGCCCAAGGTAAGACGAACAAAGGAATTCGTCAAAGAACGACTAGATGACCTCAACCATCACTGGAAGGAGTTTGAGAACGGAGATGAACAAATATGAGAGCACGAGCATTTCAGCGAAAAAGATCCATACATCAAAGCAAACTTTTACAAACAAGTAGAAGCAACGATGACGACAATACGAATTAAATTAGAAGGCAAGTTGAAGGAGATATTAGAAGAAGAATCTAAGCAGGACTAGCTAACAACTCGGACATAGTTAGACCAATAACTACGCCCTCAACATCTGGAAATATAAGATCGCCGAACAACGTTCAAGACCAGCAAGACGAAGAGCAAGAAAGAAGAATGAAAAGTCAAGAAGCACAAAAACAAGCATTCTTCAGATCAGTGGATAGGATGGAGAAAACATCGCAGACGTCAAAGGCATACTATATCCACAAGCAACAGGCAATTCAAAGCCAGTGGATGAATATAGTAAAAACGCATAATGACATCATAGAGCATGCAGGCAAAATGACCGTTGATGATTACATGAACGAGTACGAAGAGTTAGACGAAATTTACGAAAATATGATGGTGAATATGCAAAAGAAGATTGACACATTTGAGATCCAACATGCATTCAGTACGAGGCAAGACGGCACGACAGAAAATATGAACCACGATCTGAAACTGCGCGTGTTAAAGTTGCTTACATTCAATGGTGATTATAAGCAATGGAATCCATTTTTTGAACTACTTGAGCAAGCTATACATAAAAACGACAAACTTGGGAAACCTCAGAAGATGCATTATCTAAAAGCAAACGTGACGGGCGAAGCAGCTAAAATCATATAGCATCTGCAGATAATGGATAATAACTACGAGGCGGAAAGAGAAGCTATGATAAATAGATACGAGAACACCCGAATGTTAGTGAATGCACAAATTCAGGCATTGATTAACCAAAAGGAGTGTCAATTCGAATCAGCAGACAATTTAAAAAGACTCTACGACACTTCGATGGAGTGTGTCAATGCTTTAAAGGGGCTGAACATTGATACGGAAAGCTGGGATCCTATAATAATGCATATCATCTCACAGAAATTGGACAACAAAACGAGAAAGGCGTACGAACAGTCTTTGAAAAAACCAAAAGACTTGCAACCACTGAACGAGTTTTTTATAGTTCTGGAGAACAAGTTCCATGCCCTGAACAATTTAGAATAAAAGAGGGGGCAGTCTTAAGGACAAAAACCGATTCAACAACAGGAAAGGATTCCTGAAGAATTTCTACACAACTGTAATTCCGTTTTGCAAGGCATGCAATGGCACACACTGGCTTCACACGTGCAGCAAATTTATTCAAATGTCAGTGTCAGGGCTCGCAGTCATTCTTTATCACCGAAGATGCCGTACTACGGCTGCAACTACAACGAAAACGAGCAAATGCTCCCATTACTGGTTTAGGAGCAACACATGCAGGAAAGGCAAACAGTAAGGTTGAGCTACAAATTCAGTCCATATACCCATCTGAATTTCAATCATGGGGAGAATTCTTGGTCCAGAACAATCTTAAAGACTACTACCAGAAGAATCCATTACAACCAAGGATTGGGATCATATTAAACATTTACCCTTGGCGGATCCAGCATACAACAAAAAAGCGCTGATAGGAGCAGATGTATTCCAAGACATAATTCTTGAAGGTGTGATTAAATGCAACCACGGCACCCCAGTCGCTCAAAACACTCAATTAGGTTGGATATTATCTGAAAATATTCAACATCGCTCCAAGGCACACGAAGCAACAGTTTGCTTAATATCCAACACAGAGCTAAATGATCAACTTAAATCATTTTGGGAAATAGAGGAATTACAAGAGCAAATAGGCCTCTCGGAAGAAGAAACTCGGTGTGAAGAAATATTCAGGACAACACACAAAAGAGACGAAGAAGGAAGGTACATTGTTCGATTACCGTTCAAAGAAGGCACTTGCAAGTTGGGCGAATCAAAGGACAGAGCGTTAGCTCGATTTCTTCAGATTGAGAAAAAAAATTTCTAGAAATAAGCAACTACATGAAGACTACGTCCAATTCATACGGGAATATATTGAGCTACACATGGAAGAAGTGTACCGTTGAAAGAGAAAATCCAAACCAAAAAATGAAGGAATATCGGTTAAAACCCGTGACTTACGGCACGTCCTCAGCCCCATACCTAGCGATAAGAACACTTCAACAACTCGCTTGTGAAACAATCACAATCACATTCTTAAACAAATTACACTGGAAAACGTTTAAATCGACATATTTAGGGGTTATTCTTGACAAAATGCTCACCTGAACAATAAAACAATGGGAAGCTGATTGTCATGCAGAGTACTGCTACAGATTCAAGCGCCTAAGACAAGCAAAAAAGTTAATTAACCTCAACAGTTGTAAGGCTGAGAAGCTACTTGAGCTCAGCAAAGCAGACTTAAGGACCTTAACAGGCTATTTGACTGGTCATTGCCCACTCAGGTACCATCTATACAAAATAGGAGAAGCAGATGCAGACGTATGCCGGCTATGTGGAGAGCAAATAGAAACGGTAGAACATAATCGTTTGTGAATGCCCTACAGTCGCAAGAAAAAGACTTCTCGACCTCAAGCGGACTTCACTGAACCCCTCAGACATTTGGAACATTGAGTATGAAGCTTTGTTGAGGTGTATCAAGAGCCTTAACCCAGTTCTTGACTAAGCACCGGGCTGGCACATTAGATCTTATACGTCGCAATGCGTACAAGGCCCTAGTGTACCTATAGTATAGTGCACTATTCTGACTTATGGCTAACCTAAATCAGTACTTTCCTATTGAACTTAAAAAGCCACATAAGCATGAATTATTATGAATTATTCTTTGCACAAGCCAAAGGAAATTTGAAACACAGCTGGTGTCAAGGTCAATCCCATGCATTCGCCTGCATTTAGATGGATATGAAAATACACACTGTCAAAGGGGAATTATGTTTCATTTCATAATAAACAATGTATGCTGTTGCCCTGCTAAATCTATTCATGAAGTTGGGTGTGTACAGTGTAGTAAGTGTTGTATTATGAGTGACAAAATGTGTTATCAATGAATGTTGAGTGCTATGGCAGAAAAAATCCGCCGCATTAAATTCGTCACACCAGCGCAGCAGATATGGTAGACCGCAATAAATATTTCGCCTCTATATACTATGGTACACTGACCGAAAGAGAACTATTTTTTTTAGATTCACATATAAATGACAGAAAAGCACAATTTGCCGGTACTGGTAGTTTGGGTTTGTTTCCAAAAAGAAAAAAACGGGTAACGAGTTGACCACATCACAGTAGTTAAAACTACAGTTTTAGCATTTAAATCAATATGAATTTGTTTTAAGCATCTTCAAATAAAAAAAATTGAAATTCCCTAAAAATAAGTTACAATTGACAAAAACATATCAAATCGCAGTAGATTAATTTTACTGCGCACTTGGGAACTGTTACGCAAGTTAGGAGAAGCAAATACAATAATGAATGTGAATGTGTGTGGGAAATTTGAAACAGCTTCAAATATAACTTGCCGATACTTCTATGTTGACGACGTACTTTTCGGAGCAGATATGTACATCAGACGAAGCGGTAGAAGCGTAAAAGCAGTTAGTACAACTCATGGTGAGGGGAGGATTCAGACTACGCAAATGGTCTCTAAATAAAAAAGCAATATTGAAAAATGTATCATCAAAGGATCAAGAGCAAGGAAGATTAAAAATAAATGGCTACGACCCCATTAAAACCCTGGAAATATACTGGCGACCGGAGTCCGACACGTTTCAAGGTTAATATTGTAACAGCAAATAATAAGGATCTGACGAAAAGAATAATAGTGTCAGAAACGGCGAGACTATTTGACCCATTAGGCTGGCTAGCTCCAATTATAGTAAGAGCAAAGCTAATCCAACAACAACTCTGGAAATCGGAAAAAACTTGGGATGAAATACTAACAGACAAAAATGCTCACGAATAGAAGGTCTTCAGGAGTCAGCTTTCCTGTATAGGAGAAATTAAAATACCACGATGGATCCAATTCGAAGCAAAAAACCGTATATAATTACATGGATTTTGTGACGCATCGGATAGGGCATTCGCAGCCGTGATTTATACAAGAATCGTAGCTGCTTCTGGAGAAATAATAACAAGATTGCTGTGTGCTAAGACAAAGGTGGCACCAATTAAAAAAGTGTCAATACCGAGACTTGAAATTTGCGGAGCAGTACTGCTGGCAAAATTACTTCAAAGGACGAAAGCAAAATTAGAAACAAAGGATCTTGAAACACATGCATGGACTGACTCATCAATAACCTTAGCATGGATTACCGGAAACCCTAATAAATGGAAGAGTTACGTAGCGGCCAGAGTTACGATAATAACCAAGATACTAAGCTCAGACAAATGGCACCATGTAAAAGGTAAGGATAATCTAGCGGATTGTGCATCCAGAGGACTTCAGAACTCAGAGCACTCTCAATTTGGTGGGCAGGTCCATCTTGGCTAGCCCAAGCAGAAGTGAACTACACTGACCCCACACGTCACTGCACCAACGAAGAAGTTAATAAGATGCATGCCAACGCCTTTACAACTACGACGGAACCAGACCTCATAGGAAGAATGCTGTCGATGTATAACACATTTGGATGAATAACAAGAATAATCTTTGTAAACGATTTGTGCATAACTTACGATCATCAAAAGAGAACAAACAACTGGGACAAATTACATGTGAAGATATTGAAGGTGCTGCGAAGGTAATTATACGACACGTACAGCAGACAACGTTCAAGGATGAAATTGTCGACTTGAAGAAAAGAAGGGAAGTTGACAGAAAAAGCAAAGTTCGGTGCCTTAACCCATTTCTGGGTGACGACGAGGTAATGCGAGTAGGAGGACGATTGGCGAAAGCAGAACTATTATCCTCGCAGAAATATTCCATAGTTGTACCACACGCGGGGTATCTGTCCACCATGCTAATCGACGAAGCCCACAAAACCACTTTACATGGAGGCTACGCGCTTACCCATGTACATCTACGGCAACGATACTGGATTTTGAGTGGTCTAAGTGCAGTCAAACAGTGAGTTCGTAGATGTACTACCTGTTTTTGACACAAAACGTCAACGAGAAGTCAAATGATGGGAAATCTGCCACAACCAAGAGTGTCGAAAACTAGGGCATTTTTGCATACAGGAGTCGACTATGCAGGGCCTATAGACATCAGGACGGCGAAAGGAAGGGGAAATAAGTCATATAAAAGGTATATAGGTCTATTTATATGCTTGGCAACAAACGCAGTTCACCTCGTAGTTGTTAGCGACTTAAGAGCAAATGCCTTCATAGCAGCCTTTAAGAGATTATGCGCCAGGACAGGCCATGTAGGACACCTGTACAGTGACAACGGTACGAATTTCGTGGCTGCAAACAAAATTCTGCAGCTAAATACAAGTGATGCGAAAGGGTACGACGATGAAATATGCGATGCGTTAACAACTTATCATACGGAATGGTATTTCATACCCCCAACGGCACCCCACTTTGGTGGCCTATGGGAGGCAGGAGTGAAGTCGGTTAAACACCATCTCAAGCGAACCATTGGGGAACACAAGTTGACATACGAAGAGATGTCTACACTATTAAGTCAAATCGAAGCATGCTTAAACTCAAGACCACTTTGTCCAATTTCGAACGATCCCGATGAAATAGATGTCTTGACGCCAGGTCATTTTTTGATCGGAACAACCCTACTGGCACCCCCAGAAAGGCATAGACTCAATGAAAGAGAAGGATTATTGACACGATGGCAGCTGTTAGGACGATTGCAACAAAATTTCTGGAAAAGATGAAGTTCAGAATATCTAACGACACAACAGCAACGTCGGAAATGGACAACAAAGAACGAAAATCTTAGGGTTGGCAATATTGTTTTGGTGAAGGATGAACAACTACCTCCGACAAGATGGCTGTTTGGAAAAGTAATAGAGACACATGCTGGAGAAGACGGTTTGGTGCGTGTAGTAACAATCAAGCAAGGAACAAGATCTACAAAAGGCCTGCCACTAAAATCTGTCTGCTACCAATAAGCGATAACGAAAAACAAATGGAAACACAAGACGACAATAAGCAGACTGATCGGCACACCACAACTACATACTTGTCAACATTACTAAAGTCTGATCCAGTTAATAAAAATCCGCCAATAGAATTACCAGACGAAATTCAGCGCAACACTCAAGAAAGTTAGAAAAAGCGGAAGAAAGGACCCTGGTTACAGTTACTGTACATTATGGAAGTGGTAATAGAATTAGGCATAAGGAGCGCAACGGCATCAGATGCCGAACCTGAAGGTTTCAAGACAACACCATTTAGAAATCGCCCGGGAATATACTTTGAAAAAATTGGGAACATTAACTTCATTATGAATGACTGGAGAATAATCGCATATTATGATCTGACGGACTACTGGCGGGAACTTTCAGGATTCGAAAAATTGATTAACGAGATAACCGAATTCTGCAAAATGAAAGGCGCTGATATACTGACACACGACATAATTCAACAATTCAATCACCAACTGACAATTATAAAAGGCAACAACGACCTCCTATTAAAACAAGGAGCTGGAAGGGACCCAATCACTAGAATGAAACGATAATCATTTGACTTCGTTGGAACGGTAGCGAACAAGCTGTGTTACGTGCAAATTGCGCACGAAATCCTTGGTCCCCTCCATCCTACCAATTCTCACCCGTCCACCATTTTCGGCCTTTCAATCCAATTTTATTCCGTTGTATTCTTGAAGCAGTGGTCTCGTTAAGCGTTCCTGGATGGTTCTACCATTCAGTGCTTATTCCTTTCCACACGCTTCAAGGGAGCAAGAAAAGCAGGTACTTCGGAAGACAGAGCCCAACGGTCGGTTGGCAACCCTCTGTTGCGAATGGACCGTCCGCCAATGATGTAAATTAAATCAGCGACGAGTGAGACGAGCGACGATGAAGAAGAGAGTGAACTGCCCTAATATCTTGCCAACACCACCAGAGCATATATATCTACCTATAACATAAAGGACCCTGCCCCGTGCAGGGACGGGTTAAGAATATCACTGCAGCGCCCCCCAACAACTAGCGCTTGTCGTAAAAGGCGACTAAGGGGACAAATCAGATCTAGGCAATATAACACCCAAGTGAGCCTAGCGACACATATACTACCTTAAAAACCCTCCCACAAGTGTGCATGCGAGTCCGTGGGTTGACACGACTGGAGATCACCGGTGTCATAAAAGAAAGATCAAACAATACTAAAACAGGAGCATGCACGTGTCAAACAACAAACACCATCGCAATATGGTGCAAAAATTGTATTGCAAAACTGTATCATTATGATAATACTTGCAAAAAGGAAAGGCATTACCCCGCCAGGCACTACCACTGCTGTGCATGGTACTGATCCTGGACCGAGCAGAAATGTTCGGGTCAGAGCTATACGGATTCCGGGGGCTAGCAAAATAATGAAACAGTTTGGACGCAATTTAAGGGTCGCGAGTTGGAACGTTGGAAGCATGACCGGTCGAAGTTACGAGCTGGAAGAGATGATGAATAGAAGGCGGGTGGACATCTTGTGTGTCCAAGAGACGAAATAGAAAAACGCCGGGAATCGGGCGCGTTTCTTGAAGGTAAGGACAAAAGATTACAAGATGTTCTACTACGGAACGGAAAAGGCTAGGAACGGAATCGGTATCATCATTGCGGCAGAGCTACTTGGAAACGTCTTGAGCATTTCGAAGTCCAGCGACCGTTTGATGTCTCTCAAACTAGTAATACAAGGAGAGGTGTGGAATATTGTCAGTGCATATGCTCCCCACAATGGGTGCAATCAGATAGATAAGGATGCATTTTGGCTAGATTTCCACAATCTCCTTAAGAACATCCCAAACGAAGAATTTCTGTTTGTGGGAGGAGATTTGAATGGACATGTCGGGAAATCAAACGAAGACTATGAAGACTGCCATGGAGGACTAGGATATGGCACCAGGAACCTTCCTGGTGAAGACATCCTAAGCATGTGCAAATCACACGGTCTTATCGTGTTAAATACCATGTTCATCAAACAAAGCCGACACCTGATCACTTACAGCAGTGGTGGAGATGAAACTCAGATTGACTACCATTTGGTAGCCAGTTTCATGAAGCCTCGGGTAAAAGATTGCAAAGTGATCCTGGGAGAGGCAATCGCTCGTCAACACCGTCTCCTGCTAACAGAAATTTTTATGAAAACACCAAAGAAAAGCAAACAAACAGGGGTCTCTGAGAAAATCAAGTGGTACAATCTGGACAAAGAAAAAGGCGATGCTTTTGTTTTCGTAATGAAAAATTACCTCTCTCACACCATCAACGGAGCTGAGGATGAAGAGTGCAGAGCACAAAATATGTGGGATTCCCTACAGCGAACTTGCTTAAAGAAGGCCAAATCACTGCTAGGAGCTCCAAAAGGCCACCATCAACACGCCAAAGAAACATGGTGGTGGAGTGATGAAGCTAAGAAAGTGATAAATGAGAAGAAAGCGGCTTTCAAAGTTTGGTCAAAGTGCCCCTCTAATAATAGTGACGAAAAAGCTCGCCTCGAAATGGAATACAGATGCTGCAAGAAAAAAGCGAAGAAGAAGTGCGCTCAGCTTCAAGCAGAGAGTACGGAGGGCCTGTATCGGGAGCTGGATAAAATATTTTCCCCGGTTGCTGATGCAAACCAGGCTATCCAGGAGCTACGAAGACACAATATGAACAAGAGTGCCACTATCTTCAAAATAGCCGCCCAAAGAAGGAAGAATGCTCAGGAGATTCGTTCGCCAAAGTTCATTAGCAATGCTCATGGCCAGCTTCTTGTGGATGACGACAAAATTCTGCAGAGGTGGCGGCAGTATTGTGAAGAGCTTTTGAATGAACAGTTTCCCCGGCTATACTTTCCAAGAGCCACCCCTAACTGTGAACAAATACCCGACATTACAGTCGAAGAAGTTAGTGAGGCGGTCAAATACTCCAAAAAACGAAAAGCGGTTGGGCCAGACGAGATACCCTCTGAGTTCTGGAAAAAGATGGGAGACATCGGGTTCAGATGGCTCAGAATCTCATCTCCAAATTCGTGAGAGGTGATCCAATGCCGAATGAATGGAGGGAAAGTTACCTTCTCCCTGTATACAAAGGGAAGGGTGATACGCGAAACTGTGATAACTACCGTTCGATCAAGCTGATGTCACACACCATGAAAATCGTTGAGCGGGTATTAGGTGGCCGACTGCGAAAAATAATACGGCTATCTGATGATCAGTGCGGGTTTGTCTCGGGTAAATCAACCACAGATGCAATCCAAAGTATAAGGATCATAATGGAAAAACATCGTGATTCCTTGAGGGATTTGCATATTGTATTGGTTGACTTTGAAAAGGCATTCGACAGACAACCACGAGATATGATATGGGTGGCGCTAAGACATCGAGGGGTTCCAGAAACCTATGTACAGATGATTATGGACATGTACGAAGGAGCAAAGACAAAAGTAAGATGCCCCGCTGGAGTAACCGAAGAGTTCCGAATCAAAGTCGGGGTGCACCAGGGAAGCGTTTTAAGTCCTTTGCTCTTTATTACAGACCCCAAGGTACATCAGTTATTCTTTGCTGACGATGGAGCCATCATAAGTGAGGATCCTACATCCCTGCAACGAGCACTTGATGTGTGGGTGGACGTTTTGGAGGGAAATGGGTATCGCATTAGTTCAAAAAAGACAGAGTACTTGTGCTGCCCGTTCTCTGATCCACTCAGGCCTATTCCAGACATTTATTTGAATGGAACAGTGCTTCCCAAGTGCGAAAAGTTCAAATATCTGGGATCTATGATCAATAGCAAAGCAACTTGTGATGACGACATCAATCATCGTGTAAGCGTAGGGTGGATGAAGTGGCGAGAAAATTCCGCTATCTTCTGTGACAGAAAAATGCCCCCTAAGTTGAAAGGAAGGCTCTACACCGCAGTTGTACGTCCAGCGCTCACATACGGTTCACAATGTTGGACGATGTACAAAAAGTATGAGAGTAAATTAACGGCAGCTGAGAAGAAGATGCTTCGCATGACAGCAGGAGCGACAAAGCTTGATCGAATAAGAAGTTCGAAGATCCGTGGAAGCTTTCACATCAAGGAAACCATCGTACAAAAAATAGAGCGTGACCGGCTCAGTTGGTATTGCCACGTTCAAAGAAGAGATCATTTGAACCCTGTTAAAAAGGCAATATCAATGCACGTTCCAAAGACATCGCGATGTAGGAAAGGCAGGCCTATAAACGCCTGGATCAGACAAATGCGACGACATCGGCATTTCACTGGCCTCAGTAACCGAGTGATCCAAAATCGGCAAGCCTGCCGATATTTTCTGAGGTCAAATAGGCGAACCCCACAGGCGGATCAGCAGAGATGCGGTGAAGTGGGAGGGCTGTGATCCCTAGTTTTCGGATCATAACCTCGCTGATAAAAGGAAGAAGAAGAAGATAACATAAAGGACGAGTACACTACAAGATACATCATGAACACCACACAGTTACCCAAACATAATCAGCACAACTTTCTACGACCATGAGCAGCGGTCAACGGACTGAAGGAGGTTCAGTCCAAATTCATCGATGGTCGAGAGCCCGACGTTTACACTTTATTATTTGTATGGGGTGGCACGTCATCGGCTAGTCCCTTTTCCCCAAATTTGCGTGAGATTCCACCGGGATAGCTAGCTTTCGCGGACTTAATAAAATAATAGGAATACGAGTGGGTACTCAGACTTCTTCCTCCTCAGGAGTGTCCAACGTCCTCCGGAGTGTCTTTTCTTCCACGCTAAGTCCAACGCCAAGCGTTGTTTGATAAACTTCCTTTTCTTCTCATATTCCTTCTTCGCTTTTGTACTTTTCGCGATATTGTTTCGAATATTTCATTTTGCGTTCACTAGCACTCAATTGCTAGCGCTTGCTGAGAACGTGGCACCAAGGTAAAGAGCGAACCTCGGGAATGCGTAACCCGATCCTCTGAACTGCCAGTTGCTGGAGGCGATTTCAGAGAGAGAGAGAGCCATTGGAAAAATGGAAAGAGCTGCTGCATAGCGACGTTCAAGGAACGGTTGCATGCTTCAGCAAAAGAGCGCAGTACTGCGCATAAAGCCGTCCTTGAATTGGTAATGGCTGAATAAGCGGTAGGCCAAGTTACAGAGAGAAGCTCTCGGTCGGTTAGGCAAAGTGCTGAGGCGAGTTCAGGACTTCTTGGTTGACTACGAGCGAGTTCGAACAAGCGCTAGTGTTTGAGGAGGTTTTTGTTGTGAATTAGTGAGTTATTTTTGAGCGGAAAGGTCCAGAAGGGACCAAGGAAAAATATAAGTGCGGAAAAGGAACGGGCTGAAGAGCAGGAGTAACAGGAAGAAGATTCAAGGAGGAATAGAAGGAAGGAACAGGAAGGAAGAGGATTTTCTGGAGACGAGCAGTAGGAAGCAGGTTAACCACTCAGGAAGAAGACAGATAAGTTGTTTCAATTATATTTTGAATTCTCTTTGTGCGATCAGTGTAGGGCTTTGTGTATGATAAATCCCGATAGGGTCTCATAACGTATATTTCCCGGTGAAAGCGGGACGCGCGACCTAATTCAGTTTTAACGCTTGAAGTTTCGGGACCGGTGATAGCGGGCCACCCCAACGGCTTTACATACGTAAAATCCGTTGAATACAACCTTTGTTCTTTTTTTAATACGGTTGAATACAACATTTGTTCTCTCTTTTTTTTGTCATTTCCTTTTTGTGGTAAAAGACTTTTCGAAATTTTGAATAAATTAGCCGTACTCGTAGAGAGTTTTATAACGCACGTTCGTTGTTTTTTTTTTCATTGGCACAATTTCAGGATTCCCACCCCATTCATTTTCCCAAGGTTTCCCGATCCCTTTCAAAGATTTGGTGGCGCCCATTTTACATATCGTGTGTAAACACCCGATTTCGCTAATTCCAGTGAACTCACCCCAGCTGAGTAACCGGGAGAGCAGCATCCTACAGGCGGCTTTTGTTGCACTTTCCCGATCCTCTTGGTATTATCTGTGGCTATCTGTCACTCTCGTTTTTTTTTCTCGCGTGCGCGGCCGGCTTTCGCTTTCGTGTTTGTTTTTTTTTTTTAAATTAAATTTTTCGGGAAGAATAATTTTTGCAACAAAGTGGCGCCCAACGTGGGGCTGGAAAAAAATTATAATTATCAATTATATTTATACGGGTGAAATCGTTGGGTGTGGTGGTGTTTTCTGTCCTGTTGTTCAGGGAAGTGTTGTGATACTTGTTAGTGCATTTTACTTTCGTGCGTTTTGCTTTATTTTTCAGGGAAGTTTTCGCATTGGATTATCTCTGGAGTTTTTGGAGTTTGGAGCATTGGATCGTTGAAATCTCTTCTCAACCCTTAAGCCGGTATAGTGGATCAAATTGTAGGATTTCGAATTTGGAAAGGAAAGTGGGTACAAACATTCCCCGCTTACCAAGTAGGTGCATTTTTTTTTCCGTTTCTTTTTCCCTTTTTTGCTTTTATTTTTTTTATTTGGATTTGTGGGTCCTTTATTACATAATATATATTATATTAAAATTCGGTGATTTTGCACACATTCGCATATTTACATATAGACATATATTCGGTAGTCCTATACGGTTCTCTTGGTCTTACGGACCTTTTCTTTTGTTGTTTTATTAAACTTGGTAGGAAGGTATTACAGTGGGTTACAAATTTGTGCATTTTTTTTGTTATACATATTTGATTTTAAATTTCTGATTTTTGATTTCGAGTTCATACTTCTGGCGGATATTAGGGCACATTGCAATTCCATCTTTTAATAGTTTTTTTTTCCTTTTGGGTCGTGTTTTTTCTTTTTTCGGTACCAACAAACGGGGTGGTGTGGTTGGTTGTACAGTGTGTCCAAGGAGTGTGGGCACATCTTACAGACCTTTTTTTTAAGTTTTGCGATATTCTTTTTGGAGCTTTTCAATCATATTTCATTGGGGTTGTTTTATTTTATTTTCTTTTGTTCTGAGTTAATTTCTGGGTGATTTTTTTTTCTTTCAATTCTGAATTGACTTGGTTGCGAAGACTTTTTTTTGTCGCAATTAAATAAATTTATTTCTGTGGACGATTCTTTTTCTTGAATTTTCTCTTGGGTTTTCTTTTCTCGTGTGTCGGTACGATTTCATTTCTATTTTCATTTCTAATTTGTTCCGCTGTCGTTTAAACAATAACTATTTTTATATTTTGGTTCTGTTGTGTTTTTTTGTGATTTACTATGGAGATTAACCGACTGTCTCAGGATGAGTTGGCATATGAAATGCAGGTCCGAGGGCTTCCGGTGAAGAGTGTTGACGAGATGAGGAAGTCATTGAGGTCAGCTCGAGCTCTTTCACGCAGGGGCTCTTTAAATATTGAGATGGAGTGCCCTTTTTCTTTCGAGGAGGATGTGGAGGCTGTCAAGGCAAAACTTTTAGAGCTAAAAACCCTTCTTAAGAATCCTCCAAGTAATCCGAAGTCGTCGGAGTACTTGACGATTCTGACGAAGGTCGACTGGGCGTTAGAGCGATTAGGTAGGGTTCAGGCAGAATCTGAAGAGGAAGTTATAGAGATCAAGGAACTCAGGAATGAGTTATTGATCTTGCTGAGTAGCTTACCGGAGGAGGAAAGCGAAGAACGCAAGGTTCCTGAAAAGGAAAAATCGAGCACTTCAAAGGTGGTGCCTCGACTGCCGTCCCCTATACCCACTTCAGGCGGAAGGGTGGCGACAGGCGAGCCCATCCCAGAAGTACGCACAGAAACGGCAAATTTTCAAGTGGTTGAACGATCTACTGAGCGGATCGAGAAATGGGACGTTAAGTTTACTGGTGAGCGCTGTGGCTCATCAGTAAACGCATTCCTAGACACGGTCGAGGAGCTCCGATTTTGAATTTGAATTGTCCCGGATCTTAGATCAGGCGAATGGAATTTTTCGAGTCGAAGCATGTTGGCTTCGTTATCCGATTCTCGGGATTTATCGGAGATAGACAAGACACAGAAACAACAGTTAGGGGCACTTCTGGAAAGAGTTCTTAGGAGCATGCCTGAAGGCTTAGGGTGCACACACTTAGTGGAGCACAGAACTAAGACAAGTGCAGAGCCAATAAAGCAACGATATTGTCCAGTATCTCCGGCCGTCCAACAGCATATTGATAGGGAATTAGATGAAATGCTGAAGGATGACATAATAGAAAAGTCTAGTAGTCCGTGGGCCTCTCCAATTGTTATGATTAGGAAGAAGGAGAACACGTATAGGTTTTGCGTAGACTACAGAAAGTTAAATAAGGTAACAGAGAGGGATGCTTATCCACACCCTTATATTTCAGCGACGTTAGACAAGCTTAGGGACGCGAAGTTTCTGTCCTCTTTGGTCATTAAATCCGCATACTGGCAGATTCCAGTAGAGGAGAAGTCACGTCCCTTTACAGCCTTCACAGTCCCTGGTAGGGGCCTTTTCCAATTTAAGAGAACGCCACTTGATCTGCATAATGCACCAGCGACTTGGCAACGATTTATTGATACGGTGATTGGGGCCGACTTAGAACCAAATGTCTTCGTCTACCTGGATGACATAATCATCGTAACCAACTCCTTCGAACAACACCTGAAGTTATTGGAAGAGGTTTTTAAGCGTTTATGCGAGGCTGGGCTGAAGGTTAGTGAGCAAAAGTGTAACTTGTTTAGGGCGTCGTTGAAATTTTTAGGGTATATAGTGGACAGACATGGCTTGCATGTGGATCCTGAGAAGGTACAGAGTATGGTAGACATTCCAGCGCCCAAGAACGTTAAGGAAGTTAGAAGCTTTATCGGAACGGTTTCCTGGTATAGGAGATTCGTGCCAAACTTTGCTAGTTTGGTAAAACCGTTATCCGATTTGCTTAAAATGAGTAGGAAATTCTTCTGGAGTAACGAGTGTGAAGAAAGTTTTAGGAAGGCTAAGGAATGTTTAGTAGAGGCCCCCATCCTGCCGTGTCCGGATTTTACGAGGCCATTCGTGGTTCAGACGGATGCCTCGGATTTTGGGATTGGGGCTGTCCTTAGTCAGACGTTCGAGGAGGGCGAGAAGGTTATTAGTTACGTAGGTAGATCTTTGAATAGATGCGAAAAGAATTATTCTACCACCGAGAAGGAATGTTTAGCAGTTCTCTGGGCTATCGAGAAACTTAGACCATATCTAGAGGGAGTGAGATTCATGGTCATAACAGACCATTACTCGTTGATATGGTTGAGTAAGTTGAAGGATCCGGCAGGTAGGCTGGCACGTTGGGCTGTTCGGCTGTAGCAATTTGATTTTGTTATCATCCATCGGAAAGGCAAGGAACATGTTGTGCCTGATATGCTCTCGCGGAGTGTACTAGTAGTTTCTGGGATTTCAGAGCAGAGTTCCGATCTGTGGGTAACAAGGATGATGGAAAAGGTCGAGGCGAGGCCACTGTCATTTCCAGCGTGGCGTGTAGAGCAGGGAACTTTGTTCAAATTCGTTAAGGCAAACCACGTGATAGTTCACGATAACAACAGTGAATGGAAGAGAGTAGTTTCGAAGAAGGATAGGGCAAAGATTTTAGAGGAATGCCATGATCATCCTTTAGCAGGTCATATGGGGGTGAAGAAAACTTTTGGTAGGATAGGAGAAAATTATTATTGGCCAAAAATGAGGTCAGACATCACCAAGTACGTAAGAAATTGTAAGATTTGGCAAAAAGTGAAACCAGTTAACGACAAGCCGGCGGGTTTGATGACGGAAAGGAAAGGGGAAACCAATCCGTGGGAGATGTTGTGTGTGGATTAAGTTGGTCCACTTCCTAAGTCGAGTAGGGGTTTTATTTACATTCTCACCGTTGTCGATTATTTCACTAAATTTCGACTTTTATTTCCGCTGAGATCGGCAACCGCTAAATCTGTTTGTAAGGAGTTGGAGGATAACGTCTTTCTGTTGTTCGGGGTCCCAAAGTTCGTTGTTTGCGACAACGGGCCACAATTTAGGAGTAAGGAGTTAAAAACATTATGTGATGAGTATACGAACTGGTTGATGAAGATGGCAAGGTACGTGGAACATGGAATGTTAAAGACCTGAAGCCATATTACGAGGATCCTGAAGAAAGATCAGAAGACGAGCTTAGTCGCACAAGAAAAAGGAATTGTGCTAAGAGGAAATGAAAGCCCCGTGCTCTGTGATGTTCACTGGCGATCGCCAAGCGCGATCGAAATGAGGTAGTTGTTTCTTGTCTTTTTTTTTATTTTTCGTTCTCCTTTTTTGTGTTGTTTGAACCTGGGGAAAATGTATCTTGAATTACTTCGGCCTCTTACGAAAACCCAACTGCCTCTCTTCGGAGTAAAGGGTGACGTTTGTTACGTGCAAATTGCGCACGAAATCCTTGGTCCCCTCCATCCTACCAATTCTCACCCGTCCACCATTTTCGGCCTTTCAATCCAATTTTATTCCGTTGTATTCTTGAAGCAGTGGTCTCGTTAAGCGTTCCTGGATGGTTCCACCATTCAGTGCTTATTCCTTTCCACACGCTTCAAGGGAGCAAGAAAAGCAGGTACTTCGGAAGACAGAGCCCAACGGTCGGTTGGCAATCCTCTGTTGCGGATGGACCGTCCGCCAATGATGTAAATTAAATCAGCGACGAGTGAGACGAGCGACGATGAAGAAGAGAGTGAACTGCCCTAATATCTTGCCAACACCACCAGAGCATATATATCAACCTATAACATAAAGGACGAGTACACTACAAGATACATCATGAACACCGCACAGTTACCCAAACATAATCAGCACAACTTTCTACGACCATGAGCAGCGGTCAACGGACTGAAGGAGGTTCAGTCCAAATTCATCGATGGTCGAGAGCCCGACGTTTACACTTTATTATTTGTATGGGGTGGCACGTCATCGGCTAGTCCCTTTTCCCCAAATCTGCGTGAGATTCCACCGGGATAGCTAGCTTTCGCGGACTTAATAAAATAATAGGAATACGAGTGGGAACTCAGGCTTCTTCCTCCTCAGGAGTGTCCAACGTCCTCCGGAGTGTCTTTTCTTCCACGCTAAGTCCAACGCCAAGCGTTGTTTGATAAACTTCCTTTTCTTCTCATATTCCTTCTTCGCTTTTGTACTTTTCGCGATATTGTTTCGAATATTTCATTTTGCGTTCACTAGTACTCAATTGCTAGCGCATGCTGAGAACGTGGCACCAAGGTAAAGAGCGAACCTCGGGAATGCGTAACCCGATCCTCTGAACTGCCAGTTGCTGGAGGCGATTTCAGAGAGAGAGAGAGCCATTGCAAAAATGGAAAGAGCTGCTGCATAGCGGCGCTCAAGGAACGGTTGCATGCTTCAGAAAAAGAGCGCAGTACTGCACATAAAGCCGTCCTTGAATTGGTAATGGCTGAATAAGCGATAGGCCAATTTACAGAGAGAAGCTCTCGGTCGGTTAGGCAAAGTGCTGAGGCGAGTTCAGGACTTCTTGGTTGACTACGAGCGAGTGCGAACAAGCGCTGGTGTTTGAGGAGGTTTTTGTTGTGAATTAGTGAGTTATTTTTGAGCGGAAAGGTCCAGAAGGGACCAAGGAAAAATATAAGTGCGGAAAAGGAACGGGCTGAAGAGCAGGAGTAACAGGAAGAAGATTCAAGGAGGAATAGAAGGAAGGAACAGGAAGGAAGAGGTTATACTGGAGACGAGGAGTCAGCCTACGAAGGTATGTCCAGCAGACTTAGTGCAGGCTTTGTTCCTGCCACAAACTTCACGGAAATATTAGCAAACGACGCAACAAATATTTCAAAACCTTTGGTAATTTCACATCCCAGTTTCCAGAGCAACAATGAAGAGTATGACACCTTAAACAAATAGATAGCAGATCTTAAAAACAGCGAGGAACTGCCAGTTAATTCAATGAACCACGTTCACTACAGCATTTCTTACAGCCTGATTGGCGGCTTATTCATCACCATCGTGGCATATATAGTGTGGCAACGTAAAAGAAGAAGAGCCATAACGGCTCAGTAGGCCCCAGTACCTGCTACAAGGAGGTTTACAACTTCGGACTTCAACATATAAGCCAGCTCGGCCCGGCAGAATGTACAATTGCGTACATATGCACCTAACTGGAAACGGGCACCGCGGGAAACTTTTCATCATTTGATACCAGTTTTGGTCAGCGACGCCGAGCTAGCAGTAGTTCCCACGAATTTTGTATGGCCGCCAATCTTTTAAAAAAAAATTATTCAAATAACTTTAAATATACTTGCACCTACATACACACGCACTTTTGGTGCTTACATACGTATCTATGCACAAATATAGTTATGTCTAAGAAGTCCGAGTTAAATCATTTTTGGATGAAATAGAATCTACTTCAGTAGTAAGAGTGTGTGCTCTAACTCCACTACGCCAGAGAAGCCCCACCCGGAGAAGGGATTATTCCTTTATAATGAATATAACCACATATGTATATGTATAGTATATACGGATTCAGTATTAAGATTTTTGTTTCTCGTGAATGAAAAAGGCATATTAAATTATCATAAAGTATACATACCATCTATCTATAAATGTCCATATATATATATAATTTATTTAATGTTCATATTTGTATGTTAGTGAGGTGAAATTGGTATTATAAAATTAAGTGAAAATAGGAGTTAAATGTAAAGATTTCGTTTCCCCTGTCCGTTATTTTTCGCGGTTAGTTTTAAGTGCATAAATATATTACAAACACCTAAATAGAGCTCCCTCTAGGTGGGAAAACCGATAAGTTTAAATAGAATAATAAAGGTAATAAAAGATTTACCAGAGGTGCATAGTTCGCGGTGGGAGAAACAAAGTTTAGTTTTTTTTTTGTTTTTTTTTTTTGTTTTTGTTATCCCTCACACTTTTTAAGTTTTATTTGTTTTGCTGATGAAGAAAGGAAATAAATTGTGAATACTTTTGTTATGAAACGTGCGTGTTTTTACTACCATCAACCCCATGACAGCTTGATGGCTTCCTAAAGTGAAATTTTCAGGGGGTGCGGTGGGGTGACAAAAACCCCTCCAGCGATGGTGGAGTGACCTGGCTGCAGCATTAGTCCATGGGAAGTCCTAGTTAAGGCCGCCGGACTTCATGGGTTGGAGGCCAAAGGCCAACGCTGCCACATCATCTGCAGCGCCCTCAGAGTGGTGAACATCCGTCCGGTATATGGTGGAAAACAATAAGTAAGTGCTTTTGGCATGATTTATGTTTTTGTAGTAGGTTTAGTCGTTCTGCGGGGGCAAGAACCACCCCATTTCCGGCGA
Organism: Brachypalpus laphriformis; assembly: GCA_945910035.1. NCBI lineage: Eukaryota > Metazoa > Arthropoda > Insecta > Diptera > Syrphidae > Brachypalpus > Brachypalpus laphriformis. The sequence goes on from OX246754.1 coordinate 141,233,361, forward strand.
GTTGAGCTGTACATATAGCAAGTATGCCACGTCCCTCGTAGCCGTCACTCTTTCCTTTTCCGTTCCATCCAATCCTAAAGTCCCATCCACATCCTTTTTTCCTGTCCTTTTCAAATCCCAACTCCCAAAACCTTCCTCTAGCCTATTACAATATAAAAAAAAGAAGATTTCTTTGGAAATAAACAAGTAATCTAATACTTACATATTTTTTTTATCAAAATGCTTGTAATTAAATACACTATAAAAAGAAACGTTTATATATATACATTCCTTTCTATAAATTAAATTAGTATATTAGCAAACCTTAATAAAATAAAATATAAAACAAAACTAAATTTCATATTTTCTTTAACTCAGATGATGTTTTATAGCAGTAAGGTCTTTAAATGGAGTTTGACTTCCTAATAGATTTATTGACGAAACTAAAAAAGGCCCTAAATAGAGAATACACACAGGAACACGTCAACAAAATTAGAACAGAAATACAAACAGCTTGGACGAATACACTAGAGAACATAGACGAAGCTCAAGTGGAAAAAAGTAAAGAAATATTTGAAGCACTGCTGAAACAGATAAATTGCTATCTAAGAGTCAAACCCATGACAAGCATCAAAATGGCAAACTTCGACTTAATAACGGCCGCCAAAGCAATCCCAAATTTTTGATTGACAACAAGACGCTGGCAAATTTCCTAGGGATGATAGAATTTTATGCGGAAACATTGAAAGATGAAGAAGAGAGGCGAAAGTTATTTAATTTCATCAAAATCTTCAAAATATCAGAAGAAGTAAAGAACAGACTATTGACGAGCAATGAGCCAACTGACTTGAAAACATTAAAAAGTGCGCTCAAAAAGGCTTACAAATCCAATAAAAACCCACTGAATGTACAAAACGAAATTGCGTGAACGCGACAAGCAAACTATAAAGTAAGCGAATTCGCAGCACAAATCGAATCACTAATAACAGAATTAAATGAAATGCAAAAGCTGATCTAGAAGAAAAAGACAGAGAAATAAATAGGAAAGTCATTGTGAAATTGAATGACCAAATAGGTTTAAATGCATTTAAGAAAAGCCTCAATGAACACACCAGATCTGTCATCATGGCAGCAAGACCAAGCAACTTCTCAGAAGCAATGCAAATCGCTTCGGAGTAAGACACAGGTCCAAGTACAAATAATATCATGAATGTAAACATGGACCAAAATATACATGTAACTAGAAGGGGATTTGGACAAAATTGGAGAACAGGCAATACCACAATTTTTTTTTTTTTAATTTTAATACCACAAGAGGACGAAACAGTGCAAACACTTATAACAACAATAGATTCAGTAGAAACAATAATAGATCGTTCCAAGGGAGAAACAATAATCGATCGTTTCAAGGAAGAAACAATGATGGATCATTCCAACGAAGAAACTATGCACAATCGGAAAACGCGATGGTCCCCGGACGCCAAATACCGGGGAGACCACAACGAAGAAACTAACTCACTTAAGTAAAGATAATAATATGACAAACTTCATTAGGGTAAAGATAAAAGGAAACAATAAAGCAATAACACTGTTAGTAGACACGGGAGCAGATATATTAATATGCAAAAATAGCATAATAAACGAAAACAACATAGAATATAAAGAAATATGCCAAATCGCTGGGACCAAGGGTGTGTCAAATATTGAACTGTGCATTGAAGGCAAAAGTATTGGACACAGATTTCTCATTAAAGACGAAAAAGTAAATATAGCAGTAGATGGCATACTAGGTCGAGAATTTCTACTGAAATATAAATGTAAAATTGACTATAAAACGTGTACATTAACTATTCAGGATGATGAGGAGGAAATAACAATACCTATGAATATGAATATGAATATGGCTGGTCAAACGGTAGTGCATGCGATCATATGAAAACACAAGCGTTTTCACTCAGCTGAGGCCTACCAACTCCTACTCCCAACCTCCACGCGGTGACAGCCGGGTGCCTAGTACCTTAATCCAAGAAATGGGTAACCAATCCCGTTTGGCGGATTCTTGGTGGCAGCAGATGAGAGAGGTGGGGAAGAGTGTTCTCTTACTAGAGCACTTCTTCCTGTTGCAGGCGGCAGCGGACGAATTCCCTAGACGGAGTCAACGGTGGCGTCTATAGTTCCAGTTAGGTTGAACTTAGTGAATACCTTGCGCGAGCTGCTTTGACATATTCCGATCACAGGTCGGTAAGAAATTTCGAATGTTGGTCAGGACATCGGAACAGAGATGGTGGCGGTGGAGCCCTTAATGGGCCAACGGCAGCGCTCATACTCCCGTAGTGGACTACTGGCACCGGTGTAGCCAGCCACTCGTCCTAGGGGAATAATTAAGGAACTGGCCCTCCAGTTGGGGGTTGTGCCGTCGGAGTAACTTCCCTACCACGTAATCAATCCATCGTTCCGAAACAACCAAAAGCCTCCGATAAGGATGCCTCAATTAATGACGACCACAGCTAACGAAATAAGGACAACGACCTTCGGATCTGTATGTGGAATGTTCTGTCCCTTTACAGACCACGTGCAGCCGAACAACTAGCAGAGGCCCTAGACTGCTATAAAGCAGATATTACCGTCATCCAGGAAGTGCGATGGGATGAGCCGGGCAAAAAGAAGATGAAAAACTGTGACATCTACTACGGTGATTGCTACAGAGGCAGCAGGGAACGCTTATTCGGAAGCGGATTTGTCATACGCGGCAGACTTAGGCAAGAAGTCTTAAGTATTGGGGGATTTTAACGCCAAAATAGGAAAGGAGGACGTCTTTGGTAGGGCAGTCGGTAAGCATAGCCTACACGACACCACGTCTGATAATGGACTAAGGCTAATTGATTGTCACCATAGCAAGCACATGGCTTTCTCATCTCGATATTCATAAGCAGACATGGCGGTCCAATGATTATGCAACGATCAACCAAATTGATCATATTGCAATCGACGCAAGGCATGCCTCCAGTATTCTGGATGTCCGGTCCTTCCGAGCGGCCGACATAGACTCGGATCATTACCTTGTTGTAGCCAAGGTACGAATGCGGATATCCCAATCTGAGCAACAAAGAAGAATCACTGTGAGAAAATTGAACGTCGAAAAGCTACAATCGCAAGAGACCGCCAGACTCTTCGCTGAACGCGTATCCCGAAATCTCTCAATCAAACCTATGCCGCCAGCATAAAGTGCCTAAGACCAGTGGGAACCCTGCCAACATGCCATCAGAAACGCCGCGACTGATGTGCTGGGTCTCACTCGCCCACCACAGCGAAACCCCTGGTTTGACGAAGAATGCCGGCGAGTGCATTGCAGCAAAACAAGGGGCATACAAATCGGCGCTGCAAAGGAAAACGAGAGCTGCTCGTGAGCTCTACGAGCAAAAGAGACGGGAAGAACATCGGCTTCTCCAAAAGAAGAAGAAAGAGCATGAGAAGCGCGCGTTTGAGAATATCGAGAGTTAATACTCCAGGACCAATGTACGGAAGTTTTACCAAAAGATAAAAAGAACGTGTCAGAGGAGCAATACCCGTACAGAAACCTGTAGAGATGAAAATGGAAACCTCGTAGTAGAATCACAGTCGGTGCTGAGAATATGGAAAAACTACTTCTGCAGACTGTATAACGGCGACGAAGACCAGCATCCCGCTGTCAGGCAGAATAAACCATTCGACATGGACGATGATAGTCCAAATTTCAATCCACCTGACCAAAATGAAGTGAGGATAGCAATATCCAAGCTGAACTCAAACAAGGCTGCTGGACCTGACGGCTTACCGGCCGAACTTTTCAAGGCAGCTGGTAATGAATTGGTAGAGTGCATACACCAACTCATCTCCAAGAATTGGTCAGACGAGTGTATGCCTCATGAATGGAACCTCAGCATCGCTTGCCCGATCAACTGCGCCAACTATAGAGGCCTCAGTCTCCTGAACATCGCATACAAGATCTTTTCTGCGATATTGTGTGAACGCCTGAAACCTTTTATGAGCAGCCTGATTGGACCCTATCAGTGCGGTTTTAGCCCAGGAAAGTCCATCATCGATCAAATCTTCACGCTTCGGCAGATCTAGGAGAAAACCCAAGAATTCCAAATCGATACTCACCATCTCTTTATTGATTTCAAGGCCGCCTATGACAGCATATATAGAACTTTATAGAGCCATGTCTAGTTTTGACATCCCTGCCAAACTTGTTCGTCTGTGCAGGATGACGATGGAGAACGCTCGCTGCTCCATCAAGGTCGGTAATGACCTCACCGAAACATTTGATGTCAAAAAAAGTTTTAGACAAGGTGACTCGCTGTCATGTGACTTCTTTAACATTGTACTTGAACGGATTGTGCGGAACTCACAAGCCAACACCGGAGGCACAATCTATTACAAGTCTGTACAACTGCTTCCATACGCCGACGATGTAGACATTATCGGAAGAACTCAACGGGCTGTCACCGGTGCGTTTGCAAGCATTGAGGCAAAAGCGGCCAAAATGGGTGTAGCGACAAACGAGGGCAAAACCAGGTATGTGCTGTCAACAAGAAGGGAAACCCAACACCGACGAATTGGGCAACACGTCACATTGGGCAGCTATAACTTCAAGGTAGTAAGGGACTTTGTCCACCTTGGCTCTGCTATAAATTTTACAAATAAGATCAGTGCAGAAATCAATCGAACGCCCATCTCGAACAACTAAGGAGACTCTGTATAAGACCCTGATCGTCCCAGTCCTGCTTTACGGCGTTGAAACATGGACTTGATTAAAAGAAGTTGAAGATATCCTTGGTCGCTTCGAGAGAAAAATTCTTCGTAAGATGTTCGGTCCCGTTTGCGTTGACGGGAACTATACGAGCTGTACAGCGACATCGACCTGGTCAAAAAACTGCGTGTTGGACATCTGAGATGGCTAAGACATATCGAGCGAATGGACACTAACGCTCCGGCCCGCAGAGTCTTCGAATCTAACCCGGAGGGACGTCGCCGTAGAGGGAATCATCGCCGTAGGTGGCGCGCACAAGTTCAAGGGGACCTCGACCAACTTGGAGTGCGCAACTGGAGGCAATTAGCTAAAGACCGAGCTGAATGGAGAGGCTTGTTGGTTGAGGCCCAGGTTCACCCGAACTGTAGCGCCACCTAAGTAAGTAAGTATGAATATGAACATTAAAACGATAAACGGCATCATTACACTACCACCAAGAACATGAGTCATAACACAAGTCAAATTGGATCTGGAGGAAGATAGTGTAGTAATTGGCAAAGAAATAAAGAAGGGAGTATTCATAGCAAATACAATAGTACCATCGGAAGATGTAAAACATATTAAGCTACTAAATACACGAGAAACATTTGTTACAATAACGAACACTAGCATAGGCATTGAACTACTGAAAAATTACAACACATTCTCATATAAAGCATAGAACCATGAGAAAAGAGTACAAAGGGTAAAAGAGGAATTACAAATAGACAGCCTAGATAATGAAGCTAAGGAGTCTATCCTCAAAACTTGTGAGCAATTCTAAAACGTATTTCGTCTGGACGGAGAATTAATGTCTGTAAACAATTTTTACGAGCAACACATCTCTACAACCGACAAAACTCCTATCTATACATAAAATTACAGGATTCCAAACGTTCAACTACAAGATATTGACAACCAAGTTGCAGAATTAATTAGAAATGTCATAATTGCCCTTTCAATTCACCATTGCTAATAGTACCGAAAAAGAGTATCCGAGGAGAAAAACAATGGCGACTAGTAGTTGATTATAGATCACTAAACAAAAAAGTCGTAGATGACAAGTTCCCCTTAACAAAGTGGAAGATATACTCGACAAGCTAGGAAGGGCTAAATATTTCTCAACCTTGGACATGACAAGCTCATTCCATCAAATCAATCTGCATAGAAACGCACGGCCACTAACTGTATTTTCTACGGATAAGGGTCATTTTCAATTCAAAAGATTTCCTTTTGGGCTAAAAATTTCAACGAAAAGCTTTCAAAGAATGCTGTCTCTAGCACTAAGTGGACAACAAGACTCTGCTTTCTTGTACGTAGACGACGTAGTAGTGTTTGGGTCCAATTTAAGAGACCACAATGAGAAACTTATAAAGATTTTAGAAAGGTTACATTGTCACAACCTAAAGCTAAATCCAAAAAAATGTACCTTTCCGAAACCGGAAGTTGTATATCTTGGACATCTAATTACTGCGGAAGGTGTTCGCATAGATCCAAACAAGTACGAGGTAATCAAAAACTACCCAGTACCTAAGAATGCTGATGAGGTTAGGGGGTTTGTTGCAATCTGCAATTATTATAGACGGGTTATTCAAAGTTTCGCAGAATAAGCTAAGCCACTGAATAGCTTACTAAAGAAGAAGCAAATATTTTACTGGTCTGAAGAGTGCGAAAAAGCATTTACTGCCTTAAAACAAAACTAACTTCACCACCGATACTAAGTTACCCGGATTTCTCAAAACCTTTCATACTCACGACAGTTGCATCAAATTATGCGCTGGGAGCAGTTTTATCTCAGGGTGAAATAGGAGAGGATAAGCCAATAGCATATGCCAGCAAATCACTAAACAAACATGAACTAAACAAACCAGTGATAGAAAAAGAACTACTGGCAATACATAGGGGAATATAATTACCCCATCTATTTGGCAAAAAATTCATTGTCTACACAGACCATAGACCTTTAGTACATACATAAGTCTTTTTACACACAAAAATCCCTCTTTGAAACTGACAAGAATACGAGTAGACCTCATGGATTATGATTTCGAGATAGTGTTTAAGAAAGGAAAAATGAACACAAACGCTGACGCGTTGTCAAGAGTAAAGTTAGACTCGAATATGCTAATAGACATGATGCCGAAATGCAATATCAATTTTTTGACTAGAATGAAGAAAAGAGAAATGGAAGAAAAAACCAAAAAGAATATGGTAAATGATAACCGTGCGGGTACCACAAGCTCGAATGTGAAGACTGATCACCTCCAGGTTTGGGATGCGACATTAATATCAGACGTTAGGTACATGAAGAAATTGGAGTTTAGAATCATGATGAATAAGAAAGGGCGCCGATATAAAAATATTTTAGCAGCCAGCAACAGTTTAATTGCCGAATGTAGCAAAAAATCATCATTAAAGTTAAAATAGATTTTGAGGAAGCTAATATTCAAAGTGAGCAATTCAGATACAAAAAAGCTAGGCCTAGTGAATAATAGTAAAATATTTAAAAAACATAGCATGCAGGAATTTAAGAAAATATTTAACGAGCTGCAGGAAAGAAGTGAAAAAGATAAATGTGTAGATATAATATTGTACACACCTCCAAAGCGAATAACGGAAAAGCAAGAGATGCATGGATTGATAAAAGAATATCATGACTCACTTTACGGAGGGCATTGCGGAATTAGAAAATGCATTAATAGGCTAAAACAGATGTATGTGTGGAAAGATATAAATAAACAAGTAAAGAAAATCATTAACAATTGCCAAACATGTAGTAAAGCCAAAATAATAAAGCGTACAAGAGAAAAATTCATGATAACTGACACCCCCAGCACATCATTTGAAACAATTTCAGCAGACATAGTTGGACCACTGCGACCATCAAATAATTTCCGTTATATTCTAACGTTACAATATGAACTTACGAAATTTGTGGAAGCATTGCTATTAGAGTCAAAAGATGCGGTAACAGTAGCAAAAACAATAGTACACAAATTTATACTAAAATATGCTTGCTTTAAGAAGTTAAGAACAGCCAAAGATACGGAATTTACAAATGAACTCTTAAAAAGAGTATGTAGACTGCTGAACATTGGAAAGGTTCTATCAACACCTTTCCACCATGAGACGCTGGGATCCACTGAAAGGAATCACAGGGTATTAAATGAATATCTTATAACTATAGAAGGGCAAGAAAATTGGGCTGAACTTTTGCCGTATTATACTTATTATTATAACACAACTCCATATACCATCACACTATTCACACCATATGAGTTAGTTTACGAAAAGTTGTGTGCGCTACGATGCGAAGTATTAGATAATAACATTAAGGTATATGATATAGAAGACTATGCGAATGAACTTAAAGTTAAGTTAAGACATGCTCATAATAGAGCAAATGAATTGCTTATAAAAGAAAGAAATAAACGAACAATAAAACAAACAAATGTAAATGAAGCGAATTTTAAAATTAATGAATATGTATATGTAAAAGCAGGAAATAGAAAGAAATTAGTTAAGCCTTATAAAGGATAAGATTGTAGCTCAAAATGGACCCAATAGGACAATACTAATAGACAATAAAGAAAAAAAATTGCGCAATAATATTTTGATAAAATGTAAAGGCAACAACACTTAAATTAATAATATTTTATCATAATTTAATTGTAAATTAAATTAGTTCTTATTTTAAGAAATGCAAACTAATATTAATTTATTTTGTAGGGGAAGGTTGTAGTGTGGCATGAGTCAGTGACGCAACATCGGAAGCAAAACAAATAATCAAACGGTTGCTCACCTGGTGTTGGATGACGGCAAAGCGAGAAACGATTATAGGTCACTCGCTGGTCGTCACCCCTTGTGTAAATTTAATTGATTTGTTTTGCTTACCTTAGCGAAACACTGCCATGAGCAATTCGTTAATGTAGGGCATTCGAATTGTAGGTAGAAATAGCGTTAAAAAATAATAATGAACTCAGACTTGATTTGACTCTTTGCCTTTTCATTTCTCAGTTCTGCCAGCAATCGTATCGGCTCTGGACAGCCTTAATAAGTCTAACAATTAGGCATATATAGCAAATCCTTTACATTGTAAAGTAACAATCAGCAATGAAGAGAATGATAACCAACAAAGAATTGTAATACAATCTATTAATATGGATTCAGAAAATACCTTCAACTTAGCAGTAATACGGTATAAAATAATTATATACTCGCATATAATATTTTAATACTCGTAACTATGGTTGTTTCATGGGAAACAACCCACTAACGGGGGAGGCGTTATGTTAGAGATAACTAACAAAACGAAGAAATACCCTTGCCATCCATAAATAATAATCCAATGGACATCCTAAGTGTATTTCTAGGAATATCATAAAGGTAAGAAGCCGAAATGTGCCAACCACATGTTGCAGCCAAGAAGGACCCAAACAAAGTGTGATCACTTGAGTTTTATCAACGCAGCTGCAAGTCGTAAAATTGGTTATTTATGACCACCATAAATTAAAGGGATCGATACTACATATCAATCCTATGCATGTGGGAACATTTTTCGGTTCCCTTAAGTTAAGTTAGTTATAATTCAACAGCATATCCGTATAATACGAATCAGTGTTAGCTCCTAAGATCTTTGAAGTTAAAATAAATATATTTTTTTTATAAGAAAAGTGTCTTAGTAATTTATTTCGCGCGAAACCGGATGAAAGATTATGCTTAAATAGTAATATTTCGATGTATGGTACTTAAGCTAAGGCAAAGACCATATAACAACAAGATAGTGCACGTCATACGAAAAAAATGTTCCGAAATGTTTGTATGGGGTCGTATAACACGACCCCCAAGCTTTTCACAATATTTTCGCTCGCAAAAGTTCATTCGCTCTAAGAGCTTTAAGATATTTGTTGCTTTTTTTTCTTATTGAATGCCCTTTCGCAAAATAATAGAAGGAAAGGAAAAAAGATCGGCAGAAACTCGTTTTGTTATTGTTTTTCTTGTTTTTGTATTTTCTTGTGTGCGGTATGTATGTACATAGGTACATATCCATATACGCATTATCTTATGGGATTTCATTTTCTGTGAACTTGCAGTATCTCGTTTTGTTATTGTTTTTTTCTTTTGTATTTTCTTGTGTGCGGTATGTATGTATATAGGTACATATCCATATATGCATTATCTTATGGGATTTAATTTCCTGTGAACTTGCAGTATCATTTGTTTTTCTTTATACAGGTTGAAATTGTATCGATCCATACTTATAAATATATGTATTTTCAGTCTAGCCGGTTAAAGTTTTGACCTTTTTACTGGACTTGCGTTCATTTTTTTCAACCGCCCAAGAGCAATGCTTTCGAAGCAGAACTAAAATTAGAAATTCTGTCATTTTTATTTTATGCTCAAGGCATGAACTATCAGAACAAAACCAATCAGGTGTACTTTCCTTGCATTTTGCGATAGTTATTGCCTTTATGCCACTATTTCATTTCAGGACTAATAGTAAACACAGAATTATATATATATATATATATATATATAGGTTACATATCCAATAGGGCACTCACGCTCTTCAATTTTCTCCCTCTGAGAACAGATAACCCTATATTCTTATTTTTTTTATTTTTTTTTTATCTTTCTTCCTCGCTCGAGTTAAAGCTAACGTACTCGTAGAAACACGCGCATCGGTAAATGCATTGATATCATATTTTTTGTCCCTCGAGTTCAGGTTACCGTAGAAACACGCGCACCGGTAAATGTGCTGATTTCAAATATGAACGCACTGCATTCACACGGGAAAAAGGTGAATGAATGTGACAGCTGAGCTTGCAAAAATGAGTAGAATTAAAGTAGATATAAGCAAGTGGAAAAGATCCGCTTAAATTAGTCCGTAAGATATACTCGAAAATAAATGCTCGTTTCTTTTGCCGATAAATAAAAAGTTGTTTTTGTTCGTCCCTTTCGAGGAGAAATTTGTAAGTGGCGCAGTCGGTAGGATTCCTTAAATACTTGACGAATCCATACGAGAACGAACCTAAGTCGGGAATCAAGTGTAAATTGACGTCGGGCTAAGGAAAGTGAAAATCAAATCAAGCGCAAATCGACGTAGGAACTAGATAAAGCTGATATAAAATTAAATTAGTGACTAACGTGTACCAAGTCAAGTGTAAATTGACATTGGACCCAGAAAAGTGAATTCAAAATTAAGAAAAATAAGACTCTTATGTTTTAACAGAAAGAAATCGAGAACGAAATGAACGAGCAACTAGCGGACCGACTAACAGCTGTTCTAGAGGCATTAGCACTCCAAAATGCCGCACCAAGACCAAGCAGAGCAGTCTATTGGATGAAAGAAATCGCACACATCAAAGAATTTGATGGCGATAGGGAAAAGCTGACGCAATTCCTAACCATCGTGGAAACCCACATGAATGCAGTCGAAGCATCATTGAGAGGAGAACTGTGGCAAGCAATATACAACGCCAAAATCGTGGGAAGAGCGAAGGAACTGCTGATAAACAACCCCCAAGAAGAATGGACATCAGCGAGGGATCTTCTGAAACAGCACTTTCGACCTGTATGCAACTATAAAGACATATCAAGGAAGATTAGTAGTATAAAAGTAAGTTCTATTTATGACTTAAATTTAAAAATAGAAGACATAGTGAAAGAAATTAACAGTTTTGCAACTTATGAGGAAAACACACAAGAAACCAAACAGTCATTTTATGTACTTTTAGTGAATCGTATTAAACAAATAGTATCAGGGAATTTATCCAGAGATATTAAAGATGAATTTGATATACACAAAATCAAAGAAATCTTATATACATATGTAAGGTACGATAATAATAACATAGAGAAAGAATTTGCAACCCAGGATAGGCGAAGTTCAGCACAACCCAGCAATAGTTAACAGAACAATAGGAATTCTGGAAGTAACGGTCAGAACTATCATAGGCTAAATGCAGGGCAATATAGGGACCATAACCATAACCGACAAACGTCAGGACAATTTCGACAAAATTACAATTTTCAGCAAACACAACATAGACCTAACAACCAATACCAACATACGTCAGGACAATACAGACAAAATAACCACTTTCAACAAAGACAATACGGACACAATAATCACCACCAACAAGGGCAACCTATCTTTAACCCGCCAGGACAGTTTAGAAACGCTCGTCAACAACCACAACCAATGGAGGTAGGACAAATAGCTTTAAATAATCAGGCTAATATACGCGAAGAAGAGATACATAATTTAGAAGCAGAGTTTTTTCTGAACTAGGCCTCGGAGACAAAATCTTTTTAGACTTAACCATTGACGGAAAGAAATACAAAGGACTAATTGACACAGGCTCAACTATGAGTATCATAAATTCCAACTCAGTAGATTGTAGTAAATTTAAAGTATACGAAAGAATTAATATGAAACTCCAAACCATCAATAATGTTACCACAGAAGTAATAGATAGAATAATAACTATACTCTGTCCAACATAAATAGGCAGTACACGTCTTATGGGGAAGCTTTTTCAAAATCAGTAGCGTGCCATATTTTTCCACCATACTAAGTTGAAAGAAACCCCCCATAAAAAGTGTTTACCCGCCAGTGCATTTCCATTTACATCTGACATAAACTTTAGACGTCTTCTTTAGCGCACATCTGAGTGTGCACTGATTGGCTGTGGCCTGTGGCTGCTGCTATTCAACCCCCATTAAATTAATGTGCATTCAGAGTTACCAGTGTCCGTTTGGTAACTCGTTCAGTTTTTTTTCCTTGGGTTTCTGTTGAGGAGCTTTTGGTTTTAGAGCTTTGAAAAAAGTTCTTAATGATAAGTGTTATCGTGGAGATCTTGTTTTGATCTTTTGCATTTCTTTTAATGTGTGGAAAATACGTTAAAATGCAGTTACAAAATTGTAAGCTGTTTTCTTTAAGGAAAAAGTTTACTTGCGTAGGTTTTCGTAGCGCGCGGTCAGTTTTTTGATGTTAAGTGTATTTTTCTAAATTTGGATTGTGATACAAATGTGAAGTTAAGTGTTTTTATGTAAATTGTATTTTTAAAAGGTGTATTTTTTTTTTTTAGTTTTGTGCGCCTTTTATTTTACTTTCTTGGTGGTGTGGAAAAAGATAAATTTGTTTTATTTTTTATAAATAAAACAAATTAAATGAAAATTTCAATCTAAAAAAAAGGACGGTAACCCTACATAATATTCTTTCGGATTTTTACTAATTTGAAATGCTTAGTACGGAAACCCTGTAAGAGCTTTTGTTAGAATAGCACCTTACGACAAACAAAAGAGTGCGAATGAGAGACAAACATCCCTATCTTCCCTGTACTGCCAATTTATGTTGGACAGAGTATAGTATCCCTAAAGAATTTAATTTTAGCTCAAGAGGGGCCACAAGGTGGTATAAAAGGGATTTAGGTCAGAAACCATATGACATTCTCATAGGAATGGACCTTTTAGGTAAAATTGTCAAGACCTTCGATTTTGACAATAAACTCCTCATACTAAAAAATAATGCAAAAATTCCATTATATTCCGATAAGCCAAACGTAACTTTTGATTGCTTTGAACTTAAGGGAGACGGAAGAGAAGTAGATTTGAGTCATTTGAATAAAGAAGAGAAAAAAGAAATGCAAATATTGTTAGGACAGTTTAAACATTTAATATATCAGGAAGGTGATCAGTTAACTAACACAAATTCAATTGTCCATGAAATAAAAACAACAGTCGATCAACCCATTAACGCTAAACTCTATCGGCTACATCCGAAGCACGAGGAAGAAGTAAGGCGACAGGTAAAGGAGATGGAAGAACAGGGAATAATAAGAAAATCCAGTAGTAGGTATGCGTCACCTATTGTAATAGTGGCTAAAAAAATTGATAATTCGGGACAGCAGAAATTTCGTCTCTGTGTAGACTACAGGAAGTTAAATGAGATTACAATCGACGACAAGTACCCGTTACCAAATATTGACAGCATATTGGATAAACTGAGAAGAGCCCAGTACTTTTCATCGATTGATCTCGCAAAAGGTTACCATCAAATAAAGGTTCATCCCGCCGATATCGCTAAAACGGCGTTTGTAACGCCCAATGGACTCTAAGAATATCTTAGATTGCCTTTTGGGTTGAAAAACGCCCCGGTAACCTTTCAGAGGTTGATGAACGATATACTTAGAGACTACTTGAATAAAAGTTGTGTTGTCTACCTTGGCGACATCTTAATTTTCTCAACTAGCTTGAAAGAACATCTACAATCGTTAAAACTAATTTTCCAAAAACTTGCTGAAAATAATTTGAAAATTCAATTCGATAAATGTTCCTTTATGAACAAAAATATGGAATTTCTAGGGCATGTATTAACAGCAGAACGGATGAAACCCAACCCTAACAAGATTAAATGTATTCAGGAATACCCATTACCCAAGACAGAAAGACAGTTGAAAGGATTCCTAGGAGCTACAGGTTACTACAGAAAATTCGTCAAATATTCAAAGATAGCTCATCCAATGATTAAGTATTTAAAAAAAGACAAAAAGATTAACGTCAATGACCCGGAATATATTCAAGCTTTTGAAACCCTCAAACTAAACATTATTAGACACCCTATACTTAAATTCCCCGATTTTAATAAACCTTTTACATTATATACCGATGCAAGCAACTATGCTGTAGGGGCAGTCTTAATGCAAGAAGGCCAACCGGTGTGCTATGCATCAAGATCCCTAAATGATCACGAAAATAACTATTCCGTCACCGACAAGGAGTTCTTGGCGATCGTTTGGGCTGTAACTTACTATTGACCTTATTTATGGGGAAGAAAATTTAAAATCATCACTGACCATTTACCTATCAAATATCTAAATAAAAAATATACAGGGAAAGAATTTAGCCAGAGAAATCAGCGTTGGCTTTTAAAATTGCAGGAGTACCAGTACGACATTGAATACTTAAAAGGGAAAGAGAATAAGATAGCAGACTTCTTAAGCAGGATTCCAGAAGAAAATAGTGAAAATAATATAGCCGATCAGTCAGTAAATAACTTATCAGACAATGTAACAGTACATTCAGAAGAGGAGCCGCAATTAGATCACATACCTATTAAGGAAACGATAGTTAATAAATATAAAACTCAGGTTATATTATCAAATACTGCAGATAGAGAAATAGAAATCGTACATGGAAGAAGAATTATTTCTATCGATATGACTAGAGGAAAAGAATACTGGACAGATGCATTACGAAGGTACATTAGGCCAGGTATTACAGGAATATATATAGATTTATCGTACCATGAGTTTAATAAGATACAACAACTATTAATAGAGTTATTCAGTCATGATAAACAGATAAAATTTGTTAAAGCTACATTAAGGGCACGGGAAATAAAGAATTTAGAGGAAGCATAGAAACAAATTTCATTATACCACACCCAGGAAAGTCTTCATAGCGGAATTATAGAAACTTACCACAGCTTAAAAAACAAGATATATTACCCACATTTAATAAAAGAAATAACCAAGATCATAAATAACTGCAGAACATGTGTCGAGACCAAATACGAACGAAAACCAATCAAGGCGAAGTTTGAAATAAGTGAAACACCTACTAGGCCGAATCAAATACTCCACATGGACATATACTATTTCATGAAGCAAGCTTTTTTGACTCTGATCGATAAGTTAACTAAAAAGGCTTACGTGTATTATTTACCCAATAGAAATTGGACAATGAAAATAGAAACACTAGGAGAGCATTTTTCGAAATTTGGCAAACCAGAAAAAATTAACGCAGATAATGAATTTAAGACAGAAAATTTCAGGGAATTTTTAAGAGAACAACACGTAGAATTACATCACACTAAACCTAACACACATACAGGTAATAGTGACATAGAGAGGTTTCACTCAACATTAAAGGAGAAATTAGTAGCAATAAGAAATTTAGATCTAACCTTGATTCAAAAGATGCATAGGACAGTTAAGAATTATAATAATAGATATCATTCCACATTGAAAATGACACCTGAAGAAGCAATGTTCGCGGACATGGCAACTTTAGTGAAGCAAATAAAAATACAAAAAGAAGGTAAGATTAGGAAATTAAATCAGAACAGAGAAGAGTATGAAGAAACAAGGCAAGTTATACCAGTGAAAAATTATAAGCGTAATTATTATAAGAACCAACCTAGGTATAGATTAAAAGTATTAGAGAGAGAGCATCCCATTAATATAAAACGACCTCGAAAATTCGCAGATGACAATATTAGTGTACCTCATACTGACAGTACTGCTAACACATAAAACCACAGCAACATTGACAATAAGCAGACTAACAATAGGCAACGGGTATACAATTATCAACATGGGACAGACAGAAATAATCGAGGACGCCAAGACTATATTACATATCGTTAATACCAGGGAGATAAAGGAAACAGTCAATATATTAGAAGAAAATGGGAAAAAGCTAAAAATAGACAAGGACGTGGTTATAAGAAAAGAAATAGAAACTCTGTACGCAAAAATAACTGCAATAGAACCAGGAAGTAACTCAAGACAAAAACGAGGACTAGTCAACTTAATTGGCGCAACTCAAAAATGGCTTTTTGGAACAATGGACGACACCAACCGACAGGAAATAACAGATCACTTAAAAATAATAGAGGAAAATGAACAAAATACCATAGGAAATGTAAACAGGCAAGTTGAAATCAACTCTTACTTCAGCGACAGCATAAAACAGTTTAGGTATATCATAGAATCAGACAGAAAAGAACTAAATAGAGCATATGAAGAATTGGCAGGAAATGAGAAAAGATTCATACTTCAACAATTAAAATTAGACCAGTTAATGAAAATAAAAATGTTAGAAGAAAAAATAAATCAAATTATAGAGAATATAGCTGTTAAACCAAGTAAAATTCTACTTTCCGAATTTTGAACAAACTTTATTTGCCGTCTCAAACGGTTGTAGGATTTGTTAAAATTTCCTAGAAAAGGTAATACAATATTTAATTTTATGGTTATACATGAATGGGGTTTTCTTACGTTTAGTATTAAACTTAAGGCTTAACAACTGCAGGCTTCAGCGTTTTATTTTAAAAAGAAAGGTTAAATTTTGCTAACCAAAATTGCAAGCACAAAACGAATAATTCACAATAATTCAAAGGGCGCCATCCACTTAATAATAGGGTCGATGTTGCCAGGTTCGTCAACACCCCCCCCCGGTAAGTTGGAGCGTTAGTCCTGCTTACCCAAAACTTCAGAACCAGCTACATCCAATACCGCTAACTTTGAAACGGGTCGAACGTAGACTCCGGATTGTGTTCGAACAAGGGCACTTCTTATTTTGCCATCTCGACCTGCGTTGACCCCTAGTACGCGACCCTTGGGCCAAACATTTTTGGCATTCTTTTCATCCACAATTATGACTAAGTCGTTTACAGAAATTGGCTTCGCAGGCTGGAACCATTTAGTCCTTCTGGTGAGGCAAGTATTCGCGAATCCATTTTCGCCAGAAAGAATTGCTGAACTGCTCAGCCATCATCCAGTTTTGTTTAAGTATAACGCCCTCATCATTAATTTCTCCCAATGGCTTTGACCCGTTTGAGGAGCCCAACAAAAAATGATTGGGGGTTAGAGCTTCGTCATCATCGGTAGTAACTGGAACATATGTCAATGGACGAGAGTTGATGATGTTCTCAACTTCGGCCATCATCGTCAGCAGCAACTCATCACTTGGATTTCTGGTTAAAGTAATTTGTGCAAGCGTTTGTTTCACTGAGCGTACCAAACGTTCCCAGCAACCGCCCATGTGTGGCGCTGCTGGAGGAATGAATGACCATTTGACCCTTCCCTCACCTACGCCTTCAATTAGTTTCTTACCATCAATTTGTTCAACCGCCAACTGCAATTCTCGGCTAGCACCTCGAAAATTTGTACCATTGTCCGTATAGATTTTTATTGGCAATCCTCTTCTAGCGACAAATCGTTTCAAAGCCTGGATACACGAGCTGGTAGACAAAGAATGTGCGACCTCCACATGAATCGCTCTAACCGTCAAGCAGGTGAAAAGCACACCCCATCTTTTTTCCACGCAACGACCCAACGTTACAGACATCGGTCCAAAATAGTCTATGCCGACGTATGAGAAAGGCTTCGTAAACGTCTTCAGCCTTGCAGGCGGTAACTCCCCCATTATTGGTATCGATGGTTCAGCTTTCTTATTGCGACACTCTTGACAGCGACGTTGTATTTTCTTAACCATCACACGCAATGCGGGAATGTAAAATCGCTGACGAATTTCGTTTACGATGGTTTCGTTGTTTTGGTGTTTAAAATTTCGATGGTAATGATCGAGAATGAGATAAGTAATGTGGTGCTCCTGTGGTAGTACAACAGGCCTTTTGGTGTCGAGCCCCACGTCCATTGATGCATCTATTCGTCCAGAAACTCTCAACACTCCATTCCGATCTAGATGAGGTGACAGCTTATAAAGCACACTTGTCTTTGGTAGGATGACCTCCTCTAAAGTAGTCGCTGCATTAAGAATGCGTACTTCTTCACCAAATGCCTCTTTCTGTGCCTGCTTCCACAAAAAATGCTCAGCCTTATCGAGGAAATGTTGATAATGAAGATCTGAGTTCCTTTGTATATACAGCTCAGTGAACAAGTAAACTCTTGCCATCGTATTGAATAATTTTCTCCATTTTGAAAACTTACGGAAATCTATCACACAAGATTGATTAACTGTCGCATGATGAAATTGCTCAGCGATTTCGTCGTTCGTAAAGTCGGACTCGAGCTCACACCTAGGCCAGAATCGCTCTTCGAACCACAGGAAGTCAGGGCCTTTGTACCAATTACTTTGCGAAGAGAAGTCGAACTTCATCCGGGTCTTAGTAGCTTCATCGGCCACATTGAGCTTTGAAGGCACCCATTTCCACGATGCTGAGTCAGACTTCTCGAGAATTTCACCAATTCTCAACGAGACGAATTGCTGGAACTTGCGGCTAGGTGATCTGATCCAATAGATTACAGTTTTGGAGTCTGTCCAATAAACTTGCCGTGTAAACCTGATTGAATGGCTTTCAATTATTGTAGACGCAAGTCTGCTTCCAAGAACTGCTGCTTCGAATTCCATTCGCGGAATTGAAATGTGACGCAGAGGTGCCACTTTGGTTTTCGCAGCAATTAAACGGCACTCCAAACCTTCCCCAACCGAAACTCGGATATATGCTGCTGAGGCGAAAGCTTCCTCGCTGGCATCGCAAAATATGTGAAGTTCGATACTATCAGCGTTAGCAAGGTGGAGCACTGTTAAATAGGTGCGTGGAATTTTAATATTATTAATTTCAGGCAAAAGGCACAGCCACTTACTCCATATTGCAAAATGGTTAACATTTATTTGCTCATCCCAGGCAACACCGGATCTCCAAATTGCTTGTAGTAAAATTTTTAAGTTTATCAAAACGGTGGCGATTAACCCTAAAGGGTCATAAATTCTCATTAGTAATCGAAGAACTTCCCTCTTCGTTGGTTTTTGCTTACCGTTCATGACTTCAGCATTCATTCGATCACTGTTGAATACGAAAAAAAATTCATCACCTTTTGGTGACCACCATAATCCAAGCACCTTTTCAGCGTTTGACATAGGTATACTGGAATTCATACCAGCTTTGTGGTTTTCCAACTTCTCCACTGAACTTTGCGAATTGGACCGAAAATTTCGGATTTCGAATCCGCATTGACTGTGCACATAAATGACGTCCTTCGCAATTCTTACTGCCTCCTCTTCATTGTCGAAGCTTGCTATGAAATCTTCAACGTAATGAAATGAACGAAATGAAATTGGAGATTAAATTCTTCAGCGTTCCTATTTTTGATGTATTGTGCGCAGAATGGTGAGGACGTCGCACCGAAGGACATTACCTGAAGAACGTATATTTCAACTTTGTTGGTTTCCGCATTTCGCCAAAGGAATCGCTGCGCTTCTTGATCTTTCATTTTTATGCGGACCTGGTGGAACATTTCTTTTATGTCCGCACACAGGCCTACATTTCGGTCTCTAAATCTAAAAAAGAATTCCCAGAAGTGGTGAGGTAATATCTGGACCGGTTAACAAAACCGAATTAAGAGAAACGCCATTTACCTTCGACGCTGCGTCCCAGACGATGCGTAATTTGTTCGGTTTATTAGGGTTGAACACAGGAAAGATTGGTAGATACCAGGTTTTCCCCGTCTCCGCGTCTTTTGAATTGATTTTCCGAGCGTAACCTTTGCGTACATAATCGTCGATTAAATTATTAATTAATTCACGAAGATTCGGTTCTCTTACCAGTCGGTTCTCCAAGCATTGCAGACGACGTTGCGCATTCATAAAACTATTGGGCAATTTCAGATTTTGAATCTTCCAGAGCAATGGCACTTCGAAACGATTTCCAACTCTATTGGAATGAACATCGAGAATGTGCTTTGCCCTTTCTTCATCCGACGACATGAGTGAAACTTTTTTTGTCCCCATGTTTTCCACTGCAAAATACTCTTTCACACAGTCATTTAAGAATGTGTCATCCTCTTGGCAGCAGGCGCAAATATGAAGATGATAATTTGCACTTAAATTCTTCATCGACGTAGAGTCGCACGGCCCAAACACCACCCAGCCTAGTCGCGTTTTTGTTGCCACTGGTTCCCTTGCAGTTCCTTCTTTGGTGCGTAGTGGTATACCCAAATCCCAGTGCTTTAAACCTATTAACAGACGAGGTTTTGCATTTACAAATGAGCTTAATGGAATTCCCTTCAAATGTTTGTACCTTTCAGCTAATTTTGATGAATTAATTGTTTGCTGCGGTAGATCCAATTTATCCACTGTTCGCACTCCACTAATTGAATATTTTACTTTTAACTTGTCGACGGAAATCAAAACGTCAACCTTTCTTGAATTTAATTCTTCTCGAACTACATTTGACGTCCACTTCAGTTGCAGTGGTAGCGGCTTTCCTTCGATTCGCAAATCGTTTGCTAACTGCTCTTCCATCAATGTAGTCGACGATCCGTCGTCAAGAAAGGCAAAAGTTTTTATCCTTGTGCCATCTCCATACAATGTAACGGGTAATATTCTGAAAAGAATTGTGTTCTCTTTCGTTTGAGTGTGGCACAAGGACGATGGTGTTGGTGTGGCGGCACCCGATGTGGAAAAAACTTGACTGTCGTCGACAAGATCGGTTGCGGCGTCAACAGTTACAGTGTTACAAATCGGGGTAGCAGTCGTCCTTTCAATTGTGTGCGCATTTCCAACATTTGCTTGTGCGATTGTATTTTTGCTGTTATTATGAAGAAGCTTGTGGTGGCGGTATGAGCAGTCATTTACTCCGCACAGCTGATTCAATCGACATCGATTATTGTGGCGATAAAGGCATGTACGACAAAGTTGTTTTGCTTTTACAACAGACCAACGTTGCGGTAGGGTGTAGTCGAGAAATTCTTTGCATTTGTCAACAGAGGAACAGTTTTGATGGCAGATTTTGCATTTTTTGATGGGTAAATCTTTATGAATATGAAAGGATCGTTCCTGTCGTGATTTATGTTCTGATTTACTTTCTTGTACCAAAGGATTAGGCAGCAATACATCATTCGCCGCTCGACCAACGTCAAACAGCCATGAACTGAATTGGGAAATATTGACTTCAGTGAGTGTCCGCTTGTAGATGGACCAGTTAAGACGAAGTGGGGGTGGTAGCTTCTCCACTAATTCCTGTAGTAAAATCGGATTATTTAAATGCGAGGAACAACCACTCACTTCCATCGTAGCACAAATATTTTCGACATCTAGTGAGTATTTTACAAGTGAATCTAACTTGTCCGCCTTTGGTGGCGGATCATTCTTGAGTTTATTAAGCAATGTATTAATAATTATTTCAGGACGTCCGAGCATCATTTGTAATGTACTTAATATTCTTTGCACTTGACCTGGATGTGACAACCGGCAGCGTACAGCATCGAGCGCTTTTCCTTTAAGGCTGGCCCGAAGACGTCCCAAATTCTCTTCGTCCGAGAATCCGCAAATCCTTGTGCTACTGTGGAAGCAGCTTATAAATAAAGCCCAGTCTTCAGGATCTCCATTAAATTTGGGAAGATCTTTCGGTGTGGACTGACGGGCGGCCATTTGGCGTTGTGTCAATCTAGGTGCTTCGTGGAATTCGTCTAAAATTTACCGCCTACCTAAAAAATGGTTACTGGCGTTAACTGGTGTAGCTATCTGAGGAAAACTTTGATTTTTATCATGCAATAAAGTGTTGTTCTGTGGTAGTGGTGGATTTATTCCAATCCAGGTATTATTGAGCATGCTTTTATTTGGTACATCTGCTTTCAGTGTTGGGTTTCCCTGTCCGTTTTCCCATGTCAGCCAATTTTCCACGTGTTTTTTTGAAGTTGTGGGCTGTTCATCATCGCTGAGTTCGTTGTCGTCATCGTCGGATGTCATTTCCTCGAGAATTTGATATTTTTTCGCTAAATACTTTTCTTCCAGTAGCTTTTCTTCTTCTAAGCACTTCATTTGGAGTGATATCCTTCTGCTTGATAATATTTTTGAAGATTTCGAGAAGGCATTCTGAGTCTTTGAGGTTATCTGTATTACACCTTGAGAACTTGCTGCAATACCTTGTGAGGGTTGAGCTGCATTGTAAACGAATGGAGAATTATGTGGGGGTGGAGGAGCTCCTTGAACAGGGTGTGCAGCCAACTGTTCCACTTGGGCATGAACTAATGGTGAACCTGCTTGTGGAGGTGCACGAGGTGGAAATGGTGGAGGGGTTGGTGGTCTTAAACCGACATCTTGTGAAGCATTTAATGCTGTACTATTTTTTCCGACTGAATCGCTAGCAGAGACTGATTGCGGCGGTGTACGTTGCATTGACTGATATTTCTTATTTAAAGGCATAGGGGAAAGAATGGTTCAAAAGGTACTCACTTTGATTTCCAATAGTGTAGACACATGTGATGCTCGTGTTCCGACGTCAGTTGGTTTATTTTATGGATTATCTGGCGATATTCCTCTTAAGGCGTCTCTAACGCTGATCCTGGTGATCTTCTGATAATCCTTTTACTGCGTCTCTAACGCTGATCTTGGTGATCTTGTTTATCGAGTAAACGAAATTTTAATTTGTTAAACCAAGTAAAATTCTACTTTCCGAATTTTGAACAAACTTTATTTGCCGTCTCAAACGGTTGTAGGATATTTATTTTTAATTTTATTTATTTAATTTTATGGTTATACATGAATGGGGTTTTCTTACGTTTAGTATTAAACTTAAGGCTTAACAACTGCACGCTTCAGCGTTTTATTTTAAAAAGAAAGGTTAGATTTTGCTAACCAAAATGGCAAGCACAAAACGAATAATTCACAATAATTCAAAGGGCGCCATCTACTTAATAATAGGGTCGATGTTGCCAGGTTCGTCAACAATAGCCTTAGTTAAGCATGGATTAGTTCACCCCAGCATGTTGATAGCGACGGAAAGTAACGAAACAAAACTAGACTTTTATAAATTAAAAAACGTGAAGGTAGGACTTTTAAAATATAACACAGATACATTTGTACTAGCTATAAAAATTCCAGATAAATACCAATTAGTAGATTTAAAACTTATTATTGCAATACCAACAGAAAACAGAACAGAAATTATAATAAATGATCAATATATCGTAGAAATCAATCAAACAAAGTACAAGTATGACAATAAAATTCAATATGAAAATGATTTAAAACCCATAAGCAATTGTATTACAGACAAAAATTGTAAACTTAAAGAAAATACATTGATTGAAGTTAGGAAAATAGATGATAGTACCATTATTTGCAAGAATATGAAAGAACAAGAAATTATAAATCAATGTGACGATCGAAAAATCAGATTAAATGGAAATTACTTGATAGTTATTAAAAACTGTTCGATAACAATAATGAATGAAACATTTAGTAATATTAATATAGAGTTTAAAGAAAGATTTTATTACACTGAAGAAATAAACTATAATTTTACAAAACAACCGAATTTTGAAGATATTGTACTTAAAAATATTGCAAATGTGGAACATATTAAGTTACTGAAATTTCTTAAAAATGTTAATTATATTACAAGCTCAACGGTCCTATTCATCCTCGTCATTGTTATAGCAGCGATTTTCAAATTGAAGCGTAGAAACGAAAAATTAAAAATATCTATTAAAACTTTGGGTCAAGAAACTTCAGTACCCTATAAAATTCAGAAGAATTTCAATCAAAAGGGGGGAGAGGTTACATATCCAATAGGGCACTCACGCTCTTCAATTTTCTCCCTCTGAGAACAGATAACCCTATATTCTTATTTTTTTTTATTTTTTTTTATCTTTCTTCCTCGCTCGAGTTAAAGCTAACGTACTCGTAGAAACACGCGCATCGGTAAATGCATTGATATCATATTTTTTGTCCCTCGAGTTCAGGTTACCGTAGAAACACGCGCACCGGTAAATGTGCTGATTTCAAATATGAACGCACTGCATTCACACGGGAAAAAGGTGAATGAATGTGACAGCTGAGCTTGCAAAAATGAGTAGAATTAAAGTAGATATAAGCAAGTGGAAAAGATCCGCTTAAGTTAGTCCGTAAGATATACTCGAAAATAAATGCTCGTTTCTTTTGCCGATAAATAAAAAGTTGTTTTTGTTCGTCCCTTTCGAGGAGAAATTTGTAAGTGGCGCAGTCGGTAGGATTCCTTAAATACTTGACGAATCCATACGAGAACGAACCTAAGTCGGGAATCAAGTGTAAATTGACGTCGGGCTAAGGAAAGTGAAAATCAAATCAAGCGCAAATTGACGTAGGAACTAGATAAAGCTGATATAAAATTAAATTAGTGACTAACGTGTACCAAGTCAAGTGTAAATTGACATTGGACCCAGAAAAGTGAATTCAAAATTAAGAAAAATAAGACTCTTATGTTTTAACAGAAAGAAATCGAGAACGAAATGAACGAGCAACTAGCGGACCGACTAACAGCTGTTCTAGAGGCATTAGCACTCCAAAATGCCGCACCAAGACCAAGCAGAGCAGTCTATTGGATGAAAGAAATCGCACACATCAAAGAATTTGATGGCGATAGGGAAAAGCTGACGCAATTCCTAACCATCGTGGAAACCCACATGAATGCAGTCGAAGCATCATTGAGAGGAGAACTGTGGCAAGCAATATACAACGCCAAAATCGTGGGAAGAGCGAAGGAACTGCTGATAAACAACCCCCAAGAAGAATGGACATTAGCGAGGGATCTTCTGAAACAGCACTTTCGACCTGTATGCAACTATAAAGACATATCAAGGAAGATTAGTAGTATAAAATTAAGTTCTATTTATGACTTAAATTTAAAAATAGAAGACATAGTGAAAGAAATTAACAGTTTTGCAACTTATGAGGAAAACACACAAGAAACCAAACAGTAATTTTATGTACTTTTAGTGAATCGTATTAAACAAATAGTATCAGGGAATTTATCCAGAGATATTAAAGATGAATTTGATATACACAAAATCAAAGAAATCTTATATACATATGTAAGGTACGATAATAATAACATAGAGAAAGAATTTGCAACCCAGGATAGGCGAAGTTCGGCACAACCCAGCAATAGTTATCAGAACAATAGGAATTCTGGAAGTAACGGTCAGAACTATCATAGGCTAAATGCAGGGCAATATAGGGACCATAACCATAATCGACAAACGTCAGGACAATTTCGACAAAATTACAATTTTCAGCAAACACAACATAGACCTAACAACCAATACCAACATACGTCAGGACAATACAGACAAAACAACTTCTGTTTGTTGGAGGAGATTTGAATGGACATGTCGGGAAATCAAACGAAGACTATGAAGACTGCCATGGAGGACTAGGATATGGCACCAGGAACCTTCCTGGTGAAGACATCCTAAGCATGTGCAAATCACACGGTCTTATCGTGTTAAATACCATGTTCATCAAACAAAGCCGACACCTGATCACTTACAGCAGTGGTGGAGATGAAACTCAGATTGACTACCATTTGGTATTCAGTTTCATGAAGCCTCGAGTAAAAGATTGCAAAGTGATCCTGGGAGAGGCAATCGCTCGACAACACCGTCTCCTGCTAACAGAAATTTTTATGAAAACACCAAAGAAAAGCAAACAAACAAGGGTCTCTGAGAAAATCAAGTGGTACAATCTGGACAAAGAAAAAGGCGAAGCTTTTGTTTTCGTAATGAAAAATTACCTCTCTCACACCATCAACGGAGCTGAGGATGAAGAGTGCAGAGCACAAAATATGTGGGATTCCCTACAGCGAACTTGCTTAAAGAAGGCCAAATCACTGCTAGGAGCTTCAAAAGGCCACCATCAACACGCCAAAGAAACATGGTGGTGGAGTGATGAAGCTAAGAAAGTGATAAATGAGAAGAAAGCGGCTTTCAAAGCTTGGTCAAAGTGCCCCTCTAATAATAGTGACGAAAAAGCTCGCCTCGAAATGGAATACAGATGCTGCAAGAAAAAAGCGAAGAAGAAGTGCGCTCAGCTTCAAGCAGAGAGTACGGAGGGCCTGTATCGGGAGCTGGAGAAAATATTTTCCCCGGTTGCTGACGCAAACCAGGCTATCCAGGAGCTGCGAAGACACAATATGAACAAGAGTGCCACTATCTTCAAAATAGCCGCCCAAGGAAGGAAGAATGCTCAGGAGATTCGTTCGCCAAAGTTCATTAGCAATGCTCATGGCCAGCTTCTTGTGGATGACGACAAAATTCTGCAGAGGTGGCGGCAGTATTGTGAAGAGCTTTTGAATGAACAGTTACCCCGGCTATACTTTCCAAGAGCCACCCCTAACTGTGAAGAAATACCCGACATTACAGTCGAAGAAGTTAGTGAGGCTGTCAAATACTCCAAAAAACGAAAAGCGATTGGGCCAGACGAAATACCCTCTGAGTTCTGGAAAAACATGGGAGATATCGTGTTCAGATGGCTCAGAATTCTCATCTCCAAATTCGTGAGAGGTGATCCAATGCCGAATGAATGGAGGGAAAGTTACCTTCTCCCTGTATTCAAAGGGAAGGGTGATACGCGAAACTGTGATAACTACCGTTCGATCAAGCTGATGTCACACACCATGAAGATCGTTGAGCGGGTATTAGGTGGCCGACTGCGAAAAATAATACGGCTATCTGATGATCAGTGCGGGTTTGTCTCGGGTAAATCAACCACTGATGCAATCCAAAGTATAAGGATCATAATGGAAAAACATCGTGATTCCTTAAGGGATTTGCATATTGTATTGGTTGACTTTGAAAAGGCATTCGACAGACAACCACGAGATCTGATATGGGTGGGCGCTAAGACATCGACGGGTTCCAGAAACCTATGTACAGATGATTATGGACATGTACGAAGGAGCAAAGACAAGAGTAAGATGCCCCGCTGGAGTAACCGAGAGTTCCCAATCAAAGTCGGGGTACACCAGGGAAGCGTTTTAAGTCCTTTGCTCTTTATTACAGTCCTTGATTATCTGCTTGAAGGTAAAGTGATGGACCCCAAGGTACATCAGTTATTCTTTGCTGACGATGGAGCCATCATAAGTGAGGATCCTACATCCCTGCAACGAGCACTTGATGTGTGGGTGGACGTTTTGGAGGGAAATGGGTATCGCATTAGTTCAAAAAAGACAGAGTGCTTGTGCTGCCCGTTCTCTGATCCACTCAGGCCTATTCCAGACATTTATTTGAATGGAACAGTGCTTCCCAAGTGCGAAAAGTTCAAATATCTGGGATCTATGATCAATAGCAAAGCAACTTGTGATGACGACATCAATCATCGAGTAAGCGTAGGGTGGATGAAGTGGCGAGAAAATTCCGCTATCTTCTGTGACAGAAAAATGCCCCCTAAGTTGAAAGGAAGGCTCTACACCGCAGTTGTACGTCCAGCGCTCACATACGGTTCACAATGTTGGACGATGTACAAAAAGTATGAGAGTAAATTAACGGCAGCTGAGATGAAGATGCTTCGCATGACAGCAGGAGCGACAAAGCTTGATCGAATAAGAAGTTCGAAGATCCGTGGAAGCTTTCACATCAAGGAAACCATCGTACAAAAAATAGAGCGTGACCGGCTCAGTTGGTATTGCCACGTTCAAAGAAGAGATCATTTGAACCCTGTTAAAAAGGCAATATCAATGCACGTTCCAAAGACATCGCGATGTAGGAAAGGCAGGCCTATAAACGCCTGGATCAGACAAATGCGACGACATCGGCATTTCATTGGCCTCAGTAACCGAGTGATCCAAAATCGGCAGGCCTGCCGATATTTTCTGAGGTCAAATAGGCGAACCCCACATGCGGATCAGTAGAAATGCGGTGAAGTGGGAGGGTTGTGATCCCTTGTTTTCGGATCATAGCCTCGCTGATAAAAGGAAGAAGAAGAAGAAGAAGAAGAATACAGACAAAATAACCACTTTCAACAAAAACAATACGGACACAATAATCACCACCAACAAGGGCAACCTATCTTTAACCCGCCAGGACAGTTTAGAAACGCTCGTCAACAACCACAACCACTGGAGGTAGGACAAATAGCTTTAAATAATCAGGCTAATATACGCGAAGAAGAGATACATAATTTAGAACCAGAGTTTTTTCTGAACTAGGCCTCGGAGACAAAATCTTTTTAGACTTAACCATTGACGGAAAGAAATACAAAGGACTAATTGACACAGGCTCAACTATGAGTATCATAAATTCCAACTCAGTAGATTGTAGTAAATTTAAAGTATACGAAAGAATTAATATGAAAATCCAAACCATCAATAATGTTACCACAGAAGTAATAGATAGAATAATAACTATACTCTGTCCAACATAAATTGGCAGTACACGTCTTATGGGGAAGCTTTTTCAAAATCAGTAGCGTGCCATATTTTTCCACCATACTAAGTTGAAAGAAACCCCCCATAAAAAGTGTTTACCCGCCAGTGCATTTCCATTTACATCTGACATAAACTTTAGACGTCTTCTTTAGCGCACATCTGAGTGTGCACTGATTGGCTGTGGCCTGTGACTGCTGCTATTCAACCCCCATTAAATTAATGTGCATTCAGAGTTACCAGTGTCCGTTTGGTAACTCGTTCAGTTTTTTTTCCTTGGGTTTCTGTTGAGGAGCTTTTGGTTTTAGAGCTTTGAAAAAAGTTCTTAATGATAAGTGTTATCGTGGAGATCTTGTTTTGATCTTTTGCATTTCTTTTAATGTGTGGAAAATACGTTAAAATGCAGTTACAAAATTGTAAGCTGTTTTCTTTAAGGAAAACGTTTACTTGCGTAGGTTTTCGTAGCGCGCGGTCAGTTTTTTGATGTTAAGTGTATTTTTCTAAATTTGGATTGTGATACAAATGTGAAGTTAAGTGTTTTTATGTAAATTGTATTTTTAAAAGGTGTATTTTTTTTTTTTAGTTTTGTGCGCCTTTTATTTTACTTTCTTGGTGGTGTGGAAAAAGATAAATTTGTTTTATTTTTTATAAATGAAAATTTCAATCTAAAAAAAAGGACGGTAACCCTACATAATATTCTTTCGGATTTTTACTAATTTGAAATGCTTAGTACGGAAACCCTGTAAGAGCTTTTGTTAGAATAGCACCTTACGACAAACAAAAAAGTGCGAATGAGAGACAAACATCCCTATCTTCCCTGTACTGCCAATTTATGTTGGACAGAGTATAGTATCCCTAAAGAATTTAATTTTAGCTCAAGAGGGGCCACAAGGTGGTATAAAAGGGATTTAGGTCAGAAACCATATGACATTCTCATAGGAATGGACCTTTTAGGTAAAATTGTCAAGACCTTCGATTTTGACAATAAACTCCTCATACTAAAAAATAATGCAAAAATTCCATTATATTCCGATAAGCCAAACGTAACTTTTGATTGCTTTGAACTTAAGGGAGACGGAAGAGAAGTAGATTTGAGTCATTTGAATAAAGAAGAGAAAAAAGAAATGCAAATATTGTTAGGACAGTTTAAACATTTAATATATCAGGAAGGTGATCAGTTAACTAACACAAATTCAATTGTCCATGAAATAAAAACAACAGTCGATCAACCCATTAACGCTAAACTCTATCGGCTACATCCGAAGCACGAGGAAGAAGTAAGGCGACAGGTAAAGGAGATGGAAGAACAGGGAATAATAAGAAAATCCAGTAGTAGGTATGCGTCACCTATTGTAATAGTGGCTAAAAAAATTGATAATTCGGGACAGCAGAAATTTCGT
The DNA here is from genome assembly GCA_945910035.1 of Brachypalpus laphriformis. Taxonomy (NCBI): domain Eukaryota; kingdom Metazoa; phylum Arthropoda; class Insecta; order Diptera; family Syrphidae; genus Brachypalpus; species Brachypalpus laphriformis. The sequence continues at coordinate 141,263,446 of OX246754.1, forward strand.
CTCTGTGTAGACTACAGGAAGTTAAATGAGATTACAATCGACGACAAGTACCCGTTACCAAATATTGACAGCATATTGGATAAACTGAGAAGAGCCCAGTACTTTTCATCGATTGATCTCGCAAAAGGTTACCATCAAATAAAGGTTCATCCCGCCGATATCGCTAAAACGGCGTTTGTAACGCCCAATGGACTCTAAGAATATCTTAGATTGCCTTTTGGGTTGAAAAACGCCCCGGCAACCTTTCAGAGGTTGATGAACGATATACTTAGAGACTACTTGAATAAAATTTGTGTTGTCTACCTTGGCGACATCTTAATTTTCTCAACTAGCTTGAAAGAACATCTACAATCGTTAAAACTAATTTTCCAAAAACTTGCTGAAAATAATTTGAAAATTCAATTCGATAAATGTTCCTTTTTGAACAAAAATATGGAATTTCTAGGGCATGTATTAAAAGCAGAACGGATGAAACCCAACCCTAACAAGATTAAATGTATTCAGGAATACCCATTACCCAAGACAGAAAGACAGTTGAAAGGATTCCTAGGAGCTACAGGTTACTACAGAAAATTCGTCAAATATTCAAAGATAGCTCATCCAATGATTAAGTATTTAAAAAAAGACAAAAAGATTAACGTCAATGACCCGGAATATATTCAAGCTTTTGAAACCCTCAAACTAAACATTATTAGACACCCTATACTTAAATTCCCCGATTTTAATAAACCTTTTACATTATATACCGATGCAAGCAACTATGCTGTAGGGGCAGTCTTAATGCAAGAAGGCCAACCGGTGTGCTATGCATCAAGATCCCTAAATGATCACGAAAATAACTATTCCGTCACCGACAAGGAGTTCTTGGCGATCGTTTGGGCTGTAACTTACTATAGACCTTATTTATGGGGAAGAAAATTTAAAATCATCACTGACCATTTACCTATCAAATATCTAAATAAAAAATATACAGGGAAAGAATTTAGCCAGAGAAATCAGCGTTGGCTTTTAAAATTGCAGGAGTACCAGTACGACATTGAATACTTAAAAGGGAAAGAGAATAAGATAGCAGACTTCTTAAGCAGGATTCCAGAAGAAAATAGTGAAAATAATATAGCCGATCAGTCAGTAAATAACTTATCAGACAATGTAACAGTACATTCAGAAGAGGAGCCGCAATTAGATCACATACCTATTAAGGAAACGATAGTTAATAAATATAAAACTCAGGTTATATTATCAAATACTGCAGATAGAGAAATAGAAATCGTACATGGAAGAAGAATTATTTCTATCGATATGACTAGAGGAAAAGAATACTGGACAGATGCATTACGAAGGTACATTAGGCCAGGTATTACAGGAATATATATAGATTTATCGTACCATGAGTTTAATAAGATACAACAACTATTAATAGAGTTATTCAGTCATGATAAACAGATAAAATTTGTTAAAGCTACATTAAGGGCACGGGAAATAAAGAATTTAGAGGAAGCATAGAAACAAATTTCATTATACCACACCCAGGAAAGTCTTCATAGCGAAATTATAGAAACTTACCACAGCTTAAAAAACAAGATATATTACCCACATTTAATAAAAGAAATAACCAAGATCATAAATAACTGCAGAACATGTGTCGAGACCAAATACGAACGAAAACCAATCAAGGCGAAGTTTGAAATAAGTGAAACACCTACTAGGCCGAATCAAATACTCCACATGGACATATACTATTTCATGAAGCAAGCTTTTTTGACTCTGATCGATAAGTTAACTAAAAAGGCTTACGTGTATTATTTACCCAATAGAAATTGGACAAAGAAAATAGAAACACTAGGAGAGCATTTTTCGAAATTTGGCAAACCAGAAAAAATTAACGCAGATAATGAATTTAAGACAGAAAATTTCAGGGAATTTTTAAGAGAACAACACGTAGAATTACATCACACTAAACCTAACACACATACAGGTAATAGTGACATAGAGAGGTTTCACTCAGCATTAAAGGAGAAATTAGTAGCAATAAGAAATTTAGATCTAACCTTGATTCAAAAGATGCATAGGACAGTTAAGAATTATAATAATAGATATCATTCCACATTGAAAATGACACCTGAAGAAGCAATGTTCGCGGACATGGCAACTTTAGTGAAGCAAATAAAAATACAAAAAGAAGGTAAGATTAGGAAATTAAATCAGAACAGAGAAGAGTATGAAGAAACAAGGCAAGTTATACCAGTGAAAAATTATAAGCATAATTATTATAAGAACCAACCTAGGTATAGATTAAAAGTATTAGAGAGAGAGCATCCCATTAATATAAAACGACCTCGAAAATTCGCAGATGACAATATTAGTGTACCTCATACTGACAGTACTGCTAACACATAAAATCACAGCAACATTGACAATAAGCAGACTAACAATAGGCAACGGGTATACAATTATCAACATGGGACAGACAGAAATAATCGAGGACGCCAAGACTATATTACATATCGTTAATACCAGGGAGATAAAGGAAACAGTCAATATATTAGAAGAAAATGGGAAAAAGCTAAAAATAGACAAGGACGTGGTTATAAGAAAAGAAATAGAAACTCTGTACGCAAAAATAACTGCAACAGAACCAGGAAGTAACTCAAGACAAAAACGAGGACTAGTCAACTTAATTGGCCCAACTCAAAAATGGCTTTTTGGAACAATGGACGACACCAACCGACAGGAAATAACAGATCACTTAAAAATAATAGAGGAAAATGAACAAAATACCATAGGAAATGTAAACAGGCAAGTTGAAATCAACTCTTACTTCAGCGACAGCATAAAACAGTTTAGGTATATCATAGAATCAGACAGAAAAGAACTAAATAGAGCATATGAAGAATTGGCAGGAAATGAGAAAAGATTCATACTACAACAATTAAAATTAGACCAGTTAATGAAAATAAAAATGTTAGAAGAAAAAATAAATCAAATTATAGACAATATAGCTGTTAAACCAAGTAAAATTCTACTTTCCGAATTTTGAACAAACTTTATTTGCCGTCTCAAACGGTTGTAGGATTTGTTAAAATTTCTTAGAAAAGGTAATACAATATTTAATTTTATGGTTATACATGAATGGGGTTTTCTTACGTTTAGTATTAAACTTAAGGCTTAACAACTGCAGGCTTCAGCGTTTTATTTTAAAAAGAAAGGTTAGATTTTGCTAACCAAAATGGCAAGCACAAAACGAATAATTCACAATAATTCAAAGGGCGCCATCTACTTAATAATAGGGTCGATGTTGCCAGGTTCGTCAACAATAGCCTTAGTTAAGCATGGATTAGTTCACCCCAGCATGTTGATAGCGACGGAAAGTAACGAAACAAAACTAGACTTTTATAAATTAAAAAACGTGAAGGTAGGACTTTTAAAATATAACACAGATACATTTGTACTAGCTATAAAAATTCCAGATAAATACCAATTAGTAGATTTAAAACTTATTATTGCAATACCAACAGAAAACAGAACAGAAATTATAATAAATGATCAATATATCGTAGAAATCAATCAAACAAAGTACAAGTATGACAATAAAATTCAATATGAAAATGATTTAAAACCCATAAGCAATTGTATTACAGACAAAAATTGTAAACTTAAAGAAAATACATTGATTGAAGTTAGGAAAATAGATGATAGTACCATTATTTGCAAGAATATGAAAGAACAAGAAATTATAAATCAATGTGACGATCGAAAAATCAGATTAAATGGAAATTACTTGATAGTTATTAAAAACTGTTCGATAACAATAATGAATGAAACATTTAGTAATATTAATATAGAGTTTAAAGAAAGATTTTATTACACTGAAGAAATAAACTATAATTTTACAAAACAACCGAATTTTGAAGATATTGTACTTAAAAATATTGCAAATGTGGAACATATTAAGTTACTGAAATTTCTTAAAAATGTTAATTATATTACAAGCTCAACGGTCCTATTCATTCTCGTCATTGTTATAGCAGCGATTTTCAAATTGAAGCGTAGAAACGAAAAATTAAAAATATCTATTAAAACTTTGGGTCAAGAAACTTCAGTACCCTATAAAATTCAGAAGAATTTCAATCAAAAGGGGGGAGAGGTTACATATCCAATAGGGCACTCACGCTCTTCAATTTTCTCCCTCTGAGAACAGATAACCCTATATTCTTATTTTTTTTATTTTTTTTTATCTTTCTTCCTCGCTCGAGTTAAAGCTAACGTACTCGTAGAAACACGCGCATCGGTAAATGCATTGATATCATATTTTTTGTCCCTCGAGTTCAGGTTACCGTAGAAACACGCGCACCGGTAAATGTGCTGATTTCAAATATGAACGCACTGCATTCACACGGGAAAAAGGTGAATGAATGTGACAGCTGAGCTTGCAAAAATGAATAGAATTAAAGTAGATATAAGCAAGTGGAAAGATCCGCTTAAGTTAGTCCGTAAGATATACTCGAAAATAAATGCTCGTTTCTTTTGCCGATAAATAAAAAGTTTTTTTTTTTTCGTCCCTTTCGAGGAGAAATTTGTAAGTTATATAAATAAATAAATCATGAATGAAAGCGTATCGCAAAATAAAGATCCACAAACCAGAAGCCAGAAAAATAAAAAAAATCGTGTGCTATTTACATTTATTCATCCCTACTCCGGCTACTCATCATACACATATAGGTTGAAGTGGTTGCTGCGGCAATGAAAAAATAGTTCCATATGCTTCGGTTGGCGATATACACACAATCTAAAAAAGTGGAAAAAGCTTTTGTCTCTCTGAATATGATCACCTCTTCTTCCCGACTGCCCGTGCCTGGGAGAGCTTTTTACTTTTCATCAATTTGAAGTGCCTGTTGCACTATCTTGGTATTATATGGTCTTTGGCTAAGGTCTGTAAAAGTTTTTTTTTTTTCGATAGACTGCGCTTCTGTGAATTCAATTGGACTACGAAAAAATGGTTAAGTCTATAATATACAACTGAAAAGTTTGCTCCACGTTGTAGGCGCCAAAAATGTATGGTGGGAGATTTTTCCAACCACGCGATTAAACAATTTGCATTCACTTGCAGGAAAAATTTAATCGACGAGAAATGCAAAGTCTTCTGCGATGCAAGAACTACTGCCAACGAAATGGAAACATATCTAACGCAACCTTTGTGATTAGCGGAACCAATGAAACAACCGTGATCTTCGATAGTACGATACAATCTGTTTTATTTCTCAGCATGACCTTATATAACATTTAGTTTTGGAGAATTCTACTAATGTTGAACAAAAAAATATGCCGTTTTCTAATTATCTTGGCGGTAAGTTTACAATATTGTAGAGTTTCAAAAAAGTGTTATACAATTTTTAATCAATTTGAGTAGTATTCTTGAATGATCTATTGGGTTTGTCTCGGGTAAATCAACCACAGATGCAATCCAAAGTATAAGGATCATAATGGAAAAACATCGTGATTCCTTAAGGGATTTGCATATTGTATTGGTTGACTTTGAAAAGGCATTCGACAGACAACCACGAGATCTGATATGGGTGGCGCTAAGACATCGAGGGGTTCCAGAAACCTATGTACAGATGATTATGGACATGTACGAAGGAGCAAAGACAAAAGTAAGATGCCCCGCTGGAGTAACCGAAGAGTTCCGAATCAAAGTCGGGGTGCACCAGGGAAGCGTTTTTAGTCCTTTGCTCTTTATTACAGTCCTTGATTATCTGCTTGAAGGTAAAGTGATGGACCCCAAGGTACATCAGTTATTCTTTGCTGACGATGGAGCCATCATAAGTGAGGATCCTACATCCCTGCAACGAGCACTTGATGTGTGGGTGGACGTTTTGGAGGGAAATGGGTATCGCATTAGTTCAAAAAAGACAGAGTGCTTGTGCTGCCCGTTCTCTGATCCACTCAGGCCTATTCCAGACATTTATTTGAATGGAACAGTGCTTCCCAAGTGCGAAAAGTTCAAATATCTGGGATCTATGATCAATAGCAAAGCAACTTGTGATGACGACATCAATCATCGTGTAAGCGTAGGGTGGATGAAGTGGCGAGAAAATTCCGCTATCTTCTGTGACAGAAAAATGCCCCCTAAGTTGAAAGGAAGGCTCTACACCGCAGTTGTACGTCCAGCGCTCACATACGGTTCACAATGTTGGACGATGTACAAAAAGTATGAGAGTAAATTAACGGCAGCTGAGATGAAGATGCTTCGCATGACAGCAGGAGTGACAAAGCTTGATCGAATAAGAAGTTCGAAGATCCGTGGAAGCTTTCACATCAAGGAAACCATCGTACCAAAATTAGAGCGCGACCGGCTCAGCTGGTATTGCCACGTTCAAAGAAGAGATCATTTGAACCCTGTAAAAAAGGCAATATCTATGCACGTTCCAAAGACATCGCGATGTTGGAAAGGCAGGCCTATAAACGCCTGGATCAGACAAATGCGACGACATCGGCATTTCATTGGCCTCAGTAACCGAGTGATCCAAAATCGGCAGGCCTGCCGATATTTTCTGAGGTCAAATAGGCGAACCCCACAGGCGGATCAGTAGAAATGCGGTGAAGTGGGAGGGTTGTGATCCCTAGTTTTCGGATCATAACCTCGCTGATAAAAGGAAGAAGATTCTTGAATGATCTATTTTGTTGAAAGTACCTCTGTGGGTTTCAGATCTGTTGACGAGCGTATTGCCTGATTGTATGTCTTGGTAGCGCGTAGAAATAGTTCAGTCGGGTCTAATAGTTCATGTTGTTTCTTTAGACACCTCGCTAATTCCCGTAGCACTTGTCCATTAGTTGTGCTATGGTTTGAAGGCCTAAAATATAATGGTATACCAGTTCTCTTCATCATTGATGCGAATGGTGCTGATGTGAACGTTGGGTCTTTATCACATATGATTCGTGTGCAATCTGCAAAAGTTTGTAAAAGCTCTAATACATTCAACTGCATACCTTGTCTGTTGTTAAGTATTTTCATGAGTAAAAATTTGGAGTATGTGTCAATGAATGTCAGTACTTTGAGTTTTTTGGCGCACATTACGCCTTTGTGTAGGCATTCCCCCTTCTTTTTCGGAATTGGTGCCTCACCAATGGGTTGTTTAATAGGGTGGCCATTATATTTATTTGTATTGCATGTCGCAATTTTTTTCGTGTTGTTTGAATTCCTTTGCCATGTTTAGCCAATAGTATTTGTTCTGTAATCTGCGCACCACTTGGGCAAACATCAACACATCACGCTATTATTGATTTATAAACTGTTTTTTCTTATCTCAATTTGGTCTTGATTTCTCTCAGTGCTTAATTCTAACGCTTGATTTTTTATATATAACTTTGCTTAAATATTACTCATACTGTAAGGTAATTGTAACTCTCTAACTCTCTAACTCTAGTTCATTCTATGTTATACAGTTCACTTTTTTTCTATGGTATACGTATACTGGCTTTGTATTAATCATGTGTGGCTCGGTCTCTTTTGCTGCTGGCCGTCGACCGCGTAACATCTAAATCCGAATATTAAAATTAAGTTCATTGTTCAGTTTTGGTTTTTTTGATATGAACTTTTTCATTTCCGCACAAAACAGTATTGGTTTATTATTAGACTCATATTCTCTCGGTGATTTCTATGATCTCTATTGTGTGTCTGCTGTATGATAGCATCCTGATGGCCTTTGTGTATGACATCATTTGCGAAGTATCTTGCCTGTATGAACTTGTTAGTAAAATTATTCTTGAGTGTCTATTTTATATCGTATACTACTCGTAGCTGACCAGTGCTCGCCTTGCTTCGCCCGCATTTTAGTTGACGTTTATTTAATTATCTTAATAATCTTAATCTTAAATACTATAAAAGCAAAATCGATTTTCCTTGTGAACACCGTTTCTCGAAAACTACTAGGCGTAGGTACTTGAAATTTTGCACAGTTATTCCTTATTTTGCCTAGATGCGAGGTAAGAAGGGATTTTCCGAAATTCAATGTCTAAGTGGCATAAAGGGGGTTGAGATCGAATTTTCCATCTGTAAATATTGATTCCACAGCCGTAGCTCAGTACTGGCTCTCCGGATTAAAAAAATAAAAGATAGGTGAATTTAGTATAAATTTAGGTGAATTTAGCCGCTGCTTCATTTAAAGTATAAAACATTCTTCTGCATTCTGCTAAAGCTGAGCAATGCTAAAAACAAATAATCAAATCATCGCCCACAATTTTCCTTCAGTGGAGACCACGGTCAGCAGTCATGCAGCAGTGGCTATCGTTGCAATAGTATGTGTGTGTTAGTGTATGGGAGCGCTACCCCATGATTATGTTTTGATCTTCAATGTGCGATCTCTTCTAGAGTTAAAATTGAAAAAAAAAAAACATTATCAGTGCCAAATCTAAGATATTGTAAATTTTATTAATTAAGATATCCATGCGCCGTCAAAACTTCATGCAATTAAGAGACTTGAGAATATACGTGTAGGTACATATGTGCATGCATATGCATGTGTAGACATAGAACTATTGCAATATTTTTCCATTTTGTTAGATGAAATGTTATTAATCGTTGGATTTGTCCATATTTTAGAATGTTTTAATAAATTCAAGATAAATTATTAACAGGGTGGCGTAGGCCGTATATTGAAAGTTGGATAGTCATACTTTGAGCACAGATAATAAACTTACTCAGATGTCGCATCCCCATACAAAAAAATTTTGATCTTTTTTACGATGAGCAAACAACGATGGGCAAACAAAAAGCTTTTCTGCTTCGCAAAGAAAAAAAAACCAAAAATTAATTTTCTGTGCGAAAAGCTTTTTCTTTTGCTTTGCGAAAAGCTTTCACCAACAGCGTAGAGTTTGTGACATACCCACAGCGAAATATATTTTTTGTTTTGTTTTGTATTCTCGTATTTTTTGGCCTGGCCTGCGACTTGGGCACGGTGTGGAACAGACAGAGCAGAAATATACCTACATATGTATGTACATATGTATGTTTACCTACATATGTATGTATGTACACATACATATGTATGTATGTATACCTACATATGTATGTATGTATACCTACATATGCCTGTACATTAAATTAGGGTAGGTTAAGATCAGGAATAATTTTAATGCGATCTGCGATGATGTTAAGAATTTGTAGGTACGGTACAAAAAATTTAAATAGTAGGTACTGTAGGTATTGTAGGCTAACTTAATTTTACTTTACTTTATTCATATGTACATACACTTAACAACATTCAGTTTCGTACGAACAGAATTTTTGCAAATTGTTCGGTATTTTCAAAAAAATATAAACCTTTTTCTAGCTTTAATGTTATTTTTTATTGAAGTGTAATATAAATACCAGGAATTATCAAAAATAAAATGGTAATTCAATAAAATAGAGAAAAATTAGGAATTAGTTCACATAAAGTAGAGTTTTTAAGGTACATTCAGTTTCGTACGAATTCTAAAAGTCAACATTTTTACGTCAAAAAAAAAAAATATATTAAAAATAATACGAAGTTGGATTTCTATCGTGCTTTAAAATAGTTACATGTCTATTTGGAATTGATGTAAACAGCTTTTTTGTAACATCGGATGGAATTTCATTCCACTCTTTCGAACTTAGCGCTTTAAGTTCCTTTTTATTTCTAACGGCATTTGTTTTCCTAATTTGTCTTTCCAAGTGCTCCCACAGATGCTCTATTGGATTGATATCTGGGCTCTTAGGGGTGTTTCAATGCATTTTGGGCAGTTATAAAGGAGCCAAAGACGAACGTCCAAAGCCATGTGCTTTGGGTCTTTGCTTGGTACAAGTGAAATGAGTTCTTAATGCCTAATTTCTTAGATGAAGGTTGTAGAGACTCTTTAAGAATGTTAAGATAAATTATTTTTTTCATATTCCTTTGAATAAAATTTAAAATTACAAACACCTCCATATACCATAGCACCCCAAACCATTACGCTTTGTACACCGTGTTTTACAGTCGCCGATAAGTTTTTCAAAAGATAAGCCTCGTTACGCCTGCGGTAAACTTTTTCTTGTTTTTTGTCGTTTTGGAAGAGTGAGAATTTACTTTCATCAACGAATATAACATTTTTCTAATAATCTAGCGACTTATATTTGTATGCTTTGGCGAAATTAAGCCTTTTTTGTTTTAACTTCGCTGACCAAAGAATTTTTGCGCCATACTCGTGAAAAGTAACCATTCTTTTTAAGCGTAAGTCCAATGCTGATTGGCTGTACATCAGTTCCGTTAAAATCAGCAAGCATTTTACATGATTCGACTGAAGACAACTTTAGATTTCTCTTTATTTCACGCAAAATAAATTTTTCAGAAGACATCGTCATTCTTCTGGGACCTTTGTTACTACATACATTCTCAATTCTTCCTTCCTCAAGGTAACGCTTATAAATATATTGTATCGTAACTTATGTAGCTGTAGCATTTTAGGTATTACGCCCAAAGATATTCCTTTCATTCGATGAAAAATTACCAAAGATAGTATATCTTCCGCTATGTTTTCACCCATTCAAAAAAATGAAATAATTTCACAAAAAAAACACACTGAACACAAAAGTACCTCAAATTCTTACCAAAATAGTATATTTTAAATAAAACAAACAATTTCAGTTCTAAAATGTTAACACTCCGAACTGAACAGGAGCTTAATTGCTTCGTACGAAACTGAATGTTTGCTCTGCATTCGAAGGATCTCACATAACACAGGCAAAATTTACAGTTAGATTTCTTTTCTAATTTTTTGTCTTCATTACTGTAAAGAATACAAGAAATAACATGATTTTAAGAACATCTATGAACGCATTTGAAATTCGTTTGTCCTGAATTAAGTGTCTTTTAGTAAAAACACGCTCCGTACGAAACTGAATGTTTCTAAGTGTATGTAGGTATGTACGTATTATAAGATTAAAGCTGAGACAAATAATTATGTTTATTTATTTCCTAATTGTTTGAATACATCTGTCTTTTACAAATCCTTGTGGCACTCCTACTCTCATTTGCAGTATGTTTGATGTTTGGTTCTTACATTTTACATAAAAGAAGAGGTCTGATAGGTAGCCATAGCCACTCTTTTATTATTTTTTGTTCATGCATGTTAAACAATAGGAAACAAAATCAACTCTGCTCTTTGCTTTTGCAAAATATTTTTGTCTTTAGACATTTACATAATACATATTAGAAGTACGATTTTTAGCTATTCACATTACCTGAACCAAAGTGGTTTCCAGGGGGCATGAACGCGGACGTGGCAGAATATTGACCCCCCACCACCGCCTTAGTTTTTTTTTCAAATATTTATACATTATGTACATATGTAAATATTTATTTTAGTTTACATATTCATTAAAATTTGCAAATTTGTTGTCTTTTGTTTTGGATTCCTTTTCTTGTTTATGCACTTGTCAATAAACCACTTACAATTTTTCCAAAGCAGAACTACCACAAGGAAATTGACTGTATCAATTTTGTGCGAATAACATTTGTTTGTCGTTTCAAACCAATCTGGATAGTGCAAATTTGTTTTTAGATACATTGATTCACTATATTTTTATTTATATGAAGTTTACATATTTTGAAGTACTTGTCTGATGGCCAGACAAGTATTGGATTTTCATTCGAGTGTTCATATTCTTTCAATTTGATCAATATTTCCGTGAGATCGAAATTGTTTTTGTCCTTTGTCATTTCTTTGACACAGTTCTCACAAACTGCATTCATTTTTTTAAGTGTTTTAAAAAAGCAGTAACATGCAAAATACCTGTTGGCTATGCCATTCATTTCTATCATTTTTATTGAAATCTTGTCTTTATCTGGTAATTTTATCGCTAGAAGTTCGGATTCACAATATTTGGCTAGATCGAATATGTTTTCATTTTTCTCTTGCTCCTGTGTTAGGACAATCTTTGTTTTATTTTCAGTATCCAACACAGCATTCCAATCTAACTGTAAATATTCAGAATCTTCTTCTTCACAATTGGAAAATTTTGACTTAAACAAAAATTTTAGAGCCATAATTTTGGCCAGTAATGAGCCAAATTCAGACGCGTTTGGATTATTATTATTAAAATTTCTTGCTCTTATTTTTGAACTTGTTAACATATATATGGTATAATGTAACTCACAGTAATCATTGAATAATTCTTTTTTCATCACTAAAATACTTTCAATTGTCATAATCTTTTAAAAATCGAATATTTGCGTCATTTCGAATAAGTGCAGGTCTTCCATTCAATAAATCAAATATTTTATTGATTTCATTTATAAATTCTGCTGTTGGTTGCGCTGTAATGCATTAATTCCGCTAGCCACGGATCTGCTAAGTACTTGTGCCGCTAGTTTCACATTAATTTTTTGTAATTCTGTGGGATCTATATGAGCATATTTTAGTTTTGGACACATTTTTGTGGTATTATTTCCTTCTGTATTATAGATATACTCAATTATTTTCCAGCTTACAACTCCATCCAGAGTTTGCAAGTCTGATCTTAAAAGATTGTTCCTTACACTTTTGATTAAATGTGGCACATCATACATTCCATTCACTTTTTTAAAGCTTTAATTTATTGAAAAGGCTTCGATTCGTAGGGCCTTGGTCACAGCAAATGCCTCTTACGTTTAGTCCCAGATTTCTACATATGTCAATACAGTTTTATACTTCAATTTTGAGCTGCTTTGTTGGTATATTGCTTGGAAAGGTCACATTTCGCACACAAATCTAATCTTTGATTTTCTCCATAATCAACGAAGCCCTCGATTATGTCTTTATGTTTGTTGTATGTTAAATTCGCCTGGATACTCATCTCATCAAAAATTAAAATGACTTCTTTGTCTTTTGGTTCCAATGTTAAAACCTTTTTTTTGTATTTCCTCAAAAACATTTTCGTTTAGACCAGGAGATCAACTTTTAAGTTTTATCCATCTATGCAATGAAGCTGGGTGTGGCAAGTGCAATTGCAGCTGATCGCGAAGAAAATTATATCCAGACGACGAGCGGAAAAATATACATTGGCAAATCCATCTTTCTTCTTGGGTAAATTGTCGTTTGCCTTGTGATAAAATGAGTTTGCAAAATGTTTCCGAATTTTTATTTATATCATGTACGAAATCTATTTTTTTTCCATTGTTTGCTTTTGATATTCTCTAAGCTGTGCCAAAGACCATATAATACCAAGATATTGCAACTGGCACTTCAAATTGATGAAAAGTAAAAAGCTCTCCCAGGCACGGGCAGTCGGGAAGAAAAGGTGATCATATTCAGAGAGACAAAAGCTTTTTCCACTTTTTTCAGATTGTGTGTATATCGCCAACCGAAGCATATGGAACTATTTTTTCATTGCCGCAGCAACCACTTCAACCTATGTGTGTATGATGAGTAGCCGGAGTAGGGATGAATAAATGTAAATAGCACACGATTTTTTTTATTTTTCTGGCTTCTGGTTTGTGGATCTTTATTTTGCGATACACTTTCATTCATGATTTATTTATTTATATATATATATATATATATATATATATATATATAATTCTGTGCTTACTAACAGTCCTGAAATGAAATAGTGGCATAACTATCGCAAAATGCAAGGAAAGTATACCTGATTGGTTTTGTTCTGATAGTTCATGCCTTGAGCATAAAATAAAAATGACAGAATTTCTTTTTTTTTTAGTTCTACTTCGAAAGCATTGCTCTTGGGCGGTTGAAAAAAATGAACGCAAGTCCAGTAAAAAGGTCAAAACTTTAACCGGCTAGACTGAAAATACATATATGTATATATAAGTATGGATCGATACAATTTCAACCTGTATGAAGAAAAACAAATGATACTGCAAGTTCACAGAAAATTAAATCCCATAAGATAATGCATATATGGATATGTAAGTACCTATGTATATACATACCGCACACAAGAAAATCGAAAATATTGTGAAAAGCTTGGGGGTCGTGTTATACGACCCCCCCATACAAACATTTCCGAACATTTTTTTTGTATGGCGTGCACTATCTTGTTGTTATATGGTCTTTGGCTGTGCTTTATATTTTTTTAGCCTGCGGTCTTTAATTGCCAGGATATTTCTGAATTTTAAACATTTTTTAGCTCTCTCTTTGAAGATTTTGTTAATTTTTTTCAGTCTACTTATATGTTGAATATAAAAAAATTGCTTTTTTGTGTTCGCTTCGCATTTCTTGCATACTGATTCTATGGAATCTATAGATCTGTTGCAGTCTATAAGTGCTGGTACTTTATTTAGTTCATCAATGGATATATCGGTACTCGTTTGCACTTTTAATCTTTTGTGTTTAGAGTAGTTTATTTTGGCTTTCTTAGAATCAAAAGCAAGTTCATTGTCATTAGATTCCAAACACATTTACTACTTTTCATAAAAAGTGTAGGAACAGTGTCGTGCTTTAATTTTTTATTTATTTTTTTTTAAAAAATTTCAAATCGAAATGTTTACTACAAATGTATGGTCGTTTATGATTTTCAACATTATCACGGGATTCTTCTGCCTGTGCTAGCCAGTCATTATATTTCTTAGTTCCCTTTTTAAGAAATCTAAGCATTTTCCTTTCTGGAAATCGGGCAGTTGTTGCATTGCAGCAAACAATAGCGCACTTTATTCGCCACTACCTTTCCTCTAAGTCGATTTTTTTTCGCAACTTTTTTGTATTTGTAAGTACCAAGGTACCTAATCAACCTGAAATAAATTTAAATAATATATTTTACCTTTCCTAGATTAACTCTTCAAAATGTTTACTGAACACACACAGTAAAATATCACTTTTCACTTCGAAAAAATACAATTTAGATACATATATTTTACCACACCACAGATCTACACAGATCGAAACTTCGGTCAATACAGCAAAATGAAAAGGGAAAATACGTACCTACATATAAATATATGTACATTCATATGTATGTATAAATGAAATTGTGTCTCGCAGTCGCAGGTCGCAGACGGTACAAAGAGTAACAAAGGAAAAAGCTTTTCGCACAGAAAATTTATTTTCCGTTTTTTTTCTTTGCGAAGCAGAAAGCTTTTTGTTTGCACATCGTTGTTTGCTCATCGCAAAAAAGATCAAAATTTTTTTTGTATGGGGATGCGACATCTGGGTAAGTTTGTTATCTGTGCTTTGAGTCTATTTCCCTATGTATTAAACAACAAATGGAAAGAAGTAAAATGTTGAAGATTACGCAGAAGAACACTAATACGGAAAAGTATTAAACCGCAAAAGTGGTGCACCTATGAAAACTAATTCGAAACGCAACTAAAAATATCAAAGCTGATTTGCAAATGTAGTTTTTTACTGTTGCTTTCTGATAAATTGCACCAACAGAAATAGTTGGGATACAAATTGTCGATGATTGCATTATTGGCAAGTGCTTTTTGGAAATAATTTCGGTTATATTGCGTTTAATCCTTATAAAACTTAAATTAAATCAACATAACAAATAATTCAAAGAATTGAAGTGAGTTAAAATAAGTTATCGTATATTGTGAAATTTTTGAAGTAAAGCTTCTTAGCTAAGAGTAATACTTTATCGAGTGTTACGAAAAAAAGTGAATTATGAAATGTGAACCCAGTATTTTTATTTTTTATTTCTGAATTTCTTGTTAAATAGAGTAGTGTTTAAGTTATATTTCAGGGCCAAGGGAAAGGTAAAGACAATCAGTATTGCCGTTTAAGTAAATTTAGGAGCGATAATAAAGTAAATAAGAAGTTTCACTCCCAACGCGTAAAAGTTTCATGCACCTTCCCTTTAATTTCCTTTCCATACTAATATATTTATTTAGGATAAGTAGATATTTTCACATATACATATGCATGTACATACTTATGCATTTACACTAATAAAAACGAGGTAAGTGTGAAAAAATGTTTTTCTCCTATTACTACTTGACAAAAGAATTCTTATGCAGTGTATGATTTTGATGAAAAATAATTATGGACGTGAATCAAGAAATTTGATTGATTGATGGTGGGAAGGTGCTTCACCATGTGGTGCTTGTGAGAGGGAATGGCGACTGCCTCTCTTCTTCCATATCTTACGGTGTGTATAGAACGGAAGTGATGGCATTCGAGGTGCGTCAGAAAGTTGTTGATTACGTCTCAGCAAATTGGAATAGGCTCGCAATTTTAACGGCAATGTGGAACAGCAACAATTATTCGACAAAAGAAGAGTATATTGCGGAAATTGGCTTATCTGGGACATTTGGTACAACTTCTGAGTTAGTGGCAGTGGGAGAAATTTTCCCTTATGAGATCCAGATATTTGGGAGTGGCATTATGTTTCGCAGTTTGGAGAGCCTGTAGAAGGTTACGTTGGCGGAGATTTCGATATTTTAATTCCAGCCGAAGAGCTAAGCACCACCTGCACGTCAAAGCATATAGCTTCGCTGCAAACCATACCAACATCCTTACCATCAAAACGGAATAGAGTAAGGGTTAATGACACCATACGCAGGACAAGAATTAGACAATCCACGGTCATATACCGCAAAAAAATGACCGAATTCTTAAAATCCACTCCTCAAGTTCGCAATCCAACAGATTCTAACGCCATTGAAATCAGGCAGTGGGAACACAAATCACTTTTAGCCTTTAATTATAATGCTTTTGTTGACTATCTCCGTGATAAAAATGTAAACTTTCGAAAATTGTCCAATATTTGTAGATGGTGCAAGGCCAAAAAGTGGAAAGATTAAAGTGTAGAAATGTGCTGTAACAGCGGCTAGGTACACCTGCCCCAATTTCAGATGCTGCCTGAACCTCTTCACTGATCATCATCCCCAGTCAGAGCATTTTCTTAATATGGTTAGAAAGTATAATGCTTGCTTTCAAATCACTTCTTTTAGAGCTAAGGAGGTTAGAGAGGGTAACTTCGTGCCAACATTTAAAGTTCAGGGGCAGGTCTACCATCGAATAGGGAGCTTACTACCAGCATCACAATATCAAGCTAAATATCTCTAGATTTATTTCGTTTGTGATGACGAAAAACAAAAGGATATTAGGTGCGGCTATTTCTCAGATGTTAGGCCTGGTCTGGTTTCTCAGCTGCAAAAAATGTTCCGCAATAACAATATATACGTGAAGGACTTCAAAACAGCAATAGACAGTGTTCCCAAAGGAACCGATTTCAAGGTTGTGATACATGCTGATAAGAAACCAGCAAATGCACACAATTGTTATTGTTGGACAGGCTTTCGAGAAAAGGGACATCGTACTTCAAAGCAGGGACAACAAGCTATCACGAATCTGTGAGACTCATAGTGCCTACGACGCCCTCCAGTATCCTCTTATATTTTGCCATGGTGAAGACGGCTACACTGTAAATAAACCTACGTGCGACCCAACTATACCAGCTGTTAATTTTTATTCCTACCGCATTATGGAGCGAGAAGAACAATACAATCATCTCCTTTATTTTCGCAACCTTTTTGACCAATTTTTGGTTGATATGTATGCCAAAATAGAAACTGAGAGACTAAATTTCATTAAGCACAACCAAACAAAATTAAGAGTAGAGAACTACATACTTCTGCGGTATGCCATGAAGAAAACTGATGCTCAAGTGACTAATCTTGTTAAAATGGTTGTATTACCATCGAGCTTCACTGGGGGACCACGATATATGTATGCACGAACGTACGCAGGTTGCATTGACAAACGTTCGCCATTATGGGAAACCAGACCTTTTCATAACATTTACGATTTTAACGTCGTATTTAGGACATTGCTCGTATGTTTTGTCGAGGAGCTCGTAGAAACACTCTTTGGCGGCAGGGTCTTTTTCTTCCGTGGGGGCATGAACACATATTAAACTTATTTAAGCGAATTTAACCTTGATCCGAATAGCCATAATACGCTCGCTCACTTGGCGGAGGGTGAAGACTTTTTGCCTAAAAATTAAGGAAATCTTACGATGACCCAAACGACGTAAGGATTGACAGAGCGCTAACTATGGCGTTACAAAGTCTGCAATCATATTTTAACACCCCGAATTTACACTTCGAACAATACGACGGGAACGCGAACTTTTTCCAAAGAATCCAAAATTACCCGAACCTGAAAAATATCACAGACAATACCAAAAAACGCTGCTGGTCAAACGGTAGTGCATGCGATCATATGAAAACACAAGCGTTTTCACTCAGCTGAGGCCTACCAACTCCTACTCTCAGCCTCCACGCGGTGACAGCCGGGTGCCTAGTACCTTAATCCAAGAAATGGGTAACCAACCCCGTTTGGCGGATTCTTGGTGGCAGCAGATGAGAGATGGGGGGAAGAGTGCTTTTCTCACTAGAGCGCTTCTTCCTGTTCCAGGCGGCAGCGGACGAATTCCCTAGACGGAGTCAACGGTGGCATCTATAGTTCCAGTTAGGTTGAACTTAGTGAACACCTTGCGCGAGCTGCTTCCACGTATTCGGATCACAGGTCGGTAAGGAATTTCCAATGTTGGTCAGGACATTGGAATAGAGATGGTGGCGGAGGAGCCCTTAATGGGCCAACGGCAGCGCTCATACTCCCGTAGTGGACTACTGGCACCAGTGTACCCGGCCCCTCGTCCTAGGGGAATAATTAAGGAACTGGCCCTCCAGGTTGGGGGTTTTGCCGTCGGGGTAACTTCCCTACCACGTAGAAACCGCATGGTTCCGAAACAACCTCGGATAAGGATGACTCAACTAATGACGACCCCAGCAAACGAAATAAGGACAACGACCTTCGGATCTGTACGTGGAATGTTCTGTCCCTTTACAGACCACGTGCAGCCGAACAGCTAGCAGAGGCCCTAGACTGCTATAAAGCAGATATTACCGCCATCCAGGAAGTGCGATGGGATGGGCCGGGCAAAAAGAGGATGAAAAACTATAACATCTACTACGGTGATTGCTACAGAGGCAACAGGCAACACTTATTCGGATGCGGATTTGTCATACGCGGCAGACTTAGGCAAGAAGTCTTAAGCTTCCGACACGTGAGCGAGCGTATTATGACGATCCGGATCAAGGCTAAATTCGCTAACATAAGCCTAATATGTGTTCATGCCTCCACAGAAGAAAAGGACCCTGCCACCAAAGAGTGTTTCTACGAGCTCCTCGACAAAACATACGAGCAATGTCCAAAATAGGAAAGGAGGACGTCTTTGGTAGGGCAGTCGGTAAGCATAGCCTACACGACACCACGTCTGATAACGGACTAAGGCTAATTGATTTCGCTGTGGAGCGAAATGTCACCATAGCAAGTACATGGTTTCCTCATCTCGATATTCATAAGCAGACATGGCGGTCCAATGATCATGTAACGATCAACCAAATTGATCATATTGCCATCGACGCAAGGCATGCCTCCAGTATTTTGGATGTCCGGACCTTCCGAGCGGCCAACATAGACTCGGATCATTACCTTGTTGTAGCCAATATACGAATGCGAATATCCCAATCTGAGCAACAAAGAAGAACCACTGTGAGAAAATTTAACGTCGAAAAGCTACAATCGCAAGAGACCGCCAGACTCTTCGCTGAACGCGTATCCCGAAATCTCTCAATCACCCCTTTGCCGCCAGCATCAAGTACCGAAGACCAGTGGCAACGCTGCCAACATGCCATCAGAAACGCCGCGACTGATGTGCTGGGTCTCGCTCGACCACCACCGCGAAACCCCTGGTTTGACGAAGAATGCCGGCGAGTGCATGCAGCAAAACAAGAGACATACAAAGCGGCGCTGCAAAGGAAGACGAGAGCTGGTCGTGAGCTCTACGAGCAAAAGAGCCGGGAAGAACATCGGCTTCTCCAAAAGAAGAAGAAAGAGCATGAGAAGCGCGCGTTTGAGAATATCGTTTTATCTTTTGGTAAAACTTCCGTACATTGTTCCTGGAGTGTAAACTCTCGAAATTCTCAAATGCGCGCTTCTCATGCTCTTTCTTCTTCTTTTGGAGAAGCCGATGTTCTTCCCGTCTCTTTTGCTCGTAGAGCACACGAGCAGCTCTCGTCTTCCTTTGCAGTGCCGCTTTGTATGCCTCTTCTTTTGCTGCATGCACTCGCCGGCATTCTTCGTCAAACCAGGGGTTTCGCGGTGGTGGTCGAACGAGACCCAGCACATCAGTCGCGGCTTTTCTGATGGCATGTTGGCAGCGTTTCCGCTGGTCTTCGGTATTTGAAGCTGGCGGCAAAGGGGTGATTGAGAGATTTCGGGATACGGGTTCAGCGAAGAGTCTGGCGGTTTCTTGCGATTGTAGCTTTTCGACGTTAAATTTTCTCACAGTAATTTTTCTTTGTTGTTGTATATTGGCTACAACAAGGTAATGATCCGAGTCTATGTTGGCTGCTCGGAAAGTCCGGACATCCAGAACACTGGAGGCATGCCTTGCGTCGATGGCAATATGATCAATTTGGTTGATCGTTACATGATCATTGGACCGCCATGTCTGCTTATGAATATCGAGATGAGGAAACCATGTACTTGCTATGGTGACATTTTGCTCCACAGCGAAATCAATTAACCTTAGTCCGTTATCAGACGTGGTGTCGTGTAAGCTTTGCTTACCGACTGCCCTACCAAAGACGTCCTCCTTTCCTATTTTGGCGTTAAAATCGCCCAATACGATTTTAGCGTCGTATTTAGGACATTGTTCGTATGGTTTGTCGAGGAGCTCGTAGAAACACTCTTTGGTGGCAGGGTCCTTTTCTTCCGTGGGGGCTTGAACACATATTAGGCTTATGTTAGCGAATTTAGCATTGACTCGGATTGTCATAATACGCTCGCTTACGTGTCGGAAGCTTAAGACTTCTTGCCTAAGTCTGCCGCGTATGACAAATCCGCATCCGAATAAGCGTTGCCTGTTGCCTCTGTAGCAATCACCGTAGTAGATGTTGTTTAAAGATACAAGGTTTAATTAAAACAAGCAACGTGAAAAGCAAACTACTTTGAAAACAAAGTGAAAATTTAAATGAAGAAGACCGAACGCTTCAAAAGTAGATGCACAACTATATTTTATTTTTAAAATTTTCAGATAACCTGCGAAATACGAATCTCAATCTAAGCGTGAGAATGACAATTTTGAAATGCAATATGAATCTTAATCTAAGCGCGATAATAACAATTTTGAAATGCAATATGAATCTTAATCTAAGCGCGAGAATAACAATTTGAAATAGAATATGTATGAATATTAATCTAAGCGTGCGAACATCGCACTTCCTGGATGGCGGTAATATCTGCTTTATAGCAGTCTAGGGTCTCTGCTAGTTGTTCGGCTGCACGTGGTCTGTAAAGGGACAGAACTTTCCACATACAGATCCGAAGGTCGTTGTCCTTATTTCGTTTGCTGGGGTCGTCATTAGTTGAGTCATCCTTATCCGAGGCTTTTGGTTGTTTCGGAACCATGAGTCTTTTACGTGGTAGGGAATTTACCCCGACGGCACCCCCAATCTGATTGCACCCTATCAGTGCGGTTTTAGGCCAGGAAAGTCCACCATCGATCAAATCTTCACACTTCGGCAGATCCTGGAGAAAACCCAAGAATTCCAAATCGATACTCACCACCTCTTTATCGATTTCAAGGCCGCCTATGACAGCATCTATAGAGAAGAGCTTTATAGAGCCATGTCTTGTTTTGACATCCCTGCCAAACTTGTCCGTTTGTGCAGGCTGACGATGGAGAATGCTTGCTGCTCCATCGCGGTCGGTTATGATCTCACCGAGACCTTTGATGTCAAAAAAGGTTTTAGACAAGGTGATGCGCTGTCATGTGATTTCTTTAACATTGTACTTGAACGGAACTCACAAGCCAACACCGGAGGCACAATCTATTACAAGTCTGTACAACTGCTTGCATACGCAGACGATATAGGCATAATCGGAAGACCTCAGCGGGCTGTCACCGGTGCGTTTGCAAGCATTGAGGCGGAAGCGGCCAAAATGGGTTTAGCGATAAACGAGGGCAAAACCAAGTATATGCTGTCAACAAGAAGGAAAAACCAACACCGACGAATTGGACAAAATGTCACAGTGGGCAGCTATAACTTCGCGGTAGTAAGGGACCTTGTCTACCTTGGCTCTGCTATAAACTCTTTGGATCCATCGGTGTAAACAGCTAAGTATCGCTCGTTAGGCGTCCTGTCATTTTTCCAGTCTTCCCTGCTCGGATAGGTGCTAGAAAATGGTCTTATGAAGTCTAGGTAAGGCGTTAAGTAGTCTGTATTAGATACACTGCCTAGACATCTCTGCAGGATCATGGTGTGACCCATTGCATTTGGTCTCCAGCTATCTGTTTGGCTTAATCTTACGGCGCTATGAGCCGCCGATACTTGTATAAAGATGTCTAGCCGAAGCAGATTGAGAATAGCCTCGAGTCCTGCTGTAGGTGACGTTCTCAACGCACTGGTTGTGGCGATGCACGCTAGTCTTTGTACTTTTGTGATAGCAGCTAGGTCATTTATTTTGCTGTCTGCCTGCCACCATACAAGGCTGCCATACGTTAGTATTGGCCTTACTATAGCTGTATACATCCATAGGATGATTTTGGGGCTCGGTCCCCAAGTGTTCCCGAATATTCTATTGCACGAGTAAAAAGCTATCGTGGCTTTTTTGACTCTTTCGTTGATGTTTAGTCTCCAGTTCAGTTTCCTATCGAGCACCAGGCCAAAGTATTTCGCACTACTGGAGATACTCAGGGAAGTACCCCTTACGGAAGGAGTTACGAATTGTGGAATTATTCTTTTGTTAGTGAATAGTACTAACTCTGTCTGGGGATTAACCGCCGATTTGTTCGGTCAGGGTCGGGAGAAATTTACCTGTTGCTAGCAGCACAACATCGTCCGCATATGCTATGGTCTTGACGCCGCTATTTCTAAGTTTAAGAAGGACTTCGTTCAGGACAATTACCCACAATAGTGGGGATATAGCCCCTCCTTGAGGGGTGCCTATTGAGGCATAGACTTCGAGCTTAGTACCTCCGAGTTCAACTTTGATATGTCTTTCTTTTAGCATATTGACGAACCATTTTATCACGGAATTGTGAATATTAAGGTTCGTTAGAGTTCTATTGACCGCGTCCGTTTTGACATTGTTAAAGGCTCCTTCAATGTCTAGGAAAGCGGCTGGTGTATACTCTTTGTTTTTCAGTGATTTGTCGATTGAGCCGACAGCACAGTGCAGCGCTGTCTCTACGCTTTTTCCATTCGTATAAGCGTGCTGCGCTGGGGCTATGTCTCCTGGGCGTAGTTTACTACGGATGTATATGTCAGCTAGTCTTTCAGATGTCTTTAGGACAAAGGAGGTAAGGCTAATTGGTCTAAAGTCCTTCGCAGTAGTGTGGCTTGCTTTACCGGCCTTGGGTATGAAGACCACTTTGACCTCTTTCCATGATCTAGCTATATACCCCCACATGAGGCTGTTGAGGTACAGTTCTGTACCTGGGGCCACGCTTAGGTTACCAGGGGGGTCAGCAAGGTGGCGGATAGCTGAACGGCCTTCAGATATGTAGGCTAGCTGCGAATAACCAATAAGCAGTCCCCGACCACGAGCGGCAGAATGGAGGGTGTGAGGGAAAAAATCACATGAGCCCTGTGAAGTATCTGTGACAGAGCGAGTAGACGCCGCTCTTAAATAAGTGTCCTATCCCGAAGGCAAGGTGTTACGCGACCCGTGCTGAGGCCTGAATGGTGCTGGGGATGTAAAATCAATACAGCATCTCTAACGGAGCCCTCCAGATACCTGGTGACCTCTGGTTGAAATAAAGCCTTACCACGCTACAGGGGGCTATGGCGTGGTCGATATCAATTCCCCCTTACTCGTGGGATTCAAAATGAACAAATTTAGACAAACCAAAATAAATCAAATAAATATAACAAAAGAAACGGAAAAAAACCAAAAAAATGGGGAGCCAAAAACCCCAACCATAGAAGACCCATTTCGAAGGGGAGCACTATTGGCTCGATCGCCAGTTGATACTCCGCTTGAAAAGGAACAGGCGGCGATAATATCGCCCCAAATCGTACGCGTGGACACTGCTACCATAGCTTTAGCTGAGGTTCAAAACAACCCACGCTCCAATGAAGAGATAGGCAAGTGTGATACGATGACTGTACTGGGCAAAAAAATAGCCGAACTTGCTGAATTCATCAAGGATAAGAACAACGTGCATCACGAGATTCGTAAACTGGAGAGTTCTATTCGTACCACGTATGAAAAGGCATTGGACCCTGAAAACGAACGACAAGAACATTTACACGCTGAAAGGCAGGATAAGACTACACAAACCATACAGTCAAAACCGTTAAACTACCGAGCAGCAGTCCTGCAGACCACTGAGGCGTCAAAGCCTGCGGTAGATAGCTGTGAGATACGACCACAAACACCCAAACGCAGGCGGGAAAGCAAAATTACGAGCCAGCAGCTCCCAGCCGCGAAGAAGAAAAAGACCGTGGTCCCGATAGGAAAAGAAAAACCCGTCCAGGTGGAAACCCGTAACACGAAAGCCGAAAAGTGGGAAAAGCCAAGAGGAAGTACCAAAAAAAGGCTGAAAGCGCGCCCAGATGCTTTAGTGATTAAAGCTAAGGATGGTCTCTCTTATGCAGAAATGCTGCACAAGGTAAAGGACAACCCTGAATTGAGAGAGCTCGGCCGAAAGGTCAACCAAATCAGGAGGACGGCCAAAGGAGACCCACTCTTAAAACTAAGGAGCCTCCCAACAACGGAAACGACCAAGCTTCATGCATCCGTGGAAAAGGCCTTGGGAACAGAAGCGGAAGTAAAAACCCTAACGCACGAGGTACTCATAGAAGTCAAAGATCTGGACGGAATCACAACGAAGGAGGAGATCTGCGAACCCCTAACCAAGCAATTAGAGGGATCCAAAGAGTACCATGTCGGAACAAGTGCCATAAAGTCTCTGCGAAAAGCTTACTTAGGGACACAGATAGCGACAGTGAGCCTGCCAGCGGAAGTGGCTGAGAGGCTGATGACTGCCAGCAAAGTGCGCATTGGCTGGGTGGTCTGCCGAATACGGGAAAAAATCACTCCAACAAAATGCTACAAATGTATGGACTTCGGACATACTGCCAGAGTATGCAAAAGTGCGGTGGATTTTTCTGACCGGTGTATTAGATGTGGTGCGAGTGGACACACAGCAAAATCTTGTGCCCTAGAGCCAAAATGCCTGCTGTGTTGTGACAAAAAGGACACAAATAGCAACCATGTCACAGGAAGCGGCAAATGCCCAGCCTTCCAAAAAGCCTTGAGAGACCTGAAGCACCTTATATGAAGATGAAACAGCTCAACCTCAATCACTGCGATGCTGTGAACGATCTCCTCATACAATCTGTGCGCGAACAAAAAGTAGACGTCGTAATTCTTAGTGAGCCATACAAAGAATTCGATGCAAACGCGTGGATAACGGACACTACGGGAAAAGCGGCCATATGGACCCGTGGGAAAACCGCCTTCCAAGAGAGAATGCCAACATCAGGAGATGGTTTTATATGGGCAAAAATCGACGGAATATATATTTATAGCTGCTATGCACCACCAAGCCTCTCGATAGCAGAGTTCGAAGAGCTGCTGGACAAACTCGTAAACGATGCTTTAGATCGAAAACCGGCGATCATTGCTGGCGACTTTAATGCATGGGCCGCTGAATGGGGATGCAAAGAAACGAACAGACGCGGAAGATCCCTACTGGAGGCTTTTACAGCCCTAGACGTGGTACTAGTAAACAGCGGAAATAAACCCACGTTTTGCAGAGGAAGCGGCGCTTCTATTATAGACATCACATACGTAAGTAGCTCCTTGATAGGAAGAACAAGGTGGGAAGTCAGTGACCTCTATACTCATAGCGACCACCAGGCGATAATATGTGAAGTACTGCCGGAAGCAAGAAGACAAACACCGCTAGCCAGGCTACCCCAGAAAAAAGGCTGGAAATCAGACCCTTTCGACGTGGAAGCATTCACATGTATCTTCAACAGAAACGCAGTACTGACGGGTCGTGCGGGCAGTAAAGCAATGCAGGCCATAAATGAGGTTACACGGGCATGTGACGCCACAATGAGGAGAAGAAAGGCTATGGAACATCGTCCCCCAGTTTACTGTTGGAATGAAGAAATCGCGCATCTACGTACCTAGTGTCATCGAGCGAGAAGGGCGTATACGCGATCTAGAGCGAGGGCCGTCTCCAGTGAACTGCAAGAAGACTACAGGGTGGCTCGAAAGGAACTAAAAACAGCCATACTAAAGAGCAAACGGAAGTGTTTCGCCGAGCTGTGTGATGAAGCTGACGAAAATCCTTGGGGCAAAGCCTACCAAATCGTCATGAAAAAATTGAAAAGGTGCCAGCCACAGATTTCCACCTGCCCAGAGTTTTTACACAACATCGTGGTCGGACTATTTCCTCAGCAACAAGAGAACGCATTCTCGGATGATCCAATAGTAGAAGCACCAACAATCCGAGAGGTAACCAAAGAAGAAATAATCGAGATTTGCAATAAAATTGGAGATAAAAAAGCACCTGGACCAGATGGTATCCCAAATATAGCACTCAAGACAGCTATAGAAGTAAGCCCAGAAATGTTTATTAACATTTACAACTCGTGCCTGAAGGAAGGAGTCTTCCCGGATTAGTGGAAACGGCAAAACCTAGTACTTCTTCCTAAAGGTAAGAAATCACCAAATGAACCATCATCATACCGCCCGCTCTGTATGTTAGATACGCTGGCAAAATATTGGAGCGAATCATCTGTAACAGGGTAGAGGCAGCAATTCAAGAATCTGGAGGTCTTTCAGAACACCAATACGGTTTTCGAAAAGCGCGCTCAATAACAGATGCAATCAATGTGGTAGTTAAAACGGCACAAGAGGCTATTTTTTTTTTTTTTTTCCAAAAAGTACTGCTTGGGTATAACTCCTGACATTAAAAACGCCTTCAATACGGCAAATTGGAGTCACATCTTACAAGCGCTCAGAAGGATGAGAGTTCCAGAATACCTCATAGACGTTATTGTTGACTACTTCAGGTGCAGAATCTTGGTATACAATACAGACTGCCCCAAGGAATATAAGATCACAGGCGGAGTACCACAGGGCTCAGTCCTTGGCCCTTTGCTCTGGAATATTATGTATGACGGCATACTGCGACTTCCTATACCCGCAGAAACAAAAGATAGTGGGATTTGCTGATGATATCGCCATTATTGTCACTGCTAAACTGTTGGAGGAGGTGGAACAGATAAGCAATGCGACAATAAGGATAATTCGAAAATGGCTCACCTCAGTTGGTCTAACACTGGCGGAGCATAAAACTGAAGCAGTCCTGATAAGTAGTAGAAAGAAGGTAGAAACTCTCACCGTTATAGTCGGCGGCCATGAAATAACATCTAAACCGCATATAAAATACCTAGGTATCATGATAGATACGAGACTTTCATTTAGAGATCACCTTAAGTATGTAGGCCGAAAAGGTGCAATAGCAAGTGCTGCACTCGCGCGTATCATGCCCAACATAGGAGGACCAAGACATAGCCGTAGGTTACTGCTGGCTAGAGTGGTTACGTCTATAATCCTATATGCCGCACCAATTTGGGCCGGGGCCATGGCAATTAAAACATACAGATCACATATCACATCTGTGTATCGAATATGTGCATTGAGAGCTAGCTGCGCATTTCGCACTACTTCTAGCGATGCAGCTTGCGTGGTAGCGAGAATGCTCCCAATAGATATCCTGGCAGTAGAACAGCAACGTCAGTACTGCGCTAGAAGAGAAAGAAACGAGGCCAACGAAAACCGGATATATACAGCAGAAAGCCTAAGAGAATGGCAAGAACGCTGGAATGCTTCTGAGAAAGGCAGGTGGACCCATAGGCTCATACACCAAATCCAGCCATGGTTCGACAGGCAACATGGAGAACTTGAGTTCTACTTAACGCACTTCCTAACGGGCCATGGATGCTTTCGTTCGTACTTACATAAGTATAAACACGACAATAGCCCTTACTGTCCGCATTGTGCTGACTGCGTAGAAAACGCAGAACATGTATTTTTTGAATGCCCAAGATTCCTCGACGAAAGGAATGCACTCGGCCACCCACTGACGCCAGAAAACATCGTTGGCGAAATGCTTAAAAGCCAGGAGGCATGGGACGCAGTCGCTGGGAGCACAATGCGCATAATGAAGATTCTAAGAACCCTAGAAAGAGAGAAAGGAAAGAATCAGACCGGCGAAATACAATCAATGCTGAGCAGGATAATGCAAACATGCACTAGTCGAATACATCAGACTAAAAACCCCCCGCGATGAAATGCTTGACGGCAGTACCGCGGGGAATGGGGCGGTCGTGGGAGGGGGGTTTAGTGGGTAAGAGTCCCACACTGTTACTCAGGACGTACTGAGTTTCGTCTTTTGAAGATTACCCCTCCCAATCAAAAAAAAAAAAAGGTACAGTTCTGTTAGTACCGGGATGATTGTGGTTATTGTTTTCTGTAGCATGATCGGGATAATCCCGTCGGGTCCTGGGGATTTAAAGAGAGAGAATGATCCGATTGCCCACTCGATTCTTTACTCTGTGATAAAACCCGTCGGAGTTTCCGTTACAAAACTACTGTTAGTTACGGTGTTATTATCTGGGTGGGTCGTACAACCCGAAAAGTGCGCTTTTAACACGGAGCTAAGCGATTCTGCACAGGATTCAGTCCATCTTCCGTCGCGTTCCTTGAGAGATCCAAGAGTTTTTGATTCCCTGGATAGAATTTTTTTCAGTCTCGCATCAAAAGGCATGTAGACGGCTGATAGAATCAGTGGGGAAAGACCTCCCCGCTCAAGCCTTACCACTGTTTGGTCCTCATTGCTGTAGCTAGATAAAAGAAAAAGGTTCATTTGTTTCCTAGCTACGATGCACGTTCTGGTCTTACATTCCGCGTATAGCGATTCGATGCCGTACGTAGTAAGGTCTTTATGCCTTTGCCCACTTATTTTGCCACGGGAGATCCATGGCTCTTGAATTAGGGCAATGTCTATGTTCCTATCTCCCATGAGATAGATGAGGTTGGCGCTAGCTGCTATGCTATGGTGAAGGTTTATTTGAGCAATCTTCATCATTGATTTTCTTTATCACCCGCCTTCCTTCTTTTCTTTTCGTCCATCCCAACTAAAGGTCTGACCTTGCATCGGGTAATTCCAATGCGAACCTTATAGTTATATCTCCTTAGGATGGGCATAGACTTGTGGTTGAGCAACACCACTATCTCAGTTCCGGCTTCCGTATGGGTACCCACTTCTAACACCTCCCAGTTTTCGCTATAGAGCTCGGGGTTGAGATGTTGGAGGTTTCTTTCCAGCCGTTCTTTAGGAATGTGTGGGCCCGGAATGAGAATGCGCCCTTTAGGCCTAGTGAATTCCAGCAGCTCTTTTTTTCCACGAGTCGCAGGTCGGCATTCGCCCAAGGAGCCTGCGTGCTGCTTACAAAGTTCTTGAGCCAATTAAGCGTTGTCTCGTTGTCACACGACATGACCTTGAAGCCTTTGAAGGTGGTGAGCTGCTCAAAGAAAGGGATAGTTCCCTGATTCTTGACTATGGCGTCATTTACTCCATCGAGTATACGCAGTTCCACCAGCCTCCATCGGTCTCCGGATAGCTTGCGGTCAGGGTTATTAAAATCGACGATCGCCACCTGAAGATTAGCTTTTTCTTCTCGAGATGCCATCTTGGCTTTTTTGCTTATTCTTCGTGTTGGCGGCTATGTCGTGTCGTCGTGCTTACCTCTCTTGGAACACCCCGCAATCGGCTCGGCCGTGAGCCTTGTGGCCCCATCCTAAACGGTTGGCGGGGGCTTGAGTCTGTCCGAGACTGAAGTGGATGGCAAGAGGCTTTCCCTCCTCGACTCGAACAGTCTCCTGCCTGTTCCCCTAGTCTGCCCTATGCTACGTCGATTACTGCCTGAGTCAGTAACAGAACGCCTCGCAGTCGACCCAGGTTTGGACTGTCCGTCTTTGCTTGGATCGACTGAAAGCGGTTTAGGTCTGTCCCCGGCTGAGGTGGATGGCAAGAGGCGTTCCCTCCTCGCCGCGGTCAGTCCTACACCCGTTCCTGTTGCGGTCGAGTTCCGTGACGTAGTCGCCTTATTTGAACAGCCAGCAGCCGGCTCAGGGGTTGAGTCTGAGTCGGTAACTGGCCGAAGTCTCCTCGCGGCTGAGGCGGGGAGCAAGAGGCTTCCCGCCCCCGCCGCAAGGGAACCTCTTACCTTACGGCCCGTCCTGTCTTGTCGGGTGGATCCTCTCAGCTTAAGCGCGTTGGTGGCTCTATCCAGAGGAGGACTCTGGATCACGATTTTTAAGCCGCCGTATTAACCAGATAGCGTTGCGTATACGGTTACGTACCGTCGTCTGTCTTGGGTAGATGCTAACGTCGCTGGTCTTCCCTATTTTGGGTGGTCGGGCTAGTCCCAAACCATGGCTACCTAAGCTAACTACCGTCGCAAAGCTATAGGCAGAAGAGTCAATCCTAGGCTCAGCAGGACTGCATTCGCCAGGTTGCTGAGGTGTAGACGTATCCTTCCCGCGTGAGTAGCTGAGGCTTGACACGCTGGAAGTGTCCATCTTGACCTCGGCGTCCTCCAAAGTCGCACTCTCACCTAACACTGGGACTATCCCAGTCGTCGAGTCAGAGGCTTTATCGGTAGGCTTTTGCAATACCACTGAATCACGATTGTGCTCCGGATTGGCCGATGAGATCACCTTGCGTCCTGACTGGCTAAGGCTTGTCGCAGACTTAAGTGGTCCCATCAACCCTTCCTCGCTCATGACTTCCGCCGTCACTGTTCTTTTTGGAGGGCTAGCAATAGGCTTACACTCCGACAAGGGCTATTCCTGCAGCAAGGCTCGTGCGTTATGGAGCCTCTTCCGCTCGCATTCGGTTAACTCCTCCCATTTCTTTGTCCCTAATCTCCGGACTGACAACTTGCAATTTTTTGAGCGCTTGGAGGATGTTGACATATTGGAGAAGGATGAACTGGCAATGGAGCAAGTGTCGCTTGATTCCAGAAAAAGATTTTCCAGATTAACGTCAATTGCACCAACGCTTTCCTCATCCGACGTACGGAGAAGAATTGCTTCTTCCTCCACTCCTACACCTTGATCGGTTTTTATAGAGCTAGGAGTGCCCGATCGAATTACACTCTTCGCTTTTGGTTTTTTATTATTAGAAATACTTGACATTTGGATCCCACGAGTAAGGGGGAAGAAGACGTCCGCCTGCACTCACCCCCTGTATGCAGGTAAGAGGAATTAAAGTGAAACTGAAGGTCCCCAGGTATTCAGAGTTTGCGCTAGCGACTGAGCTTTCCCCCAGCCATGCAGGCCTCGGCGCGTCGTACCTTGCCTTGGGTGATCACGTTTTGGTCTCTAAAACCTCCCCTTTAGTCGAACCGATATGTGGGAAAACATCTAGCTGGACGCAGACTAGATTTAGTTATCCTCCTCGGCTCGACCTTCGGTTCATAGGAAATAGATTAAGCCTCTCCAACGCGACAAGGTAGGGATCGAGGAGAGGGATACATGGCTAAGAGAGTGATTAGTCGCTAGTATGCGAACTCCGAATACCCTGGCGACCTTCGGTTTCAATCCAGGCTTCCCATTATACATCGGGCTCTGCCAAGGGTGATATTCCTTTCTCGATTACTCGTGGGTCCACAATTGATAATTCTATTAAGAAAAAAACGATGAGACATGTGTATCTCAAATCACGCCAGCTTCTGATAATGCTGACGAGCATACAGTTGCACTTAGTCGCGATGCTATCGAGCTTCCGACGGCCACTTCATCTTCGGCCATAACCACTCGGCTTGCTGACGAGCAACCCAAGTCCTCGGATGGTTTGGATGACGGAGCCAGGCGGGCCCAATCCTTGGCGTCCACATGTGTCAATCCAGAAGAAGCGGATACTGCCGCCTCTGACTCTGGCACATCCACTCTCGTGTGGATACGTGCAGCGTTGCCACAGTGAAATCTTGGTGCTCTTCCATTGGGAGGAGGTTAGACGAGCTGCGAATTCAACCGGATGGTTTCGTTCGGTTCAATTCTGCCGAAAGGAGGGGGTTTAAATTTGCTATTCGCAGAGGTGATACTAGGGAAAGTGCCCTAGCATATGCCAAAGCCCCTCCTATTGCAAAAGGAGCCAAACGAGGTAGATCAGAGGATCATACGCCACCAGCACCCGCCGCCAAGAAAGCCAAGGCAGGACCTACACCTGATGTTCCCACCTTCAGTCAGGTGGCTAGTGTTGTCCTGTTAGGAATCGTCCCAGCGAACTTGGAGAACAAGCCCCTATCAACAGAGCAGATGACACTCATTCAAGAGGCCGTCATCAATGTCCCAATTGAGCTGAGGAACAGAGGCGTATGGCCGAAATTCTCAGGCCCACAGCACAAGGCGGGTTGGCTGGTTTTCGTCTGCTCAGACAGTGCTACTGCTGGGTGGATGAGCTCGAATTTTGAGATAATAAGAGCCAAAAGTGGATTGGACATCTTATTGGTGGAAGATGGATCATTCCCTAAAACCCATATCATCCACGGTTTCTTCCCACAAAGTCTCGAGCTCCCGTCGACTAAAATTCTGGCTTCATTGGAAGCTCAAAACGAAGGCCTAATGGAATGAATGGAACTTCATGGAAGGTCATGCAAAG
The DNA here is from genome assembly GCA_945910035.1 of Brachypalpus laphriformis. NCBI lineage: Eukaryota > Metazoa > Arthropoda > Insecta > Diptera > Syrphidae > Brachypalpus > Brachypalpus laphriformis. Next base: position 141,296,147 of record OX246754.1, read on the forward strand.
GGTGAAGGAAGGTGCACTCCTCCATTTTGTGCTTGGGATCGATGACTCTTCCTTGAGGGTACTGAAGGCCCTCAATAACAAGGTGTGCTACCGTTTTGGTCAGATCAAACTGATCCCAAAGACCACTGAGTCAGGAGTCTGCTCACGGTAGTCCGAAGAAGGTGGACGCAATTGGCATGACAACTGCTACTGCGACGGACCCCTTATCATCCGTCTCCACCAGCAGTGCCTCCGGGCCTGCCCGAACACCAGTTCCACTGCCAAAACCGCTGCCACGACTAATGAGTCTCTAAGTAGCATCAGTGCTCCTAAAGTAAGTACCAGCACTGCGGGAATCTGATCAAAGGATCCAGGCCGCCCTATCACATTAGTCCCTAGACTTCCTATGACTGGTAACCCGGCCGGTTTGTCGTTTATGACCAGCGGTGCCCCTGGGCACGTCTCTCGAAGGCACGAGGAATCGGTTGAGAATAGACCCCTGGGTCATCAAAACCTGACCGCTTGCCGTAGAGGAAAGGGTCCCAAAAAGGCCCAACTACTCCGAAAAGCTCGATCCTCAGCGGAGGACCGATAAGCTCGATCAAGGTGCTACAGGCGAACCTGCATCATACTAAGGGCGCATCCGCTACCCTTAGCAAGCGGTTCGCCAAAGAAGATATAACCATTGGTCGCATTCAAGAACCCTGGGTTATTTGCGGACAGATTAAAGGTCTCCGGAATAGGGCAAGTAAGTTGATTCCCAAGTATGGAGAGCTAGCGCCGAGAGCGCCCTGCTTAATTAGCAATAATTTGAACTTTCTACCTATTTCAGAATTTATAACAAGAGACCCGGTGGCCCTACTACTGGAAATCCCCACTGGAAGAGGTACACAGAACATCGTGTGTGCCTCAGCGTACTTCCCTCACGACAGTGGTAATATCCCGCCGAAAGACATCCAGAGCCTCGTTGACTACTGTCAGGAAAACAACCTCCATTATATCATCGGTCGTGATGCCAACGCACATCCTGAGGTCTGGAGTAGTAGCAACATCAACAGAAGTGGTGAGTGTCTTTTAGAATACCTTTTAAGTAGTTAGTAGTTAAGTAGCACGTATCAGATGAGGCCTCTCTTTCAGACCATCAACAGAATAGGTTTGACATAACTGGCCAATTCTCATATGTGTCTAACAGATACGATCCTAAATCGCCATCGTGTTCTCAAAAAAAGATATGCTTTTCACATCTAAATAGAAGACCTAGATGAAGCTGCATACCAGCTTAACAATATATTGCTTGATTCCTACCACGACAGCTGTGTCCCCAAAACGTATGGTAGCAAACGCAAAGTGCCTTGGTGGAATGAAAAACTGACGAAACTTAGGAAGAAAGTCAGAAAACTCTTCAACTCTGCAAAGCGAACGTAGAGGTGGGACGAATACAGGTTTGCTCTCACAGAATACAACCTAGTAGAGACAATCTAAGCGAGCTGTTTGGAGGAAATGCTGTGAAACCATTGCTGACATGCCTACAGCGGCACGAATCCATAAATCGCTCGTAAATGATCATGTCAACCGTGTAGGGTTACCTAATAAGAATGACGGATCCTACACGACGGACTGTGTGGATACACTCAGAACCTTACTTCAGGTACATTTCCCAGGCTCGTCTCTTAACACATCTAATGTGTAATCGAACACAGTTAACCGCAGGGTTTATGTGGACAGTAAAGTTAATAGCTTATCTAGAAAAATATTCAGTCCAGAGAAAGTTGAATGGGCAGTGGGCACATTCAAACTTTTTAAAGCTCCCGCGGTGACGGTCTGTTTCCAGCACTTCTTCAAAAGTCAATTGACCTCATCCGGCCGGGATTGACAGCTTTATTTAGAGCCAGCTACAATTGGGTATACATGCCACCCACCTGGAGACGGGTTAATGTGGTTTTCATTCCCAAGCCGGGCAATAGGCCTAGCGAGCTGCCTAAATCATACAGACCTGTAAGTCTACCATCATTCGTCCTTAGGACAATACAGAGACTCATAGATATTCACATTAGAGACCGGTTAGATCTGTCTAATCCTCTGCACTCGAATCAGTACGCATACACGAAAAGCAAATCTACAGTAGGTGCCCTTCATTATCTCGTCAAAAAGATTGAGGGAACACTCAGTTCAAAGGAGATAGCCTTGTGTGCATTTCTTGACATCGAGGGCGCGTTCGATAACACTGGTTACGACTCGATCGCAAGGGCGATTAGTAGCTGAGGTATCGAAGAATCGACATACCAATGGATTAGGGCCATGCTGGTTAGTTGATTCATTACTTCCTCCTCCGGGGGAGTGTCGGTGTCTATAACCGCAGCCAAAGGCTGCCCTCAAGGAGGAGTTCTTCCCCCCTGTTATGGTCAATAGTCATCGACAACTTGTTAGTAGATCTTCATAGATCAGGCTATACCACCGTCGGTTATGCTGATGACTTGGCGGCTTTTATTAGAGGTAAACACGGCACGACAATTTTCAACGTCATGCAAAGTGGAATATCTCAAGTTGTAGAATGGTGTAAAAAAGAAGGACTATCCATCAATCCCAGTATAACCGTTCTGGTGCCGTTTATAAGGAAGACACAGATCAACCTTGACCCTATTACAATCAGAGGCACCACACTAGTTTATTCCCCCGAAGTCAAATATTTTGGTGTAATTCTTGACAAACGACTTAACTGAAATTCACATATCAAGTCCTATATCAACGCCTATACGGCATCTCTCCTAAAATGATACATTGGGGTTACACAATGATGGTTAGACACATTATCACATATGCGGCCATCGTCTGGTAGCCAAAAACTCTCCAGCAGACAACGGCAAACAAGTTGCAGAAGTTGCAAAGAATTGCCTGTCTTGCCATTACAGGTGCGATGCGCACCTGCCCTACGACAGCTCTAGAAGCTATTGTTGGGCTTACACCACTAGCAATCTTCATTAGGAAGATGGCTGGAAGATATGCCATCAGGCTGCAGCTAGATTATGAGTATAAACCAGGTGACCTTGTGGGACATTTAAAGATACTCAACTCAATTCCTAAAAGAGACATGTTCTTACTTACTTACTTAGGTGGCGCTACAGTTCGGGGTGAACCTGGGCCTCAACCAACAAGCCTCTCCATTTAGCTCGGTCTTTAGCTAATTGCCTCCAGTTGCGCACTCCAAGTTGGTCGAGGTCCCCTTGAACTTGTGCGCGCCACCTACGGCGATGATTCCCTCTACTGCGTCGTCCCTCCGGGTTAGATTCGAAGACTCTGCAGGCCGGAGCGTTGGTGTCCATTCGCTCTACATGTCCTAGCCATCCCAGACGTCCAATACGCAGTTTTTTGACTAGGTCGATGTCGCTGTACAGCTCGTATAGTTCGTGATTGAATCTTCTCCTCCAAAACCCGTCAACGCAAACGGGACCGAAAATCTTACGAAGAATTTTTCTTTCGAAGCGACCAAGGGTATCTTCATCCTCTTTCATGTTTCATTCCAGGTTTCAGCGCCGTAAAGCAGGACTGGGATGATCAAGGTCTTATATAGAGTCTCCTTAGTTGTTCGAGATAGGGCTTTACTGTTGAATTGCCTTATAAGCCCAAAAAAACAGCGATTGGCAAGAGTTATTCTTCGATTGATTTCTACGCTGATTTTGTTAGAAGAATTTATAGCAGAGCCAAGGTAGACAAAGTCCCTTACTACCTCGAAGTTATAGCTGCCCACGGTGACGTTTTGTCCAATTCGTCGGTGTTGGTTTTCCCTTCTAGTTGACAGCATATACTTGGTTTTGCCCTCGTTTATCGCCAAACCCATTTTGGCCGCTTCCGCCTCAATGCTTGCAAAAGCACCGGTGACAGCCCACTGAGATCTTCCGATAATGTCTATATCGTCGGCGTATGCAAGCAGTTGTACAGACTTGTAACAGATTGTGCCTCCGGTGTTGGCTTGTGAGTTCCGCACAATCCGTTCAAGTACAATATTGAAGAAGTCACATGACAGCGCGTCACCTTGTCTAAAGCCTTTTTTGACATCAAAGGTCTCGGTGGGGTCATTACCAACCTTGATGGAGCAGCGAGCCTTCTCCATCGTCAGCCTGCACAGACGGACAAGTTTGGCAGGGATGTCAAAACTAGACATGTCTCTATAAAGCTCTTCTCTATAGATGCTGTCATAGGCGGCCTTGAAATCGATAAAGAGGTGGTGAGTATCGATTTGGAATTCTTGGGTTTTCTCCAGGATCTGCCGAAGTGTGAAGATTTGATCGATGGTGGACTTTCCTGGCCTGAAACCGCACTGATAGGGTCCAATCAGGCTGTTGATAAAGGGTTTCAGGCGTTCACACAATATCGCAGAAAAGATCTTGTATGCGATGTTGAGGAGACTGATGCCTCTATAATTGGCGCAGTTGAGGGGGTCTCCTTTCTTGTGGATCGGGCAAACGATACTGAGATTCCATTCATCAGGCATACACTCGTCTGACCAAATATTATAAATGAGTTGGTGTATGCACTCTACCAATTCATCCCCAGCTGCCTTGAAAAGTTCGGCCGGTAAGTCGACAGGTCCAGCAGCCTTGTTGGATTTTAGCTTGGATATTGCTATCCTCACTTCGTTTTGGTCAGGTGGACGGAAATTTTGGCTATCATCGTCTATGTTGAATGGTTCATTCTGCCTGACAGCGGGATGTTGGTCTTCGTCGCCGTTATACAGTCTGCAGAAGTAGTTTTTCCATATTCTCAGCACCGACTATGATTCTACTACGAGGTTTCCATTTTCATCTCTACAGGTTTCTGTACGGGTATTACTTCTCTGACACGTTCTTTTTACCTTTTGGTAAAACTCCCGTACATTGTTCCTGGAGTATAGACTCTCGATATTCTCAAACGCGCGCTTCTCATGCTCTTTCTTCTTCTTTTGGAGAAGCCGATGTTCTTCCCGACTCTTTTGCTCGTAGAGCTCACGAGCAGCTCTCGTCTTCCTTTGCAGCGCCGCTTTGTATGCCTCTTGTTTTGCTGCATGCACTCGCCGGCATTCTTCGTCAAACCAGGGGTTTCACGGTGGTGGTCGAGCGAGACCCAGCACATCAGTCGCGGCGTTTCTGATGGCATGTTGGCAGCGTTGCCACTGGTCTTCGGTACTTGATGCTGGCGGCAAAGGGGTGATTGAGAGATTTCGGGATACGCGTTCAGCGAAGAGTCTGGCGGTCTCTTGCGATTGTAGCTTTTCGACGTTAAATTTTCTCACAGTGGTTCTTCTTTGTTGCTCAGATTGGGATATTCGCATTCGTATATTGGCTAGAACAAGGTAATGATCCGAGTCTATGTTGGCCGCTCGGAAGGTCCGGACATCCAGAATACTGGAGGCATGCCTTGTGTCGATGGCAATATGATCAATTTGGTTGATCGTTACATGATCATTGGACCGGCATGTCTGCTTATGAATATCGAGATGAGGAAACCATGTGCTTGCTATGGTGACATTTCGCTCCACAGCGAAATCAATTAGCCTTAGTCCGTTATCAGACGTGATGTCGTGTAGGCTATGCTTACCGACTGCCCTACCAAAGACGTCCTCCTTTCCTATTTTGGCGTTAAAATCGCCCAATACGATTTTAACGTCGTATTTAGGACATTGCTCGTATGTTTTGTCGAGGAGCTCGTAGAAACACTCTTTGGTGGCAGGGTCCTTTTCTTCTGTGGGGGCGTGAACACATATAAGGCTTATGTTAGCGAATTTAGCCTTGATCCGGATCGTCATAATACGCTCGCTCACGTGTCGGAAGCTTAAGACTTCTTGCCTAAGTCTGCCGCGTATGACAAATCCGCATCCGAATAAGTGTTGCCTGTTGCCTCTGTAGCAATCACCGTAGTAGATGTCATAGTTTTTCATCCTCTTTTTGCCCGGCCCATCCCATCGCACTTCCTGGATGGCGGTAATATCTACTTTATAGCAGTCTAGGGCCTCTGCTAGCTGTTCGGCTGCACGTGGTCTGTAAAGGGACAGAACATTCCACGTACAGATCCGAAGGTCGTTGTCCTTATTTCGTTTGCTGGGGTCGTCATTAGTTGAGTCATCCTTATCCGAGGTTGTTTCGGAACCATGCGGTTTTTACGTGGTAGGGAAGTTACCCCGACGGCAAAACCCCCAACCTGGAGGGCCAGTTCCTTAATTATTCCCCTAGGACGAGGGGCCGGGTACACTGGTGCCAGTAGTCCACTACGGGAGTATGAGCGCTGCCGTTGGCCCATTAAGGGCTCCTCCGCCACCATCTCTATTCCAATGTCCTGACCAACATTGGAAATTCCTTACCGACCTGTGATCCGAATACGTCGAAGCAGCTCGCGCAAGGTGTTCACTAAGTTCAACCTAACTGGAACTATAGACGCCACCGTTGACTCCGTCTAGGGAATTCGTCCGCTGCCGCCTGGAACAGGAAGAAGCGCTCTAGTGAGAAAAGCACTCTTCCCCCCATCTCTCATCTGCTGCCACCAAGAATCCGCCAAACGGGGTTGGTTACCCATTTCTTGGATTAAGGTACTAGGCACCCGGCTGTCACCGCGTGGAGGCTGAGAGTAGGAGTTGGTAGGCCTCAGCTGAGTGAAAACGCTTGTGTTTTCATATGATCGCATGCACTACCGTTTGACCAGCCAGAGACATGAGAGACATGTTCTGCTCTTTACCAAATATTATGGTCAGGCAACATAACTTTGGTAGGTTATTCGAGGTTGAAATATTGGACCGCGGAAATTGGTCCAATGGTGCTCCAACACTGGACCCTAAAAGTCTGGTCTGGTTCACCGACGGTTCGAAAATGGATTCTGGAGTTGGAGCTGGGGTCTTTGGACCCAACAGAAAGATTTCGGTACCTATGGGTACGACTCCTACTATGTTTCAGGCTGAAATCCATGCCATTGAGATCTGTGCCAGACACAATCTCCGCAAGGGGATCAAAGGCGCAAGAATACAAATCTTCTCAGATAGCCAAGCAGCACTTATGGCACTATCGTCCAACCAAGCCTCATTTTATTGAGGCAAAATAGATCAGAAAATGTACCTGGACATTTAAAAGGCCAATTGGACCCAAAGTGTGAAAAAATTCGAACTTGGTAGTGGGTGGAAATTTTATCAAGACAATGACCCGAAGCACAAGGCTTGTGGTTATTGTATAATTGCCCCCACGTTTTGAAAACTCCACAGCAAAGACCGGATTTTAGTCCCACAGAGAATTTATGGAAACATTTTAAAAAAATAGCCCGAAAATATCCCATTTCCAATAAAACTGAACTAAAAAGTCTTTTGTAAGAAGATTGGGAAAAAATTAGTCCAGCGTATTGCAAAAAACTTATTGAATCGATGCCAATAAGATTAAAAATGGTAATACAAAAAACTGGTTTACATACCAAATACTAATCTTTTAAACATTTTAGAAATAAATGAGTTCTTACTTACATTTGCTTTAGTGTCCGAGTTTGGCTTGTGCGTTGAAATTGTTGAGTTCTTTTGTTTTTATTCATTGTTTTTGTTTAAATTAATTAATGAAGTTTTTGTTTTTTGTTTTTGAAAATACAATAAAAACCATTACAAAAAATGTTTAATATGTTATTTGAATTTGAGTTGAAAGTTAATTTTTCAGCATTGGAACTACGACTGCTCAGGTGTGAGAGTTTGGCTTGGAGTGACTGTATATACGAGCATATATTCTATATGCTATTCGGCCCTTGGTTGAGAATGAGATAGATAGATTAGAGGCAATTGGAGTTTTAGAGAACGTCGCGCATTCAGACGAGGGGACGCCGATTGTACCCGTAATTAAAGCCGGCAAATCAGTTCGTTTGTGTGTGCCGACTACAAGGTGACACTTAATAACTGCATTGTAAACGATGGACATCCGATTCCTAATGTCGATGAGCCGTACCAGAAACTTAAATACGGAGAATATTTCCGCGTTTTTGATATCTATCAGGCATACCTTCACCTCGGCACTGTCTGTATCAGACAGTTAGCACTATAAAAGCGCTATACAAGGTCCGAAAACTTATGTTTGGGGTTAAAATCGCACCAAATTTGTGACAGCGTTTTATGGATGAGAACATAGTTAAGGATCTCGAGGGTACTGCATGTTTCCTCGATGGCTTGATTGTGATGGGTAGGACGTTAGATGAAACTTATCATAGGTGCATGGTTTTATTAGAAAAATTAGAAAAATTTAACTTACATCTGAATCAATCAAAATGCAAATTTTTTTAATAGAGTGTGACATATCTTGGGCATAAAACAGATAAAGAGGGTTACATAAAACAACAGAGAAGGTCGAGGCAATAACGAAAATCGAACCAACTACTAATTTAAATCAATTACGCTCCTTGCTAGGAATGGTTAATTTCTATCATAAGTTTATACCGGACCTTTCTACAAAATTACACCCTCTTTACCAACTTTTGAGGAAAGATACGAAATATTTTTGGTCTGTCGAATGTCAGCATGCTTTGATGTAATTAAGAAGCAACTGATGAGTGACAACGTGTTGGTTCCGTTTGACTCGAACCTGCCTCTTATTTTGGTTACGGATGATTCCCCATTTGGTTTATCTGCAATTCTGCCGCACACAACCAATAAAGCCGAAAGACCAATTGCGTTCGCGTCAAGGAGTCTAACAAAAGCAGAAGCCAACTATAGCCAGTTAGATAAGCAGGCAACAGCAATATTTTGGGGGCTATAATAAGCCGCTTATATTCATTTTTAGGTCAAATAAAGGTTTACCAATACTAACAACAAGAGGCTCCTTCATTATGCTAATAGAATATAAAAATACAAGGGAGCATACCAATATTGATTTCCTTTCTAGGAATCCCTTAGCTAGGATTGGAAATGAAAGCTATGAAAGTACATCAATTATGGGACGAAGTCTTACCCATTGCAAATGAAGAGCTGGGCCGAGAAACTAAGCGAGACAAGGACCTGACTTCTCTATGTCTTCTTTCACAAACAGGAGCTAGTTTGAAGGGTACACCATACAAAAATATGGAAAATGAACTGATGTTAAACGAAAAATGCATATACCGTGGTATAAGGTTGATAATCCCATACTCCCTACGATTGCGGGTACTACTTAAGCTACATTCGGCGCACGTAGGAATAAATAAAATTAAATCTTTGGCAAGGAGCCATTGCTATTGGCCCGGAATCGACAGGGGCATTGAAGAAGAGGCTACAGGGACTGCACAAGGGCGTTGAAGGAACCAGCAAAGATTGCAACTTATCCATGGGAGGTACCTGCGCAGCCATGGCAGGTGATTACACATTGATTTTGCTGGGCCATTCTTGAAAAAATATTTCTTCGTAGTTGTCGACGCGAAAACAAAATGGCTTGAGGTTGTTCCCATGAATCGAATAAGTAGTTTCAATACTATTCGGGCAATGAGAGAGTTATTTGCTAGATGTGGCATTCATCTAACGATTGTTTCGGACAATGGAATCATTTTTACATCTAGAGAGTTCCAACAATATCTAGAAAATAACAGGATTCGACATAAACTTACATCTCCTGCGCATCCATCTACAAACGGACAAGCAGAGAGTTTCGTCCAGGCACTCAAAAATAGTTTACGCTCAGTTGTAAACGATTCGGGGGATATGCATACCAAACTAAATAGGCTGCTAATGCAGTACAGTAAAACGGCAAGCTCAACGACTGGAAAAAGCCCAGCAGAGATGATGCTTAAATTCAATCTTCGTACATGGTTGGTAATGCGAGAACATAACACTGATCAAACAACGGACTTAGAAGATTGCAAATGAAGTTTTGATTTGGGGGATAGTATTCAGGTTCGGTATTACCAGAACAAAGAATGCAAATGGAAATTTGGGAAGGTCTTAAAAAGAGATGATTATTTACATTATATCATTGATGTCGATGGTGTTCCATACCGGAAGCATATCGATCAAATAAGACACACTAAATGTTGAAGGTTATACTTGTACCAAATGAGCGAGAGCGAACGAGCGAAATCAGATGGAAACAACAACAATTTAACTGATCGACTACTTTATTTAAATCTTATCACTGTAACAGTCTGTCGGTGATTGACCCCCAAAAGCAGCTACCGTGTTTGCTTATATACCTTTTCGGTCTGCGTGTACGGTTGATCTTACAACTCGACCATCCTTAAATGATCGTGTCCTCACGATCCGAACACCCGTGTCGGTCTTCAGGTTCGGTTGTTTCTTGGAGGGCTGTTCCTCGAAACCACTGGGCGGTGATGCTCTCTTCCTTTCCGACTTTGAGGCACCTTTTGATCGAGAGCGCAATTTTGATTTGGAGTGGGCCTGCGGCTGCATTTGAAGTCGCTTTCACTGCGCCTTGATCGGCTTCGATTTCTTGTGCATCCATCATGACATCGCCTGTGGCCGCTGCCATTCCTGCAAGGGCCCATTCTACTAAAACTGCGGCTCCCACTACCGCACCTAGATCTCGAACGACTTCCCGACCACCTGAGCCCGCTCCTACTGCACTTGAAACAACCCCTACTGTGCTTCGATCCACTTATACCCCGACTTGGACTTCCTGAGCAGCTCCTGGATTGAGTACGACTCTTCCGGCGGGACTTAGTCCCGCAGTCTGTAATTGAAAGGTATTTATACGACTTAACGATTTTTTACATGTGGTTGGCCCAGTAACTTCCGCCCAATTAGCATTGCGTGAGGTTGGCTGTCGCCCGGTACTACCAGAACCTCGCACCATGAGGTAAGTTCGTCTACTACTACCTTGACGTAGACTCGCCCAACGGTCTGGCAGGTTCCTCCCCCAAACCCACTCAGTTGCCTCCGGTCCTCGACGTACTCGATACGTCCTTCGTCTGCGACTGAGCGACACAAAGTGACACAATCACTTCCCAAGTTGATGCACTCTTTGTCTGGGTACCCGTTCACGCTGGCGTCTTTGGTGTACTCTGTCGTGTCCTCCGTCGGCTCCTCCTTCACAAGCAACTGGTTAAGTCTCCCAAGATTCCCCACTGTATCGGTACTCCATCCAGCTCTCGAAACTTGGGTACGTTGCAGTGGGCATCCCGTTTGTAGTGCCCCACCTGCTGGCAGCCAAAGCACCTCACTTCGCCTCCGACACCCTCTGATCTGGCCACTGGTCCTTCATCTCGGTGTTCAGACCCCCGCTGTCGGAACCTTTTCGTCTTACGTCGACTCCTGGGCCTTAGTCCAACAACCCATCGGACTCTTTGCAGGAGATCGTCGACCGACGTTGGCCTCACCGCCCGGAATGCTTCCTGGCACTCTCCATCGGTTATCCCCCGTGTAATATACTTCACCAGCGTGATCTCCTGTATATGCCCTCGGGATGCAACTGCCTTCAGCTCGAAAACGTACTCTTCTGTGTCCTCCCCAGAACACTGTCTCCGCTCACGCAATCTGTCGTGAATATCTGCCGCGTCGTCCAAAGTCGGAAAGTTGCGACACAGCCCAGAGAAGAATTCCTCCAAAGATTCTACTGTACCACTGCAGCTCCACAGCTTCGCCGCTCCCTTAAGCCTTATGGTTGCAGCCATCAGCACTAGATTCTCGTCGATTGCAGACACTCTCTGGATGTCTAGGACCCTCCTTCTCCATGCTTCAGAAGATAGCCCAACGAACGACTTTGGATCGAACACCGGTATCATCTCCGCAACGTCTCTGACCGTATACAAATTACGGGAGCAGCACCTTTCCACAGTCCTAGCAACAACCCCTGCGTTCACTTGCTCCTGTGCAGGTGTCTTCGCACTTCCTCCAACTCCATTGTCGATGCACTGCTTGTTGACCGCAGCAACTCTTGGGTGCACCGTCATAAGTTCAGCGAACGTCTCCCATAACTGGTGTAATTCTTCCCGCAGCATCTGGAGTTCATCCGCCCCGGTAGTCCCCTCTGTCTCCGAAGGTTCTCACGGAGCGCCACAGGGTCCGTTGCATGGACAAGCCTGGCTAGCAGGTCCTCCTTCCGCCCGCCCTGGTCCAAACCACGCTGCCTTAGCTCCTCACACAGCTCGTCGTTCGTCAGAGCCCTGCACTGCTTCTCTCGTTCCGCTCTGCCTCCCATGGTCTTGCTCACTTTAATCACCAGTCCAATACTCCACAGTAGAACACCCTTATAAAAAGCCGATGGCAAAACCAATTTATTTCGTCCAAAAAGACAATCTGGTCACCCTAGCAGCCAAGGTACTCCCTCAATTCAACGCCCAGGCCGCTTCTCCAGTCGCCAGACAATTATTTTTCTCCCGTTCTAACGGTCAACTTCAATCGGCAACGCACAGCGAAACCCACGACGACCTTCACACAAAAAAATTGTAGAAGCCGATGATCGCTGGGAAATGCCAATGACCGCAGTCAACGATATCGACACAGCAGCTCTTTACAAAGGTCGTGTGTACCCGTGGTTGTTTTGGTTTTTTTTTTCTCTCTACTCTCGCTGGTCTATGCCTATACCAGCAGCATGCAATTTTCACCGTTGCGTACACTGCACGAGAACCATAGAAAAAAAAAAAAAAAACAAAGTAATTGCGCTCATCCGTAGAGTTTTATGATCCCACTTCTGGTTTGTACCAAACGAGCGAGAGCGAACGAGCGAAATCAGATGAAAACAACAACAATTTAACTGATCGACTACATTATATAAATCTTATCACTGTAACAGTCTGTCGGTGATTGACCCCCAAAAGCAGCTACCTTGTTTGTTTATATATTGGGTATATAACTTAATTCGTGCGGTTTTTTTTTTCAAAATTTGAACGTTTATTTAAGAAAAACATGTACAATAGTATTATTGAAAGTATTGCAAAGATTCTGCGAGCTCTTCTTGTGTTTGGCAACAATCTTCATAGAGTAATGCTTCCAGTTCTTCAGCTTCAAACTTTTTTGGCTACCCAGGACGTTCATCGTCTTCCAAGCCAAAATCACCACTTTTAAATCGTGCAAACCACTTTTGACACGTTCGCTCAGCTAGCGCATGTTCACCATAATTTTCCACCAAACTACGATGACTTTCGGCAGCAGTTTTCTTCATATTAAAGAAATTTGGGGTGGCAGTGGTGTAGTGGTAACATCGTCAATTGCCACGCTAAAGGTTCATGGTTCAAATCCTGATGTCAGCAAGCATTTATTTATTTCTCATGAAATATACAAAGTCAGTCCGATCATTTGCGAAAGCTTGTGTGAACACTACTGCGAAGGCATAACACTGGCAGTAGCTTGGTCATGTGGCTGGAAAAATTGTTCGCTCTGTTGATGATGATTCGTCCTTGACATCGATTATCGGGAAAAAAGTACTGTGAATCAGAAGCAATGACAATAGTAACAAAAATCTCCCCAGTTATCTGGACGCCACCCCCGGAGAATAGCTGAAGCATAAACAACTGAGCTTCAAGAACCACTACACCAAAAATCTTTCTCTCTGCCTCTCTATCCATCCTTTCCAACGACCGCACTGTGTGTAAACATGTTAAAGGTATTCATAACCCTTTGAGTGCGCGCAAATTATAAAAAAAAATAAAAAAAATTAAGAAGAACTCCCGGCAAAAACACTTTTTCAGGCACAAAGTTCGACATATTTGAGTGAAAAAAAATTATTGTTGTTTACGCTTCAAATGAATGACATATACTGAAATGACGTACAATGACAGTAGCTTTCCAACGCATGTTCCAATGGAATAATAACAATGGAATAATACAAGTTACGTCATCTCTTAGCAAACCGCACGAATTAAGTTATAGACCTACCTTTTCGGTCTGCGTGTACGGTTGGTCTTACATACTTTTGACTTAATTTCAACATTTCGTCCTATAGATAGTCAACAACTGATGAAGAATAGGTGCACAAATGGAGAAAATATAAACCTGTCTTCAGAGAATGCAGTTACAGATGAAGATGAAATGATTGGTATCGGGACCATGAAGGATTTTCCTAATTCGGCAGTTGGGTTTGAAACAGATTCGTCAGGAGCAACAGCTGTTTGCAGTATGATGGCAATGCGAGCCGATCCTTCCAGCATCGCAAAACCTTTGGACCAATATCGCCAAGTAAGCGGATTAACCGAATATGCAATCACCTTAGAGATAGTATTCGGGAATTTAAAAGCAATGAGATAGCGACAAACCTCGAAAATCTCTCCGGTGAAAGAGAATCAAATTATTAGCTTTGGAAAGCTCTTAAAGGCATCCGGAAACCTCAAATGCAAGCTCCACCAATTCGGATAGAAACTGGGCCAAGAGCTGCAAAGAAAAGGCAGAACATTTTGCCTTGCTCTTAAAAGAAACGTCTAAGCCGTTCGACGGCCCTTCGTTAAAGCCCGACTCCTCAGTCACGACATGATGATGATCACATGAAAGTTGAAAAATGTGCATCGATTGAACTGAGATAAGTGATTAAAAAAATTAAGATGAAAAAAGCAGCGGGTTACGACTTGATAACGGCACAGGTAGTCACGGAACTGCCGAATAAAGCTCTTATCAAACTGCTCGACTTGATCAACGCTTCGTTCAGGTTGCTCTACGTTCCGAGACAATGGAAATTCGCGGACATCATAATTGTCCCGAAACCAGGGAAAACTCTGTATGAAAAGAAATCATATCGGCCCATTTCCCTATGGCCGGTTATCTCGAAAATATTCGAAAAACTACTTTCAAAATGTCTACAATCCGTAATCGACAAAGGACGTCTCATACCTGTCCATCAGTTTGGATTTAGAATCAATCATTCTACAATCGACCAAGTCCACAAAATGACTGACATGACTGGAAGCTCACCAACACATACGTGACACCAGTTCTGTCCCTTAATGACCCTCTCCATAAATGTTCATATGTCACGAACACAAACGTGACACCAATTATACCCCTTTAATTACCCTCTCCATTATCTGTATATATATCCTTCCACACATATCCCGCAGTTCAGTTGTTATTCGCACGACGGCGACGACAGTCAAATTCCTCTTGTAGTTAAAACAATAAAGCTATATTAACAAATACTGAGTAATTCTATTATACCGAGTTTTTGGTTACCTTGACACTATTGAAGCAGCAACTGGAAAGCTGCAGCATGCTATTAATAAAGTCCACGCTTGGACGAATTATTGGCGTATTGTGCTGAACGAAAGGAAATCTACTCACGTCAACTTTACGTATAAAAAAGTGGATAGATTATCTGTATATCTAAATCCGGCACAAATACTGTTCGCGAACAGATGTTAAGCTTAAATGGAAGTCGATCGTAAAAAGGAAACGCGACAAGCTTCAAAACAAATACCGACAAATGTACTGGCTACTCGGAAAACATTCGAAGTTGAGCCTACATAACAAACTGCTTATCTATAAGCAAGTGCTAAAGCCAGTATGGACGTATGGTTTACAGCTATGGGGTTGTACCAAGAAAAGCAATCGAAACATCATAAAAGCTTTTGAAAATAAAGTTCCTAGAACAATCGTTAGCGCACCGTGGTATGTACGTAACGAAGATATTCATCGAAATATGGGAATTCCCAGCGTCGTTGAAGAGATAACAAAATTAGCGCGTAAACACAAAGATTGTGTTCACGGCCATTGTAACCGTTCCGCCATTCAACTACTTGACGCGAATAATTCAATTCGTCGTCTGCAAAGGACAAAACCTTTTAACCTCGCGTCATAGTATATACCATATATGCCGGTCGCGAAAAAGGCAGGAACTTTCATTGGAATTTAACCTGTCTAAAGTGCTACATTTCTTTTAACTTCATACGAATATCTTTTTTCCAAAAATCACGAGTCTCGTAAGCGAAACTAACTACCGAACTACTGCTGGATAAGCGTCGGCTTAGTTGTGGTATTCGTCTTGAAGAGAGGTGTTTTTTTAGTGAGTAGAAATTTCACACTACCATAAGCACGCACGGTCGGGACTTATGGTGTCTTTAGAAGATTTTTCACCTGCTCTCGGCAAAAAAAAAAAGAAAACCTTGGTCAACCACCTTGAGACGTAAATTTTTAGCGAAATCGATTGAGAGATAGTCGTAAATGTGCCGAGTTTTAAGAACCAGTTAATCGGTATCGGTATTAAAGGTATCATTATAATAAATTTTAGCTCAAATTTTCGTACAGCATTTAAAGGATTTATTTAAACCAGCTGGATGGAATTTTAAAAATAATTTTTGGGAAAATACAATATGTCACTATGGGCCATAACTAAAGTACCCATCCTTGAGCTTGGGACTAAAATGAAAATTCGTTAAGGCGGACAGATAGACTGAATTACGAGACCCACTGTTTCTCTCTAATCGTAATTTCGTAAATTCGAAATTGAGTTTTTTCTCAATTACGAGTCTTGCCCTATATGTGTAGGTGCAAGACAGAATTCCTTTGTAATATTATTCAAGAAAAGCTTTTCATCTCCGAGAAAAAGTGATTTAATTGTTTAAGATGTTAATAAAATATACATGTAGGGGGGAGGGAGGAAGAAATTAAATAAAACGCAGAGTTCTAAAATTCAAATACGAATAGTTCAAGTTTATTGAAATTAATAACCAAAGTTAAGTTTAAAGGTTTTTCTTTTTTAATTTAATTAATTTAATTATTTATGGAATAAGACCGACTTTACTTGACTTGACTTTACTTTACCGACTTAACGCTTAGCTTATCTTCTCGCGACTGTACAATTATAATCAAAGTTAAAACGGATTTGATTTCATTACATAGTAAACATAGTAGAGTAGACAAAAGATGAACAAGATAACTTCTCTCGAATGTAGGGTACATGATTAATGTTAGGCACAGTTAGAAATTAGTTAGATTGAATTAAATAGAGTGTCAGTCCTACACCCGGCCATCCTGTTTGTCGGCTGCTTCAGACGACTGGTTGATTTCAGATCGGCATAACATATTCATAGTGTTGTCTTTGGGACCTCATTGAATCGTCTCTATCGTGCCATTCTCGTTGTCATCATAGTCATCGTCCTCGCTATCCATCTCGTCGCGCCACGGCTTCATAAAATCAGCTGATGATGATGTTGCGTTTGGGCCTTCATGGCCCAACGTCGTAACGGTCATTCCTCTTCACTCTCACGACCTCATAAGGACCTAGGAACTGTGGATATAGTTTAGTTCCAGCTGCAAACTTCGTTTTTTTTATTGCAACAAGATCGTGAAGTTCGTATTTTGTAGCTGTTTTTCGTCCTCTGTTGTACGTTTTACGATTTTCTTCTTGGATCCTGGCTATCTGTTCTTTCGCTTGACTTCGCATATCTTTTCGCTCTTCCTCAAATTCGTCAATTAACAAGGCTTCCATCGTCTTACGTAAATCAAAGCTCTCCATATCTTGCATACGAACTGCAAACATTAGTTAAAATGGGGTTTTATTTGTGCTTCTGTTGACAGTAGCGTTCATAATCCTTTGCAGTTTTGGAACGTGCTTAAACCATTTATCAGGAGCAGCTACAGACAACTTGTATAGCATTTCAATTATGGTCCTATTGATATGTTCAACTTGTCCGTTACCACGAGCAACACCAGTAGTGACCAAAGAGTGAATAATGCTTCGTTCCTCGCAATATTCCTTAAATGCATTTGATGTGTACGCAGACCCCTTATCAGTGATGATTCTCCCCGGATCGCCAAAAATGTCGCCCTGCACCAACAGCTTCTTGATTACTTTGTCTGCACCTGTAGACTTGACAGGGTAGATCCACGTAAATTTGGTGAAGGCATCAACAATTATAAATAAGTGTTTGTAACTCTTAGCGGTTGATTGAAGCGGCCCAAGGTGATCAAGGTGATGGGTATTCAGTGGTGTGTCAAATTTCTCGATGGGATTCAGCAAACATTCTTGTTTTCCGTTTTTCTTTGATGCCAGTATACAAACGACGCAGTTAGAGATGATTTGCTTTATCTTTTCCGATATATTTGGAATGCAGTACTCCCTCTTCGACAGCACTTCAACCTTCTTAGCGTTTATATGTTCATGTTCGTGAATATTTCGCAGAACCTCTTTTTGTAGACATTTAGGTACAATCAGTAAATAGTCACCGTCGACGAATTTGTACAGAATGTCGTTTCGTATGTTGAAATTCTCGTACTCCCTGTGTTTCAGTATTGTACTGACCAGTTGACAAAACTCATCTTTTTTTTTTTGATTCTCTTATACGATGAAGTATACCATCCTCGATCCTCATAACCACGGGAAAACGGCTTAATGCATCCGCATGTCTCATAGCTGAACCAGATTTGTGAAGAACCTCGCAGTCAAAATTTTGGAGAAATAACTTCCATCTAGCAACGCGCGTACATAAATCCCGTTTCTTCATGGTTGCGGTAAATGCTTTGCAGTCCGTGTAAATCTTAAATTTGATACCCAAGAGATAAATTCTTAGCTTTTTGAGACACCTGATTATAGCAAGAACTTCTTGCTCATAACTTTTGTAGTTGGCCACAGCTGGTGATGTTTCTTAGCTAATGTAGAAAACAGGGTGAAGTTCGTGGACGCCGTGTTTTTGCAGTAGGACTCCCCCATAACCCATCTTACATGCATCTGTATGCAACTCCGTATCTTAGAGTGGATTAAAAAGCTTTAACACTAGGTCTTAACAAAGTGCTTTTTTAATGTGTTGAAGGCTATAGCTTGATCAGGTCCAAAGCAATACGATGCATCTTTACGAAGAAGGTCCGATAGCGGCTTAGCAATAACAGCGTAATTTGGAATGAATCGCCTTAAAAATCCGGTAAGGCCCAGAAATGCTTGTATCTTTTTCGTCGTATCTGGTTTCGGAAATTTCTGTACCGCTTGAATTTTTTCTGATGACGGCTTCATAGATCTATTTTCGATAACGTGGCCCAAAAACTGTATAGATGGAGTTACAAAATCGCACTTTTTCTTATATTTCCCCAACGTTGTAAATCTTTCCGTACCTACTCATAAATTTGGAGACGATTACGATGCTGAAGCGGGCGTTCGAAAATATCGAGAGTTTTAACCATTCAACATAGACGATGAAAGTCCAAATTTTCGTCCACCTGACCAAAACGAAGTGAGAATATGAATATCCAAGCTGAAATCTAACAAGGCTGCTGGACCTGACGGCTTACTGGCCGAACTTTTCAAGACAGCTTGTGGTCAATTGGTAGAGTACACCAACTCATCTCTAAAATTTGGTCAGACGAATGTATGCCTGATGAATGGAATCTCAGCATCGTTTGCCCGATTCAAAAGAATGGATACCCCCTCAACTGCGCCAATTATAGAGGCATATGTCTCCTCAACATCGCGTATAAAATCGTTTCTTCGATATTGTGTGAACGCCTGAAACCTTTCATCAACAGCCTCATTGGACCCTGTCAGTGCGGTTTCAGGCCAGGAAAGTCCACCTTCGATCAAATCTTCATACTTCGGCAGATCCTGGAGAAAACCCAATAGGTTCAAATCGATACTCACCATCTCTTTATCGATTTCAAGGCCGCCTATGACAGCATCTATAGAGAAGAGCTTTAGAGAACACTTTCTAGTTTTGACATTCCTGTCAAACTTGTCCGTCTGTGCAGGATGACGCTGGAGAACGCTCGCTGCTCCATCAAAGTCGGTAATGACATCACCGATACCTTTGATGTCAAAAAATGTTTTAGACAAGCTGACGCGCTGTCATGCGACTTCTTTAATATTGCTTTCATACGCCGACGATATTGACATTATTGAAAGAACTCAGCGGGCTGTCACCGGTGTGTTTGCAAGCATTGAGGCCGAAGCCGCCAAATGGGTTTAGCGATAAACGAGGGCAAAACCAAGTATGTGCTGCCAGCTAGAAGGGACAGTCAACCCCGAAAAATTGGACAGAACCTCACAGTCGGCAGCTATAACTTCGAGGTAGTAAGGGACTTTGTCTACCTTGGCTCTGCTATAAAGTCGAAAACAACATCAGCGCAGAAATCAAGCGAAGAATAACTATTGCCAATCGCTGTTTTTTTTTTTGGGCTTATAAGGTAAAGCCCTATCTCGAACAACTAAGGAGACCCTGTATAAGACTCTGACCATCCCAGTCCTGCTTTACGGCGCTGAAACATGGACTTTATTAAAAGAGGATGAAGATATCCTTGGTCCCTTCGAGAGAAAATTTCTTCGTAAGATATTCGGTCCCGTTTGGGTTGACGGGATTTGGAGGGAAGATTCAACCACGAAGTATACGAGCTGTATAGCGACATCGACCTAGTCAAAAAACTGCGTATTGGACGTCTGAGATATCTAGGATATGTAGAGCGAATGGACGATAACGCTCTAGCTCGCAAAGTCTTCGAATCTAACCCCGAGGGACGACGCAGTGGTGGACCTCCTTGCCGTAGGTGGTGCGCACAAGTTCAAGGGGACCCCGACCAACTTGGAGGTCGCAACTGGAGGCAATTAGCTAAAGACCGAGCTTAATGGAGAGGCTTGTTGGTTGAGGCCCAGGTTCACCCCGAACTCTAGCGCCACCTAAGTAGGTAAGTAAGTTAGGTATATACAGGCTGCTTAGTGCTCTAATTGTGCAGCTTCAGCTGGCTGAGTTGACTGTGTTTTTGACGTCGAGTGTTACGACGACGTAATACTGCTTGCTCCCTCCTAGCCATCTTTGTCCCGCGATAGCTTCGTGTGCAATATCGCACACTGTCGTTATCGCCCCTATGGTGCTTCGTTTCTTTCTAAAGCCGTACTGCAATGAACCCTGAGTCTCCTTTCATGTATGGCTCTAGCCTTGTGCGAATTATTTATTCCAGAACTTTCCCAAGTGTGTCAAGCATGCACAACGGCCTGTACGATGACGGTTGCTCAAGTGGTTTATTTCCTTTTGAGATGAGGACTATCCGTTGCCACTATAGTGGGAAATTGCCCTCCATTAGGCACGTCGTATAAAGGTGCTGTGAGTGCCTGGAAGCATTCAGCTTTGTTCTTTTTTATCAGCTTGCAGAGTTGTGATCTCTTCCTCTAAAACTGTTCTCTCAGTACCTCATAGTCCTGCGTGCCTCTACCTCGGGCTCTCTGCTGGGACCTCCGCATTCTGTGACAGTCTGTTTGCGTATTGGCGATGTCGTTATTCCACCGGTGCACAGGTGTTCTTACATTTCCTCAACATGGCTGCGTAGTATCCTCGGGACAAGGACCTTATGACTTCTTAAGTCTGTTCTTCTGCTGTGCCTCTTGCTATTTTCCTATTGCTTATCTTGCTTACTTACTTAGCTACAGTCCGAGGTGGACCTGTGCTTCAACCAACAAGCCTGTCCATTTAGCTCGGTCTTTAGCTAATTCCCTCCAGTTGCGCACTCCATGTTGGTTGAGGACCCCTCAACTTGTTTGCGCCTTCTACTGCTAGGTCGTCCTCTAATGCGCCGTCCACCCGGGGTCGATTCGAAGACATTCTTCGTTGGAACGTTGATCTCCATCCGCTCTATATCACCCAGCCATCTTAGTCACTGTCTGTGATTTTTTCTGGTTTAGTCGATTCCTTATTTAGGTCGTATAGTTCAGCATTGTACCTTCTCCTCCACTCACCGTCTATGCAGACGGGACCAAAGATCGCTCGAAGAACTTTTCTCTCAAATAACCAAAAGCATCCTCATCCGGTTTTGTCAGAGCCCATGCCTCTGCCCATGCCGCCATACAGCAGGACTGGGATGATTAGTGTCTTATAAAGATTTACCTAATAGTTCGAGATAAGGCTTTGTTATTAAATTTCCGTCTTAGCAGAGAAAGAACGACTGGCAAGAGTAATTTTTCGGGTGCTATCCCTTATAATGTCATTTTTCGGAGCTCACCATAGAGCCTAGGTAGAAAAAATCCTTCTTATTCTTCCTTTTTCGATGAGGTTATGATCTGAAAACAGGGGATCATAACCCTCCAACTTCACCGCATTTCTACTGATCAGCCTGTGGGGTTCGCCTGTTTGACCTCAGAAAATATTGGCAGGCCGATCTTTTTTTTTTTTTCCCAATTGTTTGAATACATCTGTCTTATAAAGACACCTAGTATGTTGTGTTACAATGATAGTTAATGGGACTTATTCTTATTAGGATCAGTGACCAATGTCGTGCAGTCTCTTTTGGGGCAATATGAAACAAATAACAAAGAGTTTTATAATTATAATTATGTATATTATGATGAGCTTCCTGTTAACAAGTCGCTAGGTCTAATCCTTTTCAGTCTTCTTCTTCCGAGTATCTCTTTTCGTGGAAGTGAGTTAACTTCGTCGTTTGGGTGAGTTACTAGTTGATGTGGTGTTTTCTGCTTTTGTTTGTTACTTCTTCCTCTACTGTTCTCATTTGTAGGTCTCGATGAATGTCATAGTTGGAGATATACCAGTCAGCATCTATAATAGTTCGAAGAATTTTTGATTGCTGTCTTTGGATTATTGCTATATTTGTTTTCTTCGACGTCCCCCACCGTTGTATTCCGTATGTCCAGACAGGTTTTATGATAGTTTTTTGTAATATATATATGAAATGCCGATGTCGCAGCATTTGTGTGATCCAGGCGTTTATAGGCCTGCCTCTCCTGCCTCGCGATGTCTATGGAACGTTCATTGATATTACCTTTTTTTACAGGGTTCAAATGATCTCTTCTTAGAACGCGGCAATACCAGCTGAGCCGATCGCGCTCTATCTTTTGTACGATGGTTTCCTTGACGTGAATGCTTCCACGGATCTTCAAACTTCTTATTCGATCAACCTTTGTCACTGCTGCTGTCATGAGAAGCATCTTCATCTCGGCTCCCGTTAATTTACTCTCATACTTTTTGTACATCGTCCAATGCTGTGAACTTTATGTGAGCGCTGGACGCACAGCTGTGGTGTAGAGCCTTCCTTTCGACTCAGGTGGCATTTTTCTGTCACGGAAGATAGCGGAGTTTTCTCGCCACTTCATTCACCCTACGCTTACGCGATGATTGATATAGTCATCACAGGTTGGTTTGCTTTTGATCATAGATCCCAGATATTTGAACTTTTCCCCCTGTGGGTTAGGGGACAGAATATACCCACGGTAGGCATTCCTGTCTTAAAAGGCGGCTAAAATGCCAACCCGCCGCCTTTCTTTGAATTACGGTAATAAAAATGATGCAATGAACACAACTAACGGTATTTATACCCCAGGTGGCAGCCCAGTTCAACTGGAAAATCCACCCTCGCAAGAGGTATACTCTACGGATTCTGGGGAGAGCTATTTGTTGCACCAAAATTGAATTAACCCATTTAGGAAAAGCTCAAGGCTACATAGACCTCCACCTTAAAAGACTTCCCTAAAGCGCAAAATAAAAATCTCGCAAATCCGGATGTGTAAATTCGGGAAACTCAAGCCTTAGAAGAGAGTATTCTGAAAAAGTAAAACACCGTGCTCCGTAAGAGGCTCGACGAAATGAGCTGTTGTGTCGGGAGTTCAAAAGCAAAGTTGAGAAACTTGAATCAGCTAATAAAGTATCTTTGCTTCAAAACGAGTTTTCAAAAAAGCAGACGGTTACTCATAGCGAGCCTTCTCCAGGTAGCCATCGCTACAGTACGGACGAAGATGAACTCGCGCGCGAAACGGATTGGATACTTAATCTAAAAAAAACGTGTAATGTTTGTATTTCACTAATCCCTACCTCACCTACTTAGCTATTGAGATTGGATTAAACGGCTATCCCAAGCCAAAATAGTGATGGCTTAAAAACCGAATTGTTTTTGGAGGCTAAAGAGCCGAGCTGAAAAAGAAAGGCTAATTGAGCCGAGATTTCTGATTACTTTATGTCTTTATTCTAAATTTCTTAGCCTATTTTAACAAAAATTCTTTAAAGCTACTTACAATAAAATTACACATACATACAAGGTAAACGAAATCAAAATCATATTAGTTATCAAATTGCATGCAATAAATGCACGATCAGCAATAATAATTTAAATGAATAAAAATACAAAAAAAAAACATAACAATAATACATAACATAATTTCTATAAGGTGGCCTTGACTTTGTCGTATGTTAGGCGTCTAGTTTATAAAAATGTGTTTTACGAAATGTGTATTTTGTTCCTGGGTGAATGAATGAAGGAATTGGATACTATTGGGGTATAATTTGTGTTGTGTTAATTAAAGGTAAGCAAATTGTGCATTATGTGGAAGTGTGTTTTGTTGTGCATGAAAGGTTAATGGCACTTCATCGTGCTGTTATGACTTGAAGGGTTAATGGCACTACAAACGTAAGGCCGCTACATCGCCCGAGGTTGTTCCACAACATGAACCTAATCGCAAAGCTCAGAAAAAACCTGAAAAGCAAATTGAAAGCAAATGCGCACCTCCGCCAATAAATATTACAGGCGTTGCAGACTATAATTCTTTGAGAAAAATGTTAAAAACAACGATCGCTACTGAATTAAAAGTAACTTCCTTGCGAAACGATGCATGGAAAATCAAGGTTAATGACGCTGAGGGCTATCGGGCTGTATCTCAAAAGACCCTTGAGGGTCATAGCTAGAGGACTTCATCCATCATGCGCTAAAGAAGACGTTATAGAGGTTACGCGATAGAGGTTATAACATTCTCGATGCCGTGAACCTTTAAAACAAAAAGAGAGAAAACAACCCGACCGTGGTGAAATGGCTATAGTGAAACGTAAACTTCCACTTTTTGTGCTATCATTCCATAAAATGGGAAGCCAGGAAAAGACATACAATATTCGTTTAATTATGAGTATGGTCGTTATAAACGAGCCGCTACGTGTCAACGCGAAGACAATTCCTCAATGCAAGCGATGCCAAGAATTTAATCATACTCAGCCGCACTATCGGAAAGAGTCGCGCTGTGTTAAGTGCACCGCAAAGCACTCTTCGGAAAATTGCAGTTTGAGCAAAAATGAGAAAGCCACTTGCGTCAACTGCAAAGGAAGGCACCCAGCAAATTATCGTGGTTGCGAGGTCGCAAAGGAATTAGATTTTAGATTTAGATTAAGATTGACTTTATTTAAGTACTGATTATTATATATACATTAGTTAAGTACAATAATCAGTAAACATGGGCTTGCCGTCTGCCCGATTCTAATTCATTCAAAGTAGGTAATTCAATGACTTAATCTAAACATATGTAAGCCTAACAAATACGAATATTGTTTTTTGGTTTTAGAAGCTTTTATTCATTATCCTTGATATTTCGTCGACACTGTACTCATCGCGGAAATAATTAAGCTGCAAGTTGTGATTTAAGTGGCTGTAGATAGTCCTGTGCAGTGAATCGGATGCTTCCTCTAAGAACCTAAACCTTTCTTGTTCATCGACCTTGGAGATAAGCTAATACAGTTCGGATTTCCAACTCCCGCTGCCATTGAAAGTTAGTTCGACTCCTCAGTCATGCGCCAGCCCCATCCACTCGTTGAACCAGCCTGTTAAAGGAATTACAGATGCGACGGAGAAAATGTACAACGCCGTTTGTGAGCAGGCTCGTGAGCCAGTTGTACAGACTCCTGAGCCGACTGAAACGACACTCGAATCAGCAGTGTAGACTCTTAAACCAGTCAATCAGCCTTCTAAGCCGGTTAAACGTACGTCAAAGTTGTCCACTAAAAAGGCTGAACGAAAAATAAGCCAGCGAACCCCAGTTATCTGACGTATTCTCAGGCTGCAGTTAAAGAAACCAAACGGAACGACGAGCCACCGTCTGATCCGTTGAAAGATATTCTGAACTATATCTACACTAAGTTCGAGGAACCGTGCGAAATTAACAAACGGATTCTTAAAAGTCTTAATAACGTCGAAAGCTTTCGTACGGCTAACCTTATATCTAACATAGAATGCAAATGGACTCTTACAAAAATCTAACGAATTATAAATATTCCTAATAAGAGAAAATGTCGTCATTTGTTTGATCTCCGAAACCCATCTAACAAGGGACTCGCAAATAAAGGTTAGAGGCTAAGCTGGTTATCACGCCTATCATCCTTCTGATAGAGCGCGGGGCGGTACGTCCTTATTCATTAAAACTAACATCGAACACTCGGTCGACATAAGCATACAGTTGGAAAAACTTCAGTTGTGCGCGGTAAGGGTTAAAAATAAACACCTGAGCTACAATATAGCATCTGTCCGCCACGATGCTCACTAGAAAAAGACGACTGCTTTCGTGTCTTCAATGTTCTTGGCTCAAACTTCCTTATTGGTGGAGATTTCAACGCGAAGCACACCTTCTGGCGTTCAAGATGTACATCTTTTTAAAGGAAAAATTCTGTAAGAAGTGGCAAATTAATTTGGTTGTTTTTTATTCGACAGGAAAACCGACCTATTGGCTAACCGATGTAGATAAAATTCCCGATCTTATCGATTTGTTCGTTACAAAAGGCATTTACGAGAAGTTTATTACAGTCAAAGAAAGCTTTGATCTCTCTTGTGACCACTCTCCGGTAATTTTATTACTTGGAGAAGCTTTGATGAAGAAAAAAGGGCCTCCAAGAGTAACTGCCAATAGAACAAACTGGGAGGGCTTTAGAAATGACTGCGAAACAAATATTGCCTTAAATGTATCACTTAAAACACCTTGTGAACTAGAGGACGAACTTGATCGTTTCGTGGAAGCAATCCAAGGAGCGGCGTGGAGAAGCACTCCTTTTAGAAGCTATAAGTTCAACCGCAACGAAAAGTATCCCAGAGAAATCATTGAAATGGTGACGAAGAAACGAAAAGCACGAAAGAAATGGCAAATCACTCGTGCACCGCAGCATAAAATGGTCCTTAACCGACTATGCAATCGCCTTAGAGATAGTATTCGCAAATATAAAAGCAAAAAGATAGCGACACACCTCCGGTGAAAGAGAATCAAATTATTCGCTTTGGAAAGCGCTTAAAGGCATTCGGAAACCTCAAATGCAAGCTCCACCAATTCGGAAAAACGATGGAAACAGGGCCAAGAGCGACAAAGAAAAGGCAGAACTTTTTGCTTTGCACTTATAAGAAACGTTTAAGCTGTTCGACGGCCCTTCGTTAAAGCCCGACTCCTCAGTCACGACATCTTACCACTTTAAAATAAAAAAGTTGCATTGATTGAGATGAGGGAAGTGATTAAAAATTTAAAGATGAAAAAAGCTCCGGGTAACGACTTGATAATGGCGCAGGTGGTCACGGAAATGCCGAATAAAGCTCTTATCAAACTGCTCGACTTGATCAACGCTTCGTTCAGATTGCTCTACGTTCCGAGACAATGGAAAGTCGCCGACATCATAATGGTCCCGAAACCGGGCAAACCTCTGTATCAAAAGAAATCATATCGGCCCATTTCCCTATTGCCAGTTATCTCAAAAATATTCGAAAAACTATTTTCAAAACGTCTACAACCCGTAATCGACGAAAGACGTCTCCAATCGACCAAGTTCACAAAATAACTGACGTGACTGAGAAAGCTCTCGAAGAAAAAAAGATTTATTGTGGTGTGTTTCTTGACGTCTCACAAGCTTTCGATGAGGTTTGGCACGAAGGCTTTGAGTATAAATTGCAACGGCTACTGCCACGGCAACTCTTTCTAATCTTACGATCATACCTCACCGAGAGACTCTTTCGTGTTAAGCACGGAAATGATTACTCTGACTTCAAGGAGATTGCGGCCGGAGTTCCACAAGGAAGTGTCCTTGGCTCACTTCTCTATGTACTCTACACGTGTGATATCCCGCAGGAAAGAAACTACGTCGTCGCCGCGTTTGCGGACGATACGGCGATATTGACCCCGGGCGAAACTATTGAAGCAGCAACTGGAAAGCTGCAACATGCTATTAATAAAGTGCACGCTTGGACGAATTATTGGCGTATTGTGCTAAACGAAAGGAAATCTACTTACGTGAACTTTACCTATAAAAAAGTGGATAGGTTATCTGTATATCTTAACTCGGCTCAAATATACTGTACGCGAACTAGGCAAAATATCTGGGAATGACTCTAGATATTAAGCTTGAATGGAAATCGCACGTAGAAAAGAAACGCGACGAGGTCAAAAACAAATACCGACAAATATACTGGCTACTCGGAAAACATTCGAAGTTGAGCCTACATAACAAACTGCTTATCTTTATCTATAAGCAAGTGCTAAAGCCAGTATGGGCGTATGGTACACAACTATGGGGTTGTATCAAGAAAAGCAATCGAAACATCGTACAAACTTTTGAAAATAAACTTCTTAGAACACCGTGGTATGTACGTAACGAAGATATTCATCGGAATCTGGGAATTCCCAGCGTCGTTTTTTTTTTTTTTATAATTTGCGCGCACTCAAAGGGTTATGAATACCTTTAACATGTTTACACACAGTGCGGGCGTTGGAAAGGATGGATAGAGAGAGAAAGATTTTTGGTGTAGTGGTTCATGAAACTCAGTTGTTTATTCTTCAGCTATTCTCGGGGGGTGGGGAGATTTTTGTTAATATTGTCATTGCTTCTGATTCACAGTACTTTTTTCCCGATAATCGATGTCAAGGGCAAATCATCATCAACAGAGCAAACAATTTTTTCAGCCACATGACCAAGCTACTGCCAGTGTTATGCCTTCGCAGTAGTATTCACAGAAGCTTTTGCAAATGATCGGACTGACTATATATTTCATGAGAAATAAATCAATGCTTGCTGACATCAGGATTTGAACCATGAACCATTAGCGTGGCAATTGACGATGTCACCACTAAATCATTGCCACCCACTTGACGCGAATAATTCAATTCGTCGTCTGCAAAGGACAAAACCTTTTAACATCGCGTCATAGTACATATATGCCGGTCGCGAAAAAGGCAGGAGCTTTCATTCGAATTTAACCCGTCCAAAGTGCTGCATTTCTTTTAACTTCATTCGAATATCTTTTATCCAAAAATCACGAGTCTCGTAGGCGAAACTAACTAACTAACTACTGCTGGATAAGTGTCGGCTTAGTTTTAATATTAATTTTAAAGAGAGGCGTCTTTTTAGTGAGTAGAAATCTCACACTACCATAAGCACGCACGGTCGGGACTTATGGTGTCTTTAGAAGATTTTTCACCTGCTCTCGGCAAAAAAAAAAAAAAAACTTGGTCAACCAGCTTGAATTAATTTCCGAACAAATTTAAATTAATCGTAGTTTAAAACGTACATTTTTAGCGAAATCGATTGAGAGATAGTCGTAAATGCGCCGAGTTTTAAGAACCAGTTAATCGGTATCGGTATTAAAGGTATCGTTATAATAAATTTTAGCTCAAATTTTCGTACAGCATTTAAAGGATTTATTTAAACTAGGTGGATGGAATTTTAAAAATAATTTTTGGGGAAATGCAATATGTCACTATGGGCCATAACTAAAGTACCTATCCTTGAGCTTGGGACTAAAATGAAAATTCGTTAAGGCGGACAGATAGACTGAATTACGAGACCCACTGTTTCTCTCTAATCGTAATTTCGAAATTGAGTTTTTTCTCAATTACGAGTTTTGCCCTATATGTATAGGTGCAAGACAGAATTGCTTTGTAATATTATTCAACAAAAACTTTTTATCTCCGAGAAAAAGTGATTTAATTGTTTAAGATGTTAATAAAATAACCATGTGTTTCCCCAACGTTGTAAATCTTCCCGTACCTACTCATAAATTTGGAGACGATTACGATGCTGTTTTTGCTATCTTACATACTATAATTTGTGTTCGCAGTATCTACATAGGTATGTATTGTACATGAACGTAGCCATAAATATATACATATGTATCCATTTCAGTTCAAAGATAGACCCGCAGCAAAATATTTTTATAATGTGTTTCGTCTAGTGAATAAAATGCTTATCAAGAGCTTGTTATTATTAATATAATCATTCTTGATATACGCTCTTACTTTTGTATCTGCAAGTGTTTTATGTGTAGTGCAGGAATAAAGTTAAACTAAACTAAACTAAACCAAATAAGAATTTACTCGTATACAGCCAACTGCTTCAAATTGTCTATTAGCTAGTGCCAGCACGTTTCCTTACAGTTCTTCATTGCCTTCAACGATAAGTGCAATTTCCAATGTACGTGTAATTTAGACCGCGTTTATTAGTTTCCTTTTTATAATAAATTAAGTACTCCTAGGTCATATTTTTGATAAATTACGATTTTTGATTCGAGTGTGATGCAAAACTTTTGATACATTCAATTTTAATAAAAGAACAAGGTATTTTCGAATCTCTAAACATTTTACTGTGTGTGTGATGTGCTGTTAAAGAATAAAATACTAAAAGTGTTTTTTTTTTATATGAATTTTGAACATACTCGTAAGCCATAAGACACGAATTTTCATTTTTTCATCCTGGGTTAGAAATGCACTTACGAGTTTTAATCTCGTGGGACTTGAGTCGATAGTACTTATATTTTTAACATTTTGACGATTGATATCTATAAAATGTTATTGATATCTTAAAATTTATATACCTACAGAACATATTAACAAATGAATTAAAATGAAAATATGCAATTTATTTATAACTAGCTAACATACCCGTTTCGCTGTGTACCTTATACATTTCAATAGTATGGTTATGTGAATGTGTACTAAAATTCGAAGACAAAAAATCAAGATCTTATTGTTGAAGTAATTTATTATAAGATTAGCATTTATTATTTTGATAAGCAAATATGCACATCCATACATATATGTATGCATTCTTCTTCTTCTTTCTTTTAAAAGCGAGGTTATGATCCGAAAATAAGGGATCACAACCCTCCCACTTCACCGCATTTCTACAGATCCGCCTGTGGGGTTCGCCTATTTGACTTCATAAAATATCGGCAGGCCCGCCGATTTTAGATCACTCGGTTACTGAGGCCAATGAAATGCCGATGTCGTCGCATTTCTGTGATCCAGGCGTTTATAGGCCTTCCTTTCCTACATCGCGAACATATATGTATGCATTGAATGCAATTAAAATATCTTGAGTAGTTGAGACCATTTGATGCCTGTAGATACCTAGATAAACAAAAAACATACACAATGTTTACAATTCCTCTAGAACGGATCGTATGATACCATATCCGTTATGATTTAACTGTCGCCTATTAAAGTGGGTGTGGATTTGTAAAGTAACAGTTTTCTTCTGAAATGTACCTGTTTGGGTGTATTTATATGTGCGTGTTCCTTTATAATATATAGACACATTATAGAAGAGAGCAGTGTCTATATATTTTACAAATACATACTACACAGATTAATGTTACTTTGTTACACTTTTTCTTCTCTAAGGGAAATCAAATCGCGGGGGGAGTAGCCAACTTGCTACATAATTTATAAAAATAAAACGACGCAAAAAGGAGAAAGCGAAAAAAAATTCCAATACTAAGAGAAGAAAAGAGGTGACCTGACTAGTCACAAGGCAGGCCCTAAAACGCCATTCTGCACTCAAAAAAGTTATACTACAGGAAGAAGATAAAACAAAGACTATTTCCGGGACTAAACTAATCTACGCGGTCGAATTCCGCGCAGATTTGGGGACTAGGGACGAGCCCTTAACGTGCCACTCTGCACAAAAAGTCGAGGGTTAGGGTTTACATGATGTGGTTGTGTTGTTTATAAGTTCTGGGACACCTCATCCCCTTGCGTTGAATTATATGTTTGTCGTTGCTTGTAGATTCTGGGACACCTCGTCCCCTTTCGTTGAATTCTGTTTGTGACGTTGATGTTGCGTTTCTTGTAGCTTACGCTCGTGTGATTCTGGGACAGACTGTCTGTCCCTTCTGTTCACTCGCTAGGTTGTATTGCTCGCGTTGTTCTTTAGTTGGTGTTTTTTGTGTTTGGTGTGCCCGTTGTAAGGTGCCCGTTGTACACTACACCGACTACACAGTTGGAATTAGACGAGCTAAACACCGTTCTAACTTCCGCACTTAATACAGCTTTCATCGAATCCTGTCCAATCACAAGAAGAAAGGTGGGCAATCGTCCCCCATTGTGGAATGCAGAACTTAACAGTCTTCGCTGCATAAGCAGGAAACAATTCAATAAAGCCAAACGAACAAGGCTACCACTGGACTGGGAGATCTACAAAGAAAGTCTGAAGAACTTCAAAATAGAGGTTCGGAAAGCTAGACGCAGATCCTGGCGCGGTTTTTGTCAGAGTATTGACGACACGTCTCAACCCTCTAGACTGCGAAAAGTCCTCTCCAAAACACCAACTATACCTAGTGTCCCCATGAATCCCAATGGATCCTGGGCGGAATCGGACGAAGCATCGCTCAACCTGCTCATGGACACTCACTTCCCTGGCTGCACGCCTACCCCCAACGATGATCGCGCCCTGGTAAATGTTGCACGCCCACAGGCACCTCCTCATCTTATCAGCGAAGATAAGCTGAAATGGGCAGTAAACAGTTTCGAACCATTCAAATCCCCGGGACCGGATGGTATTTTTCCGGCCCAGATTCAGACGGCCTTCAGTATAGTATGGCAGTATCTCTCCTGTATACTGAAGGCTTGTCTTGAGCTCGGAACAACACCAACTGCCTGGACCGAGGTAAGAGTGGTTTTAAACCCAAAGCAGGCAAGACATCGCACACCCTCCCAAAGGACCTTAGACCTATTAGTATAACATCCTTCCTTCTCAAGATTCTGGAGAGAATCCTATCCACGTCACAGCACGCCTACCAAAAGGTAAGTCCGTCGAAACGGCTTTGCACTCCATCATTCACCCTATCGAAAAATCACTCTCAACCAAAGAGTTCACCCTAGTGTCATTTCTGGACATAGAGGGAGCCTTCAACAACGTTGAAACAAATTCGATTACCAGTGCCTTACGTAAGCTCAACATCTGCGAACCCACCTGTTGTTTCATAGAACACATTCTAAAGAACAGGGTATTAACAGCATCCTTCGGAAGTAGTACTGTCAAGCGACATGCACATCGAGGCACCCCTCAAGGGGGTGTACTGTCTCCACTATTGTAGAATTTGGTGCTCAACGAGACCCTTCTAAAGATAGAAAAAACTGGATGCAATGTTATTGCCTATGCAGATGATGTCGCCATTCTAACAACAGGCAAATACCCGCAGACGCTGGCCGATGTCATGCAGTCTGCTCTCAATGAACTGCTCAGATGGACCGATAAATGCGGCCTCTCCGTTAACTCGACGAAGACCGAGCTAGTTCTATTCACAAGAAAACACAAGCTACCTGACTTCACTCCGCCCAAGATAAGGGGATCCACCTCAAGCTTTCAAATGGTGCTAGCTATTTAGGCCTAAAGCTTGACCGCAAGCTAATTTGGAAGGAGAATGTCGTCGAACGGGCCAGAAGATCGCTGCCCGCTCTATACATCTGCAAGAAAGCAGAAGGCTCCACCTGGGCCCTAAACCAAGCATCATGCACTGGCTATACACGTCGGTCATTAAACCGATTCTCATGTATGGAGTATTGGTATGGTGGCCCGCCTTGGAGAAGAAATCCAACCTATCCATAATGGAAAAAACTCAGCGAGTTGCATGTCTCAGTATTACCGGTGCACTGAGAACTTCTCCCACAGCGGCGCTCCAAACCATGCTCCACCTGCTTCCGATTGACATCGTCAGTAAGCAATAGGCTGTCAGCTCGGCAATAAGACTGAGAGGCTCCAGGCAGTGGATGGAGCAACACACGGGACATGCCAATATACTTTTGATGCACCGTCATCTTCCCAATTCCACTGACCATCTGCCCACTGAATATGATTTTGACACGCACTCGATATCGGACAGAAGTGAGTGGACGCAACGCAATGTCCTTTACAAAGAATCGCTGTCAATCTTCACGGACGGGTCCAAAACCAAGGACGGAGTCGGTGCCGGAATTTTCTCGGAAGATCTGGACATACACCTCTCCTTTAACATTCCAGCGTTTTTCAAGCCGAAATCACGGCAGTTCGCAAAGCTGCTGACTGGCTGGCGGCTAGCACACTATCAACATCTGATATTGTTATTTATGTCGACAGTCAGGCAGCCATCAAATCCCTCGCATCCAGCACTACGAGATCTAAGGCAGTGAAAGACTGTCGCATATCTCTTAACGAGATAGCTGGTCAGTACAACCTCACCCTTTGCTGCGTACCAGGTCACTGTGACATACCGGGGAATTGTGCAGCCGACGAACTAGCACAACAAGGCTCCTCTGGTACAGATAGCATAAGCATCACCGACATCGAAGCGCCAACGTCTTATGTTAAGTACCTCATTCAAATTGATGCCGAGAAAGTAGCCAATCATCGATGGCAACATCTAGACCAATGTCATACCGCCGGACAGCTCTGGCCGATACTCAATAAATCCAGGTCCATCGGACTCTTGAAGCACAAGGGAACAGAGGAACCCTCTCAAAAATAACAAATGTCCTCACTGGACACTGCGTCATAGGAAGACATGCCCAAAGATTAGGTATCCCTCATAACGACTTCTGCAGAAGCTGCAGAGATGAAGAGGAAGAAGAGACCATCAGTGATCTCCTGTGCGCCTGTCCTGCGCTCGCCAACATCAGGAAGGCCACTCTGGGTGAATACTTATTCAATGATCTTAATGATCTCGGCAACGCCTGCATGGCTAAAATTCTCGACTTCATTCAACGAAGCAAATGGTTCCAAGAGTAAGAGGGTGATCCACCCGCCTTACACATCGGCAGTACAATGGACCTACTTTCTGGTCTAAGTTCATCCTCATCGAGGGCCGATCCTAACTTAACCTAACCTAAGGTAGGCAGCTCGTAAAGGCGAATATGCCTCGATGGTCTCACCCTCGCCGCTCGTCTCATACATGTCTCACGCTTGTTGGAGAAACCGCCCGTTTCTCTTCGCCTTCAGGGTAAAATCGTCATCCTCGGGGAATCCTATATTGCTTGTCCCTGCGAGATGCCGGGGAAGCGGGCCTATGGCTGATGGAACCATGGCTGCCCTCCACTTTCCCAGAATTATTCAGTAACAAAGGAAGAAAAGACGGAGAGAAGGAAAGGTGCGTCGAGTAGGCCTTCCTGTGGTTAATTTTACCGCAACAACTTGAACAGTAATATTAAAGAGTTTCTTGCGTTAAGTAGCATTAACGAACTTATGCGCCTATACACGTAATAATTAACATTGCCAATATGTGCATACAAATTATATTCAGTTGTTTCGCTGCTGTCAATAATTGTCAGGAAAATTAAGGATAACCAAATCGATTTTGGTTTCCGTCAATGAAAACTTTTGCTTGACATGAACATTAATGAGCCTACAAACGATCAATTTTAATTGAAATGCCAATCAATATTGACGGTGTGTCTCTTTATGATTTCTTACACAAAAGTTGAGAAAAAAGAAAAAACGTTTGTAAAAAGAAGGCAAATCAGTAGGCGAATTTAAATAATCCTTACACTTTTATTACTTCGGCCTGTCAGAAACCCATACATGAAATTTCATTCTCCTGGGACGAAAATTAAGATATTTATTTTTAAACCTCCCTAAAAATTGACCTATACATAATATTCACCAAATGTAGACAAAGCCAAATTGTTTATGTTTTGCAACACAGCTTTTTTCCAGTTTCCTATAAAAATATATAAATGGAAAAAAGAGATTTTAAAAAAATGGAAAGATTTAAAAAATGTGTACGTTTATACCATGCGACTCTCTACTCAAATTAATTCCGATTAACAGGCTGGTTCTGAGCATTATTGATAGTCATGGCAAGGCATAACTTAAGTTAACTGCAATCTTTTGAGAACAACTAGGTAATCCAAACATATCATGGAGATTGTTGAAATAAATGCATCCTTACCTACGCCTGGTTGGTTATAACAGTCGCACGCTGCTATAACTGAACGCATACTGTTTACTGAGCTGAAATTTTGCAACTTAACTTTCTTTCTACAATATACTTCTATTTTGCTCACTCAAAGCGACAACAAGCCTTTTTATTTAACAGGTTATGGGCCCAGAGTGTTTAAAGGTAAAAGAATAAAATGAGCATTTTAATAAACTTACAAATGTAATCTTTGGATAAATTGTTTTGCGGGTAATTCGTAGTTTTGCAAGAAATGAAGTTCCAGATTCGCTAACCAAACACGGATTGCAAAGATTTTTAAACATTAGTTTGTAGCACGTTGGGCTATCTGCAATAAAAAAAAAAACTTAATATTTTGTCTTTGAAATGGACGGCGAAATAATAAAAGTCGACAAGCTTCAATGTGTGGAACAATGGTGCACGTCGACGCTCCAGATTCGCATCCTTTAAAGTGCAGGCGATTTTCTTGAGGTGGTGATTGGAACGGGGCGCCGTAGATGGCAGAAACAAATGCAGCGACGAAAATTGAGCTTGAACCCTGGCAGCAAAAAGACCGAAAGGCGCAGAAAATCATCGCCACCAGTATTGGTGAAGAAATTTTGGTATACATCATGCATTGTTCAACAGCGTTTTACATATAGTCTAAGCCATGTTCTATGCTATGCTATTCTATAGAATCCAAAAGGATCAAAATGACGACATCGCAACACATATTAGCAAATTGGAAGGTTAATGTCAACAGTTGGAAGTAACCGTAGAAACTGTTTCTGAGTCAATGCTGATAACCAAAGTGTTAATGACCCTGTCCGATTGACTCGCTCATTTCTTCAGTGCGTGGGAGTCAACAAACGTAAAGCAGCAAACCGTCGATAGTCTGAGATCTCGCCTTATCATGGAAAAAGGGCGGCTACGTGTAAATGAATGACAGCGCAATACTTCGGAGACTGCACTATTCACCAAAAAAAGAAAAAACAAAAAGTACCATCAGCAAAGTAGCATCAACAGCAACAGTAAGAATCATCATAGCAGTCAAATGCGTCCAGGTAAATGTTTTCAATGTTAATAGTACGATAATTGGAAGAAAAACTTTCAAACAACATTATATCGAAAACAAATTAATTGCGGCCGTCGTGAAACACAAAATGATGATAGTTCTGATGTACTTGTTTGTGATACCGTAATCGTGGCGGTTGGTGAGCTGGTTACAACTGATGACTGGGTTCTTGACTCGGGACCGGGTGAACACATGTGCTTTCGGCGCGACTGGTTCAGCAAATATGAAGAGCTGCCAACGCCAGTACTGATAACGATTGGCAATGGGTCCCATATAGAGGCTTCGGCAGGGGAGAAATAAATATCAGTGCGTTTAACTACCAGATGTGAATAAAAAACGATTAACAAATGCATATTTTGTACTGGACATCACGACTGAATTATTTTTTTTCGGAAAGTGCGCTGCACAAAAACTAGTCTAAATCAGATAGTAAAAAATGTAGAATTTTTGAAAAATGATAAAGTGATTGCGATTAGTGTTAGGTATCGCCGGCTCTATAAAATATTTTTTAAGGTCATTGACATGTGTTCCAGCGCACGAAAATGCCAATAAAACGTAAACTACAGAAAGAATCTTTACTTACTGGAGTAGTTCTCTAATGTATACACAGCACCAAATAATAACTTTTTGTATTTTGTATACTTATAAAGCACAAAAAACGTTCAATTTACACGTTTTTCAATCACACTATAAAAACATCCAAGCACCACCACCGCGATAATATTAGCACAGTTTGTTTGTTTTTTCCGAGGGTAGGTGAAAATCTTCAACAAGACACTATGAGGATAGACAGCGCGTGCTCATAGTAGTGTAGGATTCTTACCCACTAAAAAACCTCCCTTCAAAACATACATGTTTTTATTTTTACTACAACTAAGTATTGGACTTATCAAGTAGTTTTCACTTGACGAAATAATGACGTTTTGCAGGTACCTTCCCATTAGAAGTTCCTGCTAACTCCGCAGTTCAGACGCGGTTACTTATCGCGTTAAGTCTAAAGATTTGGTTCTTTGTAGACGTCGCAGTACATTTTTTTC
This sequence comes from Brachypalpus laphriformis, assembly GCA_945910035.1. Taxonomy (NCBI): domain Eukaryota; kingdom Metazoa; phylum Arthropoda; class Insecta; order Diptera; family Syrphidae; genus Brachypalpus; species Brachypalpus laphriformis. The sequence goes on from OX246754.1 coordinate 141,333,957, forward strand.
TTCCAAAACTTGGAGGACTGTAATATTTACGTGACTTTCTAGTCGACTTCTATGCTTTCTCGTGTAGGTTTGAATTTCGTCTTCTATAGTTTTATTGCCAAGATCTCTATGGATATCGCTACTTCTGATATACCATGGCGCATTAACAATACCTCTTAGCACTTTGTTTTCAAAAGTTTGTAAAATTTTAATATTAGTTATTTTAGTACAACCCCAGAGTTGTATACCATATGTCCATACGGGCTTTAGCACTTGCTTATATAAAAGCAGTTTGTTCTCTATGTTAAGCTTGGAATATTTTCCAAGTAACCAATACATTTCTCTATATTAATTATCTAGTTCTTTGCGTTTTTTCTTAACGTGCGTTTTCCATTTCAGCTTTGCATCAAGTGTCATTCCAAGATACTTAGCCTCGTTTGCAAACGGAATTTGAACCGAGTTTGAAAAGATCGGCAAATTATTTACTCTCTTATAAGTCAAATTTACATGAACAGAGTTGGTCTCGTTGAGTGCGATTCGCCAAACCTTTGTCCATTCATTTACTCTATACAAAGCTTCTTGCAACTTTTCTGTAGTATCTTCGACCGTTTTACCTACTGCCAAGATAGCAGTGTCGTCGGCAAATGTAGCTAGCTCAGTGCCTTCTACTTGCGGTATATCATGGGTGTATAATAGATACAAGACTGGGCCAAGAACGCTTCCTTGCGGCACCTCAGCCATTATTTCCTTAAAATCTGAATATTCGTTTCCACTTTTCGAAAGGTAGTTCTTCAAAATATTATATAGGTGCTCTGGCAGAACTTGTCGTAGTTTAAACTTTAAGCCTTCGTGCCAGACCTTGTCAAAGACTTGAGAGACGTCAAGGAATACGCTTGAACAAATCTTTTTTTCTTCAAGTGACTTTTCGATTACATGTGTTATTGTTCAACTGTAGAATGCTTACTTCTGAATCCGAATTGATGATCCGGAATGAAATGCATTTCTTTTGTTACCGACTGTATTCGCCTAATCAATATTCTCTCCAACACTTTGGATATAATTGGAAGAATCGAAATCGGTTTATAAGACATTTCTTTCATTCAGCGGTTTACCGGGCTTAAAGACCATTATGACCTGGGCGTCTTTCCATTGACTGGGAACATATTGTAGTCTAATCGCGGCGTTTATAATGAACAGAAGCTTAATTAGAGCTTCTTGGTAGTGCTTTAAGAACCTCTCCCGTAATTAGGTCGTATCCAGGAGCCTTCTAAGGTTTAAGTTCCTTTATTTCTTCCTTAAGTTCGGTAAGTGTTGCATTTCTTATTACGCTATTGGCTATATAAGACGTATTTATATTTTGAATAAGAGCTTGTCCATCAAACGGTTTGAAAGTTTCTTCCAGGTGGGTGGCAAAAAGTTTCGCTTTCTCTTTATCATGCCTGGTCCATTCGTCTTGATTTTTCCTAATTAGTGCGGCTTGAATTTGAAGTTTTTTAATACCTTTTACAGCCTTCCAAAGCGAGTAATTAGAATCTTTTCTGTCGGTAAGCTTTCTAGGTAAGTTTGCATTTCATTATTCGATCTTTTTAGTGAGTTACACAAACGGTTAAGATGTGCTTTATGTTGCCATTTTTGCTGGATATACCTGTCCAGACCAATAGACCTAATTGAGGATCTAGTATGCAGGATGAACGAAGATCTATCTGCTAGTTTTTCTCTTCTCCTTAATCATCTCTTTTATTTCCTGTGGATAGGTTTGAGTGAAACTGGCCGGCGTAGTTCTTAGGTTTGGGAGTATTCCTCCACGCGACCTCCTGTATGACTTCGACGAAGCGATCAACTTCAACTTCAAGTTCATATGGCGTTTTAAGTGATACGCTTAGCTCAATATTTGCTTCAATATCTTTTTTGAAGCCATCCCGAATAATTTTCGTGCCGGTTAATCTGGCCGGTCCTACTTTTTTAATCAGAGCATATCGCTTATCGTCATAATGATTGGAGAATGATCAAAAGAGAGATCAAAGCTTTCTTCAACTTTTATACAGTTGCTAGATATTCCTTTAAAAACAAAGAAATCGATCAGATCTGGTATCTTATTTCTATCAGTCGGCCAATATGTTGGTTTACCCGTCGAGTGAAAATCACAACTGTATTGCATACCCACATCATAAAGCCTTCTATCTTTCTGCTTGGCGTACCTTGAACCCCAGAATGGGTGTTTCGCGTTGAAATCGCCACTAATAATAAAATTTGGTTTAAGGAAGTTGAAGATGTTTGTGAAATCACTTTCTTCAAGTTTACATCGCAGTGGACAATATATAGACGAAATGTTGAAGGCAAAATGTCTATTTCTAACACGTACCGTGCTTACTTGCATTGCTTCTAATTCAATCGTTATTTCTGCTGAGTGTTCGATAAATTCTTTTATAAACAAGGATGATCCTCCTCTTGTTCTTTCCGATGGGTGGAAGGCGTGATATCCCTTTATCATAACATTTGTTTATTTTGTCAGATGAGTTTCACAGACCAAGCATATATCAATATCTTTCTCTCGTATATGTAAATATTTCTAACTCGTCGAGTCTTCGTATGAGCCCGTTAGCGTTCCAAGTAAGAATTTTTAGCATTTCTTTCATATTCGGGTTGAAGTGCGCGTGTTATGAATGTTGTTTTCTAGTGCAACTAGTCTCTCGAAAATAAGTTTGTTTGTTCTGCATTGCTCTTTAAGTTTCGCAAGTATTAGGGAGAAAACATTGGATACAGGATTTTGTGAGCTACCTCTCGTTTTCCGATGTCGCAACTTGAGCAGGAGTCTTTACGTTAGAGTTTGGACGGTTTTTTGCCTTGATCTCCCGTGGGTTGTCGGACATATACTTACCATTAGCTGCCATCGCTGCTTGAGCATAAGACTGCGCGCCAATATTCGAAGACTTTGCTTCTGTCACCTTTTCTCCACTACGTTTGGGTTTTTCTTCATTGCCCGATCTTAAGTCAATATTGACGGATTTCTTATCTTTCGCTGCGTTTTTTGTAGCTATTTTGGGATTGTTCTTAATTGGTTTCGGATTCGAGCGCATGGTATTGTTAAGCGTATCGCGCCTTTTTTTGAGCTTTTTCGCCACTTCGCAACCTCGATAGATCGCAGGATGTTTTCCTTTGCAGTTTATACAAGTGGCTGGGGTTTGCTTATTTAGATGACACTCTTCCGAGAGATGTTAATCTGCGCATTTAACGCATCGCGGTTCTTTCTGGCAGTAATTCTGCGTATGATTGAAACCTTGACAGCGTTTACACTGCGGGATCGATCTGGAGCTCTTACGCATAGGTTCGATTTTGACCACGATGTTTAGAATAGTCTTAATACCATATAAAAAAAAAACAAATATTTGGCGCAACAGCTCTTTAAAGTGCCAGGGCATAGCTTCTCGCAACAACTCATGTTGTGTGCGTTATATTTTTCACACGAATGGAAGGGACCTACAGTTTAATGCCGAATCCGAACGGCGATTTGAGAAGCTTTTTCGTGACGACAATACTCTCGGATGTTTGTCAGACGCTCGCGAGAGGTGGGACCGTGAAAAAACTTTTTGGTATTTTCTGGGATTCGAACGTGGAACCTCATGCGTAGTGATCCGACACACTAACCACTTACGCCACGGCGCCCTTAATACCATATATAGCATCTTTATTTTCATCTTAATCGAAACTATGTAAGCATGAATAGTGGAAGTCCACGCTTTATCAATTTTTCATGATCTCCCTCCGACTGTTGCGTCTCCTTCTTGATAATATTGACGCATTACGAATTTTAAAGCCTTTATCTTGAAGGTCGTGAATTACATCTTCTTTAGTACACGAGGGGTTGAGTCCCCTTGCTACAACACGCAGTGGTCTTTCTAACTTATTTTGGTAAGTATACGACTGAATGTTTTCGGCATTAAATTTTTGGGATAATGATCGGTAACCGTCGGCATCATCGACATTGATTTTCCACGTATTGTTTCGCAGAGATGTCACCTCGGCGGACTTCTTTTCGGGAGACGTTCGATCTTGTTGGTGGAGATCGAGATACCCTTGTACTTTTTGAGAAGGGATTTATTAGGATCAATATTTGGCTCTCCTCAGAATCCGTAAAGCCGACCTCCGAAGAGGGTGGATTTTCCAGTGTACCTGGACTGCCACCTGGGGTATTAAAATCTTTTGTTTTGTTCATTGCATGTTTTTGTATACTCCATACTCGGTATACGGAGACTGGGTTTCAGTCGCCTCTTATGACAGGGATGCCTACCCCGGGTATATTCTGATCCCTACCCGAAGGGGGTAATATTGACACAGTTGGCACTAAGTTGCGATATAAAAATAAAATAGTGCAGGATCTTTTAATTAAACGTGGTATTCGCCATCAATTTTCGGTTTCCTATACTCTTCAGCATACTTTGGCTGCTAGTGTATCACCGGTGATCACAACAGAATTCACAATGAGGAAAAAAATAAAAAAATAAAAATGTATCACCGCTGATCAATAAAAAATGTTTCCCCAGGTGTCAATGTTTCTCGGGTGATACACTCATAGGCCTCCAGATTTCGGTTCTACCACAAAAGTGGAAAGAGTTTATAGAAATTTATGAATTAAATTGAAGAATTAAAAAAAAAATAACAAAAAATAATTCAATTCATCCATTTCTCTATACATTGTATCACCACAGTTGGAGCTCTAACTTGACACTGAATAACTTCTTCCACCGTGTGATCACGGGTTATACACGTGCAAAAAAAAAAAAATAAATTGATGTATGTTTTAAACACAAATGTATCACCGGTGATCGCTATATGAAAATATGTTCAAACATGTCTTCTCTTGGCTAATTACCCCCTTCGGGTAGGGGTTAGAATATACCCGAGGTAGGCATGCCTGTCGTAAGAGGCGACTAAAATCCACCCTCAGTATACCGAGTATGGCGTATACAAAGTATGCAATGAACAAAACAAAAGATATAAATACCCCAGGTGGCAGTCCAGGTACACTGGAAAATCCACCCTCTTCGGATTCTGGGGAAGCCATTTATTGCGTTCATTTGACCCTTTTAAAAAGGTACCAGGGTAGTTAGATCTCCTCCATCAAGATCTACAATAAAAACGTGCGGAACTAGAAGTCCGGCGACATCGATAGTGTGGGCGCACGCTCAACGGACTTCAGCGAAAATTCAAAGCCTTACGGACGAAAATATGGAACTCCGGACCAGGCTAAGTAAAATGGAACTTCTCTGCGAAGAACTAAGACAAGAATTAAATGTACTTAAAGCAGAAAATAAAGCATTTAAGGATATAAAGAAACCTCGTAATGAGTCTGCTGCGAGTTCAAACGTCCCCGATAACACTGATTATCAAACGGATGAAGAAGAACTAGCTCGGGAAACTAACTGAATCATAAAAAAACGACCAGTTAAGAAACGAAAAGCTGGTTCTTCACCCGAAATGGTAACGAGGCAAGAAAACACACAAAATTAGCGAAAAGATAACGAACAGCGTGACAAAATAAACACATGTGTCGAAGAAAATCCACGAAATAAGGTACGATCATCGCCGCCAATAAACGTAATCGGAATTGCAGACTATAATAAACTGCATTCTATTCCTAAACCTCTGTTGCTATCCGATTTTGAAGTAACATCGCTCAACAACAACAAATGGAAAGTAAACGTAAAGGACTCAGACAGTTACCGCTTAGTATCTAATAAACTGAATACTGAAAAAATTCAGTGGTATACTAATGAAAATAAATCTGAAAGACCAATACGAGTCGTAGCTAGAGGACGTCATGCCTCATGCTTAAAGGAAGATGTTATTCACGATTTGAAAAACAAAAACTTTAAAATCGTCGATGCAGTAAATTTAATTAAACGGGAAAAACAAAAATTGGAAGGCGAGGAAACGACGGTAAAGCGCGGGCTTCCTCTTTTTATGCCATCTTTTGATAAAGCTGAGAGTTTGGATAAGATTTACGAAATAAGAACAATTCTGAATGTCGTAGTCAAAATCGAACCCATGCGCAAGAATACAAGATTGATACCTCAGTGAAAACGATGACAAGGATTCAATCATACGCAAACGTATTTTCGAAAAGAACCACGATGTGTGAAATGCGCCGGAAATCACCTCTCCCAAGTTTGTGGAGTAAACAAACAAACCTCTGCAACATGTGTTAATTGTAAGGGAAAGCACTCGGCAAATTATAGAGGCTGTGAAGTAGCTAAGGAGTTGCAAAAACGGAGAGATGCTTTCCTTAAGCCGCTAAATATAAAATCAAAACTGCAAACTAAGCCAAAGCGTAAGATCGCGCCGGAGAAAGTAGGCGAACTAAAACTACCGGGTTCAGAGCTCAAAAAGGTGAGGGAAAGATTGACAACAGAAAAGCCCTCGACCCCTGCTCTTAAAAGAAACGGCACTGAAAAGCTAAGATTAGAAAAGCCACCGGGTAATGACTCTCGGACAGCAGCAATGCAGTCTTATGCTCAGGCCGTGGCTTCCGAAAAACCAAAAAACCTTGAAATTTCGACCGACCCCTTTTCTCATGTTTTCTCAGTTATTCTCGCGAAACTTGAAGAACAAGGCAAAATAAATAAAATTGTTCTCGATAGGCTAATTAAGCTTGAAAATAATTCACAGAAAACGTGCACTTCAACTAGAACATGAATGACAAACGAATGTTGAAAATATGTACTGGGAATGCAAACGGACTTTTGCAAAAACTTGACGAATTGGAAATCCTCATGCCTGAAAACGATATTGATATTTGCTTGATTTCTGAAACCCGCGTAAAAAAGGAATCGCATTTAAAAATAAAAGGCTATAGTGATTACCACGCTTGTCACCCTTCGGGAAAAGCTTGAAACTTTGCAACTTTGCACGATTCGAGTTAAAAATAGTCAGCGTACTCTTAAAATTTCGTCTATCTACTGTCCACCGCGTTCCGCGCTTGAAAAAACTGATTTTACTAACATGTTTGAATCGCTTAAACCTAATTTCATTATTGGCGGTGATTTTAATGCGAAACACACGTTCTGGGGCTCAAGATACAGTTCGAAAAAAGGTAGAATGCTCTATGGGGCAGGTATGGAGTACAATTGCGATTTCCATTCGACGGGTAAACCGACTTACTGGCCAACTGATACTTCAAAAATACCTGATCTGATAGATTTTTTCGTTGTGAAAGGAATATCTACCAAAGAGAGTTTTGATCTGTCGTCTGATCATTCCCCAATTATTTTGACATTGAGCGAAAAACTAGTCTATGACCTAGAGCCAGCGAGATTAACTGGTAGAACAACTAACTGGGACGGTTTTAGGAACAAAATTGAAGATAATGTTGAACTGAGCGTTCCACTTATGACACCCTATTAACTTGAGGTTGAAGTTGATCGCTTCGTCGAGATCGTACAGCTCGCCTCTTGGAATAATACTCCCATTCCAAGTAAAACGCCGGACAAATACGGCTTACGATACCCTCCAGAAATAAAGGAATTGGTCAAGGAAAAACGAAAAGCCCGTAAAAATATCAACAGAGTCGTGCTCCGCAGCATAAAGCACACTTGAATCGTCTGTGCAATTCGTTGAAGAAAACTATTAAGGGTTTTAGGAATCGTGCAATAGGCTCTTACCTTGAAAGGATAACAGCGAAAAAAAGATTCCAATTATTCACTTTGGAAAGCCATAAAAGGCACCAAAAGGCCCAAAGTCCCTGCGCCGCCAATTAAATTGAATCAAAATGAATGGGCAGGGGAAGATAAAGAAAAAGCGGACGTCTTTGCGGCCCACCTGGAAGAAACCTTTAAACCGTACGATAGTCAAGTGGTTTACGATAACATCAATAGGCCGGATTTACCATCTGGCAATTTAACACTCACAAGTGCAACGCTTAGGGAACTCAAAAATGAGATCGAGATTCTAAAACCTAAGAAAGCTCCTGGTTATGATTTAATCACCGGAGAAATTCTCAAAGTTTTACCTAGAAAAGCTTTGATTAAGCTTCTCTATATTGTAAATGCTGCGCTCAGATTAAAACACGTTCCGAGCCAATGGAAAGTTGCGGTCTTAAAACCAGGAAAACCGCCAAATGAGATAAAATCGTATAGAGCAATTTCGCTTCTTCCAGTCATATCCAAAATTTTCGAGAGGATATTACTAAGGCGTCTCCAACCGGTTATAGACGAAAATAATCTTATCCCTGACCACCAGTTTGGGTTCAGAAGTAAGCATTCGACAATTGACCCGGTGCATAGAATTACTGACGTAATCGAGAAAGCACTTGAGGAAAAAAAGATTTGCTCAATTTGATAAAGTGTGGTATGATGGCTTGAAATCCAAATTACGACAAGTTCTCCATGTGTACTTATACGATATTCTAGTATCATATCTGGGGAATAGAGTCTTTCGTGTTAGACATGGAAACGAATACTCGCAGCTCAAAGAAATTTCGGCCGGCGTACCACAAGGAAGCGTTCTTGAGCCGCTTCTCTATCTGTTATATACTCGAGATATACCGAAAGAAGATGGCACTATCCTTGCTACGTTTGCCGATGACACTGCTATCCTAGCAGTAGGTAAAACAATCGAAGAAACGACTGAAAAACTGCAAAACGCGCTAAATAAAGTAAAAGAATGGACGAGGGACTGGCGGATTGCCCTCAACGAATCTAAATCTGTTCACGTGAATTTCACTTACAAGAAAACTAATAACTTGCCAATTTTCCTAAACTCGGCTCGAATACCTTTTGCAAACGAGGCCAAATACCTGGGAATGACACTCGACGCTAGACTGAAATGTAATTCGCACGTGGAAATGAAACGTAAAGAACTCGAAATCAAATATAGCTGTAACGAAGTGACATAATCCACCACCCACCACCTAAGTGCGGACGGCTACATTCCAAGCCTGCCCTAAGTGCGGACTGGATCCTTCCCAAGCCTGCCCTAAGTGCGGACTGGATCCTTCCCAAGCCTGCCCTAAGTGCGGACTGGGTCACAGCACGCCTGCCCTAAGTGCGGACGGCTACATTCCAAGCCTGCCCTAAGTGCGGACTGGATCCTTCCCAAGCCTGCCCTAAGTGCGGACTGGGTCACAGCACGCCTGCCCTAAGTGCGGACGGCTACATTCCAAGCCTGCCCTAAGTGCGGACTGGATCCTTCCCAAGCCTGCCCTAAGTGCGGACTGGGTCACAGCACGCCTGCCCTAAGTGCGGACGGCTACATTCCAAGCCTGCCCTAAGTGCGGACTGGATCCTTCCCAAGCCTGCCCTAAGTGCGGACTGGGTCACAGCACGCCTGCCCTAAGTGCGGACGGCTACATTCCAAGCCTGCCCCAAGTGCGGACTGGATCCTTCCCAAGCCTGCCCTAAGTGCGAACTGGGTCACAGCACGCCTGCCCTAATTGCGGACGGCTACATTCCAAGCCTGCCCTAAGTGCGGACTGGATCCTTCCCAAGCCTGCCCTAAGTGCGGACTGGGTCACAGCACGCCTGCCCTAAGTGCGGACGGCTATATTCCAAGCCTGCCCTAAGTGGCGGCTGGATCCCTCCTAAGCCTGCCCTAAGTGCGGACTGGGTCATCGCAAGCCTGCTCTAAGTGCGGACTGCGACCTTCGAAGCCTGCCCGAAGTGCAGACTGAAACTCCTGCCCGCCGACGTACCGAACCGAGCCAGACAACAGGACGCATAACCCCGGCCCGTACCAGCACCAGCCGCAGGACGACCAACATTAGCTTAAGTTATTCATATATTGTTAGGTATAAATATTGTTAGCTAAGAAACCCTTTTCATTGTTAACGAAACAATATTGTATCCAACTATTCTAATTATAAATAAAGTACCTCTTTCCCAAAGTCTAGGGTGTTCCTTTGGGTTAACCCTGGGGCCGGCGAGCCCACCTCAGCCTTTGAAGAAAGATACCCTCACATAGCGAAATGTACTCGTTACTCGGCAAACATTCCCAGCTCAGTACTGAGAACAAACTGCTTTTATACAAGCAAGTGCTAAAGCCGGTGTGGACCTACGGTATACAACTTTGGGGTTGTACCAAGAAAACAAATGCAAATATTTTACAAGCTTTTCAAAATAAAGTGCTAAGAGAAATTGGCCAAGCACCGTGGTATAGTAGAAACGACGATATCCACAGGGATCTCGGAATTCCGACAATCGAAGCTGAAACTAGAAGCTTCGCGAGTACGCATAGAAACCGACTAATCGGACATGTCAACAATACAGTCCTACAAATATTGGATGAGAGCAATTTATTGTGCAGAATACAAAGGACGAAACGTTTCGACTTGGCGAGATAATGATAAACCGCGTCTAGATTGCGGAACATGCAGGATCTTTCAGTGGAAAGTAACCTGCCAAACATTTTTATTTCGTGATAGAAAAATTGCTTGATAAGTTATTACTTAGTTGCGATATCTAACAAATTTATATCGAAGGGTGGTGTTTTTTTAGTCAGTAAGAATCTGACACTACTATGAGCACGCGCTTGCTATTCTCATAGTGTCTATGGAAGATTTTTCACCAACCCTCGGAAAAAAAAAATGTCTTGACATATGGTATAGTAGTCGTAGTGGTAATAGTAATTTTTATTAGGTCAAAAAAAGTTAATTTGTTACAAAATTTACAATAAGCATTGGCTTCTGCCGTCAGCCGAAAGAGAAAGTTTTAACCTTTAATAATTGTTATTTCATTTGAAGTGATTGACAATTTGAATTTAGAAAGTTTCGTTAATAATTTATTGCCGGTATGTTAGAGCAGATTTCAAAAATTGTACAGAATGGTCCAGTTTTCTCGATTTAGATAACAAATGACTTCATCCGAAGAGAGAGTGTTTTTTCCAAAGTTGTACCTTCTAATTGAGCCCAGTATGGGGTACGGTCTGATAAAATGCAGGGCGTCTTCTCTAGATCCATGATTACACACAGTACAGTTATCATTTCTATCAGTTCTATGTTCCTATGACTTGGTTCCGAAACAACCAAAAGTCTCGGATAAGGATGACTCAACTAATGACGACCTCAGCAAACGAAATAAGGACAACGACCTTCGGACCTGTACGTGGAATGTTCTGTCCCTGTACAGACCACGCGCAGCCGAACAACTAGCAGAGGCCTTAGACTGCTATAAAGCAGATATTACCGCCATCCAGGAAGTGCAATGGGATGGGCCGACCAAAAAGAGGATGAAAAGCTGTGACATCTACTACGGTGGTTGCTACAAAGGCAACATGCAACGCTTAATCGGATGCGGATTTGTCATACGCGGCAGACTAAGGCAAGAAGTCTTAAGCTACCCGACACGTGAGCGACCGTATTATGACTATCGGATCAAGGCTAAATTCGTAAACATAAGCATAATATGTGTTCATGCCCCCACGGAAGAAAAGGACCCTGCCACCAAAGAGTGGTTCTACGAGCTCCTCGATAAAACATACGAGCAATGTCCTAAAGGACATCTTTGGTAAGGCAGTCGGTAAGCATAGCCTACACGACACCACGTCTGATAACGGACTAAGGCTAATTGATTTCGCTGTGGAGCGAAATGTCACCATAGTAAACACATGGTTTCCTCATCTCGATATTCATAAGCAGACATAGCGGTCCAATGATCATATAACGATCAACCAAGTTGATCATATTGCGATCGACGCAAGGTATGCCTCCAGTATTCTGGATGTCTGGAGCTTCCGAGCGGCCAACATAAACTCGGATCATTACCTTGTTGTAGCCAAGGTACGAATGCGGATATCTCAAAACTGAGCAACAAAGAAGAGTCACTGTTGGTTCCCAACAAAAACACAATACGACACCCAACACGCAACACACAACATGCATAGGCAATAGGTTTTTTGCCCATTGAATTAGTTATCGAGATATGTATATGCAAAATCAAAATATCATCGATAACTAGTAACAACGCACAAAAAAATAGTAATTATTATTATTTGTATTTGTGAAATATGTAAGATTGTAAATTATACTTGGCAACCCTAAATCTTATTTTAACATTGTCTCTCTCTCTTCTATAAACCATTTATATATACTTTTAAATTAACTATATAATACTTATAATGAAATAAGAACAAAACAGTTGAATAAAGATTACCATAACTTAAAGTCGAGTCCGGTGTATTATTCTTTTGCTCGGACAACAAAGTTTATGGGCCCAGAGCCACGCGGTTAATTTTAGTAAATCTAGTTTAGTTTGCACTCGAGTAATTTTGAAATCATTTTGTTCAATATATTAAGTAGTACGTCGGGGCGGAAAAATTAATATGATTGAAAAAATAAAATGTCTGGTTCGGCGATGCAAATCGATAAACTCGACGGTGATAATTTCCCTTCTTGGTTGATCCAGATGATGAGCCTGCTTATTACCTTGGATTATTGGAACGTTGTGGAAACATCGCTGTCTGAAGATCTAACTGCTGCGGAAAAAACTAAATGGAATAAGACCGATAACAAAGCGTTGGCGATGATAACACTGTGTGTAAAACCATCCGAGCTAATACACATTAAGGACTGCAAAACTTCAAAGGCGGCGTGGGAAAAATTAAACGACACGCATAATGCAAAGGGACCTGCCCGAAAGGTAAATTTATTTAAACAGTTGGTGAAATTTCGCTTCGAAGTGGGGCAAAAGTTCACTAGCCAAATAAATGAATTTTGCTCCATCGTCGATACCCTGAAAGAAATCGATGTTGCGATTCCTGACGATCTGGTAAGCATTTTGTTGTTGTGTAGTCTACCAGATGAAATGGAAAATTTTGTGGTTGCAATTGAAAGTCGAGATGCACTGCCAACGATAAGTCAATTGAAGGTCAAAATTTTAGAGGAAGAACATCGTCGTGGCGACAAAGAATCGAACGAACAGGTATTTGCAGTTAAGAATAGGGAGCGGAGAAACAAAAACCAGCAAAGTGGTTATCGTGCGTGGGAGAGCGGGGAGACACAAGGTAGAAGAAATGTCAAATGCTACGGTTGTGGAAAGAGAGGGCATATAAGGTCTCAGTGCAAAAACAATAGAAGTGAAAAACCGCATGCCGTTGTTCTCAGTGCACATACGCAAGTGAAAAACGGGAAGAACAACCGGTGGATATTGGATAGCGGTGCTTCTTCACATATGTGTTGTGCAAAACACCTGTTTTCGTCATTTGAAGCATACGCACAAAAGGTTTTTCTGGCATCAGGTGATAGTGTAGCAGCATATGCTATAGGTAATGTGACTTTGAAATCAGATTATGCTGACATTACTTTACGCAATGTACTATATGTACCAGAACTAAATTCCAATTTCTTATCTGTGAGCAAAATAATAAAGAATGGAAATAGCGTGCAGTTTGTCAATGGTAAAGCTTTTGTAAATAGCAGGACAAACAAACTAATTATCGTTGCTGAATTACGCGATGGAATATATTTCACAAAGATCGAGGCAGGTAAGGAGTTGATTTTAAGTGCTGCAGAGGAAACCGCATCCAGGGTGTGGCATAAACGTTTTGGGCACCTCAACTTGGGAGACTTATGCAAGTTGTCACAAAAAGCTATGGTTCTCGGTATGACTGTAAATAAGCCAAGTGATTTTGCATGCATCACATGTGCATTATGCAAGATATGTACCAAGCCGTTCAATAACTATAATGCATCGTTTACTTCCAATGTGCTTGATGTAGTTCACACTGACATTTGTGGTCCAATCCGAGTTTCTTCCTAAGGTGGATCCATTTACTTTATCACCTTTATTGATGACTTTTCTAGGTACATAATAACGTTTTTCTTAAGGCAAAAGTCCGACGCATTAAAGGTATTAAAGGAATACGTAGCAAACTCAGAAAAACAAACCGGAAAAAGGGTGCGATGTATTCGTAGTGATAATGGACGAGAGTATACAAGTGGCGAGTTTGATAAGTACTTAAAATCGAATGGAATCATACACCAAAGAACGGTATGTTATACACCCCAACAAAACGGCATGGCCGAAAGGGCGAACAGAACACTCGTCGAGATGGCACGGTGCATGCTGGAGGAATCGAAGCTACCACAATTCTTATGGTCAGAAGCTGTAAATACTGCCACATATATTAGAAATCGTTCACCCACGAAAGTGTTAAAGGAAAAAACACCCTATGAGTGCTGGTTCGGTAGAAAGCCGTCTGTGTATCATTTGAGAGCATTTGGTTGCGATGCTATTGGGTTAATGAAAAAACCTGGTCGGTCTAAGCTGCTGCCAAAGGGAGAAATGTTGTCTTTTGTCGGTTATTCACAGCACACTAAGGGTTACAGGCTGTACGATAGGCATCGAAAAACAATTGTAATATCTAGAGACGTTATATTTTTTGAAAATAGATTCGGAGGAGCGGAATCTAACGCTAACGAGGATGTGTTGCTTGACAAAGCACAAACTTTATTTTTTGGTCCTGATGAGCAAAGAGACGGAATTTCTAAAGATGTTGTACGTACATCTAGTCAAAAGAATGAACGAATTGCCGATGCTGAGCCTGAAAGCAATGTTGATGAGTCTGACAGCATCACCAAAGGGGAATCGATCATAGTGAATTCGGAAAAGAAAGTGATCGGCGAAAATCAGAGAATTTTTGAAGTGGAGAGAAGCTATGACACGGGAATACAGTTCGTTAGTCGAAAACAATACGTGGGATCTTGTGAGTGAACCGAAAGGAAAATATATCATCGGATGTAAGTGGGTTTTTACAACGAAACGGAATGCAGATGCAACTGTTGAAAAGCATAAAGCACGTTTAGTAGCTCAGGGATGTTTTCAGAAACACAACGTGGATTACATCGAAACATATGCACCGGTTGTAAGGCATCCCACAATTCGACTTATCTTGGCGTTAGCTGTGCAAAACAAACTCTTGGTAAACCACATTGACATCGCAGCCGCTTATCTTAACGGAAGTCTGGAAGAAGAGGTCTATATGCGTCAGCCAGATATGTTCGTAGACCAAAGGCAACCAGAGAAAGTTTGCAAGCTGAAAAAATCATTGTATGGACTCAAACAAGCTGGCAGGGACTGGAACAAGAAAATTAATGAGGTACTGTTGAAGTATTGGATTTAAAAGGTGCAAAACTGATAATTGTGTGTACGTATTGCGAGGTGGAAATGAAATAAATATTATTGGACTATATGTCGACGATATGTTAATAGCATGTTCTTCAGAACTAACTATGAACAGAATTGTAGAAAATCTGAATAGACACGTAGATGCTGTTGATCGTGGACCAATCAAATTTTATCTCGGCATGGAAATCGAAAGAAGCGGGCTACGGGGAAAAATAACTATACACCAAAATCGATATAATAAAGATTTATTAGCTCACTGGGGCATGGAAAATTGCAAACCTGCGTCTACACCACTTGCCAGTGGAATCGTATTAGAAAAGTGTACCGTCAAGGACTGCGTTACAACATATATCAAGGAATACCAATCATTGGTGGGTGCACTTAACTATTTAGCGACTATATCGAGACCAGACATCACTCATATCATATCAAAGCTATCGCAGTTTAGTTTACATCCACATAAGGAACACTCAGCACGATGGAAGCGGAGTACATCGCTATGTGTCAAGGCACGAAGAAAGTCGTATTCCAGCGAAATTTGCTTGGGGAACTGGATTTTGTGCAACATACGAATGAAGCAACCATCACGTATTGTGACAACCAGGCAGCTAGTTTTCTTGCTAAAAACGACATAACGCACAAAACACAAATATTAAACTGAATACCATGCGAGTAAATATAGAACTGAAGCTGTCAAATGTGCAAGGCTAGATCGGTCAAATGCATGCTTTCTCTTTCCAACAGTAACCAGACCCATAAGAATCAGCTAGTTATACACTCTAGCTAACTAGACTAACATATTATAAACCCTTATTAATGGCCGACTTGAGGAAAGAGAAAGCACACATTTAGAGCTCTATCAACTCAATGTATAGGTATTATACCATTTAGATACCCACACATTCAAAACCTAATTCCATTGTAAATTGATGTATGTAAAAGGGTCATCAACCCCATGTAAGATATTCAAGCTAAACAGCTGTTTTACACCGAGGCTAGCTTGTAGCATGACAGAAATCCATTTGACACAGTCCAGCAAAAAGAAAGCGCCCAATAAGTTTATAACGTGTGAAATTGAGTTTTTTATTCTTTTGGTTTTCTAAACTCTAAATTATTTTCGGCTTCGCCTTAGCCCGAAACATGGTCCTTCAAAGCCTTTAAAATAAAGATCAGTGTTTTCAAAGAAAAAACAATAAAAGTGTTTAAAAAAACAACAGTAGTATTGAAAAAAGTGTTGTAAAAACTGTGGCCTATAATCGAATTGTGCTGCAAAAAACGGACTAGAACCCGCAAGATTCAAACGGAAAGGATCCCGCTACAACTCCAACGGACCCTACTAGAACGATCTAACCGGTTTCAAGCGGAAAAGCTGTTGTCTCAACAAGATTAACAGGTACCAAGCGGTTGAAAAACCGGACATCGGACAGTGCAACGGTTGGAAAACGGTCGGCGCTACTGAAATTATCCTCACCAAGGAACAAAGGATAGCTCACTCGACAAAGTAGAGCCTTAAGGTAGGAATTTATCCATTTTCCACCCTCCTTTATAATCTTTAATAAAGAACTCTAACTAAAAACTTAATTTAAAAAGTATATATAGTTTATATTAAATAAAAAACACAAATAAATCGTGTATCAAACAACTTCCTTTACAATAAATAAATCAGTGTGTGAATATAAATTTGTTACGCCATGTCGAAAATAGCCAAACACATCGAAGCGCGAGAAGTAGCGCTTAAAGAATTGCAAAATGACTTCAATAAATTTCAAAAGGATACCGCGTCGCGAAAGTTAAGGGGGTACGTGAGTGCGCGAAAAGAAGACTTAGAGGAAGTGTTCTAACGGACAAAAAAGGAACACACCGTTATTGTCAATAGCACCGCAGATCCTCTTAAAGAAAAATATTTCTCGGATGAAATCTTTTCGAAAATAAAGAAGATTTATTTCACGTTCGTGGGTCAGTTGCGTGACGAAATCGACAAATTCGCGGAAACCACGGATACGATTTTAGAGGTTTCTCGGTTAAACACCACAAAATCCTCAGTTTGTGAAATCCACCTTCCTCCAATTCAAATAAAGCCATTCTCTGGCAAATTCAAAGAATGGAGTGAATTTCACAATTTATTTGAAAACATGATAGATCATAATGTTGATCTCTCAGATGTCCAGGAAATACGCTATCTGAAAACGTACGTGTGTGGCGAAGCTGCGCGTTCAATTCAGCACCTTCCCATTGATGGCAAAAATTACGCATCAGCATGGGAAATATTAACCGAAAGGTTTGAAAATAAACGAAAGCTTGTTAATACACAATTAAGGATTCTCATGGAACAAAATACACCCATGAATCCGCTGCAGGCTTAAAATCTTTGCATGATACAAGTATCGAATGTGTCCGTGCACTTGCGAATCTAGGGATTACAGTAGATGCATGGGACTGCATTTTAATATACTCCATTTTCAATAAGCTTCCGCCTCAAACTCAGAGAGATTGGGAAGATAAATTAGGTACATCTAAGGTTCTTCCAGACTGGAAAACCTTTACATCTTTCATTGAAGGTCGGTTCAGTTCTCTGGAAAATATCCGAGAATTAAATATTTTCCCGAAGCAGACTGCACCTACTACCTCCGTTAGGAAAACCAATGCTTTTCACCTCAACTCACCACAAACAGGTAAACAATTTCGCTGTCGTGCTTGCAATGCTTCTCATGGCATTCGGCATTGCAAAAAGTTTTTAAGCATGGACGCAAGGAATCGTACAGATGCTGTCAGAAAAAACGCAATTTGTTCTAATTGCTTAGGGTATGATCATCATGCTTCAATCTGCAGCAGCAGCAACCGATGCTACAAATATGGTCATAAACACCACACCTTGTTGCACATAGAGACACAAAATGTGCAACAGCAAAACCGAAACCACCAAGGTTCTCAACAAACCACATATTTTCAAGGGCGTAATAATTCTCAGTACGGGACACAGAACCATTTGATTTAAAATTCAAATAATTTCATACCGCCAGATCTCTCACAGAGTGAACGCGATGGGCCTTCAACATCAAAAGTGACATTTAATGCACATTTTAACCAAATGCGAACCAAGGCATTATTGGCCACCGCGTTGGTTAAGGTTTTTGCCTCTAATGGAACTAGCCATGTTCTAAGAGCATTAATTGATCCAGGTTCCGAGGCCACGTTCATCACTGAAAGAGCAGTTCAATTAATTCAACTTAAAAAAGAGAAAATATCAGCTAACGTCACTGGATTAGGGCTAACGTCCACGGGCACTTCACACTATCAGGTCAGTCTCACTCTGTTTTCGCAGACTAATCCGTCTTTCGCGCTGGACATCAAGGGTTTTGTTTTTCCTCGTTTGACTTCGCTGTTGCCATCTCACCAGGTACAAAAGGAAAATTGGGATCATTTGTTGAAACTTTCCTTAGCAGACCCATCATATAATGTCCCAGGGAAGATTGATCTTTTATTAGGCGCTGACGTGTATGCGTCTATTATTCTGGAAGGGCTAGTAAGGAGTCAAAGGGGCTCCCCTGTTGCACAACAGACTGAGCTGGGGTGGATTTTCACAGGTAGCACAAGCACAACTTCACAGGGCAACGGTCTCACAGTACAAAATCATCTCAACTGCTTAGATGATCAGTTAAGGCAGTTCTGGGAGATAGAAGAAGATTTCGGTGACAGAAAGCTTACGATAGAGGAGGAGAAATGTCAACAACATTTCAAAAGGACATTCAGAAGACGAAGTGATGGCAGGTATGAGGTTCGGCTCCCCTTTAAACAAAATATACGTCCGTGCCTAGGGAATTCGAAAGGAGCCGCCATGACAAGACTATTCCAAATTGAGAAGCGCTTAGCTTTGGATACTAAGTTACAGGAAGCTTACAAAACCTGTTTGGAGGAATATGTCACCCTAGGACATATGAAGGCGGTATCACCCGATGTGGAACGCGCGGTTGGAGAGAGCTATTTCCTGCCGCACCACGCGGTAGTTAAGGAGTCGAGTACCACCACAAAACTTCGTGTGGTCTTCGATGCATCGTGCAAGACCTCCAATGGTAAGTCTTTAAATGACCACTTGATGATAGGACCGCTTTTACAACCAGACATAATAGACCTCATAGCTAAATGGAGGAAGCTCAAAGTGGCATTTTCGGCGGACATAACGAAGATGTACCGGCAAATATGGATGGAAGAACAGGATACGTCGTATCAACTCATTCTATGGAGATCCAAAAGGGAAGATCCAGTGAAAACGTACGCACTCAACACAGTGACGTTTGGTACAGCATCAGCACCCTACTTGGCAGTGCGCACATTGCACCAGCTTGCTGTTGATGTGAAAAGGACGAACCCACAGGTATCAAAGGTACTTACCGAAGGGTTTTACGTAGATGACTTGATATATGGATCAGACAGCGAAGAAGATGCAGTCATCCTACAAAGAGCCGTATTACAGTTGGCTGGATTTGCTCTGCGTAAGAGGGCGAGCAATTCGTCGAAGGTTTTAGAGCAAGTTTCTGAAAATCACAGAGAAATAAATCTTCCGTTGAATTTCGATCCACCGGATGTCATCAAAACTTTGGGTATACATTGGCATCCAGCGAATGATGTCTTTAAATTTAAAATAAACTTACCTGAAGTTGATAGGTACACAAAACGATCCGTGCTTGCAGACATCGCTCGCCTCTTTGATCCTCTAAGATGGATCGCTCCGTGCATCGTCAAGGCCAAGTTGGTACTGCAGACACTTTGGCGCAACGATCTTGCTTGGGATACACCAATACCTCAAGAAATTGAAAGGTTGTGGGTCGATCTACGAGGTGGATTAAAAGGATTGCAGGAGATATCCATCCCACGGTGGATTGGATATATTAATGGTGCGAGGGTGCAACTGCATGGGTTCAGCGACGCCTCTGAACGGGCATATGCAGCAGTCATATATGCACGCATTGTATACAACGAGCAAGAGAACATGCATTTAGTGATCTCTAAAACTAGAGTGGTTCCAGTCAAGAGCATTTCTTTACCACGTTTAGAGCTTTGCGCAGCTCTGCTATTAGCCAAGTTATTGCATAGAACTTCAAAGTCCATGCAATTTGACAATGTGGAAAGCTTTGCATGGTCTGATTCCACGATTACGCTATCATGGATAAAGGGAGACCCAGCGATACGTACTACATTTGTTGCAAATAGAATTGCCGAGATTCAAACTCTAACGAGCCCTAATATTTGGCGACATGTAGGTACCAAGGAAAACCCGGCCGACATGGGCATCTTGTCCGCATCGTGGCATTATGGAGAAGATACTTTTACAACGTACGATCCAGGGAAAGAATGCCTTTAGATAAGTATGCGCTGTCAGCCGAAGAGCTGATCTCGTCTCAGAAGCAGCTCATTAAAGTCATCCAAAAGGAATTGTTTGATGAAGACATCAAGGCGCTGAAGGAGAACAAACCTATTCCTAAGAACAGTGTAATTCTCAGTCTGATTCCCTTCGTCGACTCGGAAGAACTATTAAGGGTGGGAGGCCGATTAACAAACTCATCGCTTCCATTTAATCAGCGGCTTCCCATAATTCTCAAAGAATCACACCACTTCACGAGGTTGATTGTAAGTGACGTGCATCAAAGGACTCTCCACGGCGGGCAGCAAATGATGATGGCTTACATTAGAAACACTTACTGGATAACAAACCTAAAGAAGCTGGTAAAGTCAACGATTCACAAATGCGTTCGATGCCATCGCTACAATGCAAAGATGCAAATGCAGCTAATGGGCAGCCTTCCAACAGAACGAGTCATTGTGTCCAGGCCATTCACAAACACTGGCGTAGATTATGCTGGACCTGTGGATATAAAAATTTGGAAAGGCAGATGCAATCGGATCTCAAAGGGATATATAGCTGTGTTTGTATGTTTATCAACAAAGGCGATTCACATCGAACTAGCGAGTGACCTCAGCGCAGCAGCGTTTATTGCAGCGTATAGGAGATTTGTGGCGAGACGTGGTATATGTGTCAATATGTATAGCGACTGTGGCACCAACTTTAAGGGCGCGAACAACGAACTGAGAAAAGACAGCAAGTTCATATCATCTGAATGGTCAGAAGAGGTCGCGCAGAACCTTGCCTCCCAAAACACATCATGGCACTTTAACCCACCATCGTCACCACACTTTGGCGGTCTTTGGGAAGCAGGTGTGAAATCGATAAAGCACCACCTGAAGAGAACCATCGGCGCCACTAAACTGACATTCGAGGAATATGCAACCCTTCTCACGCAAATCGAAGCATGCCTGAATTCAAGGCCGTTGTGCCCCATGACAGCTGATCCCGACGATCTGACAGTCTTAACACCTTGGCACTTCCTCATTGGAGCACCACTTAACACTCTTCCCGACAAAAACCTGAACGAAAGAAACATCAATAGCCTAGACAAATGGAGATACCTTCAACGACTAACGCAGGACTTTTGGAAGCAGTGGAGCGCGACATATCTTCATCTGCTCCAGCAACGCCCAAAATGGCTTCGACAACAACCCAACATAAAGGTCGGAGACATTGTCCTGGTAAAGGAGGACAACCTTCCCCCATCATTATGGGTACTCGCTCGAGTGCAGGAACTGCACGCCGGTTCGGATGGTCTGACGCGCGTGGTCATTAAGACGGGTACGTCGACCCTTATACGTCCGATCGCGAAATTATCCCCCTTACCTATCTCGAATACGCCCGATAATCGGTAGAAATCAAAGACAACACGCGAAAAGAATTATAAACTTTAAACTATAAACTATGACCTATGAATTGAAATTAAAATAATGAACTATAGCAACCCAAATGAACTCTTAATTATAATCAAAACATTAATTAATACATCAAAATTAGCATCAAATAAGCAAAAACAATAAATTAATAACAAAACTAAACAATCAAAACTCGCCTGAAGCACAATCTCACCATAGATGATCCTCGAATCTTGCAGCTAAATATTTTGTTCTTTAACATTATGTACCTCACATGTTAACACAATCTAATGCTTTGTTTTTTTTTTGTTACATGAACGAGCAAATAAACCGTCATTCATCCAAGAGCACAAGAGCAGATGCAAGAAAATCACGGCACAAGATGACAACCAGAAACACTGCTGCATTAGATTCAAAACACAAGAAGGGCACTGCAACTGATATGAGCGTCAGAACTTCTATCCCAGAGCCGGGGAGCATGCTGGTTCCCAACAAAAACACAATACGACACCCAACACGCAACACACAACATGCAGCACACATGTCGACATAAAGTCGAAACCGAGCACATTTGACACTTCACGATGAAATGAGTTGTTTGCCCATTGAACTAGTTATCGAGATATGTATATGCAAAATCAAAATATCATCGATAACTAGTAACAACGCACAAAAAAATAGTAATTATTATTATTTGTATTTGTGAAACACAAATATTAAACTGAATACCACGCGAGTAAATATAGAACTGAAGCTGTCAAATGTGCAAGGCTAGATCGGTCAAATGCATGCTTTCTCTTTCCAACAGTAACCAGACCCATAACAATCAGCTAGTTATACACTCTAGCTAACTAGACTAACATATTATAAACCCTTATTAATGGCCGACTTGAGGAAAGAGAAAGCACACATTTAAAGCTCTATCAACTCAATGTATAGGTATTATACCATTAAAATTAAATTGATGTATGTAAAAGGGTCATCAACCCCATGTAAGATATTCAAGCTAAACAGCTGTTTTAAACCAAGGCTAGCTTGTAGCATGACAGAAATCCATTTGACACTCTTCAACAGTCCAGCAAAAAGAAAGCGCCCAATAAATTTATAACGTGTGAAATTGAGTTTTTTATTCCTTTGGCTTTCTAAACTCTAAATTATTTTCGGATTCGCCTTAGCCCAAAACAATCACTGTAAGACAATTTAACGTCGAAAAGCTACAATCGCAAGAGACCGTCAGACTCTTCGCTGAACGCGTATCCCAAAATCTCTCAATCACCCCTATGTCGCCAGCATCAAGTGCCGAAGACCAGTGGCAACGCTGCCAGCATGCCATTAGAAACGCCGCGACTGATGGGCTGAGTATCGCTCGCCCACCACCGCGAAACCCCTGGTTTGACGAAGAATGCCGGCGAGTGCATGCAGCAAAACAAGAGGTAAACAATGCGGCGCTACAAAGGAAGACGGGAGCTGCTCATGAGCTCTGCGACCAAAAGAGACGGGAAGAACATCGACTTCTCCAAAAGAAGAAGAAAGAGCATGAGAAGCGCGCGTTCAAGTACATCGAGAGTTTTTACTCCAGGAACAATGTACGGAAGTTTTACCAAAAGGTAAAAAGAACGTGTCAGAGAAGAAACCTGTAGGGATGAAAATGGAAAACTCGTAGTAGAATCACAGTCGGTGCTGAGAATATGTAAAAATTACTTCTGCAAACTGTATAACGGCGACGAAGACCAACATCCCGCTGTCAGGCAGAATGAACCATTCGACATGGACGATGATAGTCAATATTTCCGTCCACCTGACCAAAACGAAGTGAGAATAGCAATATCCAAGCTGAAATCCAACAAGGCTTCTGGAACTGACGGCTTATCGGCCGAACTCTTCAAAGCAGCTGGTGATGAATTGGTAGAGTGCATACATCAACTCATCTCTAAGATTTGGTCAGACGAGTGTATGCCTGTTGAATGGAATCTGAGCATCATTTGGCCGATCCACAAGAAAGGAGACCCCCTCAACTGCGCCAATTAGAGAGGCATCAGTCTCCTCAACATCGCGTATAAAATCATTTCTACGATATTATGTGAACGCCTGAAACCTTTTATCAACAGCCTGATTGGACCCTGTCAGTGCGGTTTCAAATCCTTACACTTCGGCAGATCGTGGAGAAAACCCAAGAATTCCAAATCGATACACACCATCTCTTTATCGATTTCAAGGCCGCCTATGACAGAATCTACAGAGAAGAGCTTTATAAAGCCATGTCTAGTTTTGACATCCCTACCAAACTTGTCCGTCTGTGCAGGATGACGAAGGAGAACGCTCGCTGCTCCATCAAGGTCGGTAATGACCTCACCGGGACCTTTGATGTCAAAGAAAGGTTTTAGACAAGGTGGCGCGCTGTTATGTGACTTCTTTAATATTGTACTTGAATGGATTATGCGGAACTCACAAGCCAACACCGGAGGCACAATCTATTACATGTCTGTACAACTGCTTGCATACGCCGACGATATAGACATTATCGGAAGATCTCAGTGGGCTGTCACCGGTGCTTTTGCAAGCATTGAGGCGGAAGCGGCTAAAATGGGTTTAGCGATAAACGAGGTCAAAACCAAGTATATGCTGTCAACAAGAAGGGACAGCCAACACCGACGAATTGGACAAAACATCTCAGTGGGCAGCTATCACTTCGAGGTAGTAAGGGACTTTGTCTACCTTGGCTCTACTATAAACCCTAAAAACAAGATCAGCGCAGAAATCAAGCGAAGAATAACTCTTGCCAATCGTATTTTTTTCTTGGGCTTATAAGGCAATTCAACAGTAAAGCCCTATCTCGAACAACTACGGAGACTCTGTATAAGACCCTGATCATTCCAGTCCTGCTTTACGGCGCTGAAACATGGACTTTATTAAAAGAAGATGAAGATATCCTTGGTCGCTTCGAGAGAAAAATTCTTCGTAAAATTTTCGGTCCCGTTTGCGTTGACGGGTTTTGGAGGAGAAGATTCAATCACGAACTGTACTAGCTGTACAGCGACATCGACCCAACCAAAAAACTGCGTATTGGACGTCTGAGATGGCTAGGACATGTAGAGCGAATGGACACCAACGCTCCGGCCCGCATAGTCTTCGAATCTAACCCCGAGGGACGACGCAGTAGTGGATCTCCTCGCCGTATTTGGTGCGCACAAGTTCAATGGGACCTCGACCAACTTGGAGTGCGCAACCGGAGGCAATTAGCTAAAGACTGAGCTAAATGGAGAGGCTGTTGGTTAAGGGTCCAGGTTCACTCCGAACTGTAGCGCCACCTAAGTAAGTAAGTAAGATGACTTGGTTGTGACATTACTCTCAATATGTATTGAAAGTGTAATCTAAGCGTAAATATGGAAAGTGGTGTTAGTCCAGTTTCTAAGTGCAGCATGTATGTCGGTGTATTTTCTGTGTAATCTGAACATTTTCTTGACGAAATATCTTAGAAGTTTTTCAACCTCTTGAAACTCCCAAATTTCCCACACTTGTGCCGCGTAACACATTATCGATCTCATGACTGCTTCGAAAATGTTATGCTTTGTACTCGGGCAATATTCTTTTTGCTTAAGACACCTTTCCAGCTGCAATAAGTTGCGCGTTTTGATTCCCTTAGGTTCTCCTGGAGGTGCGTTGTAAACGATAAGTGGGGGTAATCATAACTCCGAGGTACTTGTATTCTTTGACTTTCTCTAGTTCTTCATTTTGCCACGTCCATTTATCATTTCTTGCATATCGACCCAGTCCGTTCCGAAAAATCATAATTTTCAATTTGCTGGTATTGAGTTGCAATTTTCACATGTGACAGTATTGTTGAAGCTTGTTTATCATGATTTTCATCATGTCTGGGCTTTCCGCAAGTATAATGATGTCGTCAGCGTAGAATAACAGCTTTATAGATAAACCTACGCAAGGTATTCCTCCCTGTAGAAATTAAACAAGATCGTCCAAAAAGATTGAGAATAGGAGGGGGCTCAAGACGCATCCTTGCTTTACACCTGCATTCGATTGGAACCAGTCCGATAAGATGTTTCCATCCCAGTCCGCTGTGATGTTGTCTTCATACATTTGCTGTAGCATTCTTAGCATTTTGTTTGACATATATGGAGATGAATGTGTGAAAACATGCGGTTTCGGCGGCGATGACGTTTTGGATGCGTCGTCGTTTAAGGTTCCAACTCCAATTTTATTTTTGTTATCGGGAGCTGCTGTGGAGGGAATGAAAGAAACTACTTTGACTGTTTATTATTTAACTTTATACAAAAACTTTAGGGCGAACCGCGTGGTAGAGAGGGCAAAAATCGAATGGCTACGTTTCATAGAAACTATGACTGATGGCTCGCTTTTATTCTGCTGCCATTTGGTTCCATTACCAAAGTTTTAGAAGCGCGGAAAATTTATAATGTGGTGAAATTAAGAGGTCTTAAAAGTGTTGCCACATTTACTCCCTCCCTAGCGAAAGAGTCATATTTTCATTTATTTACTTTAAAGAAAATAACGTTCTAGGAAGGATTCTTTCGCGATACTTGAACCGAGGATAGAGCAGGTGTAGTATATAAATTGTGAATCTCATGTGGTGATTTTTCTTTGAAACGATTTGCGTTTCCAATGATTCCATGATGTAAGCTGGCTTAAGTCGATCCAGGGAAATGGATACACTTTTTCCGTTCATATCTAACACTAAATATTTTCGCAGTTTCTTCAATACTCTGTAAGGAACTTTATAGGGCGCTTTTAATCCGGTTTTAACTCTATCTATCCGTACAAAAACATATTCGCAATCCGTAAGATCTTTGGGTACGAAAATATTGCGCTGCACTGAGGAACGCCTGTTTTTCGGAATAACATTTCGCATTGCTTCTCTGAGCTTGCCGACTAGTGAAGTTGGGTCTACTGATGCGCTGGTGTTATCGTTAACTAAGAATTCGCCTGGTACTCTTGGTCTTCTTCTTCTTCCTTTTATCAGCGAGGCTATGATCCGAAAACAAGGGATCACAGCCCTCCCACTTCACTGCATTTCTACTGATCCGCCTGTGGGGTTCGCCTATTTGACCTCAGAAAATATCGGCAGGCCTGCCGATTTTGGATCACTCGGTTACTGAGGCCAATGAAATGCCGATGTCGTCGCATTTGTCTGATCCAGGCGTTTATAGGCCTGCCTTTCCTACATCGCGATGTCTTTGGAACGTGCATTGATATTGCCTTTTTAACAGGGTTCAAATGATCTCTTCTTTGAACGTGGCAATACCAACTGAGCCGGTCACGCTCTATTTTTTGTACGATGGTTTCCTTGATGTGAAAGCTTCCACGGATCTTCGAACTTCTTATTTGATCAAGCTTTGTCGCTCCTGCTGTCATGCGAAGCATCTTCATCTCAGCTGCCGTTAATTTACTCTCATACTTTTTGTACATCGTCCAACATTGTGAACCGTATGTGAGCGCTGGACGTACAACTGCGGTGTAGAGCCTTCCTTTCAACTTAGGGGGCATTTTTCTGTCACAGAAGATAGCGGAATTTTCTCGCCACTTCATCCACCCTACGCTTACACGATGATTGATGTCGTCATCACAAGTTGCTTTGCTATTGATCATAGATCCCAGATATTTGAACTTTTCGCCTGGTACTCTTGGTGTTTGACCGTAAACTAGATCGGCAGGCGTACAACCGAAATCTTGTTTAATCGGAATCCGTATCCCTAGGAGTATAAAAGGTAATTTGTAGCTCCAGTTTACAGTGTTTTCCCGAGCATATAACGCGGTTTTCAACTGCCAGTGGAAACGCTCGATCATACCGTTGGCTAGGGTGATAATGCGTTGTTCGAATTCTATGTTCTATTGAAATCTTGGTACGGATACCTTGATCCGTTGTTATTTGCAGTGGTATTCCGAAACGTGAAATATATTGTTCTACGACGCGCGCACGATTGTGCTAGTTATTATACTCGTATCTCTCAAAGATTTCGCTTCCGGCCATCTGGTAAAACGAGCAATGATCGTGAAAATGTAGCTAAATTCATTCGAAGAACTATATGAATGTGTTCGAATCAGCCGGACGGAATATCGAATTGACCATGAGCCGTCCGAGTATGTGGATTGACTTTGGACTTTTGGCAGGCTTGGCAAGTTTTGGCCCAAAACCTCTGTCAACATTCATGTTTGGCCAAAAATACTTCGTAGCTACTAATTTTCGAGCTGTAAGAATGGTCGGATGCAATTTCATTTCAATTCATTTCATTTATTTATTTCATGATGTGGTTTGTACATTAAGATTTGCAATTTTTTTTTAGTATTTAGTACTTCAACTTAAAATGACACATTAATTATTTAAAACTAATATAGAAGTTTCTTTATCTAAAGGTTAAGAAGGTAGCGGTGTGGGGGAGTGTGGCGGGGGAGTGTGGGGTATGGTGGGGGGTGTGGGGTGAGTGTGGGGGGAGTGTGTGTGGAGGGGGCGGTTTATCGTTGAAGTGTTAAAGTAGAAAAATGTAGCAGAAGTGCACTTTTAAAATTGCGAGGACACGAGATAGATTTTATACGTGACGGTATAGAGTTCCATAGCCTAACAGTGTGGATGTAAAATAAACGCGATGAACTTAGGTAATTGCAGCGGGATGGAATAAGATTAATAGTTCTTGAGGAACGAGCAAACCTAAGCCTGTTATACAAATAAGACGGACATTGATTATAAATACATTTGTGTAAAAATATACAATTCCTGACGTTAATATATTCTTGCAGAGTACAACCAAGCATTTCACTTGCATACAAAGAGATATGCTCACATCTACGAAGGCAGTAAATGTAACGCACTGCATCATTAAGGGCTACTTGCAATTTACGCTACTGTAAACAACCTCAGCATACGTTATTAGAGACAAGACTAAAGATACTACCAGCTTTCATCGTGTTTCCAGTGGAGTAAAGTATGCACTGAGCCACAATTTACGTAGGTACCTATAGATTCGACCGATGCCCATATTGGTGTGATTGCACCCAGACAAGTGACGATTTATTGTATAGCCAAGGCTAGTTACAGATTCAATAGCTACAATTTTATTATTATTGAGGTATATGTCGGGTAAAAGATTCGAGTTAAACTTCTTATTGGATATTGGCAATTACCTGAGATTTTGTCGTATTGAGTAGCAATCCGTTAGTTACTGACCAAGTATGTATTTGATTCAGATCCTCGTTGATGAGAAGACCAAGTTCATCCAGTTTATTGCAGGGTTTCGATAAGAATAGTTGGACATCGTCCGCGCACACGTCTTCTGTGTGCGCGTTCAAATCCTCCAGTTTTGGTACCGAGTGCAGGTCTTCAGTCCGATTATAGTCTAAATTCCAAGCATAGGAAGTGGAATCACCATTAAGGAAGTAGACATTTAGTTCATCGGGACCCAGAACACACTTAGAGTGCAACGTGTCGAATACTTGTTTGCGCATTTCTTTCGGAATATAAGGTCGAATTTTACCCGAGGACAGCAAATATTTGTATCTATTCGAGGGTCGAAATACGTTCTAGAATAATTTTGAATATTTACGATTATCTGTTAGGTCTTTAAGCTCTCTGTCTGCTGTTTGTGAAGCGACTAGCTTATTAACATCGATATTAGTCAAGTCATTGCTTAATATATCGTCAAGGTCGGCACGTGAAAAGGTATCTGCTACTACGTTGCTAGGCCCTTTAATATACCTCATATCCGTACTGAATTGAGGTATATAGTCTGTGCGACGGCATTGTCTTGGACTTCGTTCTGACTTTGATGCGATGGCAGTACACAGAGGCCTGTGGTCCGTAAAAATTGAAAAAGATCTATCTTCCACGAAACATCGAAAATGTTTAATAGCACCGTAAATTAGCAGCAATTTTCTATCGAAGATCGAATTTTTCTTTCCTCTCGACTGGAGAAAGTTCTTTTGAAAAAAATCCTAAAGGATCGCGGTTGCCGTGTATGATTTTTTCGAGTGGCCGAATTAGAAGCGGGGCGCCGTGGCGTAAGTGGCTAGTGTGTCGGATCACTACGCATGAGGTTCCAAGTTCGAATCCCAGAAAATACCAAAAAGTTTTTTCACGGTCCCACCTCTCGCGAGCGTCTGACAAACATCCGAGAGTATAGTTGTCACGAAAAAAGCTTTTCAAATCGCCGTTCGGATTCGGCATTAAACTGTTGGTCTCTTGCATTCGTGTGAAAAATATAATGCACACAACATGAGTGATTGCGAGAAGCTAGGCCTTGGCACTTTAAAAAGCTGTTGCGCCAAATATTTGCATTTTTGTATTAGAAGCGTCTGTTGCTGAATGTTGCATTTTCCGCTGGATGTGCCAGTAAAGTACACTTTCCAAGTACGGTTTTTGTTTTACAAAAAGCTTCCCTACATTGAGACGACCAAAAGAAAAGCGTTTTGCATTCGCTTAAATAAGTTTATTCAAATGGCCGTAAATGAGAGTCAGAAATGCAGCCAGTTGCGGTATAAACCGATGGTAAAAATTTACCATCCCGATGAATCTTTGGATTAGTTAAGCCGTCTGTAACATATGGTCGAATTCATCTCTAGCTGTCTGATGTTTCAGGGGCTCTAAACGCCTTGGACGCCAGAACGGGAGATTACAATTTGCAAAGGTCCTATGCACAACGTTATGATTGACCAGAAGCTCATAATTCGGTGGCTTAGTGACACAAGGGAATTCTTTCAACAGTGCTCCGTATGTTCCACTGGTTATCCACGTAGAAAGTGATTGCGGTACTGATTGAGAACTACTGGTTGATTGGTTGATGTGACAACCGAAACCGAAAGTTTCGTACTATTGTATCATCAGCTTTCGTGTATTTAATTCTACCGCGAGCTTAAACTTTGCCAAAAAGTCGGCATCGATGATTGGTTGACCGACCAGTCCGTTTAAGGAAATGTGCTCGAGGTCTCTACGCAATCCGAGACCTAAGACAACAAGGCGCGTGCCAAATGTTTTAATAAGCGTATTGTTAGCGGCGAAGATATTCGATACGGTGACTTGCGTTATATTTTTAAGAGGGATGATAGAAATATCAGCCCCGGTGTCTGTCAAAAAGGTCAAACTTGTTTTCCTACATATAATAAAGAGGATGCGACTATTGCTTCCACAGTCGCTCGCCGCTTTAACGACGGGGAAGTTTAGATTTCCGACTGGCTAAAATTCTTTGATTGCGTCCCGAAACAACAATCACGTCCTTTGCACTTCGTTGCCCTAGTCCCGAACTTCCGATGAAACCAACATACATTATTGCTGGCTCTACCAACACTTGATCTAGAATTCGGTCGTGAAAATGAGCTGTTCCTA
Organism: Brachypalpus laphriformis; assembly: GCA_945910035.1. Taxonomy (NCBI): domain Eukaryota; kingdom Metazoa; phylum Arthropoda; class Insecta; order Diptera; family Syrphidae; genus Brachypalpus; species Brachypalpus laphriformis. The sequence goes on from OX246754.1 coordinate 141,365,148, forward strand.
CTAGGTGGTCTATTCGGATTCCTATTTGTATACGAATTTCTATTCGGAAATTCAGATTGTCGCATCCCCAACCTGTCAAAACTTGTTTTCGATTCGTTCACCGAGATTATTAAATTCTGCAGAACTGCGTTGCTTGACGTCACCGCATCGATGTATGAGGTAGATGCAGAACTCCTCTCCCAAATTTTGTCGGCTAGTTCTGTTATCACTTTGATCTCATCGGTTTCCCTAATCATCACTACTGCTCATATACTCGTAGTATCGGGCAATCGCTTGAGCCACAACGTTTTTAAAAACTTATCGTTTATTACATCGGAAGTACGTAAATGACGGATATAAGAAAACTTTTTCTTGTGTGTCCAAGAGACGAAATGGAAAAACACCGGGAATCGGGCGCGTTTCTTGGACGTTAGGACAAAAGATTACAAGATGTTCTACTACGGAACGGAATAGGCTAGGAACGGAATCGGTATCATCCTTGCGGCAGAGCTACTTGGAAACGTCTTGAGCATTTCGAAGTCCAGCGACCGTTTGATGTCTCTCAAACTAGTAATACAAGGAGAGGTGTGGAATATTGTCAGTGCATATGCTCCCCACGATGGGTACAATCAGAGAGATAAAGATGCATTTTGGCTAGATTTCCACAATCTCCTTAAGGACATCCCAAAGGAAGAATTTCTGTTTGTTGGAGGTGATTTGAATGGACATGCCGGGAAATCAAACGAAGACTATGAAGACTGCCATGGAGGACTAGGATATGGCACCAGGAACCTTCCTGGTGAAGACATCCTAAGCATGTGCAAATCACACGGTCTTATCGTGTTAAATACCATGTTCATCAAACAAAGCCGACACCTGATCACTTACAGCAGTGGTGGAGATGAAACTCAGATTGACTACCATTTGGTAGCCAGTTTCATGAAGCCTCGGGTAAAAGATTGCAAAGTGATCCTGGGAGAGGCAATCGCTCGACAACACCGTCTCCTGCTAACAGAAATTTTTATGAAAACACCAAAGAAAAGCAAACAAACAAGGGTCTCTGAGAAAATCAAGTGGTACAATCTGGACAAAGAAAAAGGCGAGGCTTTTGTTTTCGTAATGAAGAATTACCTCTCTCACACCATCAATGGAACTGAGGATGAAGAGTGCAGAGCACAAAATATGTGGGATTCCCTACAGCGAACTTGCTTAAAGAAGGCCAAATCACTGCTGGGAGCTTCAAAAGGCCACCATCAACACGCCAAAGAAACATGGTGGTGGAGTGATGAAGCTAAGAAAGTGATAAATGAGAAGAAAGCGGCTTTCAAAGCTTGGTCAAAGTGCCCCTCTAATAATAGTGACGAAAAAGCTCGCCTCGAAATGGAATACAGATGTTGCAAGAAAAAAGCGAAGAAGAAGTGCGCTCAGCTTCAAGCAGAGAGTACGGAGGGCCTGTATCGGGAGCTGGAGAAAATATTTTCCCCGGTTGCTGATGCAAACCAGGCTATCCAGGAGCTGCGAAGACACAATATGAACAAGAGTGCCACTATCTTCAAAATAGCCGCCCAAAGAAGGAAGAATGCTCAGGAGATTCGTTCGCCAAAGTTCATTAGCAATGCTCATGGCCAGCTTCTTGTGGATGAAGACAAAATTCTGCAGAGGTGGCGGCAGTATTGTGAAGAGCTTTTGAATGAACAGTTTCCCCGGCTATACTTTCCAAGAGCCACCCCTAACTGTGAAGAAATACCCGACATTACAGTCGAAGAAGTTAGTGAGGCGGTCAAATACTCCAAAAAACGAAAAGCGATTGGGCCAGACGAAATACCCTCTGAGTTTTGGAAAAAGATGGGAGATATCGGGTTCAGATGGCTCAGAATTCTCATCTCCAAATTCGTGAGAGGTGATCCAATGCCGAATGAATGGAGGGAAAGTTACCTTCTCCCTGTATATAAAGGGAAGGGTGATACGCGAAACTGTGATAACTACCGTTCGATCAAGCTGATGTCACACACCATGAAGATCGTTGAGCGGGTATTAGGTGGCCGACTGCGAAAAATAATACGACTATCTGATGATCAGTGCGGGTTTGTCTCGGGTAAATCAACCACAGATGCAATCCAAAGTATAAGGATCATAATGGAAAAACATCGTGATTCCTTAAGGGATTTGCATATTGTATTGGTTGACTTTGAAAAGGCATTCGACAGACAACCACGAGATCTGATATGGGTGGCGCTAAGACATCGAGGGGTTCCAGAAACCTATATACAGATGATTATGGACATGTACGAAGGAGCAAAGACAAAAGTAAGATGCCCCGCTGGAGTAACCGAAGAGTTCCCAATCAAAGTCGGGGTACACCAGGGAAGCGTTTAAAGTCCTTTGCTCTTTATTACAGTCCTTGATTATCTGCTTGAAGGTAAAGTGATGGACCCCAAGGTACATCAATTATTCTTTGCTGACGATGGAGCCCTCATAAGTGAGGATCCTACATCCCTGCAACGAGCACTTGATGTGTGGGTGGACGTTTTGGAGGGAAATGGGTATCGCATTAGTTCAAAAAAGACAGAGTACTTGTGCTGCCCGTTCTCTGATCCACTCAGGCCAGACATTTATTTGAATGGAACAGTGCTTCCCAAGTGCGAAAAGTTCAAATATCTGGGATCTATGATCAATAGCAAAGCAACTTGTGATGACGACATCAATCATCGTGTAAGCGTAGGGTGGATGAAGTGGCGAGAAAATTCCGCTATCTTCTGTGACAGAAAAATGCCCCCTAAGTTGAAAGGAAGGCTCTACACCGCAGTTGTACGTCCAGCGCTCACATACGGTTCACAATGTTGGACGATGTACAAAAAGTATGAGAGTAAATTAACGGCAGCTGAGATGAAGATGCTTCGCATGACAGCAGGAGCGACAAAGCTTGATCGAATAAGAAGTTCGAAGATCCGTGGAAGCTTTCACATCAAGGAAACCATCGTACAAAAAATAGAGCGTGACCGGCTCAGTTGGTATTGCCACGTTCAAAGAAGAGATCATTTGAACCCTGTTAAAAAGGCAATATCAATGCACGTTCCAAAGACATCGCGATGTAGGAAAGGCAGGCCTATAAACGCCTGGATCAGACAAATGCGACGACATCGGCATTTCATTGGCCTCAGTAACCGAGTGATCCAAAATCGGCAGGCCTGCCGATATTTCCTGAGGTCAAATAGGCGAACCCCACAGGCGGATCAGTAAAAATGCGGTGAAGTGGGAGGGTTGTGATCCCTTGTTTTCGGATCATAACCTCGCTGATAAAAGGAAGAAGAAGAAGAAAACTTTATATAAGAAAACACGCTTATAAGACACACATTCTAATGCACCATGCACTTTCCCATATAGTTACGTGTTAGATTAATCTGTTATAAGAAACACGCTTATAAGAAAAACACTGATAAAAGAAACTTATTCTGATACAAAATTCTAAAATTGCATAGAATATTAAACGTGTATAAGAAATTAGTCTCCACCCAAATGATACGATGTGGAACTGTGGACAATGACAGAAATGGCAGATAGAAATACAAAATGTATGTATGTACATATATACATATAATAAACGACATACCATATATAATGTGTCTATCAATGTTAAGAGGTCTTGTTTTAAATGCTTTTGCTTTATCTATTTATAAGAAATTTTCTTTTTTATGTACGTATTACTGATAAAAGAAAATATCTTTCTTATATCCGTTCTTTTATATAAGAAAGCACTGATATAAGAAAGAAATTCTCTGGATATTTTAACTTTCTTATATCCGTCATCTACTGTACCACTAATATTTTCCATCTTGCGATAGAATTCAGATGGCGACTGGTCGCCCATAGTCGTAGACTCAAGCAATTGTTCTAGACACTGTGCGTCTGAAAGCGCTTTTCTTTTTATTAGAGTTTCGCGTAGGGTTTTATACGATTTGGCAGGTGGAGGACTGTTTATGATATCCGAAACTATCACGATAACTTCTATTTAAAGTTGAGCAACCGTATGAAGGTATTCGTAGTATCTTTGGTTATGTTCCGCATCGCGAACACAATTTCCATCTGCGTGAACCATAGCTCCGGCATTTGGTTCCAATATGGAGGATACGGCTGGGTTATTCCTGCGACCGAACCTTCTAAATTACCACTTGGAGGAACTTTCTTTTCCTCTTTACTACTACCCGCACTATTACTCTCGTCTCCTGAGCCATTATTCCAAAACTTCTTAAAACTTTTTGTTAAAAAAAAAATATAAATCGCGCAATCGTGGTGCGATGTCTTCTTGCGGGAATGTTGGGCGTCCCCCGTAGTCTGGTTTCGATTTTTCTGGAAACTAGCGGCAACGACGACGATGATGATGAAGCTGGTGGCTGGACTGCGCTGTGTTTGCGCCGATGGCGATGATGTTCCTGGAGAAATCTTGGTTATTGTGGTGGCGAATTTCGCCTTAGCGGCGTCGATGACGATGACAATGGTGGTTGGGACAATTTCGCTTGAGCGGAAGCGATGACGATGAGCTTCCTCTTCGTGTAGGAGTGCGGCAGCACCCGGTTGCGTAGCTATGTCCAAAAAATGGGAACTGCAGGGTCACCAATATGGAGCTGGATGTGTAAGAGCATGCGGCTTTGGCAGCGATGACATTTTGGATACGCCGTCGTTTAAAGTTCCAACTCCAATTTTATTTTTGTTATCGGGAGCTGCTGTGGGGGGACTTAGATCAAAATGAGTAAAAGAAACTATTTTGCCTGTTTACTATTTTATTTTATACAAAAAAATTTTAGGGCGAACCGCGTGGTAGCGAAGGCAAAAATCGAATGGCTTCGTGTCATAGAAACTATGACTGAGGGCTCGCATTTGTTCTGTTGCCATTTGGTTCCATTACCAAACTCTTAGATGTGCGGAAAAATTATAATGTGAAATTAAAAGGTGTTAAAAGTGGTGTCGCATATGCCCACTATTGCTTGTGCAAAAGATCTCTGCCACCAACTCATCCTAAGGTGTAGAGTACATATATGTACTTCTGGTTGGCACCTGGCGAAAGATTTTGATGTGATCAGCGGTGATAAACTGTCCTCTGGGGAATAACTTTTGTTGTGATCACCGGTGATACATTGGCAGCCAACGTGTAAGGTTGAAGGTGTTAAACCAGTGAAGAACGGTAAAGGTCAGCGCAACAAGGAGAATATATGGGTTCTGAAGCAGTGGGAGAAGTACAAAATTCAAAAGAAGGTGAAGGTGCCTGTGGAGCAGGGGTACAATCTTCGAAGCAGATCTAAGAACGATATTGAAGGCAAAACAAATTTATATGCGATTATTCAGAACAGGTATACTTTTCTTGCCATGGCTTATGGACCTACAGCATACAATGCTGTTAAATCAGAGAAACCCTTGGCTATAGCTGCATCCAAGAATTGAGTTTTAACTCACTCCGACGTGAAGGCAAAATGGGCAAAGACATTTATGTTTCGCAACCTGTTATACACAATGACAAAACAGGACGGGTCTGTAAGCTGAATAAAACTTTTTACGGCTTAAAACAACCCTCCAGGAATTGAAGTTTTTCTATCTCCAAATTTCTTAAAGATCTTAAATTTAAAACGTGTACAGCAGATGCCCCCTTCGAGTAGGGGTTAGAATATACCCGAGGTAGGCATGCCTGTCGATAGGCGACTAAAATCCAACTACCATATACCGAGCATAGTGTATACACAGAAATGCTATGGGCAAAACAAAACGATTTAATACCCCAGAGTTACATTCATAACACAGCAACGGATTCTGGGGAGAGCCATTTATTACACCTAATAAATCCCTTCTTAAAAAGTTCAAGGGTATCTCGATCTCCACCAACAAAATCGAACGTCTCCGGAAAAAGAAGTCCGCCGGAAGCGCAAGCGCGTGAAAACTGAGACTCAATGAAATTTAAAAGCATTGAGGAGGAAAATGACGAACCCTGTACCAAGCTTACCGAAATGGAGCTACTCTATCTTGAGCTTAAGAAAGAGGTAGATCTACTACTAGATCTACTCAAATAAATAAAAAAAAAAAAAAATGTTAAGCTTAGAGTTAAGGTCCCTCGTTGTTAGTTCCTAAGTTTAGATTTAAGCTTGCTTGTTTTAAGCTAAATAAATAAATAAAAAGAAAATAATGCCCTTAAAAACGCCTATATACGAAAAGAAAATAAAGTTAGCCCACATCGCTCACCTAGTCGCGGATACCAGACGGATGATGAAGAGCTAACATGTGAAATGAATTGGATCGAAAAGAAACGTCCTAGCAAAAAACGCAAAGCTGGTACCTCACCAGAATTCGAGCCACCAAACGATGAAAAGCGCAAGGAGTTGCAAGAAAAGCCACAGCAAACAAAATTACCTCCTCCGGCACCGATAAACGTCGTTGGAATTACGGACTATAATAAATTGCCTTGCCTCATTAAAGGAACGCTGGCATCGAAATTTAAGGTGACATCTCTCCGAAACAATACGTGGAAAATTAATGTCGATGATGAAGACGGTTACCGATCAGTATCCCAAAACTTGAGTGCGAAGAAGATTCAGTGGTATACTTATGAAAATAAGTTAGAAAGACCACTGCGTGTTGTAGCAAGGGAACTCCACCCTTCGTGCACTAAAGAAGATGTAATAAACTACCTTCAAGACAAAGGCTATAAAATTCTTGATGCCGTCAATATTATCAAGAAGGAAAAGCAACAGTCGGAGGGAGATCATGAAAAATTGGTACAGCGTGGACTTCCACTTTTATGCTAAGTTTTGATAAAGACGAAAATAAGGATGTAGTATATGGCATTAAAAAAAATTAAATAAATATTTGGCGCAACAGCTCTTTAAGTGCCAGGGCCTAGCTTCCCGCAAACACTCATGTTGTGTGCGCTATATTTTTTACATGAGCGGAAGGGACCTACAGTTTAGTGCCGTATCCGAAGGGCAATTTGTTTTGAGTAGCTTTTTCGAGACAAAAATACTCTCGGATATTTGTCAGACGCTCGCGAGAGGTAGGACCGTGATAAGACTTTTTAGTGTTTTCTGGGATTCAAACTTCGAACCTCACGTGCAGTAATCTGACACACTAACCACTTACGCCACGGCGCCCACAATATATGGTATTAAGACTTTTCTAAGCATCGTGGTCAAAATCGAACCTATGCGTAAGAACTCCAGATCGAACCCGCAGTGTAAGCGTTGTCAAGGTTTCAATCATACACAGACTTACTGCCAGAAAGAACCGCGATGCGTTAAATGCGCAGGTAAACATCTCTCGGAAGAGTGTCATCTAAATAAGCAAACCCCAGCCACTTGTATAAACTGCAAAGCAAAACATCCCGCGAACTATCGAGGTTGCGAAGTGGCGAAAGAGCTCCAAAAAAGGCGCGATACGCTAAAAAATTCCATGCGCTCGAATTCGAAACCAATGAAAAATAGACCCAAAATAGCTACAAAAAAAGCAGCGAAAGATAAGAAATCCGTCAATATTGACTTAAGATCGGCTAATGAAGAAAATTCCAAACCTAGTAGAGAAAAGGTAACACAAGCAAAATCTTCGAATATTGGCGTGCAGTCTTATGCTCAAGCGGCGATGATTGTTAATGGCACGTACATGACCGACAATCCTCGGGAGATCAAAGCCAGAAACCATCCTTACTTTAACGTAAAGACTCCTGCTCAAGTTGGGACATTGGAAAACGGTGATAGAGGTAGTTCACAAGATCGTGTATCCCACGTTTTTTCCCTAATTCTTGCGAAACTTGAAGAGCAATGCAAAACAAACAAACTAATTTTCGAAAGAATAGTTGCACTTGAAAACAATATTCATAACACGCGCACTTTAACCAGAATATAAAAGAAACGCTTAAAATTCTTGCTTGAAACGCCAACAGGCTCATACAAAGGCTCGACGAGTTAGAAATATTTATACAAGAAAAAGATATTGATATATGCTTGGTCTGTGAAACTCATCTGACAAAACAATCGAATATTAAGATAAGGGGATATACCGTGTATCACGCCTTCCACCCATCAGAAAGAGCCAGAGGCGAATCGTCTTTATTTATAAATGAATATATCGAACACTCAGCAGAAATAAAGATTAAATTAGAAGCAATGAAATTAAACACGGTGTGCGCTAGATATACACATTTTGCCTTCAACATTTCGTCTATATATTGTCCACTGCGATGTAAACTTGAAGAAAGTGATTTCACAAACATCTTCAACTTCCTTAAACCAAATTTTATTATTGGCGGCGACTTCAACGCGAAACACCCCTTCTGAGGTTCAAGGTACACCTCCCAGAAAGGTAGAAAGCTTCATAATGCGAGTATGCAATACAGTTGGGACTTTCACTCGGCGGGTAAAACAGCGTATTGGCCGACTGATAGAAATAAGATACCAGGAGCGTCTCACTTAAAGCGCCCTTTGAACTTCGAGTTGAAGTTGATCGCTTTGTCGAAATCCTACAGAATGCCGCGTGGAAGAATACTCCCAAGCCAAAGAAAACGCCGGCCAGATATAAGACTGGACCAAGTACGCTTCCTTGCCTTTCTTTTATTACCGGCTGTATTCGCTTAATCAAAATTCTCTCCAACACTTTGGATATAATTGGAAGAATCGAAATCGGTCTATAAGACATTTTTTTCATTCAGCGGTTTACCGGGCTTAAGAACCATTATGACTTCAGCGACTTTCCATTGACTGGGGGCATATTCTAGTCTAAGCGCGGAGTTTATAATGAACAAAAGCTTAATTAGAGCTTTTTTTAGTAGTGCTTTAAGAAACTCTTCCGTGATTAGGTCGTATCCAGGAGCCTTCTTAGGTTAAAGTTTCTTTATTTCTTCCTTTAGTTCGGTTAGTGTTGCAGTTTTCATTACACTATTGTATATATGACGTATTTATATCCATCAAACGGTTTAAAAGTTTCTTCCAGGTGGGTGACAAAAACTTGCGCTTTCTCTTTAATATGCCTGGCACAATGATTTCTCCTGATTGGTGCGGCTTGAATTTGAGGTTTTTTAATACGTTTTACAGGCTTTCAAAACGAGTAATTACAATCTGGCGTTAAACTTTCTAGGTAAGTTTGTATTTCATTATTCTTAAGGTCTTTAATAGATTGTTTTAGTGAGTTGCACAAACGGTTAAGATGTACTTTATGTTGCGGAGCCCGAGTTTGTTGGCATTTTTTACGCACTTTTCTCTTCTCCTTAATCATCTCTTTTATTTCATGTGGATAAATTTGAAAGTAGCTGACCGGCGTTTTCTTTGGTTTGGGAGTATTCTTCCACACGGCTTCCTGTAAGAACTCGACGAAGCGATCAACTTTAACTTCAAGTTCATACGGCGTTTTAAGTGATACGCTCAGCTCAATATTTGCTTCAATATCTTTTTTGAAACCATCCCAATGAGTTTTCGCGCTGGTCAATCTGGCCGCCCCTACTTTTCAATCAAAACTTTGCTTATCGTCATAATGATTGGAGAATGATCAGAAGAGATATCAAAGTTTTCTTCAACTTTTACACAGTTGCCAGATATCCCTTTAAAAACAAAGAAATCGATCAGATCTGGTATCTTATTTCTATCAGTCGGCCAATATGTTGGTTTACCCGTCGAGTAAAAATCACAACTGTATTGCATACCCGCTTTATAAAGCTTTCTACATTTCTGATTGGCGTACCTTGAACTCCAGGTGGGGTGTTTCGCGTTGAAATCGCCACCAATAATAAAATTTGTATTAAGAAAGTCGAAGATGTTTGTGAAATCACTTTATTCAAGTTTACATCGCAGTGGACAATATATAGACGAAATGTTGAAGGAGAAATGTCTATTGCTTGCATTGCTTCTAATTCAATCTTTATTTCTGCTGAGTGTTCGATAAATTCTTTTATAAACAAAGATGGACCGCCTTTGGCTCTTTCCGATGGGTGGACGGCGTGATACACGCTATATCCCCTTACTCGTCGAGTCTTCGTATAAGCCCGTTGGCGTTCCATGTAACAATTTTAAGCGTTTCTTTCATATTCTGGTTAAAGTGCGCGTGTTATGAATATTGTTTTCTAGTGCAACTAGTCGTGTGTTGAACGAAAGCAAATCTACTCACGTGAACTTTACGTACAAAAAAGTGGATAGATTGCCTGTATATCAAAACTCGGCTCAAATACCGTACGCAAACGAAGCAAAATATCTAGGAATGACTCTAGATGTCAAGCTCAAATGGAAATCGCGCGTGAAAAAGAAACGCGACGAACTTCAAAACAACTACCGACAAATGTACTGGCTACTCGGGAAACATTCGAAGTTGAGCCTACATAACAAACTGCTTATCTATAAGCAAGTGCTAAAGCCAGTGTGGACGTACGGTATACAACTATGGGGTTGTATCAAGAAAAGCAATAGAAACATCATACAAACTTTTGAAAATAAAGTTCTTAGAACGATCGTTAACGCACCGTAATATGTACGTAACGAAGATGCTCTCGGCAAAAAAAAAAAAAAACTAGTCGCTCGAAAATAAGTTTGCTGGTTTTGCATTGCTCTTCAAGTTTCGCAAGATCTATGGAGAAAACGTGATATACAGGATCTTGTGAGCTCCCTCTATCACCGTTTTCCAATGTCGCAACTTGAGCAGGAGTCTTTACGTTAAAGTTAGGGTGGTTTCTTGCTTTGATCTCTGGAGGGTTGTCGGACATATACTTGCCGGTAGCTTTCATCGCCGCTTGAGCATAAGACTGCACGCCAATATTCGAAGATTTTGCTTCTGTCACCTTTTCTCCACTACGTTTGAGTTTTTCTACATTGACTGATCTTAAGTCAATATTGACGGATTTCCTATCTTTCGCTGCTTTTTTCGAAGCTATTTTGGGTCTATTTTTAATTGGTTTCAAATTCGGGCGCGTATGAATGAAACCTTGACAACGCTTACACTGCGGGATCGATCTGGAGCTCTTACGCATAGGTTCGATTTTGACCACGATGTTTAGAATAGTCTTAATACCATATATAATATCTTTTTTTTCTTATATCGATAAGGCGAATACAGCCGGTAATAGAAGAAAGGCATCTCATCCTTACTTACTTACTTACTTACTTAGGTGGCGCTACAGTTCGGGGTGAACCTGGACCTCAACCAACAAGCCTCTCCATTTAGCTCGGTCTTTGGCTAATTGCCTCTAGTTGCGCACTCCAAGTTGGTCGGGGTCCCCTTGAACTTGTGCGCGAATTACGTTTTTATCCTATTTATCAGGATAATTTTAATAAAAAAAAAAATTAAAACACAAAACTATTAACAAAATTATATTTTATTTTTAATATTCTTGTGATAACCGCCAAGTTTAGAATAAGAATGACAATGATTTTTACTTCGCTGTACACAACAGCTTCTGTTGCTGCATCTGCTATGTCAACCTGCTGTTGTTGTAATATCTTTTTCCCTCATGTTGGCTTGGGTTCGGCACGTGATAGCCAAATGCTCCATCTCAGCTTCGGCTTGTTGTTGACAACTTGCTGCAGTTAGGTATTTTTCCAGTTATGTTGGCTTGGGTTGGCACGTGATGGCTAAATGCTCCATCTGAGCTTCGGCTTGTTGTTGACAACTTGCTGCAGCTAGGTATTTCTCCATTAATGTTGGCTTGGGTTGGCACGTGATGGCTACATGCTCTATTTCAGCTTCGGCTTGTTTACAACACGCTGCAGGGTGGTACTTTTGTAGTTATGATGCGATCGTAACTCGCGCCACCTACGTCGATGATTCCCTCTACTGCGTCATCCCTCGGGGTTAGATTCGAAGACTCTGTGGGCCGTAGCGTTGGTGTCCATTCGCTCTACATGTCCTAGCCATCTCAGACGTCCAATACGCAGTTTTTTGGTTGGGTCGATGTCGCTGTACAGCTCGTATAGTTCGTGATTGAATCTTCTCCTCCAAAACCCGTCAACGCAAACGGGACCGAAAATTTTACGAAGAATTTTTCTCTCGAAGCGACCAAGGATAACTTCATTCTCTTTTAATAAAGTCCATGTTTCAGCGCCGTAAAGCAGCACTGGGATGATCAGGGTCTTATACAGAGTCTCCTTAGTTGTTCGAGATAGGGCTTTACTGTTGAATTGGCTGATAAGCCCAAAAAAGCAGCGATTGGCAAGAGTCTTCGCTTGATTTCTGCGCTGATGTTGTTCTCAGAGTTTATAGCAGAGCCAAGGTAGACAAAGTTCCTTACCACCTCGAAGTGATAGCTGCCTACTGTGACGTTCTGGCCTAATTCGTCGGTGTTGGCTGTCCCTTCATGTTGACAGCATATACTTGGTTTTGCGCTCGTTTATCGCTAAACCCATTTTGGCCGCTTCTGCCTCAATGCTTGCAAACGCACCGGTGACAGCCCGCTGATTTCTTCCGATAATGTCAATATCGTCGGCGTATGGAAGCAGTTGTACAGACTTGTGGATAGATTGTGCCTCCGGTGTTGGATTGTGAGTTCCGCACAATCCGTTCAAGTACAATATTAAAGAAGTCACATGACGGCGCTTCACCTTGTCTAAAACATTTTTTGACATCAAAGGTCTCGGTGAGGTCATTGCCGACCTTGATGGAGCAGCGAGCGTTCTCCATCGTCAGCCTGCACACACGGACAAGTTTGGCAGGGATGTCAAAACCAGATACGGCTCTATAAAGCTCTTCTCTATAGATTCTGTCATAGGCGGCCTTGAAATCGATAAGTGAAATCGGTGAGTATCGATTTGGAATTCTTGGGTTTTCTCCTGGATCTGCCGAAGTGTGAAGATTTGATCGATGGTGGACTTTCCTGCCATTAAATCGCACTGACAGGGTCCAATCAGGCTGTTGATAAAAGGTTTCAGGCATTCACACAATATCGCAGAAAATATCTTGTATGCGATGTTGAGGAGACTGATGCCTGTAAAATTGGCGCAGTTGAGGGAGTCTCCTTTCTTGTGTATCGGGCAAACGATGCTGAGGTTCCACTCATCAGGCATACACTCGTCTGACCAAATCCTAGAAATGAGTTGATGTATGCACTCTACCAATGCATCCCCAGCTGCCTTGAAAAGTTCGGCCGGTAAGCCGTCAGGTCCAGCAGCCTTGTTGAATTTCAGCTTGGATATTGCTATCCTCACTTCGTCTTGGTCAGGTGGACGGAAATTTTGACTATCATCGTCCATGTTGAATGGTTTATTCTGCCTGACAGCAGGATGTTGATCTTCGTCGCCGTTATACAGTGACAGTATTCTACCACGAGGTTTCCATTTTCATCTCTACATGTTTTTCTACGGGTATTGCTTCTCTGACACGTTCTTTTTACCTTTTGGTAAAACTTCCGTACATTGTTCCTGGAGTATAAACTCTCGAAATTCTCCAACACGCGCTTCTCATGTTATTTCTTCTTCTTTTGGAGAAGCCGATGTTCTTTCCGTCTCTTTTGCTCGTAGAGCTCACGAGCAGCTGCATGCGCTCGCCGGCATTCTTCGTCAAACCAGGGGTTTCGCGGTGGTGGTCGAGTGAGACCCAGCACATCAGTCGCGGCGTTTCTGATGGCATGTTGGCAGCGATACCACTGGTCTTCGGCACTTGATGCGGCATGGGGGTGATTGAGAGATTTCGGGATACGCGTTAAGCGAAGAGTCTGGCCGTCTCTTGCGATTGTAGCTTTTCGACATTAAATTTTCTCACAGTGATTCTTCTTTGTTGCTCAGTTTGGGATATCCGCATTCGTACCTTAGCTACAACAAGGTAATGATCCGAGTCTATGTTGGTCGCTCGGAAGCTCCGTACATCCGGAATACTGGAAGCATGCCTTGCGTCGATCGCAATATGATCAATTTGGTTGATCATTACATGATGATTAGACCGCCATGTCTGCTTATGAATATCGAGATCAGGAAACCATGTGCTTGCTATGGTGATATTTCGCTCCACAGTGAAATCAATTAGCCTTAGTCCGTTATCAGACATGGTTTTGTTTAGGCTATGCTTACCGACTGCCCTACCAGAGACGTCCTTTCGGACATTGCTCGTATGTTTTGTCGAGGAGCTCGTAGAACCACTCTTTGGTGGCAGGGTCCTTTTCTTCCGTGGGGCATGAACACATATTATGCTTATGTTAGCGAATTTAGCATTGATCCGGATAGTCATAATACGCTCGCTAACGTGTTGGAAGCTTAAGACTTCTTGCCTAAGTCTGCCGCGTATGACAAATCCGCATCCAAATAAGTGTTGCCTGTTGCCTCTGTAGCAACCACTGTAGTAGTTGACACAGTTTTTCATCCTCTTTTTGCCCGGCCCATCCCATCGTACTTCCTGGATGGCGGTAATATCTGCTTTATAGCAGTCTAGGGCCTCTGCTAGTTGTTCGGCTGCACGTGGTCTGTAAAGAGACTGTCCATTCCACGTACAGATCCGAAGGTCGTTGTCCTTATTTCGTTTGCTGGGGTCGTCATTAGTTGAGTCATCCTTACCCGAGGCTTTTGGTTGTTTCGGAACCATAGGTTTTTTACGTGGTAGTTGAGGTATACCAACGGCACAACCTCCAGCCTGGAGTGCCAGTTCCTTATTTATTCCCCTAGGACGAGGGGCCGGGTACACCGGTGCCAGTAGTCCACTACGGGAGTATGAGCGCTGCCGTTGGCCCATTAAGGAATCCTCCGCCGCCATATCTATTCCAATGTCCTGACCAACATTGGAAATTCCCTACCGACCTGTGATCCGGATACGTCGAAGCAGCTCGCGCAAGGTATTCACTAAGTTCAACCTAACTGGAACTATAGACGCCACCGTTGAGTCCGTCTAGGGAATTCGTCCGCTGCCGCCTGGAACAGGAAGAAGTGCTCTAGTGAGAAAGTACTCTTCCCCCCTCTCTCATCTGCTGCCGCCAAGAATAATCCGATTTTCACTCGACGGGTAAACCAACATATTGGCCGACTGATAGAAAGAAGATACCAGATCTGATCGATTTCTTTGATGTTAAGGGAATATCTAGCAACTATATAAAATTTGAAGAAAGCTTTGATCTCTCTTCTGGTCATTCTTTAATTATTATGAAGATAAGCGAAGTTCTGATTTAAATAGTAATACCGGCGCGAAAACTCATTGGGATGGTTTCAAAAAGTGTATCACTTGAAACGCCCTATGAACTTGAAGTTGAAGTTGATCGCTTCGTCGAAATCTTACAGGAAGCCGCATGGAAGAATACTCCGAAACCAAAGAAAACGCCGGTCAGCTACTTTCAAACTTATCCACAGGAAGTAAAAGAGATGATTAAGGAGAAGAGAAAAACGCGTAAATGGGGCTCCGCAACATAAAGTACATCTTAACCGTTTGTGCAACTCAGTAAAACAATCTATTAAAGACCTTAAGAATAACGAAATACAACCTTACCTAGAAAGTTTACATACATACATACATACATACATTTTCAATGGCCCGCTAATCCTTCATGAGGGTGGCGGGGGTAGGATGCTCAGGTGGACCCTCCATCCTTCTCGATCCTCCGCCATCGACTCCAACTCATCAAGAGGAATCCCTAGACGGCTCCAGGAGAGATGCCGGACTTGGTCCAACCACCTATTCCTAGGCCTACCGCAGGGTCGCCTACCTGATGCCAAGGCCACCATGGCACGTCTTGGAAGCCGGTCTGGGGGCATACGCACTACGTCACCAAACCATCGAAGCATAGATCGTTCCGTTCGGAGAAGTAGCTGCTCAACATTGAGCGCCTCGCGTATTCTGGTGTTACGCACTCGATCCCTACGAGTAATTCCAGCAACACCGCGAAGGAACCTCATTTCGGCAGCTTGTGCCCGCGATCTTATTCTTTCGGTCACTACCTAAATTTCATGGCCATAGGTGAGAGTTGGAACACCGAGTTAAAAACCGATAGCTTAGCTTGAACACTAAGTTCAGCCTTCCTTACAACAGATTGGCCAAGCTCTCTCAAAATTGATCCAGCCTGACGAATTCTACAGGATAACTCGGCATTGCTCTTCCCATCACTTGTGAATAAGAGCCCGAGGTACTTAAAGTTATCCACTTGCTTCAGTGGGATTCCACTAACATGCAGAGTGCACTGAATGGGTTTTTTGGAAACGACCATTACTTCTGACTTGTTCACGTTGATCTTCAGTCCAGCATCATCACAAACGGCTACAAACCTTTCGAGTGCGCGCTGAAGTTCGGTTTGAGAGGACCCAAGGATGACCAAATCATCCGCAAAGAGCAGATGACTAATCCTTAGGTCTCCCACTTCGATACATTCCCCGCCACGGCTGCGCTGCAACATCCAATCCATATATACAATGAAGAGGAGAGGTGACAAAACGCACCCCTGGCGGAATCCAACGCCCACAGTGAAGGGTATTGATTTAACACCGTTTATCTGAACACAGCTTCTACAGTTTGTATATAAAGGCTGAATCGCCCTTAAGAGAGAACCATCAATCCGATACTCCTGCAGAACACTCCAGAGTTTGCCTTGAGGAACACTATCATATGCTTTTTCCAAATCTACAAAACAAGTGTAGACAGGTTTGGCATACTCCCAGGCCTTCTCAAGGGCCATTCTGAGAGTGAATAACTGGTCGGTTGTGCCTCCACCGGGACGAAAACCGCACTGCTCATCCCCCAAACTGACCTCAACCACAGCTCTGGAACGCGTTTCTAGCACCTTAGCGAAGACTTTTCCAGGGAGACTTAAAAGAGATATACCCCTATAGTTGGCGCAATCTCTTTTGCCCCCTTTTTAAAAAAGAGGAACTATCACCCCCATTTGCCAATCACCAGGTGTTTCACCGCATTCCCAGGCCACTTTAATGACACGCGAGAGCCATTGCACTCCCTCTTTACCTAAAGCCTTGAGCATTTCTGGCCGAATTTCATCCACACCAGCAGATTTGACAACCTTTAGCGCTTTGATCGGCAAAGTTACTTCCTCTACCGTAGGACTTCTTTCCGCCCAACTCTCGAAAATAGGTCTGTCATCTTCGGTGCCCTGTTCGGGATTGAGCAATTGAGCCCCATATTTTGTTTTTAGCGTTGAAGTCGCCCCCACCAATAAAGCGTTGTCCTATAGTTTTCAGGAAGTTGTACTGTTCACTGCTTATTCTATATTTAGGGGGGCAATATATAGCGCATAGCAATATATAGTATAGTGGTCCGTAGATGTCTGTGATTTGAAGGGTAGTTGCTTGTAAATGTTCTTTTTCATATTTTTCAAGTTCAATGTATTTTATATTTTTTCTTATTATTATTGCTGTTCCTCCATGTGCTTTGTTATGGGGATGATTTGTGAGATGAATGTTGTAGTTAGGGATTCTTAGGAAACTCTTATCTGTGTAGTGTGTTTCTGATATAAATAACATGTCAATGTTTTTGTCGATTATGTAATTACGTACTATTTGACTTCCCGAGCGTGCTGATTTAGACCGTTCGCATTACAGACTAATATTTTTAGGGTTTTATTGTCTATTTTGTCCATTCTGTCCACTTAATTTGGTTACTAATATGGTTAGAATATTCATCATGTTAGTCATTTGATTAACTAATTGTCTGATCATATCTTTTAATTCCGAAAGGTCGCTTGTTGGCATGGTTGCAGGTGGTGGTTTAGTTGGTGGTGACTTGGGTACATTGTGCATAGCTATTTCCTTTTCAGGTGTTTTCGTTGTTGGATTAGCTTTTAAAATGTCGATGATGTTTGTGCTGTCCTTTAGTGGTTGGAAATATGTTGCGTTTAGATTTTCTCGTGTTGCTTGAGCGTATGATATGCTGCTAATGGCTGATTGAGGTGGCACGCCATTAGTCGTTCCTTCGTTATTTGTTATGACGTTGGGATTTTCTTTAGCTCTTAAAGCAGGGTAGCGATTGACTATTAATGTTTTGTACACCATGCAACCTTTATAATTGGCAGTATGATTTTGTCCACAAAGAGCGCATTTAAGCTTGTCACTATTTTGTTCTATTGTAATTTACAGTCAATAGTTTTATGATTGTCGACATACTTAACGCAAATAGGATCTCTTGTGCAGAAGTTTTTGGTATGCCTGTATTGTTGACAATTCGCACACTGTGCTATTGTTCTCCTTTGATTAGGTGGCTCAAACAATATTATGCAGTGAAGTAACTGAGTTATATTGTAGATATCTTTGTTATTTTTGTTAGTCTCAAGTTCAATATGAAACAATGGTAAAGGTTTCTTGGTAATACGTTGGGTTACGTTGTGAATGTTGACTACTTTGTGCCCTTTATCCGCCAATTCTGAAATAATATCGTCATTATTTGTTGAAGGATGCATATTCCTCAAACCAATATATTTTACATCTTGAACATATATTGGTGGCGATTTTATCTTGTTCACAAATTGTTGATTGCTGGATGTTGTTGGCGTCTGAAGTCTTGTATATTTGCTATTAGTTTTAATGTCCTCATCGTCATCAGTCGAAAGGATGTCGAAACGATTTGTGTTATTCATTTTATCGTCGTTGCTTAACCAGTAGCTTTTTACTGTTTTTTGTGTTTTTGTTTTGGA
This sequence comes from Brachypalpus laphriformis, assembly GCA_945910035.1. Taxonomy (NCBI): domain Eukaryota; kingdom Metazoa; phylum Arthropoda; class Insecta; order Diptera; family Syrphidae; genus Brachypalpus; species Brachypalpus laphriformis. The sequence goes on from OX246754.1 coordinate 141,383,680, forward strand.
TTTCTTGTTGAGAGCGTTAGCTGTTTCGTTTTGATTGGGCGATGACCTTAATCTTTTCGATGATTGATTTTCTGTCGTTATTTTTCCACAGATATTTTTATTTTTATTTATGTCTTTTTGTTGTTTGTTGTTGGAGGTATCTTGGGCAGATATGAGTTGGCCGGTTATTATGGTTGGTCAAACGGTAGTGCACACAAGCGTTTTCACTCAGCTGAGGCCTACCAACTCCTACTCTCAACCTTCACGCGGTGACAGCCGGGTGCCTAGTACCTTAATCCAAGAAGTGGGTAACTAACCCCGTTTGGGATTCTCGGCGGCAGCAGATGAGAGGTGGGGAAGAGTGCTTTCCCACTAGAGCACTTTTTCCTGTTCCAGGCGGCAGCGGGCGAATTCCCTAGACGGAGTCAAGGGTGGCGTCTATAGTTCCGGTTAGGTTGGACTTCGTGAATATCTTCCGCGAACTGCTTCGACGTATTCGGATCACAGGTCGGTATGGAATTTCCAATGTTGGTCAGGACATTGGAATAGAGATGGTGGCGGAGAAGATATTAATGCGCCAACGGCAGCGCTCATACTCCCGTAGTGGACTGCTGGCACTGGTGTACCCGGCCCCTCGTCCTAGGGGCATAATTAAGGAACAAGCCCTCCAGGTTGGGGGTTGTGCCGTCGGGGTAACTTCCCTACCACGTAAAAAATGTATGGTTCCGAAACAACCAAAAGCCTCGGATAAGGATGACTCAACTAATGACGACCCCAGCAAACGAAATAAGGACAAAGACCTTCAGATTTGTACGTGGAATGTTCTGTCCCTTTACAGACCACGTGCAGCCGAACAACTAGCAGAGGCTCTAGACTGCTATAAAGCAGATATTACCGCCACCCCCTTCGGGTAGGTGTTAGAATATACCCGAGGTAGGCATGCATGTCGTAAGAGGCGACTAAAATCCACCCTTCGTATACCGAGCTTAAAGTGTATACAAAAAAATGCAATGAGTAAAACGAAAAGATTTAATACCCCAGGTGGCAGTCCAGGTTCTCTGGAAAATCCACCCTCTTCGGAGGTAGGCTCTACGGATTCTGGGGAGAGCCAATTATTGCTATTAATAAACCCCTTTATAAAAAGTTCAAGGGTACCTCGGTCTCCACCATCAAGACCGAATGTCTCCGGGAAAAAAAGTCCGCCGGAAGTGCAAGCGCACAAGATACAGGACTCAGAGAAATGTAAAAGCTTTGAGAAGGAAAATAACGAACTTCGCAATAAGCTTAATGAAATGGATCGACTCTACCAAGAGCTCAAAACAGAGGTAGACATACTGAGAGAGGAAAACAAGCTTCTAAAGAACTCGCTTTTACAAAAAGAGCGCGAAGATTCCCCTCCCCGCGCAGCTAATCCCAATTATCACACGGACGAAGAAGAGCTTGCACGCGAAACGAATTGCGTCTTAAAGAAAAGACCTAGCAAAAAACGCAGAGCCGGCTCTTCGCCCGAAATCGAGCCGCGAAAAGAAGACAAACAAAATGAGTCGAAGCCAAAACAAACTCAAGCTAAAGCACGTCCTCCGCCTGCAATAAACGTCGTTGGCATAACGGACTACAGTAAGCTGCATTGCCTTCTTAAAGGAACGACGACATCGAAATCCAAGGTAACGTCACTCAGGAACAATGCGTGGAAAATTGACGTTGATGACCGAGCAATATCACAAAAATTAAACAGGGAAAAGATCCAGTGGTATACTTATGAAAATAAGTCAGAAAGACCACTGCGTGTTATAGCAAGGCGGCTCGACCCCTCGTGCAGAAAAGACGACGTAATGAACGACCTCAAAGCTAAAGGTTTAAAAATTCTTAATGCCATCAATATTCTCAAAAAGGTGAAGCAACAAACGGAACAAGGCCAGGAAATCATGGTCAAGCATGGACTTCCGCTCCTTATGCTTACCTTTGACAGGAGCGAAAATGTAGACGATATTTATAACGTTAAAACTATTCAAGATTGAGCCTATGCGTACGAGTACGAGATCGATACCTCAGTGTAAACGCTGTCAAGGCTTTAATCACACACAGTCGTATTGTCAAGATGTCAAGACCCGAGATGCGTAAAATGTGCTGGTAACCATCTCTCGGAAAAGTGTGACCTAAATAAGCAGGCCCCGGCTATCTGCATTAACTGCAAAGGAAAGCACCCAAAGAACTATCGAGGTTGCGAAGTGGCAAAAGAGCTTCAAAAAAGGCGAGACACATTTAAAAATATTCAACGCCAGAACGCGGAACCGGTTAAAAATAGTCGTGAAATTGCTAAGCCAAGGGTAACGACCGTCAATAAACACGTCAAAGTTAAGACGAGAGTCGAGCAAAGTAAAGTTCCTTCGGCAAAATCAAAGGAAAAGCCACAATCTCCAGAGACGCTAACATATGCTCAAGCTGCGTCGCTAGAAAACAAGCAAAGCGGTGTTACGGTAGACCCAGTCTCCCAAGTCTTCTCTATAATTCTTGCGAAACTTGAGGAGCAAACGAAGGTCAACAAAGTCATATTTGATAAATTGAGGAAGCTCGAGTTAAAACCTCGCCAAAAAAGAACTCCCATATGAATATGAATCAGTTACTAAAAATTTTAACATGGAACGCAAACGGCCTTCTACAAAAAAACGCCGAATTAGAAGTATTCTTACGGAATGACAACATTGACATTTGCTTGATCTCTGAAACTCATTTGACAAAGGATTCCGGAGTAAAAATAAGAGTGTGTCGTGCTTATCACGCATACCACCCTTCCGGAAGAGCTAGAGGCGGATCCTCCTTATTCATTAAAGACTGCATTGAGCACTCCATAAATACGACGATTGAAATCGATACAATGCAAACAAGTTCAGTTCGAGTTAAGAATAGGCACTCGTATTTCAGCATCGCGTCCATTTATTGTCCTCCGCGATGCACGTTTAGAAGTAACGACTTTGTACGTCTCCTTGACTCACTTGGACCGAATTTCATTACAGGTGGCGATTTTAACACAAAACACACCTTTTGGGGTTCCAGATCCAATTCACGGAAAGGCAGACTTCTGTACGAAGCCGGTACGCAATTCGGGGTTTGGCCGACGTATTGGCCCTCTGATACAGCAAAAACACCGGACCTAATAGACTTCTTCGTAGCAAAAGGAGCATCTTCAAATTTTGCGAAAGTAGAGGAAAGCTTTGATCTCTCCTCAGATCACTCGCCGGTAATCTTGACAATAAGTGACCGACTAATGACAGTAGAAGGTGTGTCTAGATTAACTAACAAAAAAACTAACTGGCGCGACTTAAGAACTGATTGCGAAGAAAATATTGTCTTAAACGTTCAAAACACACGCTCAAAACACCCTTCGAAACAGAAGATGAACTCGGCAAATTTATTGAATCAATACAGAATGCCGCGTGGAAAAATACACCTTTAAGGAGGAAAGAAGTCCCATGCAATGAAGCTAATTATCCGCCGGAAATAAAAGAACTTATTCGAGAAAAGAGGAGAGCACGCAAAATATGGCAACAAACTCGCGGTCCCCAGCATAAAACCCACTCGAATTTCCTATGAAATAAGCTTAAAAAAGCCATCCAAGACCTAAAAAACCGAGAGACTTCAGCTTATCTTGAAGGTTTAACCGCCGAAAAAACCACTAATTACTCGCTCTGGAAAGCTGTCAAAATATTAAAAAAACCCCAAATACATTCGCCACCGATAAGAAAAAACAACGACGAGTGGGCAAAAGGTGACAAAGAAAAAGCGGATCTATTTGCCGAGCAATTTTTTTTTTTTTTTTTTTTTTTATAAATAAAGGAAACCCAAATCCCAGAGCACTCAGACTCTCCGGTCCATTGTACTACCAGGCAGGAACCTTTCTTTGGTGCAGTGGTTGGAAAGACTTCGATGTAATTCGTTTTTCCTTTATACTTGGGTGGCCCATGATTGCTGTTCCCCGGTGGGGCTTGAACCTGCACACATCGGTTAACGAGCAAACACACTACCCACTGCACCATTGCCACCCCCGAGCACTTAGAAGAGACTTTTAAGTCATTTGATGGAGAAACATTGGTAGACGATTTTACCGGTATTATTATACGTTCCAAATCAATGGAAAGTCGCAGAAGTCATAATGGTTCCGAAACCGGGGAAATCTCCAAATGACAAAAAATCGTACAGACCGATATCGCTACTACCAATAATATCGAAGGTATTTGAAAAACTCCTACTGAAACGGATTCTTCCGGTCATTGAAGAGAGGCGCCTAATACCTGACCACCAATTCGGGTTCAGAATCAAGCATTCCACAATTGACCAGGTTTATAGAATAACCGACGAAATTGAAAAAGCCCTTGAGGAGAAAAAGATTTGTTCTTACGCTTTTCTTGACGTATCTCAAGCCTTCGAGAGGGTTTGGCACGATGGATTGAATTATAAGCTAAGACGAATCCTTCCGAAGCAACTTCATAACATCTTAGAATCATGCCTTAAAAACAGACTTTTTCATGTCAAGCACGGAACTGAATATTCTGATTTTAAAGAAATCGCCGCCGGAGTTCCGCAAGGAAGTGTCCTTGGGCCTATCTCATTCTTGCCGTACACTCGGGACATACCACAAACTGAAGGCACTATTGTAGCTACGTTCGCGGACGATACGGCTATTCTGGCAACGGAAAGTTCAATCGAGTCAGCAACCACAAAACTCCAACGAGCCTTGGATAAAATCTGTGAGTGGACAAAAACTTGCCGCATTGTTCTTAACGAGACCAAATTGACGCATGTTAACTTCACTTACAAGAAAATAATCAACCTTCCCGTTTTCATTAACTCGGTACAAATACCGCATGCAAACGAAGCTAAATATCTGGGAATGACACTAGACGCGAAACTTAAATGGAAACCTCACGTTAAAAAGAAACGTGACGAAGTCGAAAATCGACTTAGAGAAATGTATTGGCTAATTGGAAGATACACCAAACTAAGCGTATATAACAAACTGCTTCTGTATAAGCAAGTGCTTAAACCCGTGTGGACGTACGGTATACAACTCTGGGGTTGTATCAAACCAAGCAATAGGAATCTCATACAATCATTCCAAAATAAAATTATAAGAATAATCGTGAACGCTCCCTGGCATATCAGAAATAATGATATCCACAGAGACTTAGGGATAGCTACCGTGGAGGACGAAATAAAAAACTTTGCTCGCAAGCTTCGTATTCGTCTTCATGGCCATTGCAACTGTGCCATACTCCAAACTTTGGATGTGACAAATCTTACGCGGCGACTTCAAAGAAGGAAACCGTTCGAATTAGCGCAATAAGACAAAAAGCCGCATGTCATGACGGTTTCAGCAGGTGCTTTTATTGAAAATCTACCTGCCTCACGCGAATATTCTCTTCTGAAGCTTAAACTACTTGATAAGGTCTAACTTAGTCGTAGTAAACAAAACGAAGGGAAGGGTCTTTTTTAGTCAGCAGAAATCTGACAACCGTCTGGCCTTGCAAAAAGAAGATGGAGAACTGTGACATTTGCTACGGTGATTGCTACAGGGGCAACAGGCAACGCTTAGTCGGATGCGGATTTGTCATACGCGGCAGACCTTTTTAGTCTTAAGCTTCCGACACGTAAGCGAGCGTATTATGACTATCCGGATCAAGGCTTCATTCGCAAACATAAGCCTAATATGTGCTCAAGCCCCCACAGAAGAATAGGACCCTGCCACCAAAGAGTGTTTCTACGAGCTCCTCGACAAAACGTACGAGCAATGTCCTAAATACGACGTTAAAATCGTATTGGCCGATTTTAACGCCAAAATAGGAAAGGAGGACGTCTTTGGTAGGGTAGTCGGTAAGCATAGCCTACACGACACAACGTCTGATAACGGACGGAGCGAAATGTCACCATAGCAAGCACATGGTTTCCTTATCTCGATATTCATAAGCACACATGGCGGTCGAATGATCATGTAACGATCAACCAAATTGATCATATTGCCATCGACGCAAGGCATGCCTCCAGTATTCTGGATGTCCGGACCTTCCGAGCGGCCAACATAGACTCGGATCATTACCTTGTTTTAGCCAAGATTCGAATACGGATATCCCAATCTAAGCAACAAAGAGAAGAATCACTGTGAGAAAATTTAACGTCGAAAAGCTACAATCGCAAGAGACCGCCAGCATCAAGTGCCGGAGACCAATACGTCATCGAGAGATGCTAACCTTTGCTGAGCACATTCATCATTCCATTTCTCTATGGTTTAAAAGTCCAGTTTGGATAATATCATGTGATTGATAAGATCGTCCCAATGAGCAACTGGACGACCAAGACTCGTTAATGCTCTTGTATGAGCGTTTACTGTATCGATCAGCTCGCGTACATTGTTAGACTAGCTGACCCACCCGGCTTCGCTCGTGGCCATAAACTATTTTAATTGCAAAGTCTTAGATATGTACATTTAATTTGTTTAAGTATTTTAATCGTTCGATTAATTTATATAATTGAATCTCTACAATACGTTTTCGGAAAAATCCAATTAAGGGATTAAAAATTCGTAAAATTTTTTTTTTTTTAAAATACATTTTTTGTATACTCCTGAAACTGTAACAAATGAAGGCTTCTACAATAATTTTCCAGAAAACTTGTCAGTTCCTTGTAGATTAATTAATAAATCAGTCGACATCTCCTTCGTAGACCCTTAAATGCTGTATCTGCTGGTTAATCTATTGCCTCGTTTGTCCCTTGGGTGATATAACGAAGTATAAGTTTTCCAAAATAGATCGCCAATTTTAAGTTGTAGTTGATAGGTGTTTCAGCTGATACTAAGAGCTCAACTGGTTTTTTTTTTGTGTATATTCGGCCAAACTATAATTTTTATAAACTGTGTAACTATTTAGTTCGAAGACGTAATAATGAAGCAGACAATTTTAGTGTTAACCAGAATCCACCACGAGGAGCTTAAGTCTGCGTAGCATTCCGCATCAGGTACTTTTCTAAGCCCCGGTATTTATATGAATACTAATGGAGCTGTCGAATTATTCCAAGGTGTTTTATAAATCTTAGAACTGCCGTTGGGTTACCTTATTTCTTCAACACCTCTCTGTAAACTATGTTTGTCGTTTTTCCCTGAGGCTGTAGAATGGACAGACCGCGAGGTGAGCAAACTCTCGAGTATGCCACATATAGTTGGCCATGAGAGAAGCAGTCTGCCCTAAATTAACCCCATCCTTCTCTAAGGACTGACCCTGATCCTTATTTATCATCATGGCAAAACAAACCTTGACTGGGAATTGCAGTCGTTTGAAACAAAACGGATAACCAGATAGGATAAGCGGAATGCGAGGAATGAACACAGTTTCTCCTTGGCCGCATCCAGTAAAAATCATCGCCTCTATCAAATTCTTTTGGAGAACTTTTATCTGCAATCTAGTACCGTTGCACATTTTGGGAGGGTTTAAATTCCTTAAGAGCATAACAGGTGCGCCGGCTTTTAAGGTTAGCTTATGTGAAGGAATGCCTGGAGGATTGAGAGGGTGTAGGAATTCCAGCGGGTAATGCACTACTTCTTCCATATTTACTACTGAATCTATAGATTTGTATTCCATGTCAAGGGCATTAAACTTAAGTAAAAGGCAAGCATTGATTTCATTAGCTGCATCATTTTTTGGTGTTAATATAGCCCGCTCCTTTAGCCATGTAATTGGTTTGCTACTAATGTTTTTCAAATCGGGATAAACATTTTCAGTAAGTTCCTTTATGTCGCTTACGATGCGACACAAACTATTGGGAATTTCTATTCTTCCATCCTTCTTCTCTATACTTCCGTCGCCTATCTTTAAAAGTAGTTGCGCAAACTCTTTTCCACACAAGTGGTGTCCCAAATGTACTCTCATATTTTTTTGGAGGTATCTCTGCTTCGTTTTTGGCCACAAGTATAACGAATTTATGCAGGCCCTTATCTCGTCAGCACGAGTTCCCCTTGGAATAACCGGCAGCGTTTGCCTAAAGTCACGGCAAGAAGTACAGTGACTCCACCCATCAGCATAGTATTACTTCGCAATTCCTTTAGCGTTCTATCTAATGCTTCGATGGCTCCCTTGTGCGGCATAGTACACTAATCCCAAAGTATGAGCTTAGATTCTCGAAGCACCTGAGCCACATTACTTTGCTTTGCAAAGAGGAGTTTTTGAAAGTATTTAAATTAAGAGGTAACTTAAATGCTGAATGCGCAGTCCTGCCTCCCTCCAACAGTGTTGCAGCTATTCCAGAAGAAGTGACAGCAGTGCCGATTTTTCGATTCTTTATAACCTAAGCAAGTAACAGGTTAATGAGAAACGTTTTTCCCGTCCTACCTGGAGCGTCTAAAAATAAAATGGTACCATCTGCTGTTTTAAAGCTTTCAATGATTTCATCATAAACTTGCTTCTGATCGCAATTGAGTACTGGCCGGTTTTCCAAAATCCTCTTGGACAGATCGTCTCGATATTATATTACATTTCTCTTAAGTAATCACGGTTGTCAAAAGTTTCAACTGATACTTAGGGCTGTGGTAAACCATAGTGCTTAAGATGTTGGCCTCCCATCGCAATTACTAAGTTCTCGAGCAATATCAAGCATTTGTTATAGACCACATCCATACTATGTTGATCATCCAGGCTCACAAATTCTTTTTGCAACTGTTTTTTAAGATCTTCAGTCAAACTCTATCTGTACTTCTTCCAGAGGCGAAGTGGATAGAATAGCTGACAGAAAACCAGCATAATGCCGAACAGATCCCTTATCTTATGAGGTAAATCGAAGGCAAAATCTTCTTCTAATGTCTGGTCCCAATGTCTATCATCTTCCAATAGATCCAGAGCCCTGCAAGCTGAGTGGAATGTAGGATGAACCTGACGAGCTACTGTCTTTAAGTCTGCGAAGGATGTAGGCCCCCTAACTTCGTGAAGCCGGAGACGGAGGTAATAGCACTCTGTATTATTAGGATGAATAGTTTAAACCCTTCCGAGTACTTGGTCTTTTTTTACCTCGGAGTGTCCGGGTACTTTTGCTCCCTGTTTCCTCCTGCAAACTGTATTATTTCTCCAGACATAGTAAAATGGTACCTCGCAATACAGAAGCTGTTTAGAGTAGTCATCGTTTTTGCATAACTCGAAAAATGCCAACAAATTTGTCTTTGGAAGATTGTTGATTCTTTCCATAACGTTGTATGTAGAAAAGTACACTCTTTGGCCATTTTCCAAATGAATACTTATATGCATAACTGATGGGAAGCGTATGGAAAAGCAAAGGATACGCCAAATGGTTTCTGAACTGCTGATGCACCGCCCAGTCTCATAAAGTGTTACTTCATCGTTATTTTTTTCAACAGCAAATGCAGCTTGGTCACTTCCTTTATTAATATACTTCCACACATATTTGATCGATTTTACTGAATTGCAAAACTCAACATTAATACGAGCCAAAAAAGCACGAGAAAGGACAGGGTTGTAAGGAACTACCCATCGATTATCGAGATCTGTGCCCTTTATATGCACTGTAAACCCACCATCTTTGGGAGACCGCTTTCTGTACTGCGGGCAGCCATCATCACCAGTCTGTGTATTTTTAATCAATGGTCGGCGAAATCGCTTGCAGCAAGAACCTTTCAACATGCAGGGCGTGTATCATATTACTTTTGACTATATCGTAGAGCGCAGGGTCTTTATGGGGATCTGGGCTCTAATGATGTCATCAATTTGATTGGGTTTAAGTTTATCTTTTAACCAAAGTAAGATGTGAACATGTGGTAGACCCCGTTTCTGCCATTCAACGGAGTACATGTAACACCTCGCCGCTCCGAAAATAACACTTTTGTAAGAAGATGTATCATCTTTTTCACTTTTAAATGGAAGACACGGGCTATCAAGTCATGACGGTGACTAGCCTTTTGATGTTTATGTAGGTTTTCTGTTATTTCAATCCATTTGGGATTGCACGTAAATTTTATGAAAAGGTCTGGTTTTCCGTAATACCGAACGTATATCAACGTATCCTGCGTACGTTTATGCATATATCGTGGTCCCCCAGTGAAGCTCGATGGTAATACAACCATTTTACCAAGATTAGTCACATGAGCATCAGTTTTCTTCATGGCATCCCGCAGATGTATGTAGTTCTCTACTCTTAATTTTGTTTGGTTGTGCCTAATAAAATTTAGTCTCTCAGCTTTTATTTCGGCATACATATCAACCAAAAATTGGTTGAAAAGGTTGCGAAAATAAAGGAAATGATTGTATTGTCCTTCTTGCTCCATAATGCGGAACGAATAAAAATTAACAGCTAATATAGTTTTCTTAAGTAGAGCTTTTGTTGTTGGGTCGCACATAGGTTTATTTATAGTGTAGCCGTCTTCACCATGGCAAAATATTAGAGGATACTGGAGGGCGTCGTAGGCACGATGAGTCTCACAGATTCGTGATAGCTTGTTGTCTCTGCTTTAGAGAACGATGCGCCTTTTCTCGAAAGCCTGTCCAACAATAACAATGGCTACCTCATTGGTTGTAGATGCGTTGAATCGACCTTTGTGTGCATTTGCTGGTTTCTTATCAGCGTGTATCACAGCCTTGAAATCGGTTCCTTCGGGAACACTGTCTATTGCTGTTTTGAAATCCTTCACGTATGTATTGTTATTATGGAGCATTTTTTGTAGCTGGGAAACCAGACCAGGCCTAACATCTGAGAAATAGCCGCACCTAATATCCTTTTGTTTTTCGTCATCACTAACGAAATAAATCTGGAGATATTTAGCTTGATGTTGTGATGCAGGTAGTAAGCTCCCTATTCGATGGTAGACCTGCTCCTGAACTTTAAATATTGGCATGAAGTTACCCTCTCTAAGCACCTTAGCTCCAAAAGAAGTCATTTGAAAGCAAGCATTATACTTTCTAGCCATATTAATAAAATGCTTTGACTGGGGATGATAATCAGTGATGAGACTTTGAAGAGGTTCAGGCAACTTCTAAAATTGGGGCAGCTGTACCTTGCCGCTGTTACAGCACATTCCAACACTTTCAACTTTCCACTTTTTGGCCTTGCACCATCTACAAATGTTGGACAATTTTCCCAAGTTAACACTTTTATCACCGAGATAGTCAACAAAAACACTATAATTAAAGGCTGAAAGTGATTTCTGTTACCACTGCCTGATTTCAATGGCGTTAGAATCTGTTGGATAGCGAACTTGAGGAGTAGATTTTAAGAATTCGGTAATTTTTTTACGGTATATGACCGTGGGTTGTCTAATTCTTGTCCTGCGTATGGCGTCATTAACCCTTACTCTATTCCGTTTTGATGGTAAGGATGTTGGTATGGTTTGCAGAGAAGCTATATGCTTTGACGTGCAGGTGGTGCTTAGCTCTTCGGCTGGAACTAAAATATCGAAATGTTCTCAAAACAATTCTCCAGATAACCGAAGTCTAACGTAACCTTCTACAGGCTGTCCAAACTACGCAAACATAACGCCACTCCTTAAAATCTGGAACTCATAAGGGAAAAAAAAATTTCTCCCGCTGCCTCTAACTCACAAGCTGTACCAAATGTCCCAGATAAGCCCATGTCCGCCATATACTCTTCTTTTGTGGAATAATTGTTGCCGTCAAACCGAACCTATTCCAGGTTCGCAATTTTAACGGCAATGTCGGACGGCAACAATTATTCCACAAAAGAAGAGTATATGGCTGAGACGTAATCAACAACTTCCTGACGCACCTCGAGTGCTATCACTTCCATTCCATATACACCATAAGATATGGAAGAAAAGAGGCAGTCGCCATTCCCTCTCATAAGCGCCACATGGGAAAATAGACTCAAAGTAAGAGTATTTAACTTTCAATATACTGCCTACGCTACCCTGTTAATGATTTATTTTAAATTTATTAAAACATTCTAAAATAAGGACAAATCCAACGAACAACAACATCTCATCTAACAAAATGGAAAAATATTGCAACTGTTCTATGTCTACACATGCATATGCATGTACATACATATCGCTCATTTACTTGAAGACTGTTATAACTCAAAAAACGCTATATTTGAGTTAATGATGCAGAATTATTCCTTTTATCATGCTTCATATTCTCCGCGTTAGAATTATAAGATGTCTTCTTTTTTCCTTCAAGGTAGTACTCAATTGAAAACTTTAAACGCGTTTTCTGCTAATTCGTTTTTTTGAGTTATGACAGTCTTCAAGTAAATGAGCGATATGTACCTACGCGTATATTCCCAAGTCTCAAACTGGGCAGTTCAAACTGGGCAGTATTAAACTGGGCAGTATCAACAGGGCAGTATCAAACTAAGCAGTTCAAACTGGGCAGTATCAAACTGGGTAGTTCCAAACTGATCAGTATCAAACAGGGCAGTTCCAAACTGGGCAGTATCAAACTGGGCAGTTCCAAACTGGGCAGTATCAGACAGGGCAGTTCCAAACTGGGCAGTATCAAACAGAGCAGTATGAAACTGGGCAGTATCAAAATGGGCAGTTCAGACTGGGCAGTATCAAACTGGGCATTATCAAACAGTATTTCCCTTACGTGACTGCACACCTTGTCGTGGTGTAAGGGCCTAGTAAAGGTCAAAGATTCTCGGGTAGTCTTCCCCAGATGAGATTTGAAGTTAAGCTGCAGTCGACCCCATTCCTTCCTCTCATATTCTTTCCTTTCCCCTCTCTCCCCTCTGGTGGGCTGGATCAAGGTGTCATACGACCCGTGCCGAGGATCAACCTGGCCGGCAGCCCATCTCAAAATAGCTCAGTCGCGAACGGAGTATTCGGAAACCTGGCAACATTCGGATTAACCAGCCTTATCTGTATACTGCGGATCTCTGTACAGACGGACATTCCCCTCTCCGCTACTCGTGGGAACACATTATGAATTCGAACAAACAAAAAAAAAACAAATAAAATCTGGGACTGGTACTCCTTTAAAGCCGGGCGGTAGTACGGCGACCAAGCTGTCTACCGTAACAGCTCCTGAAGTGCTGGATGGTAAGAGGATTGTGGTCTCACATGGTCCAACTACCTCCAAAAGCCGCGTGGAGCCCAAAGGTAGAAATACCACACCACAGTGTCCATATACGTCGGGACCGAGTCGCAGCGCAAGCTTGCGGCATATCGCTCCCTCTAAACAAGCGTATAAAGATCGCCGTAAAGCCAGTAGGATTCTCCAGCACTTTGGAAATATTCTATTCCATGGAGATGGATGACTGCTTCAACAAGATTCTTTTGAGTGAGGACGATCTTTTGGCTAGCTCCTTAGACTCGGAAGTCTTAAACTCGACCGTGGTGGAGGTTTCTCTACCTGATTGTAGCGATAATGCTACAGTTAGTACAGATTAACCTGCATCACGCCATTACGGCTTCTGCCGGCCTTCTTCTCCGTCTCTCCAAGGATAGGGAAGATATCGTCTTGGTCCAAGAGCCTTGGGTTGCGAACCATTTGGTATGTGGACTAAAGACTCCAGAATACTACTTCTTGTATACACTAGATAAAGGTAAACCCAGATCTTGTATACTGGTAAAAAGTAGCCTAAGAATAACCTTACTCCCTAATTACAGCGATCGAGATACCACGGCGGCAAAGATAGAGACGTCAAGCAGGTCATACTACTTGGTGTCAGGATATCTCGTCCACGGAAATATGGACTCTCTTTTTGGGTATAACCTGGAAAGACTGATCGCAGATGCAGGGAGGCAGAAAACTGCTCTCATAATAGGGTGTGACGCAAACGCTAACCACATCGTATAGGGCAGCTCGGACATCAACGAAAGAGGTGAGCTAGTTTTTAATTTTATTTTAAGTACAAATCTCATTGTGTACAATAAAGGTAATGAAGCAACATTCATTACCAAAAATCGACAAGATGTGCCAGACATTACCCTTGTCTCTGACAACATACTTCAAAGGATTGTAATATGCGTTCTTTACTTATCCCTACCTCACCTATTAAGCTATGGGGATTGGATTAAACGGCTATCCCAAGCGAAAGTCGAACTGTTTTTGGAGGCTTAAGAGCCGAGCTGAAAAAGAAAGCCTAATTGAGCCAAGATTTCTGATTACTGAATATCTTTATTCCAAATTTCTTAGCCTATTTACACAAAATTTCTTAACAACTACTTACAATAAAATTACACAAAAATCAAAATCATACCAATCATCAAACTGCATGCAGCGATCAGCAATAATAATTTAAATGTAAGAAAATAGAAAAAAGAGCATAACAATAATGCTAAGCATAATTTCTACAAGGTGGCCTTGACTTTGTCGTATGTTAGGTGTCGAGTTTATTAAATGTGTATTTTGTTACTGGGTGAATGAATGAAGGAATTGGATACTATTGGGGTATAATTTGTGTTAAGTTAATTGAAGGTAAACAAATTGTGCATTAAGTGGAAGTGTGGTTTGTTGTGCATGAAAGGTTAATAGCACTTCATCGTGCTGCTATGATTGGACGGGATAATGGCACTACATCCTCACTCTTCCAGGGAAAAAAAAATTAAAATTTTGTAAATTTTTTTTTTTTTATGTTCAGATCTTCTCCAACCTATTATTGTGTACCTCCTTAATATCGTTATTAATTTTTATTCTAGTATTTACACCTGTTAATTCTATAACTTCGTAAGGTCCCTTATGTACATTTTTAATTTTTTTTACATTTTTTATTTTTTTTTTTCCGAGGGTAGGTGAAAAATCTTCCATAGACAATATGAGAATAGCAAGCGTGTGCTCATAGTAGTGTCAGATTCTTACTGACTAAAAAAACACCACCCTTCGATATAAATTTGTTAGATATCGCAACTAAGTAATAACTTATCAAGCAATTTTTCTATCACGAAATAAAAACGTTTGGCAGGTTACTTTCCACTGAATGATCCTGCATATTCCGCAATCTAGACGCGGTTAATCATTATCTCGCCAAGTGGAAAGGTTTCGTCCTTTGTAGTCGGCGCAATAAATTGCTCTCATCCAAAATTTGTAGGACTGTATTGTTGACATGTCCGATTAGTCGGTTTCTATGCTTTCTCGCGAAGCTTCTAGTTTCAGCTTCGATTGTCGGAATTCCGAGATCCCTGTGGATATCGTCGTTTCTACTATACCACGGTGCTTGGCCAATTTCTCTTAGCACTTTATTTTGAAAAGCTTGTAAAATATTTGCATTTGTTTTCTTGGTACAACCCCAAAGTTGTATACCGTAGGTCCACACCGGCTTTAGCACTTGCTTGTATAAAAGCAGTTTGTTCTCAGTACTGAGTTGGGAATGTTTTCCGAGTAACCAGTACATTTCTCTATATTTGATTTCGAGTTCTTTTCGTTTCATTTTCACGTGCGAATTCCATTTCAGCCTTGCGTCGAGTGTCATTCCCAGGTATTTGGCCTCGTTTGTACAAGGTATTCGGGCTGAGTTTAGGAAAATTGGCAAGTCATTAGTTTTCTTGTAAGTGAAATTCACATGAACAGATTTAGATTCGTTGAGGGCGATCCGCCAGTCCGTCGTCCATTCATTTACATTATTCAGTGTGTTTTCCAGTTTTGCAGTCGTTTCTTCGATTGTTTTACCTTCTGCTAGGATAGCAGTGTAATCGGCAAATGTAGCAAGGATAGTGCCATCTTCGTTCGGTATATCACGAGTATATAGCAAATAGAGAAGCGGTTCAAGAACGCTTCCTTGCGGTACGCCGGCCGAAATTTCCTTGAGCTCGGAGTATTCGACTCCATGTCTAACACGAAAGAGTCTATTCCCCAGATATGATTCTAGAATATTGTATAAGCATACAGGGAGAACTTGTCGTAGTTTGCATTTCGAGCCATCATGCCACACCTTATCAAAGGCTTGCGAGAGACTTGGATATCTTAATTAATAAAATGGATATCTTAATTAATAAAATTTACAATATCTTAAATTTGGCACTGATAATTTTTTTTTTCAATCGCACACTAAAGATCGAAATATAATCATGGGATAGTGCGCCCATATACTCACATGCACATACTATTGTAACGATAGCCACTGCTACATGACTGCTGACCGTGGTCTCCACTGAAGGAAAATTGTGGGCGATGATTTGATTAATTGTTTTTAGCATTGCTCAGCATCAGGAGAGGCCTACCAACCCCTACTCTCAACCTCCATGCGATGATAGCCGGGTGCCTAGTACCTTAGTCCAAGAAATGGGTAACCAACCCCGTTTGGAGGATTCTTGGCGGCAGCAGATGAGAGAGGGGGGAAGAGTGTTTTCTCACTAGAGCACTTCCTCCTGTTCCAGGCGGCAGCGGACGTATTCCCTAGACGGAGGCAACGGTAGCGTCTATAGTTCCAGTTAAGTTGAACTTAGTGAATACCTTGCGCGAGCTGCTTCGACGTATTCGGATCACAGGTCAGTAAGGAATTTCCAATGTTGGTCAGGACATTGGAATAGAGATGATGGCGGAGGAGCCCTAAATGGGCCAACGGCAGCGCTCATGCTCCCGTAGAGGACTACTGGCACCGGTGTACCCGGCCCCTCATCTTAGGGGAATAATTAAGGAACTGGCCTCCAGGTTGGGGGTTGTGCCGTCGGAGTAACTTCCCTACCACGTAAAAAATGTATGGTTCCGAAACAACCAAAAGCCTCGGATAAGAATGACTCAACTAATGACGACCCTAGCAAACGAAATAAGGACAATGACCTTCGGATCTGTACGTGGAATGTTCTGTCCCTTTACAGGCCACGTGCAGCCGAACAACTAGCACAGGCCCTAGCTTGCTATAAAGCAGATATTACCGCCATCCAGGAAGTGCGATGCGATGGGCCTTGCAAAAAGAAGATGAAAAACTGTGACACCTACTACGGTCTCGGTTCAAATCCCGTTTGCAAACGAGGCTAAGTATCTTGGAATGACACTTGATACAAAGCTGAAATGGAAAACGCACGTAAAGAAAAAACGCGAAGAATTAGATAATAAATATCGAGAAATGTATTGGTTACTTGGAAAATATTCCAAGCTTAATATATATAACAAACTGCTTTTATATAAGCAGGTGCTAAAGCCTGTATGGACATATGGTAAACAACTCTGGGGTTGTACCAAAATAAGTAACATTAAAATTTTACAAACTTTTGAGAACAAAGTGCTAAGGGGTATTGTTAATGCGCCATGGTATATCCGAAATAGCGATATCCACAGAGATCTTGGCATTAAAACAATCGAAGACGAAATCAAAAACTACGCGAGAAAGCATAAAAGTCGACTAGAAAGTCCCGCTAATATAACAGTCCTCCAAGTTTTGGATGAAAGAAATTTACTTCGCCGCCTACAAAGAATCAAACCTTTAGACTTAGCGCGTTAAGTAACCGCGTCTAAACTGCAGAGGTAGCAGGAACTTCTAATGGGAAGGTACCTGCAAAACGTCATTATTTCGCGAAACGAAAACTGCTTGATAAGTCGAATACTTAGTTGTAGTAAAAATAAAAACAAGTCTGTTTTGAAGGGAGGTTTTTTAGTGGGTAAGAATCCCACACTACTTTGAGCACGCGCTGTCGATCCTCATAGTGTCTTGTTGAAGATTTTCACCTATCCTCGGAAAAAAAAATAAAAAATCTACTACGGTGATTGCTACAGAGGCAACAGGCAACGCTTATTCGTATGCGGATTTGTCATACGAGGCAGACTTAGGCAAGAAGTCTTAAGCTTCCGACACGTAAGCGAGCGTATTATGACTATAAGCCTAATATGTGTTCATGGCCCCACGGAAGAAAAGGACCCTGCCACCAAAGAGTGTTTCTACGAGCTCCTCGGCAAAACATATGAGCAATGTCATATTTGGCGATTTTAACGCCAAAATAGGAAAGAAGAACGTCTTTTGTAGGGCAGTCGGTAAGCATAGCCTACAGGACATCACGTCTGATAACGGACTAAGGCTAATTGATTTCACTGTGGAGCGAAATGTCACCATAGCAAGCACATGGTTTCCTCATCTCGATATTCATAAGCACACATGGCGGTCTAATGATCATGTAACGATCAACCAAATTGATCATATTGCGATCGACGCAAGGCATGCCTCCAGTATTCTGGATGTCCGGACCTTCCGAGCGGCCAACATAGACTCGGATCATTAACTTCTTGTAGCCAAGGTACGAATGCGGATATCCCAATCTGAGCAACAAAGAAGAATCACTGTGAGAAAATTTTATGTCGAAAAGCTACAATCGCAAGAAACCGCCAGACTCTTCGCTGAACGCGTATCCCGAAATCTCTCAATCACCCCTATGCCGCCAGCATCAAGTGCCGAACACCAGTGGCAACGCTGCCAACATGCCATCAGAAACGCCGCGACTGATGTGCTGGGTCTCGCTCGCCTACCACCGCGAAACCCTTGGTTTGACGAAGAATGCCGGCGAGTGCATGCAGCAAAACAAGAGGCATACAAAGCGGCGCTGCAAAGGAAGACGAGAATTGCTCGTGAGCTCTACGAGCAAAAGAGACGGGAAGAACACCGGCTTCTCCAAAAGAAGAAGAAAGAGCATGAGAAGCGCGCGTTTGAGAATATCGAGAGTTTATACTCCAGGACCAATGTACGGAAATTTTACCAAAAGGTGAAAAGAAAAAGTGCATCTACCGTGTACCAGCTGCGAAGGAACAGCCTTACAGACCAATAATGCTAAAGTTTAATTCAGCTTACGAGAAAAATTATTTGCTCAAATCCATCGCATCTATATGCAAGAAAAGAAAATCGCCGCTTAGTTTACGTGATCTCAGTTCATGCTTTGACTCTGACGCTCCTGTGTACCTGCATGAATCGTTAACAAAGAACAACCACATGCTACTTAAACATGCACTGGTATTAAAGAGAAAACATAAAATTGCATCCGTACACACCTATCGTGGGATGGTATATGTAAGGCGAAATGTCAACTCGCAAGCTATATGTATCAATTCAGTGCAATGTTTTGATAAAATTCTTCACACTGATGACGGGGAAAGCTCTTCTGCTGAACTGCACCTGTGTACCTGCTGATAATAGGTTAGGTTAGGTAAGTGGGCAGGTGTAGGGGGATAGAAAACCTCCACACCACACTCAGGTCAGTATAGACCCATTGTGATACCCATGGGGGAAAGGAGATAGAAAAGGAAATCCCTTCCTCGTGGAAAAATACCGTCTTTGTAAATATCCTAAAGAAATAACTAAGTACTCACTGTGCCCTAGATACAAACCATCCAGAGGATTTGATGAAGTTTGCGATGTCATTTATTGGTCTGTTGGACAACTCTTCTAGGTCCTCAAAGAAGTGTTGTCCAAGGATCTTATTTCTCAAATGATAGAGGCCTGGGCAATGACAGAGAAAGTGGGCGGTGTCTTTCTGAGCCTCCTCGTCGCCGCAGCCTCTACAAAGGTCTTCGCTAGTCACACGTAGTTTTTTCATGTGGTACCGCATGGTATTATGCCCCGTAATGACTCCTATTAGAGTAGAGAGGGATTTTCTATGCCTCTGTATGAGTCTATTGGTTCTTACTGTGTCAAATGCGGGCCACAGCTTCCTCGTGGTGACACAAGTATCTAAAGAGGTCCACCTATTGTTAGCCTCCGTTATGGCTTTGTTTCCTGCTTCAAGCTTAAGGGCACAAGGCGGGATGTACACCGAGGGGTCGGATTGGTCCGAGCTTAGTGCTGAGCCTCCTCTAGCCAGTTCATCGGCTTTCTCATTCCCTGGTAAGCCTTCATAACCAGGGACCCAGCAGAGTTTTACCTCGTGCTGTGTTCCAAGAACCTTGAGCTCTTCTCTACAACACTTCACAAGCTTCGATTTTATTTCTATAGCAGATATTGCTTTTATCGCTGCCTGGCTGTCGATGAAAAAGGTGATATCCTCTCGTGGTCTTGCCCTCATCGCAGTCACACGAGCTGCTATTGTAACTGCTAGGACCTCCGCCTGGAAAACGCTGCTGTAGTTCGGAAGCCGAGCTGACATGGAGAGGCCAAGCGTTTCAGAGAAGATGCCTGCGCCTACACCTATTTCCATTTTGGATCCATCGGTGTAAACAGCTTAGGATCGCTCGTTAGGCGTTCTGTCATTTTTCCAGTCTTCCCTGCTCGGATAGGTGCTAGAAAATGGTCTTATGAAGTCTAGGTAAGGCGTTAAGTAGTCTGTATTAGATACACTGCCTAGATATCTCTGCAGGATCGTGGTGTGACCCATTGCATTTGGTCTCCAGCTATCTGTTTGGCTTAATCTTACGGCGCTATGAGCCGCCGATACTTGTATAAAGATGTCTAGCGGAAGCAGATTGAGAATAGCCTCGAGTCCTCCTGTAGGTGTCGTTCTCAACGCACTGGTTGTGGCGATGCACGGTAGTCTTTGTACTTTTGTGATAGAAGCTAGGTTATTTATTTTGCTAGCTGCCTGCCACCATACAAGGCTGCCATACGTTAGTATTGGCCTTACTATAGCTGTATACATCCATAGGATGATTTTGGGGCTCGGTCCCCAAGTGTTCCCGAATATTCTATTGCACGAGTAAAAAGCTATCGTGGCTTTTTTGACTCTTTCGTTGATGTTTAGTCTCCAGTTCAGTTTCCTATCGAGCACCAGGCCAAGGTATTTCGCACTACTGGAGATACTCAGGGGAGTATCCCTTACGGAAGGAGTTACGAATTGTAGAATTATTCTTTTGTTAGTGAATAGTACTAACTCTGTCTTCATTTGACTTCTTACGTCCCTTGAACCATGGTCGTATATTACCCACCGCCCACACTCCCTGATAAGGTGTTCGAGATTGCTGAAAGCCTTCTACATCTTTAAGTATATAACGATCATTAGGATTAGCGGCTAGTGTATATTCAGTGATTTTTGTATTGAGGCGACAACACAGTGCAGCGCTGTCTCTACGCTTTTTCCTTTCGTATAAGCGTGCTGCGCTGGGGATATGTCACCTGGGCGTAGTTTACTACGAATGTATATGTCAGCAAGTCTTTCAAAGGTCTTTAGGACAACGGAGGTAAAGCTAATTGGCCTAAAGTCCTTCGCAGTAGTGTGGCTTGCTTTACCGGCCTTGGGTATGAAGACCACTTTGACCTCTTTCCATGATCTAGGTATATACCCCCACATGAGGCTGTTGAGGTACAGTTCTTTAAGTACCGGGATGATTGTAGTTATTGTTTTCTGTAGCATGATCGGGATAATCCCTTTGGGTCCTGGGGATTTAAAGAGAGAGAATGATCCGATTGCCCACTCGATTCTTTACTCTGTGATAAAATCCGTCGGAGTTTCCGTTACAAAACTGTTAGTTACGGTGTTATTATCTGGGTGGGTCGTACAACCCGGAAAGTGCGCTTTTAGCAGGGATTCCTTGAGAGATCCAAGAGTTTTTGATTCCTTGGATAGAATTTTTCTCAGTTTCGCAGATTCTGTCGTACCCTTGATTTCATTACAGAAGTGCTGCCAAGAGTGGCGTTTGGCCTTCTGTGTCTCGTTTTTGAAATTTCTCTGACTGGACTTATACTGTTCCCAGTCCGCTTCTAGCATAGTTCTTTTGGCCACATTTAGAAGGTGTCTAGTTACTCTCCTAATTCTAGCTAGTTCAGATGACCACCAAGGTGGTGATTTTTTATCTTTTCGTTTGGTACTGGCTAAAGTTACATCTATAACTTCTTGCCTGTTCTTTACTACAAAAGTAGGTTCGTTACCTCTATTCGCTACAATAAGGTTATTTTCAATTATAAACTCAAACAAAGACTCACCACGTAAGTTTGTGTTGCTGCTACCCCATTGAGATTGATGATAGTTGGCATCACACCCCAGCAGCAAGTCCCATCTTTCCTGTTCCGCTTTTTGCACAAGAGAGCGGGTCAGTGTGGATGGCGGTCCCTCCTTGGCATCAAAAGGCATGTAGACGGCTGATAGAATCAGTGGGGAAAGCCCCCTCCGCTCGAGCCTTACCACTGTTTGGTCCTCATTTCTGTAGCTAGATAAAAGAAAAAGGTTAATTTGTTTCCTAGCTACGATGCACGTTCTGGTCTTACATTCCGCGTATGGCGGCTCGATGCTGTATGTAGTAAGGTTTTTATGCCTTAGCCCACTTATTTTGCCACGGGAGATCCATGGCTCTTGATTTAGGGCAATGTCTATGTTCCTATCTCCCATGAGATAGATGAGGTTGGCGCTAGCTGCTATGCTATGGTGAACGTTTATTTGAGCAATCTTCATCATTGATTTTCCCTATCACCCGCCTTCCTTCTTTTCTTTTCGTCCATCCCAACTAAAGGTCTCACCTTGCATCGGGTAATTCCAATGCGAACCTTATAGTTATATGTCCTTAGAATGGGCATAGACTTGTGGTTGAGCAACACCACTATCTCAGTTCCGGCTTCCGTATGGGTACCCACTTCTAACACCTCCCAGTTTTCGCTATAGAGCTCGGGGTTGAGGTGTTGGAAGTTTCTTTCCAGCCGTTCTCTAGGAATGTGTGGGCCCGGAATGAGAATGCGCCCTTTAGGCCTAGTGAATTCCAGCAGATCTTTTTTTTCACGAGTCGCAGGTCGGCATTCGCCCAAGGAGCCTGCGTGCTGGTTACACAGTTCTTGAGCCATTTAAGTGTTGTCTCGTTGTCACACGACATGACCTTGAAGCCTTTGAAGGTGGTGAGCTGCTCAAAGAAAGGGATAGTTCCCTGATTCTTGACTATGGCGTCATTTACTCCGTCGAGTATACGTAGTTCCTCCAGCATCCATTGGCCTCCGGATAGCTTGCAGTCAGGGTTATAGCTTTTTCTTTTCGAGAGGCCATCTTGGCTTTTTTGCTTATTCTTCGTGTTGGCGGCGATGTCGTGTCGTCGTGCCTACCTCTCTTGGAACACCCCGCAATCGGCTCGGCCGTGAGCCTTGTGGCCCCATCCGAAACGGTTGGCGGGGGCTTGAGTCTGTCCGAGACTGAGGTGGATGGCAAGAGGCTTTCCCTCCTCGACTCGAACAGTCTCCTGCCTGTTCCCCTAGTATGCCCTATGCTACGTCGATTAATGCCTGAGTCAGTAACAGAACGCCTCGCAGTCGACCCAGGTTTGGACTGTCCGTCTTTGCTTGGATCGACTGAAAGCGGTTTAGGTCTGTCCCCGGCTGAGGTGGATGGCAAGAGGCGTTCCCTCCTCGCCGCGGTCAGTCCTACACCCGTTCCTGTTGCGGTCGAGTTCCGTGACATAGTCGCCTTATTGGAACAGCCAGCAGCCGGCTCAGGGGTTGACTCTGAGTCGGTAACTGGCCGAAGTCTCCTCGCGGCTGAGGCGGAGAGCAAGAGGCTTCCCGCCCCCGCCGCAAGGGAGCCTCTTACCTTACGGCCCGTCCTGTCTTGTCGGGTGGATCCTCTCAGCTTAAGCGTGTTGGTGGCTCTATCCAGAGCCACTCTTTCCTTGTCCGTGTAGGACTCTGGATCACGATTTTTAAGCCGCCGTATTACGCGTATACGGTTACGTACCGTCGTCTGTCTTGGGTAGATGCTAACGTCGCTGGTCTTTCCTATTTTGGGTGGTCGGGCTAGTGCCAAACCATGGCTACCTAAGCTAACTACCGTCGCAAAGCTACAGGCAGAAGAGTCAATCCTAGGATCAGCAGGAATGCATTCGCCAGGTTGCTGAGGTGTTGACGTATCCTTCCCGCGTGAGTAGCTGAGGCTTGACACGCTGGAAGTGTCCATCTTGACCCCGGCATCCTCCAAAGTCGAACTCTCACCTCACACTGGGAATACCCCAGTCGTCGAGTCAGAGGCTTTATCGGTAGGCTTTTGCAATACCACTGAATCACGATTGTGCTCCGGATTGGCCGATGAAATCATCTTGCGTCCTGACTGGCTAAGGCTTGTCGCAGACTTAGGTGGTCCCATCAACCCTTCCTCGCTCGTGACTTCCGCCGTCACTGTTCTTTTTGGGGGGGCTAGCAAAAGACTTACACTCCACCAAGGACTGTTCCTGCAGGAAGGCTCGTGCGTTATGGAGCCTCTTCCGCTCGCATTCGGTTAACTCCTCCCACTTCTTTGTCCCTAATCTCCGGACTGTCAACTTGCAATTTTTTGAGCGCTTGGAGGATGTTGACATATTGGAGAAGGATGAACTGGCAATGGACCAAGTGTCGCTTGATTCCAGAAAAAGATTTTCCAGATTAACGTCAATTGCACCAACGCTTTCCTCATCCGACGTACGGAGAAGAATTGCTTCTTCCTCCACTCCTACACCTTGATCGGTTTTTATAGAGCTAGGAGTGCCCGATCGAATTACACTCTTCGCTTTTGGTTTTTTATTATTAGAAATACTTGACATTTGGATCCCGCGAGTAAGGGGGAAGAAGATGTCCGCCTGCACTCACCCCCTGTATGCAGGTAAGAGGAATTAAAGTGAAACTGAAGGTCCCCAGGTATTCAGAGTTTGCGCTCGCGACTGAGCTTCCCCCCAGCCGTGCAGGCCTCGGCGCGTCGTCCCCTTTAGTCGAACCGATATGTGGGAAAACATCTAGCTGAACGCAGACTAGATTTAGTTATTCTCCTCGGCTCGACCTTCGGTTCATAGGAAATAGATTAAGCCTCTCCAACGCGACAAGGTAGGGATCGAGGAGAGGACCTGCTGATAATGCATGACGTTCTTCTACTGTCACTCAATCGAAAGCTTATGGAGAAAGCTCTACTGCATTCGACAATTAGTGTGACCAGTGTTTTTAGTTTATTTTAATTGACTTAATAATTTTCTATTTTTTCCTTCGTTTTTTATTTTTTTATTTTTTACTTTTATTTTTTTCATCATCTTGATTGTTTAAACATAAAATACTTATTTTCCTTGTATTGGTGGACTTATATATTAAACGTTCAATTAATTGTTGTCTCTTGATGTGCAGGAATAAGCCTTTTCAGAATGGGTGATGGCTCAACTATGTTCCATAGCCTAGGTGTGAATGGGTTCTCAACGTCAATAATGCTTAAAATTGTATCTCATAGTAAAAATGGTTTAAAAGTTTGCTACCTCAATGCAAGAACTTTAAATGTATCTAAGCTTGATTATTTGCGCTTTGTGTTTAATGACTCATGTGTTGATGTAATTTGTGTTTGTGAAACTTGGTTTAAACCAGATTTAGATGATAGTGTTTACAATATCCCTCACTTTAAATAATTTCGCAACGACAGAGTGACGCAAACTTGTGGTGGTGGTGTTGCAATTTATTGTAAATCAAACTTTAATATTAGAGTAATTGCCAAATCTAAAGGACTTAATGTGGAATATATTATGCTGGAGATATATGATAACATAAAAAAATGCATAGTTTGTTGCTTCTATAATCCTGACCGCAATTTCTCATCTGAACCATTTTTTTCGGCTTTGTCTGCTTATTCACCATATTTCCAACATATTATTGTCTGTGGCGATTTTAACGCTGATTTGCATAAACATGATTCCTGTGCACATCAAGTCCGTTATCATTCCTCTTCCCTGGGACTGTCTATTGTAAACTCTAACTCAACGCGCTTTGCACCAAACTCTACTCCAAGACTCTTAGATCTGGTAATCGTTGCTGAGCCGTGCTGTATTACTCTTTTCGACCAATTATCATTAGATAGCATATCAGATCATGACTTAGTTTTCCTTACTTACGACAATTTTTACACAATCCTTTACCCTTAACCTTTAGTTATATTTACCCCTTAACCTTTAGTTGTAAGGATTTGAACTCTATTGATGTTAACCTTCTACAAATGGCAATTGATTCAGTTCCTTGGGAGGAATGTAGTCTTGTAACTTGTCCTAACGAAAGACTAGAAAGGTTTCAGTCTTTCGTCTCTAACCTTTTCCATGATTTCGTCCCAACTAAAACAGTTTCAATTATTAATAGTAGTTGCCCATGGTTCACTTCAGTTGTTGTAACATCAATTAAAATTAGGAATAAGCTCTACACTAAATGGAAAAATACGCCTATCAATGCAAATTGGATACTATACAAGCGTGCTCGTAATATTGCAACTCAAGTTATTCGTGATGCTAAAAGGAACTACTACAGCAACAATAGTTTTCTTTCCAATAGCGGACAAACTAGTTCACTTAATATACCAGTTTGCAATATGGTATCCTCCGATCAAGAACTTGAGTTTAACGTTGTAACACAGTTAGATGTCTTGCAAGCTATTGCATCTATAAAGTCAAACGCAGTTGGTGAAGATGGTTTACCACTTCATAAAAATAATACTATCAAAAATTATTACTTATCTGACTGATGTCATAAATTATTGTTTCATGTCTTGTATTTTCCCCAAGAACTGGAAGGTAGCTAAAGTCATACCTGTTGCTAAAAAGCGAAATCCCAGCTCTGTGAATGATTACAGACCTATTAGTATTTTGCCCACCCTATCAAGGGTGTTTGAGAAGTTAGTAGCAAAACAAATTTGAACTCACCTTGAGCGATATTCCTTACTTTGTCCTCTACAATCATGGTTTAGAGTTAGCCATAGCTGCTCTACGGCCATGGTCAATATTATGGATGACATCAGACAGAACTATGATAAAGGATATATTAGACATCTTTGCTTACTTGATTTCTCAAAAGCGTTTGATAAGGTTAATCATGACCTTCTATGCTGGAAATTACGCAGATATTTTCATTTTGGTCCTCGCGCTTTAAAACTTCTTCAAAGTTTTCTAACTGACAGACTGCAAAAAGTTGTTGTTGATAATAATTCATCTACTCTTAAACCTGTGTTGCATGGGGTACCCCAGGGGTCTATTTTAGGTCCAATATTATTTTGCATGTTTATCAATGATCTGCCATCCGTTTGTAATCACGTGTCTGTATATTTATACGCGGATGATGTTCAGTTGTGCCTATCTCGACCTTTTAGTCAACTCGCTGAACTTACGTCCAGTTTTAATGAATACCTTTCAAGAATTTTTTCGTGGTCAACGACAAATGGACTTTTACTAAATCGCGAAAAATCGCAAATTATACCTATCTCGCATAGATCCTTAGATCTTAACTCCCTCCCGGATATCTTGCTTTCGAACAAAAAACTCAAATTTGTTAAAGAAGTCACTAATTTGGGTTAATTAATAACACCTTAACTAGCTATGATCATATAAATTATGAAATCGGGCGCATATATGGCTGTCTGCGTAAGCCGTGGCTATCTGCTAGTTTTACTCCTATTGGAAATCGTCGCAAGTTTGTAGTAGCACTGATTATACCAATAATTACATATGCTGAAGTGGTATATAGCAGTTTAGATTCACTATCGCAGCATAAGCTTCAAATTGCTTTTAATGACACTGTTAGATATGTTGATGTTGCGAAGATACGACCATATATCGCAATACTCAAATAATGTTTTAGGTTGCTCTTTACAACAATATTTGAAACCACGTAACTGCATTTTCCTATATAATATTATTACAAATAAAACACCTTTGTATCTTTTTAACAAATTAAGTCTTTTACGATCTCAAAGAACTCTTAGCGTAAATATCCGATCATTTAATTATCTTAACTCGTCAAGACTTTTTTACATTCACGCTATCAGGCTATGGATCTCTATACCCCTTCACATCAAAAGATCATTTAATGCTAGAAACTACAGAAAATAATTATTGAAATATTTTTCAGTTACAGATTAAATTTTTATTTTTACTTGTCCTTTTTGGATAGCTAATTATTTCTTATTATTTAGGTATATATTATTATTATAAATAATTTTCAAATTGCATTTAAAACATGTTGTTAGTTTCGTATATATGTAGTACTATTAAAGCCCAAGTCTTATTGTACAAATCAAATAATTGTGAATAATAAATTGAATTGAATTGAACGTGTCAGAGGAGCAATACGCGTACAGAAACCCGTAGAGTTGAAAATGGAAACCTCGTAGTAGAATCACAGTCGGTGCTGAGAATATGGAAAAACTACTTCTGCAGACTGTATAACGGCGACGAAGACCAACATCCCGCTGTCAGGCAGAATGAACCACTCAACATAGACGATGATAGTCAAAATGTCCATCCACCTGACCAAAACGAAGTGAGAATAGCAATATCCAAGCTAAAATCGAACAAGGCTGCTGGACCTGACGGCTTACCGGCCGAACTTTTCAAGGCAGCTGGGGATGAATTGGTAGAGTGCATACATAAACTCATCTCTAGGATTTGGTCAGACGAGTGTATGCCTGATGAATGGAACCTTAGCATCGTTTGCCCGATCCACAAGAAAGGTGACCCCTCAACTCCGCCAATTATAGAGGCATCAGCCTCCTCAATATCGCATACAAGATCTTTTCTGCGATATTGTGTGAACGCCTGAAACCTTTTATGAACAGCCTGATTGGACCCTATCAGTGCGGTTTCAGGCCAGGAAAGTCCACCATCGATCAAACCTTCACACTTCGGCAGATCCTGGAGAAAACCCAAGAATTCCAAATCGATACTCACCACCTCTTTATCGACTTCAAGGCCGCCTATGACAGCATCTGCCAAACTTGTCCGTCTGTGCAGGCTGACGATGGAGAACGCTCGCTGCTCCATCAAGGTCGGCAATGACCTCACCGAGACCTTTGATGTCAAAAAAGGTTTTAGACAAGGTGACGCGCTGTCACGTGACTTCTTCAGTATTGTACTTGAACGAATTGTGCGGAACTCACAAGCCAACACCGGAGGCACAATCTTTCACAAGTCTGTACAACTGCTTGCATACGCCGACGATATAGACATTATCGGAAGATCTCAGTGGGCTGTCACCGATGCTTTTGCAAGCATTGAGGCGGAAGCGGCCAAAATGGGTTTGGCGATAAACGAGGGCAAAACCAAGTATATGCTGTCAACTAGAAGGGAAAACCAACACCGACGAATTGGACAAAACGTCACGGTGGGCAGCTATAACTTCGAGGTAGTAAGGGACTTTGTCTACCTTGGCTCTGCTATAAACTCGAAAAACAAAATCAGTGCAGAAATCAATCGAAGAATAACTCTTGCCAATCGCTGTTTTTTTGGGCTTATAAGGCAATTCAACAGTAAAGCCCTATCTCGAACAACTAAGGAGACTCTATATAAGACCTTGATCATCCCAGTCCTACTTTACGGCGCTGAAACATGGACTTTATTAAAAGAGGATGAAGATATCCTTGGTCGCTTCGAGAGATAAATTCTTCGTAAGATTTTCGGTCCCGTTTGCGTTGACGGGTTTTGGAGGAGAAGATTCAATCACGAACTATACGAGCTGTACAGCGACATCGACCTAGTCAAAAAACTGCGTATTGGACGTCTAAGATGGCTAGGACATGTAGAGCGAATGGACACCAACGCTCCGGCCCGCAGAGTCTTCGAATCTAATCCCGAGGGACGACGCAGTAGAGGGAATCATCGCCGTAGGTGGCGCGCACAAGCTCAAGGGGACCTCGACCAACTTGGAGTGCGCAACTGGAGGCAATTAGCTAAAGACCGAGCTAAATGGAGAGGCTTGTTGGTTGAGGCCCAGGTTCACCCCGAACTGTAGCGCCACGTAAGTAAGTAAGTAAGCATCAGGAGAACGTAGAAGGATGTTTTATACCTTGAATGAATCAGCGGCGAATTTACTAAATTCTACCATTTTTTTCAATCCGGAGAGCCAGTAGTGAGCTACGGCTGTGGAATCAATATTTACAAATGGAAAATTCGATCTCCACCCGCTTTATGCCACTTGGACCTTGAATTTCGGAAAATCGCTTCTTATCTCGCATCTAGGCAAAATAAGGAATAACTCTGCAAAATTTCAAGTACCTACGTCCAGTAGTTTTCGAGAAACGGTGTTCACAAGGAAAATCGATTTTGCTTTTATAGTATTTAAGAAGAAAAGTTGTGGGCTTCGAAATAGATTTTATTTCGAAGAGCTTCCGAATATGCTCTTGAACAATAATAGGCTTTTTATCATACCGTTTAACTAGAATTTGTAAAGCCACTTCGTAATTGGATGATGTTATTTCGATTAGTTTCAAAGCGCCATTGCTTAACGCGGACCGAAGGTAATGGAATCGAGTTATGTTATCTAACTCACCGTTTTTGTTGACTAAGTTAAAAAATATTTCATAGAATGATGTCCATTGTAGATAGCTGCCTGAAAACGAAGGCCAGAGCTGCTTAGGAAGCACAAAATTCATAGAAGACGTATCGATTCCGAGAAAAGGTGGTGGTGTTGCCATTGTAGTGAGAAAAAAAATACGTCACTCAGTTTTGTCTTCAATTAATACTAAGGTAGTAGAAAATGTAGGTATTTAGATTCCATTTTCTAATGAAAATTCAATCAAAATATACTCCGTTAATTTCCCTGTGGGAGCTGCAAATTCATTTAAGCGCGAAGCTTTAAAGAGTGACTTGAGAAAATTAACAAACGTTAATAGTAGGTTTATAATTGGGGGGGATCTAAATTGTCGTCATCGCAATTGGAATTGTAGCCGCGCAAATTCCTTTGGTAACATACTGTCCGACCTAAATATGACAAATAATTTTTCAGTTTTGCATTCACCACACCCAACATATATTCCTTCAAGCAGTAGGTTCAACCCTTCTACGATTGACCTTTTCTTAACTAATTGCGTTGGACTTATAAGTCAACCAACCGTAATAAATGACCTCAGTTCGGATCATCTACCCGTACTCTGCAGTATACTTAGTTCACCTGTGATAGAAAATACATTTATTTACGATTTTAAGGCTGCAAATTGGAATAGTTATAAATCAAATGTAAGACGAATGTTAGATAGTGTGCATGTGGAAGATTAAAATGTTGTGAGTTCGTCCGATCTTGACCATCTAATTGAATATTTCAATACTTCAATCCTGGAAAGTATTAATGTGTCAGTGCCTAAAAAGTCCGTTTCCTCCGTTAATTCTAGTCCGTTACCGCAACATATTCTAAGCTTAATCAAGCTACGAAACAAATACAGAAGGAAATGGCAGCAATGCAGACTTTTGTATTATTTCGATGAGTTAAAACTCCTCAATACACAAATTAAAGAAGAATTATCGGAATTAAGAAATGCAAACTGGAATCGCAAACTAAGCTCCTTAAGTAAAGCTAGCAAGCCATTTTGGAATATCGTGAAAATAATAAAAAACAAACATACTTATATTCCACCACTTAGAAATGGAAGCAGTACAGCACTTTCAAACATAGATAAAGCAAATTTTTTAGCAAGATCTTTTGAATCCAATTTCATGCTGACTTAACATAATAACAGCTCTGCTGAAAATTTGGTTGACACAACTGTTAATAGCGTTCGTAACCAAGTTCATTTTCATAATACACAATTTGTGTCAATTGAAGATGCAAGAGATATTATATCTAGCCTTAACAACCGCAAATCAGTAGGACCCGATAAAATAATGAATATTTATCTGAAAAATCTTCCCGAATCTGGAATTAGATTTATTCAATTTATTTTCAACAAATGTATGCAAATCGGATATTTTCCAATATCATGGAAGCATGCAAAAATTATTCCAATTTTAAAGCCGGGTAAAGCTCCTAGTGACCCCCTTATCTACAGACCTATAAGCCTCTTAAATGGTTTAAGTAAGTGTTTTGAAAATGCTATTAAATACAAACTCTTACTGCACGTTGAGGAGCACAGCATCCTTCCTGCTGAACAATTTGATTTTCTTCCCTATCACAGTACAACGGAACAGGTCTTGCGAATAAAGCAGCATATTAAACAACGCTTTAGTGGTATGGTATTCTTGGATGTCGAAAAGGCCTTCGATTCAGTCTGGCATAAAGGATTGATCTTTAAATTGATACAATACGACTTTCCCGTGTATCTCATAAAAATTGTTGACTCTTTTCTGGATCGTAGAACATTTCAAGTCAATTTAAATATGAGTCTCTCCAACAGGTATTGCATCCCTGCAGGTGCTCCCCAAGGATCGGTTTTGGGTACCATCCTGTATAATATTTACACATCTGACTTCCCGCTTTACAAACTGTCACTCTGCAATATTTGCGGATGACACATGTGTTTATTCGTCCGATGCTTTTGGTTTTGCGATTAAAACCAATTTGCAATCCGCCTTAAACACGCTAAAAGAGTATTTCATTAAATGGAAAATAAAAATTAACGCTCAGAAATCACAGGCTATCTTTTTCACAAGGAAAAGAAAAGCTTGCTTTTTACCGAGCCGCAACTTAAATATAGATGGGCTTCCTATTGAATAGAGCAATTTAGTTAAATATCTTGGGGTTATCATAGATAGAAGAGTCACTTTTGGCTCTCACATTCAGTATATAACCGAAAAAGTTAATAAAATGATTAAAATCCTGTACCCTTTTATAAAGCTATAATGTTTTATGCAGCCCCAGCTTGGGGAAGTTGCGCAAAAAGTCATATTTTAAAATTACAAAGAGTGCAAAATAAATTATTAAAAATGATCTTCAATATGCCATGGCATTTTCCCACCAGCCTTCTCCACGACATATCAAATATAGAACTCGTTTCAAATCGCATTACTAACTTAAAAACTAAATTTCAACTATCATGCGAGTTTGCAGACAACAACTTAATTGTGAGTCTTGTACACGATTAACGTATTTATAATTACTGTTATTATTCACATTGTTTAATCACATACATGAACCTACGTTTACTTTACTATTTATTTATTTGTTTTTATTTATTTACTTATGTATATATTAATATCTTTATTTATTTATTTATTATTTATTTATCTATTTATTTATTTATTTATGTATTTATTTATTTATATACTCTTTAATTATCTTTTATCTATCTAATTATTTTTTTATTTATTTATATACTTATTTATTTATATATTTATTTATTTATTTATGTATTTACTTATTTATTTATTTATTTATTTTTTTTTTTAATATATTATACATGTTAATTATTCTTTGTTATTTGTTCACTTTTGTATTATTCATGTACTTATTTGTATTTATTATAACTAATTTAATTTCTTTGTATGTTCAACATACAACACTCAACCACTGTGATATTTTTTGAATAAAGGTTTTAAGTAGCTTTTTCCTTCAACTATTTATCTATCTATTTATTTTGCTTGCATTCATTCTATATGTGTTTCATAAGAAAGGTAAATAACTACCCATCTATGTACTTTTATTTTAATATATATCTATGTAAACATTTCTGCTACAAATAAACAAACAAAGTATCGATTCCGGTCTGTAGAGAAGCATTTGGACTAACCGAGGGGTGTTTCAGTTTATTCAAGGCCACTAAAATGAATGGCTTCAATTCAAAATAAAGTTCTTCGAATGTTGCTCTATCAGCATTTCTAAAATCATCTACATCGAGTTGTTCGATAAGTTGTTGCGTAGCATCGAATGATTCGAAGTAGCAAAAAAAATAAATAGACCGCCTTGTATTAGCCTTTGATATTTTTTGTTCCGACATTGTCTATAATCGCTTACCGCACTAGAAATTCTTCAAATTATTCTGAATTGCACGATTTAAGAAATTAAATAGGGCGTCTCATTAAATCTAGAAACTGTTTCATAGAAAATGTTCAGTGCAAGAGACTAAATTGCCTATCCGTTAACCAATATCGAAAATGTCCCGGTAATGTGAGGAGAATTGTACCGATATCGAACACCCGATAGCCTAAATTATGTCGATTGTATGTTTAGAACGGGTTGAGGGTTTAGAACGGTTCTGGGCCAGTCCCATAGGGCAACGTGTGTTAGAGTGAGATCCCATAGGGTGGAGTGTGTTAGAGTGAGATGGAAGATTTGGAGTGCCGCCTGTTGGGAGTGAGGTGTCAAATTTCACGTTTGTTTATTTTAGCTTTTGATTGAGATCTTAATTTGGAGCGCGAGGTGTCGAATTTCAAGTTTGTTTATATTTTGCGTTTGGTCTGAGATCTGAATTTGGAGCGAGGGGTCACATTTCATATTTGTTAGTGTTTAGCTGGGGGAATCATCATGGGAGCGAGGTTTCATATTTCACGTTTGTTTATTTTTTGTCTTTGGACTGAGATCTGAATTTGGGAACGAGGTGTCATATTTCCTATTTGTTAGTTTGGGATGTGGGGGGACCGTCAGATTCCAGGAATTTGGTTGATATGTAAGATCAGAGTCCGGGAGTGAGGCATTAAGTGTGTGTGGAGAGCGAGGTATCATATTTGATTTGATTGGGGAGTTGCGGATTCCATAGGTGGGTTATGATTGTTTAGAGGAGAGTTTTTATTGCTGTTGATCTGTGTGTATTTTCATATTTGATGCATGGGGGCGAGGTATTTAGATTCTATTGCTTAGAGAGTGATTTTAATCTCTGTTTGTGACATCATCGACGGGTGGAGCTTAGATTGGATTGATTCGGGAAATTGGAAAATTCTATAGATGGGGGAATATGATTGCTTAGAGGAGATTTTTTATTTTTTTATTTCTATTGATCAATGTGTGTCTTTTTTTCGTTTAGGGGGGGCAAGAGGGAGAGGGGAGAGGAGGGTTTTGTTAATTCCAGCAATTGAGTTCGGATTCTATAGAGGAATTATGAACAAGTATAAGAATTTGAGAAGAGTTCTGGGCTACGAGTCAGGCTGATTCATAGTGTGTTTATTCTTGAATGCTGAACCTGAGTTAGTAAGTGTTTATCCTATGGCAAATGCTGTGCACTACAAATTTTCATCTGTTACAAAATATAAATATTTGGCGCAACAGCTCTTTAAAGTGCCAGGGCCTAGCTTCTCCCAACCAATCATGTTGTGCGCGTTATATTTTTCACACGAATGGAATGTTGCTGTTCCGTAAAAGGGAGGGTGGAAGGGAGAGGGGAGAGGGGGTTTGGCTGATTCCAGGAATTGAGTTTCGAATTCTATAGAGCAATTGTGAGCACGTTCAATCATGTCTATGAATAGCCAGATGTTCGGTTTGGAATTTCAAAATGATTTCATGGAAAAAGTATGAGTCATCAATACAAATGGTTGCATGTTTTTTTAAATTAGAGGAGGGAATCAGGGAGAATCAATCGATTCCTGGAATTGAGTTTTGGATTCTATAGAGAGGAAATGTTAACACGTCCAATCATATCTATGAATTGTGTTGGAAACACACTGATGTGGGGTTTGGAATTTCACCATGAGTTCCTGAAAAAAGTATGAGTCATCAATATAAACGGCTGCATGTTTATGAAATTGGTGGAGGGAATCAGATAAATGATTTCTTGGAAACAACCGAATGTGCGTATGAGAGTGGAATTCATTGGAAACAGGCTGGATGTTGGAGTGGGGATGACGTATTGGAAACCAGTTGAATGCGTGTATGAGAGAGAGAGCGAGAAAGAGGAGAGAGAGAGGGGAGAGAGAGAGGGAGAGAGTGTTAATGTTTCTGAAATCGGAGTGGGGATGACATGTATAAAGGAGCGTGCATTAGCGGCATCCACCACAGTTATTAACAAAATTTCCGTGAAGACACAACTAAAAGCAAAAACATAAAATATGTATCGCTGTGAAATTTGTGAAGTAACGTTCAGTGGAAAGTGGTCTTTGGTAAGGCACACAAACTCAATTCATTGTGCGGAAGAACAGAAATTAAAGTGTGATCAATGTGTAGCTTTATCCTCAAGAAGAGATAAGCTAAATCACCATAAAAGAGTTAAACATCGAATTACCTCTTCTTTATTACCAACAACGTCATAAGAAGCTCTAAAGAGTGTTTTCTTCGAATCCCTCCATCCAAGTCACGTAATCTCCCCCACGGTAATTTCACATCGTGAGATCCAGAGATCTATAAAAAGGAATATATTGCCAATTTAAAAAACTGAAATGTGGGATATGTTCTCGAAGTAGACTTAACTTATCCAACATTTCTTCACGATATTCATAATGATCTTCCATTTTGCCCAGAAAATACGTATACAATTACTCCGGGGAGTAAATTTCCTAAATTGACTGCTAATCTTAACTCTAAAAATAAATATGTTATTCACTTAAAGAATTTGAAACAATGCATAGATAATGGCCTCATTTTAACCAAAGTCCATAGAGTTTTAAAATTTAGCCAATTTAATTGGTTATATAAATATATTTCATTGAAAAAATGGTAACAATAAGTTCGAAAAAGATTTCTTTATACTCATGAAGAATAGTGTATACGGAAAGACAATGGAAATTGTTGAAAAGTGACGCGACGTAAGAATCGTCACGAGATGGGACAATGAGCGAAGGCGATTTGTTTGCCGAAACTTAATCGCTAATCCAAATTTCCATAGTCGTACCATATTTACACCAAATATGTGCGCCATTGAATTGAAAAAAGGCCACTTAAAACTTAATAAAGCCATATATCTCGGCTTCGCCGTACTAGAATTATCCAAATGGGTCATGTATAATTTACATTATGATTACATGAAGCCTAAATTTAATAGCTCAATTAGGTTAAACAAAAACTACCGGGTCCAGAGTGCAAAAAGGTGAGGGAAAGAGTGTCAACAGAAAGGTCCTCGACCTCTGTTCTTAAAAGAAATAGCACTGAAAAGTTAACATTGAAAAAGCCACCGGATAATGACCTACGGACAGCAGGAGTGCAGACTTACGCTCAGGCCGCGGCATCCGAAAAGCAAAAAAACGTTCAAATTTCGACGGACCCTGTCTCTCATGTTTTGTCGGTTATTCTCGAGAAATTTGAAGAACAAAGCAAAATAAATAAAATTATTCTCGAAAATAATTAAAAAAGAACAGTTGAACAATACTCGAAGTGTGGCTTAACTATCGCATTGAAAATCTTTGCACTTAATGTAGAAACCTCATTCCTAATTCTCCTTAAAAAAAACATTTTTTTAGCAATTTTTTTTTACATATAAAGTCAATACGATTTGCGAAACTGAGTTTCTGTCAATAATTATACCTAAATATTTTATCTCGTCGACCCTCTCAATAACTTCGCCGTCAATTATTAGGCTTGTGTCCTTGCCTTGCTGTCCGTTTATCATTATCTGCTTTGTTTTGCTGACGTTGAGTTTTAATTTATTTTGTTTTAACCATGTATTGACTCTTTCAAGGTCTTCTTGCATCCTACGCTGACAATCTTCTTTGTCCTTGCCGGTTACATAAATAACTGCATCATCCGCAAATAGCGCAATTCTTCCATTTTTAACAGCATAATGCATATCGTTAATATAAATTAGGAATAGAAGCGTTCCTAATACCGAGCCTTGTGGTACACCAAGTGAGACCTCTTTTTCAACCGATGTTTCACCGTCCACTTTTACGACTTGCGTTCTTCTTGTCAAGTACGAACAAAACCATTTGAGTTCATTGCTTCTAACACCATATTTTTCTAATTTTTCTAACAAAATTGATCTATCGATTGTTTCGAATGTACGTTTTAAGTCTAAGAAAACACAATACACACATTTTCTTTCCGCAATATCTTCCTTCCAATTGGCTACAACTAAGTTCACTGCACTTTCACACGATTGCATTCTTCTAAAGCCCGATCGTATGTCCACTATTAGGTTATATTTTTCAAAGTACTCACAAAGTTGTTTAAAAACAATTTTTTCGAACACTTTTTATACAGAGGCATAGAATTAATAGGACGATAGTTTTCACATAATTTCGTATTTGCAACTTTTTCAATTGGCGTCACTACAGATTTCTTCCATGAACTTGGAAATTGAGACAAAGCTAAGGAAGTGTTAATTATAGTTAGCAATGGCGGCACAAGTATAGCATAGTTATCCAAATATCGTTTTGAGCTCATACACATATAGTCTATTTTGTTTTTCATTGATTCAAGGACAACTTGAATCTCTTCACGCGAAACACTTTCAAATTTAAAGACAGAATTTACTTCAATAACACGGTTAACAAATTGTATAAACGGGATCGAGTCACTAATTTCGACAACACTTTCAACAAAAAAGACGTTAAATTTGTTTGGTAATTGTTTCATGTTCACGCACGTTTCATTATTAAAAACTATATTCGTCACTTCATTACAAATACAAAATACAAATATTTGGCGCAACAGCTCTTTAAAGTGCCAGGGCCTAGCTTCTCGCAACCACTCATGTCGTGTGCGTTATACTTTTCACACGAATGGAAGGGACCTACAGTTTAATGCCGAATCCGAACGGTGATTTGAGAAGCTTTTTCGAGACAACAATACTCTCGGATGTTTGTCAGACGCTCGCGAGAGGTGGGACCGTGAAAAAACTTTTTGGTGTTTTGTGGGATTCGAACTTGGAACCTCATGCGTAGTGATCCGACACTCTAACCACTTACGCCACGGCGCCCACTTCGTCACTTCGTCACTTCATTGCTCTTTTCATTTTTTAATACGTATCGTTTTAAGTTTTTCCACATAGTTTTTTGATCGAAGGAGTTTTCTACTTTTTCTTTGATAAATCTATTTTTGCACTTTTTTATCTCCGTTTTGTATCTATTTCTAATATTTCTAAATTCCATCCAGTCCACTTCATTATTAGTGATCAATGCTCTACGGTGCTTTATCACTTTTTCTTTTTGCAAGCTCTTAAGAAATCCGGTAAACCATTCGTTACTATCAACCTTCATATATTTCTTGGTCACAAACAATGAAACTACTTCTTCCACCCCTTGTAAGAAACACTCACCCATTAGGTCGACATCCATGTTACCGTGTATGCACCTGATTCTGCTATTTTTCAAGGCATCTCCAAGTGATTTTTTATTGTATTTGAAAAGTGTTATAATTTTTTTCTTTTTAATTGCACTCGAAACCTTGCCATTTATTTTTACTACCACAGTTTGATGATCGCTAACGTTTAGTTCAGTATCCGTTACTGCTTCCACACTCTTCGAATTAGTTATCACGTAATCTATCAATGTTTTAGACGACTTTTTAATCCTGGTTGGTGAACCCACAATTTGTCTACATAAATTATCTTTAATAATTTTTAAAATGGCTTTCGAATATGTGTCTGTTACATGAAGCAAGTTAATATTAAAATCACCCGCGATAATTATATCCTTTCTATGATCACTCAACTCATCTAATAGCACGGCAAATTCACCACAAAAAACGTTTTCAGAAGAACTTGGTGATCTGTAGACACCCGCTACCACATATGTATTGATATTACTTACTTAGGTGGCGCTACAGTTCGGGGTGAACCTGGGCCTCAACCAACAAGCCTCTCCATTTAGCTCGGTCTTTAGCTAATTGCCTCCAGTTGCGCACTCCAAGTTGGTCGAGGTCCCCTTGAGCTTGTGCGCGCCACCTACGGCGATGATTCCCTCTACTGCGTCGTCCCTCGGGATTAGATTCGAAGACTCTGCGGGCCGGAGCGTTGGTGTCCATTCGCTCTACATGTCCTAGCCATCTCAGACGTCCAATACGCAGTTTTTTGACTCGGTCGATGTCGCTGTACAGCTCGTATAGTTCGTGATTGAATCTTCTCCTCCAAAACCCGTCAACGCAAACGGGACCGAAAATCTTACGAAGAATTTATCTCTCGAAGCGACCAAGGATATCTTCATCCTCTTTTAATAAAGTCCATGTTTCAGCGCCGTAAAGTAGGACTGGGATGATCAAGGTCTTATATAGAGTCTCCTTAGTTGTTCGAGATAGGGCTTTACTGTTGAATTGCCTTATAAGCCCAAAAAAACAGCGATTGGCAAGAGTTATTCTTCGATTGATTTCTGCACTGATTTTGTTTTTCGAGTTTATAGCAGAGCCAAGGTAGACAAAGTCCCTTACTACCTCGAAGTTATAGCTGCCCACCGTGACGTTTTGTCCAATTCGTCGGTGTTGGTTTTCCCTTCTAGTTGACAGCATATACTTGGTTTTGCCCTCGTTTATGGCCAAACCCATTTTGGCCGCTTCCGCCTCAATGCTTGCAAAAGCACCGGTGACAGCCCACTGAGATCTTCCGATAATGTCTATATCGTCGGCGTATGCAAGCAGTTGTACAGACTTGTAATAGATTGTGCCTCCGGTGTTGGCTTGTGAGTTCCGCACAATCCGTTCAAGTACAATACTGAAGAAGTCACGTGACAGCGCGTCACCTTGTCTAAAGCCTTTTTTGACATCAAAGGTCTCGGTGAGGTCATTGCCGACCTTGATGGAGCAGCGAGCGTTATCCATCGTCAGCCTGCACAGACGGACAAGTTTGGCAGGGATGTCAAAACTAGACATGGCTCTATAAAGCTCTTCTCTATAGATGCTGTCATAGGCGGCCTTGAAATCGATAAAGAGGTGGTGAGTATCGATTTGGAATTCTTGGGTTTTCTCCAGGATCTGCTGAAGTGTGAAGGTTTGATCGATGGTGGACTTTCCTGGCCTGAAACCGCACTGATAGGGTCCAATCAGGCTGTTGATAAAAGGTTTCAGGCGTTCACACAATATAGCACAAATGATCTTGTATGCGATGTAGAGGAGGCTGATGCCTCTATAATTGGCGCAGTTGAGGGGGTCTCTTTTCTTGTGGATCGGGCAAACGATGCTGAGATTCCATTCACCAGGCAAGTACTCGTCTGACCAAATATTAGAAATGAGTTGGTGTATGCACTCTACCAATTCATCCCCAGCTGCCTTGAAAAGTTCGGCCGGTAAGCCGTTAGTTCCAGCAGCCTTGTTCGATTTTAGCTTGGATATTGCTATCCTCACTTCGTTTTGGTCAGGTGGACGGAAATTTTGACTATCATCGTCTATGTTGAATGGTTCATTCTGCCTGACAGCGGGATGTTGGTCTTCGTCGCCGTTATACAGTCTGCAGAAGTAGTTTTTCCATATTCTCAGCACCGACTGTGATTCTACTACGAGGTTTCCAATTTCATCTCTACGGGTTTCTGTACGGGTATTACTTCTCTAACACGTTTTTTTTACCTTTTGGTAAAACTTCCGTAAATTGTTCCTGGAGTATAGGCTCTCGATATTCTCAAACGCGCGCTTCTCATGCTCTTTCTTCTTCTTTTGGAGAAGCCGATGTTCTTCCCGTCTCTTTTGCTCGTAGAGCTCACGAGCAGCTCTCGTCTTCCTTTGCAGCGCCGCTTTGTATGCCTCTTGTTTTGCTGCATGCACTCGCCGGCATTCTTCGTCAAACCAAGGGTTTCGCGGTGGTGGTCGAGCGAGACCCAGCACATCAGTCGCGGCGTTTCTGATGGCATGTTGGCAGCGTTGCCACTGGTCTTCGGTACTTGATGCTGGCGGCGAAGGGGTGATTGAGAGATTTCGGGATACGCGTTCAGCGAAGAGTCTGGCGGTCTCTTGCGATTGTAGCTTTTCGACGTTAAATTTTCTCACAGTAATTCTTCTTTGTTGCTCAGATTGGGATATCCGCATTCGTACCTTGGCTACAACAAGGTAATGATCCGAGTCTATGTTGGCCGCTCGGAAGGTCCGGACATACAGAATACTGGAGGCATGCCTTGCGTCGATCGCAATATGATCAACTTGGTTGATCGTGACATGATCATTGGACCGGCATGTCTGCTTATGAATATCGAGATGAGGAAACCATGTGCTTGCTATGGTGACATTTCGCTCCACAGCGAAATCAATTAGCCTTAGTTCGTTATCAGACGTGGAGTCGTGTAGGCTATGCTTACCGACTGCCCTACCAAAGACGTCCTCCTTTCCTATTTTGGCGTTAAAATCGCCCAATACGATTTTAACGTCGTATTTAGGACATTGCTCGTATGTTTTGTCGAGGAGCTCGTAGAAACACTCTTTGGTGGCAGGGTCCTTTTCTTCTGTGGGGGCATGAACACATATTGGGCTTATGTTAGCGAATTTAGCCTTGATCCGGATAGTCATAATACGCTCGCTCACGTGTCGGAAGCTTAAGACTTCTTGCCTAAGTCTGCCGCATATGACAAATCCGCATCCGAATAAGCGTTGCCTGTTGCCTCTGTAGCAATCACCGTAGTAGATGTCACAGTTTTTCATCCTCTTTTTGCCCGGCCCATCCCATCGCACTTCCTGGATGGCGGTAATATCTGCTTTATAGCAGTCTAGGGCCTCTGCTAGTTGTTCGGCTGCACGTGGTCTGTAAAGGGACAGAACATTCCACGTACAGATCCGAAGGTCGTTGTCCTTATTTCGTTTGCTGGGGTCGTCATTAGTTGAGTCATCCTTATCTGAGGCTTTTGGTTGTTTCGGAACCATGCGCTTTTTACGTGGTAGGGATGTTACCCCGACGGCACAACCCCCAACCTGGAGGGCCAGTTCCTTAATTATTCCCCCAGGACGAGGGGCCGGGTACACCGGTGCCAGTAGTCCACTACGGGAGTATGAGCGCTGCCGTTGGCCCATTAAGGGCTCCTCCGCCACCATCTCTATTCCAATGTCCTGACCAACATTGGAAATTCCTTACCGACCTGTGATCCGAATACGTCGAAGCAGCTCGCGCAAGGTATTCACTAAGTTCAACCTAACTAGAACTATAGACGCCACCGTTGACTCCGTCTAGGGAATTCGTCCGCTGCCGCCTGGAACAGGAAGAAGTGCTCTAGTGAGAAAAGCACTCTTCCCCCCCTCTCTCATCTGCTGCCACCAAGAATCCGCCAAACGGGGTTGGTTACCCATTTCTTGGATTAAGGTACTAGGCACCCGGCTGTCACCGCATGGAGGTTGAGAGTAGGAGTTGGTAGGCCTCAGCTGAGTGAAAACGCTTGTGTTTTCATATGATCGCATGCACTACAGTTTGACGCTCACATAATTCACAATCCACCATATATCCATGCGTTTTGCATATGTTTTAACATTTACACAATTAATCTCTTTTGTCGCCTAGATTAGAACTCCGCCTGTACGTTTTGACACACTATTACACCGAAATAAATTATAATTTGGAACTCGTATTTCGTCATCGGATATATCTTCAGTTACGTGTGTTTCAGATAATACTATACCATCGAAATTTTTCACAATAATGCAAGTTTTAAATTCAGTAAAATTAGAGGCAAGACCTTCCACATTTAAGTACACTAAGTTCACGGAGTTTGGTTGCTAATAACCAATTCGGCTTCTTTGGATTTCAAGCTTTTTCTTAAACACTTGACACTCAACACTTCTACTGTCATGATCTACATTAAGACTCAAGCCTAAATTCGCGTTAGCTATCACACAATTATTGCACTTAATTATTTCATTATCACAGGTTCTCGTTTCATGGTTTTGACTGCATTTCGCACACACGATTTTGTTTTTACACTCTTTTGCTTCGTGGTTATATCCCCAACACTGGTAACACCTTTTTACTTGCACATGATCGTATACGAAACATCTGTCCCACCCTATACTAATTTTTCCTCTCTCCAATACTGTTTTGTATTCTCTTTTATCTAATTCAATGATTGCTTTGTAACTTGTATTATCATTTTTCTTTACACTAAAACACTTAACACATTTAAGGGAATCAGTTATATTGTTCTGCCTCTTGATGGCTGCTACTAAGTTTTCTTCCTCCCACTCATCTCTTATTCCGCACGCCATAAAACGTGGACTTTTCATAGACGGCACTGACACATAATACCTTTAGTTTTCTTCTAGTTTCTCTTTTGCTTCTTTTACTAAGATTTCTATTGATTCTTTATCGTCACAATTAATTATTACTACACCATCTCTTTTACTCACTACACCATTTACTTTGACCGACAGCGAAGATGGATCTATTTTCTCTTTTATATTCTCATTCGTTTTCTTCTTATCCTGACCCTTCTTCGGTTTTATTATTACCGGAGGTTCTCTCCTTAGAGACTCCGCGTATGATGGTTTTGTTTTAACTTCACCAACACTAACTTTTTTAATTTCCTTAATCACTTCTTTTTTCTCTTCGTTTAGTCGCTCTACACCATCTAACATTTTCTCTATGTTAACGTTTTGTTTTTCTATGTTTTGATTATGTGTACTCATTAAATTAGCTAGTTCACTCACTTTGCTAAGCATTAACTTTATACAATCCCGACATTTCTCACACATATATAGTACACCAGCTTTATCATTTATGAAATAAAGTTCACTTTCCGAAATTTTCACGCACTTTTTGTGAAAGAATTTCCCACAAATTCCATTACAGGGTAGATTTTGATGACTTTTTAGTGGTCCATCACAATCACAACACTTTGCACTCATTGTTAATGAAACTGTGTGCGTTGCACACTATTCCGCGATGGTGCAACTGTGCTTCCCTTTCTGTATATTGAGTCTTTTTTCTCAAGATGTTACGATTTAAATCTTTGAAATTTGTTAAATTGCGAGCACCAACTAACACCCGAACAACATTTCTGGTTTAATCCACCTTTCCCGACTATTCAAACGCAAAGTATACTTAGTTTTGGCTTCAAATACTTCATTTAAATCGCGTATTTGTAACCGCCGTACACTTGACACGTCTGTTCTCTATCGAGAGTCACTCAGTAAACCGACATACTGGCCAACTGATACTTTGAAAACACCTGACCTGAAAGATTTCGAGATCGAGAATCTAAAATCTAAGAAATCTCCTGGTTATGATTTGATTACCGGAGAAATTCTCAAAGTTTTACCCAGATAAGCATTGATTAGGCTTCTCCATATTGTAAATGCTGCGCTCAGATTAAAACACGTGCCGAGCCAGTGGAAAGTTGCGGAAGTCATAATGGTTTTAAAACCAGAAAAACCACCAAATGAGGTAAAATCATATAAAGCAATTTCGCTTCTTCCAATCATATCGAAAATTTTCGAAAGGATATTACTAAGGCGTCTCCAACCGGTTATAGAAGAAAATAATCTTATCCTTACCCACCAGT
The DNA here is from genome assembly GCA_945910035.1 of Brachypalpus laphriformis. Classification (NCBI taxonomy): domain Eukaryota; kingdom Metazoa; phylum Arthropoda; class Insecta; order Diptera; family Syrphidae; genus Brachypalpus; species Brachypalpus laphriformis. The sequence goes on from OX246754.1 coordinate 141,428,424, forward strand.
TTGCGTTCAGAAGTAAGCATTCGACGATTGACCAGGAGCATAGAATTACTGACTAATAACTTGCCAATTTTTCTAAACTCGGCCCGAATACCCTTTGGAAAGGAAGCCAAATACCTGGGAATGATACTCGACGCAAGGCTGAAATGGAATTCACACGTGCAAATGAAACGTAAAGAACTCGAAATCGAATATAGAGAAATTACTAGTTACTCGGCAAAAATTCCCACCTCAGTACTGAGAACAAATTGCTTTTATACAAGCAAGTGCTAAAGCCGGTGCGGACCTACGGTACACAACTTTGGGGTTGTACCAAGAAAACAAATGCAACTATTTTACAGGCTTTTCAAAATAAAGTGCTAAGAGAAATTGTCCAAGCACCGTGGTATAGTAGAAACGACGATATCCACAGGGATCTCGGAATTCCGACAATCGAAGCTGAAACTAGAAGCTTCGCGAGAAAGCATAGAAACCGACTAATCGGACATGTCAACAATACAGTCCTACAAACTGGATGAAAGCAATTTATTGCGCCGACAACAAAGGACGAAACCTTCCACTTGGCGAGATAATTTGAACTAGGTTTAACTATATGGATATAGACTTTTTTATATACTCAATCGCTACCAATGATTTCTATGCTTATATCTATGATGATGTTATCAATTCAAATAAATCTAGATTTGACACTTCTGAGTATCCTGTAAACAATCCACACAATTTTCCGCAAAAAAAATGGTAAAGTGCTTGGTCTTTTCAAAGATGAGGCTAATTGCCAGAAAATATCGGAGTTTATAGGACTCAGAGCCAAAATGTACTCCTTCAGCATCTATAACGGCATGGTTACAAAAAAAGCAAAAGGTGTAAAAAAGTCTGTAACTAATAACTTAGATATAAGACATTACCGAACCTGCTTAATTAAGAAACAACTTATTTATAAGCCTATGTACCATATATATTTAGAACTAAGTTGCACAGTATTTATACACAGCACATAAAAAAATTAGCATATACCAAAAGGTATATTTGTAGTGATGGTATTAGCACTCTAGCTTGGGGCCATCACAAAATACCAATAGATTAAGTCATATTATTTGTACATTTAAATTTGAGAAAAAAGAAATAAAAAAAAAATAAAAAAAAATTTGTTTTATTTTTATTGATTTCACAAAACACTTTGCAGAGCGCAGCATTTGTTGTGATATAAACATTTCTTTTCCTTGGGTTAGTGAGACGTAGATGGCATCGCGGAATATTTCATGTTGGAATCGAGGTGTCATATTTCAGAGATGGTATCAAATTGGATTGTTGGGAGCGAGGTGTCATATTTTAGAGACTGAAATCGACTGCTGTTTATGTTTTTGATGATGGACCGAGGTTTTGTATGCTTAAAAAGAAAAGAAAGGAAGTGTTTAGTTTCAGCATCGAGACTGGATGAATACTGAGCAGTATCGAACTGGGTAATATCGAACTGGGGAATTCGAACTAGGCAATTCAAACATGGCAGTATCAAACTGGGCAGTATCAAATTGGGCAGTTCGAACTGAGCTTTTCTCGTTCTGATAAGGTCTTTAAGTAAATTTTCATTGAGTTCCATATTTGTGAAACAGGTCGATTTCAGTTAAACAAGGCAGTTGCGCTCTGTTCGGTTCCAAAGATGATTAATGACTGAGCAGTTTTCTAAGGCAACAGTTTCTTTAATTGATTCAGATCGGTTCCAAATCCAAAAAAACAGGGCCGTATATAATAACCGGGTCGGTATATAAAAACGAGGGCGTGGCAAAATCGCATCATCACCTCCCCGTGGTGCCCGCTGGATAGCTATCTGATGGTAAACTAACGATGAGCGTATGCTGAGTCTGATGATATATGTGTAGCTGAACACTCAGACCTGCCTTAGCACATCTGGGTGAACTTCAGCGCGCATATGTTCAACCGGACGAGGCATCTCTTGTTGACCTGATAGGCTGAAATATGCGTCTCAGAAGTCTAGCAAGAGCTCCTCAGAAGGAGGACGTGCGGCGGATGAATTCTCTCGATGGAATCAACGGTGACGTCTACAGACCAGCGGATACCTTACCGGAGCTACTTTGACATATTTGGAGCTGAGGTCTGTAAGGATTTTCAATACTACATCAGGGTATTGAAAAAGAGATGGTGGCGGATGAACCCTTAATGGGCCAACGGCAGTGCTCATATCCCCGAAGTGGGTTACTGATATCGGTGTATCCGGCCTCTTGTCCTAGGGGTACAAAAAAAAAGGATCTGGCCCTCCAGGTTGGGGGTTGTGCCGTCGGGTTAACTTCCCTACCACGTAAAAAACCTTTGGTTATGAAGCAACCAACAGCTTCGGATACGGATGATTTTACTGATGACGACCCAAGCAAACGTAAAAAGGACAACGATCTTCGTGTCTGCACGGGGAATGTTAGGTCCCTCTACAAACCACGTGCAGCCGAACAACTTGCGGAGGCCCTAGAGTGTCTCAAAGCAGACACTACCGCCATCCAAGAAGTGCGATGGGATGGGCCGGGCAAAAGGAGGATGAAAAACTGCGACATCTACTACGGCGATTGCTACAGACAAAAAGGACAGCGTCTATTCGGGTGCGATTTTGTCATTGGAAGCAGACTTTGGCAAGAAGTCTTGAGTTTCCGGCATGTGAACGAGTGCCTTATGACTATCCGTATCAAGGCTAAATTCCCCAACATTAGCCTAATATGCGTTCACGTCCCTCACGAGGAGAAGGATGACGCGACAAAGCATGACTTCTACCAGCTCTTGGACAAGACGTATGAGCAATGCCCCAGCCACGACATTAAAATTATCGTAGGTGATTTTAACGCAAAGCTAGGAAGAGAGGACGTGTTTAGTAGCGTGGTCGGAAAGCACAGCCTGCACGACATCACATCCGACAACGGACTCAGGCTAATCGACTTTGCGGCGGGGCGAAACTTTGTCGTAGCTATACTCTGTTCAAATTAAATTTTCAGTACAGGACTTATGGAAGAACTTTTTCAAACACACTGATGTCAGCTGGTGTTTGCATGGCACTCTACTTAAGAAATTGCCACTAAAATTAAAAACAGAACCCCTGAGTTACATTGAAATTGTTTTTGTAATATTCCATAAACCCACGTACATTCCACCATAAACTGTCTGCTCCCCGGCTGTGAGGAGACTAATCGCCAATTTGCCTCTCGCTTATTGTGTTTATAAACAAAAAAAACACATTGATTCAGAGTTACCATTCGTCCGTTGATGGAAATTATAATACCTTTTTCTTTGGTTTTTGCTATGGAATTTTCAAAATTGAAGCTTCTTAGAGCTTTTGGGAGCATATATTTTAAGTTTAAGGAAAAACGTGTTGTCGCTGCGGGTTTTTCTGCTTACATCTTTCGGTTTTTATTTTTTTCTTGAAAAAACGGTTAAAATGCAGCTATACAATATTTGTTGGCTATTTGTTTTAAGCAAGAATTACTATTTTAGCAAGATTTTGATGGAGTTCGGTTCATTAATTAATTGCAACTTTGATTTTTTTTTATTTTTATTTTTTTCCGAGGGTAGATGAAAAATCTTCCATATACACTATGAGAATAGCAGCGCGTGCTCATAGTAATGTCAGATTCTTACTGACAAAAAAAACACCACCCTTCGATATAAATTTGTTAGATATCGCAACGAAGTATAACTTATCAAGCAATTTTTCTACCACGAAATAAAAACGTTTGCCAGGCTACTTTTCACAGAAGGATCCTGCATATTCCGCAACGTAGACGCGGTTAATCATTATCTCGCCAAGTCGGAAGGTTTCGTCCTTTGTAGTCGGCGCAATAAATTGCTCTCATCCAAAATTTGTAGGACTGTATTGTTGACATGTCCGATTAGTCGGTTTCTATGCTTTCTCGCGAAGCTTCTAGTTTCAGCTTCGATTGTCGGAATTCCGAGATCCCTGTGGATAACGTCGTTTCTACTATACCACGGTGCTTGAACAATTTGCACTTGTTTTCTTGGTACAACCCCAAAGTTGTATACCGTAGGTCCACCCTGGCTTTAGCACTTGCTTGTATAAAAGCAGTTTATTCCCAGTACTGATCTGGGAATGTTTTCCGAGTAACCAGTACATTTCTCTATATTTGATATCGAGTTCTTTACGTTTCATTTTCACGTGCAAATTCCATTTCAGCCTTGCGTCGAGTGTCATTCCCAGGTATTTGGCCTCGTTTGTACAAGGTATTCGGGCTGAGTTTAGGAAAATTGGCAAGTCATTAGTTTTCTTGTAAGTGAAATTCACATGAACAGATTTAGATTCGTTGAGGGCGATCCGCCAGTCCGTCGTCCATTCATTTACATTATTCAGTGTGTTTTCCAGTTTTGCAGTCGTTTCTTCGATTGTTTTACCTACTGCTAGGATAGCGGTGTCATCAGCAAACGTAGCAAGGATAGTGCCATCTTCGTTCGGTATATCACGAGTATATAGCGAATAGAGAAGTGGCCCAAGAACGCTTCCTTGCGGTACGCCAATCGTCGAGTGCTTACTTCTGAACGCAAACTGGTGGGTAAGGATAAGATTATTTTCTTCTATAACCGGTTGGAGACGCCTTAATAATCCTCTCGGAAATTTTCGATATGATTGGAAGAAGCGAAATTGGTCTATACGATTTTACCTCATTTGGTGGTTTTCCTGGTTTTAAAACCATTATGACTTCCGCAACTTTCCATTGGCTCCGCACGTGTTTTAATCTGAGCGCAGCGTTTACAATATGGAGAAGCTTAATTAATGGTTTTCTGGGTAAAACTTTGAGAATTTCTCCGGTAATCAAATCATAACCTGGAGATTTCTTAGATTTTAGATTCTCGATCTCGTGTGTGAGCTCCCTTAGCGTTGCACTTGTGAGCGTCAAATCGTCAGATGGTAAATCCAGCCTATTGCGGCTGTCGTTAACCATTTGACCATCGAACGGTTTAAAGGTTTCTTCCAGGTGGGCGGCAAAGACGTCCGCTTATTCTTTATCTTCCCTCGCCCATTCATTTTGATTTAATTTGATTGTCGGCGCGAGGACTTTGGGCCTTTTGGTGCCTTTTATGGCTTTCCAAAGTGAATAATTGGAATCTTTTTTCGCTGTTAAACTTTCGAGGTAAGAGCCTATTGCACAGACGATTCAAGTGTGATTTATGTTGCGGAGCACGACTCTGTTGCCATTTTTTACGCGCTTTTCTATTTTCCTTGACCAGTTCTTTTATTTCCGGAGGATATCGTAAACCGTATCTGTCCGGCGTTTTCCTTGGATTGGGTGTATTATTCCAAGAGGCGAGCTGTACGATCTCAACGAAGCGATCAACTTCAACCTCAAGTTCACAGGGTGTCGTAAGTGGAACGCTCAGTTCAACATTATCTTCAATTTTGTTCCTAAAGCCTTCCCAGTTAGTTGTTCGAGCAGTTAATCTCGCTGGCTCTACGTTATAGACTAGTTTTTCGCTGATTGTTAAAATAACCGGGGAATGATCAGACGACAGATCAAAGCTGTCTTCGACTTTTATGTGGTTGGTAGATATTCCTTTCACAACGAAAAAATCGCTCAGGTCAGGTATTTTCGAAGTATCAGTTGGCCAGTAAGCCGGTTTACCCCTCGAATGGAAATCACAACTGTACCCCATACCTGCCCCATAGAGCATTCTGTCTTTTCTCGAGCTGTATCTTGAGCCCCAGAACGTATGTTTCGCATTAAAGCCGCCGCCGATGATAAAATTAGGTTTCAGCGATTCAAACAAGTTAGTAAAATCTGATTTTTCAAGCGCGGAACGCGGTGGACAGTAAATATATGAGATTTTAAGAGTACGCTGACTATTTTTAACTCGAATCGTGCACAGTTGCAAAGTTGCAAGCTCTATCTTTAGGTCTTCGGATTGTTCAATGCAGTCTTTAATAAACAAGGTTGATCCGCCTCTCGGTTTTCCCGAAGGGTGACAAGCGTGGTAATCATTACAGCCTTTCATTTTTAAATGCGATTCCTTTTTTACGCGGGTTTCAGAAATCAAGCAAATATCAATATCGTTTTTAGGCATGAGGATTTCCAATTCGTCAAGTTTTTGCAAAAGTCCGTTTGCATTCCAACTACATATTTTAAACATCCGTTTGTTATTCATATTCTAGTTGAAGTACGCGTTTTCTGAGAATTATTTTCAAGCTTAACCAGCTTATCGAGAATAATTTTATTTATTTTGCTTTGTTCTTCAAATTTCTCGAGAATAACTGACAAAACATGAGAGACAGAGTCCGTCGAAATTTCAACGTTTTTTTGGTTTTTCGGATGCCGCGGCCTGAGCGTAAGTCTGCATTTCTGCTGTCCGAGGGCCATTACCCGGCGGCTTTTTCGATGTTAGCTTTTCAGTACCGTTTCTTTTAAGAACTGACTTCGAGGACTTTTCTGTTGTCACTCTTTTCCTCACCTTTTTGCGCTCTGAACCCGGTAATTTTAGTTTAGCTAGTTTCTCCTGTGCATTCTTACGCTTTGGCTTAGTTTGCAGCTTAGATTTTGCATTTAGCGGCTTAAGGAGCACATCTCTCCGGTTTTTGCAACTCCTTAGCTACTTCACAGCCTCTATAATTTGCCGGGTGCTTTCCCTTGCAATTAGCACATGTTGCAGAGGTTTGTTTATTTACTCCACAGACTTGGGAGAGGTGATTTCCAGCGCATTTCACACATCGCGGTTCTGTTTTGCAGTACATTTGCGTATGGCAACGTTTGCACTGCGGAATCATCCTTAAATTTCTACGCATGGGCTCGATTTTGACCGCGATATTTAGTATAGCTCTAATTCGGTAGATATCGTCGATATTATCCGACTTATCAAAGGTAAGCATAAAAAGCAGAAGTCCGCGCCTTATCAAGACGTCTTTATCTATTTCCGTTTGTTGCTTCTGCTTCTTGATAATATTAACGGCATCAAGAATTTTAAAACCTTTGGCTTGAAGGTCAGTCATAACCTCTTCTTTGGTGCATGAGGGGTGGAGTCCCCTTGCATCGACACGATGTGGCCTCTCTGACTTGATTTCGAAAGTATACCACTGAATCTTTTCGGTATTTAGCTTTTGGGACACAGCTCGGTAATCATTGTTGTCGTCGATGTTGATTTTCTACGCGTTATCCCTCAAAGATATAACCTTATACTTGGATGTTATTATTCCTTTAAGGAGGCTTTGCAACTTATTGTATTCCGTTATCCCGACGATGTTTATTGGTGGGGGTGGTCGAAATTGCGCTCGAAGTTGCTTTTCTTGCGGTTCTTAGTCATTTTCTTCTTTCACGGGCTCGACTTCTGGCGATGAACCGGCTCTTCGTTTCTTACTAGGTCTTTTTTTGGGACCCGATACGTTTCGCATGCTAGCTCTTCTTCGTCTGTGTGATATCCCAGACTAGCTAAGCGTGCTGGAGTACATTCACGTTCTCTCTCGAAATGCGTGTTCTTTAGGACCTTATTTTCTTCTTTTAATAAGTCTATCTCTTTCTTAAGATCTTGATAAAGTAGATCCATTTCGTTGAGCTTGATTCGGAGTGTTTTATTTTCTTCCTCAAGACTTTTGTATTTCGCTGAGTCCTGAATTTCGCGCGCTTGCGCTTCCGGAGGACTTCTTTTCCCGGAGTTATGCGATCTTGGTGGAGAAGATTGACATACCCTTGCACTTTTTAAGAAGAGATTTATTAATAACTGGCTCTCACCAGAATCCGTAGAGCCGACCTCCGAAGAGGGTGGATATTCCAGCGAAACTGGGCTGCCACCTGGGGTAATCAATCGTTTTGTTTTGTTCATTGCATTTTGTGTATACACTACGCTCGGTTTACGGAGGGTGGATTTTAGTCGCCTCTTACGACAGGCATGCCTACCTCGGGTATATTCTAACCCCTACCCGAAGGGGGTGCCAAATAGTTTTTTTGTTCATGAAAATAAAAATAAAAAGAAGAGGGTTTCGTGTATAATATTTAAAATAGTGCAGTGCAATAAACATTTACATACATTACATACATTTAGGTTTTTTACTTTTTTTTTGTGATTTATTTTTACGTTAAAAGAGATTAGGCCTTCTGGGGGACTCTTAAAAAAGACAGATTTAATTTAATTTAGATTTAGTTTAATTTTTTAAGATTTAGTTTACGGCCTACATGTTTCTGTTCATGAAATCTTAATAAACGGTTGGTAGCCCTACCGACATTTGTGAAAGAATTATGGCAATTTATAATGCTCACTACGGCAGCAGTGTGAGAGCTTTAAAATGGAGATAGCTTATTGAAATCCATAAAAGTAAGGGTGAAAGGCAAATATCCTATCTTCCCTGTACTAGAAATATAAATTGAACAGAATATAGCACGCGGTTCCCACGGCTCGATATTTACAAAGGAACATGGCTCTCCTTTGATCGAAAAACTGTCAACCAAATCGATCACATTGCGATCGACGCAAGTCACTCTTCCAGTATTCTGGGTGTCCGGACTTTCCGAGGAGCCAACGAGGACTCGGATCACTACCTAGTTGTAGCCAAGGTACGGATGCGGATATCCACAACGGAGAGAAATCAACGAAATACTGTGAGGAAATTTGACGTCGAAAAGCTACAATCGCAAGAGACCGCCAGAGCCCTTGCCGATCGAGTTTCTCTTAATCTTAATCTAAGTCCTATGCCGCCAGCAGCAAATGCAGAAGACCAGTGGCAGCGTTGCCAACAAGCCATCAGAGATGCCGCCTCTGATGTACTGGGTTTCTCTCGCCCACCACAACGAAACCCCTGGTTTGATGAGGAATGCCGGCAAGCACATGCAGCTTAACAAGAGGCGTACAAAGCGGCGCTGCATAGAAGGACTAGAGCTGCCTACGAGCTCTACCTGCGCAGGAGAAAAGAGGAACATCGACTTCTCAGAAAGAAGAAAAAAGAGCATGCTCGATCGAGGAAATTGAGAAACTTTATTGCAGGAATAATGTTCAAAAATTTTACCAAAGGGTAAAAAGAACATGCCAGGGTTTCAAAGCCAGAACAGAAGCCTGCAGGGACGAAAATGGCAACATAGTAATAGAATCGCAGTCGGTGCTGAGGATATGGAAGGAACACTTCTGCAGATTGTCAGGCAGAATGAGCCGTTCAACAGTGACGATATCAATCAAGATTCCCGTCAACCCGATCTGAATGAAGTGAGAATAGCGATATCTATACTCAAATCCAACAAAGCTGCTGGAGCCGACGGCCTTGTCGCTGAACTTTTCAAGGCAGGAGGAGATGAGTTGGTAAGGAGCATGCACCAGTTCATCTGTAAAATCTGGTCGGACGAAAGTATGCCCGATGAGTGGAACCTCAGCATCGTTTGCCCGATCCTGACGAAAGGAGACCCTCTGAACTGCGCCAATTACGGAGGTATAAGACTCCTCAACATCGCATATAAGATCCTGTCTGCCGTATTATGTGAACGCCTAAGACCGATCGTCAACAACCTGATAGGTCCTTATCGGTGCAGTTTCAGGCCGGGAAAGTCCACCATTGACCAAATATTCACACTACGGCAGATCTTGGAAAAAACCCATGAATATAAAATCGATATGCACTACCTTTTCATCGATTTCAAAGTTACCTATGACAGCGTGTATAGAGACGAGGTATACAGAGCCATGTCTAGTCTTGGCATCCCTGCCAAGCTCGTCCGTTTGTGCGGAATGACGATGGAGAACTCTCGCTGCTCCATCAAAGTCGGTAAGAACATCATCGAACCATTCGATGTCAGGAAAGGTCTTAGACAAGGTGACGCGCTATCATGCGATCTCTTTAACATAGTACTTGAGAGAATTGTACGACACTCACAAGCCAACACCGGAGGTACAATCTTTTACAAGTCTGTACAACTACTCGCTTATGCCGATGACATTGACATATTCGGAAGAACTCAGCGGGCCGACAATGGAGCATTTACGAGTATTGAGATCGAGGCGTTATGAATATCGTTGGATAAGTTAAGTCTACATCGAAAACATATCCAACATTGGAGTTTTTTAAATTGGCGATATATTCATTTTTATAGATCTGTGGATCTTCCCATGTGAAATTACTGTGAGGGAGATTACGTGACATTGCCCAACCGTACAAGTTATTAGCATCGAAATACATTAGATATTTACTTAATTTATTTGGGTCATAGCTTGCAATGTATTTATTGTTTGCTTGCGCATGTCTATGACTACATTGACAAAGGCCTCCTCTTATACCATTTTTAAAGAAATTATACATATCTATGTCGGTCAAAAGTTCCAAGTCAATTTTGGTGATTTTAAGCATAGCATCCCAGGATAAGCCTGGAGCAGTGTAATAATGACACGGATCTAGTTGATAAATCAAAATACAGACTTTGCGGAAATTTCCAAAAATGTCTGCTAACAATAAGACATCGCTCTGTAGATATAATATCAAATAATATTTTAAGGTGTTACATTTGAAGTGATTCGACATTTTGATGGCATGATTACAATCTTCTTCCAGACATTCTTTTTCCGTGATTTTATTATAGAATTTGTCGACTGTTGGAAGAAAGCATTTGTATGGAAATACTCCCTTCCTAATCATTAGTTCAAACGAATTATCATTTTAGAAAAATTCTTTCGTAATAATCATGTCATCAATGGATAAATTATTTGTAAGCGACTCAACGCTTGCTTGAAGAAATCTATTTGAGTCTAAAAATCTCATTTCAAATGTATTATGATGATCTAATTCTACACGGAAAGACAATGAAATATACTTTTCCTTGTTCAAAGGAATTATGGTTATGTCACCATTCATCTGAGCAAGATTCTTGACAAATAAATGACAATCATAGCCCGAAAAGTTGTGTAAGAATATTGGGAAAAATTTGGGAATGTGAAATTCAAGATTGCATTGTGAGTGTGCAGGCCCTCTATATGTTAGTTAGTTAGTTAGTTAGTTTCAGTTTATTTAGCTATGTTAGAGAGCCATTTTTGGGTACACTAATAGGTACATACAAATTTAAATAGTGAACAATTTTTTTTTTTTACGGGTCTATACATTCTACTTATACAATATTTCTTTTTGTGTAGTCAGATATTAGTCTTTTAAATTCGTTAATGTTATTTGATTGTTTTATGTTGGTTGGTAGGTTATCGCTGTCCTCTCGTTGTAGCAGCTCGTTGAATGTACAGCTCTTCTCTATTTCGTAGGATGTAAGGTAACTGATTGTTCGTCTATGCTCTTTCACTTAAGTATTGTGGACACATAGTGTTTTTAATTTTGAAAATTAGTGTCACTGTGGCCACAAATAAACGTTGATTTATACTGAGCCACCTCAAAGTATCTAACATGTCATATCTATCCAATTTTAAAATGGTACGCATTGCTTTGTTTTGCAAAATTTGCATTGTCGTTTTTTGGGACAAATTACAAAAGTATAGTACACTAGAATGGTATTCAAAATGGGGCTTAATGTTGACGTTATGCACTTTAATTGCATTGGACATAGATATGTCTTTTATTATTTTTCTGAATATTCCTAATTTAGAAGACACTTTTTTGCACAGGCAGTTTATATGTTCGTTTAAATGAAGTTTGTTATCTAACACAACACCGAGGTATTTGACATAAGACACATTTTCAATCGGACTATATTCTACGTAGATATTTACATGTGGTGGTAACGAGACGATGTTTAACAACCTGCACTTTGATTTATCCATATTGAGGATTAGACGATTCACATTTAGCCACTTACATATTGCACTTAAATCTTTGTTTATATTTTCAACGCAAATCTCTATTTTGCTACCAGAGATGTATAGTAACGCGTCGTCCGCAAAGAGGATCAGTTTGTAATATTGCACTACTTATTCCATATCATTTATAAATACTAGAAGTAGTAGAACGCCGAGTATGGTACCTTGAGGGATCCCCGTAGTAGTACTTAAAGGCGAAGATATATTTTCACTCACGATAGTACGTTGTGTTCGACCTTCAAGGAAAGATCTGAACCAGCTTAATTCGGATGATCTCACCCCATACTTAATAAGCTTTTTTAATAATATCCCATGGTCTCAAAGGCGCGTTTCAGATCTAAGAAAACGGCTATAATAACTTTTCCCTGGTCAATGTCACATTTCCATTCGCCTACCACGTAATTTATGCAGGTTTCACCCTGAATCCCGATTAGTGACTACTAAGAATATTGCAATTCTCGAGATGTTCCCGGAACTGTATTGACACTACTTTCTCAAGTACTTTTCCATAAATTGGTAACATATTTATAGGACGATAGTCTTTTCAGGTCTTAGCATCAGGAATTTGTTGATGGGCACCACGAGGGATTGCTTCCAAGACTGGGGGAAGATCCCCACAGCTAAGAATGCATTTGCGAGTCTTAAAAAGATTGGCCCAATTTCAGTAATCTCGTCCTTGAACATTCTGACATTCATATAGTTGAAGTATTTTTTTTGATTTATATCATTTATTGCACTTAAAAGATGTTCGGAGGTAACTTGACGAAACTTAAAATGTATATTGCACTCATTTATTAAACACGTATATTCGGGGAACACAACGGAATTTGTTAACACTACTATACTTTGGACAACAAATTTATTTAATTCGTCAGATAATATTGCACTGTCGTTTACTTTATTGTCACTTTCCAATTGTACCTCTGTTACGGTGTCTACTTGCCTTAAAAGGACGTACCTTTTTAGCTGTCTCCACATATCCTTTCAAGAGTTTGCATTTTCTATTTTCCTTTTTATAAATGAGGATTTGGCGAATATCAGATCTTGTTTATAACCGTTCCTACAAAGCCCATACACTTCCCAATCGTTTGCGTTGTTCGTTAAAACCGCTCTTCTATACACGTTTATTTTTTTAATCTTCTTCCGTCGAAGCTCAAAGTTAAACCATCCCGCGTTTTCGTATGGAACTAACTTCCTTACGACCATAGGTGTAACTGCACTTTTAAACTCGGAGGCAAAGAGTTCACTCAACGAATGCACATTATACGATAGCTCCTGATTGAAGTTCGTGAATAACGAGCTTAAGCTAAGGTTCAATAAAAACTGATTTCGGTTATAATTTGCAATATTTTATAAGTTTTTTGTTAACATAATCAATAAGAGTTCTTGAGTTGGAAGTGATTCTTGATGGTTCATTAATAAGCATTGGTAGATTATTGTCATTAAGTATTTCCGCAATGCGACGTCGATACGTATCTTGATAGTCAAACCAATTTATATTTATGACAGCCACTAACACAAAATTGTTATGGCAGAGGTGTAAGAAATCAATCCACTGTTCAAATTGAATACAAAACTCTCTTTTTGTGGATAGGTGAGACCTATATATTGCACTAAGATCTATCACAGCGTTGTTATTATATTGTAATTTAATTATTAGACACCAACATTTCATCTGGACAACAAATTGTTTAACAATGGAACATTTAAAATTATTTTTTACGAAATATGCTATACCACCCGTATGACTAGATTCCTTTAAACAGTTGACTAGAGAGTATCCTTCCAAATGAAGATTATTTATATCATGATAGGACGTTACATGGGTTTCTCTTAGAATAAATATATCTATATCTTCGGCCTCGACAATAGATTGCACTTCTGCAAAGTTGTTAGATAATCCTTGAATGTTCAAGAAAACACATCTCATGCAATCTAATTGTTAATCATAATCAGCGCGTTCCTCCGCTTATTTGATCTTTTTTACAAAAATTGGACAGCTAGGATCATTAGCGCTATGGTTTACACTTATTTCTACATTTAAGTGCTCTTTAGCCACGCAGCAATTAACACATTTTTTAATATCACTGGTGCAAACCGTTATGTCATGATTTCCAGCACACTTTGCACGCGTTTTTTGTTTTTTACAGTTTTTTGCTAAATGGTGAAAGCCACAATAGTTAACACGCTTTAGAATTCCAAAATGTGTGTATACTCGGCACCTGTCCCGTCCAATACTAATTTGACTACGTTCTAACAATTTACTATAGGCAACACTGTCAAGTTCAATTATTGCATTGTAGCACTTTATTTTAGGAGACAAAGATATGTTTACACATTTGATTTCACAACCCTCATCCAGATGATGTTGACAACTAAGAGATCGAACTAGATCGCTTTCATTAATCCTCTCACTCATTCCCACAATAAGCATTCCCGGTTTTCTGTGCACGGGTATTTTAACTTCGTAGTTGCTGCTCATTCTGGTTTTCATTTCAGATTCTATTTTCTTTTTAGAGTTTTCGTCGGCGTTTATTAACACGGCCCCGTTTTGGACATTTTTAACTTTGTTAATTTTAAGACCCATAACTGCCGGACTTATAACACTACGAATGTCCTCGACTATCTTTCCATTGTTTTGGTTTGCCCTTGGCTTAATGACAATGCATTCACTTTTGTTTAGCATGAGAAGCACTTTGACTTTTTTGGCTACATAAGGAATTATTTAGTGATCCAAGTAACTCCTTGATGTCTTTGCTTGCTTCTGAAATTTCCACCAATTTGTCGCTAATAATCTTTATTACATTTTGACAATCCAGGCACATGAATATGATACGAGCGTTTGTTGACACAAGAGTAACATCATATGTATTAACCAAACCACCGCATTTCATATGATAACGTTTACCACACATACCACTGCACAGTATAGAACTTTCTTTTCTGAGAATTTTCTTCTTTGCACAGTTAGCCTCTCCACACACTGATTCCATATTTCACTCGAAGACTAAACCGTTGACTTACAGAATTGTATCACATTAAATTATTTAAAATTATGTATTAATTTTAACACGAATTTAGACAAATTTAACTGCAAAGGCAAGTATCGCACGTTAAGTTTCGAACTATCAAGCTATTGTATTTGTCTTTTAATCCTTACTCGGATTTCAAATCACTTTATAGGAGCGAACTTAAACGAACTTAAGTATTTAAACATTACACAAAAAAAAAAAAAAAAATGCGCCAGTGAAATGACAATGATCCCTAACCCTCAATTCTTTTTCATTCAACTTTTCCTTACAAATAGAACAATTAGGAGCTGTTTCTTGAATGTAGGATTCCAGTTGGGTCAGGGCATTTATCGGTTTCGGCTTCAGTAAGACTTCTCTGTAGAGCTGGGTCAAATCATCCACCAAGGTAGTTAAAAGATCCTCTGGTGAATTTTCTCCTGAGAAAAAAATAAAAAAGATAAAAAAAATAAATAATTAGCACATCTATGAATTTAATATATTTGTTTTAGTATTAATTACCGAAAAATGTTCTGTGTTTATTGCACTGCTCATCGAATGAACTTTTGATTAAATATGAGCCGGCACATGGTTTGTGTTGTTGCACATCTGTTGTTGATGAAATCTCAGGATTTGCTGTGCAATGTTTTATTGGCTCCAGTATCGACTCAAAATCAGCGTACACAACAAAGGGAACCTGCTGCAACCGTTCATATTTCTCAAATTTGACGAACTTTTTGTCTTCCTCTGGCATTAATGTAACTAATCTGCAGCATTCTGGCTTATGATTTTCCAGTTTACTCACACTTGAAAATCGCTGCAAACAGCCGTTACATAGATTTTTTTTTTTTTTTTTTTGTGGGTAGGTAAAAATCTTCATGAGACACTATGAGACCGTGTACTCATAGTAGTGTCAGATTTCTACTGACTAAAAACACCCTTCCCTTCGTTTTGTTTACTACGACTAAGTTAGACCTTATAAAGTAGTTTAAGCTTCAGAAGAGAATATTCGCGTGAGGCAGGTAGATTTTCAATAAAAGCACCTGCTGAAACCGTCATGACATGCGGCTTTTTGTCTTATTGCGCTAATTCGAACGGTTTCGTTCTTTGAAGTCGGCGCGTAAGATTTGTCACATCCAAAGTTTGGAGTATGGCACAGTTGCAATGGCCATGAAGACGAATACGAAGCTTGCGAGCGAAGTTTTTTATTTCGTCCTCGGTAGCTATCCCTAGGTCTCTGTGGATATCATTGTTTCTGATATACCAGGGAGCGTTCACGATTATTCTTATAATTTTATTTTGGAGTGATTGTATGAGATTCCTATTGCTTGGTTTGATACAACCCCAGAGTTGTATACCGCACGTCCACACGGGTTTAAGCACTTACTTATATAGAAGCAGTTTGTTATATACGCTTAGTTTGGAATATCTTCCAATTAGCCAATACATTTCTCTAAGTCGATTTTCGACTTCGTCACGTTTCTTTTTAACGTGAGGTTTCCATTTAAGTTTCGCGTCTAGTGTCATTCCCAGATATTTAGCTTCGTTTGCATGCGGTATTTGTACCGAGTTAATGAAAACGGGAAGGTTGATTATTTTCTTGTAAGTGAAGTTAACATGCGTCGATTTGGTCTCGTTAAGAATAATGCGCCAAGTTTTTGTCCACTCACAGATTTTATCCAAGGCTCGTTGGAGTTTTGTGGTTGCTGACTCGATTGAACTTTCCGTTGCCAGAATAGCCGTATCGTCCGCGAACGTAGCTACAATAGTGCCTCCAGTTTGTGGTATGTCCCGAGTGTACAGCAAGAATAAGATAGGCCCAAGGACACTTCATTGCGGAACTCCGGCGGCGATTTCTTTAAAATCAGAATATTCAGTTCCGTGCTTGACATGAAAAAGTCTGTTTTTAAGGCATGATTCTAAGATGTTATGAAGTTGCTCCGGAAGGATTCGTCTTAGCTTATAATTCAATCCATCGTGCCAAACCCTCTCGAAGGCTTGAGATACGTCAAGAAAAGCGTAAGAACAAATCTTTTTCTCCTCAAGGGCTTTTTCAATTTCGTCGGTTATTCTATAAACCTGGTCAATTGTGGAATGCTTGATTCTGAACCCGAATTGGTGGTCAGGTATTAGGCGTCTCTCTTCAATGACCGGAAGAATCCGTTTCAGTAGGAGTTTTTCAAATACCTTCGATATTATTGGTAGTAGCGATATCGGTCTGTACGATTTTTTGTCATTTGGAGATTTCCCCGGTTTCGGAACCATTATGACTTCTGCGACTTTCCATTGATTTGGAACGTATAATAATCTAATGGAAGCATTTATTAAATAAAGCAATTTTAATAGTGCCTTTTTTGGTAATTCCTTGAGGATTTGTCCGGTTATTAAATCATAGCCAGGAGCTTTATTATTTTTCAGGTTTTTTATTGCCTGGCAAAGTTCTATAAGTGACACACTTTTTATTCTAAGGTTGTCAGATGTCGTAGTCGTACCGGTAAAATCGTCTACCAATGTTTCTCCATCAAATGGCTTAAAAGTCTCTTCTAAGTGCTCGGCAAATAGATCCGCTTTTTCTTTGTCACCTTTTGCCCATTCGTCGTTGTTTTTTCTCCGTTACATAGATGCATTTGGGCTTCGTCCTTTGTTACTTGACTTCTTATTGATGTGTAAATAATGGGTTCTTCCATCGCTGTTTTCGCAATATAGCAAATTTATACGGGTCCTTTTCTCCGCAGCAGTATGATAGAATGGACCAATGATTTTAAAACTGGGGCTTAATTCATATCCGAACACGTTCACACTAATCGGATTGTTATTTTCAAAAATTTTCACATCTTTAACAGTTGTAGGGAATTCCAAATCAGTAAAGTTTATAGATCTGTCACTCACCACAATTGTTTCACTATTTATATCACTGATATTATATGCAGATGATCTTTCATAATGAGATGTAACTTTTTCATCCAAAGCCAAAATAATGGCCCATTTGAAGCCGTATTCATCTATATTTTGCATATTAATACATGCCTTCTTATTGTTGATACCAGATGGAAATTCGAAATATGAAGAGCCTCGAAGAGGTTGATACTTATTAATGTTAATTTCAATCCTTAAAAATCAAATTAGTGTCCAACCACTGTCTTTCTCTTGAAACTCTTCCAATTTCACTTTATAGTTTCAGCCATTGTCTTTAATAATGTTGGCAAATCATCTACATCCAAAATTGCGCTGGTCTTTGTTTGCATACTTTTAACATTGATGATCATGTTGTCGTCATCATTGTCATCGATGTTTTTTACAAACTCGCAAAACAATTTCAGATTGAATTTAAGACCCTTTAACACATTGAGTTCACTTTGAATCAATTCGGTAATCACTGGTAAATTTTGTTCAAATAAAATGTTTACATCCGGAATTGATTCGTCATTGTTTTTAACAAAATAGCTTTTCAACCTATTGTTGAATGCGCTATTAATATAGGACACATTGTCTTTAAGCACACGTTTTAATTTTTCATTGTGGCTATTTTTCCGCTCATGTTGTTTTTTGTATGTCCTCTCGCACACCAAACACCGTTTAAAAACGGTTGGTTTTTTTTTTAACCACTTGCACTTGGATGGAGGGATTCGGAGAAAATACTCTCTTTTCAGCTTCTTATGACGTTGTTGGCAATAAAGAAGAGGTAATTCGATGTTTAACTCTTTTATGGTGATTTAACTTATCTCTTCTTGAGAATACAGCTCCACATTGATCACACTTTAAATTCTGTTCTTCCGCACAATGAATTGAGTTTGTGTGCCTTACCAAAGACCACTTTTCACTGAACGTTACTTCACAAATTTCACAGCGATACATTTTTTCTTTTTTTGCTTTTAGTTGTGTCTTCACGGAAATTCGGTTAATAACTGTGGTGGATGGCGCAAATGCACGCTCCTTTATACATGGCATCCCCACTCCAATTTCAGAAACATTAACTCTCTCTCTCTCCTCCTCTTTTTCTCCCTCTCTCTCTCCTCTCTTTCTCTCCCCTCTTTCTCTCCTCACCCTCTCTCCCCTCTCTCTCATACGCACATTCAACTGGTTTCCAATACGTCATCCCCACTCCAATTTCAGAAACATCCAGCCTGTTTCCAAGAAATTCCACTCTCGTACACACATTCAGTTGTTTCCAAGAAATCATTTATCTGATTCCCTCCACCAATTTCATAAACATGCAGCCGTTTATATTGATGACTCATACTTTTTTCAGGAACTCATGGTGAAATTCCAAACCCCACATCCGGGTGTTTCCAACACAATTCATAGACATGATTGAACGTGTTAACATTTCCTCTGTATAGAATCCAAAACTCAATTCCAGGATCGATTGGTTCTCCCCAATCAAACTTTTGCTGATTCACTCCTCCAATTTAATAATCATGCAGCCGTTTATATTGATGACTCATACTTTTTCCATGAAATCATTGTGAAATTCCAAACCGAACATCTGGCTATTCATAGACATGATTGAACGTTCGAAACTCAATTCCTGGAATCAGCCAAACCCCCTCTCCCCTCTCCCTGTCACCCTCCCTAAACGAAAAAAAACACACACTGATCAATATAAAAAAAAAATAAAAAATCTCCTAGGCAATCATGTACCCCCATCTATAATAATCTACTCTAAGCAATCATAACCCATGTATGGAACCCAATACCCATTTCACCAATCAATCAATCTATGCTCCACCCCCACACACACGCAGATCAATAGAAAAAAAATCCCCCTTATCTTTACCGAATAGCAAACAGATCAATTTGACTCATATAGTCCAGATTTGTTTTCCCTTATGTCATCCTCTTTACTCATATTATACTTTTTACGGAACAGCAACAGATGAACATTTGTAGTGCACAGCATTTGCCATGGAATAAACACTTACTAACTCAGGGTCAGCATTCAAGGATAAACACACGGCTATGAATCAGCCTGACTCGTAGCCCAGAACTCTTCTCAAATTCTTATACTTGTTCATAATTCCTCTATAGAATCCGAAACGCAATTCCCGGAATTACCCAAACCCCCCCTCTCCCCTCTCCCTCTGCCCTCCCTAAACGAAAAAAGACACACATTGATCAATAGAAATAAAAAATCTCCTAAGCAATCATATACCCTCATCTATATAATTTTCCAATTTCCCGAATCAATCCTATCTAAGCTCCACCCCTCGATGATGTCACAAACAGAGATTTAAATTACTCTCTAAGCAATAGAATCTAAATACCTCGCCCCCATGCATCAAATATGAAACAGATCAACAGCAATAAAAACTCTCCCCTAAACGGTCATAACCCACATATGGAATCCGCAATTCCCCAATCAAATCAAATATGATAACCTCGCTCTCTACACACACTTAATGCCTCACTCCCGGACTCTGATCTAACATCTCAACCAACTTCCTGGAATCTGATGATTCCCCCACAGCCCAAACTATCAAATATGAAATATGACCCTTCGTTCCCAAATTCAGATTTTAGTCCAAAGACAAAAAATTAAAAAACCTGAAACCTCGCTCCCATAATGATTCCCCCAGCTAAACACTAACAAATATGAAATATGACCCCTCGCTCCAAATTCAGATCGCAGACCAAAAGCAAAAAATAAACAAACATGAAATATGACACCTCTCGCCCCAAATTCAGATCTCAATCCAAAAGCTAAAATAAACAAACGTGAAATTTGACACCTCACCTAACAGGCCGCAAGCCAAATCTTCCAACTCACTCTAACACACGTTTCCCTATGGGACTGGCCCAGAACCGTTCTAAACCGTCTCCTTAGCACATTTGGTAAAATATATGCACATATGTGTTGTGCTAAACACTTCTATCGCTTCACTTCTTGTGAAGTTATATCATTCACTATCAATTCACGGTGGTAACCAGCTAGTAATACGATTAACTCGGTGCGAAATCTTTATCCCGCGAATCATGACCTTAGTCAAGAAACACATTCGCTTATGTAAAACTTGTACTATCCACAAAAAAGAAGTTAAGACTCAAATAATGGGGGCCCTACCGGTTGAAAGAACTGTAATTTCTCTACCATTCGCTCATACAGGACTCGATGTTGCTGGTCCTTTTGCTATAAAGAATTTCACTGGGAGAGGCTGTAGAGTATCTAAAAGATATGCTTGTGTCGTCGTGTGTTTTGCTACAAAAGCGATACACCTTGAGCCGACTGAAGCATTCATTGCTGCATTGAACAGGTTTGTTGCCAGGCGTGGCACAGTGGTCAAAAACAGCATTCCACCTGGACAAAATTATTTTTTGATTCTAACTTGTTGAGAGGTACTTATTGAAGATTAAATAAGCAAAAAAAAGTATTATCTAATCATAAGGCTTGTTTAGGAACAAAAGGGATAGAAAATACATAAAAAACTTAATTTTCACGAAAAATTGTATTTATAATTTACTTTTGCGAAATAAAGTAATGCTTTTATTCAATAAAGAAATCAAAAAAAGAAAAAAAAAAGATTTAGGATTATAATTATTCAACAAAAACAATATTTTTTTTTTTTACGCTGGGAGGTGGTAATCTTCGAAAGACGAAACTGAGCCCGTACTCAGTAACAGATTTTTACCCACTAACCCCTTCTCCCTTCTTCCCGTTTCCCAAGCGGTAACACCATCTTGGCTTTTCATCGCAGGGCGGGGAGGAACCAGCCTAATTGCGATCTAGTCACTTGGACTAATAAGCAATTTTTTCATGACATCTACGTCTTTGAATGAGATCCACCATCTGGTGTATCTTTTTTTCTTCGGTTGTGCTATGTTATGCATCTACCTATATATACTTTTTTTTGTTATACTTCGAAGTTAAGTTAAATCGAGAGGTTTTATTCTTTTGAGCCTCCGTAATTGATTTTCATTATTCAAAAGTTTTCTCGCGTCTAAGTTTATATGCTCTTCTAGCTTTTTTTTGTGTTTTTTTTTGCATGTTTAAGAATTTCCGAACTTACACTTTCTATCTTCAAATCTCGATGAAGATCCGTGTTCCTTATGAACCAAGGTGCATTTACTATATTTCTAAGCACCTTATTCTGGAATCGTTGTATTATGTCTACGTTTGTCTTTTTGGCACAACCCCATAGTTGGATTCCATATGTCCATGTTGGTTTCAGAATTTGATTGTATATTAGCACTTTATTTCCAATTGATACGGTTGAGTTTCTTCCTATCCGCCAGTGCAATTTTCTATATTTCATCTCTAACTCTTCTTTTTTCTTTTTTATGTGCTCTTTCCATCGCAGCTTAGCATCTAGTGTCATACCTAAATATTTCGCTGTATTAGCGTATGGAACTATTTTTTCGTTTATAATGATTGGTATATGTTGAACCTTTTTATTAGTAAAATCAATATGGACTGACTTGGACTCATTCAATTTGATTCTCCACTTTTTTTTTGTCCATTCACAGATTTTGTTTATGCCTATTTGAAGTTTTTCTGTGGATTCTTCTCCCTTCGGCTAGTATTGCCGTATCATCTGCAAATGTTGCCATAGTATGGTTTTCTAGTTCCGGAATATCCCTAGTATATAATAGGTATAATATAGGGCCCAGTACACTACCTTGCTACGCCTGCCTTTATTTCTCTTAGTTTTGAATAAGTATTCTGTTGTTTTATTCTAAAATGTCTTCCATCTAGATAAGATTTAAGAATGGAAGCATACTGATTTGGCAGCATACATCTCAGTTTATAGGTAAGTGTGGCCTGCGCCACATCCAAGACCACAGCCGAACAGACCTTCCTTTCTTCTAATGCTTCTTCGATCTTATCCGTAATTCAGCGTACCTGTTGTATCGTAGAGTGCTGCCTTCGAAAATCAAATTAATGGTTCGGAATCAGCTTTTTGTTTTCAATTATTTTATTTAAACGTTTAGCGAGCACTTTCTCAAACACTTTTGAAAACAAAAACAAGATAAACAATTTTTAGTGTGAGCTAGTTATAATGCTTAACAACAAGCAATCAGCCTTAGAATCATCATCTTTATCCTCGTTTTCACCTTCGTTTTCCTGATCATGCATATCTTCAGGAATTAAAAGGAATTAAAAGGAATTCAGGAACATCTGAAGATAAAGCAGACACCTCCTTTCTGGGTGTTTCTCGGTAGAAGCTCACCACAGCATCTGACGAAATAACCAGCATATGCAGCAAATCTTGCATAGTACTTACCCTGCTTATTTGCAAGTATTGTGCTCAAAATATATTTACAATCCTTATTTCTAGCTTCTTGTGATTCCCCGTTAATTGTCCAATCGGAAATATTGAGTTTTGCACAACGCCAGGCCCGTGAATTAATATTTTGTGCACAGTCACAGGCATGTAATACCATGGGTAGAGTTTAACAAAAAGTAACTCTGCAGTTTTTGTACAAAAGCATCTAAACTTCTCAACATCAATTGTAAGACCACTGGAAATCGTTTGCAAAATTGTCGAAACAGTCGATAGAAGCTCAGGATTCAACCCCGTGATCGATGCTGACTCTAAAGTATTTTTAAAAAATATCAAATAGTTATTTTTTTGGAAATCCACCTACTGTCTGAAAAAGCATTATAACTTCGTCGTCCGCAGAAAAAAGCAAAAGATCTTTCGTAGTCGATTAGCTTATAAGTCAAGCTAAACAAAAACACCAAACCCAAATGGACAACACTGGACGATCAGACTGGCGCTCTACCAAACTGGAACCTTTTGTTTTTGGTTTCTTAAAAATCAAAGAGCTAATTAAAATACTTCTCAACGAATAGTAAAACAAATAATTTTCAAAATATTGTTTCAACTATATATAACACTAACCTTCAGTAAAAACCTCCATTATTTAATTTAAATTTAATCACTTCACTTAAGTTAGTAGATGTGCTTACTTTGACGGCAGGGTTTTGTTTACATTTTTCCTCGTTTTAAGGTATATCAAAGTTGTCACTTTAAACTCGGGTCGCGCTGTTATTTTATCAAGAATGTTAAAAATTTTCTTAGCCATGATGCATTGGCTATTTTGCAACCTATATGTGAGATTTTCAATTAAATTCGGAACTCAACGTCTTTTGAAATTTGTCCACTTAGATCAACTTTTTTGACCACAGTGTGGGTTGTCCACCTGCATTTACTCGGATAATAGTACTAATTTGGTGGGGGCAAGTAAGATCATTGCCAAAAAATTTAAAGTCTTCCTTCAACAGTTTTCCTCAGACATTGAAGAAAAGTATAAAAATCGTAACCTGCAGTGGAAATTTATTCCACCTGCTCCAGCATTTATTTGGAGCATTCCCTCCAAAAACAAATGGATCCCAATAGTTTTAAGTTTTCTTGAAATTACAATGTATTTCAAACTCACATGTCTTAGGTTTACGACAGTCCGTTTGTAGGAGTATACGTATCTTTCACTTTTGCACCGGTTGCTGCAAGGCGGCCGGCAATGTTCATGTAAAAAGCATCTAATTCTTTAGTTCGATTTTAATCGATAAGTTTCAAATAGTTCTAATGTTTTATGTAAGTGGTCGCTGCTTGTTACAGTTCAAAGCCGACTGCCAACCTACCTATTTCCTATTTCTACAAACAAAAGTTGTTCTCTTCTATCCATCACCCTCCACGAGGTAAGTCGTCGAGCTCGTGTAATAAAGACCAGAAAACTAACTCCGTCTTTTTTTATTTCTCCCATACAACTCCTCCACGAGGAATACTATTCCTAACCAGCGTCTATCCCAGAGTCTCCTCGAGAGCACCCGCACATCGCAATTTAACAGTCTGCAGAAGTATTCCTTCTAGTGGGCGCCGTGGCGTAAGTGGTTAGTGTGTCGGATCACTACGCATGAGGTTCCAAGTTCGAATCCCACAAAACACCAAAAAGTTTTTTCACGGTCCTACCTCTCGCGAGCGTCTGACAAACATCCAAGAGTATTGTTGTCACGAAAAAGCTTCTCAAATCGCCGTTCGGAGTCGGCATTAAACTGTAGGTCACTTCCATTCGTGTGAAAAATATAACGCACACAACATGAGTGGTTGCGAGAAGCTAGGCCCTGGCACTTTAAAGAGCTGTTGCGCCAGAAGTATTCCTTCCATATCCTCAGCACCGACTGCGATTCTACTACTATATTGCCATTTGCTTCGAGCATTTCGGTGTCTATGTCATTCGTTTTCCAGCCCAGCTTTTGTACTTTTGGTGGAAGTTTGCGGTGTTGTAATCGGTGTTGCTCTTCCGTTTCGAAAATGATGGTCTGGTGGTCGTTGTTGGTGTACAGGTCTGAGACTTGCCATTTCATCCTCCTTGGTATGGCTCTGCTGGCGAATGTCAGGTTGATAAAGAAGCGCGTTCTGCTGTTGTCGAATGTGTGCTTGTTGTCTCGGTTTAGTGGCACTAGATCGAGGCTAGCAAATGCTTCTAGCAGTGCTTCGCCTCTTCTATTTGTCATGGTGCTTTCCACTCGACTGCCCATGCATTAAAGTCACCGGCTACAATGGTTGGTGTTTTAACTCCGACTTCGGCTACAAGTATATCCGGCATCTGTTCGTATTCTTCCATACTCAGGCTCGGTGGTGGTAGCAGCTGAAGAAGTGGATTCCTTTTATTTTGGCGTATATGAAGTTCTGTCGGTGCCAGGCGCCCTTTCAAAGGGGTAGCCTCCGCATGTCCATATCGCTGCCTTATTATTTCCATCTTCCACCTATCTTCCATTATCGCATCGGGTTTTATGTTGTTCGTAGATGATAATTGTGTGTGATTGTGTGTGTGTTTGGTGTATGTTGGTGTTAATGAAAAAAGAATGATATGTATTCCTATGTTTAATTAATTTGTGTTTAAGTGTGTGTATGATATTTTAGATGTAATTATAAATGTGTTTTGTAATTAACAATGTCTAGTTTCAATTTACGTTACGTGTGACAAATGGCAAAAATGATTTTACTGTGTGTACTGTGTATTTAATTTATGTTGTAGGTCTTGACTCGCCGCTGGCTCAGAAACTAATGCCGAGAGAGCATATATCGACAATCAAGCCATGTTAGGGAAAAAAAAGATTACTGTATTAACTGCTAACAGATTAATAAAAAAAAAAAACTGAGCGAATAACAAAGTGTGATGTTGCGCATGTTTGGTCATATGTGGATTGCATTTATGGAGTAGATTCCTCGTTTTCGAACATCCAGCCCCCCCTGAAAGACTAAGGCATCAACGGTCATTCAGCAATAGGTAAGGGAGCCACCTTAACTGCTGGTCGAAGAAACTCTCCAAACTTCGTACGTATGGTCACAACTCTGCACTTGCTGTCGCTTCCGAGATGTATTTTTATGATGCGTCCTAGGATCCATTTGGATGGAGGCAGATTTGGCTCTTTCACTAGAACGATGTCATCGATCTCAAGATTACGCTGCGGTGTCTTCCACTTCGGTCGTTGCTGCAATGACGTTAGATACTCCCTGTGAAAACGACTCCAAAATCCTTGTAACACTGCCTGTAAAAGAGTCCAGTTAGTGTTTATCGAAACATCGTTATTCGAAACAGAAGGTTGTGGAACCGCGGTATACGATTCCCCTATCAAAAAATATGAAGGACTAAGAGCAGTTTGATCAGCATCTGAGGCTTGCCACATGGGGCGCGAATTAAGTAGGGCCTCTATTTTAACCAGTAGAGTATACAATTCCTCTTAAGTTAGTATTGTGTCACCTATGACCCGCTTTAAGTGTAGCTTGACTGATTTCACACCAGCTTCCCACAAGCCTCCAAAGTGAGGTGCGGAAAGTGGTATGAATTTCCAAATAATATTATCCTTGGAGAGATGGTCGATTAGGATGGAGTTGTGTTGTTGATCACATAACAGGCTATGCATTTCGTTGAGAAAGCGCTTAGCACCATGGAAATTTGTTCCAATGTCGCTCCATATTTAATATGGTTTACCTCGACGCGGACAAATCGATCGAGTGCATGTAAAAAGGCAACAGATGATAAGTCTCCAACTAATTCCACGTGAATAGGCTTAGTCACGAAGCACACGAACAGGGCAATATATGATTTGACGAACCGTGGGTTTCTTCCACGATTTAAACGTAGTGTAAAAGGACCTGCATAATCGCAACCAACTTTGCTAAATGGTCGAGAGTATCGAATACGCTCCGCAGGAAGATTAGCCATCAGTTGTTTTGTGGTTGTAGAGCGTAGCCTAAAATACTTCACGCAGCTATGCACGACTTTTCGCAAGAGATTTCTGCATCCAAGTATATAGTACTGTTGTCTAATAAGCGCGAATGTAAGCGACACTCCGGAATGCAAATGTGTTTTGTTGCGCAATTAGGTAAGAAATCGGATGCGATTTACACAACATGATAGGATGCTTTCCCGAATACGATAATTCCGACTGTTGTAACCGACCGCCAACCGAATCGATATAAGGGCTTAAAGACAGGAGTCTATTTTTTTGAGGGTAACATCGATCCCCCTTGAAGTCGATCTAATTCATTAGAAAACACTGACCTTTGAGCACATATGATAAGTTTAGTCTTTGAAGTGTTTATTTCGTCGGAGGAAAGGGGATTATAATTACGGGAATCCGCGGCCGACCGACAATTTGAGATAAAGCGTAGCAAGTATGCTATCACCCCTAACGAGTTGAGCCGAGTGGATGGATTTTGCAATATCATTTCTAACACACTGGAGGAACACATATTAGATAAGAATACCTGGGTTGATACTACTTTTCTTTCCTCTAATTCGTCATGACGGATGTCCTCCTTGTTGTAAGATGGAATAGGCCACTGACTTCTCTCCTCGCTAAGCCACTGAGGTCCCTTCCACCACAGGTCCGTTAATGGTAATTTCGACGGAGAAATACCACGAGTAGCCACATCTGCCGGGTTCGAAGCGGAGCGTACATGGTTCCAACATTTAAATGGAATCGTATTCAAGACTTCAGAAGTTCGGTTTGCTATGAATACCGACCATTTTTTGGGGGGAGCTGAGAGCCAGTGCAAGACTATTGCAGAGTCCGTCCAAGCAAATATGTTGACGTTTGTTTCCTGTAATGAAAGTCTAATTTTCTTAATTAAACGTGCTAATAAAACGGCTCCACACAACTCAAGTCTCGGAAGAGACAAGACCTTAAGGGGAGCGACTCTTGTTTTTGCTGCAACAAGCCTAACTGAGATGTTTCCATCCATATTAATGCTGCGAGAGTAAACCACTGCAGCATAGGCGTCTAAAGTTGCGACAGAGAATCCATGTAACTCACATTTGCATTTGTTTGTTATCAAACAGATTGGACGACATGGAGCTCATCTCTGGTGACAGACCACTGATGTGCTAATTCTCCAGGGATTTCCTCATCCCCTTTCAGCTTTCTTCTCCATTATTCCTGGAACAATATCTTTACTACTATGATGACCGGCAAAAGAAATCCTAAAGGATCAAATATACGTGATGCGTCCGATAGTATTCGACGTTTAGTAAAGGTGTTTGGCCTGCTGAAGTTGACCCGATAGGAAAAACAATCCTTAGATGAACACCACTGTAGGCCTAAGATCTTCACCGAATTAGATTCTTCGAAATCAATTGGGGAGACTTCTCGTAGATCCTCTGGTATTGACATTAGGAGTGGCCAACAGTTGGTGGTCCATTTGCGCAGGTGAAAACCTCCGGATTTCAGGACTTCTACTGAATTTGTCTGAAGGGTGATGAGTTCGTCTATAGTGTCTGCACCCGTTACGACATCATCCACATAAAAGTCATTCAACAGAATCATTGATGCCAGAGGATGAGTTGTAGATGCATCCAGAGCTAATTGCTTCAAGGTACGAACGGCTAAAAATGGCGCTGTGGACGTTTCATAGGTCACTGTTAACAGTCTGTAGTGTCTTAGAGGATCTTCTGTATTTTGGCGCCAAACAATCCTTTGCAAGTCAATGTGCTTTCGAGCAATCCAAACCTGCCTGTACATCTTTTCGATATCACCTGACATGACATACAAATGATGACGATAACGAAGGCAAATCGAAAAGATATCGCGTTGGATGGAGGGCCCAACGAGAAGTGATTCGTTTAAGGACAAGGAGCAATTTGATCTAGCAGACGCATCAAAAACTACTCTTAATTTGGTTGTGCTGCTTTCGCTTTTCACAACTGCGTGATGTGGCAGGTAATACGTGGGCGTAGACTTAAAGCTTTCCCCTGCTGGAATTTCTTCCATGTGACCAAGAGAAAGGTATTCGTTAATGAATGCTGAGTACTGCACCTTAAGATCATTATTGAATTTTAATCTTTTTTCAATTGAGTAAAACCGTTGCAACGCAGTATGATACGAGTCTCCAAATTCAAGATTTTTAGAAGGTTTAAATGGTAGCTCAACTTCATATCTACCATCTGAACGTCAGGTGTAAGTTTTGGCAAAGCTTTCTTCTGCGAGCTGCTCTTCGAGGGATAACGGCAAATCATTTGAAACTTCCTCAAGCTTCCAAAACTGTTCAAGGTCAAATTCTTGGCTGTAGTCCAAGTGGGTACAAAACGTGTTTAATTCTGTATTGCCAGTTGATAAATGCGATTCTCTTCCAGAAATAACCCATCCGAATATGGTGGGAATCGAGGTGAAATTGGTTTCTGTATCGCAGCTTTCTGCTCCTTTGATGATTCCGATAGGGCCTGGGTTATAATAATTCGGATCCGCAAGTTCGCGTGAAGAAAAGTTCGTTGGGACTCGTTGAATCGAGAATGGTGGGAGCGACGAAGTTATATTTGGCAATCGATGTTAAGTGAATCCGAGTTATGACGTGAAAATAGATTTAAGGTTACTAGTCCGTTAGTAACACCTGCAGATGTTGAAGCAATTTCAACAATAGGAATTCGAGAACGTTTGCGAGTTAAGCCCAAGCCTTGAACAACCCTTTCAGCAACGAATGACACTTGGAATCCCGAATCGAGCAGTACGCGAATGTTATGATAGTTTCCTTGATTATCTTGAATCCGAGCAACAGTGGTGAGAATGGATGAAAAATTACGATTTGATTCAAGCGAGTGATTGGTAAGTATTTGTGGTTCAGGATTATGAAGCAAAAGTGAAGAAGCAGGACTCGAGTTCGGATCTGAGTTAGATTCGATTGATTGATTTTGCACTGGATGTACCAGCCAGTGATGTCGAGCTTTACATGATCGGCAATAAAATTGCGAACGACACTTACTGGATGCATGACCATGCCAAAGACAATTAAAGCAAAGTGAGTTGTTCTTAACAAAATCGCAACGACCCTCAACAGTGAGGTCTATGAAGTCTTTACACTGCGGTAGGTTGTAATCCCCTTTGCATTTTGTGCAGCCCTGGCCAGATTCTACCAGATGGGACCGAACTGCACTTGCAGTCTTTGAACGAATTTGAATAGGTCGAGAGTATGAATAGCAGGCTTCTAAACAGCTACACCGCGTTTGTAGAAATTCTAAGAACTCCATGATAGTACCGTCATCCCTCGATCCTATTTCCTCTGCACACGCTTGACGCGTTTCATGGTCCAATTGTTGAACCAATACATAAATAAGCCACGGGTCTCTCTTCGTAGATCCTAACGCATTAAGGCCTCTAATTGCTTCATCCGCACCATCCGCAATCTTCCGAAGAAGTTGAAGACTTAATGTTGTGCACGAAGGTAGCGATAAAAATGATTGTATAAAAGCTTTTGATCGTAGCGCTTTTCCAATTTGTCCCAGGCTTCGATGTAATTTGATTCAGAGCAGCTTATATGTTTAACCAGCGTTGCCGCGTCTCCCCGTAGAAAGGATTTCAGATAATGAAACTTTTGCGTGCACGTGAGTGACACGTTTGAATCGATTGTTCCAATGAACAAATCTCGAAATGCCGGGCAGTCTTTATAATCTCCTGAGAAAGTTGGAATGGAGCTTTTTGGAAGATGGACAGATTGGCTATGATTTCTGGGCTCAGACTCTGCCATAGACGGAACGCTTATTGCTGGTTCTTCAGTGACAACTCCAAACGGCTTTGGGGAATTTCTTGCGCGTATCGCATTTGACATTAATGAATGAGCTTTGAAATACCTGGCCTCATATTCCGCGAATTGGAGTTCAGAATCTTCATATCCCTCTACGTTGGCAAATTCATAATATTTGTCTTCTAAAGACCTAAACTCAGACCAAGTTTCTTCTAATTTTGATAACCGATTCTCTAATAAATCTAGATGTGTGTTAGCGTTAATGGATTCCGCAAATTCTAAAGAGCGTGTTAAACAACCCTTGCCGCGACCACGTTTTGTCACAACAATATTCATTTCAGGGCACAAAAACGAGCAAAATTGTCTATTGAACGTTCATATAAATTGCCAAAAACCGATACACGAGTAACGGTCAAATTAAGGTCTATATATAATATGCGAGCACTCCCGTTACACCGGTACTATGACGCGCGATGGTGTACTTTTTTGAATATATCACATGCAAAAAAAATTCGATTCCGTACTTACGGTACCGTCTTTCGAATATACGTATGTATTATAGATTTTTCTCCAAATTATCATCCATGCAGCATATTGATGTGATAATTCATCCGGCTTCGAGAAGGACCAAAATTATGTGTGTGTTTGGTGTATGTTGGTGTTAATGAAAAAAGAATGATATGTATTCCTATGTTTAATTAATTTGTGTTTAATTGTGTGTATGATATTTTAGATGCAATTATAAATGTGTTTTGTAATTAACAATGTCTAGTTTTAATTTACGTTACGTGTGACGAATGGCAAAAATGATTTTACTGACTAAAGAAAAAACTTTTTTGGGTCAAGGCACTATGCAGTAGCCTAGGTATGCAATGGAATAGAGAAATGGCCTCATGAGCAGAATGGGAGAACAGGAATATAGATATTATAAATCAACTCAAGTTGAAAAACCACCAACAGAGATTGCAGAGAGCAGCTGGGAGCAGTGCCCGTATCTACAAACATCTGGACTACACGAAGGGCCAACACTACTTCATTGATAGTAATGATCAAAGCAATATCACATGGATTTTTAAAGCGCGCTGCGACTTAATTTGGCTGAATGGAAATGGATACAATCCAAATGACACGAGTCTATGTACGCTGTGCAATTTGAGGGAGATAGAAACGATACAACATTTCCTGGGCAAATGCCCCATCCTCAGAGAGTTTAGATTAGCCGCTTTTGGGAAAAGTTTACTTACAGAAGATGAAATAATACAAATACTGAATGGAAATTTAAACTCAGACTGGGAAAAGTTAATAAAATACCTTAAAATCGCTTTAGCTAATAGAAAGATATTAATTTTACAATATAATTGAACTTCATTGAATAAAATAATAAATGTGAATTTATATTAGCTTTATCTTGATATTATGCAAACACAAAGAAATTGATTTCCGACAGACGACGCTTTTTGTCATTGTTGTACGCTCTTTATTTTAACTATTTAATCGACCTTTTGTGAAATAAAGAACATTGAATTGAATTGAATTGAAATTGATTTTACTGTGTGTACTGTGTATTTAATTTATGTTGTAGGTTGGCTCAGAAATTAATGCCGAGAGATCATATATCGACGATCAAGCCATGTTAAGGAAAAAAAAGATTACTGCATTAACTACTAACAGATTAATAGAAAAAAAACTGAGCGAATAACATAGTGTGATGTTGCGCATGTTTGGTCATATGTGGATTGCATTTATGGAGTTGATTCCTCGTTTCCGAACAATTATTACATCTGCTTTTTCTTCTTTCACCGTTTGTGTTAGTAGATCCTAAGCGGCTTCGCAGTGGTTCAAATTTATTTGTATGAACTTCATGATTTCTTGCGATTTCACCTATTGCATTTTTTTACGCTGCGCATCTGCCTCCTCTTAGAGGGTGGTAATGGTGCAGCGGATATTGTGTTTGCTCATTAACCGATGTGTGTAAGTTCAAGCCCCACCTAGAAAGCGGGCGAGATATTCAGGCCCACCCCGAAAGCGGACGAGACATTCAGGCCAGCCTATAAAGCAGACCAGACGCTCGCGCGTCTATTGTTAGCAACATTGTAAGGAAAACTAAATATTGTAAAAACACTGAACAGTTTCGGTCAATAAAGCAACTCTTTCCCGAAGTTTTAGGGTTTTTCTTTGAGTAAACCCTCGAACCGGCGAACTTACTTCAGCCGTCGACCAAAAACACACTCACAGTATAATATCGTTTATAATGGAAACCGGTTCGCAAAACGTCAAGTTGATTATTATATCTCTCCGCATCAGAATTATTTGATATAAAAAACGTATATCAACTAAGAAATAATTTGTGAAAATTAGAAATAAACTATACCAATAATGGTTACCAAGTGCAGAAGGCAACTAAGCAGTGTGTACTACCTAAAAAATATAATAATACTAGTAGAAAATCTGCGCAGCATAACCACATAGTCCCAAACCTAATAGTTATCTTCCCACCAAAAGCATATACTCGTAATTCTGGCTGGGGTAAAAGTGCAAAAAGAAAAAGGAGTTTCTGTGAGCTCTCTCCTGACGCGCTACCTACAAACAAAAGGAAAAATAGTGTTGCGGAATATTCGATGGATTTTGAAGTAATGAGGCAGAAGCTCACTGCCCTGCTTGATGAGAAACTGAAAAACATTGCCACGAAAGAGGGCATACAAGGTATGCGAGAAGCAATAACTGCAGTAGAAGGTAAAAGCAGATGTATCAGTGTTAATGGAAGAGAACTTGAAATTGCGAGAGGTGATAGTTAATTAAAAAAAAAAAAAAACAATGAGACACTTCTTGTTCACAAAACTAGCGAAGAGGAGAGGTTTTGGAAAAGATTTAATCTGGTTGTATCTGGACTGAATTCTGACCCAACAACAGCAACTCAAAACTTCACAAGAATATGCAGAGGCACGCTTGGAGGTGATGGTCACGTTACTAGGAGCAGAATGACGAATACGAAGGAGCTACCATCACAGGAGGAAGTAATAGACGTGCTTTGGAACACTGGGAAACTATAAGACTCCGGAGACTTTATTACCAGAGACTTCACATTCAAGAGCGAAAACCATCTGACGCAGCTCAAAAATGAGCTTTTAAAGGCCAACGTTGGTTCAACAGTACAAATAAAAGGGCTGAGTCTGGTAGTCAATGGTAGGAGATACAGCTGGTCCCAGCGAGGCAAACTACTGGTGATATCATCTGAAGGCAAGGCATACGTCGAGGTCTACCTTAAACCATCAAACAACGACTTCCAGATAGATATCCAGTTGGACAGGAAGCAGGCAGCAGAAAAGATGGAAGCTTAGCAACCAGTATTATGTCAGATATTATCCTATAATATATCAGGTCTTAGTAATAAGTTATTATACTCTAGTTTCTTTAATTATATATATAAGCATGAAATTTTCTTTCTTTCAAAATTATTGTTGTGTGGCGAGGTGCAAAAAAGATTCATAGTTTTGGCAGGGCAAGTCGTGGAAGTGTTTATGGTTACAAAAAAGATATTGCGTGTAAATATAATCTGGAATTTGTATATCATTAAAGGTATCTTCTGCTGAAGACAAAAGTAAAAAACAATATCGTTGTACTTCGTGCCATCTTACATTAATTGTAATAACTGGGACAGGATTTTATGAAGCTAAGAGAGGTAGTATCTGATTTATAGCCAACCCAGTTTATGATAATTGGAAACTTAAATACTAGATTAGAGAAGTTGCAGAATTTCGAAGATTATAATACATTTGCTGATTCGTCAATGAAAAGTATTCGTAGTTCCAAAGATGTGAAAACAGATAAGAATTCAAACAGAATGATAGAATTTGTTAGTGACTGCGGGGCTGTAACTTTAAATGGAAGAGCAAATGGCGATGTGGATAATGAATTGACTTTTGCTGGCTCGAATACAGTCTCAGTGAGCGACTATGGAGTTGTTTCTACAGGGTTGGTAAGTTCAGTACGATCATTATTGGTTGGTAAAAAAGTGTACTCAGACGATATGCCGATTGTGTTGTCTTTGTGCAATATATCTCCAAAAGTAGAGAAAATACTACCGTTGATAAAAAGGAAGCTTATACAAGAAATTTAGAAAGTCTTTGAAGAAAATTTGAGGGTAGTTTTCTTCGGGGTACACAAAATCAGCAGGTGGAATCCATGAGAGAAGCAATTTATGATGCAGCCGATTATAATCCAATCCTTTCGCCTAAGACCAACTTCAATATGAACAAAAATGGTTTGATCAGGAATATTAAAAAGCGAAATTGAAAGCAATAAAAAAATGAAAATCTCATAAGCGTAGCAGGTGTGAACGGTTTAGGGAAAACTATATATAAGCCGAAAAAAATTTCAGAATTTTGTGTGAAACTAAAAAGTCAAATTATAAAAAGTCTCTGATTTCAAGGTTGGTTACAGTCAAAAATGCGAAAGGGTGGTGGTCCCTGGTCAAAGAAATAAAAGGCAAAAGTTTTAGTGTAGGAAGAAGAGTCAGTTGTGAAACGTTTGCGGAATACTTCCGAGAACTTCTAAGTCCCTTACGTGCAATTTTAGACAGCTCTTTCACAATTGATGAAGTGCAATCAGCAAGTAGCAGAGGAAAATGTGGCCAGACCCCGGCTTGGACCGAATTACGTACGAGTTTTATCAAAATTCTACCCCAACCTTAAAGCTAAATTTTGTATTTTTTTTTCTTTATTTTATTACATCTGTCCAGGT
Organism: Brachypalpus laphriformis; assembly: GCA_945910035.1. Taxonomy (NCBI): domain Eukaryota; kingdom Metazoa; phylum Arthropoda; class Insecta; order Diptera; family Syrphidae; genus Brachypalpus; species Brachypalpus laphriformis. The sequence continues at coordinate 141,463,888 of OX246754.1, forward strand.
TGGACATTAAGTAATTGTTTTTGCAAATAGGATACAAACTGTTTTTGAAGACAATTGCTTTAACAAACATAGTGTTACAATTATTTACAAGCACTTAAAGTGTTGTACAAACATAGTTTTACAAATTATTTACATTTATTGAACAGGATACGGACATTATTAGGTCTGATGGTCTAAGGCGTTTTACCACAGATAATAAAGTTACATACATACATAGATATCGCATGCAGAGCAAAAAAAATGACCACTTTTTCAACGACAATAAAATTCTCAAACCTAAGGGTTGTTGCATCAATTCGGTATGAAACCATTTTAAGTTGTATAGTCGTGCATATCAACCATCCTCCAGTGTGTTGTAACTTCGATATACAAACATTTTTTTCATGTTTCGTTTTGCTGCAACCCTTTATTATGTTTTACGTCTCAATCGATCTTGCAAACGAACATATACGAACTGACTGTGTCGCTGGTGTTTATTGGGCCATTACACACTGGAGCAATTTCACCCCGGGGTAACCCCGGGGTTTCCCTTACTCTAATTACACACTGGATGAATAATGCGGGGTAAAATTCTCTATACATGAACCGATTTTCATTGTAGTGGTACGACATACTCATTTTTTGGCATCTCGAAATTGAGAAGTTATGTGTGTATTAGTTTTACCCCGATGCTCAACCGCTTCAATACTGGATGAAGATTTCACCCCGTTTCTTACTTCACACTTCATCTCCCTCTTCTATAAAGTCGGTTTAACCCCGGGGTAATTGCACCAGTGTGTAATGGCCCCAATTTGGATCGCTACACTGTGGTGTGTTTGTGTGTATATATTTATTGAGGAGGCACATTGTACATATACATATGTATATATTTTGAGAAAGACGTCAATGTCGCTTTTGTTCGATTTTATTTTTCAGTTTTATTTTCATTCGCCGTCAACTTTGGGTGTTTTTGGTTTATGATTGAGTGATTTTTTTCAGCGGTATACTTTTTAAATACTTAACAATGTGTGATACACGTAAAAGGAAGTCTGGCGTTTCTTGTTCGATTTGTAAAAAATCGAAAAAAAATTTCCCCGATCTGTAAATTTTTGGATGTCTTCAAATGAAAAAAATTCAATTTTGAGTAATTTGTGGAGACAGGCATGGGATTTTAAGAGCGAAGGAAAATATTTCGTTTGTCAAAATCATTTTTGTTCCGAATTTATTGGCAGAAAAATGCTTAAAAGGGATGCTGTTCCCTCCTTAAATCTAAATTGTAATTTAAATTTAGACCTTAGTTTAGAAAAACCTTCATCTTTGCTACCAAAACGGAGAAGGACCTATAGCAGTTCAAATATTTCTTGCGTTAGATGCAATAAATCATTAGAAAAATGCTCACAAGAGGAGAAAACAAATTCTGAATTAAAAAAAATATATATTAAGCTGCAGACTTAAAATTCAAAGCTTGAGAAGAAAACTTTGCTCTAGAACTAAAACGCATAACGCTCTACGAACTAGCAAAATATCAACAAGTTTATCATCGCAAATTCAAGTACTTGATATTTCAGAGCATTCAAAAATTGATTGTGGTATATTGATGGGGCTGTCCAAGTCCAAAAAATATAATGTTGCCGAAAGAGAACTTTCCGAAAACATTTTTTACAGATCTCAGAGCGCTTATAAATTTCTTCGAGATAGACTGGGATGTAGACTTCCCCACGTATCCACATTTTATCGTTGGGCTCCTGTTAAAGGCTTACAACCTGGATTCCAAAACAATGCCCACTGTTTTCTGAAAGCAAAGTTTGCATCATTAAGCCAACGTGAACGGAATGTGGTACTGAACTGAAATTTGCTGAAATTAGAATTCGTCCAAATCTTACGTACAATATAAAAAATAACTTAATTGATGAATTTGAAGATCAAGGAGTGGATCGAAAAAGATTGTACGGCAACGAAATTTGTATTTTCATGGTAAACGGCCTCTTTGATAGCTGGAAAAGTATTTTAAATTATTTTGTTTTAGCAAACTCTGTCAAAGGGGTTAACCTGAAGTCTATTTTAGAAAATAATTTGACAATTTGCAAAGAACTTTGTCTGAAAGTGTGCGCTATAGTTTGCGACCAAGGACCTAACAACAGGAAAGCTTATCAACTATTAGGTGCTACAGAAGAAAAGCCTTTTACAATTTTCAATATTGAAAAAATATTTTGTTTTTTATGATTTTCCTCATTTATTAAAATCCATGCGTAATGTTTTACTCAAATCTGATATGCTAACTCCAGATGGTAATGTTTCCTTTGATGTTTTCAGAGAAATATTCAATTTAGAAAGAGATAATGTGGCTAAAACATGTTACAAGTTCACACATAGCCCCAAATGCATTTGAAAAAATGATTGTTCGCTTGGCAACGGAAACTTTTAGTAGGACAACGGCAGCATCAATACAAACTGCTCATCAACTAAATTGCCTAAAAAATAGTTCAAATCAAGCTCTAGCAACACAAGCGCTTACATTAAAAAATGAATAATGCTTTCGACTGGATAGTGGGTCTCATTATGATAAAAATATTTTAAAGCGTGGAGTTCAGGTCGAAAATCCAGCTTATAATGAACTTAAACAATTTTTGTCTTTTTTAAGATCAATGCAAGAGTCGACTAATCTTCCAAGGAACTTTTGTCTAAAAGGAATGGTACAGTCAATAAACGGGGTTTTATTACTTAGTGAAGATACAAGTGATGGTTTATTCGGGAAAGTTGAGTATTTACTTACAAAGAGAACTGATCAGGATATTTTGGAAAATTTATTTTCTATTATTCGCAGTAAAGGCGGTAATAACAAAAATCCCTCTGTGTACGAATTTAATGTTTTGATGTCAAAAATTCTGTCCTCAAATCTAATTGCTTTCTTCCCTCATAGTAATTGTGATGATGACGATGTAGAATTTTTGAATTTAGATACCTCCCAGACTCAATCGCACAAATCAAGAACTTTCTTATTACCTAACACGCGAGGAAACTGTATTTGATAATACTTTGTTCGAAAAAGTGATAAATGAAATCAAAATTACAAATGGAATTTCATTGGAAACGACTGCAATGCGTTATTTTACAGGATATCTAGCGTTTAAAATGCTTTTAAAAAACAAGTGTGCAAATTGGTCGAAATTATTTTTAAAAAGTGATGAACAAATAACATGTCCGTCAGAATTTTTCATTTTTGCTAAGAATTTTTCCCAAAATAGTGATTTTGGAAGTCTCTTAGCACCAATTGATGAATTTTTCAGTATTTGTAAGCTCCATTTCAAAGTAGGTATTCCATACAATTTTTAGAGATCGTCCGCATATTAGAAATATAAGGGAGAGAATGGCCTTGGAATGCATGAGAATAACAAACCTTAGAGACTCGAACTGGTTTGATGAGCAAAACCAATGCTTTGAGCATCGCAAAGAAATTTTTTACTTTGCACTTCTTATTCTCTTGCGAAAACATTGTGCCTGGAAAATCCAAAAAATAGTTACCAATAAAAATCAAAAATTTCAAATTTTGTCAGGAAAACAAATGCAAGACAATCACGAAATTGAACCAACTCCGCCAGAGTGAGAGGCACGGGAACCTCACTATAAACCAGCACCTCAAGAGTGAGAGGCACGGGGACCTCACTATAAACCAGCACTCCAAGAGTGAGAGGCACGGGGACCTCACTATAAACCAACACGCCAAGAGTGAGAGGCGGACTTCACTATAAACCAGCATCCCAAGACTTAAAAGCAGTATCCTAAGAAATTAAAACTTGCTTAAAGGTGCAAGTGGAAGAAGGGCCTACATATGTGACTTTACCAAAAATTTCAGACAAGCTCAGTTCAAGGCCTTCGTACACTGGTGAATCCAATCTATGACTTTCGTCTATGTGTTCAAATGATATAATTTAATAATCCACTTCTGTAGGCCACTTGCCCCTTAAATTCTTGCTATTGCAAGATGTACTTTCCTGCTAATCCCCTCTCACTGTTCTTAAAAAAAAGGAAATAACCTTGAACAAGAAATTCCTTCCATTGAATTACAATCAGAATCTGAAATACAAAAACAAACACACTCGGTACATGAAAACAAAGACCGAAATAATGAAAAACAAAACACAGAGAAATAAGCAAAAGCAACAAGCAATTTGTTGTTCCAACCAAATTTGAAAAAACATCATGTCTTATGCACGATTCGAACGAGTTCGATCAAACTGGGACGTAGAAGTAAATCCCATTCGCCTGAAAAAGTGACATATTATTTTACTCTGCATGCAATATCTATGTAACTTTATTATCTGTGGTTTTAGTCTTCTGCTTCGGGTAATTTCTTCCAATGGGATTGAATTTATTTCGTTGTTGTGATGAGTTAACTAACAGTCGGATTTGGTGTTTCATGCTCGTCTTTTGTATTTCCTCCATTATTGTCGGTATTTTGAGGTCTTTATGGATGTCGTCATTGGAAACATACCATGGTGCATTGACTATTGTTCTTAAAATTGTTGGTTGTTGTCTTTGGATAATTTGTTTGATGTACTCGCTGTACCCCATACTTGGAGTCCGAAAGTCCATACTGATTTGATAATTGTCTTGCATATATGTACATATGCAGCTTGTTGTTTATTGATAGTGCAGAATTTCTTCCTAGCATCCAGTAGAGTTGTCTAAATTTGTCCTTGATTTGATTTCGTGTCTTGATTATATGTTGTTTACACGTTAGCTTTTGATCTATGTAAGTATTTGGCTTCCTTCGCTAAATTTACTACTTTGCCGTTAATTTTTAAGTTTTGTTGGTTTGATACTTTTCTTGTTGTGTATATGACTAGTTCTGTCTTATTTTCGTTAATTTCTGTACCCCATTTTTTTGAGCCAGTTTGTTAATACTTCTAGTTGTCTTTCAAGTTCATTGGTTGCAATTTCTATGTTTTTGTGCAAGGAGAGTATTACCGTGTCATCCGCGAAAGTCGTGATCATTGAATTTCTTGTCAAGGGTGTTGGAATGTCAGATGTATATACAAGATATAACATAGGTACAAGGACGCTCGCCTGTGGTACTCCTGCTTCAGCTTTATAGAGTTGAATGCTCGTCCCTGAATTGAACGTAAAAGCAGCGGCCGTCAATGTAGCTTTTAATGAGAAGGTAAAAGTCAGTTTTTAGTAGCCGTTGTAACTTATATAGAAGCCCTTTGTGCCAAACTTTATCAAAGGCCTTTGATATATCAAGGTAAGTTACAGCGCTATATCTCATCTCGTCCAAATCTTTCGAAATCTTGTTGGTTATTCTGTGTATTTGTTGTGCAGTTAAATGCTAACGTCTGAATCCAAACTGGTGACTAGGAATTACATTATTTTCGTCTATTATTGGTTGTAGTCTGTCCATAAGAATCTTTTCAAATAGCTTGGATAGTATCGGCAATAGACTTATTGGGCTATAGTTCGTGATTTGGATAGCATCCTCCCCGGGTTTTGGAACGACTATTATTTTGGCTACCTTCCAGACCTTCGGAAAGCATTTTAATGAAAATATCGCATTAAAGAGATTCCGGAGGTAGACTAATGCGATTTGGGGAAGCTCCTTTAATATTTTTCCGGTAATCTTAATAAATACTATAAAAGCAAAGTCGATTTTCCTTGTGAACACCGTTTCGCGAAAACTACTAGACGTAGGTACTTGAAATTTTGCACAGTTATTTCTTATTTGCCTAGATGCGAGATAATAAGGGATTTTCCGAAATTCAAGGTCTAAGTGGCATAAAGCGGGTGGAGATCGAATTTTCCATCTGTAAATATTGATTCCACAGCCGTAGCTTAGTACTGGCTCTCCCGATTAAAAAAAAAAATAAATACGTGAATTTAGTAAATTCGCCGGTGATTTATTTAAGGTATAAAACATCCTTCTACGTTGTCCTGAAGCTGAGCAATGCTAAAAGCAATTAATCAAATCATCGCCCACAATTTTCTTTCAGTGGAGACCACGGCCAACAGTCATGCAGCAGTGGCTATTGTTGCAATAGTAGGTGTGTGTGAGTATATGGGCGCGCTATCCCATGATTATGTTTTGATCTTCAGTGCACGATCTCTTCTAGAGTTAAAATTAAAAAAAATAAAAATTATCAGTGCTAAATCTAAGATATTGTAAATTGTATTAATTAAGATATCCATATGCTGTCAAAACTTCATGCAATTAAGAGACTTGTGAATATACTTGAAGACTGTCATAACTCAAAAAAAGCGATTTTGCAGAAAATGCGTTTAAAGTTTTCAATTGCAGGAAAAAAGAAGACATCTTTTAATTCTAACGCGGAGAGTATACAAGATATTAATATGAAATTTTTAAACAATATGAAGCATGATAAAACGAACAATTCTGCATCATTAACTCAAAAACAGCGTTGAAGCGGGTTTGTGTTTCTCTGGTGGCGATTCCCACGGGGGAAGTTATTATTGAGCTTACACATTTTTGGTATCGTATTTAGTTGGTAGTTATGTTTCAACAATTAAATAACCGTGAACTAAAATGCGGGCGAAGCGAGGCGAAGCGAGGCGAGCACTGGTCAGCTAGTAAGGTCACTTTTATTTGCCTTCGTTTTGTATTGTATGTAATTTTTTATTTCTTTTATTGTACTTTTTTGTATACTTGCGTTTTGGTATGTAGAGTTCGAAGATAAGTTGATGTCGATATCGTTAGTGAATGTAGCTCAAAGTTACACAACTTTTTAACAACATTTTCGAGAATGAAGACATACCAATTTCATTTCAAAAATCGATAATCCTTCCACTTCACAAGAAAGGCGACTATAATGATGTGCAAAATTATCGGGGGCTTTCTGTTTTGGACACTCTGTACAAAATATTTACAGGTATCCTTCTAGAACGGCTTAACGATTGGGTTGATAGAAACCACATTATCAATGAGTATCAGGCAGGTTTTAGGAAAGGGTATTCGAAGGCGGATAACGTTTTTAACCTAACATCTATTATAGACATAAGTTTGAACAAAAGAAAGGGGAAATTGTATGTCTTCTTTGTGGATTTCAAAGCGGCATTGGACACAATTAATCGGGAGGCACTCTTTTTCAACCTTTGTAATCTCGGTTTCATCCAAAATTATCAGGGTCCTACGAAGCATTTTCGGTAACACGCTGTCGGCTGTCTGGAATGAGTTCCACTTATCCAAGTTTTTTGAAACTAAAATAGGTTGGATTAATTCCATTGTCGTTTTCTCTTTTCGTCAATGATCTGTATGGCGAGCTTTTTGGGTGAATTCAAATTCCATCACATCTTGTCAAGATTTTGTTATATACCGATGACTTAACATTACCGGCGGATAACCCAGAGTCGCTACAGATAATGATTAACTCCTTAGCAGAATATTGCGATAGATGGAATCTGCACGTAAACTTGCTAAAATCTAAGATCATAATTTTTGGAAAAGTAGGGTAGGAGGGCAAGTTGTGAAAAATGAAATTACAAGTGTTCTGACGTAGAGGTAGTCAACAACAGCTATAAGTACTTAGGGGTGGAGTTAGGCTACAATATGTCGTATAGACCCCATTTAGAATAAAGACTTTTAATGGCGAAAACTGCCAAAAACTTTTCTTGGGCTCTATTTGTACTCGACAAAAAAATATTGTACTTTCCTCCAACAAATTCAAAATCTTCGTAGCGGCAGTAAGATCAATACTATTGCATTTTATGGGCTGCAAATGTGTGATTTTCGGCGGTATGACGAAACCGAAAAACTGTTAAGATAAGATAAAAAGAATGTTCAATTTGCCAAAATAATACCCCAAATTACATGCTTCATATGGAGACGGGACTATCTAAACTAGTTCTGCAATCCCTACGCTTGCATTTCAATTCCATTAGAAAAGCACTTTCCTATCCAGAAAAGAAGAATATTGGCTATGGTAATAATTAGAGAGACGATAGGTTGGGCGGCAGAGTGGGAGAACTACAAATAGACCTGGATGATATTTCCAGCTGGTATGGTTCGCATGCTGAGGTATTGCTCGCCTTAAGACGCAAGGAATGGAGGGACCATATAGGAAGAGCAAGAAGCGGCCGATTCCATGATGAGTACTGCAACTTAAACTTGAACGAGATCCCAAATAACTTTTTAGGTGATTTGCATCACACTATAAGAATGACATGCATGGCTAGAAGAAGGAAGGACTGGTCTTTTCAGAAAAATCCCCGAAAAGGTAGATGCGGCCGTTTGCAATGTGCAAACGAATTATAGAAACAAAATCAACACCTACGTAACTTGTTAACACTTCTATTGCCAAATAAAAAAATTGCAGAGTTAGCGCTACAGTCCGGGGTCCGACCTCAACCAAACAACCTCTCCAGCCAACACGGTTACGAGGCAGCTGCCTCCAGTTGCGCACGCCAAGTCGGCTGAGGTCCCCCACCATTTGTTTGCGCCATCTACCGCGAGGTCGTCCTCTACTGCGCCGTACATCCGGGGTGGATTCGAAGACTTCTTGGCTGTAACGTTGGGCTCCATCCGCTCTAAATGATCCAGCCATCTTAGTCGCTGTATGTGAACTCTTCTGGCTAAGTCGATATCATTATATAGGCGGTACAGTTCGGCATTGTACCTTCTCCTCCACTCACCGTCTATGCAGACGGGACCAAAGATCGCTCGAAGAACTTTTCTCTCAAAATAACCAAGTGCATCCTCATCCTGTTTTGTCAAAGCCCATGCCTCTGCGCCATACAGCAGGACTGGGATGATTAGTGTCTTATAAAGATTAACCTTAGTAGTTCGAGATAGGGCTTTGTTACTCAATTGCCTTCTTAGACCATAGAAACAACGGTTGGCAAGAGTAGTTCTTCGTCTGATCTCCCCAGATCATTTGCAGAGCTCACCAAAAAGCCTAGGTAGACAAAGTCCTTAACTACCTCAAAATTATATCTGTCTATTGTGGTGTTCTGCCCAAGACGTCGGTGTTGGCTATCCCTTTTTGTAGACAGCTTATATTTTGTCTTGCTTCGTTGACCGCTAAACCCATCTTTACTGCCTAGATCTCAATACTCGCAAATGCCCCATTGACAGCCCACTGAGTTCTTCTGATTATGTCAATGTTATCGGCATAAGCGAGTAGTTGTACAGACTTGAAAAAGATTGTACCTCCGGTGTTGGCTTGTTCGTTGCGTACAATTCTCTCAAGGACTATGTTAAAGAGATCACATGATAGCGCGTCACATTGTCTAAGACCTTTCTTGATGTCGAAGCGTTAGGTAATGTTCTTACCGACTCTGATGGAGCAGCGAGAGTTCTCCATCGTCATTCTACGCAAACGCACGAGCTTGGCAGCTGTCAGTTCTTAATAGGCTTTTCCAAATGACGTGTTTCAATCAGAGAAGACAAAGACAGGGTAACCGAAGGTGCACAAGAGACAGGGATGATCAATTCCTGAAGGTGAATGCACTGAAAATGCGAAGGCAATGTGAACTTGCCTACTTTTTGGCCGTACTATGTGCATGACTACGCCTAGTTTTTAGATGCTTTGTTTATAATACACTGAAAGCGGATTGAATTTCACATATGTATGTACATATACGTTGACTTTTGAGAGTCTGAAGCAGTGGAGGTGTAAACTTTTTTTTTAAATCCGCCCAGTGAGACTCTCATTTTTCGAAGAATGACCTTTTTTCAACATTTTTATAAAAAAAATATAAAAGACGGTGTTACAAAAATATGTATGCATATATTTAACTATTCTTTAATCTGTCGAGAAGAGGTAGGTAAATTTAAGTATGCAATTCTCATTTTACAGTTCCACACCCCTTTTAATAAGATGTTGTTAATGACAGCTTCTTTTTCATTTAATGATTTAACTTAAACTTCTAATGGAATTATGGAAATATTTGTAGATACAATGAATGAACCAAAAGACTTTGAAACAGCCATAGAAGCAACTGGATTTGGTCTATTCAACTTTTTATTATTGTTGGTTGCAATTCCATCGTGTTTAGCAACAGTATTTGAAACATCAACTATGTCTTACATTCTTCCTAGTGCGGAATGTGATCTTAGGCTCAATTTACTGGATAAAGGAATGTTAAATGCGGTCACTTATGCTGGTAAGAAACCAAAATAAAAATTAAATGATTTAAAAAAAAGACAATTCTAATTTTCTAACTTTAGGCATGATTACATCAGCTATTGCGTGGGGCTTTATTGCCGACACCAAGGGAAGAAGAAAAGTTTTGATTTTTGGGTATTTAGCAGATGCTGTATGTGCGCTTGGTGGGTCGCTTAGTCAAAACTTGATAGCTCTAATGATTTTTAAATTCTTTGGAGGATTTGTGTAAGATCTACATACAAATAAAGATATGATCATTTTATGAGACATGTTTATTAATACAGTGTTTGCGGGCCATTTGCAGTGCTTATGTCGTATATGACAGAGTTTCATGGAACGAAATATCGTCCAAGAGTTATGATGGTAATTGGAATGCTGTTTTCAATAGCTACTTTGTTATTGCCTATGCTAGCCTGGCTTATTCTTCCCAACACATGGAACTTCTACTGGTTTAATGGCTTTTTAGGTAAGTGCATATTACGTCCCAGTTAATAATATATAATAATACTTATATTCAACTCCAGTCGTTCATTCGTGGCAAGTGTTTCTTGCCGTTTGTGCATTGCCAAGCCTTATCAGTGGTTTGATTTATACATTATTACCAGAAAGTCCTAAATTTCTTATGGCACGAGGTCGAAATGAAGAAGCTTTACATGTTCTGAAAACAGTTTATTCTATTAACTGCCGGAAATCAAAACTGAACTATCCCGTAAATATTTGGATTTTGAAATTGTCTTCAAAGCCTTAACTATTTATTTACATAAGTTTTCTAAGCTAATCGAAGAAGCTCCACAAAAACGGGACAAACAAAATATTTTTACTGTAGAAAACGAAGATTGTAACAAACGGGATATAAGTACAACTAATACAACTTTACATTTTATGAGGAAAGGCCTTAAGCAACTTAAGCCTATGTTCTTGAAACCATACTTGAAACACTCGCTAAATATTTATACAATGCAATTTTGTATTTTGCTTGGGTAATTATGTATACTACAGTACAATATTAAATACCTAAACATTTATAAAATATATTTACATAAATATAGATTAAATACAATTCGGCTATGGCTTCCACAACTCTTTACTTCCATAGAAGAATTTAAAGACGTACAATCCACTAGGAGTTCAGCTGATGCAAGTGACTTGTGTGCCATGATAGAGTATAGCGTCAACAAAACAGAAAGAATTGTTTTAGAATCATCAAGCAATTGTGAAGTCGTAAGTACTGTCCCATATATCAATGTAAATATATTTATACCAATCATGGTCTGAAGTTCAAGTATAAAATAGAGAGAATAAGGGCGAGATAGATATAGGTATATAGCACATAAGTATGTAAGTAAGTTTGGACTGGTTTAATATATGTAACTCTAATTCTAAAATTGTGGGTATGTTATTAGTCAAGTTATTTTGGGCAAAAAGTGTGCCAATGATAATATGTTTCATAGAAATGGAACCAAAATATATACTCATCCAAGTTCCGCATTCAATTTTGTGCTGTATTGGAGGCAAGAAATAACTTTTTAAAAGTTAAAATCTTTTATTTAACATCATCTGTTAGTTAGCATGTGGAACATATAAATAACCACCAAATTTAAACACTTCGCCTATATACGAGTATGTACGTTATAAATTCAAAACTTTATTACATATTGTACATGTGTGTGTCGGAGCAAGTTCGTTTAAATGAGTTGAAGAGTGGGCATTTTTTTTTTATGCTATAAAAATTTTAATTTTTTTTTTCGAAGTTCCGCTATAGGAAAATGGCTAAAAAAAATTTTTTTTTTTTAAATTAGTGTGAAAAGGACTGAAAAACATAAAAAAATAGAAATTTTAAGATTTTGCTATGTTGGAAACCAGTCCGAAGGTGAGTGTCTTTGGGTATGGATGGGATGCATATAGGGTTGTCAGTTCAAAGTTATAACATATCTGGACAACATTTTGATATTCCGGGACTCTTCTGGACACCATGTCAGACCATTTAATTTTATTATAAAGAAATTATTTTTTTTTTTTTTGCATAAAAATCACATTTATTTCAATTCAGGTTAAACTCAAATAGCCTCTTAAATAAATAAAAAAAGGTTAAAAAAAAAACAAGAACAAACTAAGGTATCAATCACATTCTTTATCAGTTATAATACTATGTTACTACATTTATACAGTAAATTAGATTTAGACAATTATTGCCACATATAGTTATTGTTTGCTTTTACAGAATTTAACAGTTTAGTACCTTCAGGCGTATTTAAAAATGTTTTAAAACTTGAACAATTTTCATTAAAATTTAGCCGAATTAATAACTCGGCCTTTATTAAGTCAAATGCCATTCGGTTTCTTTCTTCAGTATAAAGGTCGTTCAATAATCTGTAAATTCTTTCGCAAAACGCATTACTGACGGGAATGTTTCATGTTTTTCAATTCACAGGAAGAATTCTTAAAAAAGAAAGACCATATTTTGTCATTAGTCAGGTTTTTTGGAAGATGAATAAACATTTCTCGAAGACAGCAATAATCGCTGTATAAACCATCGTTATCGATTCTATCTGAAATGTTTGACAACCGAGGCAAGTTTGTAAATTCTTCCCATGTAAAAAGGTCATCTTTTGAATAAAGAGAAAGAACCGAAATTTGCTTGTGTACGGAATCCTGCGAAAAATCATAGCGTTTTTCCAAATATTGAATTGCTCTATTAAGGAACTGGTCGACTTCGGAGAGAAAATTGCATTTGTCAGTGCCGCAAATGTGCTTCATTGTGGATCGAACTTTGCTTCCATAAAATTTATCATTTGATCTACTCCTAAGATGCCCTGGTAACTTTCTCATCACACTATCTATATCCAAAATTGTGCAATCATTATTTTCTAGGGCAAGAACAGCTGTATTGAAATTCCTTCTTTATTACTTTCATGATCTTTGTCAAACTCTACATTAAGATCTATCCCTTGAGAAATAAATATCCATAGTTCCTTGCGGCAAAAGCCTTCTCCATGTGAAAGAAAATACATATTTACGGCAGGCCAGCTAGGTGATAACCATCTATTCGGTACATGGCGCAGAAGATTTTTGTATTCAATGCTTGCAAAAGCATAACATTCTTTAAGCCTCTCTGTTTTGATTACTGAGCAACTAAATTCGTTCAATGTTTTTATGACGATGCTCGCAATATCAACTAATAATGCCTTAAGAACAACTTTAACGCAATTGTTAATAACTTGGCAATTGCAATTAGCTTTCTGAATGTGTTTATTAATAACTTGGAATTTATGAAAAACTGAATAATGAATTCCATAATAATTAACGGATACATTATCTGCACTATATGCGCAAATATCTGTGAATCGCAATAAATTATGTTCTGTAATTCGCTTGAGATTTTCAAATACATCTTTGGAAGCTTCATTGGGATCTTCATAAAAATCCTAAATTTTTCTGCAAATACCAGATTCTGGATTAAAATATTGCACGGTGTAAGGATATGTTTTGATATTTCCAATATTTGAAGCATCACTGCTTACCGCAAAGAAAACATGTTGCTTGTGATCTTTAACCACCTGTTCCTGGGCATATGGACCCAGTATATTTTAAACTATAGCTGCTGCATTAGTACGCCCACACGATATTTTAGTGCCAATCTTGCTAGCGCTATAAATAGTGGAGCAAAGCTTTAGTTGGCAATATATAATAACTATAACTTATTCCATGCATTACATTGTGGAAAACATTTACCAACTCAGCAATTGACATCAATGTTTCAATTTGCGTATCTTTCTGAATTACAAAGTCTTTGAGACCGACTCGATTTTTTAATGCTTTTTCGATATCCTGTGTTTCTCCAATGCACGACTGCCTTGATATTTAATCGATACTTCAGTCTGGCAAGTGATCTAAATGATCATCCATTTAGAAAAGGCTGGATTGGTCTTCCAATGTTCAGAGTATGTTGTAAATCTTCTCTTCTAAAATGGTCCTGGGTGGACTGTTTCATCTGATTCTGATCTTTGTTCCAACAAACTAATCCTTTTCTGGAGTTTTTTATTTAGTTTTAGCAGAAACAAACCACAGAAACAAGCAACGAATTTACAATCCAAAACAAAATATCAACGTTTGACATTTAGCATTGGCACATTCACTTATGGGATGGTAGCATTCAACTCTAGTTTTCGATTAACCAAAATTTCCTTGTGAATGTGTTCAGCAAATATGTTAAAGTTTTACATCAATAATAAGTTTTCCCAGTAAGTGAGGAAAAGAGATTTTTTTTTCGATTTTAATGGAATTAAACAAATATAAAATGAGGAGACTTTTGTCTGGACAAATTATTTTTGAGCTGGACTCTGGACACCGTTAAAATTATGTGGACAATCCCGATGAGTTGCGGCGGTCTGGCAACCGTAGATGCATACTATGTGGGAGCGATAGTAGGTGTGGTTAATGTAATAAAGGGGAAATTGGTACTGTTTTAGCATTTACATACAGTAAGTATCTTCTTTTATGGCACTGTTTGCGTCTATATGCAAGAACAACGTTTACGGATTTCTTACGGGTAACCGTGCGCTTGGGAGCTGTACTTTAAGAAACTAAAATGTTATAAAACTGTGTACAAACAAATAAATCCACCGGTTCTTCCAAAACTGCAACACCTCGTTTTATTGCCAAAAGGAAACAAACCCCCAGGAGACCCATCGTCGTATCGCCCGATATGCCTACTGGATACAATGGGAAAGATCCTGGAGCGAATCATTTACAACAGATTGCTCACAATAGCGGAGGAGAAAGGGGCTTTGTCCAACCAGCAATTCGGATTCCGAAAGTCTCGCTCAACAATTGACGCCATTAAAGCTGTAGTTAATATAGCAGCGGAAGCAATTGAAGGTGAAAGATGGCGATACGGCACCAAGGAATACTGTGCAGTAGTGACGCTAGATGTCAAAAACGCATTTAATTCGGCAGACTGGCCCACTATAAGAAGATCTCTTGCTAGGATGGATACACCATCTTACTTGCTGCAGATAATGGCGAGCTACTTTACCAACAGGAAACTGAGGTATGATACCGACGAAGGAGTGAAGTACTACGGTGTTACAGCTGGAGTCCCGCAAGGATCGGTGCTGGGCCCATTACTATGGAACATAATGTACGACGGAGTTTTACGACTACCACTGCCACCTAAAGTGAATATAATTGGATTTGCTGATGACATCGCTGTTGTTACAGTAGCAAAACAAATCAGTGAAGTAGAATCAGCTACAAATGTGGCAATCAGTCAAATCAAAAGCTGGCTAGGATCCGCCGGTTTAGAATTAGCTGACCACAAAACTGAAGCTGTTCTAATAACCAGTCGGAAATCTGTGGAATATATGAATGTACAGGTTGGGACCCAAATCATCAGATCCAAAGAAGCAATCAAATACTTAGGAGTAATGCTCGACAATAGACTGCGGTTTAAACAGCATGTTGATTATTCGAGCAAAAAAGCGTCACGACTTCAGGCAGCACTCTCAAGGATAATGCCCAACATTGGAGGACCTGGATACGCTAGGAGGATCCTACTATCCAGAGTTGTCAGCTCAGTCCTTCTTTATGCGGCTCCGGTTTGGGCGGGGGCTCTCGCGACCAAAGAAACAAGGAGGAAACTTACATCAGCCTACAGACTCTGCGCTATAAGGACCATCAGTGGTTTTAGAACTATCTCTGACGAAGCAGCCTTTGTCATAGCAGGAATGGTTCCTATCGACATCCTCGCGAACGAGATGCAGAGAATCTACAATCGGAGACGCTCGAGCCACCAAGAGGCTAGCGAAAGAAGAAGGGTTATAGAAGAAGAAAAAGCAGCTTCAAGAGCTGTGTGGCAAGATCGATGGGATAATGCGGTTAAAGGCAGATGGACCTATAAATTAATCCCCACCATCGACATTTGGATAAACCGAGCACATGGGAACTGCACCTACCACCTCACGCAGTTCCTGTCTGGCCATGGAGGTTATCGCAAATATCTTTACCGGTTTGGACACGATAGCTCTCCGTTGTGTCCAGAATGTCCAGACCAGGAGGAAGATACGGAGCATGCAGTCTTCTACTGTAGGCGATTTGAAAACTGGAGAAACGAACTTCCCAGTCCCCCATTCCTCATAGATCATATGGTACAATCTGAGGAAAAATGGATGGAAATTTGCGCGTTTATTACGCATGTGCAAACGCAGCTTCGAATTCAAGAACGAATACGTCGAGAAGCAGAAAGTACAGCATAAATTGCTAACCAGCCCCGCGAAGTAATACCTAACGGCAGTCCCGCGGGGAGAGTGGTAGAAGTGTGAAGGGTGTGTGTTTAGTACGTAGGCGTATTCCTGAAATCGATTACTCAGGTTTGCGAATCGTGCATGCTAGTAGCACTCGGGCTATTAGTATCTATGAAGATTACACATCCCTGGCGCAACCTAAAAAAAAAAAAAAAAAAAAAAAAAAAAAAAAAAAAAAAAAAAAAAAAAAAACCGGTTCTTCCAACGTTATAAATTAGTGTCTCTTTTAATGTTAAAAATATTTCTTTATATACAATTCTGTGTTTTGTTTATATGTACAAGTATATAACAAAATAATTGTTCTTATTTGACATTTGTTGTGGGGGCGGTGATGACGAAGGTATGTGTAATACGTGGAACTTTCGTATCTGGTGACGTCATCAAGGCCCAAACATTCCGGCTTGCGATGACCCAGTCCGCACTTAGGGCATGCTTGGGAGGGATCCAGTCCGCACTTAGGGCAGGCTTAGGAGGTATCCAGTCCGCACTTAGGGCAGGCTTAGAAAGTAGCCGTCCGCACTTAGGGCAGGCGTGCTGTGACCCAGTCCGCACTTAGGGCAGGCTTAGGAGGTATCCAGTCCGCACTTAGTTCAGGCTCGGAAAGTAGCCGTCCGCACTTAGGGCAGGCGTGCTGTGACCCAGTCCGCACTTAGGGCAGGCTTAGGAGGGATCCAGTCCGGACTTAGGGCAGCCTTGGAAAGTAGCCGTCCGCACTTAGGGCAGGCGTGCTGTGACCCAGTCCGCACTTAGGGCAGGCTTAGAAAGTAGCCGTCCGCACTTAGGGCAGGTGTGCTGTGACCCAGTCCGTACTTAGGGCAGGCTTAGGAGGGATCCAGTCCTCACTTAGGGCAGGCTTAGAAAGTAGCCGTCTGCACTTAGGGCAGGTGTGCTGTGACCCAGTCCCTACATAGGGCAGGCTTAGGAGGGATCCAGGCCGCACTTAGGGCAGGCTTAGAAAGTAGCCGTCTGCACTTAGGGCAGGTGTGCTGTGACCCAGTCCCTACATAGGGCAGGCTTAGGAGGGATCCAGGCCGCACTTAGGGCAGGCTTAGAAAAGAGCCGTCCGCACTCAGGGCAGGGGTGCTGTGACCCAGTCCGTACTTAGGGCAGGCTTGGAAAGTAGCCGTCCGCACTTAGGGCAGGCGTGCTGTGACCCAGTCCGCACTTAGGGCAGGCTTAGAAAGTAGCCGTCCGTACTTAGGGCAGGTGTGCTGTGACCCAGTCCGTACTTAGGGCAGGCTTAGGAAGTAGCTTAACAAAGGACGGCAAATCCGCTGTGGTTAACTCGCTTTGTTTCTCTCAGAAGGGGAGAAACCTATTGGACGGGCCGGCTATAGCTAATAGCAGAGCCGTGGATTATTGCCTAATCACCGAGGTGAAGGCAGAAAGATCGGTGGAAGGTCGTAAAACCAATACCTGGAGAGGCTGTCAAAAGTACTCTGGATTGGTACTACCAAACTTGAGCAGAGTCTCCCGACTGACTTTCATCCACTTTCCTTTATGGAAAAATCCTGCAAGACGAGAATGTGAATCTTGAGCCAATGCAAAATTTCCTCCACATTCTCGTCTGCGACCTTTGTATTTACTTTTTCTCATATTGTACTATTCTCCTTTTCCTCCGTTTCCTCTTGTTTGACTGAGGATTCGGAGAATATTCGCTGTTTCGCTACCTGCCAACAGATGGCGGCCTCCGCATTAGGTGTATAGTGAGGTGTGCGTAGAGTGTGGATGATCGCTTCTGTGGTGGTGGATATGTCACTTCGTTACAGTTGCTCATGGGTATGCGCTCTCAAATCTCCTCCCTTCTCTTTCTGTTAAATTGGTTGTTTACTACTGGATTAGTCGATCGTCGGTTGAAAGTTTGTTGTACGGGAATTTATTCGTGTGATAAAAGTTATTCTAATTAGTTTGGTGTTTTACTCGTAGGTGGTGTTTTATCAGTCCAGGTGAGTAATGATTTCACTAATGATTATGTTTCACATCAGTTGGATTATTTTGGTTTGAATTTGTGTTGTGCATGTGTTTGTGTAGATTCAGTGCTAGGTGAATTGTGCAAGAGAGTGACAGAGCTTTCCCCACTGACTTGCATGGAGTTTGTGTTTCTGAGTGTGTGTGTGTGTAGAATGGATTAAGTGCCTGTGAAGCGTGTGTGTGAAATGGGCCATTACACACTGGTGCAATTACCCCGGGGTTAAACCGACTTTATAGAAGAGGGAGATGAAGTGTGAAGTAAGAAACGGGGTGAAATCTTCATCCAGTATTGAAGCGGTTGAGCATCGGGGTAAAACTAATACACACATAACTTCTCAATTTCGAGATGCAAAAAAATGAGTATGTCGTACCACTACAATGAAAATCGGTTCATGTATACAGAATTTTACCCCGCATTATTCATCCAGTGTGTAATTAGAGTAAGAGAAACCCCGGGGTTACCCCGGGGTGAAATTGCACCAGTGTGTAATGGCCCAATGAGTTTGCGTTTAGGTAGCGCGTGTGAAATGTGTGTGTGATGATTTAGGCGAATTGGATTAGTGCCTTATTATTATCAGTGTTACCACCTTGTGTGTTTTGAGGTTTTTTGAATTTTAGAATTAGTGACGTATTATTTTAGTACTATTTGAGTAGATTTGTGAATGGACTGTATTATGATTTGTGTTATGTGTGGAATAATTTTAATGATTGTTGGATAGATGAATGTATATGGCTATGTGTTGTATGAATATGAATATGTGTAGTATGAATGTGAATATGTGTTGTATGAATTTTTATTAGTTAGTGATTGGTACGGTTTCGGACTGATACTTGTTGATCGGTAATGGACACAGTTTTGTGATTGGATGTTTGAACTCTCCCTGCTGTGTTTTCAGTTTGACTACGCGGATTATGTTGTCGACTCCGGGGTATGTCTGCTGAATTCGGCCAAGACTCCACCTAGCAGGGGGTAGTCGTTCGTCCTTCAGCAAAACCAAATCTCCTACTTTAGCTACGGTTATGGTTTCAGCCACTTCGGTCGTTTTGTAGCCGTGTCAGGTACTCTTGTTGCCACTGCTTCCAGAACGTCTGCATGCGGAGTTGAATTAGCTTCCACCTGTCGTTTGCGCATATTTTTTCCGAGGCTAGATTAGGTTCAGGAACTGTTAGGACTTCTTGACCGATAAGGAAATGTGCGGGTGTTAAGGCACGGAAGTCATCAGGGTTTTCTGAAATGGGACATAAAGGTCTCGAATTAAGACACGCTTCAATTTTTGTTAGTAGCGTGGCGAGCTCTTCATATGTAAGTGTCCCATTCCCGACGACTCTTTTGAAGTGGTGTTTCACGTTCTTCACGCCCGCTTCCCATAGCCCTCCAAAGAGGGGGGAAGCTGGGGGAATGAAGTTCCACTGTGTTCCTTGACTGGCCAACATTTTTGCTATCTCCTTCCAGTCATGAGTCGCGCTGTCCATTAAGCGATGTAGTTCTGCGTTGGCTCCGATGAAATTTGTTCCACAGTCGCTATAAATTTCTCGGCAGAGTCCCCTCCGTGCTGCAAATCTTCGAAAGGCTGCCGAAAACGCTTGGGTGGTTAGATCGGTTACGGCCTCTGAATGTATTGCCTTGGTTGTCAGACAGACAAATATGGCGAGATAACCCTTAAAAGATTTGGCTCCACGGCCCCTCCATGTCTTTATATCGATGGGCACAGCATAGTCAACGCCGGTGTGTGTAAATGTCTTTGAGATCCTCACCCTCGGCCGAAGGAGACCTCCCATTAATTGATCAGCTGCCTTGCTGCGATACCTATAACAAATGGTGCAGCCGTGGATATGCCTTTTGACAGACCTTTTTAATTGGAAGATCCAATATTTGTTTCACAGGTACCCCATCATCAATTGGATGCCGCCATGAAGAGTCCTGCTGTGCGCCTCGCTGATGAGTAGTCCCGTGTAGTGATGTGTGGGTTCCAGGATTATCGGATGTTGTTGATCGTATGAGAGATCAGCGTTTTTGAGCCGTCCTCTGACTCTAAGAATACCTTCACCGCCTGTAAAAGGATTCAAGGGACCCATGCCTCTTGTCTTAGCTACGCCTTGCGGAAACATTTCATGTTGAGCTAAGCATGCCAGAACTTTAGTTGCCGCATCGAGTTCTGATGGGTTTACTGCTCCAAGAATTCGTTCTGAGCTCCGCTTTCGAGAGTTAGCTCCGAATCTTCTACAGTAGGCTGTGATTCTGATGAGTCGACTTAGGCTGTAGGAACGATGAATAAGATGTGTGATCCTATTGTCGGTGACGTTGATGTCGACATGATGCACCTTGACGGCCTTCTTCCCTTCATCAGCGTTGAAATCAGCTGGCTGTTCTGGAAGTTCAAAGTTCCATGCCGAACGTAGGAACGTAGGCGCATTCCACCACAAGGTTGCTTTGATCAGCGCTGATGGAAGCGTTCCTCGGGAAACCAGATCAGCAGGATTTTGTTGAGTTGGAACATGGTTCCATATATCGACCTCCGTCAACCGTCGTATCTCCCCGACTCTGTTTCGCACAAAAGTTTAACACTTCGTAGGCTCTTCTCGTATCCAACAGAGCGTGATTGTAGAGTCTGTCCATGCGAAGGTGGGAATGCCTCTCCACTCAAGAGTCTCTGTAATATGGTGTATGAGCTTAGCGAGCGTAACAGCTCCGCACAGTTCCAAGCGCGGAAGGGTGACTGGGCTCACAGGTGCGACTTTCGACTTTGACATGAGCAGGTGCATGTGGATTTTGCCGTCTTAATCTTCTACTCTGAGGTACACCGCTGCTCCAAATGCCTTTTCTGACGAATCGCAGAAACCGTGTAGCTGGAGTCTATTGGTCGTACCAGGAGTATGTAACCACCGTGGAATGTGTAGGTTATTAACAGCTTGCAAATCATCGTGGAAAATTCTCCAATCTTCCAGAATATCAGGGTCAACTGGATCATCCCAGGATTGTTTGTGGACCCATAGAAGCTGCATCAGGAGTTTCGCCTTTGTGATGGAAGGCGCGATCCAACCCATAGGATCGAATAGGCGTGCAATCGACGATAGTATAGATCGCTTAGTTGGCTGCTAATGTTCCGAAGAAGTGTAATTGAAGGAGAATTCGTCGGTAAGAGGGAGCCAATGTATACCCAAAGTCTTCACTCGATTTGAGCCGTCCGTGGGTAACGAGAAGGATGTCTCGTGATCCTGAGTGGGTACACCATCGAGAAGACCTTCATTGTTGGCGGTCCATTTGCGTAGATGAAAACCCGCTCCACCTAGAATCTTCTTGACTTCCTCTATTTTAGCCTTAGCTTCTTGCAGGGTCTCAGCTCCTGAAATCAAATCATCGACATACATTTCGTTTCGAATCATTCTAGCAGCTCTGGGACGCAGCTCTCTGAATTCCTCTGCTAATGCCTGAACAGGTCGAATCGCTAAGTCTGGGGCAGAAGCTGTGCCAAAGGTCACGGTCTTGAGGCGATATGTCCTCAAAATTTCGGATGGTTGCTTACGCCAAAGTATGAGTTGGTAATTAGCATCACATTCCGGTACCCTTATTTCTCGATACATCTTCTCTATGTCTCCAGTAAACGTATATTGGTAGAGCCTCCATCTGAGAATGATGTCCGTGATGTCGTGTTGAAGCATCGGGCCTATCATCAGCTGATCGTTCAAGGAGATGCCATCAGATGTCTTAAACGAAGCATCAAATACAACTCGGAGCTTAGTAGTTGAGGTCGATTCCTTTAAGACTGCATGATGTGGCAGAAAGTAGTGATGCGGAGTCGTAATGGAGCCTTCCTCCACTTCTTCCATATGGCCAACATTCAGGTAGTCTTCCAAACAGTCTGCGTATCGTTGTTTCAAATTCCGATTTAGTTCTATTCTCCTTTCCAGACTCTTGAAACGATTGAGAGCCCCTTCCCTAGATCTGCCTAGAATAGGGTATACATCCCCCTTGAACGGGAGAGCCACTTGGAAATGACCATCAGTTAGGCGTCGAACGTTTTTTACAAAGTGGGCTTCACACTCGATGTCTTCCGGCCGTTCATAGGGTTGGTACGAAATCTCTTCCAATTCCCAGAATTTGCGAAGTTCTGTCTCGATGCTGCATGCTTGGAGAAAACTGTTGACTCGAGAGACCCATCCTAATTTGGTCTTCTGAGCGATGAGTAAATTCCTGTCGATCGGTTTAACAAGTTCCGGCAGCAGAATATCAGCCAGGACCTCACTACCTAGCAACAAATCCACCTTGGCTGACTGGTTGAAATTGGGATCAGCCAGCTCTAAACGCTGAGTGGTGAGAAGCAAAGGAGATGTCTACCACCCTTGGGCAGGTGCCGCTGCTGACCAAACCCAACCCAGAAACTTTGACGGAGGTTGGCTTCAGTGGAAGGCGAAGTAGTTGAACAGCTGACGTTGTAATAAAGCTGGCCTCTGAACCCGAGTCTAATAAAGCTCGCAATGAAAGGGATTCGCCCCTCCCGAGCTCACTTTGACTATGGCAGAAGCTAATAGGACTTGTGTTGTTGTGTTACTTGAGTAGAATGTGTTGACGTTCGGTGTTACCGACGTAGTTTCTCTTTCAGATGGTTGAAAAGTGGACGCCCCAACATTCAACGAAGAAGTGGATGGCCCAAGAGTGTGCGCTTGTGCAATGAAAGAGTTTTGGTTTCACGAATTAATTTGGAAGCGGTTAAACCGTTAACCAAGGCCTTAAGCGCAGCCTGACTGTGTCACTAAAGACACAAATGCTACGCCCCTCCACCTGTTCTTCACAATATAGTACATGGCCTTTAGGATTGCATAAGTATCCGCTTAGAAAACATATGCATATTTGCCTAACGAGAAAAGAAGTCGAATGTTGTCGACTTCCATGAAAACACCAGCCCCAGACCCTTGACTGGTTGTGGAACCATCCGTGAAAATACGACTACATTCCATTCGAGGCTCAGACTCTGGCCGAAGCCAGTCCTGAAAACAAGTACTCGGAATTTGCGCATCAGCTGGAGTTCTGGTGTCATTGCATCAGACGGCATATCCATAAGACAGGAGTCGTAGGATAAGTGTCGCACAAGTTCATCAAAACTGCAATGCGGAGTATACCAAAAACCACCCCGCCTAAGCCGATGGATGGCTTTGATAGTGCAACCCATGATGTAAGTATCCAGGGGAGGTAAATTCACCAAAGCGACTAGAGCACAGCCAGGCGTACTCGGAAAAGCTCCCGTGCAGCCTCCGTTCCGTTCTTTGGAGGAGCGCAAAAGGCAACCACATATTTACGCGAGAGCCCCTTCCACCAAACAACCTACGCATATGCGAGGAATGGTCTTATCATAGCCGTGTAGATCCAGAGAACCTTATTCGGTGACAAGCACCATGTCTTGGCAAAAGCACACTTACACTGCCAGAAGACTGAGAGTGTCTTGGATGTTTTCGATTCGACGTGTTTAGACCAATGAAGTTTTTTATCTAAAATCACTCCCAGGTATTTCGCTTCATTGGAAATACGGATGGTGGCGCCTTTTAGCACTGGCTGAGTCAGACCGGTCAAAATCCTCCTTCTCGTAAAAGGAACAACCTCAGTCTCAAGAGGATTCACCGAAAGCTCACTCCTAGTACACCATTCATCGATCATGTCCAGCGCCGCCTGCGCGTTAGCACAGACCATCGCCAGGCATGGCCCGATAGAAAATACAGCGACATCATCCGCATATGCCTGAGCGTAGACGTTAGTCAAAGTGTTCAACAGAGAGTCGACCACCATCCACCATAACAATGGAGACAAAACGCCACCTTGCGGACAACCGCTGTTTACCCCTGTCATAAGATAACGGCCACAATCCGCATCCCCTACCAAAGTTCTATTCATAAGCATTGTTTTAATCAACAACACTAATGTTTCAGTTTGACTCTGACTATCGTGGGGTGCGCATCACAATTCAAACTACATTTATTTTTTAATATCATTTCCAAAATGAAGTGTTCTGTTTCCACGGAGAAAAGCGAAAGGAATTGCACCATAAAGATATTCTGCAACGATTGCGTTGCGTGAATCTGGCTGAGGAATATGCAGATTACTTCCAAACGAGTTGAAAACCTTATCGATGCGACAAATGTGGAGTGCTGAGGCGCAGATCTATGCGCATGACAGAACCATTGGACAACAACAACAAGCAGTGTGAAGCGAAACAAAAAAGTGCTTCATCTTCTTCCAACGGTAACAAAACGCATAAACCATGTACCTAACATCGCCCGCAACTACATTGGGTACACAAAATGATGAAGGCGAATACACTCCCCAAATAATATATTTGAAGCTTTTCTTGTTTCAATTAACGAGCTGAGAACTGAAAATACGGAGCTGAAAGCAAAAGTGGAATTATTGGAGAGCAGGCTCAATGAGCAACAACAAAGTCTACTCAGCAATTGCATTGCAATTGTTGGAGTGCCAAACGCCACGGATGAAAATGCAACCGACAAATCTTTCAAAATGCTTTGTCCGTTGATTTTCCAGACGGCAAAATTGAAAAATGCTCTGTAAAGAAAGTGCGAAACAAAGGAGAAAAAAAGCGGCTCTTCGCATAATGCCATCATATGTGTTAGAATCTCTGACCACTCTACCAAGTAGCGAATAATGAGAGAAAAAAGGAAAAAGAAGAACACGCTCAACTCAAACGTTCTTGGAAGCTGGAGCGGTATCAACAAGAGTGAAGGAAGCAGCAGCGGTCGTAGCAAGGAAAGCAGAGTTTTCATAAATGATGCGCTTACGAATTACACACGGGCTCTCTTTATGCGAACAAAAGAAGTAAGACATCAGGAAAACTATAGATTTGCATGGTTTAAAGACAACCAAATTCTTGTTAGGAAGGTCGAGGGCGGAAAAGTAATTTCTGTTAGATCATTCAATGATCTTGCACTTATTTAGTGCGTATTTTTATGCACATATTGTTTTTATGAATTTTAATAATGCTATAATTGTAACCTGTAATAATGTTTTCACGGATAATTCTTACTGTAACAATAAGGTTTTTGTTGTCCATCAAAATGTCAGAAGCTTGCGAGAAAATTGTTCATTACTTGTTACACACCTCCATTCATTCTTAAGCTTTGCAGATACAGTAAAACCCGGATAAGTGCCTCACGCTTAAGTACTCAAAATATTTCAGACTTATAGTTATTCTACACTTTTTGTAGTAAATATACACGGATAAGTACTCTCCACTTAAGTGCCTTACTCGGTTCCTCGGCCCTCTATTTATCACTTTTTTTCGCTCGTTTGCTTATATAAATTCGTCTAAGTACCTCATTCAAATCCTAAAATTTCATCGAAGCAAACTTCACTTCGTCGCAAAAAATTACATATTCGCTTTGTCTCTTTTTGGTTGAGATTTATTTCAATTGACATTTGTGCTTGCTGATTTGGATTTGTCGGTGAAATTTGCAAAAAAAAAAAATATAATAATCTACCGAGAATTTTCATAAATCTCGACAGAAATGAATGGGCGCGTATCCACACTTTCGATTGAGCAGAAATTAAAATTACTCTCGCAATTCGAAAGCAAAGTTAAAACGAAAAAAGAACTAGCTTCATTTTTCAAATGTGACATATCGACGGTGAATAGGATTTTAAGAAAAAAAGATCAAATTCGTGAGGTTGCGTGTGGAAATAAAAACTTGAAATCAAAACGCCAACGCAAAGGTACGCATGAAGATGTGGAAAATGCTTTAACAAAATGGTTTGATCAAGCTCGAGCTCAAAACGCAGTGATATCTGGCCCTTTAATTCTTAATAAGGCAAAAGAGTTAGCCCTTAAGCTTAAGTCCGAATGGGTGGTTATGGAGATGGAAACATCGAGAGAATATCCAATGTACTAAAATACATGGTGAGTCCAGTGGAAGTGATCAAAGCGGTGCAGAAAACTACGTAAGCCATGTTTTAGGTCCCATTTTAAAAAAACTATTCTCCTGAAAATGTGTTTAACGCCGACGAAAGTGGTCTGATGTACCGAGCACTGCCGAATGGCACACTTGCTCGACATGGAGAAACAATAAAAGGCAATAAATCACAGAAAGTCCGAATAACTTTACTATTTTTATGCAATGCTGCTGGAACCTATAAAAAGGTCTTCGTTATTGGAAAATCGAAAAATCCTCGATGTTTCAACAAGAAAAGTCTACCTGTTCCCTATTATTCCAATCAAAAGGCTTGGATGACAACTTCCTTATGGAACTCTATACTATCCAAAATTGATGAAGAGATGAAAAAGGAGGGAGACACATTCTGTTATTCGTGGACAATGCGTCCTGCCACAAAGCAACACTTGATCAG
Organism: Brachypalpus laphriformis; assembly: GCA_945910035.1. Lineage (NCBI taxonomy): Eukaryota > Metazoa > Arthropoda > Insecta > Diptera > Syrphidae > Brachypalpus > Brachypalpus laphriformis. The sequence goes on from OX246754.1 coordinate 141,490,599, forward strand.
GGAATTATTCACAGTTTCAAATCTCACTATAGGCAAATAATTATAAGAAAGCAACTGGTTGCTTTAGAAAAAGGTTTGAATCTACAACAGTTCATCAAAACAATATCTGTTTTGGATGCCATGTTTTTTGTGAAGAGGGCTTGGTGGCTGGTCACAGAAGAAACAATTAAAAATAGTTTTAGAAAGGTTGTATGTATTCCAGACAAGTAAGTGCTGAAATAAAGTTTTTTGTTTTTTTTTTTCAGGCGGGAATCTATTTTGGTCAAGAACTTTTGGAAAATGAAGAAATAACAATATCTGAACAAAATACTTTTACCGAAGTTGCAATAACTTCTGATAAATTTGCAAGTTTTGTTGATTGTGATAATGACCTGCAATGCTATGGACTTCTCACAGATGATGAAATTGTTGATGAAGTTCAGAAGCATTTAGGTGAAGCAGAAGAAGGCGAAAATTCAGAAGATATGTGTGACGACGAAGAAGAGCTTAACCCTCCTAATATGAAAGAAGCATTATATGCATTAGATGTTCTTAGAAAATTTGCTTTATATAAAGATATTAGCACCCATGATATCGAAAATTTCGAGGAGAAAATTATCAACCTTGAAGTGCGTCATATGAATCAGATGAAAATTACTGATTATTTTAACTAGATTTTCTTACTGTAAGCTAGCAATTTCTTTTTTCTTTTAAATGAATTTTAAATATTTTCTGCGTTAATTTATTCATGATACTTTGAACTTTTACAATCGCAATAATACAAGATGCAATAAGAATGTATGCACAAATGTACGCTTTACATTATGTACATACATAAATGAATTTGAGGCTTTATTATTAACATACATAATGCAAAATGTTTAACTGAATTTTTATATCTGTTAATTGATTTTTTTTTAATAAAATAATAATATAAACGATCAATTTTTTACTTAAATTTGAATATAAGAAACTCGCTTAACTACCTACTTGAGGTAGATAACCGAATTCGGATATCTGCCTCATCAGGGTACTTAAGCGGGTTCGTTTAACCACCTCATCCGCTTAAGTACCCAACAAAAGCTGAAATCGTGGAGAGGTAGTTATCCGGGTTTTACTGTATTATTATTGTATCTGAAATTTGGATTTATGGCTTTGAGACAAACGATCATCATTTGCCTGGCTTTAAGTTCTTTGCGAACACAAATGAAAATTATGCGGCAGGGGCTGTCGGATGCGTAGTAAAAAATGAGTACGTAATTCGATTTCCTTAGCGCAGATATTCTTAAAGTTTCAATTGAAATTAATTATGTTGATAATGTATTATTATGTGTATATAGGTTGCATATGTTTAACGTTGTGTCGTTCATAGAAGAATTTTCCCGTTTGTTAGATAAGCAAAAATCAAGTAACCTAATTATTGCCGGGGATTTTAACCTCAATTTATTAGGCAAAAGCGATATGGTTTCTAATTACTTGGCTATTCTGGCATCGCATGGTCTTGAAAGTTTCATCAACAAACCAACTAGGATGGTCTCGGGAAGTGGTTTAGATCACTTTTATAGGCGTTTGACCAATATTTCCTTAAATGCAAAAAACGGCATTTTTGATTTGAATATTACCAATCACTCTATGTAAAATTTGGCCTTATTTCGATTTAAAAATGAAAATACGGCCAAATTGGTTTTGTTTCCATTTCTGAATCGAAATGAGGCCAAATTTGAATTTGAAATGTAGGAAAAAAACACCAATATGTTTTTTTTTGCTTACATGAATTTGCATTGATATCAGCAAACAGTTTTTCATCTACTATTCATGGTTATTCTAAAATTGGGATAAGAAAGTTATTAGCAATTAAAATTTCCGAAGAAATATAAACTTGCATATACCAAACCTCGCACCTACTCCAAATCCTACAGTGAGCCCAAGCAGAGGGGTTGCAGGGGGGCACCATGCCCCCCTACATATTTCACTCTTTATGGGATTTACTTGTAAAAACGGCGAGTTGTAAATTATAAGTCTTTCACTCTTTTTTATAAACTTTGCATATACCAAACCTCGCACCTACTCCAAATCCTACAGTGAGCACAAGCAGGGGGGTTACAGGGGGGCAACATGCCCCCTACATATTTCACTGTTTATGGGATTTACTTGTAAAAACGGCGAGTTGTAAATTATAAGTCTTTTCCCAAGGAATATAAACTTTGCATATACCAAACCTCGCACCTACTCCAAATCCTACAATGAGCCCAAGCAGGGGGGTTGAAGGGGGGCAGCATGCCCCCCTACATATTTCACTGTTTATGGGATTTACTTGTAAAAACGGTGAGTTGTAAATTATAAGTCTTTTCCCAAGGAATATAAACTTTGAATATACCAAACCCCGCACCTACTTCAAATCCTACAGTGAGCCCAAGCAGAGGGGTTGCAGGGGGGCATGCGCCCCCTACATATTTCACTGTTTATGGAATTTACTTGTAAAAACGGCGACTTGTAATTTATAGTTATTGTTCGCATTACATATATTATTGTACATGTATTTAGATATATATCTTTAATTCGAAATTTTGAAAATTTCGTTAATTAAATTTGGTATATGTATATTACTCTGTCTCAGTTAAAAGTTTATTTCCCTTTTCTTAATAAAAATTGCAAAGTACCTACTTGACTCTTTAATTTTACTTTGTTCTTAGTCGATAGTGAAAATTTACTTCACATTTAAAGGGAATTAAAACCACTGAGTTTTCGGAATTTATTTCCCACCTTACATGGGAACTAGGTCCAATTCACGAAAGCGGTTTTATTTCCCACTAGGTGGGAACTAAGTCCCTCAGTGGACATAGTTCCCGGGGACTTATTTCCCTGCACCGAATAGTTTCACTTTCACGTACTCCAGAATGTCGTTTCTATTTTGTCGCAATTAATTTTTCCCGAAAATAATATTAAGTTAAAAAAGAAACACAAAAGTTAAGTCGGCCGCGCACGCGAGGGAATAGAACAAAAGTGACAGATAGCCGTAGATAGTAGAAAGAGGACCGGGAAAGTGCAACAACAGCAGCCTGTAGGATTCTGCCTTCCCGGTTGCTCAGATGGGAGTGGGTTTATTTCGAGTAGCGAATCTGGAATAGGATTTTTTACTATGGCTCCTTTCCTTGATTCTTCCTCTCTTGTTCCTTCCTCTCTTTATATTATATCTTTGTAGTCCCCTTCCGGACTTGATCACTCAAAAAATTATAAGCAAACTCGCTACTTAGCTCATTCTAAAAAAAAAACTCCTCAAAAACACTAGCGCTTGTTCGCACTCACTCGTGGTCAACTAAGAAGTGCTGAACTTTCCTCAGTACTTCGTTCAACCGACCAAGAGCCACTCTCTCCAAATTAGCCTACCGCTTATTCAGCCATGACAAGCTCAAGGATGGCCTTATGTGCAGTACTCCGCTCTTTTGCTGAAGCATGCAACCGTCCCTTGAACGCCGCTATCTAGCAGCTCTTTCCAGTCTTCCAATGCTCTCTCTCTCTCTCTCTGAAATCGCCCCAACAACTGGCAATTCAGAAGGTCAGGTTATGCAATTTCTGGGTTCGCTCTTTACCCTGGTGCCACCTTCACAGCAAGCTCTCGCAATTGAGGGGCTAGTGAATGCAAAATGAAATATCCAAAACAGTCGCGAAAAATATAAAATCGACGAAGGAACATGAGAAGAAAAGGAAATTTGTCAAACAACGCTTGGCGTTGGACCTAGCGTGGGAGAAAAGAGGTTATTGAATCTAAAATATAAATGTGTCAAACAACGCCTTGCGTCGGACACTCCTGAGAAGGAAGAAACCTGAGTACCCATTCGTATTCCTATTATTACGTTATTAAATCCGTGGAAGCTAGCTATCCCGGTGGAATTTCACGCAGATCTGGGGGAAAGGGACTAGCCGATGACGTGCCACCCCATACAAAAGGTCTTGGGTTAGGGTGGGCTCTCGGCCATTGTTGGTGCTGGTCATCTGATGTTTGGCCTGGTGTTGTGTTGAATGTTCGTATTTGTGTTGTAGTTTTTTGTTAATGTTGTGTGTTTAGTGTTACTGGACCATCTCGTTCCCTTCTCTCTCTGGTATGGGTGTATTTTGTGTGCCCGTAATGGTTTGGGCGACGTTGTGTTCCTCTTCGTGGTTGGTCTTCTCGTTCTTGTTTCCTTCATCGTGCGTTCTCGTTGGCGGGCGGTCCATCCGCATCAGAGTATTGCCAACGGTCCGTTGGGCTCTGGTTCCGGGAGTACCTGCTTTGTTATCCCCTCGGAGCAGTTGGAAAAGTGTAAGCACTGAACTGGAAACCAGTTCAGGAACGCTTAACGATCCCATCGCTCTTCGAAGATAACGGACGAAAAGGAAAGGTAAGGCCAAAAAGGGAACGAGGTGAGAGAAACGGAGGGACGGGGGGGATCAGGAACCTTGAAACAAAGTTGGACGCAACAAATCCCACCCTTACCTCCAAAGATGTGAAGTAGGCTTTTCGAAAGAAAGGCCGAAGTAAAGAATAACAATTGATCCCCCCGGGGTAAACAACACAACAACACAGCTGACGACGACCTCGATCGCACTAGGCGAGAGTTAGGCAACATCACAGAGCGAGATGCTCTCAGTTACTCTTAGCGCCTTCGGGTCCTCACTTCACTTAAACTTCCTTCTGGATCGTGGTTATATGGCTTTAGATCTTTGACGTGCCATGTCCTTCTTTCATTTCCAGTTTCATCCTGGATTATGTGCGTCCATAGGGATACTCTCTTCCTTATCGTGAAAGGGCCGATATACTTCGGCGGCAATTTTGCCGCGTAATAGTTCGCCGCACGCGAAAGCACAAAGTTTCTACAGACTAGTTCATTCGGAAGGTACTGGACATCTCTTCTTCTAAGGTTGTAGATTTGCGCGGCCTTCTTGGTCGCGATCGCTAGCTTTTTGCGAATATCTTTCCTAAGTTCTCTAAATCTACCTTCCACTTCTGGCATATCTTGGACCCTATCTCCTGGTTCGGTTTCCCTGTCTGTTGAATCCGCTCCCCTGTCGGTTGTATTTTCTTCCATATCTCCTACGTTAATGTCCCTATATCCTGATTCTGTGTCTGTTTCCCTAGTTCCTGAATCGGGTTGCCTACTATTCCCGGCGTTTGAAACGGTCCTTACTCGGCTGCCGACGTAAGTCACTATTTCCCTACCAAAGTTAGCGTAATACGGAGTAACGCGAAGTATATCATGTTCGGACGTGCGGATGCTGCACGCGACCTTTGCTAACTGCACATCCCTCGTCCTATTTTATTTGTGACCCGTACGCTTCGGCTAGCGCTTGCAGTTCTTTGCTTTTGAACAGGGGGCCGTTGTCACAGACGACGACCGATGGTATGCCGAACAATAAAAAGACGTTGCCGTCCAGTTCCCTACACACAGCATTCGCGGTAGCGGATCTCAGGGGAAACAAAAGGGGGAATTTGGTAAAATAATCAACGACGGTAAGAATATAAATAAAACCCCTACACGACTTTGGAAGAGGGCCTACCAAATCCACACAAATCATTTCCCAGGGATTCGAAATCCCTCTTCTCTCGACCATCCAACCCGCTGGTTGGTCATTCACCGGTTTCACACTCTGACAAATCCTACAATTCCTAACATACTTGGTAATATTTTACCTCATCTTAGGCCAGTAATACCGAGCACCTACCCTAGCAAAAGTTTTTCTTAACCCCATGTGCCCAGCTAATGGGTTGTCATGACATTCCCTAAGTACCCTAGTTCTATCTATCTTTGGAACTACCTCCTTCCATTCCGAATTATTGTCATGAACAACCACGTGATTGGCCATAACAAACTTAAACAAAACCCCTCTTTCGACCCTCCAGGCCGGATGGGCTAAAGGGTTCGATTCCACCTTCGTGATCATCTTGGCGGTCCAAGGAGCAGAACTTTGCTCATCCAGTTCCGCTACATCCGCAACGTTCCTGGAGAGCATATCAGGGACTACGTGCTCTTTCCCTTTTCGATGCACGATTTCGAAATCGAACTGTTGAAGCCTAACCGCCCAACGCGCTAACCTACCACACGGATCTTTGAGGCTACTCAACCAAACTAAGGAGTAGTGATCCGTCACGACCGTAAACCGAACCCGTTCGATATATGATCGCAACTTCTCAACAGCCTACAGCACGGCCAAGCACTCCTTTTCCGTGGTTGAATAGTTCTTCTCGTTCCTATTCAACCACCTACTCAAATAACAGATTACCTTCTCTCCATCATCAAATGTCTCGCTGAGCACTGCTCCAAACCCATAATCCGAGGCGTCAGTTTGCCGCTCAAGATCCGGACAGGTTAGAATTGGGGCAGTAACCAAGCACTCCTTTGCCTTCTGGAAACACCTCTCGCACTCCTCAGACCAAATGAACCTACTACTCTTCTTTAGCAAGTCGGTTAACGGTTTCACCAAACCCGCAAAATTTGGTATAAATATCCTGTACTAGGATACCGTAGCGACAAAGCTCCTAAGTTCCCTAACATTCCCTGCGCAGGAATCCTAAGCATACTGTCTGCCTTCTCTGGGTCTACGTGGAGTCCATTACGATCTACTACATAACCTAAGAACTTGAGTGAAGACCTGCAGAAGTTACACTTCTCTATGCTGACCTTTAGACCCGCCGTACTTAACCGCTTGAAGACCTCTTCCAATATTTCCAGATGTTTTTGGAACGAGTTGGTGACTATGATGATGTCATCCAAGTATAGGAACACGTGCGGCTCCAGATCGGCGCGAAGCACAGTGTCAATGAACCTTTGCCATGTCGCTGGGGCATAATGCAACCCAAATGGCATTCTCTTGCATTGAAAGAGTCCTCTGTTTGGCACGGTGAAAGCGGTGTATGGACTTGATCGCCCCTCAACTGGGATTTGCCAATAAACGGACTTAATATCCAACGAAGAAGGATACTTGGCATCCCTAAGCTTGTCGAAGGTAGCAGAGATATAAGGAAGAGGATAAGCATCCCTCTCAGTAACCTTGTTCAACTTCCTGTAGTCAACACAAAACCTAAACGACCCATCCTTCTTCTTGAAAATCATGATCGGAGAAGCCTACGGACTATTGGACTTTTCGATGATGTCATCCCTCAACATACCATATCCTCTAATTACTTATCTATGTGACGTTGAACCACAGGCGATACCGGATAATACCGCTGTTTAATTGGTTCAGATGTCGTTCTTATCTTGTTTTCCACCAGATGAGTGCAACCTATGCCCCCAGGCATGTTCACGAAGACCTTCTCTTAAAAACTAACTAACTGCCTGTCTTGCCCTTCATCCAACTCGGCTCTCTCCTGAATGGCGGAAATCAAAGCCAGCGCCGCCTGATTCGAGAAGCTCCACTCGCCTGATCGAAGATCCGGGACGATTCCCATTCGGCCCCAAAAATCGCCACGCAATGTCAGAACGTTTGGCAGAGCAGGGATGACTAGACATTCTAGTAAAACTGATTTTCCCTGTACTACAAAAGGTAGTAGAATACTCCCTTCTACTCCTATTCCTCCCCATCTGCTGAAGCTACCCTACTGACTTTTGCTTTACCTAACGCTAAACCTAACTCTTTTGAAATTGTCCACCCGTCCCTACAGACGATCGTACGAGATGCCCCTGAATCTAGCAAAACTACTAAACTAACTCCATAAACACTAACTTTTAAATAAGGACGTACGTCGTCTTCCTTTGCCTGAAGTGTGAAACCTAACTAAACGACCTCTTCCAACTGGTTGCCAGCAGGCGACCTATTCAATTGCGCCGGCGCTCTTGCCCTGCTGGCGCAAGAGACCGTTTCCCATTTCCCGAACAGTTTCTGCAATCACTGCGAGGGACACCTATCTTACCACACCCTACACATCTCCTAGGAGCGGAACAAGTATTGGAAAAATGCCCTTCTTGGTTGCAATTGTAACACCTCAAACGCTGATTAGATTGAGGGTTACGACTTACGACCGAAACCGATGGCTCCTCCACTGCTACGTAGGCCAAATCAAGTTCCAAGAGGTTCCTGGATCGTGGAGGGGGAGGTGGCGTGAATGTCTCCACATTCGCTCTAACCATCTCAAGTTTCCTACCTGACGCAACCAGATCTCTCAAGTTCTTTGGGTCTGCCAAGCCCAATTGGGTTTGTTAGAATGGGGCCAGATTACGTTGAACGATCCCCAATTTTCGTCCATCCGTTAGTGGTTCCGATAACCTGCCAAACATATTTTCCATGGTGGCCACATATACCCCGATTGACTCGTCCTTCCCTTGGGTACGTCGTCTGATTTCCTCTAACAGCAAATCATCATAATTAGGAGGGAGAAATTCCAGTTTCAACTCCTCCACCAATCCCTGCCAAGAAGTAACTCTTCTCCTAACTCTTCTCGACGGCAGACTTAAACAATTGTGCCTTGCTTACACCTCTGGCCTCTCGCAACTCCTCCACTCGCTCCAGGAAGGAATTTACGGAAGCCCCACATCGTTCACCCGAAAATTTGAACTCCCACCTAGGCAAGTTCTTAAACCTCTCACTCGAAACGTAAACGCGCTCGCCTGAGATGGCCGTTCCTCCTGCGGCTGCTTTTGTACCTGTTGTCCCCCTGGTTGTCGTTTTTGTTCCTGCAGTTCTGTTTCTTTTCCCGTCACTTTCTCTTCTTCACCGTAGTCATCTGCTACCAGTGATGATAGTAACATTATTAGAGCCGTCTTAAGCTTGTTTTTAATCGCTGCTTCGGCGTCGTTGGTGGAACACGTCCTACCAATTCGCCCAATTGCCCATTCAATTTTAGTATACGCTTTCTTATACTCTGAAGAATTTCGCGCCGGGGAATTCTTCAATATTTCTATGATTTCCTTTTCGACCGATTCCCTATCAGCGGCGGATTCGAACGGGTATTCCTCCTCCTCGACGGACCCATTCCGTGCGAGGGCCCTATGGGCACGTAGAGACTTCCACATTTCATCTACGTTCCCCGTAGCTAACCCCCAACGCTGCATTTCGTACGAGAGGTCTTCCTGTGAAAGTCTGTTAACCTCCATAAAGAATAAAGAATCTACTAAGACAACTAAAAGTTGTTGACAATTGAAAGTAAATTGTGACCTGATGTGCTCGGAAAGTGTAAAAGCGATTCGAACATGTTTGCTTCATGAAAAAAGTTGAAAAAAAAAAGACAACTAAAAAAAAAATTCCGAGTACTAGTGCCAAGCCTAATGTAAAGACGAATGATTTAGCGAAATATAACTTATTTATAACACCCAAATTATTTAAAAAAGGGTTTTCGACATTCAAGACCGAACAATCGAAGCGAAATTTGTGTCAAGGAGAAATTGAGATCACCCTAAAAGTAAATAAAATAAAACTCAGGCTCTTAGCCCACCTTTCCAATTAAGTCTCACTGAGACCCACGAGGAAAACTCGAAATACCTATCCAAAAAGAATCGATAGACCCAACAAGCGAGAAGAAAAACTACCCCAAACGTAATTTCCAAAAACTTAATAAAATTTCCAAAGGAAAAGAAAAAAAATTCCAACAAAAAGAAATCCCACGAAACAAAAAAAAAATTAAACAAAAAAAGTCCAACCAAAAAAAGGTGTTGTCCCACTGTACTGTCAAAACAGAGAACTCACTCGAACAAAGGAAAAAAAAAAAACAAAGACCGGCAGTATATATACTATATGCAACGAAAAATCGCGAAATGTATATGTGTGTATATAATGCAGATATATGTATATAGGTATATGTAAATAGGTTTATATATCGCAAAGTAAATAACGTAAAAATTAAATAGAAAGCAATACTTGTGCTTCCAGGGATTTACCGTCTGGAAGATGTGTATGTATGACACAATTAGCTTTTTCCCCACTGATGGATCTTCCCACTTACAATCCTTATTTTAGCCAATGAATCTTCCCACTCCTTTCACAAAATTCGGGATTCTACTTGACCAAAGCACTAATCTATAAAAAGAAAACAAAGAGAAGTAAAAAGTCCAAGTAAATGAACTGCACAATGCACGTTCACAACAGATCTTTCTTCTTTGTTTTTCTTTTAAAAAAACGGCCCCACGTTGGACGCCAATTTGTCGCAATTAATTCTTCCCGAAAATAAAATTAAGTTAAAAAAGAAACACAAAAGTTAAGTCGGCCGCGCACGCGAGGGAATAGAGCAAAAGTGACAGATAGCCATAGATAATAGAAAGAGGATCGGGAAAACGCAACAACAGCAGCCTGTAGGATGCTGCCTTCCCGGTTGCTCAGCTGGGTTTATTTCGAGTAGCGAATCTGGAATAGGATTTTTTACACACGATACAAAAATGGACGCCACCAGATTTTTGACGGAATCTAGAAACCTTTTTGGGGAAAATTAATGGGGTGGGAACCTGAAATTTTGCGAACCAAAAAATAAAAAGGAAAAAACAGACAACGAACGTGCGTTATAATGGCTCTTTTGGAGCACGGCCAATTTATTGAAATTCAAAGATTTAGGAGAAAGAAAAGCAAAATTAGATTTAATTCCGGATAGGTAAACAGCCGCTGGGGTGGCCCGCTATCACCGGTCCCGAACAACAGAAAAATTAACGTATCGCTAACGGTCGCGTGTCCCGCTTTTACTGGGAAATGGACGGAATGCAACCCTACCGGGATTTATCACTCACACAATAAACCTTCACCAATCGCACCAAGGATTCTAGTAAAATATACAACTTATTTATTTTTCCTGAGTTGGTATTCGGCCTCCTATTCCTCGTCTCCAGAATATGATGTCCCTCGACTCTTCCTAAGGCTCCTTTCCTTGATTCTTCTTCTCTTGTTCCTTCCTCTCTTTATATTATATCTTTGTAGCCCCCTTCCGGACTCGATCACTCAAAAAAATATAAGCAACTCGCTACTTAGCTCATTGCGCTTGTTCGCACTCACTCGTGGTCAACTAAGAACTGCTGAACTTTCCTCAGTACTTTGTTCAACCGACCAAGAGCCTCACTCTCCAAATTAGCCTACCGCTTATTCAGCCATGACAAGCTCAAGGGCGGCCTTATGTGCAGTACTCCGCTCTTTTGCTGAAGCATGCAACCGTCCCTTGAACGCCGCTATCTAGCAGCTCTTTCCAGTCTTCCAATGCTCTCTCTCTCTCTCTCTCTGAAATCGCCCCAACAACTGGTAATTCAGAGGGTCAGGTTATGCATTTTCTGGGTTCGCTCTTTACCCTGGTGCCACGTTCACAGCAAGCGCTCGCAATTGAGGGGCTAGTGAATGCAAAATGAAATATCCAAAACAGTCGCGAAAAATATGAAATCGACGAAGGAACATGAGAAGAAAAGGAAATTTGTCAAACCACGCTTGGCGTTGGACCTAGCGTGGAAGAAAAGAGGTTATTGAATCTAAAATATAAATGTGTCAAACAACGCCTTGCGTCGGACACTCCTGAGAAGGAAGAAACCTGAGTACCCATTCGTATTCCTATTATTACGTTATTAATTCCGTGGAAGCTAGCTATCCCGGTGGAATTTCACGCAGATCTGGGGGAAAGGGACTAGCCGATGACGTGCCACCCCATACAAAAGGTCTTGGGTTAGGGTGGGCTCTCGGCCATTGTTGGTGCTGGTCGTCTGATGTTTGGCCTGGTGTTGTGTTGAATGTTCGTATTTGTGTTGTAGTTTTTTGTTAGTGTTGTGTGTTTAGTGTTACTGGACCATCTCGTTCCCTTCTCTCTCTGGTATGGGTGTATTTTGTGTGCCCGTAATGGTTTGGGCGACGTTGTGTTCCTCTTCGTGGTTGGTCTTCTCGTTCTTGTCCATCCGCATCAGAGTATTGCCAACGGTCCGTTGGGCTCTGGTTCCGGGAGTACCTGCTTTGTTATCACCTCGGAGCAGTTGGAAAAGTGTAAGTACTGAACTGGAAACCAGTTCAGGAACGCTTAACGATCTCATCGCTCTTCGAAGATAACGGACGAAAGAGAAAGGTAAGGCCAAAAAGGGAACGAGGTGAGAGAAATGGAGGGACGGGGGGGATCAGGAACCTTGAAACAAAGTTGGACGCAACAATTTCAAATTACCTGATAATGATAAGCTTTAAGATCCGTAATTGATGAATAGGAGCAACAAGCATCGCCAGTTTTTAATCTACAAAACGAAATAAAGCCAAATTGGCCCTATTATGTTTTCTAAAACGAAATAATGCCAAATAGGAAATTTGGCGTCATTTCCAGATTTAAAACGAAATAAGGGCAAATTTTTTATTTTTGGCTTTATTTCCTTGGGCTTTATTTCACGTCACTGAGGTTTACGCATCATATTCAATATTTCTGAATTTTCTTAGCAAACACATTGACGACTGTACTTCCATTGTGCCTCTAAAAAAAATTGACAAAAGGCTTAAGCCCTGGATTACAATCGATTCTTTTTTGCTAAATGTTTTTTTAAAGAGTGAATGGCAAGTTGTTAATAGTATTTAAAAAAAGTCTTCCTGTACTTCCAAGCGTATCACAATTCGTATTAGTGACTGTAATGTTTCTGGTGAATTCGATGTCGCTAACGCTTTCAATAATTACTTTTCTTCAATAGCCAACAATTTATCTTCCCAAACAGGTCAAGTAAGTTGTTCTTCTTGTGGTACCTGTGGTGACTATTTTCAAAATAACAGTTTTTTATTGGAGCCTATATCTGCTTTTAAACTCGTAATAATCATTTGGTTCCTTAACGGTTCTAATGCTAGCGGTTATTATGGCATATCAGATATATTTTTAAAACGCATCGGATGTTTCTTGGTAGATTTACTAACAGTTATTTTTAACCGAAGTATATTATATAGTTTTTCCTAGTGCTCTCAAATGTGCGGATGTTATGCCTCTACTTAAAAAAGGTTCCGCAGGGGACATGAGCAATTACAGGCCAATTTCACTTCTTCCCGTCTTTAGTAAAGTTTTCGAAAAAATTGTTAAAATAAGAATATTGTCTTATTTAAACAAGAATAAGTTTTTCAACCCTGTGCAGTATGCCTTTCAGCAGGCAAAATCAACTGAAGATGCCATACTTAATTTTTGTTCCAGTGTTTTCTCTAACCTTGATGCAAAAAAGTTCACTGCAGGTTTATTTGTGGATATAACGAAAGCCTTCGATATGGTTAACCACACTACCCTACTGAGAAAACTAGAAAAAGCTGGATTTCGTGGTTTCATGCTTGATTGGTTCAGATCCTATCTTTCAAATAGATCTCAGAAAGTTAAAAACGGTGAAACCAGGAGCGATGTACAATTTGTGAATTTAGGAGTACCTCAAGGCTTTGTGTTGGGACCTATTCTGTTCCTTATACACATTAATTCACTCTTTGGGCTTGATTTTAAAGGTATACTTACTGCTTTTGCAGATGATCTGGGTTGTTCCTACGGTTCAGATAGTGCTTTGAACTTGATATTTGGTATTTATTGGATAAGGTATAATTTCACATTAAGATTAATCTTATATTCTGTGATTGGCTTAAGGAAAATAATTTAAGATACATACAAGAATCGGTAGTTGCTTATAAGTGAATTTCAGTTTAAGTGTTTACAAACTTTAGAAGAGGGAAAAGTAGATTTAAATTAAGGTATAAAGTTCTAAGTTTACAATATTTACTGTTCAAAAATTTAGAAAGTCTTATCTTTTAATCTTATGCAATCCTAGCGATGTATTTAAAAAGATCTGTTTTAAATGTGTTTGCGTTTGTGATTCTCCTAAGGTGTGCGTGTAATGAGTTCCACTGGCGTGTGCCATGGACAAAAAATGTACGTTCTGATTGTAAACAGTTTAACTCGGTTGTATTAAAACGGTTGTTCTTTGGGAGTGAGAAAGATTAAGCTTGTTGTACAAATAGTAAGGTTGATGTGATTGCATGATGCCATAAAGTAGTATAAGTGATCTAAATGTAGCTAGATCTTCAAATCTCAAGCCTGTTATTTGCCTGGAGTAAACAGATATATGGTCGAAATATCTTTTATTAAATTAAGTTCAATTTCCGTTCAGTGTTGTAATCAACACCACAAAACACTTCACAGCAGTACGTGAGGATAGGCAAGAGTAAAGATTTTACAAGTAGCTTTTTGGTAGCAGTTGGAATGGATCTTTACTTAGATCCTTTAACCCCTCGGGGGGCATAGGGCGTCAACCACGCCTGCGCGCCATCGTGTTCGAAGTTTTGCAACGCGTTTGAGCTGCCTCCAACTCATTCCTAAAGAGCTCGATTCCTCCTCAACTGTTCTGCGCCACGTTTGCCTAGGGCGTCCCGCTATTTTGCCTGCCTGGGTGAGCGGATTCCACTGCATGGCGTATTTCGCAATGGAGTTGTCTTCGCGCCGTAGGGTGTGTCCAATCCATTGCCACTTTCTTCTTCGTATAGTAATGCTTATAGGTTCTTGGCCCGTTCTCAGAAAAAGTTGTTCGTTAGAGATGCGGTTCGGCCAAAAAATCCTCAAGATGATTCTTAAGCATTTGTTTACAAAGACTTGCAGCTTCCGTGTGTTAATGGTGTCCACCTTCCAAGTACTGCACCCATAAAGCAGCACTGATTCTACGTTGGAGCGGAACAGTGGCAGCTTGATTCTTAAGCTGATAACATTGCTTCTCCAGATTTTAGATAGCATTCCGAACGCAGCTTTAGCCTTCCCGATTCTGCTGCACACATCCAGTTCGGTGCCACCGCGATTAGCCGAGACCACACTTCCTAAATAAAGAAAGTTATCAACTTTCTCAACTTCCTGTCCGGCAATGTTAAGTTCAGCGCGGTTGTTAGAAGAAGTGCTCAGGGCTTTTGTTTTGGCTGTGTTTATTTTTAGCCCCACTTTGTTTGCCTCAGCTTCTAGATTTTGGGCCATCAGATGAAGATCCATTATCCGATGTGAAAGTAGACAAACATCGTCAGCGTAATCTAGGTGTTTAAGGTAAGATGTCATAGCCCAACGAATTCCATAGTTGCCTTCCGTCAATGCTGCACGGAGTACATCGCTGATAACCACCAAAAACAATAGTGGTGACAGTATGCACCCTTGACGTACTCCACTTTGGACTTCAAAATCCTCCGACACCTTACCATTGTGCACGACGTGACACTTACCGCCCTCGTATGTAGCCTTGATAATAGCTATAAGTTTTTCTGGAATGCCTCTCCAGATAGCAAGGCCAACCAGATAGCATCTCGATTCAATCTGTCGAAAGCTTTCTCGAAGTCGATAAACATTAAATGTAGCGGAGACCTATACTCAACGCATTGCTCGATAATGATCCGTAAGGTGTTTATGTGGTCAATGCAGGAGGATCCAGCGCGAAAGCCTGCCTGTTCGATATCGAGAGTTGAATCTAAATGTTCTTTAATTCGTTCTAGAATTATTTTAGCTAGTATTTTAGCCACGGCTGGAAGAACGCATATACCTCTCCAGTTACCGCAATCCATCAAGTTTCCCTTCTTTGGAAGTTTAATGATCATCCCCCTTTTCCACTCCTGTGGAAATTGTTCACTATCCCAAGCTCTCCGTATTAGCGGATGCAGCAAATCTGCCGATGTATTTGGCGCCGCTTGAAATAGCTCGGCAGGGATGCCATCAATACCCACCGCCTTGTTCTTTTTGAGGGACTTGATTGCTGTTATTATCTCGGTTTTACTGGGAGGTGCGGTGCGAATTCGGGAATTTGTTGCTTCGAACTGCTCATTCGAATTCGAGATCATACCGCCATCGTCTATGTGATTTAGCACTGTAGCAAAATGTTCTCTCCATCTAGTGAGCTGATCCTCATCCGAAATCAGAAGGTTACCGTCTAGACTCTTCACTGGATGTTGTTTGGAGTTTCGACCACCGATGAGCTCCTTAGTGATGCTGTACACAGTCCTACTGTCGCACCTACTCGCTGCTTCTTCAGCCCTAGAGGCCAGTGAGTTGATATATTGACGTTTGTCACGTCTCACACTACGCTGCACTTCTTTCTTCTTCGCATGGTATTGGGCTTCAAGCTCGGTTCTCTCTACTGCTGAGGCCGCTGCAATCCGAGCCTTGATTGCTGTACGCTCATCGATCCGTCTCCAGGTGTCTGTAGAAAGCCATGTGCGGTGGTGTTTCTGCTTTTTACCGACATACGTGCGTGCCCCAGTTGCAAAAGCATTTTTCACAGCACTCCAGTGGTCATCCATGTTCTCTATGCTGCTGATTGCTTCTGCTTCTAAGGCAAGATGGTCCCTGAACTGTTGGCGCACTTGGGGAACCTTGAGCCTGTCGATATTAAACCTGGTGATGCTAAGCAGGTTTGAGCGGTTGCTATTGACGGATGCAGTACGAAGGCGTAAATGAGCTACCATAAGATGGTGATCTCGTTCTAGTCCGACGTCAGCTCCACGTCTGTTTCGGACGTCCAGGAAACAATTTCTAAAGCGGCGACTGATCGCAATGTGGTCGATCTGGTTGGATGTTCGTTGCCTATCAGTAGAGACCCAACTCATTTTGTGGCAGGTGTTATGCTTAAACAGCGTACCTCCGATGACTAGGCGGTTGGTATTGCAGAAGTCCACAAACTGCTCACCGTTATCATTACGGTCTCCCACGCCGTGAACTCCCATCACGTGCTTAAGCACGGTGTTGTCGCTACCCACCTTGGCATTGAAATCTCCCATCACCATTACGATGTCCCCATTAGGCGTTTGGTTGTAGGCGGCGCCTAAGTGGCTATAAAAATCATCCTTTTCGTCCTCAGTCGCGTCTAGAGTCGGAGCATAACACTGTATGATGGTAATTTTTCTAACTCTACTCTGGAACCTAGCCGTCAATATCCGGTCATTATGGGGGTTCCAGGATATGAGGCTACTACGTGCTGCTGGAGTTAGCATGAGTCCTACTCCGGAACTCCGTGCACTTCCAGCTGGTTTACCAGAGTAGAGCATGACAGTGTTTTTGGTTGGAGAGATGAATTCCCCAGCATCAAACCATCTTATCTCGCTCAGCCCTAAGATGTCTATTTTATACCTTGCGAATTCGCGTTCTAATTGGAGGAATCTGGCGTTATAAGGCCCTTCCTTGCGTGAGTCCAGGAGGGTCTTAATGTTCCAGAATCCGATCGTTGTCCGTGTCAGTTAGCCAAAGGTCGTCATCAAATTATCCGTCCGTATCCGAGGCGGTGGTTTGCGTTTCGGAGCAAGATTTATTTTTACGGTTGCGGCTCGCTGGGCCACAGACCAACCGACACTTATCCTGTTTTTTGGCGCAGGAAGCTCGCCATTCGTCCTATCCCGTTAGCAATTTCCGAAGAAATCCCCAGATGGCACCACGAGGAGGTGGGAGTAGGGCTTACTAACAGAGCTGCTAGGTTTTCGGCTGCAGTGGCTCTTTCTCGTTACTTAGCGGACCAACACCTATCGGGAGATGCTGCCCCTACGAGGCCTTTGTAAGTCGTTTGCCATCCATTTTTTTTTTTTTTTGAATGGAATGGATCTTTGAGCACGCCAAAGTAATCGAAGACCATTATAGACTTTCCCAAGTGTTGTTGCTATGTGATCTGTCCAGGTTAGATTCTCATTAAAGACGAGACCCAAGTTTTTTGCAGTATGGACTGCTCTTTCCAAGCCTGCCCTAAGTGCGGACAGGATCACCTCCTAAGCCTGCCCTAAGTGCGGACTGGGTCCAAGCAAGCCTACCCTAAGTGCGAAGAGCTCTTTCCAAGCCTGTCCTAAGTGCGGACTGGGTCCAAGCAAGCCTGCCCTAAGTGCGGACTGCTCTTTCCAAGCCTGCCCTAAGTGCAGACGGGGTCCAAGCAAACCTGCTCTAAGTGCGAACTGCTATTTCCAAGCCTGCCCCAAGTGTGGGCTAGATAACCTCCTAAGCCTGCCCTAAATGCGGACTGCTCTTTCCGAGCCTGCCCTAAGTGCAGACTGGGTCCAAGCAAGCCCGCCCTAAGTGCGGACTGCTCTTTCTAACCCTACCCTAAGTGCGGACTGCTCCCTTCCAAGCCTGCCCTAAGTGCGGACTGGGACCTCTTCGAGACAACGCACCGAACCGAGCCGGACGACAACTCGCGTAGCCCCGACCCATACCAAAACTAGCCGCAGGAGGACGACAATAGCGCTAAACTTATAATTTATATATTATATAAGAATTCTTAAGGAATTAAAAAGCCTAGTTGTATTGTTCCAAGGCAACTATTGTTAACAACCAAGATAAGAAATAAAGTACCTCTTTCCCAAAGTCTAGAGTATTCCTTTAGGTTGACCCTGGGGCCGGCGAGCCGACCTCAGCCTTTGAAAAAAGATACCTTCACAATTGGCGCCCGAGCAGGAACCTCTACAAGAGGTACCACCATTGTCTCGTCTTAACGTAGAGCAATCTGAACAAAGCGTTGATCATATAGAGCAGTTTGATAAGAGCTTTATTCAGGAATTCCTTGACCACCTGCGACGTTATCAAGTCATAACCTGGAGGTTTTTTCGTCTTTAAATTTGTAATCACTTCCTTCAGTTCAATTAATTATTTTTTATTTATTTTTTTTTTTTTCTCCTTGTTTGATTTACAACTGTCTTAGTAATAACATTAAGTAAATTGTTTAAGAGATACATTTTCGGATTTTAAGCGTGGACCTTTGTCCTTAAAATTTCGTCACCTTTGTTGTTGGTATGGCACATACGGGTTTTAATCCACCCGAAGCGTTGGGGGTTTTATTCACACTGAGCGCCCCTTGTCGCTCGTTGTTGTCGCCTTTCAGGGGCGTGCAATAATCAGTCAATTTAAAGTTACATTTAACAACGTTACATATGTACATCAGTGACAATACTTAAGACTTGGACATACAATCTTAAATGTTAATACATAGTTTTAGTTCTGAATTAGGTCGGCGGGTCTTCTTCGTTTGAGTCTTCTTCTTCTTGTGGTTTCTTGGTCGAGTAGAGTGTTGAAGTCGCTGTTAGAATGTGTTAGAATTTTTTCCAGGTGTTTTAAGCTGATTCTTTGTATTTCTTAGTCGACTGTGTTAATTTGTAGGTCGCGATGGATATCTTCATTGCAGATATACCACTCAACGTTGATGATCGTTCTTAAAATGTTTGATTGCTGTCTTTGTATGATGTTGCGGTTCGATTTCTTTGCGGTTCCCCAAATTTGAATCCCGTACGCCCATATTGGTTTTATTATACTCTTATAGATGAGTAACTTGTTGTTTGTCGGAAGTTTGGATTGAGGTCGTAATAGCCAATAAAGTTCAATCAATGCAACTTTTTTTATTTTAAAGTTGTCAGATGTCGTGACTGGGCAGTCGGGCGTTAACAAAGGGCCGTCGAACGGCTTAAACGTTTCTTTCGTGCAATAAATTTCTCGTTAATGCCTTTTGTAACGAAAAAATCGATAAGATCGGGAATTTTTTCTGAGTCAGTTGGCCAGTAGGTCGGTTTTCCTGTCGAATAAAAACAACAACCGAATCCATTTGCCACTTCGTAGAGAATTTTTCCTTTAGAAGAGTACATCTTGCTTTGAAATCTCCACCAATAAGGAAGGCAGTGAAGACACGACAGAAGTCGACTTTTTCTAGCCAGCATCGCGGCGGAAAGTAAACAGATGCTATACTGTAGCTCAGGTGTTTATTTTAACCCTTACCGCGAACAGCTGAAGTTTTTCCAGCTCTAGGCTTATATCTACCGAGTGTTCGGTGTTAGTTTTAATATTTTTTTTTTTTTTTCGTGGGTAGGTGAAAATCTTCATGAGACACTATGAGACCGTGTACTCATAGTAGTGTCAGATTTCTACTGACTAAAAACACCCTTCCCTTCGTTTTGTTTACTACGACTAAGTTTGACCTTATCAAGTAGTTTAAGCTTCAGATTTATATTCGCGTGAGGCAGGTAGATTTTCAATAAAAGCACCTGCTGAAACCGTCATGACATGCGGCTTTTTGTCTTATAGCGCTAATTCGAACGGTTTCGTTCTTTGAAGTCGGCGCGTAAGATTTGTCAAATCCAAAGTTTGGAGTATGGCACAGTTGCAATGGCCATGAAGACGAATACGAAGCTTGCGAGTGAAGTTTTTTATTTCGTCCTCCACGGTAGCTATCCCTAAGTCTCTGTGGATATCATTGTTTCTGATATACCAGGGAGCGTTCACGATTATTCTTATAATTTTATTTTGCAATGATTGTATGAGATTCCTATTGCTTGGTTTGGTACAACCCCAGAGTTGTATACCGTACGTCCACACGGGTTTAAGCACTTGCTTATACAAAAGCAGTTTGTTATATACGCTTAGTTTGGAATATCTTCCAATTAGCCAATACATTTCTCTTAGTCGATTTTCGACTTCGTCACGTTTCTTTTTAACGTGAGGTTTCCATTTAAGTTTCGCGTCTAGTGTCATTCCCAGATATTTAGCTTCGTTTGCATGCGGTATTTGTACCGAGTTAATGAAAACGAGAAGGTTAATTATTTTCTTGTAGGTGAAGTTAACATGCGTCGATTTGGTCTCGTTAAGAACAATGCGCCAAGTTTTTGTCCACTCACAGATTTTATCCAAGGCTCGTTGGAGTTTTGTGGTTGCTGACTCGATTGAACTTTCCGTTGCCAGAATAGCCGTATCGTCCGCGAACGTAGCTACAATAGTGCCTTCAGTTTGTGGTACGTCCCGAGTGTACAGCAAGAATAAGATAGGCCCAAGGACACTTCCTTGCGGAACTCCGGCGGCGATTTCTTTAAAATCAGAATATTCAGTTCCGTGCTTAACACGAAAAAGTCTGTTTTTAAGGTATGATTCTAAGATGTTATGAAGTTGCTCCGGAAGGATTCGTCTTAGCTTATAATTCAATCCATCGTGCCAAACCCTGTCGAAGGCTTGAGATACGTCAAGAAAAGCGCTAGAACAAATCTTTTTCTCCTCAAGGGCTTTTTCAATTTCGTCGGTTATTCTATAAACCTGGTCAATTGTGGAATGCTTGATTCTGAACCCGAATTGGTGGTCAGGTATTAGGCGTCTCTCTTCAATGACCGGAAGAATCCGTTTCAGAAGGAGCTTTTCAATTACCTTCGATATTATTGGTAGTAGCGATATCGGTCTGTACGATTTTTTGTCATTTGGAGATTTCCCCGGTTTCGGAACCATTATGACTTCTGCGACTTTCCATTGATTTGGAACGTAACATAATCTAATGGAAGCATTTATTAAATAAAGCAATTTTAATAGTGCCTTTTTTGGTAATTCCTTGAGGATTTGTCCGGTTATTAAATCATAGCCAGGAGCTTTATTATTTTACAGGTTTTTTATTGCCTGGCAAAGTTCTATAAGTGACACACTTTTTATTCTAAGGTTGTCAGATGTCGTAGTCGTACCGGTAAAATCGTCTACCAATGTTTCTCCATCAGATGGCTTAAAAGTCTCTTCTAAGTGCTCGGCAAATAGATCCGCTTTTTCTTTGTCACCTTTTGCCCATTCGTCGTTGTTTTTTCTTATCGGTGGCGAATGTATTTGGGGTTTTTTAATTCTTTTGACAGTTTTCCAGAGCGAGTAATTAGTGGTTTTTCGGCGGTTAAACCTTCAAGATAAGCTGAAGTCTCTCGGTTTTTTAGGTTCCGCCTGGAGGTGCAGGAATCTTCAAAAGATACCAATGGTCCGTACCATTGGTTATGCCCGATTCATATATCTGACAATGCCATCAGTGCTAGTCAGTATATGCCTACAGGCTAAACCTCACCCCCTCAGAGAGGCACTATGAGAACCGGCTGCGCGTTCTCATAGTAGTAGGAAATTCGTTCCTCTCATTTTTTCACTTTTGTGATGACTACGACTAAGTTGCCTTAACGAGTAGTTTACGCTTCTGTAGTGTTAATCGCGTTAGTTTCCAGTGAAGGCACCTACTAATACCGTCATTACATGTGGTTTTTCCTTACGGCGCTAGGTCGAAAGGTCTTGTTCTTTGTAGTCGGCGCTCAAGGTTTGTCACGTCCATAGTACGGATTATTTCATTACTGCAATGAACATGAAGACGGGTACGAAGTTTGCGAGCAAAGTTTGTTACTTCGTCCCTCACGGTAGCAATTCCTAGATCTCTGTGAATATCACTATTCCTTATATACCAAGGAGCAGAATCGTAAGATTGCTCTTAGCATTTTATTTTGAAATGCTTGCAGTAGAGCCATATTGCTTGGTTTGGTACAACCCCAAAGTTGTATACCATATGACCAAGACAGTTTTAGCACTTGCTTATACAGAAGCAGTTTGTTGTATACGCTTAACTTCGAGTATCTTCCGAGTAGCCAATACATTTCTCTAAATCTGATTTCGAGCTCTTCGCGCTTCTTTTTAACGTGTGGTTTCCACTTAAGTTTTCCGTCTAGGGTCATTCCTAAATATTTTGCCTCGTCTGCGTAAGGTATTTGTACCGAGTTAATGGATATAGATAAGTTGTTTATCTTTCTTAACGTAAAATTGACATGCGTTGATTTTGTCTCATTGAGGACTATTCGCCAGGTTTTTGTCCATTCGCATACATTGTTCAAAGCTCGTTGGAGTTTTCCCGTTGATGATTCAACTGACTCATCCGTTACGAGGATAGCCGTGTCGTCTGCGAACGTTGCTACAACGGTCCCTTCATCTTGTGGTATATCTCTTGTGTAGAGCAGGAACAGGATTGGACCGAGAACACTTCCTTGTGGAACACCGGCGTAGATTTCTTTGAAATCCGAATATTCACTCCCGTGTCTAACACGGAAAAGTCTGATTTCAAGATAAGATTCCAATATTCTGTACAACTTTTCCGGTAAGATTACCCTTAGCTTATACCTTAGGCCTTCGTGCCATACCTTGTCGAAGGCTTGCGATACGTCGAGAAAAGCGCTAGAGCATATTTTTTTCCCTTCTAGAGCTTTTCAATCTCGTTCGTTATTCGATACACCTGATCGATTGTGGAATGTTTGACCCGAAAAGCGAATTGATGATCCAGGATCAAGTGTCTTTCTTCAATTACTGGTTGCAATCGTTTCAGCAGAAGTTTCTCGAAGACCTTAGATATTATTGGCAGAAGTGAAATGGGTCTATATGATTTCTTGTCATTTGCACATTTCCCCGGTTTCGGAGCCATAATAACTTCGGCGACTTTCCATTGCCTTGGAACATATAATAGTCTTAAGGAAGCATTTATAATGTAGAGCAACTTAACCAGCACTTTTTTCGGTAGCTCTTTCAAAATTTCGCCAGTGATTAAATCATATCCCGGAGCCTTGTTATTTTTCAATTTTTTTATTGTCATTCGAAGTTCGGACAGGGACACGGTTTTTACTCTAAAGTTGTCGGGTGCCATATTATCATTCGGATCTTCGATCAACGGTTGTCCATCGAACGGCTTGAACGTTTCCTCTAAGTGATCGGCAAATAATTCTGCTTTCTCTTTGTCTTCTTTTGCCCATTCCCCGTTAGCTTTCCTAATTGGCGGCGAGTGCATTATAGGTTTCCTTATGGACTTCAAGGCTTTCCATAGAGAGTAGTTTGAATACTTATCAGCGGTCAGACCCTCGAGGTAAGTAGAAGTCTCGTAATTTTTTAGGTCCTGCAGCACTTTTTTAAGCTTGTTACAAAGATGGTTCAGATAAGTTTTATCCGGTGGTGCGCGGAATTGTTGCCATCTCTTGCGCGCTCTCCTCTTTTCTCGTATGAGGTCCTCGATTTCAGGGTGGTATTTGACTTTATTGTTCCGTGCTTCTGTCTTCCGCAAAGCAGTGTTTTTCCACGCCGAGCTCTGAATGGCTTCGACGAGTTTGTCGATTTCTTCTTCTATTTCGAATGGTGTCTTTAGCGGTACATTTAAAGCAACATTTTCCTTGCAGTCTCTTCTGAAAGCGTCCCAGTTAGTTTTGTTACTAGTTAACCTAGGCGGTCCTTCTTTTTTTACTAGACTTCCACCTATTTTCAGAGTAACTGCTGAATGATCTGAGCATAGATCATAGTATTCTTCGACTTCTGTCAAATTTTTAGTTAATCCTTTTGTGATAAAGAAGTCGACGAGGTCAGGGATTTTATTTTTGTCAGTTGGCCAACAAGTTTGCTTTCCTGTCGAAAAAAAGTTTACCCCACGTTTCATGCTGGCTTTGTACAATAATCTGCCTTCTGTCAAATTGCATCTTGATCCCCAGAAAGTGTGTTTCGCGTTAAAGTCACCACCTAAGACAAAATTAGGTCCGAGTGAGTCAAAGAGACGAACGAGGTCGTCTTCTACTAGCTTATATCCCGGAGGGAAGTAACTAGATCCGATGTTGTAGTCTAAGTGGTTTATTTTTGCGGAGACTGAGCTTATTTGCATAGAATCAAATTCTATTTCTATGTTTTCGGAGTGCTTAATACAGTCTTTGATGTAAAGAGAGGACCCGCCTCTGGCATTTTCCGAAGGATGATTCGCATGGTAATCGCTGTAGCCTTTTATTTTGTGTCTAAGTCCCTTTTTTAAGTGCGTTTCCGATACCAAACATATGTCAATATTATTTTTCCGTAGAAACACTTCTAACTCGTCGATTTTTTTCAGAAGGCCGTTTGCGTTCCACGTTAGTATCTTAAGTAGCTGTTTCATATTCATGTTTTTTTGATTGTCTTGCGAGGTTTGAACTCAAGCTTGCTCAATTTCTCAAGTATAATTTTATTAACTTTGGTTTGCTCCTCAAATTTTTCCAATATAATGGTAAATATTTGGCTAACCGGATCTGTTGTAGCTGATCTTAATTTGTTTTCGTTTGACGCGACTTGCGCGTACGGTCTCGCGTCAACCTGTGGCGGTTTTTCCGCTGCACTTGGATCAGCGACGTTCCCTTGCACAATTTTTTTATTTCCCTTTATCGGTCGCTTCGTTTTGACTGGCTTAGCGGTCTTAGGCTTATCGGTTTTACGATCTCTTAAGCTTGGGTTCGGGTGTATCGGTTTCTTGAGAGTATCGCGCCTTTTTTGAAGCTCCTTTGCTACTTCACAACCTCGATAGTTTGCTGGGTGCTTGCCTTTACAGTTTATGCAGGTCGCCGGAGCCTGCTTATTTAAGTCACACCTTTCTGATAAGTGGTTCCCGGCACATTTTACACATTTCGGCTCTTTTTGGCAATACGACTGGGTGTGATTGAAACCTTGACGGCGTTTGCACTGAGGTATCGATCGTGTATTCGTACGCATAGGCTCGATTTTAACTACGATATTTAAAATACTTTTTACGTTATAAATATCGTCTATATTTTCGCTTCTATCGAAGGTTAGCATAAAGAGCGGAAGTCCATGCTTGACCAAGATTTCATTGCCTTGTTCCGTTTTCTGTTTTATCTTCTTTAAGATATTAATTGCGTCGATAATTTTCAAGGCTTTTCCTTTAAGGTCATTTATAATGTCATCTTTAGTGCACGAGGGGTGGAGATCCCTTGCTATAACACGGAGTGGTCTTTCTGATTTATTTTCGTAGGTGAACCACTGGATCTTTTCCGCGTTTAGTTTTTTCGATATTGCTCGGTAGCCGTCAGAGTCAACTACATTAATTTTCCAATCATTGTTTCGGAATGACGTTACTTTAAATTCCGATGTCACAGTTCCCTTGAGAAGGCAATGCAATTTATTGTAGTCCGTAAAGCCGACGACGTTTATTGCAGGCGGGGGACGTAATTTGTCGTGAGTTTGTTTCTGTTTCAAGTCTTTTTCTTTGTCTTGTTTTCGTGGCTCGACTTCAGGTGAAGAACCGGCTCTTCGTTTTTTGCTGGGTCTTTTCTTTGAGACCCCATTTGTTTCGCGTGCTAGCTCTTCTTCATCCGTGTGATATTTGGGACTAGCTGCACGGGGTGGGGTAAGATCGCGTTCTCTTTGCAAAAGTGAATTCTTTAACGCCTTGTTTTCCTCTTTTAGTGATTCTACCTCTCTCTTAAGCTCTTGGTAGAATAGATCAATTTTATTTAGCTTAATACGGAGTTCATTGTTTTCTTCCTCAAGGCTATTACATTTCACTGAGTTTTAATGAATAAGGACGAACCGCCCCGCGCTCTATCAGAAGGATAATAGGCGTGATAACCAGCATAGTCTCTTATCTATATTTGCGATTTTCTTATTAGATGGGTTTCGGAGATCATATGTCGATATTGTCTCTCATCAGGAGAATTTCTAATTCGTTGGTTTTTTGTGGGAGTCCGTTTGCATTCCATGTTACTATTTTAAGCAAAGAGTCCATATCTACTTAGATTTAGATTAAAGGTTAGCCATACAAAAGCTTCCGATGTTACTGAGACATTCGACAGTTCGTTTGTTCGTTTCTGTTCTGTTCGTACTTAGCGTAGTTGCAGTTCAGAATTTCCTTCAATGGATCAGAGGGTGGCCAGTCGTTTTATTTGGCTGCTTTGACTGCAGTCTGAGAATACGTCAGACGTATTTTTCTTTCAGTCTTTTAAGTCGACGACTTCGACGTACGTTTAATCGGCTCGGAGGGCTGATTGACTGGTTCAAGAGTTTGCACCGTGCCTATTGGTTCCTGACCGGTTCTTTCGTAAGGGTGTTCGTTAGAGATACGATTGGGGCAGAAAAACCTTAAGATATTGCGCAGGCACCTATTAACAAACGTTTGCAGCTTTCTGGTAATAGTAGTGGTTACTCTCCACGTGCTGCAACCATATAACAGCACGGATTCGACGTTGGAGCGGAACCGTCTTATCTTGGTGCTGTGTGAGAGTAAGCATACATCGTCAGCGTAGTCAAGATGTTTCAATTGAGATGTAGGAGTCCATCGAATTTCTCCGTTTCCCGTCGACAAAGCTGCATGAAGCACATCGCTAATCACCAATAGGAATAATATTGGTGAAAGGATACAGCCTTGTTTTACCCCACTTTGAATCTCAAATTCCTCAGACAACCTTCCCCTGTGCAGAACGTGATATTTGGAGCCTTCATATGTAGTTTTGATAATAGCAACTAGTTCATCCGGAGTACCTCTCCTGCGTAAGGGAGTTTATTTGACGTCAATAAACTCCCTGTTGACACTATCGAACGCCTTCGCAAAATCGATGAACAACAGGTGCAGTGGCGATCGATATTCAACACACTTCTTTAAGTTTCATTTTTTCATAGCCAAAATTCGATATTGTTCAAAACATATTCTTCCAAGCGTGTGACCAGACGATAAATTAGCAGTTCACGCATCTCGTGTTCCATAAAGCATTGTCTCTGTTCGCGCGCTTAGATTAAGATTCATATTGCATTTCAAAATTGTTATTATCGCGCTTAGATTAAGATTCATATTGCATTTCAAAATTGTCATTCTCACGCTTAGATTAAGATTCGTATTTCGCAGGTTATCTGAAAATTGTAAAAATAAAATATAGTTGTGCATCTACTTTTGAAGCGTTCGGTCTTCTTCATTTAAATTTTCACTTTGTTTTCAAAGTAGTTTGTTTTTCACGTTGCTTGTTTTAATTAAACCTTGTATCTTTAAACATTGGCGACCGTGACAGGACACACATCAAAAAAGTTTGTTGGCCTGTAAATAAGTTAATTTACCTGTAAATAATCAATTATAAAAAAAGTGTGAAGTTTACAATAATTAAAGTCAAGTGAAGTGTAAAACATGGCAGAAAGTGAAAGTATTGGTCAAGATGGAGACATCGAATTCTTCGCTAGCCAACAGGAAGAGTTGGGGGAAGTAATTTACACAATTGTCAGAAATTACAATAAAGATAGTCCCAACAGGAAGACACTAGATTATCTCAACAAGATAAAAGAAAAGCTAGAATGTCAATGGGAAAACTTTGACAGGAGGGATACTGAAATCCGTGACAAATGTTCCGACCAACTTCATCACCCTTATTTTAGAAGGGATTATTACGAGTCGGTGCGAAAGGCAGCAGAACGCATGCGAATCGATGTGGTTCGCCGAATTCAGGAAATCAAAGAGAAAGATGATTCCCATAAGGAATTTGTTCCAGCTAGGTTTTCGGTACAAGGCGAAACTCAAAAGGAGGATAAAGAGTCTACCGAAAGCAGTACTGGAGTAGATGATTCAACAAGATCGGAGGTACACCTTAAGCCCATAGGAAAGACACAAGAGCAAGGTGCATTTCCGAAATATAAGATGGGATTTTGTACAGAGCCCAGAGCACCAGGACAACAACAGCCTACCACGCCGAAAGCGTACATGAGCAACAAGCAAAGGTTTGGCCTCTTAGTCGATGTATTAAAGAGGTCACTCAACAAGTCGATAGAAGAAGCATCACGACAAAGAAGTGACCAATTCTGTCAAATAAGGGCAAGAAGTATTGAACAGAATTGGGAAGAAATCACGTGCTTGTATCGCAAACTAGAGGACGAAACCACTGCTGACGACGTGGAAGAGTACTTTGATTTGCAGGAAAGAGTGGAGGTGGCATTGCTGAATTTGTACGCCGACACTTTCAAACTTCAAGAAAAGAACAGTGAGACAAAGACGTTGAACATAATGATGAAGCTACCAAAAATAGAGCTTCCCAAGTTTGATGGTGAATACTTGAACTGGTTGCAGTTCCATGACTTATTCAAGCAGATGATTCATGACCAGCCAATTCCGCCAGCACAAAAACTTTATCTCCTGCGAGCCAACGTAACTGGAAAGGCTTTGGAACTAATTCAAAACTCCAAACCAACGGATAGTAATTATGAAGTAGCATGGAACGTGCTTGTTAAACGTTTTAGTAACAAAAGATTGCTGCTGACAGCTCAACTAAACAAGCTCTTAGTGCAGCCAGTTACCACAGCAACAAGTTCGAGCCTCAGAAAGCTCCACGACAATACAAAGGAGTGCCTGCAGGTGATCACAAATCTTAACGTTGACACTGCATGTTGGGATCCAATCGTGGTCCATCTTCTCTTGCAAAAACTGGATAGAGAGAGCAGGGAACAATTTGAATTCTCCATGAGCGACCCGAGAAGCAGCCCCACCATTGAAGAGTTCCTGAAGTTTGTTGAATCAAGGTTCCAAACTCTAGAAGCCATCAGTAGCCGTGATGACAGGAGGAAGTTCCAGAGTTTAGAGGCCATCAGCAGCCATGACGATGGAAAGAAGCCCACGCGCGGCGTCGCCTCCAAGTTTGGCCAGGACTCATCACCTACTTGCAATTATTGCAGTTCAAGTAAGCATGCTATTTATAATTGCACTAAATTTTTGTCTCTTTCAGATGTGGACCGAGGGAAGGCTGTTCAAAGACTGATGTTATGCAGAAACTGTCTGAAGAAGGGCCACTTTTCCCAATCATGCCAGTCCCGAACATGCCAAAAATGCAACATGAGCCACAATACATTGCTTCACCAGCAGAGACGACAGCAAGAACTTCCTCCACCACAGCAGAGCTTCGACAACTCATCTACACATCAGTGGGGTGAGAAAGGTAAAGCAAATAAAGTCCCACAGCCCCAAAATCCATCAGTAAACAATGCAGCAACAGAAATAAGAACTAAAAAACGTCATGTTCATCTGGCTACGGCTGTGGTCAATGTGATTTCTTCATACGGTACTCGAATCCCATGCAGAGCTCTTCTTGACTCTGGTTCCCAGCTCCACTTTGTGACGACATCATTTTTACATCAATTGGGAATCAAGAAACGTCGCATGGATACTCCAATCAGTGGAATAGGTGCGCAGGAGTGCAAGTCGGAGTTTGTGGCCTCAATATCATTTGAGTCCAGAGCATCATCATTCAAAGCAACGATAGAGGCAAATGTAATGTCTCGTATAAGTGATTACCAGTTCAGCGGAGAAATCGACTTGTCTCAGTGGGAGCTTCCAACTAAAATTCAGTTAGCAGATCCTTCGTTCTTCAGATCCAAGCATCAAATCGACATGCTCTTAGGAGCTGAACTGTTCTTTGACTTGTTGCAACCGGGAGAGTACAGGTTGTCAAACGATTTGCCAATTCTGCGGAACACAAAGTTAGGATGGATCGTAGCAGGAAGCGCTCCAGCTCCAAACACCACTGCGCATCGTCACATAGCGACGAAGCCTTCCTTGTCATCGTTGGACAAACTTGTGCGTTCATTTTGGGAAACCGAAAGCCATGAAACTCCCATTAACACCGTGAGCGATGAAGAATACCAGTGTGAGAAGCATTTCAAAGAAAATACGACACTAAATTCCAAAGGTAAATTCGTCGTAAAATTACCGTTTAAGGAGGATCCAAGGATAATGTTAGGAGACTCCCTCCATATGGCAAGAAGAAGGTTTCTTTCATTAGAAAACAAATTAAGCAAAGACGACAAGCTTAAAGAATCATACATTAGTTTCATGGAGGAGTATAAAGCATTGGGTCACAGGACACTCATTTCTAAAGACGAAATTCCAGAAACACATTACGTCATACCTCATCATTGCGTCATGAAGGCCGAAAGTTCATCAACAAAGCTGCGGGTGGTTTTCGATGCGTCAGCAAAGACACCATCTGGCCATTCACTCAATGATATACTCATGGTCGGTCCAACTGTACAACCAGACTTATTTTTAATAGTTTTGAAGTTCAGGACACATAAATATGTCTTTACGGGAGACATAGCTAAGATGTATCGTCAGGTTTTAGTAAGCCAGGAAGATCGACCCTTTCAACTTATCTTTTGGAGATCAAATCCTGACACCCCATTGCAGTTGTACCAGTTGAACACCGTCACTTATGGAACAGCGTCTGCTTCTTACCTAGCAACTAGATGTCTTGTGAAGCTAGCAGAAGACAATAAAGAAGTCTTTCACAGATCAGCTGAAGTCATTAAAAATAATGTGTACGTGGATGATTGTTTAGCTGGATCAGAGACTATTGAGGATGCTCAAGCATTGCTAAATGAGACAATTTGCTTACTCAAGGCAGGTAATTTTGAATTGAAAAAGTTTTGCTCAAATAGTTCAATGATTTTAGAAGGAACCTCGCCCGAAGATAGAGAGAAGTTAGTTACCTTTCATCATTCCGAGGTGATAAAAACATTGGGATTAATATGGGATCCCTTGCAAGATGTCTTTAAATTTAGCTTCAATGAAGAAAAAGTAATTAAGCTGAACACTCAAATATCGAAGCGGACGGTGCTGGCTGATCTTGCACGACTTTTTGACCCTCTAGGTCTAGTCGGGTCAGTGATTCTTCTTGGCAAACTTTTCCTACAAGAGTTGTGGAAAACCAAGTTGGCTTGGGATGAAACTCTTCCAATCGAACAAGCTCAAAAATGGATTAATTACCTTGATCAATTTTCAAACATGAAGAAGACAAGCATTCCACGATACGTGCTGCGTCCATCGGCTAGGATAATTGAACTTCATGCTTTTTCCCACAGCAGTTTAGGCGCATATGGATCATGCGTGTACTTAAAGTCAACTGATGAAAGCAACGAAAACCTTTGCCAGCTTCTCTGTTCTAAATCACGAGTTGCACCATTAAAAACTGTGAGTATTGCTCGCCTAGAATTACAAGCAGCAGTACTAATGGTGGAATTAGTAGAAAGGATTATCCAAATACTACCAAAGAAAATTGATAAAGTATGTTTTTACACAGACTCAACAACAGTATTAGCCTGGCTAAAATCACCTTCTTATACATGGGAAACGTATGTTGCGAATAGAGTAGCAAAAATCCAATCAGCTTCAGAGTTCCATCAGTGG
The DNA here is from genome assembly GCA_945910035.1 of Brachypalpus laphriformis. NCBI lineage: Eukaryota > Metazoa > Arthropoda > Insecta > Diptera > Syrphidae > Brachypalpus > Brachypalpus laphriformis. Next base: position 141,522,188 of record OX246754.1, read on the forward strand.
CAATATATCAAAGGCGACCTCAATCCTGCCGATTTAGTATCCAGAGGATCAAGTCTAGAAGCACTTTTAGCATCATCAATATGGTTCGAAGGTCCTAAATTTCTTAGAGATGGTGAAAATATTTGGGCTAAAAATTACACTCTACCAGATTCGATTCCAGAACGCCGTAAAAAGAAATCGGTTCTAACAACATCCATAAAAGGCGATCCCAATTTTTTCGGAAATATCAAACATAGGAATTCATTTTTTACGTTAACAAAAATATTTTCATTTTGCTTTAGATTCGTTAACAATTCAAGAAAACCAAGGGTACTGAGAAACACAGGTCAGTTAACTCTTGAAGAACTAAAAGAAGGAACCCGTTGGTTACTTGTGTACACACAAAAGGTGTCGTTTCCAGAGGACTACCGTGCTTTGGAAGAGAATAAATCCGTAAGCAGAAAATCTTTGAAAATATTTTGATGCCAGAACAAAACTTATTCGGGTTGGAGGGAGGTTGGCAAACGCAACAATTTTGCCAGATGCCAAGCATCAAATCTTATTTCCAAAAAATAATATTATAACTAAAATGATTTTAACGTATCTACATCAAAAATACATGCACGCGTCGCATAGGGCGCTAGTTTCACTTTCCAGACAGCAATATTGGATCTTGGGTGTTGGAAACGCAGCCCGACAAGTAATCATCAGAGCTAACGAAGATTTTCAATTCAGACAGACTACAGTCAACGATTCATTCGACATGCCTTGAAAATGGAATCAAGTGGAAAAACATACCACCTCGATCGCCTCATTTTTGAGGGCTCTGGGAAGCGGCTGTTAAATCAGCAAAAATACTCCTCGTCCGTCACCTCGGAGAAGCATTATTGACGTATGAACAATTGCTTACTGTGGTCATACAAATAGAAGCAATTCTGAATTCCCGCCCTTTGACTCCCATATCATCTGATCCAAATGATTTGGAGGCATTAACACCTGGTCATTTTTTAATTGGAAGTCCGTTAACAGCCTTAGCCGAACCAGATGTTACAGAATGCAAAATGAGCAGCCTCAACAAGTTCCGGCAGATACAACAAATTCAACAGCACTTTTGGAAAAGATGGTCGACGGAATATTTGCATCTCTTGCAGCAAAGAAACAAGTGGAAAACTGAGTCTGAGAACCTTAAGCCGGACACACTGGTTCTCATCAAGGATGCCAATACTCCTCCAATGCGTTGGAAATTGGGACGTGTTGTCGAGATCTTTAAGGGCAGCGATAATAAAGTACGCGTAGCTAATATCAAAACACAAAATGGAACATACCAACGAGCGATTCACAATCTTTGTCCGCTTCCAATAGATGAACCCGATAAACAAAAGGAAGTTCCAACCTCCATCGCACAAAGGAACAGGAGAAATCTAAGACCTAAAAAACCCAAAAAGGTGTCATTGCTCTCAGCGGCGCTTCTAGTACTCCTATTGTTACCAGCTTCTCTATGTCAAACACACAAGGAAGTAAACGTGAAAGAACTTGATGACGGTGTTGGCATTTACTTTGAAGATATTGGTAGGGTTCGAACAGTAAACACTTATTGGAAGATCTTTATATACTACAATATGTCCACGTATTGGCAAGAGTTCGGCGGGCTGAAATCATATATTAACCGTATGGAAGAAATGTGCACACAAAATCTATCCCAGCAAAATTACTATGTCCCTATTATAGAAACATTACGAAATAGGATTGCAGTGATCGACCATAATAATCAATTACTTCACAATTACCACGCCCCAAAATTTGAAAAAACCAGAGCAGCAAGATCTCCATTCGATATTGTTGGGACATTAGCGCATAGCTTGTTTGGTATCCTTGATCAAGAAAATGCGAATAAAATACAACATCAAATTGATAATGCTTATACAAATGAAAAACGTTTGAGTGAACTTATAAGAAAACAAAGTTCCATTACAGATGCAACTTTAAACATTTTTAAGCGGAATCACATTCAAATTCAAGATCAATTTAAAACTCTTAATGATTACCTCTCAAAGACAATCGGTATCATAAATGAAAAACAAAAGGCAAACGAGGCAATACAGAATCTGTCATCAATGACATCGTACTTGATTCTAGTTCTTACCAACTTCGAAGATGTGCAAGAAAACTTGTTAGATGTCCTACTGGATTTAAACCATGCAAAGATAAATCCACAACTTATAACCCCGAAGCAACTCAGTCAGCAGCTTCGGTTGGTAAGGAACAATCTGCCTTCATATTTATTATTGCCAGAGGGGTCAGTTATAGACATGTATAAAATGTCATCCGTAAGAGGGCGTAGCTTGAACCACTCCATTGTGTTTGAAATGCTATTACCACTAACAAATACGGAAGAATTTCAACTTTTCAACCTCATAACTGTTCCTATTATTCACAGAAAGAAGACGTACATTGTAGAAAAATCCGCTCCGTACTTAGCTGTGTCATTTACGAGGGATCGATACTTTTTCATGAACGAACTAGAGATGGTTTCATGCAAACCTTTCATGCCGACTAAGTACATGTGCAGCCAGGTTCATCCAACTCTCATTCAACAAGGAAATCCAGATAACTGCGAAATGGCACTATTGAACCATAATCAAGGCAGCTTAAATGAGTGCACATTGAAGACAACACCGATTCAAAATCAATGGAAAAGACTTAAGGCTTCTAACAGTTGGATCTTCTCCATAACATCAAAGGTTTCTGGACATCTGATTTGCAGTAGTAAAAGTAACGCCATAACATTATCCGGAAACGGACTGCTGAAATTTAATAAAGCTTGTGTGCTACAATTGCCTGAAATCGTCATCAAAGGTAGAATAGAATTCGAAAATAAAATAACGTCATCATTTATTCCCAGCGCAAACGTAAGCAGCTGGATTATTAAGCAAGATGCAATCATGACGACGCCAAAACTACCTATTGAAGTTCACATTGACCCATCTGAGTTTGATAACCTGAAAAGGAAGATTGAGGATGCTATTGATCAATCAAAAGACTTACCAGCCCCCACTGATCTCAACTCACATGATTACCACCACTATGGCATTAGTGCTTTTCTGTTTGCTGGCATGATTGGGTTTTTTATCATACTTCGATATCGTACAAAAAGGCCCACCCCTAAGCCTAGAACATCAGCTTCACGTTTCGAAGTCAACGTGTAGGAGTTAATTTAAGTTTAGAGAGTTACGAACCCTCAAAAGGGGGGAGTATGTTTAAGTTTCATTTTTTCATAGCCAAAATTCGATATTGTTCAAAACATATTCTTCCAAGCGTGTGACCAGACGATAAATTAGCAGTTCACGCATCTCGTGTTCCATAAAGAACCAGACGATAAATTAGCAGTTCACGCATCTCGTGTTCCATAAAGCATTGTCTCTGTTCGCACGCTTAGATTAATATTCATACATATTCTATTTCAAATTGTTATTCTCGCGCTTAGATTAAGATTCATATTGCATTTCAAAATTGTTATTATAGCGCTTAGATTAAGATTCATATTGCATTTCAAAATTGTCATTCTCACGCTTAGATTAAGATTCGTATATCGCAGGTTATCTGAAAATTGTAAAAATAAAATATAGTTGTGCATCTACTTTTGAAGCGTTCGGTCTTCTTCATTTAAATTTTCACTTTGTTTTCAAAGTAGTTTGTTTTTCACGTTGCTTGTTTTAATTAAACCTTGTATCTTTAAACAAGACTGTTCGATGATAATCCGCAGGGTGTTGATGTGGTCGGCACAGAAGGATCCAGAGCGGAAACCTGCTTGTTCGGCATCGAGTGTGTCTTCGAGATGTTGTTTGATTCGCTCCAGGATGATTTTAGCTATTATCTTAGCTACAGCAGGCAGCACGCAGATATCCGTCCAGTTTGCGCACTCCATTAAATTTCCTTTCTTAGGAAGCTTGACAATCATTCCCTTTTTCCACTCGTTCCTTTCGTTGCCCGGCGTTGTAGATTTTCTCCGTCGCATCTGCAATTCCTTTCCGACCTCGCAACCGCGATAATTTGCTGGGTGCATTCCTTTGCAGTAAACGCAAGTTGCTTTTTCATTTTTGCTCAAATTGCAATTTTCCGAAGAGTGTTTTCCAGCGCGCTTAATGTAGCGCGGCTCTTTCCGACCGTAAACAGAGCGAAAATCACCACATAAAATAGAAGAAAAGTTATAAGATTTCTCTATGGTTTTCACCCAAGAAGAAAGTCATATCAAAACCACAAAGAAAATCTTATTAAAATTTGGATGAACATGCTATATGTGTGATGCATTTCGAATTTCATTCTAATAACGACACACCCTTACAAAAGAAAACCACATTGTCACTTTACGAAATTCGAAACAATTAACCTTAGTACGTCACTGAACGCGATACAGCGACACATTTTTTTCGTTATACCATATACCACCAATAGCAATCCCAAGTCTTTCTTTTTCAACTTCCTCTCTGGGTACTAGGTACAATATATTAGTTAATTTTTAAGCAATTATTATTTCTACAGAAGCTACGATACGACCAGGCAGAAATAGAATAAGTGACGTTGCGTACACATACAACAAGTGTATGAACTCCACGCTTGTAGGATACATACATGTATATCCCCCTATCTCAAATTCCACAACGGCAGTACAAAGAAAAGAGGTTACCGCTATTCCTTCTCACTTGTCCATGTACCTTGATCGGTTGTATCGGAAGCATTATCTGAAAATGCACGTGCCTTGATTGGTCGCAGCTAAAAAATACTCTGGAAGTCCCAAGGAGTTGCAGTATTTCTCAATAACCCCTTTCTCACGGACACCACTTCTTTCATTTCATATCATTTACAAGCGATCGCGTCAAAACGCTATACGCATAAAAAAGGTACTGGCGCTATCTTGCAAGTGTATCCAGCTAAACTCACAGTCGCTAGTATGGTACCTCGACCACCTGTAGTCGTCTAATACCGTTCCGGACCCACATACCTGCAACTACATATAAATTAAATTATATTACGCAGTAATTATTTAAGAAAAAACTTTATTAATTCAAATAACTGATTGGCAGCGATTCAATACAAAAGGTGAACAAAGACTGAACATTAATAACTTAAAAACGATGGCTTAAATACTACATATTTTAATGTTATCGGGGGCGAAAACATCCAGCGGCGACGTGTTCCCACAGGTACTCGAGCATTACACACCGTACGTGATGGAATGTGGGTCCAGCGACATCAACGGATCGAACGTTGCATACAGCACAGACGTACTGTCAGCGAAGTTCACGACAGACTCACGGGAAGCGATGTTGGGCTCCGGGTTTCTCTATGGGAAACTATCTCTGAACATATTCTGTGTTAACTTCTCCACCCTTAAATTCGAGTGTCCTCGTAAAATGGCGGATATTGACTTATGGCAATTCTTTTGATCGGTGATGGTCGTTCCGAAATCTCTGCAGGTGATTCTGATGGTAATTCGGCTGCTGTTTGCATTTCTTTTGGTTGAACTGTTGTAGAGATTGTTAAGTTGTTTTTTCTGCGTGCTAAGAACAGTATTATGGATTTTACCACGGTTGTGGTGATGATGATGCTTGACAAACTGTAAATAGCTATCAGGTGCGTTTTGGTTCTTCCTTCAACTTGACTTATGTAGTGAGTGTTGTTTAAATGCAGCTCTTTCATTACTTCGAGGGTTAACAGTTCTTCGAAGGCTTTCATTGGCGAATCTAGTTGTACGATGGCCGGAAGAGGTCTTGAGGTGGGGACTTCGTTGGATGTAAAAGATTGTTTGTTTACAGCGATGGTAGCATTGTAGTACTGAACTATAAATGTTCCCGTTATGTTGATTGTGTCGTTGTTTACTAATATTGACCCGTTGAACTGGTTAAGGAGTAGTGATCCGGAAAGCATTTCTTCAGCTGTTGGAATATGCTGATTGTTTATGTCGGTGCAATATGCTGGTCTGCTTCGTAGTAGGTTTGGTATGCACTCCGTGCCGCTTAAGTCTATAATTTCATTAATCTTACAAATAGTTAAATAATTAAAAGTTTCACAATTGTTTTAAATGCCATAAAAGTCATTTTCGCACTGAAGTACATTATTAAAATCAATTTTGATCACAAGAGATTTTCTTTTAATTGGCTTAACTAATAATTTTTTGCATTCTTCTTTTTTTGTGGTTGGCACACTCACAATATAAATCATAGACGTACCATTAGAAGCTATTTTTAGATTGGCAAATTCGAATGCCTCCTCCATGTTTACATATGGTAATTTAGAGATAGATAGTTTGTTTATTTCGAGATAAAATACAATGTTGGTTGTTACCGCGCATTTTACATACAGAGATCTGATACTTATGATTCTTACTACTGAAATGTTGTACTCAATCGAACAAAATAATTGATGACAAAAAAAAAAAAAAAAGTTGAAGGAAACCTTGATAAAAACTTTCATTTAATGAAAATAGATAGTAATATAATAATAAAAAAATAAATAAATAATTAGTATAACTATTATAAGTGTAGACTTTTATATGCATACAAAGATACAAAAAAAAAACAAAAAACATAAAGATATAAAGGTGCATCGATGAACGACTATATAAATAAATAAATAAATAAATATATAATTAAATAAATAAATTCATTAATAAATAAATAAATAAATAAATAAATAAGTTAATACATAAATGAATAAATAAATAAATAAATAAATAAACCAATAAATAAATAAATGCATAAATAAATAAATAAATAAATAAATAAATAAATAAATGAATATGGGAATAAATAAATATGTATGAATATACAAATAAATAAATACAAATAGTAAAATATATACATATAGGTATACATAAATACAAACATATAAAAAATATATAAATTTATTGTACATAATAAAACAAACCAAATTTCATAAAAGGCCAGTATATCATTTCAGTAAGATAATTCGTTTACCAAAATGTTGTCAGCAAGGACACAGCGAGATACAAACCTGTTTTTAAGTTTTGTAATTTTATCAGAGATTAATTCAACATTCTCTTTTTGATGCAAGTCGAAAGTAGAATGATGCCTTGGCAAATTCAACATAATTTTTAAAACTTTATTTTGTGCAATCTGCAGTTTTTTAATATGTGATTTAGCACAGCTCCCCCAGGCTTGACATCCGTAGACTAAAATTGCCTGAAACACTACCTTTGCTATAATAATTTTAATCTGGTTCGATAGCTTTGACTTTCTCTTAATAAAGGGGTATAACATTTCTATAGCAATGTTAACCTTATTCAGTGTATTTTTTATATGTTCGTTGAATGTTAATCTCGTATCAAGATGAACCCCTAAGTATCTTACTGATGACGACCACTTAATCGCGACTCCATTAACCTGCAATTGGTGATTTGGAATACAATTCGCTTTTCTATATGGTAATTTATTAATTAAATTAATTAATTTAATTTTCGAAAGAAGCCTTAACTAAATTTATTTCAGTATATGAGAGTATGAAAGAATTTACTATACCAGCTTTTGCCCACTGTAAGGCATGTTCTATATTTGTTATTTCTTCCTTAATTACATCCATTTTATACTTAATGCTGGTAGAATATATGTTTATAATTTTAACATTCTTTTTCAAAGTCTTACTTATATTGTTAGTGACATCTGTAATATTATTTACTTTTTCCAATGACAGCTTATTTATAACTAATTGCTTATTACTATTATCTAATAAATTTTGGGTTTTGGCCTTTAAAATTTGGAAGTCGTAGTGGTCCAGGGTACCGGCTATCCACTTCCACGCAGTTCCTTCTTTCTGACTATAGGCTTGATGTGGTTGAGTCGGTTAAGGATTTCTGTGATTTCGTAGGATAGGAAAGGGTAAATGATAAGCTTGGTAAGCTGCAAGGTCGATTATATGCACCAGTTTGAATGTACCGGTTTCCAGTTTCGCTATTCCTGTGCTCAGGGTAACCAGTTTTGAATTAGTACAGTCCAGTATCTGAACCTCTGTGACGCCCAAAGAAGCGAGGGACATAAAAGAACAGAGGAGATGCCGGTTTGCGTTGGCTTTAAATGTTTGTAGGTTGTAATGTTGAGGAAACACAGAGGCTGGTAGATCGTTCCACAAACGTGTTGTTCGGCTTATAAACGAATCCCTATATTCGACAGTACGTCCGAAGTTGGGCTTGAGGGTGAACTGATGTGCATTCGAAGCATGACGCGTATTGCGGGTGAAGTTTTGAAGGGGAGGAATGCAGCTGGCTATTTCGCTGGAGCATTTTTTGTAAAAGAAGCGATAAAAAAGGGAAAGACATGAGACATTTCTACGATGTTCAAGTGCGACTATTGAGTTCACAATGTCTCTATCACCTATTACCTTGAATTTAAGATGCGGGCCTGGGCATATTTAGTAAATTTATCGATTGCCGTCAGAAGCAAATTTGTATCTGTGGAATAAATGTCGATGTGTTGTATATGACCACGATGTTCAGGGATAGGAGTGGCTTGCAGCTCCGGCTTATTCGGATGCCGATGATATTTGTGTTGTTTACAAGTAACACATTGCTTAACTGTTGTATCAATTTTGGACCTCATTTTCGGAAAGTCGAATTTTTGTTGTAATTGGATTTTTATTTAGTCATTTTTATTTTATTTTCTAAACTATTGCGGTAAGCTCTTTTATGTTCCTTTAAAATCTCTTCTTCCTGCTCAGTTTCATTAGGTAGATCGATTTAATAACGCTTGGCTTCAGATGCCGTTTAAGCAGCTGAACTAAATCTTCAAGGTGCTGACGGTCTGTATACATTTTTGCACTTGAAGTTTCATACAAATAACTTCGTAAGGAGGTCAATGCCCAAATTATCGCAAGCAGTTCCTTCTCGTTTGCTGCGTAATTTTCCTCAGTCTTGCTCAGTGTTCGCGATATGAATGATATGGGTCTGTCGTCCTGTGAAAGGACAGCGCCAATGGCGAAATTAGATCAGCTGTTAACTGGAATGGTTTTCCGAAATTAGGATATGCCAGAATGGTATCTTTCGATACAAGAGAATATTTTATTTTGTTAAAGCCCGCAATGGCATCAGAGTTAAGATGAACTGGTTTCTGGCTGGATTTAGCTTTGGACATACGTCCGTCCTCCCACCTTAAAAGGGATATCAGGTGCTTTGCGAGTTTAGTATAATCTTTTATAAAGCGACGATAATACCCTAACAGACCAAGAAATGATCGAAGTTCTTTCAGAGTATTCGGAATGGGAAAATTTTCGATGGCATCCACATTTACGGGGTTTGTTTTAATACCATCGGAGGATATCATGAAACCTAGGAATTCGACTTGCTCTTTGAAGGAATCACATTTTTCTAACTGCAATTTCATGTTGGCTTCGTTAAAAATTTTAAAGATCTCTTCAATGTGCTTAATGTGGTCTGCTTGCTCTTTGCTGAAGATGATAATATCATCTATATATACGTAGCAAATTTTTCCAATGACATCACGCAATATGTCGTCAAGCGCTCACTTGAAAATAGAAGACGCATTTTTGAACCCAAATGGGAGCCTTGTAAATTCGTATTTTCCGTTATTGATGGAAAATACCGTTTTCTCAATATCGGATTCCTTCAACGGGATCTGATGAAAACCAGGCACCGTAAAGTACTTGTTATTTCCTAATTGCGCAAGCACTTCATTAATTTCAGGGATCGCGTAGGGATCTGCTATGGTGACGGAACTCAGCTTTCTATAGTCAATTACCATCCTATATTTCTTTTTCCCTTCAGAGTCGGGTTTCTAGGGAACCGTGAAGGTCCGTCCGTCCGTCGTTGATTAAGCTTTGAATTTGTCTAACGACCTCATCCTTGAGAGATACAGGGAACGGATAGTATCGGGTTTATACGGGAGTATCCGAGGTAGTGCGGATTTCGCCTACAGCTTTTGTAGTATAAGTCAGCTTCTCATCTGGCTCCGAAAATAAAGTGGAAAATCTGTTAATAAGTAAAAAAATAGCGTCTTTTTGGGAGGGTACCATATGACTATGTTTGAGATTTATTGATTGAAATGCTTGTTGTTTTATCCTGATCTTCATACTATTTCCAATTTGCATATAATTTTGTTTAGTGTAGATAACGGCTGACAGCTCTTTTAGGCTATCGTTTTCTAATCATGCATGGAAGGAGTTCAGCGATGGCAAAAGAAAAAACTTGATTTTGTGATTGTTCGAACCAAAGAGGCTCGTTTCGACGTGGTGAGTGACCTTAATACTGCCACCTACTGAATTTGCATAGAAAGATTTATCGTTTGGTATTGGCTTGTCTATTAATTGGGGTTGTATGTAATTCCTGTTTGATTCAGTGTCTATTAAAATTTTAATCATCTCTCCACGCTAATCTAAAAAATGGATGTCAGTGAAATTCGTGATTTCATCAACATCAGTGTCGGCAACATAATCAGATTCTTCTAATGGCTAAATGTAATCAGCTAAGGTTTGATCGTAATTAGAATCTTCGGATTGTAAAACCTCATCATATTCACTATTGATGTGGAAATTTGGTTGTGGCTTCGAGGAGTTAAACGGAGGTTGCTTTGACCCAAATTGTTGGGGTTTTGGCGTAGGTCCTCGCTGAGAAAATAGGTGAGTCCTAACTTGAGCACTATGACCTAAGGGCTCTGCCTTGAAATGTTGGTTCGAAGAAAAGGGAAGTTGTTGCCTTGATGCAAATTGTGGTCTATAACCTGATTGGAGTTGATGTTGATACCTCTGTATGTTTTACTGCTGATAAAACGATGCTCGTGGCGGTGCTTGGCCGGAAGGGAGAAAGGTTGCCTGTGTATGGAATGGTTGTCTATTTTGCGGATTCGTTTAATTATAAGACGAATTCCTACGTGGGGGTTGTGACATTGAGCTGGTGCTGGAATACCTTCTCGTCATGCCGTAGTTTTGCGTGTGTTGTGATCTGTGCCCCTGGTTTTCTAACTTGAGGCATAAGTATTTGCCCGGGGCAAATCAATGGGTTCGCGTACCTCTAACAACATGGGAAGATCACCATTGAGGCCCCTTATGAAAGTATCAAGAGCCTTGTCTCTATAAGTCTGAGTGAGTAATTGAGTTTACTCTTGGGAAATTTCCATGCAGGAAATTTTGTTGAGAATAAGAGAGAGGTGGCTATAGACAGCCAGGTAAAATTCTGATATCGTGTTGCCCCCTTGAGCAAGGGACGACATTTCGTGTTCGTTGAGTGTTTAAATAACGCTTGTCGGCATAATGCATAACAAGGCATTTGGAAATATTCTACCAATTGAGTGGAGTGTTATACTGCTCTAAAACGACATCGGCGCTTCCGATGATCTTATTCCGGATAACGCTTAAAATACCATAGTACTTAGGCGTTCCTTTTATGGGCTCATATATCTGGAGGATTCGGTCAACACCTTTCTTCCCGGAGCTGAACTCTGCTGCATCGTCTGAGAAGTTTCTAAGGCAGCGTACAACATCTGTGGTTTTATCCAGGTCCTCCAACCTGTTTCGATATTGTGCAGCAATTGGCATAGAAGTCAGCACTTGGGTTTAAAATGCTATAAATAATTTCTTTTAATTTTAATTCACTTTTAGTTTGAAATTTTTAATTTCTCTGTATTTTGTTTATTTTTACTTTTTAATTCTTAATCTTTAATCGAATTCACTTTAAGTTTCCAATCATTTAATTTCTTTGTATTTTCTTTCATTTTATGTTTTAATTCTTAATCTTTTAATCGAATTCACTTTTAGCTTAAAAAATCTTTTAGCACTATGCTTACATAACTAAAATTTGCAGGAGATACATTGGTATCTTGTTCTGGTTTTCTGGCTCCTGGTGGTTGGTGAGGCTAGCGCCCTTCCCTTCCCGTTCCTCCGCTGGCGAGTTATCAGCTGCAGCGACTACTAGGGGGCCCTTTAATGTCTTTTTTTCGCCAACACACACGATCTCGTTGGACCACAGGAAATCTTCGCTCGCGCTACGTATTTTATTTCGCCACCTCTTCGCTAGTTGAGGGAACTTTGCGGAAAGAAACTTTTGTGTAATTTGTCACTACTTAAGCGACTTTATTACTGATATGTGAACCGAATCCTGTGGTCCCTGCTCGAGCGTCAATTAAATATATTACACAGTACTTATTTAAAAAAAAACTTTATAAATTCAAATAACTGATTGGCAGCGATTTTGCCTACAAAAGGTGAACAAAGACTGAACATTGATAACTTAAAATCTATGGCTTAAATACTACATATTTTAATGTTATTGGAGGCGAAAACATCCAGCGGCGACGTGTTCCCACAGGCACTCGAGCATTACACACCGTACGTGATGGAATGTGGGTCCAGCGATGTCAAGGGATCATGCTGCATACAGCATAGACGTACTGTCAGCGAACAGGAAGCGATGTTGGACTTCGGGTTTTCTCTATGGGAAAATATTTCTGAATTTATTCTGTGTTAACTTATATGACATATATTTATAAATTCAAATGCTTACAGTGAGGTGGGCAAAATCGCATTATTACCTCCTCGCTGTGCCCGCTGGATAGCTATCTGATAGTGAACTAACGATGAGCGTATGCTGAGTCTGACGATATATGTGCAGCTGAACACTCAGACCTGCGTAAGCACATCTGGGTGAACTTCAGCGCGCATATGTTTAACCGGACGAGGCATCTCTTGTTGAACTGAAATATGCGTCTCAGAAGTCTAGCAAGAGCTCCTCAGAAGGAAGACGTGCGGCGGATGAATTCTCTCGATGGAATCAACGGTGACGTCTACAGACCAGCGGATACGTTACCGGAGCTACTTCAACATATTTGGAGCTGACGTCTTTAAGGATTTTCAATACTACGTCAGGGTATTGAAAAAGAGATGGTGGCGGATGAACCCTTAATGGGCCAACGGCAGTGCTCATATCCCCGAAGTGGGTTACTGACATCGGTGTATCCGGCCTCTTGTCCTTGTTGCACAATTCCGGGTGCAATTAATTATCCGCGAAAGATAGTTAATAAAAAAAAAACACACACAAAAGCGAAAGCCGACCGCGCACGCGAGGAAAAAGAAAACGAGAGTGACAGATAGCCACAGATAATACTAAGAGGATCGGGAAAGTGCAACAACAGCAGCCTGTAGGATGCTGCTCTCCCGGTTACTCAGCTGGGGTGGGTTCACTTCGATCAGCGAAATCGGGTGTTTACACACGATATGGGAAATGGGCGCCACCAGATCTTTGAAAGGGATCGGGAAACCTTGAGAAAATGAATGGGGTGGGAATCCTGAAATTGTACCAATGAAAAGAAGGAAAAAAAAAAACACCGAACGTGCGTTATAAAACTCTTTACGAGTGCGGCTAATTTATTCAAAATTTTCGAAAAGTCTTTTTCCACAAAAAGGAAATGGCAAAAAGAGAGAACAAAGGTTGTATTCAACCGTACTAAAAAGAACAAAGGTTGTATTCAACCGTATTTACGTAGGTGAAGCCGTTGTTGTGGCTATCACCGGTCCCGAAACTTCAAGCGTTAAAACTGAATTAGGTCGCGCGTCCCGCTTTCACCGGGAAATATACGTTATGAGACCCTACCGGGATTTATCGTACACAAAACCCTACACTGATCGCACAAAGAGAATTCAACATAAAATTGAAACAACTTATCTGTCTTTTTCCTGAGTGGTTAACCTGCTCCGTACTCCTCGTCTCCAGAAAATCCTCTTCCTTCCTGTTCCTTCCTTCTATTCCTTCTTGAATCTTCTTCCTGTTACGCCTGATCTTCAGGCCGTTCCTTTTCCGCTCTTATATTTTCCTTGGTCCCTTCTGGACCTTTCCGCTCAGAAATAAGTCAGAACAAAACTTGTTCACTAATTCACAACAAAAACCTCCTCAAACACTAGCGCTTGTTCGCACTCGCTCGTGGTCAACCAAGAAGTGCTGAACTCGCCTCATTACTTTGCCTAACCGACCGAGAGCCTCTCTCTGTTAATTGGCCTACCGCTTATTCAGCCATTAAAAGTTCAAGGACGGCTTTATGTGCAGTACTCCGCTCTTTTGCTGAAGCATGCAACCGTTCCTTGAACGCCGCTATCTAGCAGCTATTTCCATTTTTCCAATGGCTCTCTCTCTCTCTGAAATCGCCCCCAACAACTGGCAGTTCAGAGGGTCGGGTTACGCATTCCCGGGGTTCGCTCTTTACCTTGGTGCCTCGTTCACAGTGAGCGCTAGCAATTGAGGGGCTAGTGAACGCAAAATTAAATATTCGAAACAATATCGCGAAAAATACAAAAGCGAAGGAATTTGAGACGAAAAAGGAAATCTGTCCAACAACGCTTGGCGTCGGACCTAGCAAGAAGAAAAGAGGTTATTGAAAATGTAAATGCGTCAAACAACGCCTTGTGTTGGACACTCCTGAGGAGGAAGAAACCAGAGTACCCACTCGTATTCCGATTATTTTGTTAAGTCCGCGTACGCTAGCTATCCCGGTGGAATCTCACACAGATTTGGGGAAAAGGGACTAGCCGATGACGTGCCACCCCATACAAATAATAATGTGTAAACGTCGGGCTCTCGGCCATCGATGAATTTATGAATTTGGACTGAACCTCCTTCAGTCCGTTGACCGCTGCTCATGGTCGTACAAGTTGTGTTGTTTGTGTTTGGAGTGTTTCGGAGGTTTGGGTAAATGTGTGATGTTTACGATGTATCTTGTTGTGTACTCGTCCTTTATGTTGTAGATACATATGCCCTGGTGGTGTGGGCAAGATATTATGGCAGTCCACCCTCTGCTTCATCGTCGCTCGTCTCGCTCGTCGCTGATCAATGTACATCGTTGGCGGACGGTCCATCCGCATCAGAGAGTTGCCAACCGACCATTGGGCTCTGTCTCCCGGAGTACCTGCTTTTGTTGCCCCCTTGAAGCGTGTGGAAAGGAATAAGCACTGAATGGCGGAACCATCCAGGAACGCTTAACGAGACCACTGCTTCAAGAAAATAACGGAATACAAATGAATTGAAAGGCCGAAAATGGTGGACGGGTGAGAATTGGTAGGATGGAGGGGACCAAGGATCTCGTGCGAAATTTGCACGTAACGTCCTAGGGGTACAAAAAAAAGGATCTGGTCCTCCAGGTTGGGGGTTGTGCCGTCGGGTTAACTTCCCTACCACGTAAAAAACCTTTGGTTACGAAGCAACCAACAGCCTCGGATACGGATGATCTTACTGCTGACGACCCATGCAAACGTAAAAAGGACAACGATCTTCGTGTCTGCACATGGAATGTTAGGTCCCTCTACAAATCACGTGTAGCCAAACAACTTGCGGAGGCCCTAAAGTGTTTCAAAGCAGACATTACCGTCATCCAAGAAGTGCAATGGGATGGGCCAGGCAAAAGGAAGATGAAAAACTGCGACATCTACTATGGCGATTCCAATAGACAACAAGGACGGCGTCTATTCGGGTGCGTATTTGTCATTGGAAGCAGACTTAGGCAAGAAGTCTTGAGTTTCCGGCATGTGAACGAGCGCCTTATGACTATCCATATCAAGGCTAAATTTGCCAACATCAGCCTAATATGCGTTCACCCCCCTTACGAGGAGAAGGACGACGCGTCAAAGGATGACTTCTATCAGCTCTTGGACAAGACGTATGAGCAATGCCCTAGCCACGACGTTAAAATTATCCTAGGTGACTTTAACGCAAAGCTAGGAAGAGAGGAAGTCTTTAGCAGCGTGGTCGGAAAGCATAGCCTGCACGACATCACATCCGGCAACGGACTCAGGCTAATCGACTTTGCAGCGGGGCGAAACTTTGTTGTAGCTAGTACGCGGTTTCCACGTCTCGATATTCACAAAGGAACATGGCTCTCCTTTGATCGAAGAACTGTCAACCAAATCGATCACATTGCGATCGACGCAAGGCACTCTTCCAGTATGCTGGGTGTCCGGACTTTCCGAGGAGCCAACGTGGACTCGGATCACTACCTAGTTGTAGCCAAGGTATGGATGCGGATATCCAGAACGGAGCGAAATCAATGAAATACTGTGAGGAAATTTGATGTCGGGCGGCTACAATCGCAAGAGATCGCCAGAACCTTTGCCGATCGTGTTTCTTCTAATCTTAATCTAAGTCCTATGCCGCCAGAAGTAAATGCAGAAGACCAGTGGCAGCGTTGCCAACAAGCCATCAGAGATGCCGCCTCTGATGTACTGGGTTTTTCTCGGCCACCACAACGAAACCCCTGGTTTGATGAGGAATGCAGGCAAACACATGCAGCAAAACAAGAGGCGTACAAAGCGGCGCTGCATAGAAGGACTAGAGCTGCTTACGAGCTTTACGTGAGCAGAAGAAAAGAGGAACATCGACTTCTCAGAAAGAAGAAAAAGGAGCATGAGAAGCGCTCGATCGAGGAGATTGAGAGACTTTATTCCAGGAATGATGTTCGAAAATTTTACCAAAAGGTAAAAAGAACATGTCAGGGTTTCAAAGCCAGAACAGAAGACTGCTGGGACGAAAATGGCAACATAGTAGTAGAATCGCAGTCGGTGCTGAGAATATGGAAGGAACACTTCTGCAGACTGTTAACTGTCGGGAGACCTGCATTGCGATTGATCGGGAAACTACTGACTGCCCAAAACTTGGCTTGGGCCAGTAGCGCAACAATCAAGTTCGTGATGAAGTGCTTACTTTACCTCCTAGTGGTGGTCCCCGGGCAAGGGCCTAATTTCCTGGCAGCCTCATGGTGATAGGATTTTGACGGCCAGATTCCGGACTAGAGTACGACGCGTCACCATCATACAGTGTTACGCCCCAACGAATAGTTCGTCTGAGGACGAAAAGGAGAGCTTCTACAATCTCTTAAGCGCCGTCTTCAACACAACACCAAATGGAGACATTGTCATAGTGATGGGGGATTTGAATGCCAAGGTAGGCAGCGACCACAAGACCTGCCACAAAGTCAGCTGGGTTTCCAATGACAGGCAAGCAACCTCCAACCAAATTGACCATTTTGCTATCAGCCGCCGCTTTAGAAGTAGTCTCCTGGACGTCCGAAACAGGCGAGGGGCAGATGTGGGGATAGTACGTGATCACCATCTTATGATAGCTACTCTCCAACTACGCACTGCTGCAGTTCGAAGATCCCACGACAACACAAGAATGCCCAGGTTCAACATCGATAGACTTAGTGATCCCTCAGTGCGCCAACAATTAAGGGAGCACTTTTCGCTAGGTGTGGAAGCAATCAGCAGCTCAATGCCCGCAACCATCCAAGACCATTGGTTTGCTGTGAAAAATGTTTTTGCATCTGGTGCTGAAAGAATTGTCGGTCGATCGCAGGGAAGACATAGGGCGTGGCTTTCCGAGGATACCTGGAGACGGATTGACGAACGAAAGCAGCTGAAAGCTCGCGTTGCAGCTACCCCAGCAGCAGGAAGAAGCGAGCTGGAGTCCCTATATCGCATGAAAATGAGAGAAGTTCAGCGTAGCGTGCGGTGTGACAAGCGCAACTACATCAACGCGCTGGCTACAGAAGCAGAAGAAGGTGCACGGAGGTGCGACAGCAGGACCGTCTACAGAATCACGAAAGAGCTGACAGGTGGTCGCAGCTCCAGCCAACACCCAGTGAAAAGCCTAGACGGCTCCTTGCTCATTTCGGATGAAGACCAGCTCAAGAGATGGAAAGAGCATTTTGCTACGGTTTTGAACCGTGTATTCACTAGCGATATGCTCCCAAATCAGACTGAGATGCCCGAGGTGAGAAGTACCCGAATACGCACCACGACTCCCAGTAAAGATGAAATCTTTACCGCGATCATGGCACTTAAAACCAACAAGGCGGTAGGACTTGACGGTATTCCAGCAGAGCTCTTACGAGCAACGCCAACAACATCGGCTGAGCTTCTGCTTCCACTTATAGATAGAGCTTGGGAAGCTGAGAGCTTTCCTAACGAGTGGAAAAAGGGAATGATCGTCAAGCTTCCTAAGAAAGGAAAATTAATGGAGTGCGGAAACTGGAGGGGTATCTGCGTGCTGCCTGCTGTAGCTAAGATAATAGCTAAAATCATCCTTGAGCGAATCAAACAACATCTCGAAGACACACTCGATGCCGAACAAGCAGGTTTCTGCTCTGGATCCTCCTGTGCCGACCACATCAACACCCTGCGGATTATCATCGAACAGTGTGTTGAATATCGATCGCCACTGCACCTGCTGTTCATCGATTTTGAGAAGGCGTTCGATAGTGTCAACAGGGAGTTTATTTGGCGTGCCTTACGCAGGAGAGGCATTCCCGATAAACTTATTGCTATTATCAAAGCTGCATATGAAGGCTGCAAATGTCACGTTTTGCACAGGGGAAGGTTGTCTGAGGAATTTGAGATCCAAAGTGGGGTAAGACAAGGCTGTATCCTTTCACCAATATTATTCCTATTGGTGATTAGCGATGTGCTTCATGCAGCTTTGTCGACGGGAAACGGAGGAATTCGATGGACTCCTACATCTCAACTGAAACATCTTGACTACGCAGACGATGTATGCTTACTCTCCCACAGAATTATGGACGTCCACCAAATGACAGCAGATGTGGAGAGGGAGGCAGGTGTCGTCGGGCTGAAAATTAATACGGCAAAAACTGAAATTATCAGCTTTGGAACAAACTCATCGGCTCAAATATGCATTGCTGGACAACCGGTAGAGAGAGTAGAGGATTTCCAGTATCTTGGGAGTATTGCCTCGACCGATGGTGGAACCGAACTGGATATAGCCAACAGGATCGCCAAAGCAAAGTCCGCGTTCGGGATGTTGTCCAAAATATGGCGAAGCAATGCAATCAGTTTGAGCACCAAAATAAGACTGTTCCGCTCCAACGTTGAATCCGTGCTGCTATATGGTTGCAGCACGTGGTGAGTGACCACTACTATCACCAGAAAGCTGCAAACGTTCGTTAATAGGTGTCTGCGCAATATCTTAAGGATTTTCTGGCCCAATCGTATCTCTAACGAACACCTTTACGAGAGAACGGGTCAGGTACCAATTGGCACAACTATCCAACGGCGGAAGTGGCAGTGGATTGGTCACACGTTCAAAAAGGGTGACAGCTCCATAGCGAACCATGCTATGCAATGGAACCCTCTAACTCAGGATGGCAGAAGACCTGGCGATCCGAGGAGAACATGGCGCAGAACAGTCGAGAAGGAGGCACGGCAGTTAGGGAAAAGTTGGGGAGAAATCAGACACATGGCCAGAAACCGTACACGATGGCGCGTAGGCGTAGTAGAGGCCCTAGGACCCACACGGGGATAAAGGACATAAAAAAAAAAAGATTCCCGTCAACCCGATCAGAATGAAGTGAGGATAACGATATCTAATCTCAAACCCAACAAAGCTGCTGGAGCCGACGGCCTTGCCGCTGAACTTTTCAAGGCAGGAGGAAATGAGTTGGTAAGGAGCATGCACCAGTTCATCTGTAAAATCTGGTGGGACGAAAGTATGCCCGATGAATGGAACCTAAGCATCGTTTGCACGATCCTGAAGAAAGGAGACCCTCTGAACTGCGTCAACTACAGAGGTATTAGTTTCCTAAATATCGCATATAAGATCCTGTCTGCCGTATTATGTGAACGCCTAAAACCGATCGTCAACAAACTGATAGGTCCTTATCAGTGCGGTTTCAGGCCTGGAAAGTCCACCATTGACCAAATATTCTCACTACGGCAGATCTTGGACAAACCCATGAATATAGAATCGATACGCACCACCTTTTCATCGATTTCAAAGTTGCCTATGATAGCGTGTATAGAGACGAGTTATACAGAGCCATGTCTAGTCTTGGCATTCCTGCAAAGCTCGTCCCTTTGTGCAGAATGACGATGGAGAACTCTCGCTGCTCCATCAAAGTCGGTAAGAACATCACCGAACCGTTCGATGTCAGGAAAGGTCTTAGACAAGGTGACGCGCTATCATGCGATCTCTTTAACATAGTACTTGAGAGAATTGTACGAAACTCACAAGCCAACCCCGGAGGTACAATCTTCTTCAAGTCTGTATAACTACTCGCTTATGCTGATGACATTGACATAATCGGAAGAACTCAGCGGGCAGTCAATGGGGCATTTACGAGTATTGAGACCGAGGCAGCGAAAATGGGTCTAGCGGTCAATGAAAGCAAAACAAAATATATGCTGTCTACAAAAAAGGACACCCAACATCGGCGTCTTGGACAGAACGCCACAATAGACAGATACAATTTTGAGGTAGTAAAGGATTTTGTCTGCCTATGCTCTATGGTGTACTCCGCAAATGACATCAGCAGGGAGATCACACGAAGAATTACTTTTGCCAATCGTTGTTTGTATGACGGCAATTGAGTAGCAAAGCCAGGCCTGCTGTATGGCGCAGAGGCGTGGGCTTTGACAAAACCAGATGAGGATGCCCTTGGTTATTTCGAGAGGAAAGTTCTTCGAGCGATCTTTGGTCCCATCTGCATAGACGGTGAGTGGAGGAGAAGGTACGATGCCGAACTATACGGCCTGTACAAGGACATCGACTTAGCCAGAAGAGTTCACATACAGCGACTAAGATGGCTGGGTCATTTAGAGCGGATGGAGCGCAACGTTCCTGCTAAGAAAGTCTTCGAATCCACCCCGGACGGACGGCGCAGTAGAGGACGACCTTGCGGTAGGTGGCGCAAACAAGTGGAGGGGGACCTCAACCAACTTGACGTGCGCAACTGGAGGCAGCTGGCTCGTAACCGTGCTGGCTGGAGAGGTTTGTTGGTTGAGGCCCAGGTCCACCCCGGACTGTAGCGCCATCTAAGTAAGTAAGTAAGTAATGCTTACAGTCAGGAATAGTGAAGTGAAGCCTTTGTATATCACAGTTATTTTTGTTTTGTTTATCATAAAATATATACTTAACTTTAAATATGAGCTATAGTGAGTGATCAAAAAAAAACACCGGCCTTCATACATAGTATACAGCAAGAGAGAAGAACATCGTTGTTAAACCGTGAGTAAACATTATTCTTAACTACTTTTCTTAGCACTTTCGAAAGAGAGTAATGTTCGCGATTTATTTTTGGGTTGATCACTTTCTGACAAAATTTAGATTCTTTTTTTTTGTATACATAAAAAGCATATACTCGTACATATTACGTATATAAGTACAGTGACATTTTTTTTTTTAAACTATGATACACTTGATTTGCTTTGGTATGATTGAAAGTCCGATTAGTTAAGTTTCTTCTTTTATCTCTACATCTATAAAAGAGAATACATTTTTTCTGTTTGTCCGCGAATAGGGAATAGGATTAATTTTAGTATCCTGAATCTGTTATCGGGCGTTTAAACCCCTTTTATATGTTTTCTTAAGTGACAAAAACCATTTTCCTATGCTTTACACACATATTACTAGTGGAATACAGATGTTGCAAGGAAAAAGCGAAGAAAAAGTACGCCCAGCTTCAAGCAGAGAGTACGGAGGGCCTGTATCGGGGGCTGGAAAAAATATCTTCCCCGGTTGCTGATGCAAACCAGGCTATCCAGGAGCTGCGAAGACACAATATGAACAAGAGCGCAACCATCTTCAAAATAGCAGCCCAAAGAAGGAGGAATGCTCAGGAGATTCGTTCGCCAAAGTTCATTAACAATGCTCATGGACACCTTCTTGTAGATGACGACAAAATTCTGCAGAGACAACATTCTGCAGTTTCCCCGGCTATACTTTCCAAGAGCCACCCCTAACTGTGAAGAAATACCCGACATTACAGTCGAAGAAGTTAGTGAGGCGGTCAAATACTCAAAAAAACGAAAAGCGGTTGGGCCAGACGAGATGCCCTCTGAGTTCTGGAAAAAGATGGGAGACATCGGGTTCAGATGGCTCACAATTCTCATCTCCAAATTCGTGAGAGGTGATCCAATGCCGAATCAATGGAGGGAAAGTTACCTTCTCCCTGTATACAAAGAGAAGGGTGATACACGAAACTGTGATAACTACCGTTCGATCAAGCTGATGTCACACACCATGAAGATCGTTGAGCGGGTATTAGGTGGCCGACTGCGAAAAATAATACGGCTATCTGATGATCAGTGCAGGTTTGTCTCGGGTAAATCAACCACAGATGCAATCCAAAATATAAAGATCCTAATGGAAAAACATCGTGATTCCTTAAGGGATTTGCATATTGTATTGGTTGACTTTGAAGGGGCATTCGACAGACAACCAAGAGATCTGATAGGTATAAACGCCTGGATCAGACAAATGCGACGACATCGGCATTTCATTGGCTTCAGTAACCGAGTGATCCAAAATCGCCAGGCCTGCCGATATTTTCTGAGGTTAAATAGGTGAAGCCCACAGGCGGATCAGTAGAAATGCAGTGAAGTGGGAGGGTTATGATCCCTTATTTTCGGATCATAACCTCGCTGATAAAAGGAAGAAGAAGAACTACCTTCGTTCCTCTACCCCCTTTTCCTATCCGCCCGTGCCCTGAGCATCAGTATAAGGGTATAAATAATCCCGTCGGCGCGCGAGTTATATTGTCGAGTTCGACTAGGTCTAAAAAAAACACAATTATGTTTGCTTTTAACTTGACCCAGGTCTCAACTGGACCTTTCGCCTTTATTTATTTTAATATTAAAAGTGTACAATAATATTTTTAGTTTTAACCCGCTGTCTTGAGCGTGGCTGCGATTAAAACTATCGGCGAATTATTGGACGATTGTCTGTGGTTCCGCTTGCCGTTTTATACGTTGATATTGCTGATACTGCTGAAATGACTTGACCCATATTTGCATGTTTGTTTATATCCAGGTTCCTTGCACTTGCCCTGTCAACATTTGGTGGTGATGTAATTGGGTCAGTAAATGTTGTTGCTCTTGGTGGCTTTGGGGGAATGACCAGAGTTGCTGGTGTTGCATATGTTACTCCTCCTCGGTTTAGATAAGAATTCCCCTGAATTCTATTGTTGGTATCTTTGCTTATTATGTATTTTTTGTTACAAAAGTATGTTGCTAGTATTGCTATACATATTATTATTATTACTATGCTTAAGTTTATGGTATATGAAATGTTTTTATGCAATTTTAATTCTCTTATTTCTTTAATGTTCTCAAAATTACTATTAACAATTTCGTCAAAAGAAATAATTCTTCCAAATGAAGAATTCATATTATCATTGGGATAAAAAAAATTTTCTTCTATAATTTTCTGTTGATTATAAAAAGTTTCTTTTAACAAATGTATTTGACAATCAAAGAAGTTATTGTAATAAGATAGTTTTTGTTTACTACAATTTTTCTGTTGTCACAATTTTGTATAAGTTCTTCTTGATGTGGGCTTTTTTTTAATATGGTCACCATACAAAATTGGAAATGTCAAACGATTTAAAATTCATTCAAGTTAATTTCACGATATCTTTCGTTAATGAACCTTATTCCTTCAAATGTCCAAATACGAAAAAATCATTCGAAGGAATAGATACTATCGAACTAATCGACTATTTATTCGAATCTCAAAATAAGGCTGCTCATTGCATTTTAATATGACGGCTTCTTGAAACAATGTGAAAACTAATTGAAAAGAATGTGAAAATCTCTTAGAAACAAGAAAGAACTTATTGAAAGTATGTGAAAAACGCTTGGAAATAATGTGGAAAACTTCTTAAAGATGAGGTTGATTTTGCCCTTGAAAAGGTTGCAGATATGGATTATTTTGTCCTGATGGGTGACTTCAATGCTCATGAGGGTGTAGATGTTATGACATGGGGAAGTGTGATTGGGAGGAACGGTGATCCTGATCAAAACGCGAACGGAGAGAAGTTGTTGGATTTTTGTTGTGAAAATGGCTTATCCATCACGAACACTATCTTTCCACACAAAGATATTCACAAATACACATGTTACCGTCAGAGTCTTCAGCAGAAGTCGCTGATCGATTTCTTTGTGGTACCATCGTGTCTGAAGAGAATGGTTTTGATGTTCGCGTATTGAGAGGGGCCGAACTGTCAACTGATCATCACTTAGTGCTGTGCAAATTGTATCTTAGCGAGATAGTGCTTCCCCTACTAAAGCGTAAACCAAGGATGGTTACACGCATTCGATGGGAGAGGTTACAGGACGATGAGATACGGGAGACATTTGCGTGGCAAATATCTGAAAGGTTTGAACGAATTCCAACTGTTCCATCAAATGTAGAGGAAGAATGGCAACTGTTATTGCAGTTATTGCCTATGCGGGAGATTTTTGTGGAGTGAAGCGGCTTGGTGTGGCGGCTGGTGGTGAGAAAAGGACTGCTTGGTTTAAAACGCCCGGAGTTCAAGAAGCCATCAGAGAGAAGAAGAGAGCCTTTAAGGTGTGTATTCACTTGGGGAACTCCGATTCTCGAAATCGATACACTGAGGCGCGAAGAACCTGCAAATTAGCTGTGAAAACAGCGGAAGAACAGTCTTGGAAGGAGTTTGGCGAAAAATTGGAACGTGACCACAGATCTGCAAATAAGATGTTCTGGCAGACCGTCCGCCGACTCAGAGGAAAAAAGTTGAATATCGTTGAAGGAGTTAAATCCAAAGACGTACACTTCTTTCCAATGAGAAGGAAATCTTACGCAGATGGAGCGAGCACTTTTCGGAATTGCTCAATTCCGAACAGGGCACCGAAGATGACAGACCTATTGTCGAGAGTTGGGCGGAAAGTAGTCCTACTGTAGAGGAAGTAACTTTGGCGATAAAAGCGCTAAATGTTGGCAAATCTGCTGGTGTGGATGAAATTCGGCCAGAAATACTCAAGGCTTTAGGTAAAGAGGGAGTGCAATGGCTCTCGCGTGTCATTAAAGTGGCCTGGGAATGCGGTGGAACACCTGGTGATTGGCAAATGGGGGTGATAGTTCCTCTTTTAAAAAAGGGGACAAAAGAGATTGCGCCATTTATAGGGGTATATTTCTTTTAAGTCTCCCTGGAAAAGTCTTCGCTAAGGTGCTAGAAACGCGACCAGAGCTGTGGTTGAGGACAGTTTGGGGGATGAGCAGTGCGGTTTTCGTCCCGGTAGAAGCACAACCGACCAGTTATTCACTCTCAGAATGGTTCTTGAGAAGGCCTGGGAGTATGCCAAACCTGTCTACACTTGTTTTGTAGATTTGGAAAAAGCATATGATAGTGTTCCTCGAGGCAAACTCTGGAGTGTTCTGCAGGAGTATGGGATTGATGGTTCTCTCTTAAGGGCGATTCAGTCTTTATATACAAACTGTAGAAGCTGTGTTCAGATAAACGGTGTTAAATCAATACCCCTCACTGTGTATATATGGATTGGATGTTGCAGCGCAGCCGTGGCGGGGAATGTTTCGAAGTGGGAGACCTAAGGATTAGTCATCTGCTCTTTGCGGATGATTTGGTCATCCATGAGAGGACCCAATCAAACCGAACTTCAGCGCGCACTCGAAAGGTTTGTAGCCGTTTGTGATGATGCTGGAATGAAGATCAACGTGAACAAAACGGAAGTAATGGTCGTTTCCAAAAAACCCATTCAGTGCACTCTGCATGTTAGTGGAGTTCCACTGACGCAGGTGGATAAGTTTAAGTACCTCGGGGTCCTATTCACGAGTGATGGGAAGACCAATGCCGAGTTATCCTGTGGAATTTGTCGGGCTGGATCAATTTTGAGAGAGCTTGGCCAATCTGTTGTAAGGAAGGCTGAACTTAGTGTTCAAGCTAAGCTATCGGTTTTTAACTCGGTGTATGTTCCAACTCTCAGCTATGGTCATGAAATTTAGGTAGTGACCGAAATAAGATCGCGGGTACAAGCTGCCGAAATGAGGTTCCTTCGCAGTGTTGCTGGAATAACTCGTAGGGATCGAGTGCGCAACACCAGAGTACGCGAGGCGCTCAATGTTGAGCAGCTACTTCTCCGAACGGAACGATCTATGCTTCGATGGTTTGGTCACGTAGTGCGTATGCCCCCAGACCGGCTTCCAAGATATGCCATGGTGGCCGTGGCATCAGGTAGGCGACCCCGCGGTAGGCCTAGAAATAGATGGTTGGACAAAGTCCGACATCTCTCCTGGAGCCGTCTAGGGATTCCTCCTGATGAGTTGGAGTCGATGGCGGAGGATTGAGAAGGATGGAGGGTCCACCTGTGCATCCTACCCCCGCGAACGTCATGAAGGATTAGCGGGCCATTGAAAATGTATGTATGTAACTTTTTAAAAATTTATGTGAAAAATTAAAAGGATCTTATAAAAAACTGCTTAGTTTTATAAAGAAAATATGTAGGTAATTACTTTTTTAAATATTTTATGTTTTTTTTGTTTACATATTTTTACACACAAGTAAAGAAAAAATTAACAATTTTTTTCCGAAAAAACCAATAATAAAATAAAAACCATAATTCTTCCAAAAACCAATCAAAACTGTACTACTTTATTTCCAGTATTTTTTTTTTTTGCGAATTGTCTTAAGTCCATTGTTATATGACTGACTCTCATTTCCAACTAAATATGACTAAAAACGTTCAGAGAAATTCGAACAATTCCATGTTCTACATGTTCCTTTTTAAAAGTAATTCTTATAAATGCCTTCAAATTATTATTAATTTCTATATTAAAAAATATAATTCATTTTCGAAATTAACTGCTTCCAGACCATTATATATATATGCAGGTTGGGAGAAATTGTTGGCAAAGGCATTATAAGAAAATCTTAATGATGCTTTAATTGGCAGTGTTAATGGAATGTTAACTCTAGATGTAATGTCGTAAGCATACAGTTTATGAATATGATGTTCAGATTCATACTTAAAGCACCATAAGTACCTTAACGGACCTAATTGTCGTATAACACTAGGACAATGTACCTACTTATAATGTGGTGTAATCTTTTGCAAACAATTGCTGGATAATTTTTGAAATGGCATCTGTTACTGAGTGTGCGACAAGTTGTTGTATTTCTGAAATATTTTTAGGAGAAAATGCAGCATTGGAATGCAATTTAAGATGGAAAGATGATGTTAAATTTTGGAAATGAGAAACTAGATTTTCTATTGGCTAATCTGGTTGAGAAGATGAAGTAATGGATTGGACAACTAGAGGATAATTGTTATAATTTGTACTACTTCTGCTCTTAATACATATAAACTTTCTTGTTTTTATTGTCATGTTTTGCCATATGTTTCTTGAATGCAAAAATATTGTGGAACTGTTGTTTGCATTTTAATCTATAAATTGATGGTACACCGTGTTGAACTTTTAAGTGATCTATGTATGAGATTGTTAGCAGTTAAAAAGCTGTTTTCACATAAGAAGCAATATAGTTTGGACATTGCTATTCTAAGATGATATTTAGTATTTGTTAGTAAGTTTGTTCACTAAATCCGAAACTGAAGAAAATAATTCAACTTGTATTTCGAAAAAATATTGTTCTAACAATGTCCAAACTAACTAACTTCTTTGTGAATATTCAATTTTGTTAACGGAACATAATTTTATAATAATGTCTAAGCATTTGGAATATGGTACGTACAACATTTGTATTTAATGCCGTCGCAAAAGACGTAGAATTCTTGGAGCTCGTATATTTCCAGTCCTACAACAACAATTCTTGGCTGCAGATTTTCCTTTCTTTCAAAGAATGATAGCCTTATTTTTTCAATGTGGGCATTAGATCATGTATTGTTCTTAAGAAATCTGCTTGCGCATCTGCTATTGTCGGCTTGTATCCTTTCTTCAAGTGAATAGGCTGAAGCAAGGAATGTAGTAGGAGAGACGTGTTGAAGTCTTTAGAATCTAAGAAGAAATTAAATTATATACAGATTAAATGTTTCGATATATTTTTGTACAAAAAACCGTTTAAAATTCAATCTTTACTCAACAATAGTAGCATTTCCTTGGATGTTTTATCTTTAATTTCCTCTTCAAAATATAATAAAATTTTGGAATAAAAATTGTCGTATTTGGTAAAAAGTAAATTTCCTTTACCAGAATGAAGGGTTTTGAAATCTATATCAATCTATGATTCGAAATATGTATTATATATCACGCTTATTTTGAGTGCATTGAAACACTGATGAAATGAGGCTTACCAGTTCTAATCTATTAGCATCATTTGTCAATGACATCTGTCCCTTCAATTGAAATTGTAAAGTCCTTAGTTTTGTTGCTTGTTTCCAATATTCTCTTAGTGTTTCCCATGGAGAACAATTCTGTTGAAGCCAACACTTTTTTTCAAAAAAATTCTTCTGAAATATTTTAATAAGTGAGAAGTTAATTTTTTTTTTGTTAGATTATTAATAATTCGATTTTATTATTTACCACCGGACATAAGTTCTTGTGGTTCTTTTTCCTTTTCAAGTTTATTTACGTTTTTTGCATTGTCAGTGGAATGTTATACGTTACACTAACGTGAAAACAATTTTCCCGTTGGATTCTTTTTTCCTTGCTTTCGAGCTAAAGAGTACGTCTCCTGAAAAAAAGTTTATAAGAAATTTATTTGTTAGCCGGGTTTTTCTCATAAATGCGTTTTTTCTACTCGTAATTACTGTTCTTACTTAATTTTCTGTTTTCCACAATGGCATGAGCCCACTGATTCATATCTCGATATGATATTTTCAAGCGCTTTCCAATGAATAAAAAGCCAAAATAACTTGACCTCTTACAGTAGATTTTAGATGGCTGGTAAGATTTAATTCTGTCCACTCTGAAACACGTGAAATTGTGGAGGCTCTTGAAGAAGTAACGGAATTCAAATCATTTGAAATTTTTGCAAGCCATTTTCGTGTGTATAGTGGTGATTGCATTCCTTGATCACACACTAGAGGCTTATTCTAAAACATGCAAACAGTGTCACATTTCTAATCAGCAATGTGTTAGCGATCTGGTAACGCCTTCAAAAAAGGAAAGCGGCGAAAAAAAATAAAACGAAGAGAGAGAGTCGGAGTCGAGATCGAGAAGATAAAGCGAGCGGTCGTGTCCTTTGAGGAATCCTCGAGTGTCTTTTCTCATATTTCTATAAATTTAATGACTGTTTACCGTTTGTTTCGCGCTTAACGCGTTTAGTGGACTATAAACAAAATTTGCGTATAAAGAAAAACGCAAAACCGAATTTATTTTTACTTTAACGTTTGTTGTGCCGTTGATAGCCGCGGCGAACTTTACAAAGAGAAAAAACACCCTGAAGGGCTAGGTGGTTGATGAACGACTCCACTCATAATGAGAAAAAAGAGGATAACATAATAAAGCAAAATGACAAAAACTTTACAAATGCAAGAATATGATGGGTTTTAGCTTAAGGTGTAAACGTATGGCAAATTAACGTGAACTATTATGAATTTGTTTTTAATAAAAAAATAAAAATTACTTGACTGCTAAACTGCTAAATCCTCCCGCCGTTGAAGGTCACCTTCAACCACGTCGATGAAGAAGGGACACCGCTTGCAGATTGGGCGCTTGACCTCTCCTTTCGCACGCGATGCGTGCTAATCCGTCTCGACCTGGATAGATTCTGATGATGGTTCCAATAATCCACTGGCACGGCGTTTGGTTGTCTTCCTTGATGACCACGATGTCCTTAATTTGAATGTCTTTGGATCCTCTCGCCCACCTTGATCGCTTCTGAAGCTGGCTGAGGTAGTCGCTGGACCATTTTCTCCAGAATTCTTGAACAATGCGTGCCATCTCTTAAGCGTGGTAACTTGTTGATCTAACACATTTTGGTCTGGAACAGCAGTCATCGGTCGCATTATCAAAAAATGCGCCGGTGTGAGTGGATCAACGTCTCCTTCGAACCTTGTGCATAAAGGTCTAGAGTTGGCGCAAGCCTCAATTTGACACAGGATCTTCGCGAACTCTTTGTACGTTACTGAGGTGTTACACAAGGTCCTACGAAGATAATATTTGATCGTCAAAAAGCGGAGCGTGAGGGGATATAAATCTCCAAGCTATTCCTTGACTCGCTAATTCTTCCAGATGAAGCGCCTTTGTAGACATATGTATATACGAAAAGCGAAACGTATGTTTTAAAACGCTTAGCTCCACGACCTTTCCAGGAACTTACGATGAATGGTCCAGCGTAGTCCACTCCTGTATCATTGAAAGCGAGCAGAGATTCGCCATTTGCTGCTTAAAGGGAACAGTTCGTTGCCTCATGCAAACTACACACTGATACGCACACCGTTTAACAGAATGATGCAAGTGAACAATAAAATATTCGATAGAAAGAAGATGGGACATTTGGCGAATCCCAGCGTGTAAATTTTTAACGTGGCAGTTGACGACAATAAGACTTGTTACGCGGTGATCCTTGTGCAGGATTACTGGATGTTGCTGCTCAAACTAGATGTTCGCGTTTTCCAGCTTTCCCCCAACACGTAGTATGCCGTCTTGGTCGATAAAGGGATTCATTCGAGAAATTCTGCTTCTAGCGGGTATCGCTTCGTTACGCTTCAGCAGATCGATTTCATTCGCGAATGTAGTTCTTTGCGAAAGTTTAATAAGCACCATTTTCGCGGATTAAATATCTTGTGGCGATAACGCATCGACCTATTGCCGCGATTGAGGAGACTTATGTCGGCGAAATAATCGTATGCAACGCGCGCCGATTAAGATCCGAGAATCTTTCGAGTATATCCCACTCGGTGGGCGATGAAGAAACGAGACATGTCAAATCGTTTTCGCTAGGCTCCTTCTTCGAATTCGGTACCGTTGTAAACGTTAATTCGGATTTGCGTGTAAATGGTGGTCCGTACCACCACAGATCTAAAGTTGGTAAGTGTTTAGGCATCAACCCACGCGTAGCACAATCCGCTGGCTTTTCTGGTGAGCGAACGTAATGCCATGCTGAAACCGGTAGTTGAGCTGCAATTTAAGACAACCGATTATCTGCGAAGACGTTGCGAGGGCGGGGATAACCCTGAATCCAATACAGAACGATAGACGAATCCGTGTATGCGAAACATTCCACGTCCTGGATACTAAAGGCTTCTTTAACCTTGCTGAATAACTTAGCTAGCAATAAAGAGCCACACAGCTCGAGGCATGGTATAGTTAAAACCGGTTTAACTGGCGCAATGCGTGTTTTAGCGCAGATTAGTGACGTATAAACGCTTCGATCAGCCTTGCTTCCATCAAACGCGTCCACGAAGCCGTAAAGTTCAACCAGTTCCGATGGTCTGTATTGGATCCATCGTGGTATATTTACTTAACTTACGCCCTGAAATCGGCCCACTCCTCGTAATGCTCCGGCGGAATGCACATATCCCAACCAAATCTTTTGATCAATGGTTTTTTCATCAAGATCTTTAATTTAATGACTATTGGCGACAACCATCCCATTGGATCGAAAATACGGGCGATGTTAGACAGAACTTCCCTCTTCGTGATTTGTGATCCTAATCGAGGTAGTACGAGCCTGTATTGGAAACAGTCAATTTTAGTGTCCCACACCAGTCCTAATGTTTTAACGCAAATTTCTCCTAAAGGCAGATCTGTGGAAATTTCTCGGCTATCTGGATCAATATCTTCCTAAAAGCTGGACGAGTTCGACGCACATTTACGTAACTCCATTCCTGCTCCTCTAAAGATGGTACATGGATTATCTCTAATGCGAATGGCTTCTTCAATTGAATGGAATCCCGACATATAATCATCAATATAAAAATCGTTTATAATGCTGTTACTCGCTTGGGGTACCTTAGTAAGTTGTTCATACCGACCTGCTTTAGAACCTGAGTGGCAATAAAATATGCAGGAGCGGTCCCGTATGTTAACGTTAAAAGCTGGTAGTCGCGTGGTGGCTCGGCCAAGTTTTCCCTCCAAACGATTCGTTGATAGTTGATGTCACTCTTATTTATCATAATTTGACGATACATTTCAGCAATGTCCGCCTTTACCGCTATCGCAAATTTCCGAAACTTGATCAATGACGTAATTAAATCGTTTTGCATCGTGAGTACCACGAGCAAACAGTCGTTTAGCGAAATGCCATTGCCAGATTGGATAGAGGCATCAAAAACGACCCTTAACTTTGTCGTTGTGCTCCATGGTTTCAGCACTGCATGGTGTGGAAGTTGGATCTCGGTCAACGGAGTAGGAACCATGTGGCCCAAATCCTCGTACTCGCGCATGAAATGGGTGTATTCGCGTTTAAGGTCTGGATTGCCGGCAAATCGCTTTTCCATCGAATAAAGTCGCTTTAAGGCGGCCGTGCGCGAGTCTCCGAACTCCACCGGCACAGACTTGAAAGGCAAACTCACCACGTATCGGCCATCGAACTGTACGTAATGAGTTGACGTAAAATTATCCTCGATCTGATGATCTGCATCGAAAACGCATTGCCGTACGTCCTGCAGATTTTCGCACTCACAAAACCGACGCAATAGGAAGTCGAGGTCAACTGTATTATGGAAAACATTTAAATCGGGTTGTTTTTCGGATGCAATATTACCCGCAATAATCCAGCCAAATAACGTATTTTGGGCTATCGGCGAGCCCGATGGATGAACTATTTTTCCTTCGGTAAGGATGTCGAAAAATATATCTGACCCGAGTAAAATATCGATTTTACCGGGTGTGTAACAGTTCGGATCAGCTAGCTATGTCGTCAAAAAATGAAAGTTTTTCGCGAGGAATATTCAAGGTTGGTAGATCACTAGTCAACGTTGACAGAACGTATGCTTTGACCGGTACCTTCGTCGTCGACGAACACAAGATGAGATTTACAAAACCTCTAGTACCAAGTATCTTATCGTTTACTCCTATACCAGATATAGGAATCCTAGTATGGGATCTGCTCAGTGTTTTATAGTTTGTGAGGGTTTTTATTTTGCTTGCAAACAATTTTTATCAACCAAGCAGCATGGGTTCATGAATAGAAGATCCACTGTTACTAACCTGTTGGAATTTACTTCTTTTACAAACAAAGTTGTCGAAGAGGGTGGTCAGGTCGACTGTAGTCTGATTGTATTGCTATGCAGAATGATTTAGATACATTCGCTGAATGGTGCTGTACTAACAATTTATTTTTGAACGTATCTAAATACCTTACTTACTTAGGTGGCGCTACAGTTCGGGGTGAACCTGGGCCTCAACCAACAAGCCTCTCCATTTAGCTCGGTCTTTAGCTAATTGCCTCCAGTTGCGCACTCCAAGTTGGTCGAGGTCCCCTTGAACTTGTGCGCGCCACCTACGGCGATAATTCCCTCTACTGCGTCGTCCCTCGGGGTTAGATTCGAAGACTCTGCGGGCCGGAGCGTTGGTGTCCATTCGCTCTACATGTCCTAGCCATCTCAGACGTCCAATACGCAGTTTTTTGACTAGGTCGATGTCGCTGTACAGCTCGTATAGTTCGTGATTGAATCTTCTCCTCCAAAACCCGTCAACGCAGACGGGACCGAAAATCTTACGAAGAAATTTTCTCTCGAAGCGACCAAGGATATCTTCATCCTCTTTTAATAAAGTCCATGTTTCAGCGCCGTAAAGCAGGACTGGGATGATCAAGGTCTTATATAGAGTCTCCTTAGTTGTTCGAGATAGGGCTTTACTGTTGAATTGCCTTATAAGCCCAAAAAAACAGCGATTGGCAAGAGTTATTCTTCGATTGATTTCTGCGCTGATCTTGTTTGTAGAATTTATAGCAGAGCCAAGGTAGACAAAGTCCCTTACTACCTCGAAGTTATAGCTGCCCACGGTGACGTTTTGTCCAATTCGTCGATGTTGGTTTTCCCTTCTAGTTGACAGCATATACTTGGTTTTGCCCTCGTTTATCGCCAAACCCATTTTGGCCGCTTCCGCCTCAATGCTTGCAAAAGCACCGGTGACAGCCCGCTGAGATCTTCCGATAATGTCTATATCGTCGGCGTATGCAAGCAGTTGTACAGACTTGTAATAGATTGTGCCTCCGGTGTTGGCTTGTGAGTTCCGCACAATCCGTTCAAGTACAATATTGAAGAAGTCACATGACAGCGCGTCACCTTGTCTAAAGCCTTTTTTGACATCAAAGGTCTCGGTGAGGTCATTACCGACCTTGATGGAGCAGCGAGCGTTCTCCATCGTCAGCCTGCACAGGCGGACAAGTTTGGCAGGGATGTCGAAACTAGACATGGCTCTATAAAGCTCTTCTCTATAGATGCTGTCATAGGCGGCCTTGAAATCGATAAAGAGGTGGTGAGTATCGATTTGGAATTCTTGGGTTTTCTCCAGGATCTGCCGAAGTGTGAAGATTTGATCGATGGTGGACTTTCCTGGCCTGAAACCGCACTGATAGGGTCCAATCAGGCTGTTGATAAAAGGTTTCAGGCGTTCACACAATATCGCAGAAAAGATCTTGTACGCGATGTTGAGGAGACTGATGCCTCTATAATTGGCGCAGTTGAGGGGGTCTCCTTTCTTGTGGATCGGGCAAACGATGCTGAGATTCCATTCATCAGGCATACACTCCTCTGACCAAATATTAGAAATGAGTTGGTGTATGCACTCTACCAATTCATCCCCAGCTGCCTTGAAAAGTTCGGCCGGTAAACCGTCAGGTCCAGCAGCCTTGTTCGATTTAAGCTTGGATATTGCTATCCTCACTTCGTTTTGGTCAGGTGGACGGAAATTTTGACTATCATCGTCCATGTTGAATGGTTCATTCTGCCTGACAGCGGGATGTTGGTCTTCGTCGCCGTTATACAGTCTGCAGAAGTAGTTTTTCCATATTCTCAGCACCGACTGTGATTCTACTACGAGGTTTCCATTCTCATCTCTACAGGTTTCTGTACGGGTATTACTTCTCTGACACGTTCTTTTTACCTTTTGGTAAAACTTCCGTACATTGTTCCTGGAGTATAGACTCTCGATATTCTCAAACGCGCGCTTCTCGTGCTCTTTCTTCTTCTTTTGGAGAAGCCGATGTTCTTCCCGTCTCTTTTGCTCGTAGAGCTCACGAGCAGCTCTCGTCTTCCGCTGCAGCGCCGCTTTGTATGCCTCTTGTTTTGCTGCATGCACTCGCCGGCATTCTTCGTCAAACCAGGGGTTTCACGGTGGTGGGCGAGCGAGACCCAGCACATCAGTCGCGGCGTTTCTGATGGCATGTTGGCAGCGTTGCCACTGGTCTTCGGCACTTGATGCTGGCGGTATAGGGGTGATTGAGAGATTTCGGGATACGCGTTAAGCGAAGAGTCTGGCGGTCTCTTGCGATTGTAGCTTTTCGACGTTGAATTTTCTCACAGTAATTCTTCTTTGTTGCTCAGATTGGGATATCCGCATTCGTACCTTGGCTACAACAAGGTAATGATCCGAGTCTATGTTGGCCGCTCGGAAGGTCCGGACATCCAGAATACTGGAGGCATGCCTTGCGTCGATCGCAATATGATCAATTTGGTTGATCGTGACATGATCATTGGACCGCCATGTCTGCTTATGAATATCGAGATGAGGAAACCATGTGCTTGCTATGGTGACATTTCGCTCCACAGCGAAATCAATTAGCCTTAGTCCGTTATCAGACGTGGTGTCGTGTAGGCTATGCTTACCGACTGCTCTACCGAAGACGTCCTCCTTTCCTATTTTGGCATTAAAATCGCCCAATACGATCTTAACGTCGTATTTAGGACATTGCTCGTATGTTTTGTCGAGGAGCTCGTAGAAACACTCTTTGGAGGCAGGGTCCTTTTCTTCTGTGGGGGCATGAACACATATTAGGCTTATGTTAGCGAATTTAGCCTTGATCCGGATAGTCATAATACGCTCGCTCACGTGTCGGAAGCTTAAGACTTCTTGCCTAAGTCTGCCGCGTATGACAAATCCGCATCCGAATAAGCGTTGCCTGTTGCCTCTGTAGCAATCACCGTAGTAGATGTCACAGTTTTTCATCCTCTTTTTGCCTGGCCCATCCCATCGCACTTCCTGGATGGCGGTAATATCTGCTTTATAGCAGTCTAGGGCCTCTGCTAGTTGTTCGGCTGCACGTGGTCTGTAAAGGGACAGAACATTCCACGTACAGATCCGAAGGTCGTTGTCCTTATTTCGTTTGCTGGGGTCGTCATTAGTTGGGTCATCCTTATCCGAGGCTTTTGGTTGTTTCGGAACCATGCGTTTTTTACGTGGTAGGGAAGTTACCCCGACGGCACAACCCCCAACCTGGAGGGCCAGTTCCTTAATTATTCCCCTAGGACGAGGGGCCGGGTACACCGGTGCCAGTAGTCCACTACGGGAGTATGAGCGCTGCCGTTGGCCCATTAAGGGCTCCTCCGCCACCATCTCTATTCCAATGTCCTGACCAACATTGGAAATTCCTTACCGACCTGTGATCCGAATACGTCGAAGCAGCTCGCGCAAGGTATTCACTAAGTTCAAACTAACTGGAACTATAGACGCCACCGTTGACTCCGTCTAGGGAATTCGTCCGCTGCCGCCTGGAACAGGAAGAAGTGCTCTAGTGAGAAAAGCACTCTTCCCCCCCTCTCTCATCTGCTGCCACCAAGAATCCGCCAAACGGAGTTGGTTACCCATTTCTTGGATTAAGGTACTAGGCACCCGGCTGTCACCGCGTGGAGGTTGAGAGTAGGAGTTGGTAGGCCTCAGCTGAGTAAAAACGCTTGTGTTTTCATATGATCGCATGCACTACCGTTTGACTCTAAATACCAGTCGATGATCTTTTCAAGAAAACGTAATTGATTAAGTCATGTTTACAATCTCAATGAATCTGTACTTAACAAAGTCACATGAACATGCGATTTAGGAGTGCATTTTTCTCAAAATATCAACTTCGATTTTCACATTGAACAGATTGTCAATAAAGTGAATTCATTGCTTGGCTTTATAAAACGTTGGAGTAAAGAATTCAAGTGTCCTCTTATAACATCCACACTTTATAATACCTTTGTCCATCCGCAGTTAAAGTATGCGTTTAACATTTGGTCTCCAATGTATGCAGTACACATTAACCGTATTGAATCGGTACAGCGTAAGTTTGTCCGATTTGCACTTCGCCATTTAAACTGGAATGACCCTACACGTCTTCCACGACCGCCTTCTTCTCTTAAATCGTCATTCTTTGGAGAAACGTAGGGAAGCATGTAATGTAGTATTTTTACACCAGCTGGTAAATGGTTTTATTGACTCGCCGGATCTTTTAAATGAAGTCGGTTTAAATGTAAGATGCTACAACTCCAGAAACACCGAGATTTTCCGCGTAAATTTCCACCGAACGAACTATGGTTCTAACAAACCCCTTACGCGCAAGGCAAGGGAAGTGAATACTAACCGCGACAAATTTGATTACAACCGTAGTAAATCAAAACTAAAACATAAATTATACGAACGATACTAACTTCTTTGTTGTAAGTGTTTGGTGTAATGTTTGACTTATGCGTAGCATATTAATTTTTAGTTCATACTTTTGTTTAGTATGCATTCTGCTTTTTGTTTACTTGTCCAGTCTTTTTGTGTAAGTTGTTAGACTTTATAAATATTCATAATACTAACAGCACGCTAAATGATGACTGTGACAAGCTGGATATTACTTAGTAGCTGATTTGAGTTTTTCTCTTTCAGTTCAAAGTAATATTTGTCTCAAAATGCTTGCCCTTAAGCTGCACTGATAGCATTAGAAAAAGTAAGCGTTGTGCACAAGCTTCCGATTATAAGGTTGACTACGAGCCTGAGTCCGGCAGCGTTCGGCACTGCTGAAGCTCACCGTTGCAGTCCACGAACGATAACACGATGGTTGGCAGCAGCGTAAAATAGTCACGTAGAGAATGCTGCAAAGTATTCACGGATACGCCACACGCGACGCCACTGGAAGGTCCGGGCGAAACCGAAAACGACGATGCATTGCCTTTATGCAGCAATGTGTTATGCTTTTGACCGCACAGTTTGCAAACGGAGAACTAACATTCCGAAGCACTATGTCTATCCCGAAGACAATTCGCACAGAGTTTGTTGACTTTAACTATTTCGGCACGCAACCCTACAGTTAAATCACGAAACTCGCTACACTGGTACAACAGATGATTCCCTTTACACTTTACGCACAATTGCACCGCTGCGCTTAGGACGCGCTTGCTAGCACCTTTCCGTATAGGGTTGGAGTTGACTCGCGCGGTTCGCGAAACACTAATGCTTTCAAGTTCGTTGATGCGATCATTTAAAAAGTCCGTTAAGTCTGTTTGGCTAAGCTCTGGCTTATCCTTTACCTTTCGAATCCACAACATCTTGTTCTCGGAGTCCAATTATTTCGAAAGGACATATACCAGAAGGGCATTCCACGAATCTACCGGCTGCTTCAAAACACGTAACGCGTTCACGTTTTCGGATATCGCCGAAAAGAACTGTTTGATTTCACTCAGTGAATTTTCTTTTACGCCTGGGTGTTCAAACAGATTGTCTAAGTGGGCAACCATTATGAATTTTGGCTTATCGTAGTGAGCCTTCATTAAGTTCCAAGCGACGTCGAAGTTCTCGTTGCTGTGAAGAAGATGTTTAATGATCGACAACGCCTCATCTTTTAAACGCGTCTGAAGATGTTCTAATTTCTCTATCCCGCTTATCGTATCTTTCGATTGTACCAATGCCGCGCCGTAAACAGATAACGAAACCGCACCCATTCAACGTATCTGCTGGAAAACTCCGGCAATTTAATTTCCGGAAGTCGCATTTGAGCTTCGAGCTTTGTTATGTTAATGGCCTTTCGCGGGTATTCTACAAGGCCCTTGACGATATCGTTTAACGCGCACTGGTTATCCACCAATGCCTTCAAGGTCTTATTAAAATCAACATCGAATTCTACACGCGACGAATCACTGGTGGTTTGAGGTTCGATTATATCAGACAGATTAGCGATAGTGTCGCAAAACATTTTTTCGAACTCAATACGGTACTGAGTTTCTTCTTCTACTTGCCTGGCTTCAGTAAGTAACGCTTCGATTTCGATTTGCACCCACTGGAACTCTTAGATATATTGCTCTAAGCAGTGTTTACAAGCCTTTGCTTTAGAAGAAGCTGTCGCGCCCGATTGACAAAACGTATGTATTCGCGTGACTTGGCCCTTCAAGACGGCACGCTGTCGCTTTAAAGATTCAATTTTTTTTTCGAACGCGCCAAAATTCGATTCGAACCGTTTTAATTTACCGTTTACAGTTTGCGCGTGCAGAAGATGGCGTGATTAAAAACCCCAACGGCAAACGCACACAATCGTACGTCGCCTTCGTCGCACACCAAACGAACAAACTACTACAGTAGGGAAAAAACAA
The DNA here is from genome assembly GCA_945910035.1 of Brachypalpus laphriformis. NCBI lineage: Eukaryota > Metazoa > Arthropoda > Insecta > Diptera > Syrphidae > Brachypalpus > Brachypalpus laphriformis. The sequence continues at coordinate 141,561,386 of OX246754.1, forward strand.
CAACCAGACGTAATACCCGCTGTTTTCTTGGAGACTGCACTAACGGTTACGCACAACACAACTCGACTCGAATCTCACTCGATATTTTTCCTTGCTAACATTCGTACGTGCATATGTGTGTATAAAGGCCCACGACCGAAACTACACTCGTACACAACGAATGAACGTGAAAAATACTTTCGAGCGCTAACAGCTGTTGCATGTGGTCGCAATAACAAGCACACTAGAAGGGTGTCTACCGAATGTATGTATGTTTGTAACCCTTTTTTCATGCGCACAAACACTCACGATCTCAACACTTGATGGTTAGTGGAGCACCCCGATACCGTACAATCGCTGTGAAATTTGTGAATTTCCGATCCGTACGAAGGACCAAATGTTTCGCGCTTAACGCGTTTTAGTGGACTGTAAACAAAATTTCCGTATAAAGAAAAACGCAAAACCGAATTTATTTTTACTTTAACGTTTGTTGTGCCGTTGATAGCCGCGGCGAACTTTACAAAGAGAAAAAACACCCTGAAGGGCTAGGTGGTTGATGAACGACTCCACTCATAATGAGAAAAAAGAGGATAACATAATAAAGCAAAATGACAAAAACTTTACAAATGCAAGAATATGATGGGTTTTAGCTTAAAGTGTAAACGTATGGCAAATTAACGTGAACTATTATGAATTTGTTTTTAATAAAAAAATAAAAATTACTTGACTGCTAAACTGCTAAATCCTCCCGCCGTTGAAGGTCACCTTCAACCACGTCGATGAAGAAGGGACACCGCTTGCAGATTGGGCGCTTGACCTCTCCTTTCGCACGCGATGCGTGCTAATCCGTCTCGACCTGGATAGATTCTGATGATGGTTCCAATAATCCACTGGCACGGCGTTTGGTTGTCTTCCTTGATGACCACGATGTCCTTAATTTGAATGTCTTTGGATCCTCTCGCCCACCTTGATCGCTTCTGAAGCTGGCTGAGGTAGTCGCTGGACCATTTTCTCCAGAATTCTTGAACAATGCGTGCCATCTCTTAAGCGTGGTAACTTGTTGATCTAACACATTTTGGTCTGGAACAGCAGTCATCGGTCGCATTATCAAAAAATGCGCCGGTGTGAGTGGATCAACGTCTCCTTCGAACCTTGTGCATAAAGGTCTAGAGTTGGCGCAAGCCTCAATTTGACACAGGATCTTCGCGAACTCTTTGTACGTTACTGAGGTGTTACACAAGGTCCTACGAAGATAATATTTGATCGTCTTAACGCCCGCCTCCCTTATTCCGCCAAAAAGCGGAGCGTGAGGGGATATAAATCTCCAAGCTATTCCTTGACTCGCTAATTCTTCCAGATGAAGCGCCTTTGTAGACATATGTATATACGAAAAGCGAAACGTATGTTTTAAAACGCTTAGCTCCACGACCTTTCCAGGAACTTACGATGAATGGTCCAGCGTAGTCCACTCCTGTATCATTGAAAGCGAGCAGAGATTCGCCATTTGCTGCTTAAAGGGAACAGTTCGTTGCCTCATGCAAACTACACACTGATACGCACACCGTTTAACAGAATGATGCAAGTGAACAATAAAATATTCGATAGAAAGAAGATGGGACATTTGGCGAATCCCAGCGTGTAAATTTTTAACGTGGCAGTTGACGACAATAAGACTTGTTACGCGGTGATCCTTGTGCAGGATTACTGGATGTTGCTGCTCAAACTAGATGTTCGCGTTTTCCAGCCTTCCCCCAACACGTAGTATGCCGTCTTGGTCGATAAAGGGATTCATTCGAGAAATTCTGCTTCTAGCGGGTATCGCTTCGTTACGCTTCAGCAGATCGATTTCATTCGCGAATGTAGTTCTTTGCGAAAGTTTAATAAGCACGATTTTCGCGGATTAAATATCTTGTGGCGATAACGCATCGACCTATTGCCGCGATTGAGGAGACTTATGTCGGCGAAATAATCGTATGCAACGCGCGCCGATTAAGATCCGAGAATCTTTCGAGTATATCCCACTCGGTGGGCGATGAAGAAACGAGACATGTCAAATCGTTTTCGCTAGGCTCCTTCTTCGAATTCGGTACCGTTGTAAACGTTAATTCGGATTTGCGTGTAAATGGTGGTCCGTACCACCACAGATCTAAAGTTGGTAAGTGTTTAGGCATCAACCCACGCGTAGCACAATCCGCTGGCTTTTCTGGTGAGCGAACGTAATGCCATGCTGAAACCGGTAGTTGAGCTGCAATTTAAGACAACCGATTATCTGCGAAGACGTTGCGAGGGCGGGGATAACCCTGAATCCAATATAGAACGATAGACGAATCCGTGTATGCGAAACATTCCACGTCCTGGATACTAAAGGCTTCTTTAACCTTGCTGAATAACTTAGCTAGCAATAAAGAGCCACACAGCTCGAGGCGTGGTACAGTTAAAACCGGTTTAACTGGCGCAATGCGTGTTTTAGCGCAGATTAGTGACGTATAAACGCTTCGATCAGCCTTGTTTCCATCAAACGCGTCCACGAAGCCGTAAAGTTCAACCAGTTCCGATGGTCTGTATTGGATCCATCGTGGTATATTTACTTAACTTACGCCCTGAAATCGGCCCACTCCTCGTAATGCTCCGGCGGAATGCACATATCCCAACCAAATCTTTTGATCAATGGTTTTTTCATCAAGATCTTTAATTTAATGACTATTGGCGACAACCATCCCAATGGATCGAAAATACGGGCGATGTTAGACAGAACTTCCCTCTTCGTGATTTGTGATCCTAATCGAGGTAGTACGAGCCTGTATTGGAAACAGTCAATTTTAGTGTCCCAAACCAGTCCTAATGTTTTAACGCAAATTTCTCCTAAAGGCAGATCTGTGGAAATTTCTCGGCTATCTGGATCAATATCTTCCTAAAAGCTGGACGAGTTCGACGCGCATTTACGTAACTCCATTCTTGCTCCTCTAAAGATGGTACATGGATTATCTCTAATGCGAATGGCTTCTTCAATTGAATGGAATCCCGGCATATAATCATCAATATAAAAATCGTTTATAATGCTGTTACTCGCTTGGGGTACCTTAGTAAGTTGTTCATACCGACCTGCTTTAGAACCTGAGTGGCAATAAAATATGCAGGAGCGGTCCCGTATGTTAACGTTAAAAGCTGGTAGTCGCGTGGTGGCTCGGCCAAGTTTTCCCTCCAAACGACTCGTTGATAGTTGATGTCACTCTTATTTATCATAATTTGACGATACATTTCAGCAATGTCCGCCTTTACCGCTATCGCAAATTTCCGAAGCTTGATCAATGACGTAATTAAATCGTTTTGTATCGTGAGTACCACGAGCAAACAGTCGTTTAGCGAAATGCCATTGCCAGATTGGATAGAGGCATCAAAAACGACCCTTAACTTTGTCGTTGTGCTCCATGGTTTCAGCACTGCATGGTGTGGAAGTTGGATCTCGGCCAACGGAGTAGGAACCATGTGGCCCAAATCCTCGTACTCGCGCATGAAAGGGGTGTATTCGCGTTTAAGGTCTGGATTGCCGGCAAATCGCTTTTCCATCGAATAAAGTCGCTTTAAGGCGGCCGTGCGCGAGTCTCCGAACTCCACCGGCACAGACTTGAAAGGCAAACTCACCACGTATCGGCCATCGAACTGAACGTAATGAGTTGACGTAAAATTATCCTCGATCTGATGATCTGCATCGAAAACGCATTGCCGTACGTCCTGCAGATTTTCGCACTCACAAAACCGACGCAATAGGAAGTCGAGGTCAACTGTATTATGGAAAACATTTAAATCGGGTTGTTTTTCGGATGCAATATTACCCGCAATAATCCAGCCAAATAACGTATTTTGGGCTATCGGCGAGCCCGATGGATGAACTGTTTTTCCTTCGGTAAGGATGTCGAAAAATATATCTGACCCGAGTAAAATATCGATTTTACCGGGTGTGTAACAGTTCGGATCAGCTAGCTATGTCGTCAAAAAATGAAAGTTTTTCGCGAGGAATATTCAAGGTTGGTAGATCACTAGTCAACGTTGACAGAACGTATGCTTTGACCGGTACCTTCGTCGTCGACGAACACAAGATGAGATTTACAAAACCTCTAGTACCAAGTATCTTATCGTTTACTCCTATACCAGATATAGGAATCCTAGTATGGGATCTGCTCAATGTTTTATAGTTTGTGAGGGTTTTTATTTTGCTTGCAAACAATTTTTATCAACCAAGCAGCATGGGTTCATGAATAGAAGATCCACTGTTACTAACCTGTTGGAATTTACTTCTTTTACAAACAAAGTTGTCGAAGAGGGTGGTCAGGTCGACTGTAGTCTGATTGTATTGCTATGCAGAATGATTTAGATACATTCGCTGAATGGTGCTGTACTAACAATTTATTTTTGAACGTATCTAAATACCAGTCGATGATCTTTTCAAGAAAACGTAATTGATTAAGCTATGTTTACAATCTCAATGAATCTGTACTTAACAAAGTCACATGAACATGCGATTTAGGAGTGCATTTTTCTCAAAATATCAACTTCGATTTTCACATTGAACAGATTGTCAATAAAGTGAATTCATTGCTTGGCTTTATAAAACGTTGGAGTAAAGAATTCAAGTGTCCTCTTATAACATCCACACTTTATAATACCTTTGTCCATCCGCAGTTAAAGTATGCGTTTAACATTTGGTCTCCAATGTATGCAGTACACATTAACCGTATTGAATCGGTACAGCGTAAGTTTGTCCGATTTGCACTTCGCCATTTAAACTGGAATGACCCTACACGTCTTCCACGACCGCCTTCTTCTCTTAAATCGTCATTCTTTGGAGAAACGTAGGGAAGCATGTAATGTAGTATTTTTACACCAGCTGGTAAATGGTTTTATTGACTCGCCGGATCTTTTAAATGAAGTCGGTTTAAATGTAAGATGCTACAACTCCAGAAATACCGAGATTTTCCGCGTAAATTTCCACCGAACGAACTATGGTTCTAACAAACCCCTTACGCGCAAGGCAAGGGAAGTGAATACTAACCGCGACAAATTTGATTACAACCCTAGTAAATCAAAACTAAAACATAAATTATACGAACGATACTAACTTCTTTGTTGTAAGTGTTTGGTGTAATGTTTGACTTATGCGTAGCATATTAATTTTTAGTTCATACTTTTGTTTAGTATGCATTCTGCTTTTTGTTTACTTGTCCAGTCTTTTTGTGTAAGTTGTTAGACTTTATAAATATTCATAATACTAACAGCACGCTAAATGATGACTGTGACAAGCTGGATATTACTTAGTAGCTGATTTGAGTTTTTCTCTTTCAGTTCAAAGTAATATTTGTCTCAAAATGCTTGCCCTTAAGCTGCACTGATAGCATTAGAAAAAGTAAGCGTTGTGCACAAGCTTCCGATATTACGGTTGACTACGAGCCTGAGTCCGGCAGCGTTCGGTACTGCTGAAGCTCACCGTTGCAGTCCACGCACGATAACACGATGGTTGGCAGCAGCGTAAAATAGTCACGTAGAGAATGCTGCAAAGTATTCACGGATACGCCACACGCGACGCCACTGGAAGGTCCGGGCGAAACCGAAAACGACGATGCATTGCCTTTATGCAGCAATGTGTTATGCTTTTGACCGCACAGTTTGCAAACGGAGAACTAACATTCCGAAGCACTATGTCTATCCCGAAGACAATTCGCACAGAGTTTGTTGACTTTAACTATTTCGGCACGCAACCCTACAGTTAAATCACGAAACTCGCTACACTGGTACAACAGATGATTCCCTTTACACTTTACGCACAATTGCACCGCTGCGCTTAGGACGCGCTTGCTAGCACCTTTCCGTATAGGGTTGGAGTTGACTCGCGCGGTTCGCGAAACACTAATGCTTTCAAGTTCGTTGATGCGATCATTTAAAAAGTCCGTTAAGTCTGTTTGGCTAAGCTCTGGCTTATCCTTTACCTTTCGAATCCACAACATCTTGTTCTCGGAGTCCAATTATTTCGAAAGGACATATACCAGAAGGGCATTCCACGAATCTACCGGCTGCTTCAAAACACGTAACGCGTTCACGTTTTCGGATATCGCCGAAAAGAACTGTTTGATTTCACTCAGTGAATTTTCTTTTACGCCTGGGTGTTCAAACAGATTGTCTAAGTGGGCAACCATTATGAATTTTGGCTTATCGTAGTGAGCCTTCATTAAGTTCCAAGCGACGTCGAAGTTCTCGTTGCTGTGAAGAAGATGTTTAATGATCGACAACGCCTCATCTTTTAAACGCGTCTGAAGATGTTCTAATTTCTCTATCCCGCTTATCGTATCTTTCGATTGTACCAATGCCGCGCCGTAAACAGATAACGAAACCGCACCCATTCAACGTATCTGCTGGAAAACTCCGGCAATTTAATTTCCGGAAGTCGCATTTGAGCTTCGAGCTTTGTTATGTTAATGGCCTTTCGCGGGTATTCTACAAGGCCCTTGACGATATCGTTTAACGCGCACTGGTTATCCACCAATGCCTTCAAGGTCTTATTAAAATCAACATCGAATTCTACACACGACGAATCACTGGTGGTTTGAGGTTCGATTATATCAGACAGATTAGCGATAGTGTCGCAAAATATTTTTTCGAACTCAATACGGTACTGAGTTTCTTCTTCTACTTGCCTGGCTTCAGTAAGTAACGCTTCGATTTCGATTTGCACCCACTGGAACTCTTAGATATATTGCTCTAAGCAGTGTTTACAAGCCTTTGCTTTAGAAGAAGCTGTCGCGCCCGATTGACAAAACGTATGTATTCGCGTGACTTGGCCCTTCAAGACGGCACGCTGTCGCTTTAAAGATTCAATTTTTTTTTCGAACGCGCCAAAATTCGATTCGAACCGTTTTAATTTACCGTTTACAGTTTGCGCGTGCAGAAGATGGCGTGATTAAAAACCCCAACGGCAAACGCACACAATCGTACGTCGCCTTCGTCGCACACCAAACGAACAAACTACTACAGTAGGGAAAAAACAACAACCAGACGTAATACCCGCTGTTTTCTTGGAGACTGCACTAACGGTTACGCACAACACAACTCGACTCGAATCTCACTCGATATTTTTCCTTGCTAACATTCGTACGTGCATATGTGTGTATAAAGGCCCACGACCGAAACTACACTCGTACACAACGAATGAACGTGAAAAATACTTTCGAGCGCTAACAGCTGTTGCATGTGGTCGCAATAACAAGCACACTAGAAGGGTGTCTACCGAATGTATGTATGATTGTAACCCTTTTTTCATGCGCACAAACACTCACGATCTCAACACTTGATGGTTAGTGGAGCACCCCGATACCGTACAATCGCTGTGAAATTTGTGAATTTCCGATCCGGTACGAAGGACCAAATGTTTCGCGCTTAACGCGTTTTAGTGGACTGTAAACAAAATTTCCGTATAAAGAAAAACGCAAAACCGAATTTATTTTTACTTTAAAATTTATTGTGCCGTTGATAGCCGCGGCGAACTTTACAAAGAGAAAAAACACCCTGAAGGGCTAGGTGGTTGATGAACGACTACACTCATAATGAGCAAAAAGAGGATAACATAATAAAGCAAAATGATAAAAACCTTACAAATGCCAGAATGTGATGAGTTTTAGCTTGAGGCGTAAACGTATGGCAAATTAACGTGAACTATTATGAATTTGGTTTTAATAAAAAAAATAATAACTATTTTGACTGCTAAACACCTTTAACGCAATAAAACGGAGTTGTAATTCCCAGAGTCGATCGTGTTTATTTTATATATTTATTGCTAACATCTCAGAAGTGGGATAGACGAAATCATTTCCTTTTATTTCGGTTTGTTGGCGGAATATCACCACGCGCATAATTACGTCATCAGTTGTTTTGGCGATTTCGGGAATTTGTTGAAAAGTTGTTGAACAAGTTCAATCATGTCGGATCGGGATGGAAGAACTGCAGAGCGCGAAAAGCAGCGAGAGCGAGACGAGCGGGAACGTTCAGAGGAAGAACGGCGGCGTGTTGACGAGCAACCAGAGCGGGTAGAGAGAGAGGCAGAGCAGATGGCGATTGAGGTGTAACAAGGAGATCAAAATAACGAGGACGATGGGGAACGAGGTGAAGAAAATTTCCCGAGGCGATTGGAACTACCATCGAATATGACACAGGACGATCGGAGCTGGGAAAGGATGATTAACCACATGATTGAAGAAAATCATTTACGTGACGAGCAAATAAACAAACGCGACAAGATCATCGAAACATTAATCGAACAAATCCAAAACATGACGAGGATTCTACAAAACGCTTGAGGTAATCCAAGGGTGCGTCAACTCCACAACTGGTTTGATGCATACGTTGTCGATGCCGCAAGGATAAACTTGGTAGGAGGTACTAGAAGTGGTATCGGGCGAGAGCGGAGGAAATCCTAACATTGCACGATTTCAAATCAGCGTTTGAGAAGACTTTTCTCGTGCAAGAAAATCTTACAACTCGATGGCAGCGATTGGTCGATAGAGTGCAATACCAAAATGAGACGGTCACGATGTATTTTCATGAGAAATATGATCTTTGCTATAATTTAAAATTGAGTTTTGATGAGTCCAAAGAGTTTATTTTGCCGGGATTGTTGTCTAGGGATACAGCGAACGCACTATTGGGTTCTCGACATTTAGATGCGGATGACCTTTTGCATGCAATTCTCAAACAGGAGCGAACGTCAAGTTTACGAGGCGAACGTATCGGATCTACAATGACGGAAAAAACCAAACGCAAGATGAATAATAATCGTCGTGATGACAGAAACCCGTCCGAATCCCAGAAAATACCAACAAGTTTTTTCACGGTCTCACCTCTCGCGAGCGTCTGACAAAGATCCGAGAGTATTGTTGTCACGGAAAAGCTTCTCAAATCGCCGTTCGGATTCGGTATTAAACTGTAGATCCCTTCCATTCGTGTGAAAAATATAACGCACACAACATGAGTTGTTGCGAGAAGCTAGGCCCTGGCACTTTAAAGAGCTGTTGCGCCAAATATTTGTTTTATTTGTTTTGTTTAATGACAGAAACACCGAACGTCCAAAAGAATTAATTTGTTTCAATTGCGGCGTAGCCGGCCACTTATCCAGGAACTGTCCAGACCCGAAGCAGGAACCAACATGCTTCAAATGCAAGAGAAAGGGGCATATTTCGCGTCATTGTCAAGAAGTTCTACAACGCGGAAATGTGAGCCAAGTGTCAGGATATCAAAAAAAACCGAACCGAAAAGTATTTGAAGAAAATACGCGTAAATGGTAAGCTCCTTAATTCATTCATAGACATGGGTAGTTCAGACTGCCTAATTAAGATAACGGCAGCTGTAAGGAATGGGTTCCACATTTACCATGGAATCATGGAACTCAAAGCGTTCGGGCCCGCAAATTTTAAAGTTATTTCTCCGGGATGGGTTAAGGCTTCATTAATTATTGACGATGCTTCAGCGGACGGTGGTCATGCGATGTGCTTATCGGACGAACATTCACCAAATAGACGCATACTGGGTACTATCAAATTGGCGATGATCTAACCTTTTCAGTAAAAAAGGAAGTCTAACCGCATCAGGATACCGACGCTGATGAAGACGACACCATAACCATCAGGACGCAGACGAAACTGGCACACCAGGGCGACACTCAGATCTTGTTACCAGCAGAAAATCTTAGTGACGAAGATATTCCAGTGGACGAGATACCTACCATCAAGTGAGAGCGTACTGCATCCGTTGATAGCACGAATAGAATCATTACATTAGCGTGGGTGAGGAGCAGCCGTCAGATGTGGTTAACGACTTAGTGGGAATCCTGAATGAATATCGGGAATGTGTAGCACTAGAAGCGAACGAAATTGGATGTCATACAGGGTTTCATATGGAGATCGAGGAGATTCTAGGGAGTAAGCCCGTACAATCGAAACCGCATCGAGCGAGCGAGGTGGAAAAACGTAAGATGCGAAACATTCGGGAGGAGTGGAGGAACAAAAGTGGTTACTGAGACGAACTCTGCATATTCTAGTCCAGTTTTGTTGGTGCGCAAGAAAACTGCTGACTCAAGACTTGTTGTGGATTATCGACGTTTAAATAATCAGACCGTTAAGGTTAATTTTCCTTTACCAAACATTGGTGATCATGTAGCGTATGGCTGCTGCAAAGCTATTCATCGTATTGGATTTGGCTCAGGAGCATTTACAAATACCGATTCATCTGAAGGATCGTCATAAGATAGCGTTCATCACACCAGAGGAGACGGGTGAGTTCACTCGTATGATTTTTGGTTTAACAAATGCACAATTTTATTTTACCAAAATCATGCATCGACTTTTAGGGGCATTGCGAAATCGAGGAGTACTCTTTTATTAAGATGACATACTTATACCAGGATACGACTGGGTAGATCTAAGAGAGAGACTTATTCTAGTCCTTCAAGTTCTGCGAAGGGGAGTACTGTACGCCTAAGCAAATGCGAATTTTTGAAACGAAGAGTAAATTATCTAGGCTTCGTAATATAGGATAAGGGTATTGAACCGGAAGGGCGAAAGTTGCATTCATTCACATTCACGAAGTAATGCGTTTTCTGGGATTGGTCGGATTCTTTCGACGATTTGTCAAACTGTTTTCTCTGCGTGCAGAGCCTTTATACGATCTTTTGAAGGCATGCACCTACTGGAGAAGCTGATACAGAGAACGTTGGCAATGCATGTGTTCTGAGTTTCAATCAAAGGACGAGGATCTGCAGCGAAGATTAAAAATTTTGAAAAATAAAACACCAGACGAGTACACACCGTACGAGAGGGGAGACGTGCAGGGATTTGAGTTAGAACAAGGAATACTCTTCAAAAATATTAACCACCAGATGAGGTACATGGTACCCAAACCTATGCGGAAGTTGTTAACTGTACGTTTTCACGATTTTCAAGGGCATTTTGGATTGGATCGCACTCTTGGTAAACTGAAGAAATTTTTTTATTTCCCAGGTATGCGTCATTATGTGAAGCAGCACATTGAAGCCTGTTTGCATTGTTTACTGGCGAAGACTCATACTGGAAGACAGACTGGACAACTACATCCTATTCTTCCAGCATCGAAGGCGTTTATGGTCATTCATATCGACCATATTGAGCCCTTTATAACGAGTTCCAAAGGAAATAAATACATATTGATGTTGGTGGACAATCTAACGAAGTTTGTTAGACTTAATGCTGTTCGTAACACTAGCGCCGAAAATGTGATTCTTAAATTAAAGGACTTTGTGTCAGAGTTTGGAGCTCCAGAACGAGTAGTATCTGATCGAGGTACATTCTTCACTTCAGCGAAATTTTAAACGTTCTGCGAAAAGCACGGAATCATGCACACTTTGAACTCTCCCCGATATGCTCAAGTGAACGGCCAGGTTGAGAGGGTAAACCGTACTCTCCTCCCAACGATAATGGCAACCTTGGATGAAAACAAAGAAGGACGAGATTGGGACCGAAATCTTAAGACGGTGGCGAGGAATTTGAATAATTAAAAAACACAACGGAAAAAACACCATTTGAATTGCTGTTTCGATATACACCCAGATTTGATGAAGACTTGGGTAGCCAGATGACTGTTCGAGAGGAAGCCATACGCTATCGACGACCCGAGCAGTTTCGAAACGAAGCGATTGAACGTATTAAAATGGAGCAACAACAATTTAAGGATCGCTTTGATCGAGACAGACTTCTCAACATTTAATGCAACGTGGGCGATATAGTCTACATGACAACTACAGCTCAGGCGAGTCAACCAAACTATACCCAAGGAACAGAGGACCTTTAGTTGTAACAAAAATTTTACCATCCGATACTTATGGCGTTTCCACTTTAAAACCTGATTCATACGGACGAATGTATGCATCCACCGCTCACGTTAGTCAACTGAAGCTATGGAGACCACCAGCCGAGGAAGAAAGTGAAGTTGAGTCCATTGCTAGCCAAGAAGATGAAAGTGAATTACCGATGACATCAGTTAACCCGACCCAAGACGAAAAGGCAGAATATAGCGATAAGCCAAAATCACATGAACTACGACCGAGAAAACAATTTAATCCGCCCTTAATTCACAGGGATTCCTAAAGAGTAATATTTATTTATTGTTTTAATTAAATTTTGAGTTATATTGTTTTTGAAAATAGAATTCGAGGACGAATTTATGCAAGGATGACCGAATGTTAACGATCTGGCAACGCCTTCAAAAGAGGAAGACGGCGAAAAGAAAGAAAACAAAGTGAGAGAGTCGGAGTCGAGATCGAGAAGTTAAAGCGAGCGGTCGTGTCCTTTGAGGAATCCTCGAATGTCTTTTCTCATGTTTCTATAAATTCAATTACTGTTTACAGTTAACGCAATAAAACGGAGTTGTAATTCCCAGAGTCGATCGTGCTTATTTTATTTATTGCTAACAAAAGATAGAAGGAATGAACAGGGTGTTTCAATTTTCTAGCTAACAAATAATTGTATTACCGGCTGAAAATGGAACCCCTTTGTAATACAGTATATTGCTCGCCAGAACTTCGGAAATCTTCACCTACCGGATTGACCGTCTTAGCTACTTAACTTACTCAGTATTACCGGTGCACTGAGAACTTCTCCCACAGCGGCGCTCCAAACCATGCTCCACCTGCTTCCGATTGACATCGTCAGTAAGCAATTTGCTGTCAGCTCGGCAATAAGACTGAGAGGCTCCAAGCAGTGGAAGGAGCAACACACGGGACATGCCAATATACTTTCGATGCACCGTCATCTTTCCAATTCCACTGACCATCTGCCCACTGAATATGATTTTGACAAAGGCTACACGCACTCGATACCGGACAGAAGTGAGTGGACACAACGCAATGTCATTTACAAAGAATCGCTGTCAATCTTCACGGACGGGCCTAAAACCAAGGACGGAGTCGGTGCCGGAATTTTTTTGGAAGATCTGGACATACAGCTCTCCTTTAACCTTCTAGACTACTGCACCGTTTTTCAAGCCGAAATCACCGCAGTTCGCAAAGCTGCTGACTGGCTGGCGGCTAGCACACTATCAACACCTGATATTGTTATTTATGTCGACAGTCAGGCAGCCATCAAATCCCTCGCATCCAGCAGGACGAGATCTAAGGCAGTGAAAGACTGTCGCATATCTCTTAACGAGATAGCTGGTCAGTACAACCTCACCCTTTGCTGGGTACCAGGTCACTGTGACATACCGGGGAATTGTGCAGCCGACGAACTAGCACGACAAGGCTCCTCTGGTACAGATAGCATAAGCATCACCGACATCGAAGCGCCAGCGTCTTATGTTAGGTACCTTATTCAAATTGATGCCGAGAAAGTAGCCAATCATCGATGGCAACATCTAGACCAATGTCATACCGCCGGACAGCTCTGGCCGACACTCAATAAATCCAGGTCCATCGGACTCTTGAAGCACAAGAGAGGAACCCTCTCAAAAATAACAAATGTCCTCACTGGACACTGCGTCATAGGAAGACATGCCCAAAGATTAGGTATCCCTCATAATGACTTCTGCAGAAGCTGCAGAGATGAAGAGGAAGAAGAGACCATCAGTCATCTCCTGTGCGTCTGTCCTGCGCTCGCCAAAATCAGGTAGGCCACTCTGGGTGAATACTTCTACAATGATCTTAATGATCTCGGCAACGCCTGCACGGCTAAAATTCTCGACTTCATTCAACGAAGCAAATGGTGCCAAGAGTAAGAGGGTGATCCACCCGCCTTACACATCGGCAGTACAATGGACCTACTTTCTGGTCTAAGTACATCCTCATCGAGGGCCGATCCTAACCTAACCTAACCTAACCTACTTTACTTAACCAATAATACTAAAAACATCATAAAATCACTAACCTTCCACTTTTTTAATCCAGCTTCAAATTCTATTCTATCGCCAAAGTAGCCTGAGCTCTCTATGTTACAGAAAGGATTCTCGAAGTCTTCAATTTGCATTTTTTCCAAAACGTCGATAGAATTGACTCCATAAGTCTTAAGTAACATGGATACCGAACTGCTTAATCCCCAAGAACGAACAAATTGCTTGGGTTTCTTGAATGCCTTTATTAGGCTATATTAAACGTGGTACACTAATTTCACTGTTTTCACCTACATAAGCACTTATTTCATTAATTTCACTTACATTTTCAGAATAATCCATGATTAGATTTAAGTTCGTTAAACATGTTCACGCCGTAAAAGGTTTCCTTGGGCGGAGACGAGCACAACAAAAAAAGACAGCTCAAACCGGGCGATCCGTTCTTCAGTTATGCGCGGTCTTACGTATGCCACTCTTTGTTTTATGTATATAGATATTAGCCGTGTTTTTTTAAACCTAGCCAGCCAGTAGTTGCTACTAAAGTAACATTTCACACATAAAACAAATGCAACAACCGGCTGGCTACTACTCTTGACTTTATCCACAGCAAAAAGTTATTGGCTGGGAATTTCGTGATGCCTAATTTCAGGCGGGGCAAAAACGAATGTTTTTTAATTATTTGTTATTGCTGTCACTGCGAGGTTGCTTGGTTCCTAGAGATATGTTCGTCTAAAATTGGCTGGCTTTGGCTGGCTGGCAAATCGTTTAAATAAACGACTGGCTGGCTAGGTTTCAAAAAAACACGGCAATTGATGAGAAAACTTTTTGTTTTAAGAAGATTTTCTTATAAGCGTTTTAGGCAAACATTTTTAATAAACATAACTTCTCAAAATAGGAAATTAATAAAGTTCTTATATTATTATCATACAATGTAATAATGCGACGCAAACAAATTTTTAAAGAGAAGTGTTTTAAATCTAAAAAGATTTCTTTATAAACGTTTACAGACAACATTTTTAAATAAGCTTGACTTCTTAAAACCAAATAGTAATAAGCTGTTCATATTACTTGTATTATTTAATATGATATTGCATGCAAAAATGATGTGAAAAACTCTTAAAACTTATTAATAAGATTTTCTTCATTAAACCATTAAGATTATTCTACGGAAATATCATATTATTTATTCGTTTCAATCAGATTTCATAGTTAAGCAGTCCAATAAGGCAATCTTATTGATTTTAACCCTAGAAGGCTAATGTTAGTCGTTTCGACTAACACAGCTTGCACTTCTTGCTATCTCTCTCTAACAACTCCACTGATTGTGTTAGTTCCCAGTGCGGACTCAGTTGCCGTCGAGGTCTTGCGGAGGGTGATTGTCCAGTGCATGTAGCTCCCCTTGTTTTCTTGGTAGTCGAATCGACTAATGATTAGCCTTTGCATAACTTTTGAGGTAATATTTTTTTCGTACCGCAGTTTTTTGTTTGTTATTTAGAATTATATATTACACCATAGGATTCAAAATGACTCCAGACAGACGTTGACACAGGAAGATATTATAAGATATTTTAATGAAGACGGAGAAAGTGACAGAGAAGCGTCTGAATGTGCCTACATTACCAAACAAACTTAAAGCGAATTTAAGAAATCTGGCTAGCACTTCACGAGAAGCGAGTGCTGTGGATACTCTTGAAGGAGAACCATCGCCGAAAAAATAAAGAAAATATGTGCCATTTATTCATGTATAAAGCATCGTATGCCGAAATCAATTCGTGGAAAGTAATATGTGAGCATCTGTGGAAATCACAAGGTTGCTCTATGTGTTAAAATCTCTTAAACCATTTTTTTTTATAAAATAAGTATATTGTTTATTTTACTAGTTATTAAAAAAGAAAGTTACTTCATGTCTTGTATTTTTTTGAAAAAGTTGTCTTAACAATGTGAATTTTTTCTCGAATTATAGAGATCTTATAAATTAATTCATTTTATTAATAAATAGTACCAAAAATTAAAATTGTTTTCCTCTTTGCTTGTAAGCGCAAGGTCTATTTAAATTCCAGTATATACACTTTTACACCTAAGATGAAAACGAAATGAATGAGAGAGAGCTTTAATAGTGTTAGTCGAATTCACTAAGGATTAGACTTTACGTTGTAAATTATGATTAGGCTTCTAGGGTTAAGTAGTCTTTTTTCGCTATGTGTATACCTGTGTATGATTTCACTCTTGGCAACGCTTGCATTGCGGGATTGTCTTTGTGTTGACACGTAGCGGCTCGATTTTTACGACCATACTCATTATTGTACGAATATTTTATATATTTTCTTGGCTTTCCGTTTTATGGAATGATAGCACAAAAAACGGAAGTTTACGTTTTACTATAGCTTCTTCTCCACGGCCGGGTCAATTTCTGTCTTTTTTAAATGGTTCACCGCGTCGAGAATGTTATAACTTCTATGCCGTAAATCACCTATAACGTCTTCTTTAGCGCATCATGGATGAAGTCCCCTTGTTACGACCCTCAAGGGTCTCTCAGACTTGTCTTCGTAAGCATGCCATTGAATTTTTTCGTTGTTAAGCTTTTGAGATACGGCCCGATAGCCCTCAGCGTCATTTACCCTGATTTTCTATGCATCGTTGTTTTTAAAATTTTTCTCAGAGAATTATAGTTTGCAACGTGTGTAATATTTATGGATGGAGGGGGCGTTTGGTTTCAATTTGCTTTTCTGCTTTTGGCAGCGGTTTGCGATTGGGTTCGTGTTGCGAAACAACCTCGGCCGATGAACTGGCTCTAAATTTTTTTAAATGGTCTTCGTTTAAATATTCAATCCGTTTCGCGTGCGAGTTCTTCTTCGTCCATACTGTAGTGATGAGTACCCGGAGAAGGCGCAATATGAATAACCGTCTGCGTTTTTGAAGCCCCCGACACAACAGCTCTATTTCATCGAGCCTCTTTCGGAGCACGGCGTTTTCCTTGTCCAGAGTACTCTGTTCCAAGGCTTGCGTTTTCTAATTAACACATCCGGGTTCGTTAGACTTTTATTTTGCGCTTTAGGAGACGAAGTCTTTCGAGACGAAGATCTTTGTAGCCTTAAGCTTTTCCTAAAGGGGTTAATTAGATTTTGGTGAAATAAATAGCTTTCCCCAGAATTCGTGGAGTATGCTTTTTGCGAGGGTGGGTTTTCCAGTTGATCTGGGCTGCCGTCTTGGGTATCAATACCATTAGTTTTGTTCATTGCATTAATTTTTATTACCGTAATCAAAAGAAAGACGGCGGATTGGCATTTTAGTCGCTTTTTACGACAGGCATGCCTACCATAGGTATATTCTGTCCCCTGCCCACAGGGAGAAACTTGGGTGAAACTTGTGTGATTTTGATATTGAATATAATGCGAGTGTCGTTATAATAGGCTTGAAGATCAAGATCTTTTCTTTGAAAAAAAATTAAATATTGTATCAAGCTCTTCAGAACTGAAAATTTGTTTTAATATAGCATTGAGTCTAGCGAGTACCACAGTTTCTGCTATCTTTGATAGGTGTTGATAGGTGACCATTCAACAAGTCAATGGTATGGTTGATTTAATTAAAATATTGTGTATTTATTCCTTATTGCAATTTCATCGAATTCGACTCAATAATATGTATTGATGATTGTAATAAATATGAACGCACCCTTGTTTAGTTTGGTATTGTCAGAGACACATGTAAAAAGCTAGGACGACTGCACGTCAGTTGTGGATTAGGTACCGAACTGTGAGGTCATAAATAAAAACCACGGCGTTGGAAAAATTAAAAAGTTGTTATTATTTCCACACTTTTTACATAGTGTCAGAAGTTAAAATTTATATATCACTGTGTATTACTTGCGAAAATGTCCAGTGCAGTGGATTTACGGTTGCCGCAACCATTAAACTGTTCGGATCTGGTCAAAGAATGGCCGAAGTGGAAACAAATATTCTTTATTTATTTGATCGCAAACAATAAGTCGAACGAGTCGGAGCAAAATAAAATCGCTACATTTCTATAGCTGATTGGACAACGTGGCATGGAAATATTCCAAATTTTCCCGAACGACAACTGTGAAAATATGTTCGGAGTGTTGGTTGGTGCAGATGAAGTAGCGAACGAATATCAAGACGCAATGAAAGTTCTGCTGATTCTGCTGAACAAAACGAAGCTCAACGGCAACAACATCGCACACGTACATTGGATGACATCATTAAGGCATTTGACGAATACTGTTTGCCGAGAAAAAACACAACAATGGAAGCATTCAAATTCAACATGATCGTGCAATGGGAAAGGCAATCGTTCGCCGAATTCGAAACAGAACACACAATGTACTTCGTGCAAGGCGTCGTATGCTGAACGCATGTTGTGCGACAGAATTGTCATCGGCATTCAAGATAAGAATCTTGAACTAAAATTGCTCGATGATAAACAGAAACCGTTGTCAAAAATCATTGACATTCGAAGCGGAATCGGCCAGCAAGCTTATCTTGGATCGACAAAGCGCATCGTTAACTGAAGTTAAGTCTATTACGGAGGAAGAGTGGAACGAATCAACAAATGTCGCTGCCATCAAGCGTCTCAATTGCTACAACTGTGGTCAAAACTACAATGGACAGCATTGTAAGTTTTGCCCAGCGTTAAATGTGAAGTGCCATTCCTGTGGAAAAACTGTACATTTTTGGTAATTTTGCAAGTCATCAAAAAACGACAAGGATAAGAGACAAGTTCTCCAAGCATGCCGTGGTACTTTACCTAGAAGACCGAAATAGCATTACAATTGTAGAGAAGCTAATGCTATACTTTTCTATAAAGGGAAAACCAAATTTAGTTATATTAGACAATGAATTTAACTCAGTCAATGTAAAGGACTTCTTAAGAACAGAAAGAGTAGAGGCACATTTTACTAAACCCAACAGCCACACGGGAAATGCAGATATAGAAAGGTTTCATAACACTATATGGAAAAAGCTCTGGATACTAGAAACGGAAAAGTCTGATCTATCGCTCCAGGAGAGAATCTTTAAATGCGTAGAGTGGTATAATAAATCCTTTCATTCAACTATTAAGGCTAGACCAACAGGTGAGAGGGGAAAACCCACAAAGAACAAGTCGAAATATTGCTCAAAGTAGGAAAAGAAAAGGTTATAGACAAACTCAACTAGAATCGTGAAGTATACCAGAAAACTCAGGAGGAAGAGTATGTAAAAAACTACGAAGGCTTGAGACACAAAAATGAACCTAAATATAGAAAATTGACGTTAGAAAATACACATCCAATAAACATAAAGAGACCTTCTAATTTGCAGGTTAGCTCGATACTGAAGCTCACAATGATGATACCACTACTACACATGGCGAAAGGAACCTTGATCGTAGAGAAGATAGACAATAACGACGGATTCGTAGAAATCAGATTAGGAGACATACAAATTACTCGAAACTATGACATCATTTTCCATATTATAGAACCCCGAAGCATTGAAATGATCATGAACACATTAGAAAGTAATATAAATCAGGTAGATTTATACTGGAGAGTAAACAGATTCTACAATACGAACTTTTAGCAAACCAGCAGTAAGGTATCTAGGAATCGCCCTGGACTCTAAACTCTCTTTCCGGCAACAGATTAAGTCTGCATCTGAGCGAGCTGCGAAGGTCACGTCAAGGCTGAGTAAGCTTATGGCAAATATCGGAAGCCCAACAATGAGTAGGCGACGACTCCTCATGTCCATCACCCACGCCATTCTTCTATATGGGTGTGAGATCTGGGCAGACGCACTTAGACAGGAGAAGTACAGAAAGCAAATTGCCGCAGTACAAAGGCAAGGAGCTCTCCGAGTTGCAAGCTTCTATCGCACAGTGTCGGAACCAGCCGTCCTCGTAGTTGCGGGTGTGACCCCCATCGACCTCCTAGCGACAGAGAGGAAGTACGCCCACGACCAGAAGGCGGAAGTAGGGGCTGAACTGACAGCCGCTGAAGCGAAGGAGCTTACCAAGCAGGCTTGGCAGAGAAGGTGGAACGCTGAAACGACGGGGAGGTGGACAGCGAGGCTGATTACAAACGTCACGGCTTGGACAAAGGGGGAACACGGCGAAGTGAACTACTTTGTCACTCAATTCCTAACCGGACATGGGTATTTCAAGCGATACCTCCACAAAATTGGTAAAGTAGAGAGCACAGCCTGTCAATATGGGGACTCAGCGGAAGACGACGCTTTGCACATCTTTTTCGCCTGTAGCAGATAGACAGAGCAGAGGAATAGACAGGAGTCGGATATAGGCAATTTTTCACCGGAAAATGTTATAAGCAAGATGACGTCGAGTACCGACACGTGGAATAGAATATCTTCCTTCATCGAGACGATACTAAGGTCCAAAAAGAGAGAGGAAGACGCCAACATTCCCTCACAAATTACATAAAGTAGATAAAAGCCTTACCGGCAAGAATGTATAAACCCGCATCAGGAGCCGAATATGAAAAAGTCGGTCCCCATAGGGGAAAGAAAACAACACCACGACTGTGGTGCACATTAGCGTTTTTCCACTACCCCCTAGGCAAAAAAAAATAAAAAAATTAAAATTAAGCGCGACATTGATAATATAACCCCTCGACTACAGCGAATGTTCCTTCAGCTGCTAAAATATCCGCCAATGTCGATTGTTTACAGGCCGGGTAAGGAAAAGCTGGTGGCTGATTGTTTGTCGCGAGCACCGTTGCCAGATAGCGATGAATTTAGTAAAGAACTATCTGTCATGATCCATTCGTTGTTTCACAGAGCATGTTTGTCTGAAGCCAATTTCAATCTTTATGTCAACCTTCTCAAAGAAGCCGAGCCTTATCGCCGTGTCGTAAGATATGGTGAGTCGGGATGGTCCTCGTTTCATCAGCTTGATGATTTAAGCCAGCTGTTCCACAAATACAAGAGCGAGCTGTATTTTGAGAATCGACTGCTATTCAGAGACCATCGCCTGTCATTCAAACCAAATTACAAGGGCAAATATGGAAATGGGTCCACGCTCCGCATTTAGGCATCGAAAAGACACTGGCCCGCGCCCGAAAACATTTCTTCTGGCCTGGAATTTCAAATGACATCAAAGAATTGGTAAAAAGGTGCACAATTTGTGAAAAATTCACACGCAATAATCAAAGGGAGCCATTGGTGCAAGATTCAGCGCCACAATATGCGAATAAAGCAAACATTGTATTAAAGTTCTCCAGTCCGAGACAACCCTAAATTAATGGCCTGGCGGAAAAGGGAGTCGCAGTGTGAAAAACATACTTAAGCGTTGCTACGAAGCAGGTGAAATTGATTTATTTCAGTATCGAATACTCGAATATAACACTACCCCTGCTGCTAGTACGCAGATGTCGCCAGCACAACTCTTCTTCGGTCGGTTGGTTAACAATCGCTTGCCCATTGAGGAGAGTCTTTTGTATCGAACGAACATTGACGAATCGGTGATCGGAACAGCGAACTTGCTTAAAGAAAGCCAAATCACTGCTAGGAGCTTCAAAAGGCCACCATCAACACTCCAAAGAAACATGGTGGTGGAGTGATAAAGCTAAGAAAGTGATAAATGAGAAGAAAGCGGCTTTCAAAGCTTGGTCAAAGTGCCCCTCTAATAATAGTGACGAAAAAGCTCGCCTCGAAATGGAATACAGATGCTGCAAGAAAAAAAGCAAAGAAGAAGTGCGCCCAACTTCAAGCAGAGAGTACGGAGGGCCTGTATCGGGAGCTGGAGAAAATATTTTCCCCGGTTGCTGATGCAAACCAGGCTATCCAGGAGCTGCGAAGACACAATATGAACAAGAGCGCCACTATCTTCAAAATAGCCGCCCAAAGAAGAAAAAAATGCTCAGGAGATTCGTTCGCCAAAGTTCATTAGCAATGCTCATGGCCAGCTTCTTGTGGATGACGACAAAATTCTGCAGAGGTGGCGGCAGTATTGTGAAGAGCTTTTAAATGAACAGTTTCCCCGGCTATACTTTCCAAGAGCCACCCCTAACTGTGAAGAAATACCCAACATTACAGTCGAAGAAGTTAGTGAGGCGGTCAAATACCCCAAAAAACGAAAAGCAGTTGGGCCAGATGAGATGCGCTCTGAGTTCTGGAAAAAGATGGGAGACAGCGGGTTCAGATGGCTCACAATTCTCATCTCCAAATTCGTGAAAGTTGATCCAATGCCGAATCAATGGAGGGAAAGTTACCTTCTCCCTGTATACAAAGAGAAGGGTGATACACGAAACTGTGATAACTACCGTTCGATCAAGCTGATGTCACACACCATGAAGATCGTTGAGCGGGTATTAGGTGGCCGACTGCGAAAAATAATACGGCTATCTGATGATCAGTGCGGGTTTGTCTCGGGTAAATCAACCACTGATGCAATCCAAAGTATAAGGATCATGGAAAAACATGGTGATTCGTTTAGGGATTTGCATATTGTATTGGTTGACTTTGAAAAGCCTTTCGACAGACAACCACGAGATCTGATATGGGTGGCGCTAAGACATCGAGGGGTTCCAGAAACCTATGTACAGGTGATCATGGACATGTACGAGGGAGCAAAGGCAAGAGTAAGATGCCCCCTGGAGTAACCGAAGAGTTCCCAATCAAAGTCGGGGTGCACCAGGGAAGCGTTTTAAGTCCTTTGCTCTTTATTACAGTCCTTGATTATCTGCTTGAAGGTAAAGTGATGGACCCCAAGGTACATCAGTTATTCTTTGCTGACGATGGAGCCATCATAAGTGAGGATTCTACATCCCTGCAACGAGCACTTGATGTGTGGGTGGACGTTTTGGAGGGAAATGGGTATCGCATTAGTTCAAAAAAGACAGAGTACTTGTGCTGACCGTTCTCTGATCCACTCAGGCCTATTCCAGACATTTATTTGAATGGAACAGTGCTTCCCAAGTGCGAAAAGTTCAAATATCTTGGATCTATGATCAATAGCAAAGCAACTTGTGATGACGACATCAATCATCGTGTAAGCGTAGGGTGGATGAAGTGGCGAGAAAATTCCGCTATCTTCTGTGACAGAAAAATGTCCCCTAAGTTGAAAGGAAGGCTCTACACCGCAGTTGTACGTCCAGCGCTCACATACGGTTCACAATGTTGGACGATGTACAAAAAGTATGAGAGTAAATTAACGGCAGCTGAGATGAAGATGCTTCGCATGACAGCAGGAGTGACAAAGCCTGATTGAATAAGAAGTTCGAAGATCCGTGGAAGCTTTCACATCAAGGAAACCTGTAGTGGTTCTACCTATACTATGAGCAGAGGGGTTTGGTATTTAAGCGTACCACGCTATATTGATAGGCGATTACTCGCCGCAACATCGAGATCTCAATAGAAACAAGGCATTACTGCCGATTTGAATTCCAAGATAGATCTAATTTTATTCTTGACATTTCATACCTTAAATACTATTAACATAACTGTTATACTTATCTTCTATCTTACTTCTACTTACACTGGTGATTATGGCTATCTTATTCTAGATTCTTATTGGCTGTACACTATTCGATAGGATCTTATTACTATTGAGTGACGTTCAGTGCAATTGAGTGCATGACACACCAAGAATGTGTGACACAAGAGGAATGAACTCGATTGCACTTCACATGCTTCGTCACTTTGTTATTGTTTATGTTTTGGGCAGGCAGTGGCGTCAGTCAGTGGATACACTACACCCTGGCCCTTAAGAACAATTTTAGGTAGTAAATTAGCTAGTTTTCTTCTTTTTTTTTTTTTGTTTTGATAACACAGGGGAACAATGGGAACAATGATTTTATTTTATTTATATTTTTATCAATCCTGGTCTACTGAATACGAAAATATTAACAGATTCGCCGAATTGACTCTAGTTTTTGAGATAAATGCAACTTTCATATAACCAAAATAAAATAAAATAAAAATATTTAATATACTGTGAAAGATTTATTTTCAAATGGCAACAGTGTTATAAATGATGAATGAAATAAAACTGATCATATTAAAATAAAATAAAATAAAAAATTAAGAAAGACGTGTTTTATATGATTTCCTTTTGTATATTCGGTCAGGAACAGCCCCTTTGTAAGGTCCAGCAGTAGTCCGCCATCATATGGTGATTCCACCGGCCTTGATATCTTTCCTCCATTATCTTAATGTCCTGGTGGAACCGTTCTCCTTGTTCTTCGCTGTAGTCACCCAGGTTGTGAGGAAATCTGTCTAAATGGCTAAACAAAAAGTGCATTTTTATGCTCATATTAGCCCCCAGTTTTTCAAAATTCCTGAGCATGTTAGCGACTACAATTGAGTATCCTGCTGTTTTGTGATTTCCCAAAAAGTTGTTGACGACAGCTACAAAGCCTGTCCATGCTTTCAATTCAATTTGGGTCATGTGATTTTTGAAACCGTTGTCCTTTATAAGAGTGCGGATCTGTGGCCCATCAAAGATACCTGCTCTCAATTTTTCCATACTGAGGCCTGGAAATGCTTCACAAATATATTTGAAACAATTACCATCCTTATCCAAAGCTTTAACAAACTGTTTCATAATCCCAAGCTTAATATGTAATGGTGGCAGAATGATTTTTTCTCGACCTATCAATGGTTCACGAATGATAGGTATTTTCTTTTCCCGGGCTCATATTTTCTCTCGAGGGCCAATCCTTTCTGCTCCAGTGTTCCTCTTTTGCGCGACTGTCCCATAGACAAAGAAAGCAGGGGTATTTAGTATATCCACCTTGTTGACCTAATAAAAAATTAACCATTTTTAAATCAACGCATGCTGACCACTGATGTTCAGCATACAAAATTTTCTCCAAAATAATTTTAATATTTTGGTATTCTTCCTTTAGTTTCGTTGAATGACCTATCGGGATCGAAGCTAACTTGTTCCCGTTATGCAGTAACACACATTTCAAACTTCTTTTTGAGCTGTCTATGAAGAGTCGCCAATCTTCTGGCCGATAATTTGGAAGACCCATTTTACCCAGAAATATTGCTGCAGTATACGAGGTCATTCTCTTGAGTAAAAAACGGAAGAATTTGTTTTTCTCTGGTCCTATAAGATGTTACTGTTACGTCAGGCTGCAGGCAATCTTTTTCTTTAAGTCTTGATGCAAGAAGCTCAGCTGATTTCTTCGATAAACCTAAGTCTCGAATTAAGTCATTAAGTTCTTCTTGAGAAAAACCCTGAACGGCAGGCTCCATTCTACAGATTCTCTTGGGCTTCTGCTTTCACACTCAGTGTCTAACATTTTCACATCATCAGAGGAAATGTTGCACAAAGCACTAAATATTGGCACTGACAAATTTTCACTTGCAATGTTGGTGGCTTAGCCGATTGAATACATGGATAAATCCAAGAACGTTTTTTGTATCGGTTCATACCTTTCACATTCACGGCACAAAAGTAGCAATCATCATGGTGGTTTGTTGGCTCACTCCATTTCATTGGCACTCCAAATTGAAGCCCTTTGAGTCCCCTTGGCTCCAGTACCGAAGTGACTCCATACAATTTTTACAAACTTTATGTGGCACCCAATTTTTATCCTGTTGTGCAAGTTGTTTTCCAAAATATGTTTGGTATGCTTGTTTCACAAAGTCATTAATATTTCTTTGCTGCTTTGGTGACAATATTTACCACATATGTAGCAAAAATTGTTTGGATTGTTTACACAAGACTTGCGTGAAGACCTCATTTTTTCGGAAATAATTAAAAACAACTTAACAAATAAATAAACCAACTGGTACTTAAGCTTTATATATACCGATTAACAAGATGCGATAATGGAAATGTTCTCAGACTGCAATAACGGTTTATCGTGAGAACGGGAGTCAATTCAAACAAAATAACTACACACTGAGTATTGCACTACACAAGTGTACATAATTTCACTAAGAAACTAATTGCCGCAAAAAAAAAAAATTATTTTGTTTCCCAGTGTAATTTATGAACTAAAATGTTGTTGTTGCTATCTATTAATTGGCTTATAGGCCTTTCAGTAGATTATTATGTACTTCTTTATGCAATCCGTTCTGGTTTATAATTGAATTAACTCCTTTTCTTTCTAATATCTTGAATGGACCGATATATGGTGCTTGATGTTTTTTTCTATTTTCTACTTTGAGTAATACTAAATCGTCTACATCTAAATGTAACTTGTTGTTGTGTTTTTGGTTTTCATTTAATGTTCTTTTTTCTTTTATTTTCATTGTTATTTCTTTCGCTTTAGCGAGTGCATATTGTAACCTGATTCGTAGCTCGTGAGCATAATTGTCATAGTCATAAATTTTTGTTTTTGTTATTTATGGTGTCGGAAGGTAAGCATGGTAATTTGCCATAAACGAGTTCATATGGTGAATACCCGGTATCTACATGTGGTGTCGTATTATAAGCAAATGTGAAGTATGGGACCCATTTATCCCATTCATTCTCATTGTCAAATGACAACAAAAATTCGTTAAGTGCCCTGTGATTTCGTTCAAGTGCGCCTATCGTTTGATGGTGGTATGGAGAAGATAATGTTTGCTTGATCTTTAATAGTGAACATATATTTGTTATCAGTTCGTTAGTGAATTCTGTCCCTCTGTCTGATTTTAGAATTTTAAAATGTCCATATTTTAGAATGAATTCCTCTACCAAAGTTTTAGCTATTGTCGTTGCATCTTTTGATGTCATAGGATATGCAACAACGAATTTCGTTAGCTCGCACTGCATTGTCAAAATGTATCTTTTTTCATTTGATAATCTTAATGGTCCGACAGTGTCAATTGACACCACTTCAAAACTGTTGTTGGGAGTGTCTGTTATTGTTTGTGGGACTTTCGTATGTCCGTATGTCTCATTTGTTTATTTCTTGCGCATGAGTCGCAGTTTATTATGAATTTCTTTACCATTTGGCTCATCTTTCGCCAGATGTATCTTTGTTTTAGTTTTGTTAGAGTTTTTCGTACACCTAAATGTCCTGCGTGTACAGAGTTGTGGAATTCATCGATGAGTTTGTATTTGGTAATATCATCAAGTATTTGTTTGGGAGCGTTATATATTATGATTTTCAGCTTAGGATTCTGGCCATTTATTTTTATATTTGCGTACGCTTCTTTTATTTTTTCTTTTTCAATATGCTTAAATATTTCATCATCGTTCATTATAGCTAGCTCGTTTATATTTTCTTTCTTCATTTTGGATGCTAATTTCTTCAGTGTCGACTCTAGTGTCGCTGAGTTATCATTAGATCCTGTATACATAGTATCTGTTTCTACATCTGATGTATGCTTCCTCAAATTCGAATCTGGATTCGTTGATTTATCGCTACATCGCACGTGCACAAGATTGTTATCAATCGTAATTTTTGAATTCCTAGCATTTTAATCAATCTTCAATTTTTATTTCTTCGTGTTTTTGACGTCATTAATGGATATACTTTCCCAAATCTGAAGTTTATCAGGCTTCTGCTGAGAGTTGCATTTCTCCTTATTATTGTCCGTTTTCGTATTCTTGGACATGCTCCTTGTGATGATTAGTGTTCTTTTTGAGTTTTCATCGATTTCTGTTGGTATCCGATATCTTGTATACGTTTAGTTTTGGCTTTCTGGGGTGCTCACGTATTCCGACCCGCGTTCGTTTCCCTCGTACTGGTCGGTATTTGATGTCCGTACTTGATGTGTCATATTTCTATATGCGCTTCGATTGTTGTTGTTGTTTTGGGGTCGGAAGTCGTTGGAGGTGTTGTTTGTATTGTTGTCATTGTTTCGGTTATTGTTCCAATTATTACTGGGTCGGTGTGGGTTTCGATTGTTGTACCAATTGCTATTATGTGGGCTATTTCGATTTTGGTTCTTGTTATGGCATTGTGGATTTCGTCTGTAATGCATCAACGAGTATCGAATGTATAAGTCGACGACTACATTCCCTGTGAATGTTGTTATGGCTTTCATAGCAATTCCTAGCTCATAATCTGACATGTTGTTTTCTTGTTCTTCTTTTCCCTTAATTAAACTATTTATTTGGGTTGCTATATCCCTAAAATATGTTTTTGCTTCTTCTAGTTCTTCGGTTTCTGTTTCTTCTAGTAGTCTGTCCCAAATCTGCGATATTTCTAATTGTCTTTTTGTATGTATTCACTACTAATACTCTATTTGGACTTTTTTTTTTATTTCTTTAGGATTGCTAACAATAATTTAAATTGGTGCATATTACTTTTTGTTACTTATTTATACATTGCTTATTCTATTTCTAATTATTTGCCTGTGTACATATTTTTTTTTTTATAGTAAGTATTTATTTTCAAATATTCATCATCATTCATAAACATAGGTTGTTTTTTATTCTTGTTGTAATATCATTGATCACATTGATTAAGTTTGATGATTCACACTGGTTGGGTATGATCCCCTGGTGTAATCCTGTGTGGGCTGTGTTGGGGTATCGTAACTGGTTGAGCCATCTGCTATTGCTGGACTGTTTAAATACTGTTCTGGCATCTGGAATTTTCTTTGGAAAGACTACCCGTCTAATATCTTGGAAACCAACAGGCATCATAATAGCTCAATAAAAGTATGCGTAGGAAATATTAACCATTGGACCGCTAAATCCCTTCTGATGCGACATCGTACTGTTGTAATGTCTTCCTTCTGGTCTAGCTCTCATCCTGACGTCTGGTATCAATCAATCAAATCTATCGATTTCATTGTAGGTCAAAGTAAAGTTACTACGTCGTCGGTGATAAAAGATAAAAGATATAACCTAGACCGTGAGGTTCTGGCCCTCTTCTTCGCTTTTTATTTCCTTGTGCGAAGATGGCAGGATCGACGTTTGCAGGATCGCCATGTAGTGGTTCTACCTATACTATGAGCAGAGGGGTTTGGTATTTAAGCGTACCACGCTATATTGTTATTGCTATTAACATAACTGTTATACTTATCTTCTATCTTACTTCTACTTACACTAATGATTATGAATATCTTATTCTAGATTCTTATTGGCTGTACACTATTCGATAGGATCTTATTACTATTGAGTGACGTTCAGTGCAATTGAGTGCATGACACACCAAGAATGTGTGACACAAGAGGAATGAACTCGATTGCACTTCACATGCTTCGTCACTTTGTTATTGTTTATATATTGGGCAGGCAGTGGCGTCAGTCAGTGGATACACTACACCCTGGCCCTTAAGAACAATTTTAGGTAGTAAATTAGCTAGTTTTCTTCTTTTTTTTTTTTTGTTTTGATAACACAGGGGAACAATGATTTTATTTTATTTATATTTTTATCAATCCTGGTCTACTGAATACGAAAATATTAACAGATTCGCCGAATTGACTCTAGTTTTTGAGATAAATGCAACTTTCATATAACCAAAATAAAATAAAATAAAAATATTTAATATACTGTGAAAGATTTATTTTCAAATGGCAACAGTGTTATAAATGATGAATGAAATAAAACTGATCATATTAAAATAAAATAAAATAAAAAATTAAGAAAGACGTGTTTTATATGATTTCCTTTTGTATATTCGGTCAGGACAGCCCCTTTGTAAGGTCCAGCAGTAGTCCGCCATCATATGGTGATTCCACCGGCCTTGATATCTTTCCTCCATTATCTTAATGTCCTGGTGGAACCGTTCTCCTTGTTCTTCGCTGTAGTCACCCAGGTTGTGAGGAAATCTGTCTAAATGGCTAAACAAAAAGTGCATTTTTATGCTCATATTAGCCCCCAGTTTTTCAAAATTCCTGAGCATGTTAGCGACTACAATTGAGTATCCTGCTGTTTTGTGATTTCCCAAAAAGTTGTTGACGACAGCTACAAAGCCTGTCCATGCTTTCAATTCAATTTGGGTCATGTGATTTTTGAAACCGTTGTCCTTTATAAGAGTGCGGATCTGTGGCCCATCAAAGATACCTGCTCTCAATTTTTCCATACTGAGGCCTGGAAATGCTTCACAAATATATTTGAAACAATTACCATCCTTATCCAAAGCTTTAACAAACTGTTTCATAATCCCAAGCTTAATATGTAATGGTGGCAGAATGATTTTTTCTCGACCTATCAATGGTTCACGAATGATAGGTATTTTCTTTTCCCGGGCTCATATTTTCTCTCGAGGGCCAATCCTTTCTGCTCCAGTGTTCCTCTTTTGCGCGACTGTCCCATAGACAAAGAAAGCAGGGGTATTTAGTATATCCACCTTGTTGACCTAATAAAAAATTAACCATTTTTAAATCAACGCATGCTGACCACTGATGTTCAGCATACAAAATTTTCTCCAAAATAATTTTAATATTTTGGTATTCTTCCTTTAGTTTCGTTGAATGACCTATCGGGATCGAAGCTAACTTGTTCCCGTTATGCAGTAACACACATTTCAAACTTCTTTTTGAGCTGTCTATGAAGAGTCGCCAATCTTCTGGCCGATAATTTGGAAGACCCATTTTACCCAGAAATATTGCTGCAGTATACGAGGTCATTCTCTTGAGTAAAAAACGGAAGAATTTGTTTTTCTCTGGTCCTATAAGATGTTACTGTTACGTCAGGCTGCAGGCAATCTTTTTCTTTAAGTCTTGATGCAAGAAGCTCAGCTGATTTCTTCGATAAACCTAAGTCTCGAATTAAGTCATTAAGTTCTTCTTGAGAAAAACCCTGAACGGCAGGCTCCATTCTACAGATTCTCTTGGGCTTCTGCTTTCACACTCAGTGTCTAACATTTTCACATCATCAGAGGAAATGTTGCACAAAGCACTAAATATTGGCACTGACAAATTTTCACTTGCAATGTTGGTGGCTTAGCCGATTGAATACATGGATAAATCCAAGAACGTTTTTTGTATCGGTTCATACCTTTCACATTCACGGCACAAAAGTAGCAATCATCATGGTGGTTTGTTGGCTCACTCCATTTCATTGGCACTCCAAATTGAAGCCCTTTGAGTCCCCTTGGCTCCAGTACCGAAGTGACTCCATACAATTTTTACAAACTTTATGTGGCACCCAATTTTTATCCTGTTGTGCAAGTTGTTTTCCAAAATATGTTTGGTATGCTTGTTTCACAAAGTCATTAATATTTCTTTGCTGCTTTTGGTGACAATATTTACCACATATGTAGCAAAAATTGTTTGGATTGTTTACACAAGACTTGCGTGAAGACCTCATTTTTTCGGAAATAATTAAAAACAACTTAACAAATAAATAAACCAACTGGTACTTAAGCTTTATATATACCGATTAACAAGATGCGATAATGGAAATGTTCTCAGACTGCAATAACGGTTTATCGTGAGAACGGGAGTCAATTCAAACAAAATAACTACACACTGAGTATTGCACTACACAAGTGTACATAATTTCACTAAGAAACTAATTGCCGCAAAAAAAAAAAATTATTTTGTTTCCCAGTGTAATTTATGAACTAAAATGTTGTTGTTGCTATCTATTAATTGGCTTATAGGCTTTCAGTAGATTATTATGTACTTCTTTATGCAATCCGTTCTGGTTTATAATTGAATTAACTCCTTTTCTTTCTAATATCTTGAATGGACCGATATATGGTGCTTGATGTTTTTTTCTATTTTCTACTTTGAGTAATACTAAATCGTCTACATCTAAATGTAACTTGTTGTTGTGTTTTTGGTTTTCATTTAATGTTCTTTTTTCTTTTATTTTCATTGTTATTTCTTTCGCTTTAGCGAGTGCATATTGTAACCTGATTCGTAGCTCGTGAGCATAATTGTCATAGTCATAAATTTTTGTTTTTGTTATTTATGGTGTCGGAAGGTAAGCATGGTAATTTGCCATAAACGAGTTCATATGGTGAATACCCGGTATCTACATGTGGTGTCGTATTATAAGCAAATGTGAAGTATGGGACCCATTTATCCCATTCATTCTCATTGTCAAATGACAACAAAAATTCGTTAAGTGCCCTGTGATTTCGTTCAAGTGCGCCTATCGTTTGATGGTGGTATGGAGAAGATAATGTTTGCTTGATCTTTAATAGTGAACATATATTTGTTATCAGTTCGTTAGTGAATTCTGTCCCTCTGTCTGATTTTAGAATTTTAAAATGTCCATATTTTAGAATGAATTCCTCTACCAAAGTTTTAGCTATTGTCGTTGCATCTTTTGATGTCATAGGATATGCAACAACGAATTTCGTTAGCTCGCACTGCATTGTCAAAATGTATCTTTTTTCATTTGATAATCTTAATGGTCCGACAGTGTCAATTGACACCACTTCAAAACTGTTGTTGGGAGTGTCTGTTATTGTTTGTGGGACTTTCGTATGTCCGTATGTCTCATTTGTTTATTTCTTGCGCATGAGTCGCAGTTTATTATGAATTTCTTTACCATTTGGCTCATCTTTCGCCAGATGTATCTTTGTTTTAGTTTTGTTAGAGTTTTTCGTACACCTAAATGTCCTCCGTGTACAGAGTTGTGGAATTCATCGATGAGTTTGTATTTGGTAATATCATCAAGTATTTGTTTGGGAGCGTTATATATTATGATTTTCAGCTTAGGATTCTGGCCATTTATTTTTATATTTGCGTACGCTTCTTTTATTTTTTCTTTTTCAATATGCTTAAATATTTCATCATCGTTCATTATAGCTAGCTCGTTTATATTTTCTTTCTTCATTTTGGATGCTAATTTCTTCAGTGTCGACTCTAGTGTCGCTGAGTTATCATTAGATCCTGTATACATAGTATCTGTTTCTACATCTGATGTATGCTTCCTCAAATTCGAATCTGGATTCGTTGATTTATCGCTACATCGCACGTGCACAAGATTGTTATCAATCGTAATTTTTGAATTCCTAGCATTTTAATCAATCTTCAATTTTTATTTCTTCGTGTTTTTGACGTCATTAATGGATATACTTTCCCAAATCTGAAGTTTATCAGGCTTCTGCTGAGAGTTGCATTTCTCCTTATTATTGTCCGTTTTCGTATTCTTGGACATGCTCCTTGTGATGATTAGTGTTCTTTTTGAGTTTTCATCGATTTCTGTTGGTATCCGATATCTTGTATACGTTTAGTTTTGGCTTTCTGGGGTGCTCACGTATTCCGACCCGCGTTCGTTTCCCTCGTACTGGTCGGTATTTGATGTCCGTACTTGATGTGTCATATTTCTATATGCGCTTCGATTGTTGTTGTTGTTTTGGGGTCGGAAGTCGTTGGAGGTGTTGTTTGTATTGTTGTCATTGTTTCGGTTATTGTTCCAATTATTACTGGGTCGGTGTGGGTTTCGATTGTTGTACCAATTGCTATTATGTGGGCTATTTCGATTTTGGTTCTTGTTATGGCATTGTGGATTTCGTCTGTAATGCATCAACGAGTATCGAATGTATAAGTCGACGACTACATTCCCTGTGAATGTTGTTATGGCTTTCATAGCAATTCCTAGCTCATAATCTGACATGTTGTTTTCTTGTTCTTCTTTTCCCTTAATTAAACTATTTATTTGGGTTGCTATATCCCTAAAATATGTTTTTGCTTCTTCTAGTTCTTCGGTTTCTGTTTCTTCTAGTAGTCTGTCCCAAATCTGCGATATTTCTAATTGTCTTTTTGTATGTATTCACTACTAATACTCTATTTGGACTTTTTTTTTTATTTCTTTAGGATTGCTAACAATAATTTAAATTGGTGCATATTACTTTTTGTTACTTATTTATACATTGCTTATTCTATTTCTAATTATTTGCCTGTGTACATATTTTTTTTTTATAGTAAGTATTTATTTTCAAATATTCATCATCATTCATAAACATAGGTTGTTTTTTATTCTTGTTGTAATATCATTGATCACATTGATTAAGTTTGATGATTCACACTGGTTGGGTATGATCCCCTGGTGTAATCCTGTGTGGGCTGTGTTGGGGTATCGTAACTGGTTGAGCCATCTTTCTTCTTTGGATAGACTACCCGTCTAATATCTTGGAAACCAACAGGCATCATAATAGCTCTATAAAAGTATGCGTAGGAAATATTAACCATTGGACCGCTAAATCCCTTCTGATGCGACATCGTACTGTTGTAATGTCTTCCTTCTGGTCTAGCTCTCATCTTGACGTCTGGTATCAATCAATCAAATCTATCGATTTCATTGTCGGTCAAAGTAAAGTTACTACGTCGTCGGTGATAAAAGATAAAAGATATAACCTAGACCGTGAGGTTCTGGCCCTCTTCTTCGCTTTTTATTTCCTTGTGCGAAGATGGCAGGATCGACGTTTGCAGGATCGCCATGTAGTGGTTCTACCTATACTATGAGCAGAGGGGTTTGGTATTTAAGCGTACCACGCTATATTGATATTGCTATTAACATAACTGTTATACTTATCTTCTATCTTACTTCTACTTACACTAGTGATTATGAATATCTTATTCTAGATTCTTATTGGCTGTACACTATTAGATAGGATCTTATTACTATTGAGTGACGTTCAGTGCAATTGAGTGCATGACACACCAAGAATGTGTGACACAAGAGGAATGAACTCGATTGCACTTCACATGCTTCGTCACTTTGTTATTGTTTATGTTTTGGGCAGGCAGTGGCGTCAGTCAGTGGATACACTACAAACCATCGTACAAAAATTGAGCGCGACCGGCTCAGTTGGTATTGCCACGTTCAAAGAAGAGATCATTTGAACCCTGTTAAAAAGGCAATATCAATGCACGTTCCAAAGACATCGCGATGTAGGAAAGGCAGGCCTACAAACGCCTGGATCAGAAAAATGCGACGACATCGGCATTTCATTGGCCTCAGTAACCCAGTGATCCAAAATCGATATTTTCTGAGGTCAAAAAGGCGAACCCCTGGGAGGGTTATGATCCCTTGTTTTCGGATCATAGCCTCGCTGATAAAAGGAAGAAGAAGAAGATTGACGAATCGGTGGTGAAAAGGAAATTGGAATGCAAACAGCAGACTCAAAAGCGATGCTTTGACAGAAGTTTTAAATCGTTGCCAGTCTTGAATACGGGAGATAGAATAATTTTTTAGAAAAATGGGAAAGAATGGCATTATGGTACAGTCGTCAGGAAAGTTAATGATAGATCTTATATAACCGTTGACGACTTTGATACTCACTTTCGTGGAAACATGCGGTTGATGGTCAAAACCAAGAACACTAATTTCAATGCAAATAAAGTATTTTCGGAGTTCCAAACATCAGATTTAGTTGAAAATACTGTTCCCAATACGCAACCATTAATTGATGTTGATGTCGGTAGAAATAACGACTGTAGCGCAGCCCCTATGGCTAGTTCAAATAATAATTCAGGATCAGAAGCTGACAGATCAATCGACCAGCCACGGGCAGTTACCCAAAATTTGATAGACTCCTCTGTTGATCATGATAGCTTCGGATCTATAAGCAATAGTGAATCAGGTGTTGTACCCACCACTAACTGGAATCGCGCATTATTTCCGTCTGATGCATCTGGCACTATCCAAAATTATCGAACCAGGAGTGGTAGGCCCGTAAGTCCGCCAAAGAGATTTAATGACTACCTTTTAAAAGAAAATAAAAATAATAATAACATAAAAAAAAAAGGAAAGCATGTAATAAATGTGAACGCACCCTTGTTTAGTTTGGTATTGTCAGAGACACATGAAGTAGTTGTAGATTAGGTAGCGAACTGTTGAAAAGTTGTTATTATGGTATTTCCACACTTTTTACAATGATATGATATCGCCCATTTACTTGAAGACTAACTCAAAAAACGCTATATTTGAGTTAATGATGCAGAATTATTTGTTTGATCATGCTTTATATTGTGTTAAAGTTTCATATTAATATCTTGTATACTCTCCACGTTAGAATGAAAGAAGATGTCTTCTTTTTTCTGCAAAGTGGTAGGCAATTTTTTTTTTTTCCGAGGGTAGGTGGAAATCTTCAACAAGACACTGTGAAGATCGACAGCGCGTGCTCATAGTAGTGTGGGATTCTTACCCACTAAAAAACCTCCCTTCAAAACAGACTTGTTTTTTTATTTTTACTAGAACTAAGTATTCGACTTATCAAGCAGTTTTCATTTCACGAAATAAGGACGCTTTGCAGGTACCTTCCCATTAGAAGTTCCTGCTAGCTCCGCAGTTTAGACGCGGCTACTTAACGCACTAAGTCTAAAGATTTGGATCTTTGTAGACGGCGCAGTAAATTTCTTTCTTCCAAAACTTGGAGGACTGTAATATTTACGTGACGTTACGTCGACTTTTATGCTTTCTCGTGTAGTTTTTGATTTCGTCTTCGATTGTTTTAATGCCAAGATCTCTGCGGATGTCGCTGTTTCTCATATACCATGGCGCATTAATAATACCTCTTAGTACTTTGTTTTCAAAAGTTTGTAAAATTTTAATATTACTTATTTTGGTACAAAGTTGTATACCATATGTCCAAACAGGCTTCAGCACTTGCTTATATAAAAGCAGTTTGTTCTCTATATTAAGCTTGGAATATTTTCCAAGTAACCAATACATTTCTCTATATTCATTATCTAGTTCTTTGCGTTTTTTCTTTACGTGCGTTTTCCATTTCAGCTTTGTATCAAGTGTCATTCCAATATACTTATCCTCGTTTGCAAACGGGATTTGAACAGAGTTTGAAAAGATCGGCAAATTATTTATTTTTTTATAAGTAAAATTTACATGGACAGACATGGTCTCGTTGAGTGCAATTCGCCAAACCTTTGTCAATTCATTTACTCTATCCAAAGCTTCTTGCAGTTTTACTGTAGTATCTTCGAAAGTTTTACCTACTGCCAAGATAGCAGTGTCGTCGGCAAATGTAGCTAACTCAGTACGAGTGTATAATAGATATAAAACTGGACCAAGTACGCTTCCTTGCAGCACCCCAGCCATTATTTACTTAAAATCGGAATATTCGTTTCCACATTTTACGCGGAATAGTCTTTTCGTAAGGTAGTTCTTCAAAATATTGTATAGTTGCTCTGGCAGAACTTGTCGTAATTTAAACTTTAAGCCTTCGTGCCAGACCTTGTCAAAGGCTTGAGAGACGTCGAGAAATACGCTTGAACAAATCTTTTTTTCTTCAAGTGATTTTTCGATTACATGTGTTATTCTATGCACTTGTTCAACCGTAGAATGCTTACCTGAATCCGAATTGATGATCCGGAATGAGATTCATTTCCTCTATAACCGGCTGTATTCGCCTATTCAATATTCTCTCGACCACTTTGGATATAATTGTAAGAAGCGAAATCGGTCTATAAGACGTTTTTTTTTCATTCGGCGGTTTTTCGGGCCTAAGGAAAATTATGACTTCGGGGACTTTCCATTGACTGGGAACATATTCTAGTCTAAGCGCGGCGTTTATAATGAACAGAAGCTTAATTAGAGCTTTTCTTGGTAGTGCTTTAAGAACCTCTCCCGTAATTAGGTCGTATCCAGGAGCCTTCTTAGGTTAAAGTTTCTTTATTTCTTCCTTAAGTTTGGTTATTGTTGTATTTCTTATTACCCTATTGTCTATATACGACGTGTTTGTATTTTGAATAAGAGCTCGCCCATCAAACGGTTTAAAAGTTTCTTCCAGGTGGGCAGCAAGAACTTACGCTTTCTCTCTATCATGCGTGGCCCATTCGGCTTGAATTTGAGGTTTTTTTATACCTTTTATAGCCTTCCAAGACGAGTAATTAGAATCTTTTTCTGCCGTTAAACTTTCTAGGTAAGTTTGTATTTCATTATTCTTTATTATTGGTCTTTAATAGATCTTTTTAGAGAGTTGGGCAAACGGTTAAGATGTGCTTTATGTTGTGGAGCCCGAGTTTGTTGCCATTTTTTGCGTATTTTTCTCTTCTCCTTAATCATCTCTTTTATTTCCTGTGGATAAGTTTGAATGTAACTGGCCGGCATTCTCTTTGGTTTGAGAGTATTCTTCCACGCGGCATTCTGTAGGATTTCGACGAAGCGGTCAACTTCAACTTCAAGTTCATAGGGCGTTTTAAGTGATACGCTCAGCTCAATATTTACTTCAATATATTTTTTGAAGCCATCCTAATTAGTTTTCGCCCCGGTTAATCTGGGCGGTCCTACTTTTATAATCAGAGCTTCGCTTATCGTCATAATGATTGGAGAATGATCAGAGGAGAGATCTTTAACCTGTATACAGTTGCCAGATATTCCTTTAGCAACGCAGAAATCGATCAGATCTGGTAATTTATTTCTATCAGTCGGCCAATATGTCGGTCTACCCGTCGAGTGAAAATCATAACTGTATTGCATACCCGCATTATAAAGCTTTCTACCTTTCTGATTGCCGTACCTTGAACACCAGGTGGGGTGTTTCGCGTTGAAGTTGCCACCGATAATAAAATTTGGTTTAAGAAAGTTGAAGATGTTTGTGAAATCACTTTTTTCAAGCTCACATCGCAGTGGACAATATATAGACGAAATGTTGAAGGGAAAATGTCTATTTCTAACGCGTACCGTGCTTACTTACATTGCTTCTAATTCAATCGTTATTTCTGCTGAGTGTTCGATAAATTCTTTTATAAACAAAGGTGATCCGCCTCTGGCTCTTTCCGATGGGTGGAAGGCGTGATACACTCTATATCCCCTTATCTTAACATTCGATTGTTTTGTCAGATGAGTTTCACAGACCAAACATATATCAATATCTTTTTCTCGTATAAATATTTCTAACTCGTCGAGTCTTCGTATGAGCCCGTTGGCGTTCCATGTAAGAATTTTAAGCGTTTCTTTCATATTCTGGTTGAAGTGCGCATATCACGAGTGTTGTTTTCTAGTGCAACTAGTCTCTCGAAAATAAGTTTGTTCGTTTTGCATTGCTCTTCAATTTTCCCAAGAATTAGAGAGAAAACATGGGATACATGATCTTGTGAGCTACCTCTATCACCGTTTTCCAATGTCGCAGTTTGAGCAGGGGTCTTTGCGTTAAAGTTTGGATGGTTTCTTGCTTTGATCTTTCGTGAGTTGTCAGTCATATATTTGCCATTAGCTGTCATCGCCGCTTGAGCATAAGACTGCACGCCAATATTCGAAGATTTTGCTTCTGTCACCTTTTCTCTACTTCGTTTGGGTTTTTCTTCATTACCCGATCTTAAGCCAATATTGACGGATTTCCTTTCTTT
This sequence comes from Brachypalpus laphriformis, assembly GCA_945910035.1. Classification (NCBI taxonomy): domain Eukaryota; kingdom Metazoa; phylum Arthropoda; class Insecta; order Diptera; family Syrphidae; genus Brachypalpus; species Brachypalpus laphriformis. The sequence goes on from OX246754.1 coordinate 141,600,376, forward strand.
CGCTGGTTTTTTCGTAGGTATTTTGGGTCTGTTCTCAATTGGTTGCAAAGGCAGCAAAGATGGGTCTAGCGGTCAATGAAAGCAAAACAAAATATATGCTGTCTACAAAAAAGGACACCCAACATCGGCGACTTGGACAGAACGCCACAATAGACAGATATAATTTTGAGGTAGTAAAGGATTTTGTCTACCTAGGCTGTATGGTCAGCTCCGCAAATGACATCAGTAGGGAGATCACACGGAGAATTACTCTTGCCAATCGTTGTTTCTACTATCGTTGACCTACTACTGTAACTCTTTATAAGACATTAATCATCCCAGTCCTGCTGTATGGCGCAGAGGCATGGGCTTTGACAAAACCGGATGAGGATGCCCTTGGTTATTTCGAGAGAAAAGTTCTTCGAGCGATCTTTGGTCCCGTATGCATAGACGGTGAGTGGAGGAGAAGATACAATGCCGATCTATACGGCCTGTACAAGGACATCGACTTAGCTAGAAGAGTTCACATACAGCGACTAAGATGGCTGGGTCATTTAGAACGGATGGAGCCCAACCTTCCCGCTAAGAAAGTCTTCGAATCCACCCCGGACGGACGGCGCAGTAGAGGACGACCTCGCGGTAGGTGGCGCAAACAAGTGTAGGGGGACCTCAACCAACTTGGCGTACGCAACTGGAGGCAGCTGGCTCGTAACCGTGCTGGCTGGAGAGGTTTGTTGGTTGAGGCCCAGGTCCACCCCGGACTGTAGCGACATCTAAGTAAGTAAGTAAGTCTTAATTGGTTTCGGTTTGGGCCGCATGGAATTTTTAAGCGTATCGCGCCTTTTTTGGAGCTATTTCGCCACTTCGCAACCTCCATAGTTCGCAGGATGTTTTCCTTTACAGTTTATACAAGTGGCTGCGGTTTGCTTGTCTATCGCTCTTCCGAGCGATGTTTGCCTGCGCATTTGACGCATCGCGGCTCTTTCTGGTAGTAATTCTGCGTATGATTGAAGCCTTGACAGCGCTTATACTGCGGGATCGATCTGGAGCTCTTACGCATAGGTTCGATTTTGACCACGATATTTAGAATAGTCTTGATACCATATATAATATTTTTATTTTCGTCTTTATCAAAACTAAGCATAAATAGTGGAAGTCCACGCTTTACCAATTTTTCTTGATCTCCCTCCGACTGTTGCTTCTCCTTCTTGATGATATTGACGGCATCAAGAATTTTGAAGCCCTTGTCTTGAAGGTCGTCCATAACATCTTCTTTAGTGCACGAGGGGTGGAGTCCCCTTGCTACAACACGCAGTGGTCTTTCTAACTTATTCTCATAAGTATACCACTGAATCTTTTCGGTATGCAATTTTTGGGATACTGATCGGTAACCGTGGGCATCATCGACATTGATTTTCCACGTATTGTTTCGGAGAGATGTCACCTTAAACTTCGATGCCAGAGTTCCTTTAAGGAGGCAATGCAACTCATTGTAGTCCGTAATTCCAACGACGTTTATCGGTGGCGGAGGACGCAATTTTTTTTGTTCTTGCATTTCTTACAATTAATTAATATAATAGAGTTCTCATTGTACTCATTTGGTTTTTTCGGTTCTGATTTAATTTTTTGATCTTCTTCTTCCTTTTATCAGTGAGGTTATGATCCGAAAATAAGGGATCATAACCCTCCCACTTCACCGCATTTCTACTGATCCGCCTGTGGGGTTCGCCTAGATAATTTTTTGATATTCTTAGATACAAATTTTTCAATGTGATCCGTTATAGCTGATGTTGAGCTTTTCGGCTGGAAGGGGCTCGAATTTGAACGTGTCAAAATGAAACGCAAAATTTTGCGTTTAAGGGTTACGTTTATTTCTACAAAATAATAAAATAAATGTTGTACTGAATTGCATACTTAGGTAGATACTTACCGCAGTTTACTTTCTTTTTCTGCTAACGTCAAATGCCGAATGAAAGGAATAAAAAATTTTGCGAATAGCCACCAAAGAAAGATGCGACAAAGAATGTCAAAACAAAGCATGAGAGTAAACTGCGTTTGCATTGTTTGCTCGGCGACCATGTGAGTAAGGTTCCGTTTACGTTGTTCCTTTTGCAACACCCCTACCACCGTAGGTCCACCCCGATTCACCAGTCGCTACGTCCTGGATAGACAGCTTCGAGGCAGGGCGTTTTATCAATCCTTTAGATGTGCGAACGTTGACTCTTCGCACCTCTTTATCAAGTCCTGGGTATACTTCCTTCACTCAGCCACAACACCACTGCCTTCTTGGGACCTTTCCGTTACGAATAGACATCAAATTCCCTTTCGCTTTCGACCTTGACCTTTGACACCATTTCATGCGACAAGTTAAAGTAAGCCGGTATTCGGCTAGCCATTCCATAGGCGAGGGATCGCGGGCAACACGCCACTGCTTTCTTAGGGTACACAATTTCACTTGCGCTTGGCGTCTGCGCTAGGTTCGCTGAACTCAATAAGAAGTGGTTCGGTGTAAGCGGTTCTTCTTAATCAGGCGTGATCGGCAATTGTTTGAGCGGGCGAAAATTTATAATGTTTCCCGCCTCTATTATGAAGCAATGTAGCGTATGTTCACGTAGAGTTACTTCTTTGAGTGCATGACGTGATATTCGCTTCACGCACTGCATCATACTTTCCCACACACCTCATTGAGATGGTTGGCTGAGCAGTTGAAGACCCATTCGCACTACAAACGTTCACAGTCGAACACTTCGGAAAAACGCTAACACCAGCAAAATTTGTTGGGGGTGTATAAAATTACGAATCGCTACGATGCATGCGTCCGTCAGCAAGTCGTAGGCTACTTCCAGATGTATAGCACGCACTACTAAGCGCAATGGCTCTTATGAAAGTAGAGAGGGATTTTCTATCCATCTGCATAAGTCTATTGGTTCTTGTTCTGTCGAATTTAGGCCACATCTTTCTCGTGGTGATACAAATATCTAGAGAGGACCACCTGTTGCTTGCCTCCGTTCGAGCTTTGTTCTCTACTTCGAGTTGTAGTGCGCAAGACCATCTACCCATCTCTACCCATTTCGTCGGCTTTCTCATTCCCTGATATGCCTTCATGTCCAAGAACCCAGCAGAGCTTTATTTTGTGCTGTGTCCCAAGAACCTTGAGCTACAACATTTCACAAGTTCGTAGTTCGGAAGCCGAGCTGACAAGGAGATACCAAGCGGTTCAGAGAATATGCCTGCGCCTACACCTATTTCTATTTTGCATCCACCGGTGTACAAAGCTATGGATTACTCGTTTTTCCATTCTTCCCTGCTCGGTGCTTAGAAATGGTCTCGTGAAGTCTAGGTATGGCGTTGCGTAGTCTGTAGTAGATACATTGCCTATAATATATCTCTGTTGGATCGTAGTATGACCCAATGCATTTGTTCTCCTGCTATCTGCTTGGCTTTATCGGAAAGAGGAAATAAAGAATGAAGTGCGTTTCTCAGGAAGGATCTGCTATTATGAAAGTCAAAAGCGGTGAGGAATAAGACAGAAGAGGGTTGACGATCCGAGGTTACGTGGGTTGGTGTTAAAAGAGATCATATGCAGCAGTGTGGGGAAATCAATGTTACCAGCTGATAACTGATAAATCAACAAGATGTCAGCAGCTTTGTGACGCTTATCGAGAGACTGTAAATTGAATAATTTCAAACGGTCCGCGTATTGGGGTAAATTGTAGCTATCAGCCTAAGCAAGAACACATAAGGTAAAGCGGTTGAATCTACGCTGGACAGCTTCGATTCGCAAAATATGGATTTCGTACTACGGTGACCATACCTGGTAAGTATACTCAAGGAGGGGTCTGACGAATGTGATGTATAAGGATTTTGAAACGCAATGGTTTGAGAATTCCTTAGACTATGATTTAAGTGCGTGGGCGCCGCGTGAGGTACCATGTTCGAATCCCAGAAAACACCAAAAAAGTCTTTCACGGTCTCAACTCTCGCGAACGTCTGACAAACATTCGAGAGTATTGTTGTCACGAGAAAGCTTCTCAAAACAAATTGCGCTTCTGATACGGCACTAAACTGTAGATTCCTTCCATTCGTGTGAAAAATATAACACACACAATACGAGTGGTTCCGAGAAACCAGGCCCAGGCACTTAAAGAGCTGTTGCGCAAAAAACAAAAAAAAAAGTTAAAGAAACCGAGCGCAGAGTTACAAATTATTTACGGTGACTTTAGACACGGGAGCATCGCACTCAGTTATAAGGAGTGACTTGGTGGAAAAGATGGAGCCGCTGTGGGGTGTGCGGTTGCAGACGGCTACAGGAGAGGAGGCACCGATTGTTGGAAAAGTTACCGAGAATATAACGATTGGAACCACGACAGTTGAGCACCAGTTTATAGTGGCGGAGATAGTGGACGAGCTAATCCTGGGTATTGATTTCATGGTAACGAATGGTATCACATTGGATTTGAAACGGCGAATACTAAGGTACAGAAATTCGGAAGTACCATTAAATATCGGCGAAGGAAACCTGCCGAGAGTTCTGAAAGTCTTGATAGAGGAAAATATAAAAATCTTGCCGAACTCAGAAGCCGTGGTATGGGCAAAGATCGATGGAGATTGTGAAATAAACACGTTATGGGTAGTAGAAGGCGGAAACAAAACACCAACAAGTGGTTTGATCGTTGGAAAGACCCTCGTGGAAGCCAAAGGTAACAAAATGATGCCGGTAAGAATTCTTAATTTGGCAAGACAATCGAAGACAATCAAGAAGGGGGAAGCTATAGGACAATGCCAAGAAGTGTCAGCCATATTGAACTGCGGATCTCATCCAATGCAAATTGAAAATCCGACAAAGGATAACAGCATGGAAAAGCTCATATCCGAATGTAAGAAGGGATTAACGACGTTTCAAGCGCGGGAAGTATAAGATTTGTTACATGAGAATGTTATCAATATGAGAACGGAAGTTGAGTTCACTATCACAGGTAATACCCAAATCGCGCAGTGAAGAGACAGAGGGAGTAGGCTCACCACAAATGAAGTAGGCTCTAGGGGATGACCGGACACACTAACGAGAATACGTAATAGGTTGGCAATCGTTGACGTTGGGCTCTAAAAAATTGGTATGGCTGTTTAGAAATAATTAACAATCCACTTGTCGTGTGCTCAGTATTAGTCTACGATGATGAAAAAAGTCGTACACGAAGTAGAAATAGAAAAAGAAGACTGTGCAATTTTTACTCTTCGAATTTACCATATACGTTATAATAAACCAAATGAACAGATTGACGGTCGAGCAGTAAGAGAGCGAAACAGCTTTGCATTTCATCAAAAGAACTCATTATAAAAATTTAAGTAAACAAGTTACATGTTACATTATAAAGACAATTGCTCTCACATGAACATTATAGGGTAAATAACAAAAGTTTAGTTTTTTATTACTCTTAGCATCAAACATTCTCCCCCGTGGGAGACTCCTGTCTTTCAGAAAATGATTGACGAATCACTTTAACAATCGCTCGATTACAATACTTGTACTGGGTTTGCACCGTTACTACACGGTTGTAATTGTCGCTCCCTAGATGAACTTCCTTTATGCGCCCCAATAACCATTTCGTTGGTGGGACGTTTGATCTTGAGTAGGACTACATCACCCTTCTGAAGATCAGGTTGAAGGTTCCGCCATTTGGGTCGTTGCTGAAGAGAAATTAAATATTCACGATGCCAACGCTATATATATTATGGGATGTATCAGGTTTCCGAACAGCAGTGTAAATTTCCCCAATCATAAAATGAGCTGGAGAAAGAGCAATCGGATCCGCATCAGACGTTGCCCACATAGGTCTACAATTTAGTAGGGCCTCCAACTTAGTCAGCAATGCGTACATCTCCTCATATGTCAGCCTATGATCACCGATGACTCCCTTGAGGTGGGACGTCACCGACTTAACCCAGGCTTCCCAGAGACCTCCTAAGTGGGGGTTCGATTCGAAGACTCTGCGGGCCGGAGTGTTGGTGTCCATTCGCTCTATATGTCCTAGCCATCTCAGACGTCCAATACGCAGTTTTTTGACTAGGTCGATGTCGCTGTACAGCTCGTATAGTTCGTGATTGAATCTTTTCCTCCAAAACCCGTCAATGCAAACGGGACCGAATATCTTACGAAGAATTTTTCTCTAGAAGCGACTAAGGATATTTTCATCCTCTTTTAATAAAGTCCATGTTTCAGCGCCGCATAGCAGGACTGGGATGATCAAGGTCTTATATAGAGTCTCCTTAGTTGTTCGAGATAGGGATTTACTGTTAAATTGCCTCATAAGCCCAAAAAAACAGCGATTGGCCAGAGTTATTATTCGCTTGATTTTTGCACTGATCTTGTTTTTCGAGTTTATAGCAGAGCCAAGGTAGACAAAGTCACTTACTACCTCGAAGTTATAGCTGCCCACGGTGACGTTTTGTCCAATTCGTCGGTGTTGGTTGTCCCTTCTTGTTGACATCATATACTTGGTTTTGCCCTCGTTTATCGCTAAACCATTTTGGCCGCTTCCGCCTCAATGCTTGCAAACGCACCGGTGACAGCCCGCTGAGTTCTTCCGATAATGTCAATATCATTGGCGTATGCAAGCAGTTGTACAGACTTGTGATAGATTGTGCCTCCATTGTTGGCTTGTGAGTTCCGCACAATCCGTTCAAGTACAATAGTGAAGAAGTCACATGACAGCGCGTCACCTTGTCTAAAGCCTTTTTTGACATCAAAGGTCTCGGTGAGGTCATTACCGACCTTGATGGAGCAGCGAGCGTTCTCCATCGTCAGCCTGCACAGACGGACAAGTTTGGCAGGGATGTCAAAACTAGACATGGCTCTATAAAGCTCTTCTCTATAGATGCTGTCATAGGCGGCCTTGAAATCGATAAAGAGGTGGTGAGTGTCGATTTGGAATTCTTGGGTTTTCTCCAGGATCTGCCGAAGTGTGAAGATTTGATCGATGGTGGACTTTCCTGGCCTGAAACCGCACTGATAGGGTCCAATCAGGCTGTTGATAAAAGGTTTCAGGCGTTCACACAATATCGCAGAAAAGATCTTGTATGCGATGTTGAGGAGACTGATACCTCTATAATTGGCGCAGTTGAGGGGGTCTCCTTTCTTGTGGATCGGGCAAACGATGCTGAGATTCCATTCATCGGGCATACACTCGTCTGACCAAATCTTAGAGATGAGTTGGTGTATGCACTCTCATCAAGAGCTGCCTTGAAAAGTTCGGCCGGTAAGCCGTCAAGTCCAGCAGCCTTGTTGGATTTGCGATTGTTATATTAATATTATTAGCTGCATTCACACTTCTAGACGAAACTACTGCAGCGTACCCATCAAACGAAGCATCGCAAAACCCGTGAAGTTCCCAGTTGCCCTTGCTTATCCACATCACTCTAGGTATTTCGACTGCTTCTATAAGAGAAAGCTCCTCACGAATATCCTTCCAATGCTTAGACAATTCCGAAAAAATTTCCTCATCCCATTTGTAGTTCATACGCCAAAGCTCCTGAAATAAAATTTTTATCCCTATAACCACTGGTGCCAAGAAAGCTAGGAGTACGAAAATCGTGGATTACTCGGGGTGTATTCTGCGTTTTGTATAGGAAATTCCACCACTCAGTTTGAACTTGTAAGAAAAGGAATCCTTTGTATGGGGACCACCGGAGACCTAATAATTTTACCGATGAATATTCTCCAAATTCTCTTGGAGATATTTCGCCATCAATAAGTCGTCCATTTGCACAAGTTAAAACCTCCAGGCTTGAGCAAATAAACTAATTCCATCCGTAGAGATGTAACCTCTTCGATTGAATCCGCACCTTTCATCACGTCATCCGTATAAAAATCATTAAGGAATTCCTTAGCTGCTCGAGGATTTGTATTTGAAGAACCAAGTGCTAACTGCTTTAAGGTCCGTACCGCCAAGAAGAGTGCACTCGCACTGCCATAGGTGACTGTAAGCAAGCGATAATGCTTGAGAAGAAGATTAGGAGAATTTCTCCATACAATTCTCTGGTAGTCTATGTGTTTACTTAACAGCCACATCTGACGAAACATTTTCTTGATATTTCCGGAAATAGTATAAAGGTGGCGACGGAAGCGAATGCGTACTGAGAATAGATCTCGTTGAGTAGTGGACCCTACCAGCAAGGTTTCATTCAAAGACTTTGACACATTTGTACTAGAGGAACCATCGAAAACAACCTTATTTAAGTTGAACTGCTTTCACCAGTTCAATTAGTTTATAATATATGGTAAATTCGAAGAATAAAAAGCCTTCGAAAGCCAGTTTGGAATTTATACTTAAAAGGACATTTCCGAAGATTTGTATGATTTTCAGATCATAGCTAGTGAAAATTTAATTACCTATGCATATTTTGTAAACTCCTACGGTGTCTGGTTCGGCTTTAGAGTTATATTCGAGCTATTATTTCAATTAATTGTCGGTGTTTAAAGGCGCAACCGTGAACAAAAATTAATAATGAATGCATTAAAGGCGAAACGGGATCACGTTAAAGGATGCTTAACGCGCGCGGCGCTTTTAGTGGGGAAAATTGAAAAACCTTACTCTGAATGTGCTCGAAATACGTTAAGCTAAGCTTGAAGAAGGTTGGTCTTTTTTCGTTTTACTTCCTCGGGATGTTAAAGCCCTGGAGGATGCATCTGAATCTGAGTTTTCAGAGTATGAGGCTAGGTACTTTTTGGCTCAATCATCTATTTTGCGTGCAATTCGTAAAAGGAGAACTGAAGTTATATCTTTTAAACAGTCCGTCGTTGATAAATTAGCAACCCAGCAGACCAGCTTTCTTTAAAAACTTAGTGCCACCCAAAGTAAAATAGTTCCGTTAATCTGCCCAAAATTAGAATACCACCTTTCTCCGGGATTGGGATTGCTTTAGAGATCTTTACCTGGATTCAATTGATAGCAAGAATTTATCGTTGACCAAAAAGTTTCGCTACTTAAAGCACTTCTTAAGTGGAGGGGCATCGAACTTGATTAGGCATATTGCGGTATTAGAGAGCAATTATATGGAGGCATAGGATCGGCTGGAGAAACGTTACGATCGCGAGAATTTTATTGTACAATCGTACATCCAAAGCTTTTTGACTCTACTTACAACGTGTACAACAAATGTACATTTATTAAGAAAAATTACTTATGGGGCTGATGAAACCATGCGTGGATTAAGCGCGGTAAGATCTAATAGCAGAGACCCCTAGCTTATCTATCTTCTTCTGTAGAAATTCGATATAGAATCAAAGCAAGCTTGGGCAGAAGAAATAGGAGCCAGAGAAAACTGCAACAGACTGAATCTTGTCAGTCTTTTTGTCGATCTACTCAACCACGTGCCAGAACTCAAAACCCTATTCGTTCGCATTACGTAGAATCTATCTATCTGTACGCATACCGGTACTAGAAGTTGGGTCAACATCAGCAGGCATTACCCACGAAGTTGTAACTTTAGAGTTATTTTCATCTCACATTCGGGAAGTTATTGAGGTTGATTGCTACATCCTTTCAAAATTGACATCGTTTCTACCCACGTCTACCAGCAATTCCTTTGATTACAACTATTTTTCATCGTTGGCATTAGCCGATCCAACATTTTGGATACTTGGGCCTAGCGATATACTTATAGGTGCCGAAAGAGTTTTCAGTATGGTAACTGGATCTGCTATTCAGGGGAAGCTAGGAATGCCACATTTGATACCTACTGTTTTTCGATTGATTGCATCTGGTAATATGGAAAGTTTTATCGCACCGTCGATGGAGACCGTTAAATCATTTTACACTCAGGTAGATACTGCTCAAAACTTTGACCTTGCCCATTTTTGGTGGTTGGAAGATGTTCATTAGGAAGAAAACCCATCTTGATGAGCAGAAAGCTGAAACTTTATTTACGAAAACACACTCACGGCATGAGGATGGTAAGTATATTGTGGAACTGCCCTTTAAATGCGAAGAAGGACCTGATTTTGGTTATAGCCTCAATGTCGCGCAGCAGCAATTTTTTTATATGGAACGAAAGTTCGAGAGTAATAGCTGTAGCATAAACAACTGAGCTTCATGAACCACTACACCAAAATCTTTCTATCTCTCTCTCTATCCATCCTTTCCAACGCCCGCACTGTGTGTAAACATGTTAAAGGTATTCATAACCCTTTGAGTGCGCGCAAATTATAAAAAAAAATCGGAATTTAAAGGACAGTTATGCTAGTTTAATGAGCGGATATATATCCTTAGGAGATATAGAGGAAATACCTTATCATAAGGTAAAGTTGCCGTCTCCAAACTGTTACTAGTTACCACATCATGCCCTATTTGAGGGTTAAGGCAGTACCACTAAAATTAGGGTCGTTTTCGATGGTTCCTCTAGTACAAATGTGTCAAAGTCTTTGAATGAAACATTGCTAGTAGGGCCCTTTATTGCACGAGATCTATTCTCAATATGCATTCGCTTCCGTCGCCACCTTTATATCATATCCGGCTCGAAGGACCAAAATGTTTAGAAATAATTTAGAATGCACTTGCCAAGTGCTCAGTATTAGTCTATGATGATGAAAAAAGTCGTGCACGAAATAGAAGTAGACAAAGAAGACTATACAAATTTTATTTCTCGAATTTATCATATATAATTTAATCAGTTATTTTTTTATTAAATAAATGGATGGTTAAAGATTAGAATTTCTGTTCTTTTCTTTTTTCTCAACGTGGTTAAAGGCCTCCTGCTCACTTGGCTGTTGATATTCAAGTGAACAGAAATGGATCGACCCCAAGTTAGTTGCTAAATAATGTAATCACACCTAGATGGCGGTCACACGAATGAGCGCGTTCAACTAAAACAGATAATAAAATGTTTACAACTCGGCCGATCTGACAATTGGTCGACCACGAACAAGATATTCGGAAAATCAAATTTTCACAATGGTACACAACTTTAAGTGTAAATTACATACTAAATAAAATAAATAAATATTTGGCGCAACAGCTCTTTAAGTGCCAGGGCCTAGCTTCTCGCAACCACTCATGTTGTGTGTGTTATATTTCTCACACGAATGGAAGGGACCTACAGTTTAATGCTGTATCCGAACGTTGATTTGAGAAGCTTTTTTGTGACAACAATACTCTCGGATGTTTGTCAGACGCTCGCGAGAGGTGAGACCGTGAAAAAACTTGTTGGTGTTTTCTGGGATTCGAAATTGGAATCTCATTACATACTACTTAAGGTCTATGTCTGGAGTGTTGCCCCGGTTATCGATATCTAAAGCCTTGTTGTCGGGTTTCGAAAGCCACTTTCGCATTCTATTGGCTTTAATGACCCCATAGTAAGGTAGCTGAATCAGCTGGCAATTTTCAACGTCTCGCAGTACAAATCTATCATTTACCAAAACTTTATGTACAACATAAGGTCCACGGAATTTTGGCAAAAACTTTTTATTTGTTCCCGTCGTAGTATCGACATTCAACATGACAACAAAGTCGCCAACCAGATAATTTTTTAATTTCTTGCTGTGCCTAAGAAAATAACTCAAATTATATTCCTGATAACTATCAATCAGATCACGTGGGGTATCCGAACCCAATTTATCGTCTAAATGAATACCATGATGTGTAGCGGCATACCCTAGGTACTCTATGTCTGTATAGCAAAACTTACACTTCGCAAGGTTTAATTTAAGATTTCGTTGTGTAATTCGTCTCAGCAGAGTTCGTAATAATATTAAATGTTTGTCAAAATCGGCAGTAGCAATCAATATATCGTCCATATAGGCAACTATTTTACCTGAATCAATCAGGTCGCGAAAAGTAACATTAATGAACCGCTGAAATACAGCCGGCCCATTCTTCAGCCCAAACAGTATTCTAAGGTATTCCCACATTCCATTGGGAGTTACAAACGCGGTGAGTGGTATAGATTCCTCAGAGACCTTAACTCGGTGAAACCCGCTCTTCAAATCTAAGAGTGAGAAGTATTTCTTTCCCTCTAGGTATTCTATACAATCCTCAATAAGCGGCAGGGGTTGGTTGTCTCGAATAGCCTTTATTTTAAGATCTCGATAGTCGACACACATTCGAGTCTCCCCGTTCTTCTTTTTTACTAATACGATAGCGGAAGCATAAGGTGACCTACTTGGTCTAATTATTTCATCTTTCTCTAACTGACTAACTATTGACCGTACCTTTGTACGCTCAAAGTGAGAGAGCCGTCGGGGGGCACAATGGAACGGAATATCGTCGCTCAAATCAATTTTCATTTCGTAATCTAAAGGCTCTATTTTAACGTCTTTCGGAGAAACATAAGAATCTATAATTAAGTAATTTAGTTCGGCACAGCAAGGTTTATCTAACTTAAAATCAATATTCAACTCAAATTCACTAGCGGCAATTTCAATATTAAATATATTCGGCACTGAACAAGATTTCTCGTTAATCCAAGTTGACCCAACTCCCAAGACCGGTCTTGTCGTATCATATTCATTAATAGCGGCAGATACGTAATCATTTTTTAAAAACTGTATTTATCCAGAACCGTATAAGATTCATTCTGGCATGGCACAGAAATTACTAGTCTGATTTAAGGTAATCAGTTTTTCTTTACAATATTTAAGTTCTGCTTTAGTCAAGTGAATGTTTAAAGCATGTAAAAATGTTCGTCCCAAAATTAACGGCATGAACATGGCTTCGTCAGGCAAAACCACAATTTGAATCAGCCATTTTTCATTATCAAACTTTACTCGGCATAAAATTTTGCCTAGAACTTTTAACTTTTTTCCACCTATCCCGTAATACGGCAATCTGGCTGTAAGCAAGATTTTCAGCAAACTATTAGGCACGCACGACAACTTTATTAGACTAATTGGACTCCCGTATCGAAAAGAGAAAGAAATTCGATGAATTATGCGCCCTTTAACAAATCAATCCTAAAAAACACCTACACAATTTACAGCACCAATTAAGGCTTTATCGTCTTCATCGGAATCGTGTGGGGCGTCTACGAAAACGGCAGCTACTTGTTTCTCGGCATTTACTGCAGCTACTCGATGCGGCAACTTCTTCGGATTTGGGCACGACCGGTGGTCATGTCCCATTTTCCAACATCGGAAACAGGATTCATTCGGGCGCAGCGGATGTGTGCAGTTCGGCTTAATATGTCCCATTTGTAAACAACTAAACCATAACGGGACTATTTTCTCAGCATTTATCTCCATTGTAGCGGCATGTTTCGTCGTAACGGCAGATTTCCCTGAGACGGCATTTGGATCACGTCCTACGGCATCTTTGCAGAGGTACAGTTGTAACATCGAAAAGCTACAATCGCAAGAGACCGCCAGACTCTTCGCTGAACGCGTATCCCGAAATCTCTCAGTCACTTCTATGCCGCCAGCATCAAGTGCCGAAGACCAGTGGCAACGCTGCCAACATGCCATCAGAAACGCCGCGACTGATGTGCTGGGTCTCGCTCGCCCACCACCGCGAAACCCCTGGTTTGACGAAGAATGCCGGCGAGTACATACAGCAAAACAAGAGGCATACAAAGCGGCGCTGCAAAGGAAAACGAGAGCTGCTCGTGAGCTCTACGAGCAAAAGAGACGGGAAGAACATCGGCTTCTCCAAAAGAAGAAGAAAGAGCATGAGAAGCGCGCATTTGAGAATATCGAGAGTTTATACTCCAGGAACAATGTACGGAAGTTTTACCAAAAGGTAAAAAGAACGTGTCAGAGAAGTAATACCCGTACAGAAACCTGTAGAGATGAAAATGGAAACCTCGTAGTAGAATCACAGTCGGTGCTGAGAATATGAAAAAACTACTTCTGCAGACTGTATAACGGCGACGAAGGCCAACATCCCGCTGTCAGGCAGAATGAACCATTCACCATAGACGATGATAGTCAAAATTTCCGTCCACTTGACCAAAACGAAGTGAGGATAGCAATATCCAAGCTAAAATCGAACAAGGCTGCTGGACCTGACGGCTTACCGGCCGAACTTTTCAAGGCAGCTGGGGATGAATTGCTAGAGTGCATACACCAACTCATCTCTAAGATTTGGTCAGACGAGTGTATGCCTGATGAATGGAATCTCAGCATCATTTGCCCGATCCACAAGAAAGGAGACCCCCTCAACTGCGCCAATTATAGAGGTATCAGTCTCCTCAACATCGCATACAAGATCTTTTCTGCGATATTGTGTGAACGACTGAAACCTTTTATCAACAGCCTGATTGGACCCTATCAGTGCGGTTTCAGGCCAGGAAAGTCCACCATCGATCAAATCTTCACACTTCGGCAGATCCTGGAGAAAACTCAAGAATTCCAAATCGATACTCACCACCTCTTTATCGATTTCAAGGCCGCCTATGACAGCATCTATAGAGAAGAGCTTTATAGAGCCATGTCTAGTTTTGACATCCCTGCCAAACTTGTCCGTCTGTTCAGGCTGACGATGGAGAACGCTCGCTGCTCCATCAAGGTCGGTAATAACCTCACCGAGACCTTTGATGTCAAAAAAGGCTTAAAACAAGGTGACGCGCTGTCATGTGACTTCTTCACTATTGTACTTGAACGGATTGTGCGGAACTCAGAAGCCAACACCGGAGGCACAATCTATTACAAATCTGTACAACTGCTTGCATACGCCAACGATATAGACATTATCGGAAGAACTCAGCGGGCTGTCACCGGTGCGTTTGCAAGCATTGAGGCGGAAGCGGCCAAAATGGGTTTAGCGATAAACGAGGGCAAAACCAAGTATATGCTGTCAACAAGAAGGGAAAACCAACACCGACGAATTGGACGAAACGTCACCGTGGGCAGCTATAACTTCGAGGTAGTAAGTGACTGTGTCTACCTTGGCTCTGCTATAAATTCAGCAAACAAACTCAGTGCAGAAATCAATCGAAGAATAACTCTTGCCAATCGCTGTTTTTTGGGGGCTTATAAGGCAATTCAACAGTAAAGCCCTATCTCGAACAACTAAGGAGACTCTATATAAGACCTTGATCATCCCAGTCCTGCTTTGCGGCGCTGAAAAAACATGGACATTATTGAAAGAGGATGAAGATATCCTTGGTCGCTTCGAGAGAAAAATTCTTGGTAAGATTTTCGGTCCCGTTTGCGTTGACGGGTTTTGGAGGAGAAGATTCAATCACGAACTACACGAGCTGTACAGCGACATCGACCTAGTCAAAAAACTGCGTATTGGACGTCTGAGATGGCTAGGACATATCGAGCGAATGGACACCAACGCTCCGGCCCGCAGAGTCTTCGAATCTAGCCCCGAGGGACGACGCAGTAGAGGGAGTCATCGCCGTAGGTGGGGCGCACAAGTTCAAGGGCAGCTCGACCAACTTGGAGTGCGCAACTGGAGGCAACTAGCTAAAGACCGAGCTAAATGGAGAGGCTTGTTGGTTGAGGCCCAGGTTCACCCCGAACTGTAGCACCACCTAAGTAAGTACCTAAGTAACCGTTGTTGGTACCGGTTGATCAACCGCTTCAGCTCCTCAATGATGCGAGCTCCCAGCAGTAGATTTACGTTCGGCACATCTCCCATTCCGTCGACTATAAAATCGATTGTCTCCAACTCACTAATATTGGAGCGTTTAGCAACCGCCTGCAGAGTGAGAATATAGCAGTGTAACGACTCTTCGTTCTTCTTCCATCGTCGGCGGCTCAGCATTTTGTGAACGTCCTGGCGAGAAACGGCAACATGAAAGTCCTTAACAAGTGTTGTCTTCAATTCGCTGTAGTTTAAGGCGGCAGTCGACGCCAAAAAGACGCGAACAGTCCCAACCAGAGAACGACGTAGGCTCAGCAACTTGAAACGGTCGTCTGCTTTGATTGTAGCCATAATTTCCTCAAAGTCGCAGAGGAAATGTTGTACAGAATGCCCCAAGTCGTCTCCAGTAAACTTCGGCAGTGCGTACTCGATGTCCCCGAAATCCGCCTTGCATTGGCTGGATGAAACTGCACCCCCTTCTAGTTTACGTATCTCCTTTCGAAGCTTTAGGATTTCCATCTGCTTACGTAGATTATTCAGCTCTTCGTCCAGGGCAGCACCCTGCATGTCCTCGGCACCTATGGCATTATCGGCACTTACATCATTATCAGCATTGTCGCCATTTGCAGCATCGTTGGAAGCAACATTAACAGCAGCGTCCATCTCATTTCTTGTTTCTGGCACGTCGTCGTCAGCTTTCGTCGGAGTTCGTCTCGTCACATGTGATGTCATCAGAATAGATTAAAAGAAACAGTTTTTCCGAAAAATTCTTTTAGCACAATTTGGGCCAGCTTGTCTTCACCCCACATCTGAGTTTTAAACAGTTAGTTTTTTATTAAATAAATGGATGGTTAAAGATTACAATTTCTGTTCTTTTCTTTTTTCTCTACGCGGCTGAAGGCCTCCTTCTCACTTGGCTGTTTCTATTCAAGTGAACAGAAATCATTGACGTATTATATATGGACTGCTATTGAAATGTCACTTCCATACTATGTCTGCAGTAAAATATGTCCCAACATCTCCAGCGCCATTGTTTCAGTTCGGTATTAAATAGAAACAAAATACTCGCCATCATATCGCCATCTGTGTTTGTTCAGGTGTACTGGGCGTGAAAACTGTTTACATTGAAATAGTTTCAATATTCGTTGCTATAGATGTCACTGCAAATCTTTTCTTGTTTCCTACAGTTACAATATTACGAATTTGAATTTCATTGCAACACAATCTGTATTGTGAATCACAGCCAACCGCATACCACTTCATTTTATCTCTATCCTCCTTTTTTTAGATAGAGTTATTATTTATTCCACAATGGAATGTTCCCAGCTTATTTTTCCACAATAAAAAACACAAATCGAAGCACAACTTATTTTTTTTCCATTGGCTCACGAACTGTGACATCTATGGGAACGAATATTGAAACTATTTGAATGTTAACAGTTTTTATAGCCAGTACACTTGAACAAACACAGATGGCGCAAGTTTCTATGACGGATATCTATGATGGCGGATGTTTTGTTTCTGTTTAGTACCGAACTGAAACAATGACGCTTGAGATGTTGTAACATGCGTGAAGTTGGGCGCTAGCAGTCCATATATAATACGTCAATGACAGAAATGGATCGACCCGAAGTTGGGTGCTAAATAATGTAATGACATCTAGATGGCGCTCACATGAATGAACGTGTAGCGGGTCGACGGCGCTTCTGTTCGCCTTCTCGCTATCAACAAAAGAAATGCCGTGCACGCAATTTTTAATTTATAAATTAATTTATTTTAAAAATTGGAAAAAGAAAAATTTTAATTTTAAAAGCACGAGTTGATTGGTTGAAATTCTCAGACGACTATTTTTTAATTTGAAAAATGGTGACTTTTGAAATTAAAAAAATCAAAGATTACTCGAATGTGATGAAAAATGACCGGAGCAGGTTCCACACCTACGGGTGTTATCGAATCGAACGTCCTCTTCACATTTGGGCTCATCGTTTGGGGATCCAAACTTCACCTCACTAGGTAGCCGGACTGCTCGACCAAATAAGACTTCAGATGGAGTATGTCTAGTAATACTGTGCACTCCATTACGATAGGCCATCAGGAAGAGAGGAATTTGTCGATCGTGCTGGTGGTCTTGTACGACCTTGGAGAGATGTTCGTTTAAGGTTCTGTTGAAGCGCTCTACCATCCCGTCGGATGGCGGATGAAGCGGAGTCGTCCTCGTCTTTTTAATTCCTAGTTGTTGACATACCTCTTGGAATATCTTTGATTCGAAGTTTCGTCCCTGGTCAGAATGCAGTTCCATAGGCAAGCCGAATCTGCTCACCCAGTTGTTGACGATCTGTTCCACGATGGTCTTCGCTTCCTGGTTACGGATGGCGAACGCTTCCGGCCATTTGCTGAAGTAGTCCATGACGACTAGGATGTAACGGTTGGCATTGTCGGTTTCCGGAAATGGACTAGCGATGTCAGCGGCAATCCGTTCAAAGGGTGCGCCCACGCTGTACTGGTGCATCTTGCCTCGCCCTTTCGTTCTGGGTCCCTTGCTGGTCCCACACACGACGCATTTTCGGCACCAACTTTCAATGTCGTCCCTTGCGCTGAGCCAATAGAAACGTTCTCGCACCTTCTACAGTGTCTTGTTTGCACCCAAATGACCTCCGGATGCTCCATCATGCATCTCTTTCCTTCTCTGGCAGTTGGTTGAATACTTCCAAACTTTCTGTTTCTTCGCGCGTTCGAGTTCCTTTACCAAATTCTCGAATCTTTCTTCAACAGTCTCGAACTTTGTTTCAACATTTTCGAATCTTCATTCAATGGCTCTTTCAAATGTTTCAATTTTGGCCTCTACGTTTTCAATCTTCTCATCAATTGTTCCAAATCTTGTTTCCAAGTTTTTATTTTGTTTATCGAATTTGCTTTCGAGAACACTCCTTTGATGAACAGAACAAATCGTTTGTTCTGTTCATTAAACTTGGCGTCTAGAGAATTCTTTTGTTTAGTCAAGGAATTTTCTAGCTTCTCGAATTTTTCATTTTGAGAATTCTTAAGTTCGTCGAATTTCTTGGATAGCAATTTCATTAAAGCCGACATGTCACTCGTCGTACTTACTTGTTCTTCTTCGACGTTAAAAAAGTTGTTTTAGGATCTGCACCCTCGTCCGTCACTATTTTCCGCAACTTAATAATCAATTCTCTTATCGTACCAATCGTAAGTTGCTCCCGCTGGCTCAGTACTTCCTTTAGCTAAGGCAATGACAAATCTTCTAGCAATTTCCGAACCATATTTTCGAACCATAAGCTTTCGAACAGAGTACTCTGAAAAAGGAGAACGCCGTACTCCGAAAGAGGCTCGACGAAATGGAGATGTTGTGTCGAGATCTCAAAAGCAAACTTGATAAACTTGAATCTCAAAACGAGTCTTCAAAAACGCAGACGGTTATCCACTGTGAGCCTTCTCCGGGTAGCCGTCACTACAGCACGGATGAAGAAGAACTCACGCGCGAAACGGATTGGACACTCAAACGAAGACCATCTAAAAAACGTAAGGCCGGTTCATCGCCTGAAGTTGTTCCACAACAGCAACCTAATCGAAAAGCGCAGCCGAAATCGGAAAAGCAAATTGAAAGCAAACGCGCCCCTCCACCAATAAATATCAGGGGCGTGGCCGACTATAATTTTCTAGGGAAAATTCTAAAAACAACGATCGCTAGTTAATTTAAAGTAACTTCCTTGCGAAACGATGCGTGGAAAATCAAGGTTAATGACTCTGAGGGTTATCGGGCTGTATCTCAAAGGCTAAACAAGGAAAAAATTCACTGGCATACTTACGAAGACAAGTCTGAGAGACCCTTGAGGGTTGTAGCTAGAGGACTTCATCCATCATGCGCTAAAGAAGACGTTACGCGATAGAGGTTATAACATTCTGGAGGCCGTGTACCTTTTAAAAAAAGAGAGAAAACGACCCGACCGTGGTGAAGAAACTACATTGAAACGTAAGCTTCCGCTTTTTGAGTTATTATTCCATAAAACGGAAAGCCAGCAAAAGATATTTAATATTCGTACAATCATGAGTATGGTCGTTAAAATTGAGCCGCTACGTGTCAACACGAAGACCATCCCTTAATGCAAGCGATGCCAAGAGTTTAATCATACACAAGAGTACTATCGGAAAGAGCCGCGCTGCGTTAAGTGCGGTGAGAAACACTCTTCGGAAAATTGCAATTTGAGCACAAATGAAAAAGCAACTTGCGTTAACTGCAAAGGAAGGCACCCAGCAAATTATCGCGCTTGCGAGGTCGCTAAGGAATTACAGATGCGACAGAAAAAATCTATAACGCCGATTGTACGGGGAACGAAATCAGTCGATCGGGCTCCTAAGCCGGTAGAACGTATTGCTAAGCAGACTGAGCGGGCTCGTTAGCCAGTTGTACAGATTCCTAAGCGGACTAAAAGGACGCTCGAATCCGCAGTGCAGACTCTTGAAACAGTCAATCAGCCTTCTAAGCCGGTTAAACGTACGTCAAAGTCGTCCACTAAAAAGGCTGAACGAAAATAACCTCGAATAAGCCAGCGAACTCCGTACGTCTGACGTATTCTCAGGCTGCAGTCAAAGCAACCAAACGAAACGACGGCCCACCCTCTGATCCGTTGAATAAAATTCTAAACTGCATCTACGCTAAGTTCGAGGAACAATATGAAATTAACAAACGTCTCAGTAACGTCGAAAGCTTTTGTAAGGCTAACCATAAATCTAAATCTAAGTAAATATGGATTCTTTGCTTAAAATAGTAACATGGAATGCAAATGGACTCTTACAAAAATCTAACGAATTAGAAATGTGTCTAATAAGAGAAAATATCGACATATGTTTGATCTCCGAAACCCATCTAACAAGGGAATCGCAAATAAAGATAAGAGGCTACGCTGGTTATCACGCCTATCATCCTTCTGGTAGAGAGCAGTCGATATAAGCATAGAGCTGAAAAAACTTCAGTTGTGCGCGGTAAGGGTTAAAAATAAGCACCTGAGTTACAATATAGCGTCTGTTTACTGTCCGCCGCGATGCCCACTAGAAAAAGACGACTACTTTCGTGTCCTCAATGCTCTTGGTTCAAATTTTCTTGTTGGTGGAGATTTCAACGCGAAGCACACCTTCTGGGGTTCAAGATGTACATCTTCTAAAGGAAAAATTCTTTACGAAGTGGCAAATGAATTCGGCTGTTGTTTTTATTCGTCTGGAAAACCGACCTATTGGCCAACCGATTTAGGAAAAATTCCCGATCTTATTGATTTTTTCATTACAAAAGGCATTTACGAGAAGTTTATTACAATCAAAGAATGTTTTGATCTCTCTTCTGACCACTCGCCGGTAATTTTATTACTTGGAGAAGCTCTGATAAAGAAAAAAGGGCCCCCAAGAATTACTAGCAATTCAACAAACTGGGAGGGCTTTAGAAATGATTGCGAAACAAATATCGCCTTAAATGTTTCACTTAAAACACCTTGTGAACTAGAGGACGAAGTTGATCGTTTCGTGGAAACAATCCAAAGAGCGGCGTTGAAAAACACTCCTTCTAGAAGCTATAAGATCAACCGCAACGAAAAGTATCCCAGAGAAATCATTGAACTGGTGAGGGAGAAACGAAAAGCATGAAAGAAGTGGCAAAGCACTCGTGCACCGCAGCATAAAACGGTCCTTAACCGACTATGCAATCGCCTTAGAGATAGTATTCGCGAATTTAAAAGCAAAAAGATAGCGACCTATCTTGAAAATCTTTCCGGAGAAAGAGAATCAAATTATTCGCTTTGGGAAGCGCTAAAAGGCATCCAGAAACCTCAAATGCAGGCGCCACCAATTCGAAAAAAAGATGGAAACTGGGCCAAGAGCGACAAAGAAAAGGGAGAACTTTTTGCTTTGCACTTAGAAGAAACGTTTAAGCCGTTTGACGGCCCTTCGTTAACGCCCGACTCCCCAGTCACGACATCTGACAACTTTAAAGTAAAAAAAGTTGCATTGATTGAACTGAGGGAAGTGATTTAAAGACGAAAAAAGCTCCGGGTTACGACTTGATAACGGCGCAGGTAGTTAAAGAATTGCAGAATAAAGCTATTATCAAACTACTCTGTTTGATCCACGCTTCGTTCAGATTGCTCTATGTTCCGAGACAATGGAAAGTCGCCGAGATTATAATGGTCCCGAAACCAGGCAAACCGCTAAATGAGAACAAATCATATCGGCCTATTTCCCTATTGCCGGTTATCTCAAAAATATTTGAAAAACTTCTTTCCAAACGTCTACAGCCCGTAATCGACGACAGACGTCTCATTCCTGACCATCGTTTTGGATTTAGAATCAAACGTTCTACAATTGACCAAGTCCACAAAATAACTGACGTGATTGAGAAAGCTCTGAAAGAAAAAAAGATTTGTTGTGGTGTATTTCTTGACGTCTCACAAGTTTTCGATAAGGTTTGGCACGAAGGCTTGGAATATAAATTGCAAAGACTACTGCCACGGCAACTCTTTTTAATCTTACTATCGTACCTCACCGAGAGACTCTTTCGTGTTAAGCATGGAAACGATTACTCTGACTTCAAGGAGATTGCGGCCGGAGTCCCGCAAGGAAGTGTCCTTGGCCCACTTCTATATGTACTCTGCACGCGTGACATCCCGCACCAAATAAACTGTGTCGTCGCCACGTTGGCGGACGATACGGCGATATTGACAACGATACCATTGAAGCAGCAACCGGAAAGCTTCAACATGCTATTAATAAAGTGCACGCTTGGACGAATTCTTGGCGTATTGTGCTGAACGAAAGCAAATCTACTCACGTCAACTCTACGTACAAAAAAGTGGATAGATTGCCTGTATATCTAAACTCGGCTCAAATACCGTACGCCGAACTTCAAAACAAATACCGACAAATGTACTGGCTACTCGGAAAACATTCGAAGTTAAGCCTACATAACAAACTGCTTATCTATAAGCAAGTGCCAAAGCCTGTGTGGACGTATGGTATACAACTATGGGGTTGTACTAAGAAAATAGAAACATCATACAAACTTTTGAAAATAAAGTTCTTAGAACAATCGTTAGTGCACCGTGGTATGTACGTAACGAAGATATTCATCGGGATCTGGGAATTCCCAGCGTCGTCGAAGAGATAACAGAATTTGCGCGTAAACACAAAGATCGTGTTCACGGCCATTGTAACCGTACTATCACTCAACTACTTGACAATACAATTCGTCGTCTTCAAAGGCCAAAACCTTTTGACCTCGCGTCATAGCATATGAACGTCGTGAAAAAGGCAGGAACTTTCATTGGAATTTAACCTGTCTAAAGTGCTACATTTATTCATCTCTTTCTCTTTATTCATCTTTTTCTAGAATAACGATTCTCGTAACCGAAAATAAAACTACTGGATAAGCACTGGCCTAGTTGTAGTATTAATTTTGAAGAGAGGTGTTTTTTTAGTGAGTAAAAATCTCACACTACCATAAGCACGCGCGGTAGGGCCTTATGGTTTCTTTGGAAGATTTTTCACCTGCTCTCGCCAAAAAAAAAAAAAAAAATATTTTTAATTTTTTTTTTTTTAATTTTTACTTTTTTTTACTTGCACAAAACCAATACACAAAATTTGTTTTATTCTACTTTTCTGACACCAATGTTCTAGAACATGCTAAATGTTTCTCCGGGTGAATTGATGATCCTGGAATATTGGGATATTGTGTGGAACAATTGTGGAACGTAAGCACATCAGGTTCGAATATTTACTGCTAGCAGGTTTTGGCAATAGATGTCGTTGCTACAGTTTTAAATACAGTGGTGTAGCGTTCGAGGCGCTACGATTTCAAATTGAGGAAAACGTTCAAAACTAAAAACGCGCACACGCTTGATTTTTAAAAAAACCCCTTTATTATTTTCCTAATACAGAAATCTAAAGTCTATGATGGCGGCGATGATGTTCGGTCGGCGATGGTTGTTGTTCTCCTCGAAGTCGACTGCCAACTGCGATGTCCTTTGATAGGTCACGTAGGCTCAACTGCTCGGTACACACTTTCGTGTTTTGAGTGCACGTCGGTGGTAAAAGCGTGGGGTTCACACTTTTTGGTGTTCGGTGCAGCTCGATGTCGCTGTGAAGTTCGTCCCCCACAGTGGTTTAGTTTGGTACACAAACCATCCTGTAGTCAATGCTACTAAAAAAAAAGCGATTTTGCAGAAAACGCGTTAAAAGTTTTTAATTGACTACCACCTTGAAAACAAAAGAAGACATCTCATAATTCTAACGCGGAGAGTATAGAAGATACTAATATGAAATTTTTGCACAATATGAAGCATGATAAAACGAATAATTTTGCATCATTAACTCAAAAATATAGTTTTTTGAGTTATGACAGTCTTCAAGTAAATGAGCGATATATACAATCCTATTACTTAAAAACATTGGGATTTTTTTTTTTATAATTTGCGCGCACTCAAAGGGTTATGAATACCTTTAACATATTTACACACAGTGCGGGCGATGGAAAGGATGGATAGAGAGAGACAGAAAGATTTTAGTGTAGTTGTTCCTAAAGCTCAGTTGTTTATGCTTCAGCTATTCTCCGGGGGTGGCGTCTAGATAACTGGGGAGATTTTTGTTATTATTGTCATTGCTTCTGATTCACAGTACTTTTTTCCCGATAATCGATGTCAAGGGCAAATCATCGTCAACAGAGCGAACAATTTTGCAAGCCAAATGACCAAGCTACTGCCAGTGTTATGCCTTCGCAGTAGTGTTCACAGAAGCTTTTGCAAATGATCGGAATGACTTTATATATTTCATGAGAAATAAATAAATGCTTGCTGACATCAGGATTTGAACCATGAACCATTAGCGTGGCAATTGACGATGTTACGATTACTGCATTGGTATTTTCTGACAGTGAAATGTAATATTCGTCGCAAAATGCTTGCCTTTAAGCAGCACTGATTGCTATAAATAAATATCTATCCATCTATTTCTATTATTACTCTATTATATTATAAACTAATTGGCAAACCTTATGAGATACGGTTTAAAGCTACTCATAACATTTAAGTTCGCATTATAATGTACCAATTTTGCTTAATTCTTACAGGTCATAAGTGAGGAAACGTACTTTAATACTATACTTGTTGGTGTGGCCGGCTTAATTGGATATTTTGTAGCAGGAGGACTAATCAACGCCCTTGGAAATAAGTGGATATTGAGTATGACCGATTTTTTAATAAGTTTTGGTAGCGATAGTGTGTTTTAACTTTTTACATTACTTATCTATATTATTTTTCAGTCTTATTACTGACTAGCTGACTGATCACCACGACTTTGTCTGTGTGGTCCAAAATAATATTAATTAATATGCATTTTAGCTACAGAAGGAAAAACATCAAACGCCATTGTTATCGAGTGCGTCAAAATATATCTGAACATAGCTATAAATTTGCGCCGCATAAGTAGCCAAAGAAATTTTCCATAAATTCCCAAACGTATCTAATGAGTTTATTTTTTGCCAGCAGATACACTCGACTTTGTATGCGTGGTGCACAACAATATTAACTATATACATACATATGTACGTAAGCTACAGAAGGGAAAATATCAAAGAGCATAGTTATCGCCTGTGTTAAAATATATTATAAATTTGCGGGCCATAAGTAGACAAGGATATTTTCCGTAACTTCAGAAGCGTATCTGATGAGTTTTTTTTTACTAGGAGATTCCCCCAACTTTGCGTGCTCCACAATAATTTTAACTATGTATGTAGTATGTATGTATGTGGGCGCCGCGCCGTGGCGTAATTGGTTACTGTGTCGGACCACTGCGTGTGAGGTTCCAAGTTCGAATCCCAGAAAAGAAGAATAAGTTTTTTCACGGTCCCACCTCTCGCGAACGTCTGACAAACATCAGAGTATTGTTGTCTCGAAAAAGCTTCTCAAAACAAATTGCCTTCGGATACGGTATTAAAATGTAGGTCCCTTCCATTCGTGTGAAAAATATAACACACACAACATGAGTGGTTGTGAGAAGCTAGGCCCTGGCACTTAAATAGCTGTTGCGCCAAATATTATTATTATTATTTTATGAATGTATATAGGTATTTAGCTAACAAAAAGAGTACATCAAACGCCATCGTTATCGCTGATGTGTACAAAATATTCCGTACTTATCAAACTTTTCGAATGCATAGTCTTGTCTGTTTTTTTTCCACTGTATACAAGTATATATTTATTTATTTTTTTTATTTATTTATATATATTCTTTATTCTCAAGCATTCATTCATAATTTATACAAAATTCTTACAATATATCTAAATTACAAATGAGAATAGTTAGTGACATTTTTATTCAGTGAAATAAATAGCGTAGCATTGACTACGGGATGGTTTGTGTACCAACAACTAAAACACTGTATCTCAAACTGTAGCAACGACATCTATTGCAAAACCCGCTAGCAGTAAATATTCCAACCTGACGGGCTTACGTTCCACAATTGTTCCACACAATATCCCAATTATTCCAGGATCCTCAATTCATCCCTGGCGACATCTAGTATACTCTAGAAGGACTTGTATTTTATATAAATGCCCATACCACGACCACCGTCCAGACAGTTGTTTATTAGTCCATACAGCGATTACAAGAGGGAGATTAGACATTGTAGCGGCAGTTTAATTTGAAATAAATAAAGAATAAAGTGATTGAATATTGTGTTGAAGTAAAGTTGGTGTTTGATAATAAATAAACGATTAAAATATACAAAAGACGGTTTTATTTAAACGAACCCCAGCAAGAATATTACATTGGTGTCAGAAAAGTGGAATAAAACAGATTTTGTGTATTGCTTATTGTGTAAGTGACAAAAAAAAAAATGGTTCGGAAATTGCTAGAAGATTTGTCATTGGTGCAACTAAAGGAACCACTGAGCCAGCGGGATCAGCCTACGACTGGTACGAAAAGAGAATTGATCATTAAGTTGCGGAAAATAATGACAGACGAGGGTGCATATCTTGAAACAGCTTTGTTCGACGTTGAAGAAGAACAAGTAAGTACGACGAACGACATGTCGGCTCTAATGAAATTGCTATCTGAAAAATTCGACGATCAGAATAGAAAGTTCGAGAAGCTGGAAAATGACCAAAATGAAAAATTCGAGAAGCTGGATAATTATTTGGTTAAACAATTTGAGAATTCTCTAGATGCCAAGCTCGATGAACAAAAGAATTCTCTTGAGCAACAGCTATTCGATCAAAGGAGCGTTCTCGAAAGCAAATTTGATGAACAAAATAGAAGTTTGGAAACAAGATTCGGGACAATCGACGAAAAAATTGGAAATGTAGAGACCAAAATTAAAACATTTGAAACAAAATTCGAGAATGTTCAACAAAAATCGAGACTGTTGAAGGAAGATTCGAGAATTTGGCAAAGGAACTCGAATACGTGAAGAAACAGAAAGTTCGGGAGATGCAGCCTCCCGTCTTCGATGGACAGACATCATGGCCAATATGTAAGAGACAGTTCGAAGCTGCGGCAATGACGAACAACTGGGACGACGAAGAGAAGTCCATTGCCCTCACACTTGCGCTTAGAGGATCAGCTGCAGAGCTTCTGCAAACTGTTCCCGACGACAAGCAACGCAACTACGATGGTCTGGTAAAAGCCATCGAGATGCGATTTAGGGACGACACATGCAGCAAGTATATAGGGTCCAGTTGCGCAGAAGAGTTCAGGTGAGAGAAGAAACGCAACAGCAGTTCCAAGCAGATATCGAGCGGCTGGCACATTTGTCCTATCCAAACGCCGGTGAGGAGATCATTAATGCCGGTTATCTCAAAAATATTTGAAAAACTTCTTTCCAAACGTCTACAGCCCGTAATCGACGACAGACGTCTCATTCCTGACCATCGTTTTGGATTTAGAATCAAACGTTCTACAATTGACCAAGTCCACAAAATAACTGACGTGATTGAGAAAGCTCTGAAAGAAAAAAAGATTTGTTGTGGTGTATTTCTTGACGTCTCACAAGTTTTCGATAAGGTTTGGCACGAAGGCTTGGAATATAAATTGCAAAGACTACTGCCACGGCAACTCTTTTTAATCTTACTATCGTACCTCACCGAGAGACTCTTTCGTGTTAAGCATGGAAACGATTACTCTGACTTCAAGGAGATTGCGGCCGGAGTCCCGCAAGGAAGTGTCCTTGGCCCACTTCTATATGTACTCTGCACGCGTGACATCCCGCACCAAATAAACTGTGTCGTCGCCACGTTGGCGGACGATACGGCGATATTGACAACGATACCATTGAAGCAGCAACCGGAAAGCTTCAACATGCTATTAATAAAGTGCACGCTTGGACGAATTCTTGGCGTATTGTGCTGAACGAAAGCAAATCTACTCACGTCAACTCTACGTACAAAAAAGTGGATAGATTGCCTGTATATCTAAACTCGGCTCAAATACCGTACGCCGAACTTCAAAACAAATACCGACAAATGTACTGGCTACTCGGAAAACATTCGAAGTTAAGCCTACATAACAAACTGCTTATCTATAAGCAAGTGCCAAAGCCTGTGTGGACGTATGGTATACAACTATGGGGTTGTACTAAGAAAATAGAAACATCATACAAACTTTTGAAAATAAAGTTCTTAGAACAATCGTTAGTGCACCGTGGTATGTACGTAACGAAGATATTCATCGGGATCTGGGAATTCCCAGCGTCGTCGAAGAGATAACAGAATTTGCGCGTAAACACAAAGATCGTGTTCACGGCCATTGTAACCGTACTATCACTCAACTACTTGACAATACAATTCGTCGTCTTCAAAGGCCAAAACCTTTTGACCTCGCGTCATAGCTCTAATGAAATTGCTATCTGAAAAATTCGACGATCAGAATAGAAAGTTCGAGAAGCTGGAAAATGACCAAAATGAAAAATTCGAGAAGCTGGATAATTATTTGGTTAAACAATTTGAGAATTCTCTAGATGCCAAGCTCGATGAACAAAAGAATTCTCTTGAGCAACAGCTATTCGATCAAAGGAGTGTTCTCGAAAGCAAATTTGATGAACAAAATAGAAGTTTGGAAACAAGATTCGGGACAATCGACGAAAAAATTGGAAATGTAGAGACCAAAATTAAAACATTTGAAACAAAATTCGAGAATGTTCAACAAAAATCGAGACTGTTGAAGGAAGATTCGAGAATTTGGCAAAGGAACTCGAATACGTGAAGAAACAGAAAGTTCGGGAGATGCAGCCTCCCGTCTTCGATGGACAGACATCATGGCCAATATGTAAGAGACAGTTCGAAGCTGCGGCAATGACGAACAACTGGGACGACGAAGAGAAGTCCATTGCCCTCACACTTGCGCTTAGAGGATCAGCTGCAGAGCTTCTGCAAACTGTTCCCGACGACAAGCAACGCAACTACGATGGTCTGGTAAAAGCCATCGAGATGCGATTTAGGGACGACACATGCAGCAAGTATATAGGGTCCAGTTGCGCAGAAGAGTTCAGGTGAGAGAAGAAACGCAACAGCAGTTCCAAGCAGATATCGAGCGGCTGGCACATTTGTCCTATCCAAACGCCGGTGAGGAGATCATTAATGACATGGCAACAGAAGCATTTACCCATGCCATAGCCGATGCAAAATTATAAATGGCGGTAAGAATGGCTGGAAGGAAAACCCTCGCCGAAGCTTTGGCGTTTGCTCTGACAATGGAGACGGCAGACCAAGCATGTCAGGGAATCCACCGTGTGAGGGAAGTAGCCACCATCGAATGCTCTTGCCAGAGGATGGACGTCGAAGACCGAAACAACGCTCGCGGAGGACAAATTCGTTGCTGGAACTGCAACAAAATAGGACACCTGCAACGGCAATGCAGAAATCCACATAGACGTGGAAACTGTCCACATTGTGCGAATAGGCGACGCAACGAAGAACCATCCTACAGGGAAAACATCCATCCTGTTGGCCATGCTCCTCGAAACCAGGAGTCGGGAAACGCCTTCGCGGGGCAAAAGTTGGCTAATGGAATCGACGGCCCCAAGACCTCCATCCAGGTCTCCCAAACCAAACGATGCAACAAGAGTCTAACAGTGGAAGCATTCATCGGCAAAAACAAGTGCGTGGCTACTATCGATACCGGCGCCACGGCTTCCATTGTAAGAAGATATCTCGTCCGGAAGTCTTGGCTGCACAACACCAGCTGCTTCTGTCTTAGGAATGCGACAGGGGAAGCGGCGAAAGTATACGGGGAAGTTCGCCTCACGTTACAACTAGCAGGGTTGGCCTTTTCTCATGCGTTCCTGGTGGCCGACATATGTGATGAATGCATCATCGGAGTGGACTTTATGAAAGAACATGACGTAATCATCGACATCGGGATGCAAGTTCTGCGGTACAGGAACGTAGAGATTCCAATGGTGTACGGGAACGAGAATGCAGCACATTTAAGAGCAATACTCAGCAAGGTCGAAGTCTTACCACCATCTTCCGAGACTATCATTTGGACAAAACTAGAGGGTGATCCTGGGAGCCACCGATTCTACCTATTGGAGCCGGATTCAGGAAGGAATTCCCCAAACTACATCGTGGGAAAGGTTTTAGTGGAGCCAAAGAATAGCCTTGTCCCAGTAAGGCTCATGAACTTAAAGACCCACAGCGTCAAACTAAAACAAGGGGAGGTTATTGGTGAATGTGTTCCGATATGTTTAATCTCGACAATAACTGGAAAGGAATCTGCGGGGCCCGTTTTATCAGCCAGGTTGGCGGAAGTAAGGGGCATGATCCTCAAGCACTGCGAACTGGATCGAGATCAGCGCGCCATGGCAGAATACCTAATCGGTGAGTACGCTGATATATTTGCCTCACAGGATGGAGAGTATGACCGAACACATCTGGTGCAACATCGCATAGACACTAGGGATGCCAGACCAATTCGTCAGCCTGCCAGACGACTTCCTTTGGCAAAGCAGACGGATGTTGTGGATATGGTGTCAATGATGGAGAAGGAAGGGCTCATCGAAAGTTCTAAGAGTCCGTGGGCCTCACCTGTTGTACTGGTTAAGAAGAAAGACGGCAGCACTCGATTCTGCGTGGACTATCGCAGACTTAATGATGTCACCAAAAAGGATAGCTACCCTCTGCCACGGATCGATGACACATTGGACATACTCTCAGGAGCTCGATGGTTTTCCAACCTTGATTTAAAGAGTGGTTACTGGTACAGATCGATCCAAAGGACCAAGAGAAAACTGCGTTCACTGCAGGAAATGGGCTATGGCAATTTACAGTAATGCTATTTGGATTGTGCAATGCTCCGGCAACTTATGAGCGCCTAATGGAACACGTCCTGCGTGGATTGACCTGGAAAACTTGCTTGGCGTATCTTGACGATGTGATCGTGATAGGAAAAACGTTCGAGGAACATCGCGACAACCTGAAGAATGTGCTAGAACGGCTTCAAAGCGCTCACCTGAAGCTGAACCCAAAGAAATGTGACCTCTTCAGATCCGAAGTCAAGTACCTGGGCGACGTTATCTCCTCAGAAGGAGTGCGAACCGATCCAGACAAGGTGGAAGCTGTGAAAAACTGGCCAGTTCCAAAAGACAAACACCAACTCAGGAGCTTTTTGGGTCTTGCTACGTACTACCGACGATTCGTAAAGGACTTTGCCGGAATCGCGAAGAGCCTGCACCAACTGACAGAAAAAGGCAATTCAAGTGGTCAGGTGAGTGCGACAAAAGCTTCAAGAACCTTAAGCAACATCTATGCGAAGCACCAACACTAGCATATCCCATTCCCGGAGAAATGTTCATCGTGGATGCAGATACAAGTAACGTCGGTGTCGGAGCGGTTCTTTCGCAGGTACACAACGGCCAAGAGAAGGTAGTAGCATACTTCAGCAAAGTGCTCTCCAAGCCGGAAAGGAACTACTGCGTGACCAGGCGAGAACTTCTGGCGCTGCTTCTGGCGACAAAACACTTCCATAAGTACCTCTACGGCCAAAAGTTCCTTTTGCGCACAGACCACGCGGCTCTAAAATGGCTGCTGCAGTTCAAGAATGCAGAGGGCTAGGTCGCAAGATGGATTGAACGGCTGCAGATGTACGATTAAGAAATACAGCATCGTAAAGGGAAACTTCATTCTAATGCGGATGTCTTATCCCGCTGTCCATGTAAGGTCGACTGCAAGCATTGTGTGCGGCAGGAAGAGAAGAACCTTCTTTCCATCCAAAGGGTGAGAGCTGAGCCTATCGCTGGTTGGAGTGCAGAAGAAATCCGCAACGCTCAAAAAGAAGACCCGGACATCGAGCCGACATTAGCGTGGAAGGAGTTTATGGAAAAGCCAAACGGACGAGTTATTCCGGACAGGAGGCCCACTTTCAAGGCATACTGGGCTCAGTGGGACTCACTTCATGTGCAAGATGGTGTGCTGAAAAGGAAATGGGAGAGGCCGGACGGGAAAGATTTCATAATGCAGCTTGTCTTGCCGCGATCGAAAGTGCACGGGAGATACATGATGGAGCATCCGGAGGTCATTTGGGTGCAAACAAGACACTGGAGAAGGTGCGAGAACGTTTCTATTGGCTCAGCGCAAGGGACGACGTAGAAAGTTAGTGCCGAAAATGCGTCGTGTGTGCGACCAGCAAGGGACCCAGAACGAAAACGAGAGGCAAGATGCAACAGTACAACGTGGGTGCGCCATTTGAACGGATCGCCGCTGACATCGCTGGTCCGTTTCCGGAAACCGACAATGGCAAGCGTTACATCCTAGTCGTCATGGACTACTTCAGCAAATGGCCGGAAGCATTCGCCATCCCTAACCAGGAAGCGAAGACCATCGTGGAACAGATCGTCAACAACTGGGTGAGCAGATTCGGCGTGCCTATGGAAATGCATTCTGACCAGGGACGAAACTTCGAATCAAAGATATTCCAAGAGGTATGTCAACAACTAGGAATTAAAAAGACGAGGACGACTCCGCTTCTGCCGCAATCCGACAGGATGGTAGAGCGCTTCAACAGAACCTTAAACGAACATCTCTCCAAGGTCGTAGAAGACCACCAGCGCGATTGGGCTCGACAACTACCTCTCTTCTTGATGGCCTACCGAAATGTAGTGCACAGTACTACTAGACATACTCCATCTGAAGTCTTGTTTGGTCGAGCAGTTCGGCTACCTAGTGAGGTGAAGTTTGGATCCCCTAACGATGAGCCCAAATGTGAAGAGGACTATGTGGCAGACCTCAGGGAAAGGATCCGAAACATACATCAGACGACCAGGACGAGGATAAGGATAGCGAGTGAGCGCATGAAAACCAGGTACGGCACAAAGGCAACAACGTCCAGCTTCCACGAGGGAGACCTAGTATGGTTGTACAACCCACACCGGCAAAAGTGGAGGTCACCTAAGCTGCAGCAAGACTGGGAGGGCCCTTATAAGGTGCTCACACGCATCAATGACGTCGTCTTCCGGATCCAGCGTGGAGTAAGAGGCAAGATGAAAATTGTCCATCTGGATCGTCTTCATCGTTACCATGGCAGTAATCCAGATGATCTTGTTCGGGACGAACAAGTTTAAGAGGGGGGCAGTGTAGCATTGACTACAGGATGGTTTGTGTACCAAAAACTAAAACACTGTATCTCAAACTGTAGCAACGACATCTATTGCAAAACCTGCTAGAAGTAAATATTCCAACCTGACGGGCTTACGTTCCACAATTGTTCCACACAATATCCCAATTATTCCAGGATCCTCAATTCATCCCTGGCGACATCTAGTATACTCTAGAAGGACTTGTATATTATATAAATACCCATACCACAACCACCGTCGAGACAGTTGTTTATAAGTACATACAGCGATTACAAGAGGGAGATTAGACATTGTAGCGGCAGTTTAATTTGAAATAAATAAAGAATAAAGTGATTGAATATTGTGTTGAAGTAAAGTTGGTGTTTGATAATAAATAAACGATTAAAATACACAAAAGACGGTTTTATTTAAACGAACCCCAGCAAGAATATTACAATAGAGTTAATGTCACTTCAGACAAATGCAATCTGGGGTGAAGAAGTATGTGTATATGTATGTGTATTGGTGAACAATGGATGTGTTTATTTATTTCAGCACGTTCACTATCCCCATTTAAACATGTTAAATGTGAAATCTACTCCCAACACGCTCCTGTACGCTCCATGTATCATATGTATATGATATGTGGGACTGTGAACGTGTTAATGTTGTAATGTTCTTGCTCGGGTTCGTAATAATAAAATAGTGTTTTCTGTGTACTAAAACTGTTTCTTTATAAACAACTATCAACTTCACTTTCGTTATATTTCAAAATAATCAAATCACGTTATTCTCTATTAATCTCAGCTTAAAATCTACAAATCCACTTTTAATAACAGTATCGTTTTTTCTCAACACCAACTTTTAAATAATTAACTCTCGCAGTAATCGCACTTCTCTTCTCTGCCGATGGTTGGTGTATGTATACCAAAATACAAGTCCCTCTAGAACAATTTGTGTGTATGTTTGTACTTTATTTAATTTATAAAAAAGCTATTTTGATAATATTACAACAACATTTCACAATATTTTGGTTTTTGTTACAATTTTCAAAAATTTATGTTAAATAAAAGCTCTAACATGATCAATTATTTTTTTTCCAATTCGCTTAAGTTAGTTGAATTTTTTACATTATTTGGCAAAATATTATAGCCGTGAAACCCCATGTAGAAGATGGTGCGCTGCCCCCTTAATATCCTGGTCCTGTGGATCCTCAGATCTCTCGCGTTTCTCAATGTATACATGTTGTTCTCGTTCGTGTTTACGTTCTCACATAGGTATCCGGGATGCATGTTATTTTTCATTCTAAAAACAAATAGCATAGTCATCACATTATCGCTGGCCAGCATTAAGCCATTTTAATGATTCAGCCATGAGCCTTATTGAAGTGTATCTACTACATTTCAAAATAATTCTCTCTGATTTGCTTTGTAGTAGTTGCAGTCTATCTTTGTAGTTTGTGGACACATATAAATAAAACTAGCACAGTAATCCAAGTGAGATTTAATTAGTGTATTATACACATTTATAGCGGAGCTCATTGAAACGTCCCTCATCTTATTTTTCTTAGCACACCAAGTTTTTTGATACTTTTTTACATATTATATAATCGATATGGTCTACAAGGTAATTTTCTCGCCTAACATTACACCAAACTATTAAATTTTATTTACGATCTTTATTTGTTGATTATTGATACATACACTGACATTAAGAGACATATTTGTAACATTACGATTAAATATTACACCTTTAGTTCCACAACATAAAGGGAAACACAATGGACCGTTTGGCCCCCGGGAGGAGCACCTAGGTGCACTTCCCTCTAACCTAAGTGACATATTACATACAAAATTGATTCGTAATAAATATACGAATATTCTGTAATTTATGGGGCAGTAAAATGCATATATAACGATTTTTTATTCAAATTTTCTTGGTTCCATCTATCCGTAATTATTTGAACTAGCACATTTTCGAGGTGACATCTGCTGCAAAACAATTCCTCAACAATTTGAATTTCAAGCGTTTTACTTAGCAAATCCACACAAACCCAAGAGGTGTCTCTACCATTCTATGGAGAAATTCAAGTTTGTTGACATTTTGTTTCCACATTTTTCTGCTTCGAACCAAGAGGGCTAGTTATGTTGGCGTCATTTTTTGCGCAGACATTTCACTAGCAGTCCATGCATAGTTTGTCAATGATATATATTATTATTGGCTGTTGTTCTCTACGTTCTTCGTGTTACAAAAGACATAAACCAGGTTAACTCTGTCGATTTAATACCGTAGCACTTTCGTTTTTTTTTTTTTTAAGCAAGATCTCATGGTTTAGTGTTTCAAAGGTGCAGTCTTAATCCAAATATATTGCAACAATTACATTTATATTATCGGTTTTATGTTTCCAATCACTTAACACAAAACTTGAAAACGTCTCACAAGAATGGTTGTCCCCTAAAGCCAGACTGGTAGTTATATAGCAAACACTGATCCTTTAGGTTAGGTTAAAGGAGTTAGCTGCAACAAATGAGCGCAGCCTGCACTCGGATCTTACACGGATCCATTGTGCTCCCCTGACGTGGAGTTTCCTGGCTGAAGAACTGCAAAGAGAGGAAAAAAACAAAATAGCTGTAGTTCTGTGCTAGTGGAACAGCCTCCTCTGAACCACCCTGAAGAAGTTACAAATTTCATGATGGTGGTTGGTGGCTTTTCAGACAGGTTACCCAGATGGTTGAAGAAATACTCTCCAATTGCCGTCTTCCTAGTACATGATCACAGGAAATGGTTTATGACGGTCTTGGCACCACATGCTAGAAAACCCCTGATGGGTTTTCCCAATACAACAGCATGGGTAAGCTGGGATACGTTTTATGATCAGGTACGCAGTACGTAAAGATCGAAGGTGGTACCGAAAATACATAATGTCTTATGTGGATGATATGGATGGAATCAATACTATGTATGTATGTATAAATTCGTTATTTCAGAAAAAAAGTTTTTACAGTCTTATACTTAAGTTAAAATTAAAATTGAATTCTTAAAGAAACAAAGAATGTACGACTATGACATTTTGTCGTCTGTTGGGAGTTTGGCTTATTATTTATTATATAATTCATATTTGTTTTATACAATATTTAATTTTTATCTAATACAAAGTGTTCATCAGTTTTTGTTTTAGTTCTTAATAGTTAAAATAATTAACTAATTCATTTCTATATTTAAGAGCACCGATAACGAAAGTGCTAAGCATGTTCCAAGCTTCATCATTAACTCCGTTTAAAACATTTATTATATCCTCATTTTTTATTTATATTTTTTTGTCGGGATAGGAACACTGGACTGGAGCACTCAGACACAACTGGTCTATTGCACTCATCATTCAGTGTTGTTTCCTTAAAATATCTATACCTCAATTCCCTTAAGATTGGACATCTACCAATGAAATACTGGATTGTTTCCACTTCCCCCTACAACGAGTATTGATTGCAATCTTGAGTGTTAAATCTACTTCCATTGAGCCAGATCAGATCACAGCGTGTTTTATAGATCCATGATATCTTATTTTGACTGTTTTTATCACTGAAGTACGTTTGACCTTTCAAATAATCAAGTTATAAATTCCATCTGTGCTCCTTGCTGCTTTTTGTAGCATACTTTGCCATCTTTTTTGCTTTAGCCTCTTCAACAGTTGGTTTCCTTTGAACAGCCAATCAGTGCGCGTTAGGTTTTCAGCCTGCCATTGTAATTCAAAATCGGATCCAAGAATATTTATCTTTAGCCCAAAAAATGTTTTTTTCCATAATTTTCTTCGACAATATATGAGGCAATCTTCTGCCATCGTATTCGAACAATGTTTAGAAAATATATTGCAGATGAAGTTCTAGTGTGTAGAAGTGACCACAATCAATTCCGGTTTCTATATACAGCGCATAACTGGGTGAGTTAACGGGGAGCCTTAGAATTCGCTTAAGGGAATACCACTGCAGCTTATCAATATCCTCAAAATGTTTATACCCCATACCTGAATTGCTCTACAGACTGCTTGGAGTAGTTGCCACTTCGATTTGAGGAATATTTCGTTTCTGCTAAGGAATTTTTTCCATGTGGAATTAATGCTATTTTTTGCTGAATTGTTCCTGATATCAACATGTGTTGGCGACTAAATATATATATCACCAAAAATACAACACAATAACTAACATAGAATAACTAAGAATCTTTAAACAAACTAACCTAAACAATGCCCACAATAAATGTCAAAATTAATAATAATATTTCTAAACAAATATGTGCTTGTATTAGTAATTAAATTGAATTTTGTTATATACTAAACACAAAGAATTAATGTTAATGCTCAATAACTGAAAGTTCATACATTATAAATATGAGTCGAATTGAATAAACGCACTTACTGGTTTTATAACATGGATAGATACGGGTGTTTTATTTAACCTGCTCCAAGTGGTATATTCTCCAAGTGGTATTTTTCGAGTGGTATATTTCCTCCAACGGATATTTACAAAATAATCTCCTTGTGCGACACTATCGTTTTCATACGAAAACAACATGCTTGGCAAATGACATATTTGGAGTAAGAATCACACTTAGGTAACAGTACTCCGGCACAATTTTAATTTGATCGCCTCTAAATATCCAGTTTTCTCTAGAGGATAGTCTTCCACCATTTCTAAATACCATAATAGCTGATTTCTCCAAATTGACCTCCATATTCCATATGTTGCAATATTCTTCTAATCGTGTAATCAATTTCTGCAAGGTTTTTACGTCATCTGATAAGATTACGATATCATCCGCATATAAAAGTAATCTTATATTAACTTCACTAATAGTAATGCCACCACCTAAGTGTTCATGTAGATCATTTAGATATAGAGCAAAGAGTATTGGGGATAGAAGGCATCCTTTCTTTACTTCTGAGACCGTTTCAAAGAAAGAAAGTTCTTTACCCATCCATACAGCCGATCTTGTATTACTGCAGATACTTTAAATAAAGTTTACTATTTTCGTAGATATTCCAATATTATGTAATTTAAAAATTAGATTCT
The DNA here is from genome assembly GCA_945910035.1 of Brachypalpus laphriformis. Lineage (NCBI taxonomy): Eukaryota > Metazoa > Arthropoda > Insecta > Diptera > Syrphidae > Brachypalpus > Brachypalpus laphriformis. The sequence continues at coordinate 141,638,544 of OX246754.1, forward strand.
TTCTCGGTACTTTATCAAACGCTGCACTAAAATCCACAAAAAATGCATACACCATTTTCTTCTCCTGAAATGTTAGGTGGAATATTGAAGCTAAATTACAAATATTATCCATTGTGGAGTATTTTCTCCTGAAACCCGCCTGGTACTCTGTCAAAATTCCATGCTTCTCAATCCAGAGGGAAAGTCTTTCATTTATTACTCCCATCATCACCTTAGCAATATAATTCATAAAATAAATTCCACGATAGTTGCAGATTTGATTTGCATCGCCTTTTTTGAATATAGGGAATACTATACTTGTTATAAATGCATCATCTACTTTGCCTCTTTTAAAAATCGTATTATAAGCTTGCACTAGCACGTCCAAAAATTCATTCGTTGCATTTTTCAGAAATTCATGTGATATTCTGTCCTCTCCAGGAGCCTTATTTGGTTTGACCTTTCCTAAAGTTTGTTTCACCTTTTCTATTGACATATATGTATATATATTGATTGATAGGTTTATCCAAATCTTCATCTTCGATAAGCATAGGTGCATATTGAATGTCATTTGCCAATTGTGGAGGATTTAAGAGATAGTGGAAATAAACCTTAAACTCTGACGCTGGAATCTCACTGCTTTCTTATTTCTCTTGCCAGCTTCCACCACTCCTTGCATCATATCATATCATCATATTATATTAATTTTGTAGTTGAGCTCTTGGTGGTACGTTAACTTTTTGAACTTGCATAGACGCTTGTAATTTTGATTTACTTCTAGATACTTTACCTTGTCTTCCGAATTCCTTTTCCTTTTGTATGTGTGCAGCAAATTAAATGATTTTTTTCTTGCTGCTTGGCATTCAGCATCACACCATTTACATTGAGAAGTATAGTTCGCTGCAGTGCTAAGTTGGTTTGTTGTCGAGGCTTTTATAACGTTGCCTAAGTGTTTCAGTTCAATTACTTCCTCTTTGTTCTTAGATCGTTCAGATTTTTATTTAATTTGCTTTAATACTGTTGCTTTTTTGCTCTTTCCATACCAGTTTCGGTAGTAAGTTTGGTTTTTGACTGTTGTTATATGTTCCAAGCTTCAGAATTAATTGGATGGGTAGATGGTCAGACCATGTTTTGCCGTCTACAAGAAAGTCCTGGACATATCCTAGCATATCTTGAGATATAGAACATATGTCGTTTAGCGATTCTTCAATATTATTAATGAAGGTGAGATGCCCTTCTTTATCACCATTTGTAAAACACATATGTCTTCCAAGGTCTGTTGTAGTTCACCTATTCACCAAAAACCAGCGGATTAAGTACTTTTCTTTCTATCAAATATTTCCGCACTATATCGAACTCAGCTTCCCAATTAATCCCTCTAATGTATAGTGGTATCAAGGTAAATTTAAAAGTGTTTGAGATTATTTTGATCAAATCTACTGTCCCTTATAAATTTGTGCTGCACCTTACGTTGGGCCAAATCCTTTTTTATACCTTACACACATCCTCCGCTTGCTCTACCGAATCTGCTGTTTCGAATGCCAGGTTTCCAAAATAAATCAAATCCATTAAAGAATTTATTGAAATGTGCTACTTTTTCTTCAATGACATGGGTTTCTAACAACACAAATATCTCAAAGGACGTGATATATTCAAAGAAACTTAGGTATAGATACTTATTTTCCAAGTCATGTACATTATAGGAAAGTATTTTCAAATGTTCACTTAAATTATTTTTATCGTCTCTAATATTTTTAAGTTTTTTTGTTCTATGTATATATATTTTATCAGTGCTCTTAATTCTTTTAAACTTCTTACTTCGACAGACATTAACAAGTTTTTTGTGTTTAATCTAGATAAAATACTTTTATATTTTAAGTTAATAATACCACATATTGTCTTACCATATATACATATTTATCTCAACTAGCACTGACCTGACATCTTTCCATTATTGACAAACATTTTCTTACAGTATTCAATTTCAATTGGCGTTGTTATTTGTGACTTTTGTTTACACACATTTTTGACAGCTTCAATTGGGGATTCTTGTGTTTCTATTCCTCTAAATATAAGGTTTTTCCTTTTAATTTGGTCTTCGAGTTGAGTCACTTGTCGTTGATCTTTTTCTCGCTCCTGTTTTAGTTTTTGAACTTCTGCTTTAAGCGCTTGATTTTCATTTGTTAGTTCGCATATCTTCAATGATAATTCATCCACATAAACTTTCAGCTTTTTATCACAGATGTTAACCGCTCTACTGTTTAATTGTAGAGATCAAAGTTCATTCTACACCGCAGATGGAAATGTGACAGGCACTGTATTGAAGAGCACAAAGATCACCTTATTACCAAACCACTAAATATTTAGTCTGTATTCGAGTTTCTGATGCGTGACCTGACTTAAACTTTAGATTTGATGCACTTTCACTTTCATATAATGTTTTTAAACTCTCAATTCTTTATTTAAGTTTCTCTGCCCTGGTGACTTTAACTTTTCTCTAACCAGGGTTGCCAACCGATCGATACTATATAAGGCGGAGGATAGGTAGAATAAATTCAGTATAGATTTAGAATTTACAAGAATAGGTTCTTAATTTTAACTCAAACGGTCGCAGACAAGCATTGAGACAGTGGGCCCTAGTGTACAATAAATACCTTGTTTTATTATAAAATAATAACTTGTTTTATTCTAACTATACTCCAATTCGTACTCTTCTCCCTAATACAGGGAAAGCACGGTACGTTATCGTAACAATGATACTTACGAGAAGCGCCAAGTTTTGTCTATTTTGAGTAAGGATGAGCTTGGTTTTCATCTTGTCATGTTTTGTCCAGATCTGTAGACACGGCATGAAGCGGGCGCTCTCCACCTTTCTTCTGTTTGTCGTTTGAAGTCAAGTGCTATTTTAGATTTAACAAGTATTAGGGGAGGTAGGACTGAGCTTTGAACCATTGACATGTCTTGTTCTGACCCCTTTCTTGCCAATTCATCCGCCATCTCATTCCCTGGAATTCCTTTGTGTCCTGGGACCCACCGGAGTGTTACATGGTGGCTTTGGGTAAGCATGTTAAGCTCCTCGCTGCATCGTTTTAGTAGCTTTAATTTTATAACCGCGGATGAGATGACCTTCATAGTAGCTTGACTATCTATGTAAATATCAATCTCATTCCTAGTAACAAGTTTCGTGGATAATTCTCGTGCCGCCTCTGCTATCGCTAGGACTTCTGCCTGGACCACACTACTGTAGTTTGGAAGCCTTAGTGATATTGCAATATCAGGTTCCGCTGAGTAGATACCCACAAACACTCCTTCGGTTGTTTTGAACCCGTCAGTGAAAACTGAAATACTATCCGGGTTAATCGCCATGATTGTTTTTTCTAAATTTGTTTTCGCAAGTTAGCTTCATATTTATGGGTCTATAGTCCCTGAATAATTTTGGGTAAGGGATCTTTTTACTTACTTACTTACTTAGATGGCGCTACAGTCCGGGGTGGACCTGGGCCTCAACCAACAAACCTCTCCAGCCAGCACGGTTACGAGCCAGCTGCCTCCAGTTGCGCACGCCAAGTTGGTCGAGGTCCCCCTCCATTTGTTTGCGCCACCTACCGCGAGGTCGTCCTCTACTGCGCCGTCCGTCCGGGGTGGATTCGAAAACTTTCTTAGCGGGAAGGTTGGGCTCAATCCGCTCTAAATGACCCAGCCATCTTAGTCGCTGTATGTGATCTTGTTAACAGGGATTATTAATGATTCTTTCCTAGATTCAGGATATATGCCAACAGCTAGAGACGTATTTATTATTCTTTGGAAAGTTGGTCCAATTAAGGTCCATTCACAGCTCAGTGAACTGCGAATGCCCAAACAACGAGCAAACAGTTTTTAGCACATTTCTAAGCACGCGCTTGGCAATTTTATTATTCTAAAAGAACGGAGCTTAATTTATCTATCGATTAATATATAAAAAGCTGAATTGTAATTACTTTCTGCGAAGAAATTAACAATTCCCCAATTTTTCCGCGAATAAGCGAATGATTTTTGCGAACTGTCAACTTTTATTCACATTCCACACATGTAGGACGCAATCCACATTCCCGCGACCAAAACATTCGCGAGAGTTTAACCTCACAATTCTTTTGTTTGTTCTTGGTGGGCAAGATCGTGGTTGAATTTATCGAAAGAAAGTAAGATATTACCTTCGGAATGAAAGCTACGCTATGCACTTAGGCATTTTTCACGATTAGGCAATTAATTACAAAATGAATAACAACTGAAATTCGCGGATTGGGGCGACCAGATAAAAAAGTAGCTGTGAAAGAAATATCAAAATTTGCGAATATTCGCTTATTCGTATTCGCAGGTCGCTGAGCTGTGAATGGACCTTTATAGTTAGTGAGTCCTTTAGCATTCTTGAGTTCATGAAATTGTAATGATTTTTGGTGCTTAGCATATTTATTGGCTTATAGATTCTAGACTAACAACACTAAATTTAAAATCTATATTGCACTCTTCAATTTAATTTACATAATCACAAGATATCACAGATTGGGTAATGTTAGTTATACTTTGAACAAAAAAGTGGTTAAATTTTTCGCAGAGAATTGCATTATCAGTAATTACGCAGCCATTATCAGTTAGGACATTTGTTATAGTATCTTTGCGCTTATTCAACACATATTTCTTTAGTTTGTTCCACATATCCTTTTGACCGCTTGCTTTCTCTACCTGCATTTTGATGAACTTCGATTTTGCTAAGTTAATGCACTTTTTATAAAAGTTTCTATATTGATGGTAAGCTTCCCAGTCTTGTGCATTGTATTATAGCCCTCTTATACAGCACTTTTATTACTAAACACCAACATTGCATTTGCACGATAATTTCTGTAACTACGTAACATTTAAAAGTGTTTTTAACGTAAAACGCAACACCACCGGTATGACTAGATCCACTTTTGCAATTGCATAAGTAGTATCCTTCTAGGTGTATTAATTTTAAATCACTACATCGGTTACTTACTGTACTTCATTGAAGTTGTTTGAAAGACCTTGGACGTTTAAATAAGTACACCTAATACTATTTAATAGCTAGTAATCAATTCGCTCTTCAGCGATCTTTAGTTTTATAATGAAAGCAGGGCGACTGCACTATTTGCCCTACCGTTTAAGTCTAAACAGCTAGTTTTGGTACTACAATAATTTACACACTTTACGACAACACCTTTACACTCCTAAATGCCATGATTTCCTGTCCATTTAAAGCAAACTTTTTCTTTCGTGCATTTTTTTGCTATATGGTGATAGCCACAACGACTAAAACTTCTTAAAATATTTAAATGCTGATATATCCCATCCAATATTAATTTTGGCACTTTCCATAATCTTTTCATAGGCAACACTATTCATTTCTACATTAGCATTATAACACTTACGGTTCATTCACAACTCAGCTACTTGCGAATGTAATTTTGACATGTCATTCACAGCTGCTTTTTTATCTGGTCGCGGTAATCCGCGAATTTCAGCTGTCATTTATTTTGTAACTAATTGCCTAAACGTGATAAATGCATAAATACATAGCGTAGCTTTCATTCAGAAGGTTATGTCTTACCTTCTTTCGATAAATTCAAACACGATCTTACACTCACTTTCTCTTTCATTCCTGCAATAAGCACTCGCGGTTCCTTGTTTGTTTTCATTTCTTTTTCAATTTATTTTTTTTTATTGACACTTTTAAAAACAACAGCACCATTCTGAATATTCTTGACATGATTTATTTTAAGTTCTAAATTCGCGGGATTGATGGTATTTTATTTTTATATCTTCCCTAGTTTTCACATTATTCCGATTCTCTTTAGGCCTAATAACAATAATGTCATATTTCTCTTTAATTTTATCAGAATAACTCTGTTTTGCGCCTCTATTGGTGCAGTTTTCGGCTTTTCAGCCAAAGACTCTTTAAATGTTTGCAATGTTTTTTTTTTATTCTTTACTTACTTCGGCTATGCAGATCATTTTGTCAGTAGATGATTTTAACAAATTAGAACAATCCGGACACATAAAGTAGATTTCGGGCGGGAGTTAACTAGGTTAAAATTGTACTTTGATTTTAAGTTAACACACTTCGAATGGTATTTCCTTCCGCACATAATATTGCATGTCAAAAACTCTTCACTTCCTGATATTTTCTTTTTCACACAACCCTTTTCAGTGCACAGTACTTCCATTTTAACTCAACTTTATTACTGTTTTTTTTAGCGTTCTATCGCAGTTTTAAACGTCTAATTAGAATTTTTATTGAAGAACTATAATTAGACACTGTAAGTATTTGTCAAGTTGAAAAGAATTGCAGAAGCGTTACTTTTCAATTTGTCTTTGGATAATAGCTAACTACACAGGCCGACAAAGCAACATTTTTGTAAAAACTTTTTTAATTTGATATCCGTTTATTTTATTACCCACAATTCTCTCACAATATCACATCGATTATATATTTCAAAATAGGGAAAAAAGGTTACAATTTTTACTTACGATAATATTAAGTTACTACAATACGAATATTTTAGGTGCTTATTTTTTATATTTCCTATCCCTTTTCTCTGTAAAGTTTCTTGTATAGCTTTTTCTCCGATGTGATGCATTTTGTTGTTCTCTGTGAAGTGAGGAACAGTAATTCCCCATCATGTTTATATTCCACCATCCCTGGCTCGTTTCTCCATCCCTTTTATGTCCTGATGAAACCGTTCCCCCAGCTCTTCACTCACATCAGCCAAGTTTCTAGGAAAAAAGTCAAGATGGTTGTGCAAGAAGTGGACTTTAAGGCTCATCAGACAACCAAGAGTTTCGAACTTATCTATCATATTGGCTACGATAAGTTCATAGTTGTGCTGTGTAAACAACCGTGGTTTTCAATTTTCTGGAGAAAATTGGAACTCATCAGTACTCGTTTGACTTTCACTAAATTCGGGACTGGACTGTACAACGTCATCAATAGACTGAGGTGGCTAAGCGACAAGAAGTCCCGGTCCATGTTTTACTGGCCAATCAGCTGAAGTAAGGTTAGGGTAGACAATTAATTTCTTATTTTTGGAGTTATATCCAGAAACATCAATGCTGCAAAAATAACAATCGTTTAAATTATATTTTGCTCTCTCCATACTGCAAATTTAAAAGCTTTCTTCTCTTTCTTATACCATTTCATAAGAACCTCGACATAAACATAATGTAATATTCTTTCTTCTTCTTATGTCCTGTACCCGCTAGTGGGTCCTAGGGCCTCTACTACGCCTACGCGCCATCGTGTACGGTTTCTGGCAATGTGTCTGAGTTCGCCCCTACTTTTCCCTAACTGCCGTGCCTCCTTCTCGACTGTTCTGCGCCATGTTCTCCTCGGACCGCCAGGTCTTCTGCCATCCTGAGTTAGAGGGTTCCATTGCATAGCATGGTTCGCTATGGAACTGTCACCCTTTCGGAACGTGTGACCAATCCACTGCCACTTCCGCCGTTGGATAGTTGTGCCTGTTGGTTCCTGACCCGTTCTCTCGTAAAGGTGTTCGTTAGAGATACGATTGGGCCAGAAAATCCTTAAGATATTGCGCAGATACCTGTTAACGAACGTTTGCAGCTTTCTGGTGATAGTAGTGGTCACTCTCCACGTGCTGCAACCATATAGCAGCACGGATTCAACGTTGGAGCGGAACAGTCTTATTTTGGTGCTCAAACTAATTGCATTGCTTCGCCATATTTTGGACAACATACCGAACGCGGACTTTGCTTTGGCGATCCTGTTGGCTATATCCAGTTCGGTTCCACCATCGGTCGAGGCAATACTCCCAAGATACTGGAAATCCTCTACTCTCTCTACCGGTTGTCCAGCTATGCAAATTTGAGCCGATGAGTTTGTTCCAAGGCTGATAATTTTAGTTTTTGCCGTATTAATTTTCAGCCCGACGACGCCTGCCTCCCTCTCCACATCTGCTGTCATTTGGTGGAGGTCCATAATTCTGTGGGAGAGTAAGCATACATCGTCAGCGTAGTCAAGATGTTTCAGTTGAGATGTAAGAGTCCATCGAATTCCTCCGTTTCCCGTCGACAAAGCTGCATGAAGCACATCGCTAATCACCAATAGGAATAATATTGGTGAAAGGATACAGCCTTAACTTACCCCACTTTGGATCTCAAATTTCTCAGACAACATTCCCCTGTGCAGAACGTGACATTTGGAGCCTTCATATGTAGCTTTGGTAATAGCAATTAGTTTATCGGGAATGCGTCTCCTGCGTAAGGCACACCAAATAAACTCCCTGTTGACACTATCGAACGCCTTCTCAAAATCAATGAACAGCAGGTGCAGTGGCGATCGATATTCAACACACTGTTCGATGATAATCCGCAGGGTGTTGATGTGGTCGGCACAGGAGGATCCAGAGCAGAAACCTGCTTGTTCGGCATCGAGTGTGTCTTCGAGATGTTGTTTGATTCGCTCAAGGATGATTTTAGCTATTATCTTAGCTACAGCAGGCAGCACGCAGATACCCCTCCAGTTTCCGCACTCCATTAGATTTCTTTTCTTAGGAAGCTTGACGATCATTCCCTTTTTCCACTAGTTAGGAAAGCTCTCAGCTTCCCAAGCTCTATCTATAAGTGGAAGCAGAAGCTCAGCCGATGTTGTTGGCGTTGCTCGTAAGAGCTCTGCTGGAATACCGTCAAGTCCTACCGCCTTGTTGGTTTTGAGTGCCTTGATCGCGGTAATGATCTCATCTTTACTGGGAGTCGTGGTGCGTATTCGGGAACTTCTCACCTCGGGCATCTCAGTCTGATTTGGGAGCACATCGCTAGCGAATACACGGTTCAAAACCGTAGCAAAATGCTCTTTCCATCTCTTGAGCTGGTCCTCATCCGAAATGAGCAAGGAGCCGTCTAGGCTTTTCACTGGGTGTTGGCTGGAGCTGCGACCACCTGTCAGCTCTTTCGTGATTCTGTAGACGGTCCTGCTGTCGCACCTCCGTGCAGCTTCTTCTGCTAAAATTTATATAATTTATTTTAATTTATTTATTTATTTATTTTTAATGTAATATTCTTGCTGGCGTACGTTTAAATAAAACTGTCCTTTGTGTATTTTAATCGTTTATTTATTATCAAACACCAACTTTACTTTAACAAAATATTCAATCACTTTATTCTTTATTTATTTCAAATTAAACTGTGGCTACAGATTTACTTTCACACTGTCGCTTGTTTTCATCACTGGTTGAATATCTTTTGTAATCGCTGTATTCACCTTATTACAACTGTACCGACGATGGTTGTGGTATGGGTATTTATACAAAACCTCCAAGGGTTCTAGAACATGCTAGATGTTTTTCGGGGTGAATTGATGATCCTGGAATAATTGGGATATTGTGTTGAACAATTGTGGAACATAAGCACATCTGGTTAGGTGGGAATATTTCCTGCTAGCAGGTTTCGCGTTGCTACAGTTTGGAACACAGTGTTTTAGTTTGGTGCACAAACCATGCAGTGAGTCCATGCTACAATAACATGCTTTGTGAGGAACCGAACATTTCTATTGATTACCGATTTCTGCACCAAAATATGCAAAGTACACTTTTTTCACAAAGTCAGTAATGTTCCTTTGATGTTTTTTAACTACAAAGTCACTACATACGTATATATAACAAAAAGTTAGGAGAGTTTTTACAACGACGATTGGCCATATGTAGAGTGTGAATTAAAAGCACATACGTTAAACACTGCAATACGAGGTTATATTAACTGGAAGAAAACAAATAATTCTGCCATTTATCAGAACTACCAGCCTAATAACAATTGATTATATTGTCAACCTTATAACATTAGAATTTATTGCCATTTATTCCCTCGTAACATTTGAATGATTAAAAATATTTTTTTACATTTTGAATAATAAAATATTTTTTTTTTAATATTAAAATGTGAGAAATTAGTGGGTGATACAATTTTTTTATTACTATTTTCGGAATCAGCACACCAAACAACACAGGAGTTAGGCACACTTTTTGAAAAAGTTTTTTCATCGTTGGCCTAGGTGTTATCATATAGCTTCGGTAAAAAAAATCGAATTTTCAGGAGTAACGATCGATATGTCTTACTCACTCACACGAATATGCTAGATGTCACTAGAGGTGAATTGTGGAATGTGAGATGTGAAATGTTGAACAAACTGCTGTGCATGATTGCAGTGGTGTTTCCACACCATGTTAACGCTCCCTTCATAAACTTGCTTACCTCGAACAAAATCATTTGTGTAATTGCCATGATAACGGTATAGACGACCTAAATGAACAATTTTCATCTTGCCTCTTATTCTACACTGAATTCTATAGACAGCATCATTGGGGTTATAGAAAATCCACTTCATCGTAATCGTCGACGCAAGCCCGCTTTCGCATTCGATACATTTGACGAGGAGTAGGGTGGTTCACCATCTACTGTTCTATCAGCTCTTCGAGAAATTTGTCTTCTGACGATGAACACATCAACATTTCATCAATTTCACGAATGAAATCGATAAAAAAAAAATCGTACAAAATTTATTTGAGCTATAAAACATTTTTTTTTTTTAGGTTGCGCCAGGGATGTGTAGTCTTCATAGATACTAATAGCCCGAGTGCTACTAGCATGCACGATTCGCAAACCTGAGTAACCGATTTCAGGAATACGCCTACGTACTAAACACACACCCTACACACTTCTACCACTCTCCCCGCGCGACTGCCGTTAGGTATTACTTCGCGGGGCTGGTTAGCAATTTATGCTGTACTTTCTGCTTCTCGACGTATTCTTTCTTGAATTCGAAGCTGCATTTGCACGTGCGTAATAAACGCGCAAATTTCCATCCGTTTTTCCTCAGATTGTACCAGATGATCTATGAGGAATGGGGGTCTGGGAAGTTCGTTTCTCCAGTTTTCAAATCGCCTATCCCGTCGATCTTGCCACACAGCTCTTGAAGCTGCTTTTTCTTCTTCTATAACCCTTCTTCTTTCGCTAGCCTCTTGATGGCTCGAGCCTCTCCGATTGTAGATTCTCTGCATCTCGTTCGCGAGGATGTCGATAGGAACCATTCCTGCTATGACAAAGGCTGCTTCGTCAGAGATAGTTCTAAAACCACTGATGGTCTGTAGGCTGATGTTAGTTTCCTCCTTGTTTCTTTGGTCGCGAGAGCCCCCGCCCAAACCGGAGGAAGGACTGAGCTGACAACTCTGGGTAGTAGGATCCTCCTAGCGTATCCAGGTCCTCCAATGTTGGGCATTATCCTTGAGAGTGCTGCCTGAAGTCGTGACGCTTTTTTGCTCGAATAATCAACATGCTGTTTAAACCGCAGTCTATTGTCGAGCATTACTCCTAGGTATTTGATTGCTTCTTTGGATCTGATGATTTGGGTTCCAACCTGTACATTCATATATTCCACAGATTTCCGACTGGTTATTAGAACAGCTTCAGTTTTGTGGTCAGCTAATTCAAAACCGGCTGATCCTAGCCAGCTTTTGATTTGACTGATTGCCACATTTGTAGCTGATTCTACTTCACTGATTTGTTTTGCTACTGTAACAACAGCGATGTCGTCAGCAAATCCAATTATATTCACTTTAGGTGGCAGTGGTAGTCGTAAAACTCCGTCGTACATTATGTTCCATAGTAATGGGCCCAGCACCGACCCTTGTGGGACCCCAGCTGTAACATCGTAGTACTTCACTCCTTCGTCGGTATCATACCTCAGTTTCCTGTTGGTAAAGTAGCTCGCCATTATCTGCAGCAAGTAAGATGGTGTATCCATCCTAGCAAGAGATCTTCTTATAGTGGGCCAGTCTGCCGAATTAAACGCGTTTTTGACATCTAGCGTCACTACTGCGCAGTATTCCTTGGTGCCGTATCGCCATCTTTCACTTTCAATTGCTTCCGCTGCTATATTAACTACAGCTTTAATGGCGTCAATTGTTGAGCGAGACTTTCGGAATCCGAATTGGTGGTTGGACAAAGCCCCTTTCTCCTCCGCTATTGTGAGCAATCTGTTGTAAATGATTCGCTCCAGGATCTTTCCCATTGTGTCCAGTAGGCATATCGGGCGATACGACTATGGGTCTCCTGGGGGTTTGTTTCCTTTTGGCAATAAAACGAGGTGTTGCAGTTTCCATTGCTTAGGGAAAAAACCTTCTTCTAGGCACTTTTGCATTGTTGCAATAAGGATGTCTGGCCTTTTTTGAACAGCGGCTTTCACTGCTTTGTTAGGGATGCCGTCAGGTCTGGGCGTCTTATTGTCACCTATCTTTCTGGATGCGATTGTCAATTCCTCTGTTGTAATCACTGGAATTACCTCTGTAAAGTTTTCTCTGGTGATTGTGCACATAGTAGATGCTCTCCTTGGAAAAAGATGTTCTACTATTGACTTCAGCATTATCGGGCATGTTATCTGCGGGGAGTTGCCGCCTAAGCTTTCTCATCACCATCCTATACGCCGTACCCCAAGGGTCTACATTAGCTTCATCGCAGAGCTGCCTGAAACATCTTGCTTTGCTCTCCTTGATAACTCTGCTTAACTGTTTTCGCGCCAGCTTAAAGGACGATAGGTGCTCCTGAAAGTTGGGTGTGTTTCGCGATCTTTGTACTTTGCGTCTTGCCCGTAGACATTCTGCTCTAAGTACCCTGATCTCGTCGTTCCACCAGTAGCAAGGCAGGCGTCTTCTACTTGAGGCCCTCCTGGGCATTGATACATCGCACGCCATGTTGATGGACTGGGTGAGGTGGCGAGCAGAATTTTCTGCCGATCCTTGGACTAGCGTGAAGGTGTCCACCACTTCCGCGAATGTATATTTGTCGAAGAGCTTATCCTGCCATTTCGGACCAGTCGATCGCGGGCGGTGGGTAGATTGCCATAGTGTATATGCGTGTGTGTGGTTATGCGCGTGCATAAGGCGCAGAGTTTAACACTTAATGTAACAGAAGTAGATTTGAGTGCCACATGTTTTTCACATGGGCAACTTTACATAGTCCTTTCGCGTATCACGTCAAAAATAAATCTTTTTGTGAAGGCGGCCGGACGCAAGACGATCGATGTTGTGTACAAAGAAATACATATCTTTAAAAGAATAAATGATCAAAACTGCCAAAAATCTACACCGAACATGTTAATAATAATAAAAAATTAAAAAGTTATCTACACATTTAATTTAATTTAATTTATTTAATTCATCTACAAATAATGTACAATAACTTAACAGATTGAGATGTATATTGTAAAAGAGATTACAATGGTAATAAAAAATAAAATATATATGATGAAATGAATTTACCTAATCAATTAACCAATAAAATTAAATAATGTGTTTTTGAACATAGTTTTGGATAATCTTAGATCTACAACAGAACAAACTGAGTTGAAATTGGAGATAGCTCTATATATAGGCTCATTCAATCCAGCAACAGTGTGGATAGTTGTATGAATACGAAGGCGTTGTCGTGTTGAACTGGTAATGGTATGAGTTTGAATAGCTGGAACACTTAATTTCCTAATAGTCGTAGTTTGATGAGGAACAGAATCGCAGATGATGTCACCTGAGTTTTTCTCTTATTAGCTCATATAACTTTGGTAGATTATACTCATTGTGTACAGGAAGTGTTAAGCCAGCTGGTATATTTTTCCGTATTTTGTTGAGCTCATTCAATAGTTGCCTTGGTGATAAGATTAGAAAGCTTATTCTTCCTTGGTGAGTGTTAGTAATAGCCTCAAGAATTGGTAGTTGGGTTCATTGAAAACTGTCCATTAGCTTAGATGCGTAAAAGGTAACGGAGTTAAATGCTTGTGCTTCAATTACAGTGTGGTTAATGTTGTCGATAGCGTGATAAGCTTGGGTCGATTGCTGGTTTACCACAATGAATTGCGCCTTAATTGACGGCATAGATTTATTGAGAACATTCGCTTTTGATTCAATAATAGATGTTTGGTGTTCGCTCAATTCCAGTAGGTGGTCTTCGTTCTTGCTTGCCTTTTTAATGTTATCTTCCATATAATGCGCATGGTGCTGATCAAGAATACCAAACAGTTTGTTTGCGATGGTACCAATTAAATCGAACCGGGATCGTTTTTTACGAATGTGTTTTAGAATTTCATTTTAGTTTTTTGTTTCCTGCAACTACTGCTCTAGTTGTATTATCATAGGATTACAGATGTTGTTGCATGATTTCGCATTTTTCTTTTAGTCTGTTTACGCCTTTTTTTTTTATCCCTTTATACTCCTGCCAATAGTTAGACATGTTAAAATAAACGAAGAGATTCCAATCATCAGTGATTAGGTTTGCTGGACATAGGTCTGCGAAATATATTCCGGGTTTGTCTGTGAAGCTTTTGAGTTCTACTGCGCTTGGTGTTGTCGTTCGGCACAATACCGTTCCAATTAGTAATAAATCCACTAATATGGTAGTGTTTTTAGTCGATTTATTTTTACCTCTTGTTTCACCTATGCTTCTGATTAATTTCTTTTGCGGGTTGGAATATCAGCGATAGTATTATGTTTCTGTATTGGAAGAAACTGGCCTTTGAGATGATATTCTCGTCCTTTTTGATAGACCTTTAAGTCTGCTGAGAGGTTTCTGTGGTGTGTTTTGTTGAATTTCAGAAGGTAGGAGACAGACTTTGGCAATTGATCTTCTTATTTCTCCAGTTGATGTCTTTATATCGACTACTCGAGCCATTTTGTCATGTCCTGTGATTGTATTAATCAATCTGCCCAGAATCCATTTCAGTGGAGGTAGATTACCTTCCTTTTTAAGTACAAGTGTTCCTGGTTGAATAGCGTGCTGAGGATGCTTCCGCTTATATCGTTGCTGGATCTCTTGCAGGTATTCACTGCTCCATCTACGCCAGAACTCCAGATGTAATGATGTTATCCGACTCCATCGCGCTACGTGGGTGATGCTAGACGGCTTGCAGTCAGGATCGATGATAGTAGTCAATGGTGCACCAATTAAAAAATGTCCTGGGGTAAGACCTTCTAGATCATTTGGATCCGTTGACATCGGAGTTAATGGTCTTGAGTTGAGAACTGCTTCTATTTGTGCTAGGCCTGTGGTAAATCTTTCTTGTGCTAATGCTGCAGTCGATAATACTCGCTTCATGTGGTATTTGCTAGATTTGACCGCGGCTTCCCACAAGCCCCCAAAGTGTGGAGATCTTGGAGGGATCGGTTTCCAGTAGATACCCTTCTCGGCACAATGATTCTTAATGGTTGCTGCTCCTTCCTTGGTAAAAATCTTTGAGTAGAGTTCGTTGAGTTCATTTCGGGCTCCCATGAAGTTTATTGCGTTATCCGAAAATATTTTGGCTGGGCAACCACGTCGCGCCACAAATCTTTTTATTACTCCAATAAATGCTTGGGTTGTTAGATCTGTTACCACTTCTATGTAGGTGTACGGCCTTTGTCGCAACACTCCACTCCAATATTTATGAATGGTCTTGAAGGCTGAACTCGTTCTGGTGGTAAGTCACCTATTAATTGCTCGATGCTTCTTGGTTTTGCCTTGAAACAGCGCATACAGTTGAGTACGATAGTTTGGGATAGTTATTTTCCTCCTAAAACCGTATAAGTTTGCCTTGATGTCGCGAGTAGTGCTTGTGGACCGGCATGTAGATTATCGTAATGCAATTGTGTCATTAATAGTTTCATGAAAACATGTGAGCTTGGCAGAATCATTTGATGTTTGGCTTCATATGGGAGACTCGAAGCTTCTAATCGACTGCCTACCCTGATAATGTCCTTAACATCCAGAAATGGTGACAAAGAGCTCAAATGACTTTTTTCTGACAACTGTCTTAATACGATTCGTTAGTCCGTTCAGAAAGTTGTTTCCTTAATGTCAATTGGTAGGCTTTGCTTCACGAACTTTACCAATTGTGTCATCAGTTTAGAGACACATAATTCAAGACGAGGAATGGTTTGTTGTTTGATTGGTGGTACTCGAGATGTCGAGCACACCAACTACGCCTTTGTTTCTCCTTGATGATTTGCAGATTTTAGAAAAACCAAGGCTTCATATGCTCGTTGAGAGGCATCAGAAAATGCATGAAGCTCAGCGTAAGTTGTATCTGCCAACATTATCTGTCGAGGTATTTTTAAGTCGTTGAGCTGGCAAAGACCCTTTCTGAATGCCATCTACTTTGTGTGCATCTCCATGGGTAATGCAGCATCCCAGTCTAATTTGGAGATCCATAGTTCTTGGATAAATATCTTAGCTAGTATCACTACTGGATTCACAAGGCCCATTGGATAACAAATGTGAACAGTGTCGGCTAATATGGATCGCTTGGTAACTTTTGGTGACTCCTTCCATTTCGTTTTGATAAGTAATTGATCTGATGATGGTAACCAGGTTAGACCATCAGAGTTTTGACAGACCCTTCATTTTGATTGTATAGAAGATTTTCTGTTTCACAATCGGCTTTTGATATATCTGCAAGTGCTGGCGCAATAGCACACCATTTTCCCAGATGAAATTTTCTCTCGTCAAGTAACCGTTTAAGCTCCATCTGCCTTATTTAAATCATTGCTGCCGGTTAAGATATCGTCCATGTGTATATCTTGTTGTATGATGGTCGCTGCCAGCGGAAGCCTGTCCTTTCTTGTTTGAGCCAAATCTTGGAGACATCTTATTGCTAGATACGGTGCAGATTTGGTTCCATACGTCACGGTGTTGAGTTGGTCGGTAGTAGTCGATCAGCGGATTCTCTCCAAATGATAGAACTAGAACTGCTTTCCAGACGTAGTACACAATGATGTGGTAGGAAGAAATGGGGATCTTTAATTGATGTTGACTTGCAATTCATGTATTCCATGTGGCCTAATTCTGTATATTCTTTCATGAATTCAGCGTACTGTTGGCGAATCGCCGGTATTTTGTTCAACCTCTTCTCTAGGTTCAAAAATCTCCAGGTAGATATTTCCCTGGATTCTCCAAGACTGGCTGGATAATTTTTGAATGGCAACTTCATAATATAACGGCCAGAATTTGTCCTTGTTGTAGATGTGGTGAAGATTTCCTCGCATTGACTACGGTCGATATATTGGCTTGGTTGCCGTGACGTTATGGTTTTCAAGACATAAACTTGTAAATTAGCGCTATAACCAGTAACGCGAGATTGAAGGCAGATATTAGCCTTCTTACTGATTTGGGTGGGTGTGTTTCCCATTCCGGAAATTTGCACTGTTTCATTCTTTGCAACTAGTCGTAGCCGGTTTGCTAATTTCTCGGTGATGAAACTCATTTGAGATCCAGAGTCCAACAATGCTCTTACCTTGGTGGGGGTGTTATTCTGAGTGAGTACATTGATAACAGCCGTTCCCAAGAAAACATATTTTGATGCTCTCGTGGTTACTGACAGGCTGGTTCTATTGTCAATCGGAATCTGTTGTTGAACCTCTGGCGTGGTGTGGAGCAAAGTGTGCTGATATTTGTTACATTTAGTGCAGCAGTACAGTTTGACACCTTATGACCAAATCGTAAGCAATTGATGCACCTGTTCAAATCCTTTACTTGCTTAAGTCTTTCTCTTGGGGAGAACTGTAGATACTTAGGTCATTTGAAGATGGGATGACTCTGTTGATCACGCATGGAACACCTTTTGTCCTCTTTTCCAGCTCTAAGGGATTTATTTTTTTTATTTCCTCTTGTACTACCCATGCCCACGTGGCAACGACACTGCGACCTGGAAGATATATTGTATCGGAGGGTTGGAGTTAATCTAACAGACGTACTACCTCCCTTATGAAAGTGATTATGTCTTTAGTAGCGGAGCATTTCAGTTCCACTGTAAAATCTCCTTGTGGAGATTACGTTTCCTTAACCAGTGTAGTACCGGGCATTCACAAAGAATGTGTTCGGATGTTTCATCCTCCTCCAAACAGAACCGACAGTCCTTCTCTTGGCACAGGGTCATCTTGTTAAGGTCACGAGCTTCTTAATGCTTTCCCTATCTTAGTTAAGGATTTCCTTATAGGCGTATGGCTTGATTAATCGTTTGGATTGTCTTAGAGCTGGCCCACTAGTCCAGTAGTCTAGACGAAGTTTGTTTTCCCGTTCGTTAATCAGCGTTGTAGCTGTCGCCCAATTGACGCCACAATAAGGTTCAGGACCTATGAACACAGATTCTGACCCAGCCCTAATAAGCTCATTGCAGATTCGTTGCGCACAATCCCTTGGTGTCCAGGGACCCAACCGAGTTTTACCATGTTGTATTTGGCAAGGTCTTGTAACGCATCGTAGCAGCATTTCACGGTTCTGGAGTCCATTTGGTTGGACGATAGTGCCATAAGTGCTGCTTGGCTATCGGAGAAGATATGTATTCTAGCGCCTTTGATCCCCTTGCGGAGATTGTGTCTGGCACAGATCTCAATGGCATGGATTTCAGCCTGAAACACAGTAGGAGTCGAACCCATAGGTACCGAAATCTTTGTGTTGGCTCCAAAGACTCTTTTAGGAATTGAGTTGAGTATCTTTAAATGCCCCACAAGTTCACCTGGTTTATACTCATAATCTTGCTGCAGCCTGATGGCATATCTTGCAGCCATCTTCCTAATGAAGATTGGTAGTGGTGTAAGCCCACCAATAGCTTCAAGAGCTGTCGTAGGGCAAGTTCGCATCGCACCTGTAGATTTGCTTTTCGTGTAAGCGTACTGATTCGAGTGCATAGGATTAGACAGATCTAACCGGTCGCTAATGTGAATATCTATGAGTCTCTGTATTGTCCTAAGGACGAATGATGTTAGACTTATAGGTCTGTATGATTTGGGCAGCTCGCCAGGCCTATTGCCCGGCTTGGGAATGAAAACCACACTTACCTGTCTCCAGGTAGGTGGTATGTATCCCCAATTGTAGCTGGCTCTAAATAAAGCTGTCAATACCGACCGGATGAGGTCAATTGACTTTTGAAGAAGTGCTGGAAGCCGACCGTCACCGCCGGGAGCTTTAAAAGGTTTGAATGTGCCCCTTGCCCATTCAACTTTCTCTGGACTGAATATTTTTCCAGATAAACTATTAACTCTACTGTCCACATAAACCCTGTGGTTAACTGTGTTGGATTACACATGAGATGTGTTAAGAGACGAGCCTGGGAAATGTACCTGAAGTAAGGTTCTGAGTGTATCCGCACAGTCCGTCGTGTAGGATCCGTCATTCTTCTTCAGTAACCCTACACAGTTGACATGATCGTTTACGAGCGATTTATGGATTCGTGCCGCTGTAGGCATGTCAGCAATGGTTTCGCAGCATTTCCTCCAAACAGCTCGCTTAGATTGTCTGAATGTTAGGTTGTATTCTGTGAGAGCAAACCTGTATTCGTCCCACCTCTACGTTCGCTTTGCAGAGTTGAAGAGATTTCTGACTTTCTTCCTAAGTTTCGTCAGTTTCTCATTCCACCAAGGCACTTTGCGTTTGCTACCATACGTTTTGGGGACACAGCTGTCGTGGTAGGAATCAAGCAGTATATTGTTAAGCTGGTATGCAGCTTCATCTATGTCTTCTATTTACTTGATATATGTGAGAAGCATATCTTTTTTTGAGAACACGAGTTCACGATAGCGATGACAATCCGTAGATTTAGGACCGTATCTGTTAGAGACATATGAGAGTTGGCCAGGTATGTCAAACCTATTGTGTTGATGGTCTGAAAGATAAATATATAAAAATATATATTTAACTACTTAAAAGGTATTCTAAAAGGCACTCACCACTTCTGTTGATGTTGCTACTACTTCAGACCTCAGGATGTGCGTTGGCATCGCGACCGATGATATAATGGAGGTTGTTTTCCTGACAGTAGTCAACGAGGCTCTGGACGTCTTTCGGCGGGATATCACCACTGTCGTGAGGGAAGTACGCTGAGGCACACACGATGTTCTGTGTACCTCTTCCAGTGGGGATTTCCAGTAGTAGGGCCACCGGGTCTCTTGTTATAAATTCTGAAATAGGTAGAAAGTTCAAATTATTGCTAATTAAGCAGGGCGCTCTCGGCGCTAGCTCTCCATACTTGGGAATCAACTTACTTGTCCTATTCCGGAGACCTTTAATCTGTCCGCAAATAACCCAGGGTTCTTGAATGCGACCAAGGGTTATATCTTCTTTGGCGAACCGCTTGCTAAGGGTAGCGGATGCGCCCTTAGTATGATGTAGGTTCGCCTGTAGCACCTTGATCGAGCTTATCGGTCCTCCGCTGAGGATCGAGCTTGTCGGAGTAGTTGGGCCTTTTTGGGACCCTTTCCTCTACGGCAAGCGGTCAGGTTTTGATGACCCAGGGGTCTATTCTCAACCGATTCCTCGTGCCTTTGAGAGACGTGCCCAGGGGCACCGCTGGTGGTAAACGACAAACCGGCCAGGTTGCCAGTCGTAGGAAGTCTAGGGACTAATGTGATAGGGTGGCCTGGATCCTTTGATCGGATTCCCGCAGTGCTGGTACTTACTTTAGGAGCACTGATGCTACTTAGCGACTCTTTAGTCGTCGCAGTGGAACTGGTGTTCGGGTAGGCCCGGAGGCACTGCTGGTGGAGACGAATGATAAGGGGTCCGTCGTAGTAGCAGTTGTCATGCCAATTGCGCCCACCTTCTTCGGACTACCGTGAGCAGACTCCTGACCCTTGTCAGTGGTCTTTGGGATCAGTTTGATCTGACCAAAACGTTAGCACACCTTGTTATTGAGGGCCTTCAGTACCCCCAGGAAGAGTCATCGATCCCAAGCACAACATGGAGGAGTGCACCTTCCTTCACCCTTTGCATGACCTTCCATGAAGTTGCCATTAGGCCTTCGATTTGAGCTTCCAATGAAGCCAGAATTTTTGTCGACGGGAGGTCGAGACTTTGGGGAAGAAACCGCGGATGATATGGGTTTTAGGGAATGATCCCTCTTCCACCAATAAGATGTCCAATCCACTTTTGGCTCTTATTGTTTCAAAATCCGAGCTCATCCACCCAGCAGTAGCACTGTTTGAGCAAACGAAAACCAGCCATCCCGCCTTGTGCTGTGAGCCTGTTCCTCAGCTCAATTGAGACATTGATGTCGGCCTCTTGAATGAGTGTCATCTGCTCCTTTGTTAGGGGCTTGTTCTCCAAGTCCGCTGGGACGATCCCTAACCTGACAACACTAGCCACCTGACTAAATGTTGTTACAGGAGCCTGTTGAGAAGCCAGGAATTGTTGTCTTGAAGGTAGCAAAAATCAAAAAACTAAATAAAATAAAATATAAATAGGGAGTAGTACTTACCAGCGATCAATCGATATTTGGCATTTGGGGTAGGTTTAGGCTTGTGATATGCTGCTCCTACACCCTGGGCAACCCCACAGCAACATGGCGATCTCTTTCCTCCCCACAAACTCTTAGCAAAATACTTCCCTTTTCTTTTGCATTGGGATATTACTTCTATGCCTTATTCACAATTGTGAGGTTAAGAGTCGCCCAAAAGACCTCATGACTTAGGGTTATATATGTATGTATATTTACCTTTTTGTATTATTATGTTAGTACATACATACATATTTACGTATTACCCCGTGCAGGGACGGGTTAAGAATATCACTGCAGCGCCCTCCAACAACCAGCGCTTGTCGTAAAAGGCGACTAAGGGGACAAATCAGATCTAGGCAATATAACACCCAAGTGAGCCTAGCGACACATATGGTATACTACCTTAAAAACCCTCCCACAAGTGTGCATGCGAGTTCATGGGTTGACACGACTGGAGATCACCGGTGTCATAGAAGAAAGATCAAACAATACTAAAACAGGAGCATGCACGTGTCAAACAGCAAACACCATCAATAATAATATTGCAAAACTGTATCATTATGGTAATACTTGCTAAAAGGAAAGGCACTACCCCGTCAGCCACTACCACTGCTGTGCATGGTACTGATCTTGGACCAAGCAGAAATGTTCGGGTCAGAGCTATACGGATTCTGGGGGCTAGCAAAAGAATGAAACAGTTTGGAAGAAACTTAAGGGTCGCGAGTTGGAACGTTGGAAGCATGACCGGTCGAAGTTACGAGCTGGAAGAGATGATGAATAGAAGGCGGGTGGATATCTTGTGTGTCCAAGAGATGAAATGGAAAAACACCGGAAATCGGGCGCGTTTCTTGGACGTTAGGACAAAAGATTACAAGATGTGCTAAGAACGGAATCGGTATCATCCTTGCGGCAGAGCTCCTTGGTAACGTCTTGAGCATTTCGAAGTCCAGCGACCGTTTGATGTGTCTCAAACTAGTAATACATGGAGAGGTGTGGCATATTGTCAGTGCATATGCTCCCCACGATGGGTACAATCAGAGAGATAAAGATGCATTTTAGGTAGATTTCCACAATCTCCTTAAGAACCTCCCAAAGAAAGAGTTTCTGTTTGTTGGAGGAGATTTGAATCGACATGTCGGGAAGTCAAACGAAGACTATGAAGACTGCCATGGAGGACTGGGATATGGCACCAGGAACCTTCCTGGTGAAGACATCCTAAGCATGTGCAAATCACACGGTCTTATCGTGTTAAATACCATGTTCATCAAACAAACCCGACACCTGATCACTTACAGCAGTGGTGGAGATGAAACTCAGATTGACTACAATTTGGTAGCCAGTTTCATGAAGCCTCGGGTAAAAGATTGCAAAGTGATCCTGGGAGAGGCAATCGCTCGGCAACACCGTCTCCTGCTAACAGAATTTTTTATGAAAACACCGAAGAAAAGCAAACAAACAAGGGTCTCTGAGAAAATCAAGTGGTACAACTTGGACAGAGAAAAAAGCGAGGCTTTTGTTTTCGTAATAAAAAATTACCTCTCTCACACCATCTACGGAGCTGAGGATGAAGAGTGCAGAGCACAAAATATATGGGATTCACTGCAGCGAACTTGCTTAAAGAAGGCCAAATCACTGCTAGGAGCTTCAAAAGGCCACCATCAACACGCCAAAGAAACATGGTGGTGGAGTGATGAAGCAAAGAAAGTGATGAATGAGAAGAAAGCGGCTTTCAAAGCTTGGTCAAAGTGCCCCTCTAATAATAGTGACGAAAAAGTTTGCCTCGAAATGGAATACAGATGTTGCAAGAAAAAAGCGAAGAAGAAGTGCGCCCAGCTTCAAGCAGAGAGTACGGAGGGCCTGTATCTGGAGCTGGAGAAAATATCTTCTCCGGTTGCTGATGCAAACCAGGCTATCCAGGAGCTGCAAAGACACAATATGAACAAGAGCGCCACTATCTTCAAAATAGCCGCCCAAAGAAGGAGGAATGCTCAGGAGATTCGTTACCAAAGTTCATAAACAATGCTCATGGCCAGCTTCTTGCGGATGACGAGAAAATTCTGCAGAGATGGCGGCAGTACTATGAAGGACTTTTAAATGAACAGTTTCCCCGGCTATACTTTTCAAGAGCCACCCCTAACTGTGAAGAAATACCCGACATTACAGTCGAAGAAGTTAGTGAGGCGGTCAAATACTCCAAAAAACGAAAAGCGGTTGGGCCAGATGAGATGCGCTCTGAGTTCTGGAAAAAGATGGGAGACAGCGGGTTCAGATGGCTCAGAATTCTCATCTCCAAATTTGTGAGAGGTGACCCAATGCCGAATCAATGGAGGGAAAGTTACCTTCTCCCTGTATACAAAGAGAAGGGTGATATGCGAAACTGTGATAACTACCGTTAACTTACCGTTACCATTAGGTGGCCGACTGCGCAAAATAATATGGCTATCTGATGATCAGTGTGGGTTTGTCTCGGGTAAATCAACCATAGATGCAATCCAAAGTATAAGGATCATAATGGAAAAACATCGTGATTCCTTAAGGGATTTGCCTATTGTATTGGTTGACTTTGAAAAGGCATTCGACAGACAACCACGAGATCTGATATGGATGGGGCTAAGACATCAAGGGGTTCCAGAAACCTATGTACAGAAGGAGCAAAGACAAGAGTAAGATGCCCCCTGGAGTAACCGAAGAGTTCCCAATCAAAGTCGGGGTGCACCAGGGAAGCGTCTTAAGTCTTTTGCTCTTTATTACAGTCCTTGATTATCTGCTTGAAGGTAAAGTGATGGACCCCAAGGCACATCAGTTATTCTTTGCTGCAACGAGCAACGAGCACTTGATGTGTGGGTGGACACTCTGGAGGGAAATGGGTATCGCAATAGTTCAAAAAAGACAGAGTAGTTGTGCTGCCCGTTCTCTGATCCACTCAGACCTATTCCAGACATTTATTTGAATGGAACAGTGCTTCCCAAGTGCGAAAAGTTCAAATATCTGGGATCTATGATCAATAGCAAAGCAACTTGTGATGACGACATCAATCATCGCGTAAGCGTAGGGTGGATGAAGTGGCGAGAAAATTCCGCTATCTTCTGTGACAGAAAAATGCCACCTAAGTTGAGGGGAAGGCTCTACACCGCAGTTGTGCGTCCAGCGCTCACATATGGTTCACAATGTTGGACGATATACAAAACGCATGAAACTAAATTAACGGCAGCTGAGATGAAGATAATTCGCATGACAGCAGGAGTTTTTTTTTTTTTTTTTTTTGTTTTTTTTTTTTTTTTTTTTTTTTTTTCGTGGGTAGGTGAAAATCTTCATGAGACACTATGAGAACGTGTACTCATAGTAGTATCAGATTTCTACTGACTAAAAACACCCTTCCCTTCGTTTTGTTTACTACGACTAAGTTTGACCTTATCAAGTAGTTTAAGCTTCAGATTTATATTCGCGTGAGGCAGGTAGATTTTCATAAAAGCACCTGCTGAAACCGGCATGACATGCGGCTTTTTGTCTTATTGCGCTAATTCGAACGGTTTCGTTCTTTGAAGTCGGCGCGTAAGATTTGTCACATCCAAAGTTTGGAGTATGGCACAGTTGCAATGGCCATGAAGACGAATACGAAGCTTGCGAGCGTAGTTTTTTATTTCGTCCTCCACGGTAGCTATCCCTAAGTCTCTGTGGATATCATTGTTTCTGATATACCAGGGAGCGTTCACGATTATAATTTTGTTTTGCAATGATTGTATGAGATTCCTATTGCTTGGTTTGGTACAACCCCAGAGTTGTATACCGTACGTCCACACGGGTTTAAGCACTTGCTTATACAGAAGCAGTTTGTTATATACGCTTAGTTTGGAATATCTTCCAATTAGCCAATACATTTCTCTAAGTCGATTTTCGACTTCGTCACGTTTCTTTTTAACGTGAGGTTTCCATTTAAGTTTCGCGTCTAGTGTCATTCCCAGATATTTAGCTTCGTTTGCATGCGGTATTTGTACCGAGTTAATGAAAACGGGAAGGTTGATTATTTTCTTGTAAGTGAAGTTAACATACGTCGATTTGGTCTCGTTAAGAACAATGCGCCAAGTTTTTGTCCACTCACAGATTTTATCCAAGGCTCGTTGGAGTTTTATGGTTGCTGACTCGATTGAACTTTCCGTTGCCAGAATAGCCGTATCGTCCGCGAACGTAGCTACAATAGTGCCTTCAGTTTGTGGTATGTCCCGAGTGTACAGCAAGAATAAGATAGGCCCAAGGACACTTCCTTGCGGAACTCCGGCGGCGATGTCTTTAAAATCAGAATATTCAGTTCCGTGCTTAACACGAAAAAGTCTGTTTTTAAGGTACGATTCTAAAATCTTATGAAGTTGCTCCGGAAGGATTCGTCTTAGCTTTAATTCAATCCATCGTGCCAAACCCTGTCGAAGGCTTGAGATACGTCAAGAAAAGCGCTAGAACAAATCTTTTTCTCCTCAAGGGCTTTTTCAATTTTGTCGGTTATTCTATAAACCTGGTCAATTGTGGAATGCTTGATTCTGAACCCGAATTGGTGGTCAGGTATTAGGCGTCTCTCTTCAATGACCGGAAGAATCCATTTCAGAAGGAGTTTTTCAAATACCTTCGATATTATTGGTAGTAGCGATATCGGTCTGTACGATTTTTTGTCATTTGGAGATTTCCCCGGTTTCGGAACCATTATGACTTCTGCGACTTTCCATTGATTTGGAACGTATAATAATCTAATGGAAGCATTTATTAAATAAAGCAATTTTAATAGTGCCTTTTTTGGTAATTCCTTGAGGATTTGTCCGGTTATTAAATCATAGCCAGGAGCTTTATTGTTCTTCAGGTTTTTTATTGCCTGGCAAAGTTCTATAAGTGACACACTTTTTATTCTAAGGTTGTCAGATATCGTAGTCGTACCGGTAAAATCGTCTACCAATGTTTCTCCATCAAATGGCTTAAAAGTCTCTTCTAAGTGCTCGGCAAATAGATCCGCTTTTTCTTTGTCACCTTTTGCCCATTCGTCGTTGTTTTTTCTTATCGGTGGCGAATGTATTTGGGGTTTTTTAATTCTTTTGACAGTTTTCCAGAGCGAGTAATTAGTGTTTTTTTCGGCGGTTAAACCTTCAAGATAAGCTGAAGTCTCTCGGTTTTTTAGGTCTTGGATCGCTTTTTTAAGCTTATTGCATAGGAAATTCGAGTGGGTTTTATGCTGGGGAGCGCGAGTTTGTTACCATATTTTGCGTGCTCTCCTCTTTTCTCGAATAAGTTCTTTTATTTCCGGCGGATAATAAGCTTCATTGCATGGGACTTCTTTCCTCCTTAAAGGTGTATTTTTCCACGCGGCATTTTGTATTGATTCAATAAATTTGCCGAGCTCATATTCTATTTCGAAGGGTGTTTTGAGCGATACATTTAAGACAATACTTTCTTCGCAATCAGTTCTAAAGTCGCACCAGTTAGTTTTTTTGTTAGTTAATCTAGGCACACCTTCTACTGTCATTAGTCGGTCACTTATTGTCAAGATTACCGGCGAGTGATCTGAGGAGAGATCAAAGCTTTCCTCTACTTTCGGAAAATTTGAAGATACTCCTTTTGCTACGAAGAAGTCTATTAGGTCCGGTGTTTTTGCTGTATCAGAGGGCCAATACGTCGGTTTCCCCGTCGAAAAGAAATCAACCCAGAATTGCATACCGGCTTCGTACAGAAGTCTGCCTTTCCGTGAATTGGATCTGGAACCCCAAAAGGTGTGTTTTGCGTTGAAATCGCCACCTATAATGAAATTCGGTCCAAGTGAGTCAAGGAGACGTACAAAGTCGTTACTTCTAAACGTGCATCGCGGAGGACAATAAATGGACGCGATGTTGAAATACGAGTGCCTATTCTTAACTCGAACTGAGCTTGTTTGCATTGTATCGATTTCAATCGTCGTATTTATGGAGTGCTCAATGCAGTCTTTAATGAATAAGGAGGATCCGCCTCTAGCTCTTCCGGAAGGGTGGTATGCGTGATAAGCACGATACCCTCTTATTTTTACTCCGGATTCCTTTGTCAAATGAGTTTCAGAGATCAAGCAAATGTCAATGTTGTCATTCCGTAAGAATACTTCTAATTCGGCGTTTTTTTGTAGAAGGCCGTTTGCGTTCCATGTTAAAATTTGTAGTAACTGATTCATATTCATATGGGAGTTCTTTTTTGGCGAGGTTTTACCTCGAGCTTGCTCAATTTATCAAATATGACTTTGTTTACCTTCGTTTGCTCCTCAAGTTTCGCAAGAATTATAGAGAAGACTTGGGAGACTGGGTCTACCGTAACACCGCTTTGCTTGGTTTCTACCGACGCAGCTTGAGCATATGTTAGCGTCTCTGGAGATTGTGGCTTTTTTTTTATTTTGCCGAAGGAACTTTACTTTGCTCGACTCTCGTCTTAAGTTTGACGTGTTTATGGACGGTCGTTACCCTTGGCTTAGCGATTTCACGACTATTTTTAACCGGTTCTGCGTTCTGGCGTTGAATATTTTTAAATGTGTCTCGCCTTTTTTGAAGCTCTTTTGCCACTTCGCAACCTCGATGACAGCAGGAGTGACGAAGCTTGATCGAATAAGAAGTTCGAAGATCCGTGGAAGCTTTCACATCAAGGAAACCATCGTACAAACAATAGAGTGCGACCGGCTCAGCTGGTATTGCCACGTTCAAAAAAGAGATCATTTGAACCCCGTTAAAAAGGCAATATCAATGCACGTTCCAAAGACATCGCGATGTAGGAATGGCAGGCCTATAAACACCTGGATCAGACAAATGCGACGACATTGGCATTTCATTGGCCTCAGTAACCGAGTGATCCAAAATCGGCGGGCCTGCCGATATTTTCTGAGGTCAATTAGGCGATCCCCACAGGTGGATCAGTAGAAATGCGGTGAAGTGGGAGGGTTATGATCCCTTATTTTCGGATCATAACTTCGCTGATAAAAGGAAGAAGAAGAAGAAGAAGAAGACATATTTACGTATTCTTAGATTTAGTTTTGGACAGGGTGTTATTAATATAGCATTAGTCTGTTTATAGTGGATAAATTATAGCAAAAGTAGTTACTGTGGCAGACTAATGTAAGGTGAGGATATTTTCAATGTTCAGAATAAAGATGCATAAGCTATATGTAACAGATAAGGAAGACAAATTAGAGAGAGAAGTGAGAGATTAGAAAACTTTGATCAAAGATAGAAGACAAAAAAAACGGGGTTAAGAAAAGGACGAACAGAAACCGTGCCAAAGAGCATTGACCGGCAAGTCACTTGCAGTTTTTACTTATAGCAAGCAAGCGGTCATTGCCCTAAGGCTAACATCCAGAGTATGATTTTTTTTTATTCTTTTCTGCAACATTGAGTGAAATCTTATCCGCAGAAGAGTTAAACTTTTAATTGAAGGGTGAGTTGGCACTACATTTTGAAGACAGGTTTTTTAGAGTTATTTTATTTAGATACCTTGGTTTCCCCAAAATCCATTCCCGAAGGCAGTGCTACAGCGTACATGTAGGTGGTATATTGGCTGTACAGAGATAGGTGAAAGTGCTAGTAGGGAATTTGGTGTCCCCTAACTTGATTCCATCTACAGAGTTAACGAGGTGGCGTGTCAGGATTCCGCTTTCCCGCGTTAAAGCGCCATCCGTAACGGACTTGGTCGTATGAGGCTAAGAAGCGGGAACGTATCGTAGCGGTGGAGCCGAGGTACCGGAAAAGTGGTGGTGGTACTATTTGCCTTTAACGGGCATACATATATACACGTACACGTACATACACACACAAAACTAAGGACAAGCTGACAACATTTAGAACAAAGGACACCGGTTGGACAACACAAAGAACAAAAAAACTACAAAATACAACAAGCGACAGAATGGCATTTAGAAGACGGCTGTAGGAGCCTGGGTGCTCCACCACGAAAGGGCCCAAGGGTGACCCTGAACACATACTTAATGCCCAGGAGGGTGCTCCGCGGGACGCAAAAAGTGTTACAATTTTTTTTTTTTTAATTAAGAAGTGAATTTTTAAGTGAATATAGTGTTAAGGTTAGATTAGTTTAGTTTAATTTTTTTATGTTAAGGTTAGAGCTTTCTGCTTTTAATTCTGTTTTGGGTGCGCGATTTCAGGAACAAAGAACAAGGATCCTTTCTTGTGCTGCCGGCAGAACAACGAGGGATTCAAAAAAAAAAAAAAAACCGTGAGTAGCCTTAAGTTTATTTTGATTTTTTTTCTGGATTTTTAGTTTTAAGAGCAGAAAGAGGCGGTTTTCTTAGTTTTAGTAAACATTTTATACAATAAAAGAGAGCAAAAGTGATAGTAATGTGAGTTTTCAGTAGTATTAGAGCTATGGCGAGTAGGGTTACTCTGTTGCTATAGATGTGTGGGTGACGGGTTCTGCCGTCCTTCTATGGACGGACAATAACATAACGGGACAATTACGAACGCTGACGACATGAACTGACACAAACTTACAGCAGCGACCGGGAGGTACATTGAGGGGCTATCTCTCGCAGAAATCCGGCCAGAGAGATAGCATTTGGCTTGCGTCGCAAGACGTTAAGGGTGGGCTGGCCAACCTTTGCCATTAGCATCTGGCATACCACGGGTTCTTGACGAAGCTATTTCTGAGGGAGACTGTAGAAAGGTGGAGTTGCGTGTTAGGGTAAGTTATGGTAGTTTTAGGGTAGTTTAGGTGTAGTTTTAGGATTTATTTTAAGTTTTAGGTTAGTTTAGGTTTAGTCTAGATTAGTTAGGTTTAGTTCGCGTTTTCTTTTCCACACTTTCTCTCGGGTATAGGCATAAGTTCTTGGACAAGGTTTTCTTTTTTTTTTTGTCTATCCTCTTTCGTCCGTCCGATGTCTGATTAGGGTTTAGCTTTCTTCTTCTTCTAGGTTTAGTTTTACCTTGGCATGCATTTTTGTTTGTTGAGTAGGTGGTGTATAGTGGGGTTGGCAAGAACCACCCCGTCCGACGAGCTGAGCCGAGCAACCGCAAGCATGCACCCGCCCTCCTCACCTTCACCGAAGTTGCCTCCGTGGTCCTACCCTTACTCACAACAAGCTGGGAACATCACGTGTAGGTCCTGCCTTGGCTTTCTTGGCGGCGGGTACTGGTGGGGTATGATCCTCAGATCTACCTCGTTTGTCATCTTTTGCAATATAAAGGCTTTGGCATATACTAGGGCACTCTCCCTAGTATCAACTCTGCGAATGGCAAACTTGAACCGCCTCCTTTCGGCAGAATTGAACCGAACGAAGCCATCTGGTTGAACTCGCAGCTCGTCTAACCTCCTCCCAAAGGAGGAGCACCCATTTTTCTCTCTGGCAACGCTGCACGTATCCACGAGATTGGATGTGTCAGAGTCAGAGGCGGCGGTATCCGCTTCTTCCGCCTGGCTCCGTCATCCAAACCATCCGAGGACTTGGGTTGCTCGTCAGCAAGCCGAGTGGTTATGGCCGAAGATAAAGTGGCCGTCGGAAGCTCTATAGCATCGTGACTAGGTGCAACTGTGTGCTCGTCAGTAGTATCAGAAGCTGGTGTGATTTGAGGTACACTAGTCTCATAGTTTTTTTTTTTAATAGAATTAGGAATTTTGGATCCACGAGTAATCGAGAAAAGAATATCACCCATGGCTGGATTAAAACCGAAGGTCGCAGGGTATTCGGAGTTGGTATACTAGCGACCAAGCACTCTCTTAGCCATGCATCACTTGGCGTATGCTGTTCCGCCTTGGATTAGAGATTTTTTCTAGAGGTTCACTCCTCGCTCACTTTAGCCGAATACTTACAGTCGTGAATGCAGGCCGTGCATTGCAAGCATTCGCAAAAGAATACAAGAATTCAGTTGAACAAGTGAGGAATGCTAGGCCGGTTATCTCGCTGTAGCATTCGTTGCCCGGTGGCCGCCCCATGGAGGCAGTGAGTCTTCTTGTTGCGGTTACCCAATAAGGATCGTCCAGAAACTTTACCCTAAGGGTCCGAACCTGACCACCGGCTGTAGGGGATACTCGTTTTTCGTACCCAGTGCCTCCAGCGATTGGAATCGTGTTTCCTAAAATAAAAGGGAGTCAGCGAAGCTGCGTAGTGCCTTTGGTTTCTTGAGCGATTGTTCCCAAATGGTTAGTGTGTTTCTATCCAACACAATGGTGGTGTCGATACCAAGGTTTTGCAAACTCAAGGCGCGTTCTTGTGTGGTGTCGTGCAGTGACTTGACTTGATGTGCTCCTTTGTGTTGGATGGTAGGCTGCGCCAGTAGCTTATTTACTAAAGCTGTCACCAATAGCCGTGTATTTTCATACCGCTCGGTTATTACCTTCCATGCAGCGATATAATTCGCATCGGACGTGGTAAAATGGCGAATCGGTTTTTCCGCTTCACCCGTAAGAGTTGTCTTTAAATGTAACAACTTTTTACAGTTAGCAATTTGCTGATTGTGTACTAGTTCAGTGAATAAATCAAGTAGTCCCCATCGAACTTTGGAAGAGTGATTTTTGGCAGGCTGAGCATAGAATTCGCCGTGGAAGTTGTTGCTGCAGCCGTAGGTGGAATTGCCTGAGCGCTCAGCTCGTTCACCTTAGTAGACAACTGGGTTAATGCATTTTGAGCCATTCTCTCTAGTTCCACGTATTCTTCCATGTTGTATCGAACTGCATCAGTGTCTTCTTCGAGCTCTCCTATTTGCTAATCCAATTCTTCCAGCTACGCCCAATATTTTTGATCAGCACTTATATTGATTTCGCAGAACACCTTTGAGTCCTTTTCGTCATCCAGGCTACTGAGCTTACGCCGGAGTCTTTCCGAATTAACCCTATGTCTTCTTAGTAGTCTCTGTATCTCAGACGATGGTTGAGTGGATCGAGTGGGTGGCACTGGCTTATACCCTTGAGTTGACTCAATTTCGGATGCAGATGTCTTAGCCGCTGCTACTTGATCGTCACCAGCGATGTTGGTATCAGTCTCATCCAAAATTGATGTGAGGCACTGTTTAATTTCCTCATACATCTGCTTCACTTTCATCAAGGTGTTGCCTTGAATATACGGTATAGGATCTGCTTTTACGAAAGCTTTCACCCGGTCGTGGTTGTCTGTAAACTCCCGCCATAAGCCTTCAATTAGGGTCAACCATTTACTCCCTATATGCGGCTGTTTTCCTGGCGGGACTATCTTTACCCGTATTGTTTTGCAATTTTTGTAGCTCCTCTGCTATGGCCTTTTGCCTGGCGATGATGCAAAATACTTCTATCTCCTCCATGGTCACTGCGTTGTAAGTGTGCTCGATGGCTTATCGTACGGGGAAACTTTATGCCTCGCCTGCTGATGATAGTACCAGTGTTGTAGCCCTGGTAACGCGTGTTATATTCTGGACTATCCCAGAGAACAATGAATACCAATGTTTGAAGACTTGGTAATGCTTTTCTTAAACTCTTGGATAAGTATCTATTAGTACCAGTGTTTGACGCCCTGGTAACGCGTTTGTCAGTTTAAGTTGAATAAAGTGATTTGCCCTTACCTCTGGTGGGGCGAAGCAAGATCACGTCGAGGTCACCAAAAATGAGAAGATCTCTTTTGATCTAGTAAAATGTTAGTGAAACGTCTGAACATTTTGTGACAAGTGATTTTATTTTACAAAATGCACCGGCCTAAATAATATTACAGAATAAATAAATCGTAAGAATATAATTATAGGAATAAAATGTGGGAATATAATTTCGGGAACAAACATATGGAACTGCTCGGTGAACGAAAGTCGCCACCTTCTGCGTCCCAGATTTGGACTTTAGGGAATGCAGGGTGGATGATAGTCGCCATCTGCTGCATCTCTTATTCGACTGGAGTTAGTGCATCGTTGGAGAGTTAACGTGTATATTGGTGGGATAGCGGGAGACGTCTCTGCAAGGCACTGCTGTGTGTGTGGTTTTAAGTTTCAACAATCGTATTCCGGCGAAAAATACCAGCGCATTTTGAAAAAAAAAAACAAATTTGGAAAATCTTCTTTGAATTATTTCCACCCGATTAATATGCACCTGGTAAAAAGGACATCAAACGATGTCAGAATATTTCAGAAGAGGACGAGCAAGGGATATAAAAAGGGTGATCAGTGAATGAGGATTAGAAAACTCAACAGTATTTTGATAAAGCCAGCCATGGAATTAGCTTTTATATAATCCACATGATCGCAAAAAGTTAACGGCTGATCAAAAACGATGCCAAGATCCTTAACCACATTTACCCGAATTAACTGTAAAGAATTAATGGTGTATCGGTGAATAATTGGGTTGGAAATCTGCAAAAAGGTATTACGTTGCATTTCTTTGTATTAAGAAAAAGATAGCTTTAGATCATCTGCATATATTAGGCTTTGACTGTAGCTTTGCACAGTTGCTTTATCATTGATAAATATAATGAAAAGTAAGGGGCACAGGTGACTACCTTGAAGTCCACCTGAGCTGCAGTTGAATGGTTTTGAAAGAAAAGATTCAAGCTTTACTATCTGCACTCCATTCATTAGAAAAGACGAAATCCATCTCGAAATAGATGAGCGAAAACCGAAGCAATTCAGCTTGCGTATTTAGACACTATGAGTCAAATGCCTTACTAAAGTCGGTGTAGACCGAATTCACCTGATAACCTTTTTCAGATGAATTTAGTACAGACGACGTGAAATATACGAGATTGGAGGCTGTAGATCTCCCTCAAACAAAACCATGTTGAGATTCCGAATTATATTCCTTGACATAAAAATCCTATTTATCTTTGACTATACTCTCAAAGAGCTTAGGGATGGCTAATAATTTACAGATACCCCTGTAGTTCTTAACGTAATTTCTAGAGACAGATTTGAAAATTGAAAGTAAAAATGAGACCTTCCACTCATCTAAAAAAATGCCAAGATTAAGTGATAAGTTAAAAATAAGTAGAAGAGGGTAACATATGCTGGCCTTACAGTTTCTTAAAACCCGTGCTGGAATTCCATCTACTCTTGCACGTGCCGATGGCTTCAGATTGCTAAGAGCTAGAGCCATATCCTGGAAATCGAGATAAATGCAACCAATATCCACTTTTTTGTTGAGGTGTTAATTACATATACCGATTCAAAAAATCGGACAAACAGTTCGCACGAAGTTCTAATATTATTGAATTCTACGTTTTCGTACGACATTATCTCCGGAATACCATACTCATTAAGCGTATGCTTTATAAAGCTCCAAAAGCTTTCGGCGTCAGCTACTAGCTTGCTCTCGATGTCCATAATATAATTTCTGTGGAGAAACCTACTAAGCACGCAGAAGTGATTTCTCAAGGTACAAAATCCAGCATAGGTAACCAAGCTTTCCGACTTTTATACCGTTTAAGTGCTTTAGTTTTAAGGTTCTTTAACCCTAGGATAGGCAGCTGTTTGGGAGGCGGTAAGATAGCCTGCTCGGCCTCGGTAGGCCCATATGAATGTCTAGGCTGGTGTACCGCTGGTCTGGTTGGTATGTGGTATAAAAATAAATTTGAATAAAGAAAAAAAAAAATTGTATTAGTTCAGGTATAAATTTACTGGTTATTGTGCAAGGTCAAATACAAGTTAACATCAGACACCTCATAACCCAACATCCCAACATCCGCAGTGCATTCCACAGTTGATTTCCCACATCCAACATAATTTCACACCTCAGCATTTTCCCACAGAACACTTGTTTAGCAGCCACACATTTCCCATCATGCTCCAGGTTCGTGTTGCGTCTGTAGAGAATTGGACACCTCCGCATTCCATCACGTTCGCTATGCTCGCGTTAGGTTAAGTTAGACAATAAGTAAAATTGTAATTAGAATTAAGTCAGTTGAAGTTGAACATCAAATAAAGTAAGGGGCTTCTCCCCAAAAGTAAAATTTTTTTTTTTTTTTAAATAACGGAGAAATAATCTAACTGGCGCCCGAGCAGTGACAGTGAAAACGCGTGTGATAAGAGTAAAGAAAGTAAACTAGTGAACCTAAGAAAGTCGCAGTTTTTTTTCCTCTCTTTTGAATAGGAAAATAAGCGATCCTAAAAAAGTCATCCGAGTTCAACATATCGCGTTCAGGAAAAATTGAATTCCGTTTCGCTGTCCCACGAACCTACTGTTCTTGTTTTGTAACTTGTCCTAAGAAAGCAATAAAAGCAAAAAGTTATAGTGAAATTGTTCGTTGCTCTAAGAAAGCAACAGAACCGAAAGCGCTTAAGTTTAATTGTCCAGAGCCCTAAGAAAGCTAATCAGAAAAATTCATAAAACGAAAAGTGCAGTGCCGTAAAAACGCACAAAGCACCCTTAATAATTGTGCGCACCGTTGGATCCCAAGTATTGCCACAGCAAAAAAGGAGTCATCCACGACGCCAGCGAGGAAGATGCACCGATTAATTATAATATTGTAAGAAACCTTTTTATTATTTTTTAGTAAGATAAACTACAAAGAAAAGTTATAAACAAGAATATTTAATTAAGTGAAAAAAAAATTCTTTTGAAAAAAGCTTAGAAATTAAGTAACGATAAAGAAATATAAGAAGTAAATAGAAAAGCAAATTTTTTTAATTTAGTAACATTCAAAATCTATTAAAATGCCCGAGCTACGTTCAGGCGCATCCACCGCACCTCCCACTATCCCCAGCAATCCTGGCACATCAGGCCAAACTACCGATAATGCTAATAGTTCTTTCCTTTAAAGTCCTTCGAATTCTGATCAAACCTAAGATGTCAGAGCAACTCCTGAACTCGAATCACTTATTGCTAAAATGGTATATCAAGAATATAATCGAGAACATCCAATACTAAACCCCAATTCTAATAATTTTCCTGGCGTAGACCAGACAATAGGAATAGAACATAGCGACAAGATCACGGAAATGGGTAAAATCCCCGACGTGGTCCGCTGTTTAAGAAATTTTGATGGAGACCCAAGAGAATTCAGTTCGTGGCGCAAAAACGTTGACCGAATCCTCAACATTTATGAACCATTAAAGGGAACCCCAAGATATTTTGGCATACTTAGCGTTATTAGAAATAAAGTTATAGGCAACGCAGATGCCGCACTAGAGTCTTATAATACACCACTCGATTGGAGAGCAATATCAAAATGCCTCGCGATGCATTATGCCGATAAACGTGACCTTAGTACACTGGAGTACCAAATGCCACCCTTAATTCAAGGAAACTCGTCGGTACAAAAATTTTATCAAACCGTTTACTCACATTTATCTATGATCTTGAATAGAATATCATGTATGGAACCAAGTGGCGAATCCCTAAACTTGTTTTCCCAGACATATAGAGACAAGGCTTTAGACACTTTCGTAAGAGGTCTTAAAGGAGACTTACCAAGATTACTTGGAATGCGAGAGCCAATCGATCTGCCACAGGCCCTACACCTTTGTTTAAAACTAGACAACCAAAATTTCCGATCAATTTATGGTATGAATGCGCAAGGTATTCTAAGAAGAGGACAGGCAACTTCGTTTCCTCAATTTACTCCGCGCAGGTTACAGCTATCACACGTAGCAGGCAATAGAACAACATTCCCACAACAGCAGCCACGCTTTGTTCGCCAATTGAATTACAACAGCCAAAGACCCATTCAACACCATAATAGATTCAATCCTCAACCAGGCTATTCACACATAGCTTAACATAATTCATATCAACCACAAACCTACAACCAACCATACGTTCCACCAATTAGAAATAATCACAATAATTTGCAATCAGGTCCCAGACCAACCTTTGCACCTAGACCAAGTCCTTCATTTACACAAAAACCCGTTAAATTTGAACCCAGAGAACATATGACGAGCTCACAAACCAGAACTTTCTAGTTGAAAACTATTAAAATTTCTACTAGATACAGGATCGAATAAAAATTATGTGCAGTCTCGATACGTTAGAAATCCTATTTCTAATCAAAACCCTTTTTTTGCAAATTCCGTTAGTGGTAAAATTAAAGTTACACATCATGCAACTCTCGAAATTATGGGAACTGAAATTGAAAAAATTAAATTTTTTATACTGAACGGACTTGACTCTTTTGATGGTATTATTGGAAATGATACCCTAAAAGAGTTAGGAGCTGTCATTCACACCGACAAAAAGTATTTTACTTTAAAACAAAAATACTGTTTCCCTCTTAAACAATATAAGACTCAAGCAGTCAATAGCATCAATATACGAACATCATATCTAAATTTACACCAAGAAAAGCATATCAGGCAAATCATACACACATATTCCAGTTTATTTAGTGAACCAAACAAAAAGTTAACTTACATTACAGCGGTAAAAGGCGAAATAAGAACAACCTCAGAAGACCCCGTCTACACAAAGCCCTATCCTTATCCAAGAGCATTAAAAGACGAGGTAGATTCGACCATCAAGGTCCCCATATAATTCCTCTATAATAATCAAGAAAACTAGACGCCTCAGGCATCAAAAAATGTCGCCTAGTCATTGACTACCGCAAATTAAACTTAGTCACAATACCAGATACATAGGTACCCCATTTCGGAAATGAATGATGTTCTGTACAATTTGGGAAAATGTAGTTACTTTACAATCATTGATCTAAAGAGCGGATTTCACCAAATACCTCTAAAAGATTCCGATACAGAAAAGACTGTCTTTTCTATTAACAACGGAAAATTCGAGTTCACTAGGCCTTTCGGGTTGAAAAACGCCCCATCAATTTTTCAGCGCGCCATCGATGACATCTTTCGAGAGCATATTGGCATCGAATGCTATGTGTACATCGATGATATAATTATCTTTAGCGAGTCCGAAGAACAATATTTCGAAGATCTTAAAACGATATTTCAAATTTTACAAAAAGCCAATGTAACAGTTCAAATGGATAAGTGCGAGTTTTTAAAATCAGAAGTTTGATAAGTCTTTCTTATGGAGTAGACGTGTTGTCTCACAGCGGCGCGCTTTTTTAAGTCTTAATCCGTCAATCTTCCACCCAGATACTTATATCCTTCATAGGCTAGTGCGTTAAGCAGTACGCAATCGTTAGTGCCTAATTTCCATTAATTTCGTTCGACTTTTAAAGCATAAGTCAGCAAAAATAAAATAAAAATAGTTGTGCATAACTCGTACATACATATTTGTTCTATACCATGTCGAACCTTCAAACACACGGTAAAGGTACGCGTCAAGAGAAGAATCTCCTGAAACAGTTTTCTCTTCAAACATCTTCACCACTACCATCACCCTCAAGTCAACGGTCGCTGAAAGTGCAATCACCGGCGGCTGCATCAATGACGTCAGACAATAACAATAACAACCTAGCATGTCTGGCTAAACAAGTTGAAGACCAGGGTATTATGATTCTCAACCGTCTTTCATTAATGGAAACAAATTTGTCCACAAGAATCACAACAATAGAAGACCGCATTAGTGAAAAATTCCACCAAATTGACCTCGAAATTAAAATTCTTAGTGACAGGGTTTCGTCTTTTGAAAACTGCTCAGGAAGTATCAGTGACTTGCAAGTGGAAGTAAACAGTTTAAAGTTGCAACTGCAACAAAATGTGGAGCAACTGAAACACCCTGAAAGCAATGCAGCTTTTGAATTATCGGAGCTCAAGGCACAAGTCCAAGAACTTCAGATGAAGAACATTGCCACCGATGCTGTTCTCATTGGAATTCCATTTTTTCCCAATGAAAACCTAAAGTGTATTTTTAATCGGATGTGTCTTACACTGGACTGTCAACAACCACCACCTATTAGCAGGATTTTTCGCGTAAAGCAGAGGGACAACGCTGTCATAATTGTGAAATTCTTTTCGACTCGTGACAAATTTCTGATGATGAAGACACTGGCTGACTTTAGGAGGAAAAACTCGCGTAATTTTTGTCAAACCGACATTGGCTTCGTCACAAATAAACACATTTTCCTTCATGAAAGCCTAACACCGCATTATCGAGGGATTTTTCGACTGGCAAACAAGCTTAAGCACCAAAAGCACATATTCTCAGCCTATTCCATGCGTGGTGTTGTTTACATCCGACGCCGCAAAGAAGATAGTGCCATGCAAATTGACAGCATCGACCAGCTGAATGACATTGCCCACGTACATCAACCTACAGAAGATGGAGACCAACAAACTGTTGCCGCTGAAGTCCATCGCTTCTCCAAATAATTTATGCACAGGTGTTCTCAAACTTTTTTATTTTTTATTTTTTAGTAGAGTAAAATAATGTTAATGTTACAAATAATTTTTTCTTATCAAGTAATGAAGTATTCAACAAAAATTGTTCACTCACTTTTTCCTCACTCCTCTTTCCACTCACATTCTCCACTCCTAATATCCCCTCTAATTTATTATATTAATGTGCTGATCTTAAATGTTCTTTTTTTGATGTTATTTGTTGGTATTTATGGTTGTTTTGCTTTTGGTGTTATGTTTAGTATTTTGCAGATTCCATGACCAGATTGTATAGGAATAACGCATATGCCAATGCTATTGATCAAGATTCTGTGCATGTAATGTTGAAAGTTCTTTCCGGTGTTCATCGTGGTTTTAAAGTGTGCTATTTTAATGCTAGAAGTCTCAATAGCGCCAAATTAGACTATATTAAGCACATAGTTAATGGGGTAGAAATTGATGTCATTTGTGTAAGTGAAACTTGGTTTAAGCCTGATGTTTCAAACCACCTGTTTGACATACCTTATTTTACGCTTATCCGTAATGATAGGCTAACAAATACCATAGGAGGAGGCGTTGCTGTGTATTGCCGGTCAACTCTTAAGTGCAAAGTTTTAGATAAGTCATCTAATAGCCAGGTTGAGTACATGGTTCTGGAAATATTTGATGGAAGCATGAAGTGTTGTTTGGGATGTGTTTACAATCCAAGCAGACATTTTGCTCCCACTCCATTTTTCACTGCTCTGTCCCAATTTTTACCGCATTATGAACACATATTTATCTGTGGAGATTTTAATACAAATATTTTAGCTCCAAATTCATGCTCATCCCAACTATTGGATGAAATCTCTGCTTCTGGACTTACTGTCATGAACACATACCCCACGCGTTATGCTCCTAATGATCCTCCTAGCCTGCTTGATCTGATAGTTGTTTCTAACCCATCTAATGTCCTTCTTTTAGATCAATTGTCGCTTGAAGGGCTTTCAGATCACAACTTATTGTACTGCACTTACAATATTGATTTCTCTCACTCTCAAGTTCCCCTAACTTTTCAATACCGAGACGCTAAGTCAGTAAACATCAACTCACTTTCCTGTGATGCATATTGCGCGCCCTGTGATGAGTGCATTATTTGAAGCGCATGTACCTCTAAAGACAGTTCGGATACGGAACACGAACTGCCCTTGGTACACGTCTGAAGCACATGTAGCAATCAAAAATCGCCGTAAACATTATAGTAGGTGGAGAAGTAATCCTACTCCTCTAAATTGGGCACTATACTGGCAAGTACGCAATCACACAACCTGGGTCATTCGTTTAGCGAAAAGGAACTATTTTGCATCAAAGCTGAACGTACGGCTCTCCTCAAAGCAGCTATGGTCTAATTTACGCGCGATTGGTGTAAGCAGAAGAGAAAATTTGAACTGCTTAATTGATCCCAATGTATTGAATGATGAATTCCTTGCCAGTACCTCAAGTCAACTCAGCTCTGTCCCATTCGATGAAACATTGGGTCAATCACAGTCCCATTTTGATTTTGCAACCGTTTCTGAAAGTGAAGTACTTGCTACTGTTAGAACGATAAAATCAAATGCTGTGGGAGAAGATGGCATACCTATTTGGTTCATCAAATCAATACTTCCCTACTTTCTGGGCACACTTACCCATATAATAAACTACAGTGTAACATCGTCGACTTTTCCCCTTTTATGGAAAAGAGCTAGAGTAACAACAGTGGCAAAAAAATCACAGCCATTGGTACCCAGTGATTACCGTCCAATTAGCATTCTGCCTTGTTTGTCAAAGATCTCGGAGAAGATCCTTGCAGGACAGATTGTTCGGCATCTTGAATCAACAAGTCTACTGTCCCAGTATCAGTCTGGTTTCCGGTCAAACCATAGCTGCTATACCGCTATGGTTAAAGTACTGGATGATATAAGACACCAACTTGATAAAGATTTCTTGACAATTCTATGCCTTCTTGACTTTTCTAAGGCTTTTGACAGAGTTAACCACAAGGTATTATGTGGTAAACTTGTTTCCTATTTTGGGTTTAGTGCCAGGGCTGCTCTCCTAATGGAGAATTATTTAAATCATAGAACGCAAAGAGTTGATGTTAATGGTGCGATCTCAGAAGCGAGAGATATTTTGGCAGGGGTACCCCAAGGGTCCATATTAGGTCCAATTCTCTTTTGCATGTATATAAATGACTTGCCCAAGGTTTGTAAGAACGTATCGTTTCATTTATATGCGGACGATATCCAAATTTATTTATCAAGGCCTCTTGGCCTTATTGATGATCTAATATGCAGAACAAATGAAGATCTTAACGCCATTCTTGTTTGGTCAGTAGCAAACGGTTTGACGTTGAATCCACATAAGACTCAGGCTATACTGTTCTCTATAAGAGGCTGTAGTACAGGACAATTTCCTTCCCTTTACCTTGGAAGTTTTAAAATACCATTCATGGAATCTCTTACCAGCCTTGGTTACAAAATAACCTCAAACTTGTCCTGCAAGGACCATGTAAATTTTGTTGTAGGTCGTATATATGGTGCACTAAGGAAACTTTGGCAGTCTAGTGATTTTACTCCACCTGAAACAAAACTTCATCTAGTTAAAACGCTGCTCATGCCCATAATATCATATTTTGAAGTTGTATACCCTCGAATGGATTCATGTTCTGAACATAGGCTACCTGTCGCTTTCAATAGTATGACTCGGTATATCTACGGTTTACGCAGGTTTGACCATATTTCCGCATATCAAACAAAGATCCTAGGCTGCAAGTTATTACAGTAATTTAATGCGAGGAACTGTATTTTCTTGCACAAAATTATTCAAACAAGGTCACCTTCTTACCTCTACAGTAAACTTATTTTCTGTCAGTCGAGAAATCTCAATATTGTGATTCCTACTTTTAATTATTTGAATTCATCGCGCCTTTTCTTCGTCAATAGCACTCGCATATGGAATTCATTGCCAACAAGTACAAAGCAAATTACGAACTTAAATAATTTTAGAAATGAAGTCTTTAGACACTTCTCTGATCAGCCCTAATTATATAATATCATCCCTACCTTTCAATCCTTGTTTCCCTATTCATTTAATATGTATATACCATTTTCCTCTTTTTTTTGTCTTTTCTTTGTTATTTAAAATATATAATACTTTTTGTACCAAACTTTATTAATCTGAATTTACTGATTTCCCATTTTTATGTACTATAAAAGACAAAGTCTTACATGTATGAACCTTAAAA
The DNA here is from genome assembly GCA_945910035.1 of Brachypalpus laphriformis. Taxonomy (NCBI): domain Eukaryota; kingdom Metazoa; phylum Arthropoda; class Insecta; order Diptera; family Syrphidae; genus Brachypalpus; species Brachypalpus laphriformis. The sequence continues at coordinate 141,681,250 of OX246754.1, forward strand.
TTATAATAAATTGAAATTGAATTGAATTGAGTTGAGGTCGAATTCCTCGGCTTTATAGCATCTAAATCAGGCATAAAAATCAACCTTAATAAAGTTAACGCCATCGCCGAATTTCCCATCCCAAACACTTTAAGAAATCTCAGATCTTTTCTTGGCATGTCAGGTTATTACATACTTACTTAGGTGGCGCCCAGTGAACCTGGGCCTCAACCAACAAGCCTCCCCATATAGCTCGGTCATTAGCTAATTGCCTCCAAGATGCGCACTCCAAGTTGGTCCCCTTGAACTTGTGCGCGCCACCTACGGCGATGATTCCCTCTACTGCGTCGTCCCTCGGGATTAGATTCGAAGACTCTGCGGGCCGGAGCGTTGGTGTCCATTCGCTCTACATGTCCTAGCCATCTCAGACGTCCAATACGCAGTTTTTTCACTAGGTCGATGTAGCTCTACAGCTCGTATAGTTCTTGATTGAATCTTCTCCTCCAAAACCCGTCAACGCAAACGAAAATCTTACGAAGAATTTTCCTCTCGAAGCGACCAAGGATATCTTCATCCTCTTTTAATAAAGTCCATGTTTCAGCGCCGTAAAGCAGGACTGGGATGATCAAGGTCTTATATAGAGTCTCCTTAGTTGTTCGAGATAGGGCTTTACTGCTGAATTGCCTTATAAGCCCAAAAAAACAGCGATTGGCAAGAGTTATTCTTCGCTTGATTTCTGCACTGATTTTGTTTGTTGAATTTATAGCAGAGCCAAGGTAGACAACGTCCCTTACTACCTCGAGGTTATAGCTGCCCACGGTGACGTTTTGTCCAATTCGTCGGTGTTGGTATTTCCTTCTTGTTGACGGCATATACTTGGTTTTGCCCTCGTTTATCGCTAAACCTATTTTGGCCGCTTCCGCCTCAATGCCTGCAAACGCACCGGTGACAGCCCGCTGAGTTCTTCCGATAATGTCTACATCGTCGGCGTTTGCAAGCAGTTGTACAGACTTGTAATAGATTGTGCCTCCGATGTTGGCTTGTGAGTTCCGCACAATCCGTTCAAGCATAATATTGAAGAAGTCACATGACACCGCGTCACCTTGTCTAAAGCCTTTTTTGACATCAAAGGTCTCGGTGAGGTCATTACCGACCTTGATGGAGCAGCGAGCGTTCTCCATCGTCAGCCTGCACAGACGGACAAGTTTGGAAGGGATGTCAAAACTAGACATGGCTCTATAGAGCTCTTCTCTATAGATGCTGTCATAGGCGGCCTTGAAATCGATAAAGAGATGGTGAGTATCGATTTGGAATTCTTGGGTTTTCTCCAGGATCTGCCGAAGTGTGAAGATTTGATCGATGGTGGACTTTCCTGGCCTGAAACCGCACTGATAGGGTCCAATCAGGCTGTTAATAAAAGGTTTCAGGCGTTCACACAATATCGCAGAAAAGATCTAGTATTATGCGATGTTAAGGAGACTGATGCCTCTATAATTGGCGCAGATGAGGGGGTCTCCTTTCTTGTGGATCGGGAAAACGATGCTGAGATTCCATTCATCAGGCATACACTCGTCTGACCAAATATTAGAAATGAGTTGGTGTATGCACTCTACGAATTCATCCCCAGCTGCCTTGAAAAGTTCGGCCGGTAAGCCGTCAGGTCCAGCAGCTTTGTTGGATTTTAGCTTGGATATTGCCATCCTCACTTCGTTTGGGTCAGGTGGACGGAAATTTTGACTATCATCGTCTATGTTGAATGGTTCATTCTGCCTGACAGCGGGATGTTGGTCTTCGTCGCCGTTATACAGTCTGCAGAAGTAGTTTTTCCATATTCTCAGCACCGACTGTGATTCTACTACGAGGTTTCCATTTTCATCTCTACAAGTTTCTGTACGGGTATTACTTCTCTGACACGTTCTTTTTACCTTTTGGTAAAACTTCCGTACATTGTTCCTGGAATATAAACTCTCGATATTCTCAAGCGCGCGCTTATCATGCTCTCTCTTCTTCTTTTGGAGAAGCCGATGTTCTTCCCGTCTCTGTTGCTCGTAGAGCTCACGAGCAGCTCTCGTCTTCCTTTGCAGCACCGCTTTGTATGCCTCTTGTTTTGCTGCATGCACTCGCCGGCATTCTTCGTCAAACCAGAGGTTGCGCGGTGGTGAGCGAGCGAGACCCAGCACATCAGTCGCGGCGTTTCTGATGGCATGTTGGCATGTTGGCAGCGTTGCCACTGGTCTTCGGTACTTGATGCTGGCGGCAAAGGGGTGATTGAGGGATTTCGGGATACGCGTTCAGCGAAGAGCCTGGCGGTCTCTTGCGATTGTAGCTTTTCGACGTTAAATTTTCTCACAGTAATTCTTCTTTGCTGCTCAGATTGGGATATCCGCATTCGTACCTTGGCTACAACAAGGTAATGATCCGAGTCTATGTTGGCCGCCCGGAAGGTCCGGACATCCAGAATACTGGAGGCATGCCTTGCGTCGATCGCAATATGATCAATTTGGTTGATCGTTACATGATCATTAGACCGCCATGTCTGCTTATGAATATCGAGATGAGGAAACCAAGTGCTTGCTATGGTGAGATTTCGCTCCACAGCGAAATCAATTAGCCTTAGTCCGTTATCAGACGTGGTGTTGCTTAGGCTATGCTTACCGACTGCCCTAACAAAGACGTCCTCCTTTCCTATTTTGGCGTTAAAATCGCCCAATACGATTTTAACGTCGTATTTAGGACATTGCTCGTATGTTTTGTCGAAGAGCTCGTAGAAACACTCTTTGGTGGCAGGGTCCTTTTCTTCCGTGGGGGCATGAACACATATTAGGCTTATGTTAGTGAATTTAGCCTTGATCCGGATAGTCATAATACGCTCGCTTACGTGTCGGAAGCTTAAGACTTCTTGCCTAAGTCTGCCGAGTATGACAAATCCGCATCCGAATAAGCGTTGCCTGTTGCCTCTGTAGCAATCACCGTAGTAGATGTCACAGTTTTTCATCCTCTTTTTGCCCGGCCCATCCCATCGCACTTCCTGGATGGCGGTAATATCTACTTTATATCAGTCTATGGCCTCTGGTAATTGTTCGGCTGCACATAGTCTCTAAAGGGACAGAACATTCCACGTACAGATCCGAAGGTCGTTGTCCTTATTTCGTTTGCTGGGGTCGTCATTAGTTGAGTCATCCTTATCCGAGGCTTTTGGTTGTTTCGGAACCATGAGTTTTTTACCTGGTAGGGAAGTTACTCCGACGGCACAACCCCCAACCTGGAGGGCCAGTTCCTTAATTATTCCCCTAGGACGAGGGGCCGGTTACACCGGTGCCAGTAGTCCACCACGGGAGTAAGAGCGCTGCTGTTGGTCCATTAAGGGCTCCTCCGCCACCATCTTTATTCCAATGTCCTGGCGAACATTCCTTACCGACCAATGATCCAAATACGTCGAAGCAGCTCGCGCAAGGTATTCACTAAGTTCAACCTAACTGGAACTATAGACGCCACCGTTGACTCCGTCTAGGGAATTCGTCCGCTGCCGCCTGGAACAGGTAGAAGTGCTCTAGTGAGAAAAGCACTCTTCCCCTCTCTCTCATTTGTTGCCACCAAGAATCCGTCAAACGGGGTTGGTTACCCATTTCTTGGATTAAGGTACTAGGCACCCGGCTGTCACCGCGTGGAGGTTGAGAGTAGGAGTTGGTGGGCATCAGCTGAGTGAAAACGCTTGTGTTTTCATATGATCGCATGCACTACCGTTTGACCAGCCAGTCAGGTCAGGTTATTAAAGACGTTTTATTTGTGATCACGCAAAAATAGCGAACCCCTGACAGCCCTTCTCCGAGGGGAGGATGGACAAGTGTCCAAATCTTAGTCCAAATTAAAACCGATTCATTTAGATGAAGCTGCACTACAAGCATTTGCAAATGTAAAGAAATCCCTAATTACAAAAGATGTCATGCTATCCTATCCCGATTTCAACAAACATTTTGAATTAACTACCGATGCCTTAAACTGCGCACTTGGAGCAGTATTGAGCCAAGAAGGCAAACCAATTATGTTTCTGTCTAGAAGTATAAACAAGACAGAAGAAGTATATGCCACCAATGAGAAAGAAATACTTTCCATATTATGGGCCTTAGGTTCACTCCGCAACTTCCTATAAGGTTCAAAGAATGTAATTATATTCACGGACCATCAGCCATTAACCTTAGCTCTTAGTAACAAGAATACAAATAAAAAAATTAAGCGATGGAAGGCGATATTGGAAGAATATAATTATGAATTAAAATACACCTCAGGAAAATCAAATGTTGTGGCAGATGCTCTGTCACATCCCCCGCAATCAAATTCTTCACCCTTGCGCTAACATCAACTATACATAGTGGAGAAAGCTCGTCCCACAACCTCGTTCAATTGACCGAAACGCCAATAAATGTCTTCAGAAATCAACTTATTTTAAAAACTGGAAATACGAAAAGTCATGTAATCAAAACACCTTTCCCAAAATTTTCTAAGCAGGAATTCTTAAGAGATTTCTCAACACAACTATCGGTATATTGACTACAGAAAAAGTCATGGGCCTAATCCAGGAATTTTACCCGCTTATATTCAATAGTTACAAGATTAGATTCACCCGAGTAGAAGTTGAAGACATTCCATCAGAAGAACGACAGAATGAAATAATCATAGAAACTCACAATACAGCACACCGTATTCCAGATGAAAATAGGAATCAAATTATACAACCTCCTCAGATGGCTAAAAAAATCAAACAAATCACGAAATTGTGTTCAACGTGCAAGAAGAGCAAATATGAACGCCATCCGAATGACCCAAAATTAGGAAAAACTCCAATACAAAACTACCCAGGACACATAATACACATTGATATATTCTCGACAGAGAAACATCTTGTTCTAACCGCAATCGATAAATTTACAAAATTTGCCCTTACCAAATACATAAAGTCCAAAGCTACAGAAGACGTCAGACAACCACTCCGTGACATTATCTATCGGGTCGGCGTGCCCGAATGCATAGTTATAGAAAATGAAAAATCATTTAATTCAGATAGTATCATGTTCATGCTAAAAGATGAACTAAATATACATTTCTTCACGACACCCCCTTATAAAAGCTCAATAAACGGTCAAGTAGAAAGACTTCATTCTACCCTAGCCGAAATTATGAGATGCATTAAGCCAAACGCTTATAATAATAATTTCGAAGAACTGCTCGAGAGAGCAACTAATGAGTACAATCACTCATTTCATACCACTACGAAGAAGAAACCGGTAGACATATTCTTCGGTAGGACAGTCCATTTCGGACCAGATGACTACGAAAAAACCAGACAAAGTAATATTGAAAAGCTTAAGCAAAAACAGGAAAAAGATCTTAGGTACCATAATAAAAAGAGAATGGAAATTAAAGATTATAACCCAGGTGATCATATTTACGTAAAAGTAAACAAAAGAGTAGGGTCAAAATTAACGAATCGCTTTAGCAAAGAAATAGTAGAAGAACATTTTAAGACGACTGTAAAAACAAGATCTGGAAAAATAGTGCATAAAAGTCATATTCGAAACTAATAGGACTTTCTCAATCTTTTTCTCCCATCTAGATTTTCGATAGCAATTATTTGCACGGCTGAAGTGCAAATATTAGATTACACAAGTGCACAGATAATTTCAGTAAAAACTGGTTCAGCTAAATTACAAACCGGAACAATCAAAATTATCCACGACATAGATATGCCTAATATGTGTTCATACCCCCACGGAAGAAAAGGACCCTGCCACCAAAGAGTGTTTCTACGAGATCCTCGACAAAACATACAAGCAATGTCCGAAATACGACGTTAAAATCGTATTGGGCGATTTTAACGCCAAAATCGGAAAGGAGGACGTCTTTGGTAGGGCAGTCGGTAAGCATAGCCTACACGACACCACGTCTGATAACGGACTAAGGCTAATTGATTTCGCTGTGGAACGAAATGTCACCATAGCAAGCACTTGGTTTCCTCATCTCGATATTCATAAGCAGACATGGCGGTCTAATGATCATGTAACGATCAACCAAATTGATCATATTGCGATCGACGCAAGGCATGCCTCCAGTATTCTGGATGTCCGGACCTTCCGGGCGGCCAACATAGACTCGGATCATTACCTTGTTGTAGCCAAGGTACGAATGCGGATATCCCAATCTGAGCAACAAAGAAGAATTACTGTGAGAAAATTTAACGTCGAAGAGCTACAATCGCAAGAGGCCGCCAGACTCTTCGCTGAACGCGTATCCCGAAATCTCTCAATCACCCCTTTGCCGCCAGCATCAAGTACCGAAGACCAGTGGCAACGCTGCCAACATGCCATCAGAAACGCCGCGACTGATGTGCTGAGTCTCGCTCGCTCACCACCGCGAAACCTCTATTTTGACGAAGAATGCCGGCGAGTGCATGCAGCAAAACAAGAGGCATACAAAGCGGCGCTGCAAAGGAAGACGAGAGCTGCTCTACGAGCAACAGAGACGGGAAGAACATCGGCTTCTCCAAAAGAAGAAGAGAGAGCATGATAAGCGCGCGCTTGAGAATATCGAGAGTTTATATTCCAGGAACAATGTACGGAAGTTTTACCAAAAGGTAAAAAGAACGTGTCAGAGAAGTAATACCCGTACAGAAACCTGTAGAGATAAAAATGGAAACCTCGTAGTAGAATCACAGTCGGTGCTGAGAATATGGAAAAACTACTTCTGCAGACTGTATAACGGCGACGAAGACCAACATCCCGCTGTCAGGCAGAATGAACCATTCAACATAGACGATGATAGTCAAAATTTCCGTCCACCTGACCAAAACGAAGTGAGGATAGCAATATCCAAGCTAAAATCGAACAAGGCTGCTGGACCTGATGGCTTACCGGCCGAACTTTTCAAGGCAGCTGGGGATGAATTCGTAGAGTGCATACACCAACTCATTTCTAATATTTGGTCAGACGAGTGTATGCCTGATGAATGGAATCTCAGCATCATTTGCCCGATCCACAAGAAAGGAGACTTGCTTGCCTACGCCGACGATATAGACATTATCAGAAGAACTCAGCGGGCTGTCACCAGTGCGTTTGCAAGCATTGAGGCGGAAGCGGCCAAAATGGGTTTAGCGATAAACGAGGGCAAAACCAAGTATATGCTGTCAACAAGAAGGGAAAACCAACACCGACGAATTACACAAAACGTCACCGTGGGCAGCTATAACTTCGAGGTAGTAAGTGACTGTGTCTACCTTGGCTCTGCTATAAATTCAGCAAACAAAATCAGTGCAGAAATCAATCGAAGAATAACTCTTGCCAATCGCTGTTTTTTTGGGCTTATAAGGCAATTCAACAGTAAAGCCCTATCTCGAACAACTAAGGAAACTCTATATAAGAACTTGATCATCCCAGTCCTGCTTTACGGCGCTGAAACATGGACTTTATTAAAAGAGGATGAAGATATCCTTGGTCGCTTCGAGAGGAAAATTCTTCGTAAGATTTTCGTTTGCGTTGACGGGTTTTGGAGGAGAAGATTCAATCAAGAACTATACGAGCTGTACAGCTACATCAACCTAGTGAAAAAACTGCGTATTGGACGTCTGAGATGGCTAGGATATGTAGAGCGAATGGATACCAACGCTCCGGCCCGCAGAGTCTTCGAATCTAACCCCGAGGGACCACGCAGTAGAGGGAGTCATCGCCGTAGGTGGCGCGCACAAATTCAAGGGGACCTCGACCAACTTGGAGGCAACTAGCTAAAGACCGAGCAAAATGGAGAGGCTTGTTGGTTGAGGCCCAGGTTCACCCCGAACTGTAGCGCCACCTAAGTAAGTAAGTAAGTATAGATTTGGATTTTTATGAGAATTTGGTTGGAGAGATTGTGTCAACAGTCCAGAATAATATCAGCACATCCTATCCCGCCTATCCGTTCCTTCTTCAAGAAGTAAATCAAATCCAGAACATTTTAACTCGATTAAAACCAAAAAGAAATCAACGTTCATTAAATTTTTTGGGAGGCGCATGGAAATGGATTGCTGGAAATCCAGACCTTGACGACTTCAGAATATTAAAAGAGAAAACAAACAATGTTTTAAAAAATAGTAACAAACAAGTAATTGTCAACAAACAAATTATTCAAAGAGTTAATGCAATAACGAATATAACAAATGAAGCATTAAATAAATTTAAATCAAAGATAGCATTGCATTAAGTACCCAGTATAGGTTAAGATTAATGAAAGAAGAACTGTTAAACATTGAATATGCTATACATTGGGGAAAGAATAATATTGTAGCATTGACTACAGGATGGGTTGTGTACCAAACTAAAACTGCAGCGAGGACACCTATTGCCAAAACTGGCTAGCAGTAAATACTCCAACCTGATGTGCTTACGTTCCACAATTATTCCACACAATATCTCAATATTCCAGGATGATCAATTCACCCGGAGAAACATCTAGCATGTTCTAGAACCCCTTGCAATTTCCTATAAATACCCATACCACAACCACCGTGGACACAGTTGTTTATAAGTGCATCTAGCGACTACAAGAGGGACATTAGACATTGTAGCGACAGTTTAATTTGAAATAAAAAAAGAATAAAGTGATTGAATATTGTGTCGAAGTAAAGTTGGTGTTTGATAATAAATAAACTATTAAAATACACAAAAGACGGTTTTATTTAAACGAACCCCAGAAATAGTATTACAATATAATAAATTCATTTATATTGTAGTATCAAGTACATCGTCAGGTACTACGAACTACGACATCTATTGCCTGCTAGCAGTAAATATTCCCACCTGATGAGCTTACGCTCAGTTGTTCCACACATTATCCCAATTATTCCAGGATCATCAATTCATCCCGGGCGACATCTAGTATGTTCTGGAAGGACTTATATTTCATATAAATACCCATACCACAACCGTCGTGGAGACAGTTTTTTATAAGTGCATACAGCGATTACAAGAAGGAGATTAGACCATTGTAGCGACAGTTTAATTTGAAAAGAATAAAGAATAAAATGATTGAATATTGTGTTGAAGTAAAGTTGGTGTTTGATAATAAATAAACGATTAAAATACACAAAAGACGGTTTTATTTAAACGAACCCCAGCAAGAATATTACATTGGTGTCAGAAAAGTGGAATAAGACAAATTCTGTGTATTGCTTATTGTGTAAGTGATAAAAAAAAATGGTTTGGAAATTGGTAGCAGATTTGTCGTTGGTGCAACTAAAGGAAGCACTAAGCCAGCGGGATCAGCCTACGACTGGTACGAAGAGAGAATTGATCATTAAGTTGCGGAAAATAATGACGGACGAGAGTACAGATCCTGAAACAGCTTTGTTTGACGTCGAAGAAGAACAAGTAGGTACGACGAATGACATGTCGGCTTTAATGAAATTGCTATCTGAAAAATTCGACGATCAGAATAGAAAATTCCAGAAGATAGATAATTCTTTCGATGAGCAAAAGAATTCTCAAAATGAAAAATTCGAGAAGCTAGAAAATTCCTTGGCTGAACAAAAGAATTCTCTAGATGCCAAGCTCGATGAACAAAAGAATTCTGTAGAGCAACAGCTATTCGACCAAAGGAGTCTTCTCGAAAGCAAATTTGACGAACAAAAAAGTTTGGAAACAAGATTCGGAACAATTGGCGAGAAGATTGAAAATGTAGAGGCTAAAATTGAGACACTTGAAACAGCCGTTGAAGGAAGATTCGAGAATGTTGAAACAAAGATCGAGAATGTTGAAACAAAATTCGAGAATGTTCAAACAAAAATCGAGGCTGTTGAAGGAAGATTCGAGAATTTGGCAAAGGAACTCGAATACGTGAAGAAACAGAAAGTTCGGGAGTATTCAACCGAGTGCCCGAGAAGGAAAGAGATGCAGCCTCCCGTCTTCGATGGACAAACATCATGGCCAATATATAGGAGGCAGTTCGAAGCTGCGTAAATGACGAACAACTGGCATGGCGAAGAGAAGTCCATTGCCCTCACACTCGCGCTTAGAGGATCAGCTGCAGAGCTTCTGCAAACCATTCCCGACGACAAGCAATGCAACAACAATAGTCTCGTAAAAGCCATCGAGATGCGATTTGGAGCCGACCACATGCAGCAAGTATATAGGGTCCAGTTGCGCAGAAGAGTTCAGGTGAGAGGAGAAACTCTCCAGCAATTGCAAGCGGATATCGAGCGGCTGGCACATTTGTCCTACCCAAACGCCGGTGAGGAGATCATTAACAAGATGGCAACAGAAGCGTTTACCCATGCCATAGTTGATGCGAAACTACAATGGCGGTAAGAATGGCTGGAAAGCAAACCCTCGCCGAAGCTTTGGCGTTTGCTCTGACAATGGAGGTCGCAGACCAGGCCTGTCAGGGAATGCACCGTGTGAGGGAAGTAGCCACCATCGAATGCTCTTGCCAGAGGATGGACGTCGAAGACCGAAACAATGCTCGCGGAGGACAAATTCGTTGCTGGAACTGCAACAAAATAGGACACCTACAACGGCAATGCAGAAGTCCACCCAGACGTGGAAACTGTCCACATTGTGCGAATAGGCGACGCAACGAAGAACCATTCTACAGGGACAACATTCATCCTGTTGGCCAGGCTTCTCGAAACCAGGAGTCGGGAAACGCCTAGCAGTCAGCTTCGCGGGGCAGAAGTTGGCTAATGGAATCGACGGCCCCAAGACCACCATCCAGGTCTCCCAAACCAAACGATGCAACAAGAGTCTAACAGTGGAAGCATTCATCGGCAAAACAAGTACGTGGCTAATATCGATACCGGCGCCACGGATCCATTGTAAGAAGAGATCTCGTCCGGAAGTCTTGGCTGCACAACACCAGCTGCTACTGTCTTAGAACTGCGACAGGGTAAGCGGCGAAAGTATACGGAGAAGTTCGCCTCACGTTACAACTAGCAGGGTTGGCCTTTTCTCATGCGTTCCTGGTGGCCGACATATGTGATGAATGCATCATCGGAGTGGACTTTATGAAAGAACATGACGTAATCATCGACATCGGGATGCAAGTTCTGCGGTACAGGAACGTAGAGATTCCAATGGTGTACGGGAACGAGAATGCAGCACATTTAAGAGCAATACTCAGCAAGGTCGAAGTCTTACCACCATCTTCCGAGACTATCATTTGGACAAAACTAGAGGGTGATCCTGGGAGCCACCGATTCTACCTATTGGAGCCGGATTCAGGAAGGAATTCCCCAAACTACATCGTGGGAAAGGTTTTAGTGGAGCCAAAGAATAGCCTTGTCCCAGTATGGCTCATGAACTTAAAGAGCCACAGCGTCAAACTAAAACAAGGGGAGGTTATTGGTGAATGTATTCCGATATGTTTAATCTCGACAATAACTGGAAAGGAATCTGCGGTGCCTGTTTCATCAGCTAGGCTGGCGGAAGTAAGGGACATGATCCTCAAGCACTGCGAACTGGATCGGGATCAGAGAGCCATGGCAGAAAATCTAATCGGTGAGTACGCTGATATATTTGCCTCACAGGATGGAGAGTATGGCCGAACACATCTGGTGCAACATCGCATAGACACTAGGGATGCCAGACCAATTCGTCAGCCTGCCAGACGACTTCCTTTGCCAAAGCAGACGGATGTTGCGGATATGGTGTCAATGATGGAGAAGGAAGGGCTCATCGAAAGTTCTAAGAGTCCGTGGGCCTCACCTGTTGTACTGGTTAAGAAGAAAGACGGCAGCACTCGACTCTGCGTGGACTATCGCAGACTTAATGATGTCACCAAAAAGGATAGCTACCCTCTACCACGGATCGATGACACATTGGACACACTCTCAGGAGCTCGATGGTTTTCCACCCTTGATTTAAAGAGCGGATACTGGCAGGTACAGATAGATCCAAAGGACCGAGAGAAAACTGCGTTCACTGCAGGAAATAGGCTGTGGCAATTTACAGTAATGCCATTTGGATTTTGCAATGCTCCGGCAACTTTTGAGCGCCTAATGGAACACGTCCTGCGTGGATTGACCTGGAAAACTTGCTTGGTGTATCTGGACGATGTGATCATGATAGGAAAACATCGCGACAACCTGAAGAATGTGCTAGAACGACTTCAAAGCGCTCACCTGAAGCTGAACCCAAAGAAATGTGACCTCTTTAGATCCGCAGTCAAGTGCCTGGGCGACGTTATCTCCTCAGAAGGAGTGCGAACCGTGAAAAACTGTGAAAAACTGGCCAGTTCCAAAAGACGAACACCAACTCAGGAGCTTTTTGGGTCTCGCCACATACTACCGACGATTCGTAAAGGACTTTGCCGGAATCGCGAAGAGCTTGCACCAGCTAACGGAAAAAGCAAGGCAATTCAAGTGGTCAGGTGACGTCAAGTAACGTCGGTGTCGGAGCGGTTCTTTCGCAGGTACACAACGGCCAAGAGAAGGTAGTCGCATACTTCAGCAAAATGCTCTCCAAGCCGGAAAGGAACTACTGCGTGACCAGGCGAGAACTTCTGGCGCTACTTCTGGCGACAAAACACTTCCATAAATACCTCTACGGCCAAAAGTTTCTTTTGAGCACAGACCACGCGGCTCTAAAATGGCTGCTGCAGTTCAAGAATCCAGAGGGCCACGTCGCAAGATGGATTGAATGGCTGCAGATGTACGATTATGAAATACAGCATCGTAAAGGGAAACTTCATTCTAATGCGGATGTCTTATCCCGCTGTCCATGTAAGGTCGACTGCAAGCATTGTGTGCGGCAGGAAGAGAAGAACCTTCTTTCCATCCAAAGGGTAAGAGCTGAGCCTATCGCTGGTTGGAGTGCAGAAGAAATCCGCAACGCTCAAAAAGAAGACCCGGCCATCGAGCCGATATTAGCGTGGAAGGAGTTTATGGAAAAGCCAAACGGACGAGATGTTCCGGACAGGAGGCCCACTTTCAAGGCATACTGGGCTCAGTGGGACTCCCTTCATGTGCAAGATGGTGTGCTGAAAAGGAAATGGGAGACGCCGGAGGGGAAAGATTTCATAATGCAGCTTGTCTTGCCGCGATCAAAAGTGCACAAGGTGCTACGGGAGATCATTTCATTACGGGAGGTCATTTGGGTGCAAACAAGACACTGGAGAAGGTGCGAGAACGTTTCTATTGGCTCAGCGCAAGGGACGACGTAGAAAGTTGGTGCCAAAAATGCGTCGTGTGTGCGGCCAGCAAGGGACCCAGAACGAAAACGAGAGGCAAGATGCAACAGTACAACGTAGGTGCGCCATTCGAACGGATCGCCGCTGACATCGCTGGTCCGTTTCCGGAAACCGACAATGGTAACCGTTACATCCTAGTCGTCATGGACTACTTCAGCAAATGGCCGGAAGCGTTCGCCATCCCTAACCAGGAAGCGAAGACCATCGTGGAACAGATCGTCAACAACTGGGTGAGCAGATTCGGCGTGCCTATGGAACTGCATTCTGACCAGGGACGAAACTTCGAATCAAAGATATTCCAAGAGGTATGCCAACAACTAGGAATTAAAAAGACGAGGACGACTCCGCTTCATCCGCAATCCGACGGGATGGTAGAGCGCTTCAACAGAACCTTAAACGAACATCTCTCCAAGGTCGTGGAAGACCACCAGCGCGATTGGGATCGACAAATTCCTCTCTTCTTGATGGCCTACCGAAATGCAGTGCACAGTACTACTGGACATGCTCCATCTGAAGTCTTGTTTGGTCGAGCAGTCCGGCTACCTAGTGAGGTGAAGTTTGGATCCCCTAGCGATGAGCCCAAGAGTGAAGAGGACTATGTGGCAGACCTCAGGGAAAGGATCCGAAACATACATCAGACGACCAGGACGAGGATAAGGATGACGAGTGACCGTATGAAAAGCAGGTACCACACAAAGGCAACAACGTCCAGCTTCCACGAGGGAGACCTAGTATGGCTGCACAACCCACACCGGCAAAAAGGAAGGTCACCCAAGCTGCAGCAAGACTGGAAGGGCCCTTATAAAGTGGTCACACGCATCAATGACGTCGTCTTCCGGATCCAGCGTGGAGTAAGAGGCAAGATGAAAATTGTCCACCTGGATCGTCTTCATCTTTATCATGGTAGTAATCCAGATGATCTTGTTCGGGACGAACAAGTTTAAGAGGGGGGAAGTATAGTATCAAGTACATCGTCAGGTACTACGAACAACGACATCTATTGCCTGCTAGCAGTAAATATTCCCACCTGATGAGCTTACGTTCCACAGTTGTTCCACACATTATCCCAATTATTCCAGGATCATCAATTCATCCCGGGCGACATCTAGTATGTTCTAGAAGGACTTATATTTCATATAAATACCCATACCACAACCATCGTGGAGACAGTTGTTTATAAGTGCATACAGCGATTACAAGAAGGAGATTAGACCATTGTAGCGACAGTTTAATTTGAAAAGAATAAAGAATAAAGTGATTGAATATTGTGTTGAAGTAAAGTTGGTGTTTGATAATAAATAATCGATTAAAATACACAAAAGACGGTTTTATTTAAACGATCCCCAGCAAGAATATTACAATATTATCTATGTTAGAAATTAATGAAATAAAAAAAATACTAGAAAAAGAAGATATATTTTATAATACTTTAGACGAAGCATTAAACTTTGCTGAAATATAAATTGCAACAAACAAAAAAATAATTATATATTTTAATATGTAAAAATAATTGATTTATTGTGTGATGGCAACAGATTACAATTTTTCAATTTTTCTTTGGCTGAAGGCCTTCTTACTTCTCGGCTCTTTTTGTTCAAGTGAACAGAGTTGGATCGACCCGAAGTTGGGTGCTAAACAATACAATGACACATAGATGGCACTCACACGAATAAACGCGTGTGAAAAATGGATAATAAAAGTGCTTACAACTCGGCCGATCTGACAATTGGTCGACCACGAACAATCAAATTTTAACAATGGTACAAAATTTTAAGTTTAAATTACATATTTCTTAAGGTCTACATCGGAAGTGTTGCCCCGGTTATTGATATCTACAGCCTTGTTGTCGGGTTTCGAAAGCCACTTCCGCATTCTATTGGCTTCAATGACCCCATCGTAAGGTAGCTGAGTCAACTGGCAATTTTCAACGTCTCGTAGTACATATCTATCATTTCCTAAAACTTTATGTACAACATAAGGTCCACGGAATTTCGGCAACAACTTTTTATTTGTTCCCGTCGTAGTATCGACATTTAGCATGACAACAAAATCGCCAACCTGATAATTTTTGACCTCCTTGCTATGCCTAAGAAAATAACTCAAATTATATTCCTGAGAACTATCAATTCCCTTTGAGGCATCTGCCCTGATTTTTAGGAGATCACGCGGAGTATCCGAACCCGATTTATCGTCTAAATGTTCCGTAATTTCGTCTATTAACTCCCCTCGTTGTTCAACGCCAAACAGCAACATACTGGGTGAGTTTCTCGTCGCCTTGTGAATAGAATTATTAACGGCAAATTCTACCTGTAGAAGCTTACAAGACCAATCGGCATGATTGACGGGTTCACATAATTTCCCCAACATGGCTTTAATCACCCGATTGATTCGCTCTACTTGCCCATTCGCCTGGGGTGAAGCCACTGCTACCTTCACGTGCCCTATATTTCGCTTCATCAAGAATTCCTCAAACTCAAGTGACGTAAAGCACGTACCTCTATCAGTCACAACTCGCCTAGGGCGACTGTAATACTGGAAGTATTTTACCAGTGCGGCTTGCACTTCTCTCGTGCTGGTGGACCTTGTCGGGTACAATTTAACGAACTTCGTAAAGGCGTCTACGATAACCAGGATATGTTTCCTTTTCGAATTTACGGACGGCAGCGGACCAAAATGGTCCAAGTGGATGGTATCAAACGGCAGCGGCTTTTTAGATATATTATACAAATTCCTTTCGCTAGAGCGAACAGGAGCGGCATACATAATACACTTGAGGCAGTTTTGGATAAACCTTTCTATTTTCTGACGCATAATCGGAAACCAATAACAAGTGACAATCTTATCAAAAGACTTATCAACCGCCTGATGCCCGAATTTTTCATGGATCAACCGAATGACATTACCCTCCATTTCATTCGGGACATATAACGTCTTACGACCATTTTTCCTAACTTTAAATACAAGTCCGTCCGTCAACTCAAAGTCCTTAACTTCTTCAATCTCCATACGATCCCGCAGACTTTTAATTGCCTCGTCTCGGCCTTGGGCTATCTGAATTTGAAAATCTACGTCGTCAACATCCCAAACGGCAGCAATCTGGCATCGGCTCAGGGCATCGACGTGCCCCATGGAAACACCACTACGGTGCTGAATCTTATAGTTATAATTCTCAAGCTCTAAGGCCCAGCGGGCAATCCGTGGATTAACTTGTTTTTTATCTAACGTCATTGCTAATGAGCTACAGTCCGTCACAATTTTAAAGGGTAATCCTTCTAAATAAACCCGGAATCGTATCAGTGCATAAATTATTGCGAGCGTCTCGAGCTCAAAGCTGTGGTATCTAGATTCGGCAGCAGAGGCAGTTTTCGAAAAGTATGATACCGGTTGGAGTTTCCCATCGTTCCGTCTTTGCAGCAGAACGGCTCCAAATCCAATTGAGCTGGCATCACAATGTAGTTCCGTCTCTTTCGTAGGGTCATAGATGGCAAGGACGGGCGCCTCGACCAGTCTAGACTTCAGTTCCATAAACGCAATACGGCATTGTTCATCAAAGTCGAAGTCAGAATTTCTCTTTAATAGATTTTGCAACGGCTTTGCAATACGGGAAAATGAAGGCACAAATCGTCTAAAATAAGAAAACAACCCTAGACAGGAATGCAATTGCTTCTGGTTTGTCGGAACTGGGTATCTCTTTATAGCGGCAATATGAGAGTCACCCGGCACAATACCATGAGGTGTAACGGCATACCCTAGGTACTCTATCTCTGTATAGCAAAACTTACACTTCGCAAGATTTAATTTAAGATTTCGTTGCGTAATTCGTCTCAGCACAGTTCGTAATAAGATCAAATGTTCGTCAAAATCGGCAGTAGCAATCAATATATCGTCCATATAGGCAACTATTTTACCTGAATCAATCAGGTCGCGAAAAATAACATTGATGAACCGCTGAAATACAGCCGGCGCATTCTTCAGCCTAAACGGCATTCTAAGGTATTCCCACATTCCACTGGGAGTTACAAACGCAGTGAGAGGTATAGAATCCTCAGAAACTTTAACTTGGTGAAACCCGCTCTTCAAATCTAAAAGTGAGAAGTATTTCTTTCCCCCTAGGTATTCTATACAATCCTCAATAAGCGGCAGGGGTTGATTGTCTCGAATAGTCTTCTTATTAAGACCTCGATAGTCGACACACATTCGAGTCTCTCCGTTCTTCTTTTTAACTAATACGATAGCGGAAGCATAAGGTGACCTACTTGGTCTAATTATTTCATCTTTCTCTAACTGACTAACTATTGACTGTACCTGCGTACGCTCACAGTGAGAGAGTCGTCGGGGGGCATAATGGAACGGAATATCGTCGCTTAAATGTATTTTCATTTCATAATCTAAAGGCTCTATTTTAACGTCTTTCGGAGAAATATAAGAATCTATAATTAAGTTATTTAATTCGGTACGGCAAGGTTTATCTAACTTAAAATCAATATTCAACTCAACTTCACTAGCGGCAATGTCAATATTAAATATATATGGCACTGAACAAGGTTCCTCGTTAATCCAAGTTGACCCAACTCCCAAGACCGGTCTTGTCGTTTCACATTCATTAATAGCGGCAGATACGTAATCATTTTTCAAAAGACTGTATTTATCAAGAATCGTATAAGATTCATCTGGCAGGGCACAGAATTCATTATTCTGATTTAAAGCAAGCAGTTTTTCTTTACAATATTTAAGTTTTACTTTAGTCAAGTGAATGTTAAAAGCATGTAAAAAGTTTCGTCCCAAAATTAACGGCATGAACATGGCTTCGTCAGGCAAAACAACAATTTGAATCAACTTTTCTTTATTACCAAACTTTACTCGGCATACAAGTTTGCCTAGAACTTTTAACTTACATATTTCCACCTATCCCTTAATAGGTAATATAGTTGTAATCAGGGTTTTCAGCAAACTATTCGGCACGCACGACAACTTTATGAGACTAATTGGACTTCCCGTATCGAAAAGGGAGAGAAATTCGATGAATTCTGCGCCCTTTAACAAATCAACCCTAAAAGCAACACTCACCCAATTTACAGCACCAATTACGGCTTTATCGTCTTCATCGGAATCGTCAGGAAGACAGGATTCAACAGGATTCATTCGGGCGCAGCGGATGTGGGCAGTACCGCTTAATATGTCCCATTTGTGAACAATTAAAGCATAACGGCACTTTCTTCTCGGCATTCATCTTCACTGTAGCGGCATGTTTCGTCGTAGCGGCAAAGATTCTTGTGGCGGCATCTGAATCACGTCCTACGGCATTTTGACAGAGGTACCGTCGTTGGTACCGGTTGATCAACCGCTTCAGCTCCTCAATGGTGCGAGCTCCCAGCAGTAGACTTACGTTCGGCACATCTCCCATTCCGTCGACTATAAAATTGATTATCTCCAACTCACTAATATCGGAGCGTTTAGCAACCGCCCGCAGAGTGAGAATATAGCAGTGTAACGACTCTTCGTTCTTCTTCCATCGTCGCCGGCTCAGCATTTTGTAAACGTACTGGCAGGAAACGGCAATATCACATTCCTTGACAAATGCTGTCTTCAATTCGCTGTAGTTTAAAGCGGCAGTCGACGTTAAAAAGACGCGAGCAGTTCCAACCAGAGAACGACGTAGGCTCAGCAACTTCAAATGGTCGTCTGCTTTGATTGTAGCCATAATTTCCTCAAAATCGCAGAGGAAATGTTGTACGGAATGGCCCAAGTCGTCTCCAGTAAACTTCGGCAGTGCGTACTCGACGTCCCCGAAATCCGTCTTGCATTGGCTGGATGAAACTGCATCGCCTTCTAGTTCACGTATCTCCTTTCGAAGCTTTAGGATTTCAATTCAATTCAATTCAATTTTTTATTCATGATTTTCATTAACAAATTTTCTAATAACTTAAATATAACAGCAAATAATATAATAATTTAATTTAATGAAAAAAATTTAATGGCATATTATTCTTTGGAGAAAAAATAGGGTTAATGCCACATTTTACATACAATATTTCATAGTGGGGTGAACAATTAAAAATTCATATTTAAATACATCTTTGAAAAAAAAAATTATAATAAGAAAAAAACGATAAAACAGAAAGTAAAGTAAGAAGAAGAAAAAAAAATACAAAGTAAGTAGCAATTCACAATCTTCGAATAATAATAAATATTTAAGTATATGTACATCAAAAAAAGTATCAAACAACGTAGCGCAACAGAACTTCAATTTCATTAATATTAAATTCAAAAAGCCATGATTTCACACTTTTCAGAAACCCAAATAAGGTTCTAATGACACGAATATTTTCAGGTAGCTTCTGAAACAATTGGCAAGATACGATGGAAAAGGAATTTCTAAAATGTGTAGTCCGAAAAGCTGGTAGGATAACAACAGAGCGAGAAGTACTTCTTAAGTTATATGCATCATATATAGGGCTTTGCAAATAACCAGCTCTCAAGAAAAATATCTTTAGGACCTTATAATAAAATAAGTGACGAACTGGTAGAATTTGCGTCAGACGAAATAGTTCCATAGTGTGAGCTAAGCGGGCGGTATTACAAATTTTTCTTAAAGCGCATTTTTGAAGAACAATCAATTGCTGTAATTTATTAAGATAAGCACCGCCCCAGCAACAGATTCCATATTCTAATTTCGAATGGAAAATTGCATAGTATACTATTTTTAAGGTGTTATTAGTACAAAATTTCCTAAGGCGGTAAAAACAGCGGATTGAAGAAAGTAGATACTGCTTTAAGTTTGCAAAGTGCTCTGTCCAGCTTAGATGTTGATCTATTGTAACACCTAGATATTTAAAATGTTCTACTTCCTCAACTTTAAAACAGTTAGCACTGCAGGCGACATTAGGATTAAAGAATACAGAACCACATCTTAAGCAATTATTATTGTTACATAAAATGTGCCTAGTACAATCGGGAGCATGAAACATAACATTCACATCCGTAAGCGTCTTTGTTCCAAGACTGAAAAACATTAGTTTTGTTTTCTGACTAACAATAAGCTTTTGATCTGAAAACCAACTCCTTAACAAATTAACATCATGGTTTATTTCACAGCATAAATTTAAGGGACTAGATGAATCATATGCAATTGCAAGATCATCGGCAAAAGCTTTAACTTTCCCCTTGAAGGGCTGTTCAAAGATTGAGTTTACATAAATTAAGAACAGAATGGGACCAAGTACTGACCCTTGGGGTACCCCAAGATTTATAACTTTCGAGTTACTTAAAATATTATGAATCTTCACTTTTGGGGTTCTGTTATACAAATGAGACTCAAACCAGCTGTAAAAGAAACCACGAAAACCAACATTATAAAGCTTTTGCAAAAGAATACTATGGTTTACCATATCAAAAGCCTTTGTTATGTCAACGAAAAGTGCAGCACCGTTTTTTTTGTTATCTAAACCTTTTTGTATAATGGAACAAAAATCAAGAAGAGCATCTTCGGTAGAAAGGCCAGCCCTAAATCCAAACTGCAATGCACTAAAAAAATGTATTCTCTGCAAGTAATGTAAGATTCTACTTTTAATGACTTTTCCAAATATTTTTGAAATGGAGGATAACAACGATATTGGCCGATAGTTCGATTTATCTTTTTTATTTCCCTTTTTAAATAGAGGTATAACATTTGCGCATTTTAGTTCTTCAGGGAAGATGCCTAAATTAACACTCAAATTAAAAATATATGTTAGAACATCGATGATGTTATACGCAATATTTTTTAAAATAAAACTCGAAATACCATCATTTCCCGAGGAATGTGAATTCTTCAAAGACCGTATTTCTTTTAAAAGCTCAACACCAGAGATAGGTTCAAAATAGAAGCTATTTGGACTAGAGATGTTATTTGAGAGTCTGTAGCTAGTACCGCAGTTACAGGACAAAGATTCTAGTGGTGGAAAAGAATTACGACCAACAGTAGCAAAGTAATTATTGAACTCATTTACTATTCCCTCAGGATCTGAGATATCTACATTCTCACCATATATAGAAATCACATTAGAATGATCTCTATCGTTTCTATTTACCATAGAATTTATAATTTTCCACTC
This sequence comes from Brachypalpus laphriformis, assembly GCA_945910035.1. Taxonomy (NCBI): domain Eukaryota; kingdom Metazoa; phylum Arthropoda; class Insecta; order Diptera; family Syrphidae; genus Brachypalpus; species Brachypalpus laphriformis. Next base: position 141,702,528 of record OX246754.1, read on the forward strand.
TTCCTTCAAATTCCCTTGTGAGCTTCTTAACTTATTCTGATAGTAATAATCACGACTTAACCGAACTTCTTTCTTAACATGCTGGCAGATTCTCTTGAAACGGTTTCTTAAGTTTGAATTATGTGGATGACGCCATAATTTTTTACGTAATTTATGTTTTAGTCTAATTTTTTTTAGTAAAGAGTGAGTTATCCAGGGTTTTAATCTTATTTCAGATTTTTTGATCAAAACAGAATATGACGAATTGAAAATAAAATTATTTAAACTTTTTAAGAACAATTCATATGCCCTCGAAGGATTTTCTTCTTCATAAACCTCTTCCCAATCAGCAAAAAGCAAGTAATTGTTCAACTTGTTGAAGTCAATTTTAGCAGTTCTACGTTCTGGAATGTGTCTGTTTTGATCTATACTTTTTAAGCTACTAAACACAATACCAGTCATACAATGATCAGTAATTTGGAGATCAAAGACAATTCCAGCACAAGCGTTATAAGACATATTTAAGAAGCGACCAAATACGTGGTCCAGACAGGTTCCTGCTATTGGTCTTGTAGGCTCGTTGACGAAAGATACAAACCCATGTTCTGAAAGAAGAACATTATAGGAATCTACAACAGAACTAAAATCTAATAGATCTATATTAAGATCACCCAAGAGAATAATATTCCCTGCACGTACATTTCTTAAAAACGTTGAAAACTCCTCAATAAATACTTGAGTTGACTGTGAGTGGAGTCTATAAATACAAGTAAAATCAAACCTTTCATTGTAAATGCTGCATAAAATTTGTATAATATCCGCACTAGACAGACTACAACGTTTAACCTCACAATCATACAGATCTCGCACAAAAACTCCCACTCCTCCTGCACAATATGAATCATTAGGATTGGCATAAAAATTATAATTTGGCAGTTTATAATCGTCAATTTCGCAAGAAAAAATCCAAATCTCAGATACAAAGATCATATCGGGTAGATTTTCAAAAGCATCGAGATTGGAAATTAGTAAATTGAAATTCCGTCGCAGACTACGAATATTTTGATGTACAACATACACAGATTTAAAACCATTTGAAGATTTGAAGATACTATCACAATTAGTATTAACGGTTTGAAAGGTGAGATCGTTGGTTATATGATCAAGATTATTTTTTCTATTAAACATATTAAACAAAAAATATGTAATATATTAGATAAAAAGCTAATTATGAATTTGAGCTATATCATCAAATGATCTGATAACCATCACCTCACCATTATCAACCTTTCTTAAAAAAAATTGGGAGTTTTTAAACCATAAGTACTTATAATTATTCTCTACTTTAAATTTTTTAGCTGCCATAAATAAAGCTCTTGTATATCTAGTATAACAATTATTAATATAAATACTTTTGTTTTTATTACCGGCGAATAACGAAGCATTTAGTTTCTTTCTGGCATCTCTTTTACTAGACATTATCTTCCGTTTGACTTCAGGCGAAGAGAGTTGGACGCAAACAACGACTTCTTCGTCATTCGATTTTGGCCTCTTAACTATTTTCGCATAGCATTTAGTAATTTCTTCGGCAGGAACAATGACATTTAATGCTTTGTCAAAGATGGTTTGTACACAGGCTGCTGCATTTTGGTTGTTAACCTCTGGTATACCCACGATTTCAACTACATTCTCCACTTGTTGCTGTTCTCTCCAGTTCAATTTGCTTTCGAGATAATTTACTCTTCGCCGCAGTTTGACGTTTTCCTCTTTCAGTTCTTGAATTGCAGGGAGAAATTCGCTGCTGATGGTATGTTTTAAGCTAATTATCTCCCCATAAAGAAGTTGAAGAGTGATCGGGTCATTTGACTGCAATGGTTGCTTGGGAGTAGACGGTGCGCTTGGTGGCGATTCTGTTTGCTGCTGCTGTAATGGCATTTTTGTTGGCTGGTTATGCGCTGGTGGATTAGAAACTGCATGATGTTGGTTTTGTCTAGTTGATTTTTGTTGATCTTTCGTAGACTGAAGATGCTGCATTTTGGTAGATTTTGGTTGTTTCTTAGTTGTTGTACCGAGTGATTGAAGTGACGTTATTGGTTGTTGTTGTTGTAGAGATTTGCGTCGCAAGGCACTACACTTGTCACAGCGATATTTATGATTATTACTGTTCATATATTGAATATCGGAATCAGTAATATTCACACAAGTACTGTGAAAGATATGCGAACAGTCAGCGCATGCAATTTTTGACAAATTGCTTCGCTCTATCTTTTCTTGGCAAACTAAGCAGTTCATTTTTTATTTGTGGAAAAGACTTCTAAAGAAATTTACTTTTATATAAACAAAAGCGCGCACCCCACGACACTTTCGTCTGATTGCTCCATCTGCTTACGTAGATTATTCAGCTCTTCGTCCAGAGCAGCACCCTGCATTTCTTGGCACCTACGGCATTATCGATATTGTCGTCATTTACAGCATTTACGGCGAGTTCGTTTGGAGTGGCATCAGCGGCAGCGTCTATTCCGTTGTTTGCGGCCGACACGTCATTGTCAGCTTTCCCGGTGGTTCGTCTCGTCACACGTGATGTCATCAGAATAAGTTAAAAGAAACAGTTTTTCCAAAAAATTATTTTAGTACAGTTTGGGCCAGCTTGTCCTGATCCCAAATCTGAGTTTTAATATGTAAAAATAATTGATTTATTGTGTGATGGCAACAGATTACAATTTTTCAATTTTTCTTTGGCTGGAGGCCTTCTTACTTCTCGGCTGTTTTTGTTCAAGTGAACAGAGTTGGATCGACCCGAAGTTGGGTGCTAAACAATACAATGACACATAGATGGCGCTCGCACGAATGAACGCGTTCAACTAGAACAGACAAAAAATGGATAATAAAAGTGCTTACAATATATTATTAGTTTACCTAGTACAACGCAAGAAAAATGTAACACTATTTTAATTAAACCAATAAAAAAGGAAAACTTATTAATAAAATAGAGTACGAAAATATTTTAAAATGTGAAGAAAAGATTTATGGTATTAAATTTAATTGTAAAACCTACAATAGTTTAGCCATATGCCCATATAGTAACCTTATAGATTTAAGCGAAGATAAATGCATAGTGAACCTTCTCAAAAGCATAACGTCAAATTGCACCAGAGTCAATAGCCAACACACACCAACCATAGAAGAAATCTTACCAGGAGTCATCCTACTAAATCAATATAATGGAACAATTTTCGCAAGTGAAGCTACAAACATGTCAGGCACATTTCTCGTAAAAATTAACAACTCAACCATAACCATTGACAATGGAACATACGTAGCCAACTTTACTTCAAGATACAAACCATTGCCAGCAGTGGCACAACCATCATTTGCTGCAGAAAATTTCGAAGAAATATTATCACTAGAAATGCTGAAAGAAATGCACATCAATAACACCGAGAACATTAGACTGCTGGACTTCAGAAATAAAAAATATCTGACGACAAGTTTTGGACTTACAACAACAACAATGATAGTCATCGCATTCATCATAATACGATCCTGTTGGGCAAAACGGAAACAACCCATAAAAGTTACCACCATACTTCATCCAGAACCAGCCACAACGTCAATACCAATGGCCACTATTCCTAGTAAGCAAAAGGACAATATCGATGATCAACAACCAGCATCTAAACCATCAAGAGTTAGCCAAATACCATTCTTTTGATAATTTTGATCAAACGAGGACGTTTGAATTTAAGCGGGGAGGAGTTAACATCAGACACCTCATAACCCAACATCTCAACATCCGCAGTGCATTTCACAATTGATTTCCCACATCCAACATAATTTCACAGCTCAGCATTTTCCCACAGAACACTTGTTTAGCAGCCACACATTTCCCATCATGCTCCAGGTTCGTGGTGCGTCTGGAGAGAATTGGATACCTCCGCATTCCATCACGTTCGCTATGCTCGCGTTAGGTTAAGTTAGGCAATAAGTAAAATTGTAATTAGAATTAAGTCAGTTGAAGTTGAACATCAAATAAAGTAAGGGGCTTCTCCCCAAAAGTAAAAAATATTTTTTTTTATTTAAAATAACGGAGAAATAATCTAACTTACATAACGTATCCTTTGTGTTTTTGGTTGCGCCAAGGGATGTGGTAATTTTCGAAAGATACTAGTAGCCCGGGATACTAGCATGCACGATTCGCAAGCCCGAATAGTCGATGCCAGGAATGCGCCTACGTACTAATCAACACCCTGCACACTTCTACCACTCTCCTCATGGGACTGCCGTAAGGTATTATTTCGCGGGGCTGGTTAGCAATTAATGTACTGCTGCCTCTGTTCTCCTTGCTCTCTCAATTATTCGGAGCTATTTTTGCACATTCGTTATGAGTGTACAAATTTCCAGCCAATCCTCCTCTGACCGCAACATTTGGTGTATAAGGAATTGTGGACTTGGCAGGATATTCCTCCATTCTGTGAAGCGATTGCAATGGAATATTGCGTGCCCTGTATCTTCCTCTTGGTCTGGACAATGTGGACAGAGAGGTGAGCTATCATGTCCAAATCTGTGTAAATATTTGCGATAGCCACCGTGACCCGATAGGAACTGCGTAAGGTGGTAGCTGCAGTCGCCATACACCCGCTTGGTGCAGTCCTCAATGGTGGGGTCAGCCTGTAGGTCTATCTACTATACATAACGTACCTGTAACGTATGTACGGTACATTAGAGGTGGGTCTTTTTAATTTGTTGTGTTAACGAAACAAAACAGTTATTAAAAAAAATATAACTGGTTTAAAGACTAGTTAAAAAAATAACTACTTTCACAAAAGAGATTTATCAATAACACAAGAGTGAAAAAAGTCAAACGCACCCTCGGAACGCTGTCACCAAATGAAATGCAAACTGCCACCAAGATACTTATTCACTGTGCAAAAGGAAATGTTTCCAGACGGTATCAACAAGTAGAAAGGTATACGACCACTTAACCCCTTTGTTGACAACGAAGGGTTATTTAGAGTAGGTGGGAGACTTAGTAATTCACAACTTCCCTACAATCAACGACACTTCGTGATACTGACTTCTGGACACCATCTAACCACACTAATAATCCGTGATGCTCATTTTTTATTTTTTTTTGCCGAGAGCAGGTGAAAAATCTTCCAAAGACACCATAAGGCCCGACCGCGCGAAATAAATAATCAAATTTGCGAGATTTTTTTAATAAAGTTTTATTTATTTATTTTACTATTATTCTCGGTTAATACTTTGACTATTATGTTCAATAATACGGCCGCTGTCTCAATGCGGGGCTGCACCGTAAGATTGGGTTGAAGATTAAAACTCAACTGAACTTACAAACTAAAAGGAATGCCAAAGGAAGTCATCGAAGACCTAGCATTTTCCTATTGCGACATACTATATAATCTACTCAAGCAATACCGATTAAGAAATCTAGCCTATATTCGGTATTGCTTGTGTAGTCCACAATTCATGCTATGTTTACATTTATTATTAGTGAATCCAGTGCATTGGTTCACTTTCAATCGATGCTGAGTTTACATTTTCAAGTGGTGAACCCAGTGCATTGGGTCAATTTGATTTTTATGTTTATTTATGCTTTACTGGGTCGTCGTAAATTGAATGGGTCAACCCAAAAGTTACGACGGCCACAAATTAAGAAATACATTAAATGGAAACAAAGCAACGCTTGAAAAATGTTAACTCAGCCAGTGCAATTAAGACCAATACTTAACTCCTCCTTCGATAGAGAAAATTTCCTTCTGGAAATTATTATGACATGGGGATTTCATTTGTTTTTTCCCTTGTTCTTCTGTTAAGTTTTTAATTTTATTTTTAATTTTACCGGTTCTTCTGACATTTTTATACATTATACTTCCAACAGTGATTGCAATTAATATGATTAAGCACATAGTAGTACCAGAAATTACATAGTTTTTAATTTTATGGTATTCAACTAATTCTATAGTATGTCTCTTATCAACGTCTTGTACTTCTTTAAACTTTTCGAACACACTGTTAACTGTTATGTTTTCTTTAAATATTTCTTCATAATATAACTGAAAGGTGTAATTTGTTTCTTTGTTCTTTATAATTGCATCATTAATTTTTATATTACAATTTTGAATGTTAATAATGTAATTTCCTTTAAGCTTTATGTCTCTAAGATCACAATTGTTTTGAATAGTTACATTTTCAGCGTTCTTAACAATATATGTTCTATCATTTAATTTAATGATTTCAAAGTTTTTATTTATTGTCATCCAACAGTTTTGTTTTACAATACAGTCACTTCTTTCTCTTAACTCGTTAACATTGTTTTCCTGACTATTATATTGATACTCTTTTCCTTCGTAAGTTATTACCATAAATGGTTCTAAATTGATTTCTTGTTTTTCTGAATTTGTGATAGGCACAATAATTTTAATTGGGAGGGTTATGACCTGTTCGGGGATTTTTAAAGCAATGATAATGGAGTCATCTTGATAATGCATTATTCCTGTTCTAATATTTTTTAGTTTACCTAGGTCCATATCTGTCATCATTAGTTCTTCTCTAGTGAGCAAACTATCTAATAAGTTATCGATCAGTTTTTCTAACATCTGAAGTCTGGTCAAAACTTCTGTCCTCTGAAGTCGGTCGATTATCGTCTTTTGTAGTTGTTGGCTTTCATTCTGGTAACGTGCTATTTCTTCCCTGTCTCGTTTAACTAAGTCTTGAATGTTTTTCATATTGTCGTCTAGCTGTCTATTGATTTTAATTTGTGTATTTAGTTCTTGTATTGCGTTTTTATTATTAGTGTCTGTAACCTGAAGTTGTTCTTCAATTTCTTCCTTATCTTCGTTATCCATTGTACCGAATAACCACTTCTGAGCTGTACCTACTATGTTTATTAATCCTCTTCTTGACCTTTGCTTATAGGGCCTTATACTAAGAATTTTGGTGTATATTGTATAACATTCCTTTTTAATTTCTAAATTTTGTCCGACAATTTCGAATTTCTTGATCTCATTTAACGTCTGCAAAATATCGTTCAGATTGATAATGTGTAGGATAGTTTGCGTTTGGTTGACTATTTCTCCGTCCCCGATGTTTATGATAGTGAAGCCGTTGTTGTTCTCAATTGGTGTTATTACGAGTGTTGCTTGTGCCTGGTTCGTTCCCATCAGTATTACCAGTGGTAGTAGTAGTAGAAAGAACGATCGGACCTGCAAATTTCTTTGGACGTTTAATATTTGCTGTATGTACATTGTCTAATCTCTTAACTCTAAAGTTAGGTTCATTCTTGTGCCTTACATGTTTATAGTTTTTTATATAGCCTACTTGCCTTGTTTCTGCGTAATTTTCTCTTCTTCTGTTCTTGTTATCAATAATTTGATCCTTCTTGGTCTTTAGTTTCATTACTAGTGCATCTATATCTGTATTTTGGGCTTGCGTTGGGGACATATTAATTGTGGAGTGATACCTTCTGTTATAGATTTGAAACGCTTTAAACATTCTTACGTTTACTGATTCTTCCTGTTTCATTGTTAGTAAGATTTCTGCTATTGTACTATGTAAGCGCTCTATATCGGCATTGCCCGTATGAGCGTTTGGCTTAGTAAAGTGTACCTGCACATTTCGTTGCCTAAGAAATTCTCTTATGTACATTGTATTGAACTCGTTGTCTGTTATTATTTTTACGGGTACACCTTCTCTAGTAAAGTGTTCTGTGATAGCGTCTGTCTTATGTATATGGTTCTTGCTCTCTAATCTATAGACATATTCTTTTTTGGTGAGTTTGTCAATCATAGTTAAAAATATATGTTTGTGGAAGTGGTAAATATCTATATGAATTATTTCATTTGGTTGGTTAGGGGTCTCGGTTATTTTGAATTTCTCTTGTATCGGTTTCCTTTCATACTTAGCTTTCTGGCAGACATCGCAGTTGTTTATTATTTATGTAATTACTCGAGTCAGCTTGGGATAGTAAATTTGTTGTTTCAGCGTATTATAAGATTCTATAATTCCTGAGTGTTGACTCTCTTTAATGTGATAAAGGGATATCTGTTTCCTAGCTTCATCCTTAGTTCTTAAATCTCTTATTCTCCGCGTTAGTTTCACAAATTTCATTTTGCTGTTTCCTGCATATAAATTTATGATTATTTGCTGGACTTTGTTACAATCCGGCTCTCTCACATCAGCATAAATGCCAATTGTTCCTGGAGTCATTTCTTTCAGTTGGTCTGTTATTATTCCTATAGAATCTGAAGCTCTAATATACAAAATTCTCTTACCATGAAGAGTTTCGCTTTTAGGTTCCTTATCATAACTTAAAATGATTTGTTGTTTGTATATATTGACTATACCTTCTTTGATAGGAATGTGGTCCAGTTGTTCCTCCATTCCTGAATGGATTGTTTCGTTGTCCGACATTTGGTTGACTTCCAAGCTCGCTTCTTCGATTCTGCTTAGATAGTCGGCAACTTTATTCTCCTGTTCCTTGAGATATTCAATCTCATAGTCAAACTCTTGCAATTTAAGTAACCACCTTTGGTTGCGCTGAGAGAACTCGCCACCATTATATTTTTTATTCAAATACTTTATGGGGAGATGATCGGTAGTGATCTTGAACTTGGTTCCCCACAGATATGGCCGTAATTTCGATACACTCCAAACAATTGCTAGGAATTCCTTATCTGTTACAGAATAATTCCTTTCATGCTCGTTAAGAGTCCTTGAAATAAAACAAACTGGTTGTTTGTCCTGGGTGAGGACAGCTCCTATGGCGAAATTACTTGCATCAGTGTATAAATGGAATGGTTTTTCAAATTCCGGAAATTTAAGAATTGGGTGAGTTATCAAGTTAAGTTTGAGTGTCTCAAACGCGTTTACGTATTCGGGGTCATTCACGTTTATCCTGGTATCTTTTTTAAGGTACCTAGTCATTGGATATGCTAGTTTTGCATAATCCTGTATAAATTTTCGGTAGTACCCTGAGGCTCCTAGAAAACTTCTAAGTTGTTTTTCCGTTTGCGGAAGTGGAAGGGTTTGGCTTTATGCCCTCTTCCGTCAGAATGTGGCCTAGAAACTCTGTTTCTTTCTTTAGAAATGAGCACTTACCAATTTGTAGCTTTAAATAATGTTTTCTTAAGATTCTGAAAATATCTCTAAGATTTGTTAAATGTTCTTTTAAAGAAGTGGAGAATATCAAAATGTCGTCTAAATAGACAACACAGGTTTTGTTTATGTATTCCCGTAATATGTGGTTCATTAAGCTTTGGAATGTAGCTGGTGCGTTTTTAAGCCCAAAAGGCATACGAACATATTCGTATAATCCTTGTGGAGTTATAAATGCAGTTTTGGCTACATCATCTGGGTGCATTAATATTTGGTGATACCCTTTAGCTAAATCAAGTGTAGAAAAGAAAATTGCTTTCCCTAACTTATCAAAGAGGGTATCTATATTTGGTAGAGGAAACCGATCGTCTTCAGTGATTGCATTTAGCGCTCTATAATCGACACAAATGCGATACTGCAATTGACCATCCTTATCTGGTTTTTTTGCAACAACCACAATCGGTGAAGCATATCTACTCATACTTTTTTTGATTACACCCTGTCGCTCCATATCAGCAATTTGCTTAGCGACTTCCTCTTCATGTTTCTTTGGTAACCTATACAATTTAGAATACAAGGGTTTATCTTCTTTTAGATGAATTTCGTGTTTTATTGTCGAAGTGTGGGTTAACACATCGCCATCCCGATATTGGATATCTTTGAACTCATCTAGTAAGGAGACTAATGCTGTTTGTTCTTCGCGATTCAGGCTGCCGAAGTCAGGATTACCTTCTTCCAGATAATTGCAGGACAACTCTTGTCCACGTTCTATCTTCAGGATGGTCTTGTTTTTTATAATTATTTTCCCTTGCTCGATATCAATAATTTTTACTATTTTTTTAAGGACATCCATGCCTAGAAGTATGGAATAATTCTTATTTTGTAAGCTCTGAGCATACGCCTTTATAAAAGTATTATTGCTATAGCCGAATTCCGTTGGAACGGGAAATTGAATTATATCCGTACTCTGCGTTATTGTACTATTAATAGTTTTGATTTCGATTTGTCGAGTATCTAAAATTGGGTATTGTGTCATGTCAAGTTTGTTCGTGTTTACTATAGTCATGGCACTACCTGTGTCTATTAAGATGTAATGTCTTTGGTTTTGGATGTTAGTAGCTATGGTTAATAATTGTCCGAGGCTCCATTCAGAAAAACCGGTGGTTCTACTGAATTGATCTCCTGTCTGATAGGCTTGATCGGTCTGTATATTGTTAGTGTCCATGGGCTGAGGCCTGGGAAACAGATTCTGTCTGACATTTCTAGTTCGTTCCGATAATAATTACTATTTCTAACGTTCCCGGAAGATTTGCCACTTCGGTTACCCTTATTCTCAAAATTCCCCGAAGGTCTTTGTCCGCTGGAGTTATTATTGTAATTATTATTAAAATTTGGTCCACTTTCTCGATTGTTAGGGAAACTATACCTATAAGTTTGGTGCTGGTTAGTTTGGTTAAATGTAGGCCTATTTGTTTCATTAATTTTTAAATTTCCATTATCATAGCCTATGTAGGAAAATAGGATATTCTTTATTTCGTATATATCATATAAATTCCGTATTTCTCTGGCTAAATTTCCTATAGTTAATTCTCGTACTTTATTAATTACAATATTATAATATAATAATTTTTCTTGTTCCTGATTCTCACAAAATACTACATACGTATTTACTTATAGACCGATTTCGCTTCTTCCAATTATATCCAAAGTGTTCGAGAGAATATTGGTTAGGCGAATACAGCCGGTTATAGAAGAAGGGCATCTCATCCCTGATCATCAATTCGGATTTAGAAGTAAGCATTCTACAGTTGAAAAAGTACATCGAATAACACATGTAATCGAAAAATCACTTGAAGAAAAAAAGATTTGTTCAAGCGTATTCCTTGACGTTTCTCAAGCCTTTGACAAGGTCTGGCACGAAGGCTTAAAGTTTAAATTACGACAAGTTCTGCCAGAGCACCTATATAATATTTTGAAGAACTACCTTACGAATAGGCTATTCCGCGTCAAATGTGGAAACGAATATTCAGATTTTAAGGAAATAATGGCTGGGGTGCCGCAAGGAAGCGTTCTTGGTCCAGTCTTATATCTATTATACACTCGTGATATACCGCAAGTAGAAGGCACTGAGCTAGCTACATTTGCCGACGACACTGCTATCTTGACAGTAGGTAAAACGGTCGAAGATACTACAGAAAAACTACAAGAAGCTTTGAATAGAGTAAATGAATGGACAAAGATTTGGCGAATCGCACTCAACGAGACCAAATCTGTTCATGTAAATTTTACTTATAAAAAAATAAATAATTTGCCGATCTTTTCAAACTCGGTTCAAATCCCGTTTGCAAACGAGGCTAAGTATCTTGGAATGACACTTGATACAAAGCTGAAATGGAAAACGCACGTTAAGAAAAAACGCAAAGAACTAGATAACAAATATCGAGAAATGTATTGGTTACTTGGAAAATATTCCAAGCTTAATATATATAACAAACTGCTTTTATATAAGCAAGTGCTAAAGCCTGTATGGACATATGGTATACAACTCTGGGGTTGTACCAAAATAAGTGACATTAAAATTTTACAAACTTTTGAAAGCAAAGTGCTAAGAGGTATTGTAAATGCGCCATGGTATATCAGAAATAGCGATATCCATAGAGATCTTGGCATTAAAACTATAGAAGACGAAATTCAAACCTACGCGAGAAAGCATAGAAGTCGACTAGAAAGTCACGTAAATATTACAGTCCTCCAACTTTTGGAAGAAAGAAATTTACTGCGCCGTCTACAAAGAACCAAACCTTTAGACCTAGCGCGATAAGTAACCGCGTCTAAACTGCGGAGCTGGCAGGAACTTCCAATGGGAAGGTACCTGCAAAACGTCATTATTTCGCGAAACGAAAACTACTTGATAAGTCGAATACTTAGTTGTAGTAAAAATAAAAACAAGTCTGTTTTGAAGGGAGGTTTTTTAGTGGGTAAGAATCCCACACTACTATGAGCACGCGCTGTCGATCCTCATAGTGTCTTGTTGAAGATTTTCACCTACCCTCGGAAAAAAAAAAAAAAAAAAAATAAAAAAAATATGTATTTACTCTACTTAATATGTATTCTAACTTATTTGTTAAATCGGAGATCGAACTTACTTTCATATGGGTGATTTCTCTAGTCAGATCAGTGGCGTTGATGATGGGTCTATAGTGTTGCTTAAATAGTTCCATCGCCTGTTCCCATGAAGTGACTCCGTTGATGATTAGTAGATCCATAGCTCGTCCTTTAATCTTCACTTGTTGTATGATGTTCCAGGTGGCTTGATAATCTCCTACCGTATTCCGAAGGTGGTTTTCTACCATCACAATGAAGTGCATGAGAGATTTGCTTTCCCCATCGAACTCTGGTAGATATTGGATTTCCCGTAAGACGTTGCTTCCATGACTCGGCTGTGGCATCCTTGATACTATGGCCATTAAGCTATTCAGAATGTCCCGATTAGTTACCTTCGGTATCTCTACGAAATTCTGTGCCATTTTGTCTCTTTATTTTTTATTTTTTTTGTTTTTTTTTTTTAAGTCAACCGCAATTCACTGAATCTATGCTGTTCTGTTCACTGGATGGTTCACGGAATTCTTTGAGTACAATAGTCGAACACAATGCACTTTTGATACTTTAGCGAACGTCGCCGTTTTCTTAGGACTGCGTTTTGAACTTTCGCGTTTTGGATCAGGATAGTTGTACCTGATCCTACCGACTGCGCCAAATAAATAATCAAATTTGCGAGATTTTTTTAATAAAGTTTTATTTATTTATTTTACTATTATTCTCGGTTAATACTTTGACTATTATGTTCAATAATACGGCCGCTGTCTCAATGCGGGGCTGCACCGTAAGATTGGGTTGAAGATTAAAACTCAACTGAACTTACAAACTAAAAGGAATGCCAAAGGAAGTCATCGAAGACCTAGCATTTTCCTATTGCGACATACTATATAATCTACTCAAGCAATACCGATTAAGAAATCTAGCCTATATTCGGTATTGCTTGTGTAGTCCACAATTCATGCTATGTTTACATTTATTATTAGTGAACCCAGTGCATTGGTTCACTTTCAATCGATGCTGAGTTTACATTTTCAAGTGGTGAACCCAGTGCATTGGTTCACTTTGATTTTTATGTTTATTTATGCTTTACTGGGTCGTCGTAAATTGAATGGGTCAACCCAAAAGTTACGACGGCCACAAATTAAGAAATACATTAAATGGAAACAAAGCAACACTTGAAAAATGTTTACTCAGCCAGTGCAATTAAGACCAATACTTAACTCGCGTGCTTATGGTAGTGTGAGATTTTTACTCATTAAAAAAAACACCTCTCTTCAAAACTAATACAACTAAGCCAGTGCTCATCCAGCAGTTTTATTACCGCTTACGAGAATCGTGATTATGGAAAAAGATGTTCGTATGTGATTAAAAATAAATGTAGCACTTTACGCAGGTTAAATTCCAATGAAAGTTCCTGCCTTTTTCACGACCGGTATATGCTATGACGCGAGGTCAAAAGGTTTTGTCCTTTGAAGACGACGAATGGAATTGTTCGCGTCAAGTAGTTGAATGACAGTACGGCCGTGAACACGATCTTTGTGATTACGCGCAAATTTTGTTATCTCTTTGACGACGCTGGGAATTCCCAGATCCCGATGAATATTTTCGTTACGTACATACCACGGTGCGTTAACAATAGTTCTAAGAACTTTATTTTCAAAAGTTTGTATGTTTGATTGTTTTTCTTGGTACAACCCCATAGTTTTATACCATACGTCCTCACTGGCTTTAGCACTTGCTTATAGATGAGCAGTTTGTTATGTAGGCTCAACTTGGAATTTTTTCCGAGTAGCCAGCACATTTGTCGGTATTTGTTTTGAAGCTCTTCGCGTTTCTTTTTCACATGCGATTTCCATTTGAGCTTGACATCTAGAGTCATTCCTAGATATTTTGCTTCGTTTGGGTACGGTATTTGAGCCGAGTTTAGATATACAGGCAATCTATCCACTTTTTTGTACGTAAAGTTGACGTGAGTAGATTTGCTTTCATTCAGCACAATACGCCAAGAATTCGTCAAAGCGTGCACTTTATTCATAGCATGTTGAAGCTTTCCAGTTGCTGCTTCAAAAGTTTCGCCCGTGGTCAATATCGCCGTATCATCCGCAAACGTGGCGACGACACAGTTCCTTCCCTGCGGGATATCACGCGTGTAGAGTACATATAGAAGCGGGCCAAGGACGCTTTCTTGTGGAACTCCGGCCGCAATCTCCTTGAAGTCAGAGTAATCATTTCCGTGCTTAACACGAAAGAGTCTCTCGGTGAGATACGATAGTAAGATTAGAAAGAGTTGCCGTGGCAGTAGTCGTTGCAATTTATACTCCAAGCCTTCGTGCCAAACCTTATCGAAAGCTTGTAAGACGTCAAGAAATACACCACAACAAATCTTTTTTTCTTCCAGAGCTTTCTCAATCACGTCAGTTATTTTGTGGACTTGGTCAATTGTAGAATGTTTAATTCTAAATCCAAACTGATGGTCAGGAATGAGACGTCTTTCGTCGATTACGGGCTGTAGAAGTTTTTCAAATATTTTTTAGATCACCGGCAATAGGGAAATAGGCCGATACGATTTCTTCTCATTAGCGGTTTGCCTGGTTTCGGTACCATTATAATCTCGGCGACTTTCCATTGTCTCGGAACATAAAGCAATCTGAACGAAGCGTTGATCAAATAGAGCAGTTTGATAATAGCTTAACGTAACCCGGAGCTCTTTCTGTCTTTAAATTTTTAATCACTTCCCTCAGTTCAATCAATGCAACTTTTTTTACTTTAAAGTTGTCAGATGTTGTGACTGGGGAGTCGGGCGTTAACGAAGGGCCGCCAAACGGCTTAAACGTTCCTTCTAAGTGCAAAGCAAAAAGTTCTGCCTTTTTTTGTCGCTCTTGGCCCAGTTTCCATCGATTTTCCGAATTGGTGGTGCTTGCATTTGAGGTTTCCGGATGCCTTTTAGAGCTTTCCAAAGCGAATAATTTGATTCTCTTTTACCGGAGAGATTTTCAAGGTAGGTCGCTATCTTTTTGCTTTTAAATTCGCGAATACTATCTCTAAGCCGATTGCATAGTCGGTTAAGGACCGTTTTATGCTGCGGTGCATGAGTGATTTGCCACTTCTTTCATGCTTTTCGTTTCCCCCTTACCAGTTCAATGATTTCTTTGGGATACTTTTCGTTGCGGTTGATCTTATAGCTTCTAGAAGGAGTGCTTCTCCATGCCGCTCTTTGAATTGCTTCCACGAAACGATCAATTTTGTCCTCTAGTTCACAAGGTGTTCTAAGTGATACATTTAAGGCGATATTTGTTTCGCAATCATTTCTAAAGCCCTCCCAGTTTGTTCTATTGCTAGTGAGTCTTGGAGGTCCTTTTTTCTTGATCAGTGCTTCTCCAAGTAATTACCGCCGAGTGGTCAGAAGAGAGATCAAAACATTCTTTGACTGTAATAAACTTCTCGTAAATGCCTTTTGTAACAAAAAAATCGATAAGATCGGGAATTTTTTGTGAGTCAGTTGGCCAATAGGTCGGTTTTCCTGTCGAATAAAAACAACAACCGAATTCATATGCCACTTCGTAGAGAATTTTTCCTTTAGAAGATGTACATCTTGAACCCCAGAAGGTGTGCTTTGCGTTGAAATCTCCACCAATAAGGAAATTTGAACCAAGGTCATTGAAGACACGAAAGTAGTCATGTTTTTCTAGTAAGCATCGCGGCGGACAGTAAACAGATGCTATGTTGTAGCTCAGGTGTTTATTTTTAACCCTTACCGCGCACAACTGCGGTTTTTCCAGCTCTATGCTTATATCGGCCGAATGTTCGATGTTAGTTTTAATGAATAAGGACGAACCGCCCCGCGGTCTATCAGAAGGATGATAGGCGTGATAACCAGCGTAGACTCTTATCTTTATTTGCGATTCCCTTGTTAGATGGGTTTCGGCGATCAAACAAATGACGACATTTTCTCTTATTAGGAATATTTCTAATTCGTTAGATTTTTGTAAGAGTCCATTTGCATTCCATGTTACTATTTTAAGCAAAGCGTTCATATTAACTTAGATATGTATATAAGGTTACCCATACAAAAGCTTTCGACGTTACTGAGACGTTCGAGAATCCGTTTGTTAATTTCACACTGTTCGTCAAACTTAGCGTAGAGGCAGTTCAGAATTTCATTCAACGGATCAGAGGGTGGGCCGTCGTTTCGTTTGGTTGCTTTGCCTGCAGCCTGAGAATACGTCAGATAACTGGGGTTCGCTGGCTTTTCGGATGTAACTTTTCATTCAGCCTTTTTAGTGGACGACTTTGACGTACGTTTAATCGGCTTAGAAGGCTGATTGACTAGTTCAAGAGTCTGCACTGCTGATTCAAGCGCCCTTTCAGTCGGCTCAGGAGCCTGTGCAACTGGCTAACGAGCCCGCTCAGTCTGCTTAGCAACGCGTTTTACCGACTTAGGAGCCCGATCGACTGATTTCGTTCCCCGTACAAACGGCGTTATAAATTTTTTCCGTCGCATCTGTAATTCCTTAGCGACCTCGCAACCGCGATAATTTGCTGGGTGCCTTCCGTTGCAGTTAACGCAAGTCAGTTTTCCATTTTTGTTCAAACTGCAATTTTTGGAAGAGTGTTTTTCAGCGTTCTTAACGCAGCGCGGCTCTTTTCGCCTCTGTGTGATTAAACTCTTGGCAACGCTTGCATCGAGGGATTGTCTTCGTGTTGACACGTAGCGGCTCAATTTTAACGACCATACTCATGATTGTACGAATATTGAATATCTTTTGCTGGCTTTCCGTCTTATGGAATCATAGCACAAAAAGCGGAAGCTTACGTTTCAATATAGTTTCTTCACCACGGTCGGGTCGTTTTCGCTCTTTTTTTAAAAGGTTCACGGCGTCAAGAATGTTATAACCTCTATCGCGTAAATCATCTATAACGTCTTCTTTAGCGCATGATGGATGAAGTCCTCTAGCTACGACCCTCAAGGGTCTCTCAGACTTGTCTTCGTAAGTATGCCATTTGATTTTTTTCTTGTTAAGCTTTTAAGATACAGCCCGATAGCCCTCAGCGTCATTAACCTTGATTTTCCACGCTCATGAGCGTACTCTACACGGCGGTGTACAGCAGATGCTCGTACACATACGTGCTAAATACTGGATATTGGCGGTAAAACGATCCATCAAGAAATGCATACATAAATGCATCATTTGCTTTAGATACAGGAGCAAAACAGCGCATCAACTAATGAGCGATTTACCGGCTCCCAGGGTCACAATATCACGACCATTTTCCCATACAGGGGTAGATTACGCTGGTCCTATTAACGTAAAGGCATGGAAAGGACGTGGAGCTAAATGCTATAAAGGCTACTTAGCGATTTTTATTTGCCTCTCTATTAAGGCGATTCACTTAGAAGCGGTGAATGATCTCACGACTCAAGCTTTTTTAGCCGCTTTCAGGCGATTTACTTCACGAAGAGGAGTTAGTGCTCAAATTTATAGCGACTGTGGTAAGAACTTTGTGGGAGCCGGAGCTGAACTGCGGCGGCTTATGAAATCTTCCAGCCATGATTGGAAGCAAATTGCAGATACGTTGGCCTATAAAGGAACTACCTGGAATTTCACTCCCCCCGCTTCCCTCACTTCGGCGGACTATGGGAAGCGGGAGTAAAGAGTGTTAGGTTAGGTTAGGTAAGTGGGCAGGTGTAGGGGGAGGAAAACCTCCACACCACACTCAGGTCAGTGTAGACCCATTGTGATACCCAAGGGGGGAAAGGAGATAGAAAAAGGAAATCCCTACCTCGTGGAAAAATACCGTCCTGTAAGTATCCTAAAGAAAGAACTAAGTACTCACTGTGTCCTAGATACAAACCATCCAGAGGATTTGATGAAGTTTGCGATGTCGTTTATTGGTCTGTTGGACAACTCTTCTAGATCCTCAAAGAAGTGTTGCCCAAGGATCTTATTTCTCAAATGATAGAGGGCTGGGCAATGACAGAGAAAGTGGGCGGTGTCCTCCTGAGCCTCCTCGTCGCCGCAGCCTCTACAAAGGTCTTCGCTAGTCACACGTAGTTTTTTCATGTGGTACCGCATGGTATTATGCCCCGTAATGACTCCAATTAGAGTAGAGAGGGATTTTCTGTGCCTCTGTATGAGTCTATTGGTTCTTACTCTGTCAAAAGCGGGCCACAGCTTCCTCGTGGTGACACAAGTGTCTAAACAGGTCCACCTATTGTTAGGCTCCGTTATGGCTTTGTTTCCTGCTACGAGCTTAAGGGCGCAAGGCGGGATGTACACCGAGGGGTCGGATTGGTCCGAGCTTAGTGCTGAGCCACCTCTAGCCAGTTCATCGGCTTTCTCATTCCCTGGTATGCCTTCATGACCAGGGACCCAGCAGAACTTTACTTCGTGCTGTGTTCCAAGAACCTTGAGCTCTTCTCTACAACACTTCACAAGCTTCGATTTTATTTCTATAGCAGATATTGCTTTTATCGCTGCCTGGCTGTCGATGAAAAAGGTGATATCCTCTCGTGGTATTGTCCTCATCGCAGTCTCACGAGCTGCTATTGTAACTGCTAGGACCTCCGCCTGGAAAACGCTGCTGTAGTTCGGAAGCCGAGCTGACATGGAGAGGCCAATCGTTTCAGAGAAGATGCCTGCGCCTACACCTATTTCCATTGTGGATCCATCGGTGTAAACAGCTAAGGATCGCTCGTTAGGCGTTCTGTCATTTTTCCAGTCTTCCCTGCTCGGATAGGTGCTAGAGAATGGTCTTAAGAAGTCTAGGTAAGGCGTTAAGTAGTCTGTATTAGATACACTGCCTAGATATCTCTGCAGGATCGTGGTGTGACCCATTGCATTTGGTCTCCAGCTATCTGTTTGGCTTAATCTTACGGCGCTATGAGCCGCCGATACTTGTATAAAGATGTCTAGCGGAAGCAGATTGAGAATAGCCTCGAGTCCTCCTGTAGGTGTCGTTCTCAACGCACTGGTTGTGGCGATGCACGGTAGTCTTTGTACTTTTGTGATAGAAGCTAGGTTATTTATTTTGCTGGCTGCCTGCCATCATACAAGGCTGCCATACGTTAGTATTGGCCTTACTATAGCTGTATACATCCATAGGATGATTTTGGGGCTCGGTCCCCAAATATTCTATTGCACGAGTAAAAAGCTGTCGTGGCTTTTTTGACTCTTTCGTTGATGTTTAGTCTCCAGTTCAGTTTCCTGTCGAGCACCAGGCCAAGGTATCTCGCACTATCGGAGATACTCAGGGGAGTACCCCTTGGAAGGAGTTACGAATTGTGGAATTATTCTTTTGTTAGTGAATAGTACTAACTCCGTCTTCTGGGGATTAACCGCCAGCCCACATCTCTCCGTCCAGGACTCAATGATTTCCAACGCCCCTTCGATTTGTTCGCTCAGGGTCGGGAGAAATTTACCGGTTGCTAGCAGCACAACATCGTCCGCATATGCAATGGCCTTGACGCCGCTGTTTCTAAGTTTAAGAAGGACTTCGTTCAGGACAATAACCCACAGTAGTGGGGATATAACACCTCCTTGAGGGGTGCCTCTTGAGGCATAGACTTCGAGCTTAGTACCTTCGAGTTCAACTTTGATATGTCTTTCCTTTAGCATATTGACGATCCATTTTATCACAGAATTGTGAATATTAAGGTTCGTTAGAGTTCTATTGACCGCTTCCGTTTTGACATTGTTAAAGGCTCCTTCAATGTCCAGGAAAGCGGCTAGTGTATATTCTTTATTTTTCAGTGATTTTTCTATTGAGCCGACTACACAGTGCAGCGCTGTCTCTACGCTTTTTCCTTTCGTATAAGCGTGCTGCGCTGGGGATATGTCACCTGGGCGTAGTTTACTACGGATGTATATGTCAGCTAGTCTTTCAGATGTCTTTAGGACAAAGGAGGTAAGGCTAATTGGCCTAAAGTCCTTTGCAGTAGTGTGGCTTGCTTTACCGGCCTTGGGTATGAAGACCACTTTGACCTCTTTCCATGATCTAGGTATATACCCCCACATGAGGCTGTTGAGGTACAGTTCTTTAAGTACCGGGATGATTGTGGTTATTGTTTTCTGTAGCATGATCGGGATAATCCCGTCGGGTCCTGGGGATTTAAAGGGAGAGAATGATCCGATTGTTCACTCAATTCTTTCCTCTGTGATAAAATCCGTCGGAGTTTCCTTTACAAAACTACTGCTAGTTACGATGTTATTATCTGGATGGGTCGTACAACCCGGAAAGTGCGCTTTTAGCAGGGAGCTAAGCGATTCTGCACAGGATTCAGTCCACCTTCCGTCGGATTCCTTGAGAGATCCAAGAGTTTTTGATTCCCTGGATAGAATTTTTCTCAGTCTCGCAGATTCTGTCGTACCATTGATTTCATTACAGAAGTGCTGCCAAGAGTGGCGTTTGGCCTTCTGTGTCTCGTTTTTGAAATTTCTCTGACTGGACTTATATTGTTCCCAGTCCGCTTCTAGCATAGTTCTTTTGGCCTTATTTAGAAGGTGTCTAGTTACTCTCCTAATTCTAGCTAGTTCAGATGACCACCAAGGTGGTGATTTTTTATCTTTTCGTTTGGTTTCTGGACATGCTTTGACATAGGCTTCATTAAAAATGGATGTAATATCCTCCGCCTTGCGGTCAATGTCGGCAGGTCCGAGCCAGTTGCTATCCTGCAGGGATCTTACACCTTTCCTCACCTCGTTGTTAAATAGATCCCAGTTGGTTTTCCTGGGGTTCCTGTAAGGTTTGGGAGAGTCATAGTTGTTACCCACGAGGAATTCGATCAATTTGTGGTCGGAGTAGGACTCTTCCCCTATCACGTTCCACTTGTCAATAGTTAGGGTGCTCGAGTTACTGGCTAAAGTTACATCTTCAACTTCTTGCCTGTTCTTTACTGCAAAAGTAGGTTCGTTACCCCTATTCGCTACAATAAGGTTATTTTCAATTACAAACTCAAATAAAGACTCACCGCGTAAGTTTGTGTTGCTGCTACCCCATTGAGAGTGATGAGAGCTGGCATCACACCACAGCAGCAAGTCCCATCAATCTCAGTTCCGGCTTCTGTATGGGTACCCACTTCTAACACCTCCCAATTTTCGCTATATAGCTCGGGGTTGAGGTGTTGGAGGTTTCTTTCCAGCCGATCTCTAGGAATGTGTGGGCCCGGAATGAGAATGCGGCCTTTACTTACTTACTTACTTAGGTGGCGCTACAGTTCGGGGTGAACCTGGGCCTCAACCAACAAGCCTCTCCATTTAGCTCGGTCTTTAGCTAATTGCCTCCAGTTGCGCACTCCAAGTTGGTCGAGGTCCCCTTGAACTTGTGCACGCCACCTACGGCGATAATTCCCTCTACTGCGTCGTCCCTCGGGGTTAGATTCGAAGACTCTGCGGGCCGGAGCGTTGGTGTCCATTCGCTCTACATGTCCTAGCCATCTCAGACGTCCAATACGCAGTTTTTTGACTAGGTCGATGTCGCTGTACAGCTCGTATAGTTCGTGATTGAATCTTCTCCTCCAAAACCCGTCAACGCAAACGGGACCGAAAATCTTACGAAGAATTTTTCTCTCGAAGCGACCAAGGATATCTTCATCCTCTTTTAATAAAGTCCATGTTTCAGCGCCGTAAAGCAGGACTGGGATGATCAAGGTCTTATATAGAGTCTCCTTAGTTGTTCGAGATAGGGCTTTACTGTTGAATTGCCTTATAAGCCCAAAAAAACAGCGATTGGCAAGAGTTATTCTTCGATTGATTTCTGCGCTGATTTTGTTTGCTGAATTTATAGCAGAGCCAAGGTAGACAAAGTCCCTTACTACCTCGAAGTTATAGCTGCCCACCGTGACGTTTTGTCCAATTCGTCGATGTTGGTTTTCCCTTCTAGTTGACAGCATATACTTGGTTTTGCCCTCGTTTATCGCCAAACCCATTTTGGCCGCTTCCGCCTCAATGCTTGCAAAAGCACCGGTGACAGCCCGCTGAGATCTTCCGATAATGTCTATATCGTCGGCGTATGCAAGCAGTTGTACAGACTTGTAATAGATTGTGCCTCCGGTGTTGGCTTGTGAGTTCCGCACAATCCGTTCAAGTACAATATTGAAGAAGTCACATGACAGCGCGTCACCTTGTCTAAAGCCTCTTTTGACATCAAAGGTCTCGGTGAGGTCATTACCGACCTTGATGGAGCAGCGAGCGTTCTCCATCGTCAGCCTGCACAGGCGGACAAGTTTGGCAGGGATGTCAAAACTAGACATGGCTCTATAAAGCTCTTCTCTATAGATGCTGTCATAGGCGGCCTTGAAATCGATAAAGAGGTGGTGAGTATCGATTTGGAATTCTTGGGTTTTCTCCAGGATCTGCCGAAGTGTGAAGATTTGATCGATGGTGGACTTTCCTGGCCTGAAACCGCACTGATAGGGTCCAATCAGGCTGTTGATAAAAGGTTTCAGGCGTTCACACAATATCGCAGAAAAGATCTTGTACGCGATGTTGAGGAGACTGATGCCTCTATAATTGGCGCAGTTGAGGGGGTCTCCTTTCTTGTGGATCGGGCAAACGATGCTGAGATTCCATTCATCAGGCATACACTCCTCTGACCAAATATTAGAAATGAGTTGGTGTATGCACTCTACCAATTCATCCCCAGCTGCCTTGAAAAGTTCGGCCGGTAAACCGTCAGGTCCAGCAGCCTTGTTCGATTTTAGCTTGGATATTGCTATCCTCACTTCGTTTTGGTCAGGTGGACGGAAATTTTGACTATCATCGTCCATGTTGAATGGTTCATTCTGCCTGACAGCGGGATGTTGGTCTTCGTCGCCGTTATACAGTCTGCAGAAGTAGTTTTTCCATATTCTCAGCACCGACTGTGATTCTACTACGTGCGGCCTTTAGGCCTAGTGAATTCCAGCAGATCTGTTTTTTCCACAAGTCGCAGGTCGGCATTCGCCCAAGGAGCCTGCGTGCTGGTTACAAAATTTTTGAGCCAATTGAGTGTTGTCTCGTTGTCACACGACATGACCTTGAAGCCTTTGAAGGTGGTGAGCTGCTCAAAGAAAGGGATAGTTCCCTGATTCTTGACTATGGCGTCGTTTATTCCGTCGAGTATACGCAGTTCCACCAGCCTCCATTGGTCTCCGGATAGCTTACGGTCAGGGTTATTGAAATCGACGATCGCCACCTGAAGATTAGCTCTTTCTTTTCGTGATGCCATCTTGGCTTTTTTGCTTATTCTTCGTGTTGGCGGCGATGTCGTGTCGTCGTGCCTACCTCTCTTGGAACACCCCGCAATCGGCTCGGCCGTGAGCCTTGCGGCCCCATCCGAAACGGTTGGAGGGGACTTGAGTCTGTCCGAGACTGAGGTGGATGGCAAGAGGCTTTCCTTCCTCGACTCGAACAGTCTCCTGCCTGTTCCCCTAGTCTGCCCTATGCTACGTCGATTGTTGCCTGAGTCAGCAGCAGAACGCCTCGCAGTCGACCTAGGTTTGGACTGTGCGTCTTTGCTTGGATCGACTGAAAGCGGTTTAGGTCTGTCCCCGGCTGAGGTGGATGGCAAGAGGCGTTCCCTCCTCGCCGCGGTCAGTCCTACACCCGTTCTTGTTGCGGTCGAGTTCCGTGACGTAGTCGCCTTATTGGAACAGCCAGCAACCGGCTCAGGGGTTGAGTCTGAGTCGGTAGCTGGCCGAAGTCTCCTCGCGGCTGAGGCGGGGAGCAAGAGGCTTCCCGCCCCCGCCGCGAGGGAACTTCTTACCTTACGGCCCGTCCTGTCTTGTCGGGTAGATCCTCTCAGCTTAAGCGTGTTAGTGGCTCTATCCAGAGCCACTCATCCTTGTCCGTGTAGTACTCCGGATCACGCTTTTTAAGCCGCCGTATTAACCGGACTGCGTTGCGTATACGGTTGCGCACCGTCGTCCGTCTTGGGTAGATGTCTACGTCGCTGGTCTTCCCTATTTTGCGTGGTTGGGCTAGTCCCAAACCATGGCTACCTAAGCTAACTACCGTCGCGAAGCTGCAGGCAGAAGAGTCAAGCCTAGGCTCAGCAGGACTGCAATCGCCAGGTTGCTGAGGTGTTGACGTATCCTTCCCGCGTGAGTAGCTGAGGCTTGACACGTTGGAAGTGTTCATCTTGACCATCTTGGCATCCTCCAAAGTCGCACTCTCACCTAACACTGGGACTACCCCAGTCGTCGAGTCAGAGGCTTTATCGGTAGGCTTTTGCAATACCACTGAATCACGATTGTGCTCCGGATTGGCCGATGAGATCACCTTGCGTCCTGACTGGCTAAGGCTTGTCGCAGACTTAGGTGGTCCCATCAACCCTTCCTCGCTCGTGACTTCCGCCGTCACTGTTCTTTTTGTAGGGCTAGCAATAGGCTTACACTCCGCCAAGGACTGTTCCTGCAGGAAGGCACGTGCGTTATGGAGCCTCTTCCGCTCGCATTCCGTTAACTCCTCCCATTTCTTAGTCCCTAATCTCCGGACTGTCAACTTGCAATTTTTTGAGCGCTTGGAGGATGTTGACATATTGGAGAAGGATGAACTGGCAATGGAGCAAGTGTCGCTTGATTCCAGAAAAAGATTTTCAAGATTAACGTCAATTGCACCAACGCTTTCCTCATCCGACGTACGGAGAAGAATTGCTTCTTCCTCCACTCCTACACCTTGATCGGTTTTTATAGAACTAGGAGTGCCCGATCGAATTACACTCTTCGCTTTTGGTTTATTATTTATTGAAATGTTTTGCATTTGGATCCCACGAGTAAGGGGGAAGAAGATGTCCGCCTGCACTCACCCCCTGTATGCAGGTAAGAGGAATTAAAATAAAACTGAAGGTCCCCAGGTATTCAGAGTTTGCGCTCGCGACTGAGCTTCCCCCCAGCCATGCAGGTTTCGGCGCGTCGTACCTTGCCTTGGGTGATCACCTTTTGGTCTCTAAAACCTCCCCTTTAGTCGAACCGATATGTGGGAAAACATCTAGCTGGACGCAGACTAGATTTAGTTATTCTCCTCGGCTCGACCTTCGGTTCATAGGAAATAGATTAAGCCTCTCCACCACGACAAGGTAGGGATCGAGGAGAGGAGTAAAGAGTGTTAAGTACTACTTCAAAAGGATCGTCGGAAATGGGACCTTAACTTACGAAGAGCTCAGCACACTTCTATCCCAGATAGAAGCATGTTTGAACTCCAGGCCATTCTGTCCGTTATACGAAAACCCAGACGACTTTAAAACATTAACACCGGCACATTTCCTTATAGGCGAAACACTGTTTACTGTCCCCGAGCCGGATCATACCGTCGGCAAAATGAATTTCGTCGACCGATGGAAGATGGTACAAGCACATCTGCAATCGTTCTAGCACCAGTGGCAAACCGAATACCTCGCACGTCTCCAGCAACGTCCAAAGTGGTTGAAACCGCAACCACGGCTGAAAATAGGACAGTTGGCATTGTTGAAGGATGAGCGTCTACCACCAGCAAGTTGGAACCTTTGCCGCATCATCGATATGTATCCCGGAGCCGACAACATTACCCGAGTTGTAAAAATCAAAACGGCTCAAGGAGAGTTCCGACGGCCAATAACTAAACTTTGTCCATTGCCAGTTGACGTTCCTCAACAACTCAAGGAACTCATACCACAAAACTTCGAGATAAATTACCACTGATACTCATATTTAACTATACTCATATAAATACAACATTCACACATCATTTACTTTATTAATAAAAAACCATTCGCACAATATTTATTTAATTTAACAGTACTTATCATTCATACAATCGACTTAAATTTCACTAATTTCGATTCATTTCAAATAAAAAAAATAATAAAAAAAAAAATTAAATAAAAGAAAAACATTTAACTCGTGTAGTCGTAAAACTTTTTGCACCACTGTAAATCAACTCCACACCACACAAAATATGCACTAAATACGGTACCGCACACTCAAAATAATAGCGCATCGTACACTCACACACACTTAAAATCACGCACAATCAAATATGACGCACTTTATACACACAAGCTCATGTTTACTACGCGACCCGTTAAGCAATGACGAACTCGAGCGCGTAACCGAATTTAATCCATTCATTCAAATTTAAATCTATCACTTACCTGAATTCATTAATCGAATTTGATGACCATCGGGACACCATTCTCAGGATCTGGATACCTTCTCTTGGATCACCACACAGCCCAATGAACTAGGATTTATGCTACATATGCATAAACCCCTTTTTTCGTTATTTGGCATTCATTTTTTAATTTTAAATTTATACACAACACAGCACCCGGATTTATATTCGCACATTTAATAATCACTGCATAAAACAAATAATAAATAATTACGACATATATATATATAACAAATTAAAACACGATTGATGATCTTTGATCACCCACGGCACGAGTCACCGGCAATTAACCTGTAAAAGCAATTCTTTCTCTTTGCATCAACAAATGAAGACAAAAAAAAAAACAGCAAAAGCACGCAACTATAGCATTTGCAAATTTATTTAACCTAACACCAAATTAGTTTAACCCAAACACAAATATATTTAGCCATTTAACAAATAACTTTAACCCAAAAGCAAATATGTTTCACCTTTTAGCAAATAGGTTTAAACTTTTAGCAAATATGTTTAACCAAAGAACAAATATATTTAAACCAAGAGCAAATCATTTTAACCAAAACACAAATTTATTTATTTGTTTATAAAGGTCGTTTCACAGCTCATCGACCTGCGAATGCGAATAAGCGAATATTCGCAAATTTTGACATTTCTTTCAAAGCTACTTTTTTATCTGGTCGCGGCAATCCGCGAATTTCAGTTGTCATTCATTTTGTAACTAATTGCCTATTATCTATTATTATCTATAAATTCAACCACCATCTTACCCACCAAGAACAATACAAAAGAATTATGAGGTTAAACTCTCGCGAATGTTTTAGTCGCGGGAATGTGGATTGGGTCCTACATGTGTGGAATGTGAATAGAAGTTGAGAGTTCGCAAAAATCATTCGCTTATTCGCGGAAAAATCGGCGAATTGTTAATTTCTTCGCAGAAACTAATTACAATTTAACTTTTTATATATTAATCGAGAGATAAATTAAGGTCCGTTCTTTTGGAATAGAAAAATTGCCCATGGCGTGCTTATAAATATGCCAAAAACGGTTTATTCACAGGTCGCTGAGCTGTGAATGGACCTTAAGTGCATACAGCGATTACAAAAGGAAGATTAGACCAGTGGTGAAAATACGCGACATTATTTGAAATAAATAAAGAATAAAGTGATTGAAGCCCCGCCTTGAAACCGAATTGGTTATCCGGAAATATGTGCATGTCCTCAACCCACTTAGCCAGGGCTCTTTGGATCACTTTTTCGAATACCTTGCTGATGTTCGGAAGGAGACTTATCGACCGGAGATTACCCGGATTGGAACTATATTTATATTTTTTTTTGGGATGGGCTGCACCACCGCTGTTTTCCAATGCGCTGGATAATGAGCGCATAATTAAACAGGATGGTGAAAATGTTCACCGCTTCTGGAGGAAGATGTCTAAGTACAATGTAGGGTATACCATCGATTCGCACGTATTTCTTTTTCCTCAATGATTCGGCGACGGCATTGTTTGCCATATTTCTTTCATTGAACACGGTGAAACCAGTATTCTCAGATCGCCTGTGCTCCATGTCATTTCGAAGGTAGAAGCACAAGAACCCGATCATTCAGGTCGTAGTTCGGGCAAACACTATCATTCACCTTATACACGTCCTGGAAAGTCGCTCCTATAGCCTCTACTTTCTCCTGCGGATCTTCGATCACAAAGAAATTGTCATCCTCAGCTGCGTTATCCGGATGTATACCTGCTGTCACTAGTATTTGCACATTGTTCGTAGTTTTTTATGATTTTAAGATCCGGAAGATCGTTTTGATTACTCCTCCGAAAGATCTTGTTTATTTGGGGAACATACTCGAGTTGTTAAATTCAATTTCAATTTCAATTTCCTGTTCCAGTGCAAATTTACAGAAAGTCTGTAATTTTCTTTAATTAATTTTGAGAGGGTTCTAATCAACGACAGCGTCCTAACTTCCTCCGAATTCTGTCTGTCAGTAAACTGTCTATACAATGATTTTAATCTCGACAGCAGTCTACTTTTATGTTCGTGCAGTGCGTCAATCGCTGCATTGCGATATACATATGTCCACGTTGTCAGTGTGTTGATACCGAGGTATCGTACTGTCCATCGTTCGTCTTATTGTCTCGTCCATTTGCCTTAGATATCTAGCAATCTCCTCGTTTGACATATTTCTTTAGACGGTAGGTCGAGCAAGTTCGAGGAGAGTGCTCTCGTCAACTTTCTGGAGAAGCGGGTCCAACGCGTTCTACTGTAATTGTAGGCGTGTAATTGGACAAACTCCTCCAATTTTGCAATTTCGTTGGGAATCGTTATTTCGGCACTGAGTCCGCAGTGGTCACTGTCATTCACAAAAGTGTGTAAGCAGTTTAAAGTTTGTCGGTCCATGTCGGTCAGTTGTAACCATACGTCGAACATCATTAGAACCAGATAAGATCCGCTTCTGGGATACTGTTGTATAATGGAAATAAGAAGACATATACCATAAAGTTAATATAATTCCATTTAATACTTCAATATAAAAATGATATAAAGAAAAAGGTTAGATGTGCTGCTTACACGATAAGGGAAGAGAATGACATATATGTATGTACATGACGTTGAAAGCCGACGACAGTCGTAACTCAATGAGCCGTTAAGTTGCGAGTGCGTTCACTCTACATTTCTCCCCCCTTGCCTTAAAGAACCAATCGCTCTGGTGGTTTCCGCTGCCGTAAACTTCTCCGCAATATCGGCTCAGAGTTTCCCTTGCTAGGTGTCAACTGCGCCTCTTGAGTACAGCCTTCTTTGACCATCATATGCGGTGCATGTTGTGCTGCTTGTGGTGGTGTTGGTGACTTATTGGTTTCTAGGATGGATGGTGACAATGCTGATGTTTTCCCGGACTTACTTTCGACTGATATCCCGCTACTGATATCAGTGTTTGACCTCAACCCTGAATTGGAAACATTACCATCTGGAAATCCTTCGTAGTGCTGCAAGTTGGAATTACTTCGACTTCGCAATTGATCAGCATGTCTCCTTCGACGGACACCGTCGGCTGTTTCTACCACATAAGAGTATTTGTTCGTCCTTTCTATGACCTTAGCAGGCGTCCAGTGTTGATCTAGTTTTGTTTTACAATACACATTTTGCTGATGCTTAAACTCTCTGATGCTTCCTCCACTCTGTTCGATTTGCTGCTTAACGTTCCTATATTGGAGTTCTTTCTGTGTATTTGGTCTTATGTTATCAAATATGACAGTTGTGCGTCTTCCGAACATCATTTCTGATGGGGGTTTGCCCGCTGCACCGTGTGGTGTGTTTCTGTATGACGATAGCAGGTTTCTAAGTTGTCGTTTCTCTCCTTCTTGATCGTATCGGCTAGCTAACATTCTCGATTTGAACGTCCTTACAACTCTTTCGGTCAAGCCGTTCGTTCTCGGATGATATGGTGTAGCCGTAACATGTCTTATCGCTCGTTGGTCGCAAAAATCTTTGAACTTTTTTTAGATGAACTGCGCTCCATTGTCTGAAACAATCATATTCGGTAGCCCAAAGGTAGTAAAGATTTCGTCCAAGGCATCACAAAGATTAACAGCTGTCATAGTCCTCATAGGTTTAACTTCTATCCATTTCGACAACGCATCGACAACAATCAGCCACGTCTTATCCTTAAATGGACCGGCGAAGTCGATGTGAAGTCGTTCCCATACGCGATCAGGTATGGACCATGAGTACACTGGAAGTTCTGTCAAATTTGGTCGATTTTCTTGGCAACTACGACAGTTCTTTACAAAATTATCTATGTATTGTCAATGTTACTCCACCAGACATAATATCTAGCTAGTGCTCGCATTGCAACAACACCTGGATGCCCTTCATGTAGATGAAGCAATACCTTCTTTCGAAGCTTCTCCGGAATGACCATACGCCCCTGCCACATTAGTATGCCGTTTTCCCTTGATAATTCTTCCCGTTTATCATAATATGGTTTTAACTCCTGCTTTAAAATCGATGAGTGCCAGTTCGTATTCATTTTCCACATAACCTGTTGGAGGGTCTTGTCCTGTTTTGTGGCTTGGGCTAGCGAACTTTCTGATAGCTGTATGTCGTTGTACTTCTCATTATGCTGTAGTGTGTTAATTAGGCAGATTAACTCTTCTTCTTTTGATGGCTTTTCGTTGTTGTTGGGAAGACGTGACAGACAATCCGCAACTGTGTTAAACGTCCCTTTTCGATATTTAATCTCATAATCATATTGCCCGACGTATAACGCCCAACGGGTCAAGCGATTATTGACGAGCTTCGGCAGATTCCGGTTCCTTCCTAGCAGATATTCAAGTGGCTTATGGTCCGTAAGCAACGTGAACTGTATTCCCCTCAAGTATTGGTCAAATTTCTTTACAGCAAAGAATATGGCCATCGCTTCTCGATCTATAACTGAATATTTTTCCTCTGAAGCTGTCAATTTTCTTGACGCGAACGCAATTGGTAGTTCAGTTCCCTTTGCATCCTTGTGAAATAAAACCGCCCCGAGGCCTTTCTCGGAAGCGTCGCATGCCAGATAGAGCTTCTTTGTAATGTCAAAAGGAACGAGTGTGTGTAACTGTGAGAGCTTCCCTTTGACGTGATCGAATGCCTGCTGCTCAAGATAGCCCCACCTCCATTTAGATTTCGCCTTAGTTGCTGAGTGTAAGTCTGTGCAAATTCCGTGTAAATTTGGGATGAATTTCTCGTAAAAATTCACAAGTCCTAAAAACGATCGCAGTTCTGTTTTATTTTTCGGAGTTGCAGCATTACTGATGGCGATTAATTTAGATTCGGATGGTCTTATACCTGTTTTGCTAATCGTATGACCTAGATATTCAATGGTGGGGGTTAAAAATGTGCACTTACTGCGTTGGACGGAAAAGCCTGCTGCATTTAGTTTGTCGAAAACTCTCGCTAAATTTTGAAGATGTTCAGCATCGTTTGCTCCGGTGACGGCAATGTCGTCAAAGTAGACGGCAGTGTGTGGAATATTGGCCAAAAGTTGCTCCAAATATCGCTGGAATATCGCCGGTGCATTGCCAAGGCCAAATGGTAACCTATTGTATTGGAAATATCCCATGTGTGTCGAAATAACCAGGTACTTTCTTGAAGCTGGTGCTATCTGAAACTGTAAATAGGCATCCTTCAAATCAATCTTTGAGTATTTCTCGCCACCCGCGAGCTGCCGTCGCAGTTGATCAAAAAGAGGAATTGGATGTGCGTCCTTAACGAGCACAGGGTTGATCGTAGTCCTAAAATCTCCACATATTCGGATTCTTCCATCCTTTTTGGGGACGTTAACCGTAGGCGTTGCCCATTCTACAGGTGTTGTGTTAGGATCAACAGGCGATATAATGCCCTTTTTCACGAGTCGGTTTACTTCCAATTCCACGTTGCGTTGTATTCCGAATTTGATAGGTCTGGCTGGAATGTGAATAGGATTAGTGTTGTCCTTAATGTGTATATTTACTTGAAAGTCCTTAATTGCCTCTCTAGAACTTCCAAACAATGCAGAATTTTTCGTAAGTAAGGTTTTTAGTACCCTTTCATGTGCTGTACTGTCACTCAAATGAGCCTTGGCTGATGTCACTGTGTTGCTTGGTGCCTGTTGCACGGAATAAACTGCTGTTGGGAATTCCATTCCGAAAGCCTCACACCATGGAAGCCCGAATAACATGGGACTGGCCTTATCGAGTACTACTACTGGCAATTGTTTTGTTGTGCCACTTAGATTGACGGTTACCACACACTTTCCCTTGGGCTGTAATTTGTAGTCACCATACGCCCTTACTAGCTTCGGAGCTCCAATACTCCACCAAAATTTCGAGCTAATGATTGAAAAGGAAGCGCCTGGATCCCAGTCCATTGTGCATAGTCTGTTGTTGATTCGAACATCTATTTGTTTGTTACGGCTTGCTTTAGTGAGATGAAAGATGTTCTCGTTGTCACTGTCAGAGTGCTCGCTCTGATTTGCTGCAGTTATATGATTTGTCCTATGAAATTTTCGATGTGGTTTTCGATCACAGTTTGGTCCTGATTTGGTGATGCTCGCACGACCCTTTGTAATACAGCAAGATCCATAATGTCCTTTTTTTCCGCAGGCTTCACAGATATGAACACGTGCTCGGTACATTTTCCTAGAATGCATTTCATCGTGACCACAGGATTTGCATTGGTTATGTCGAAGTTCGTTAATTTGTTTGCCTCTCTGGTTTTTTCCTCTTTTCTCAGCAACGTGCTTGACAGATTCACTGTCACTTGGAATGTCACAATCCTTCTCAGCTGCTTCTCTCGATTGTGCCACTGCAAACACTTCCGCGAATGTGACCTCTCGTTCAGTAGCACCGTCCATTGTTTTAAGATCTGGCCATTTTTGCTTAAGTTCGACTTCCAATCGCTTATGTTTTACACCCGTTGCGAACCTATCTCTAAGCTGTCTGTCTAAAATTGAGCCATCGTAACCACAATCGCGGCTGATTTCTTTCAAGCGGTTTGCGTACGTTTCGAAGGTTTGATGATTTCCCCTTACGCAATTCCAGAACGTGGTAAGGGCTTTAAATCGTGTTGTCTTTACTTGGTATAACCGAATGAATTTTGCTTTGATCGCTTCGTATTTTTGTTTCTCGAATTCCTCTGTCGCGTCCGCGAATGTCACCTTTACCTTTTTGTACTGCTCGGGTTTGAGGGACGATAGGAATAATTCCTTTTTTGCTTTCAAGTATTCTTCGTCGGTTGGGTGCTTGTCAAGACCGTACATGCGACAACGTGCTTCAAAACAATCCACAAATGTTTCAGCCGATGTTGCCGGATCAAATGTGTCACATCGAAAATTTCTTATTATTCGAGTGATTTCACTATCGTTTGTATTTGCGTTTTGGCTGTTTGTGCGATTGCCAACCAAACGATCGATGAGGTCCCGTTGCAGTTTTAAGAACTCGGCAAATTGTGTGGCATCCATCGTTTGAGGTTACTTTGCACGGCACTGCTGCTTGGGTAAAATCCGTAAAATTCCCAGCAATCGTTGGTTCGATGTCAATATATTTTAAGATCCTCGTCGCCAGAATGTTGTATAATGGAAATAAGAAGACATATACCATAAAGTTAATATAATTCCATTTAATACTTCAATATAAAAATGATATAAAGAAAAAGGTTAGATGTGCTGCTTACACGATAAGGGAAGAGAATGACATATATGTATGTACATGACGTTGAAAGCCGACGACAGTCGTAACTCAATGAGCCGTTAAGTTGCGAGTGCGTTCACTCTACAGATACGAAGGACTATCCGTCGCTTTTAAATCAAGTCGATAATCAACAATGTGCAGACCCCACCAATTGAATAGTAGGTTCCCTCTAGAATTTGGTGTGCTATTTCCCCAATCTCTATGTTTGGCGTTTAAATCACCGGCTATAATGAAAAAATTCTCCTCCGGCTCAAGCCTTAGTATTCGAAAAAATGTCTCGAGCTCTGAAATAAAACAAGTAGGTTGGGTAGCTTCAGGAGCCTGGAACCTACGCACTTCACCGCAGTACACTACTCTACGACGCAACTCTTTTCTAACGAAGATCGCGACACCTCCTCCTAGTACAGAGTTGGGTCTATCTCTTCTTATGATAATATAACTATTGCTAATCAAAAGCACATCGGGAGAATGATCTTCAAGCAACTTGAAAAGTACGGCTCTTCGTTCGATCCTAATCAGAGAATTCACATTCACCGCAAGGATCTTAAAGCATTGCTCCGCCATGTTCGTACCCATTACGATTGGTGGTGCGTTAGGCCCGACAGAAGCGCATATATCTGGTCCACCCGCGTCGCCGGCTATTGGATTAGATTAGATTAGATTAGATAGATTTTTATTTTTATACTAAAAAAATTTAACAAACAGTGTATAAACAAAAATCGGTTAGCATGGCATTGCCGTCCGCCTGGTTGACAAAAAGTTAACAATTATTAATAAATTATTAATTATAGCCTAATAGCACAGAAATTAATTAATTCTTTATTTTTCTTATTTTTATTTTCCTTTTTCTTCAGAAGTTTCCATTCAAAACTCTTTCTCTGTATTGTAAAGCAATTTTGCAGTACCTGGTTAGTGTTGTGACGTTATTTTCATTAAGGATTTGCAAGACTTGGTTCTCCGATAAGACATCGTTTCCAAACACAGATTTCCTTGTTTCTCGCAAAATTGGGCACTTGCCAACAAAATGAAAAGTATCCTCCCTCTCAGATAAATTGCACATGCCACAGACTATCGGTAGCTCATCCCTATGGGGTACATAATTCAGTTTCAGGAGCTCTCCACGCAGTTTTAGGACCGTTGCTATTTCCTCTATGCTGAACTCATCCCGAAAGTAATTATTGTGCTGCAAGTTGTGGCATAACCGGCTGTAGACTCCTCTATGGAGTGACCCTGATGCCTCCTCTAGAAATCTTTCCCTGATCTGTTCATCCACACGCGTGATTAATTGGTAAAGTTTAGGCTTCCAACTCTTCGCATCTTAAACACTAAGCTCCATTCCATATCCACTAGCTAGTTCCAGCCACTCTTTGTACCATCCAGTTTTATTTCTTATAGAATGTAGAGCTGCTTTCTTCGGAAGTCTATAGTCTGGCATGTTTAGTACTCTAAGCACGTAATCCACTTGTAGCTTTAGGGTTTTTACAAAGAGTGGTGATAGGCCTGTCTCCAACATGAGCATGTAATTTGGCGTGTTCGGTGGCAGATAAAATGCTCTCTTTATATAGAACCTAAGGAGTTTTTCCACCGTTTCAAATTGTTTTTCTCCCCATACTTGAGCAGCGTAGAAGAGAATGGATCGCGAAACTGATTCAAAAACTTAATACTTGCTGCTATGAGCTATATATTTGTTGTTGAAACATTTTCTCCAAGCAATGTTGATGGCTATTTTCGATTTCGACAATTTCTCTTTGAGGTGCCTTTCCATATTGAGATTTTTCGTAAAATATACTCCGAGGTACTTATACTCCTTCACCACTTGGATAGTTCCCCCATTAAAGTGCCATTTTTCATTCGCGCAGTTTCTGCCTCCACCTCTTTTAAAAATTATTATTTGAGACTTACTCAAATTTACCACCAGATTCCACATTTTGCAGTATTCGGAGAGTCGGTTTATTGTAAGCTGTAGAGATTCGGGTGAGTACGACAAAAGCACTATGTCGTCTGCAAAGAGAAGGGCTTTAATCAATGCACCTCCATATTCAACCCCTCCAGGTAAAATATCCACTATATCCTCAATGAAGAGTGCAAATAAACTTGGACTGAGAGCACAACCTTGCCTTACCCCTGATCCCGAACGAAACCATTCTGATAAGCCCTCACCATTCCATACAGCTGCTTTGGTATCCTCGTTCAGATTTTTAATCACACGTCCGAATTTCAGCGAGATGCCCATGCCAAAGAGTTTGTAGAATAAAGCATTTCGGTCCACTGAGTCAAAAGCTGCCTTGAAGTCCACGAAGAATGCATATAGTTTCCTATTCCTCAGGAGAAAGGAGTCCACAATACTATTTATAACAAACACGTGATCAACAGTGGAATATCCTGGTCGGAAACCCGCTTGATATTCTTTGAGCAGATTATTGGTATCTATCCATGCAGTTAGTCGACTTTGCAATATCGATGTAAACATTTTATATGACGCATTTAAGAATGAAATGCCTCTGTAGTTCCCTGGGCCCGTCATACAACCTTTTTTATGAATCGGAAAGATCAGGGCTTCCTTGAAGCGCTTTGGTATTATCCCATTTTCCAAAATTTTGTTGAACAAGTAGTTAAGATTCGTGTTCAGTTCGTTAGTACCATATTTGTAGAATTCGGCTGGTATCCCGTCCGATCCTGCAGCTTTACCATCCTTAAGACTACTAAGTGCCTCAACAGCGTCCTGCAATACAATTGACCTATCCAACATTTCGTTCTGGAAGCCAGGCATGGCATACTGCATATTAAGCGTACTGCCAGATGGGTTCAGAAGCCTCTCAAAATGAGCTTGAAGGACGGTTAGGTTTAGTGCCCTGTCTATGACATAATTTCCACCATTTAGTTTTTTAGCCAGTTTCCCGAATTCTGAGGGATTATTACACTGCACTTGTCTTCGAGCCTCTGATTTATAATGCATTCTCCTTTTTGCTGCGCAAAGCTCTTTAAACTCTATATTAGCTTTAATGTATGAATTTTTCATTGCAGATTCATTAAAAATCCGGAATAATTTCGGCCATCTGAACGACAGTCGCCTCGCCTTACTGCACTTATTATCAAACCAAGGTTCTTTGTATCGTTGTTTTTTGTAATTTTGTTGGTTGTTGATTGGAAACAATTCCTTTATAAAATGTTTAATTCTGTCGAAGTCCACATAATTCCGGGATTGTAGCTGCTCCTCAAATTGCCTTCTATATGCCGATGCTTTAGCCTTGTTCCATATTAGCTTCGGGAGAAGATTCATATTCCTTGTACCCAAATCACCCGTTACTGTCAGCTCAAAGGTCACAACAATAGGGAGATGATCTGAATATGGAACTTGCATCACTTCGAAGTCTGTTATAAGGGTGCCCCATTTACCTCCTGCTAAACAATAATCGTTGACGGATGTCCCTGGTCCTCCCACAAATGTGAACTCTCCCTGTTTATCACTCAGACTTGTACCATTCAGCACTCGTAGTCCAAACGAATCACAAAATTCGAACAACTGCGTACCCTTTGCATTACAAATTTGATCTTTAGATTGACGACTTATTCCAGCTAATCTGTTTCCCATACCTTCTTCTTTGCCCACGCTTGCGTTCAGATCTCCTATCCCACAAATGTGTCGATTACCGAGGCACATCGCTACTTCGTGTAGCTTCTCAAAATCACTGTGCCAATGATTGCAATCTAAATACGATGGTACTATACAGAATATTCCCGGACCATATTTGAAAGAAACATATATCCCATCCTCTAAAATTATGAATTCGCTGTTGATGTTATTAAGATCTCTTTTGAATCCAAAAAAGCATCCTCCACTGGCTCTGCCCCTCTCACGTAGCCTAACCGCTGGAATCCACTTGAATTCATAGTTTGGAAACGTATTTTCAAAGTTACTGTTACTATTCTCCTCTATAAATGTTTCATATAAAAAAATAAACTCGAACTGATTAATAAATAAAATTATAAAATTCGCTAACTAATGCCTTATTTCGTAAGCCAGCTATATTATACGATAGTATTCTAAATTCTCTTTTCTCTAAACTTATGTTATTGCTACTATTACTATTATTGTTATTAGGGCAGACGGCATTACAATGAAAAATTATTTTTAGGCACTGCTCCCCTCCGGACGCCACTGGTATTTGGCCTTGTGTTTGCATCATAAGCTCTCATGTATTCACCTCTACCACCATCTGTCACTGTCAACTGGCAGGTGTCATCGATCAGCTGCTGGAGAATTGGTATTCCGCTGTCACCTTCGCATCGCAAGTTGTTGTTGCTGTCGTAGTAGAAATTCTTGTCTCCAACTTTTAATGTTTGCCCACGTAATTCAGTTTCGATGTTTCTGTTTTTAATTTTAATAGACGCCTCCTTCTTTCCCGTGCTGCTGTAGTGTAGTCTCTGTGTATAGAGATGCCAGTGCTTGGAATTTTTGGTGCTGAATTCAGAATGCGACCCACGTCAACTCTTTTGCGCAGTTTTACAATGACGTTCTCAATGTTATTAGTAGAGTGCAGTGCCCGTGTATCCGTCACTAGAGCGGCATCCGTTGCACCCAGTTACTCCAAACACATTTCCTTGGCTCTCGTCCCTGCATCCACACCAGTTTGTGCCGGCATATGGACCACCACATTCCTTTCATTCGCTTTTTTTCCAAGAACTCTAGTTTGCGTTCCAAAATGGTGCAGCGAGTTTCCATTTGTTGTACTTGATTTTGCAGTGTCGAATTACTCCTTTGAAGGGCCTGTATTTCGGAAGTGATTCCTTCTAGATCCTCTCTGGTGGACAAATTTTGTAACTTGTCATCCAGTAAATTTGCCATTGAACCTTCGATTAGTGCCTTAAGCTCATGCATGGACATATTTCCAACAGCAGCGTTGCGGTTGGCAATTTTTGTCTGGTTGGGGGGAGATTCCGGTGAGGTATCCATAATACGTCTCTTAGGTTGCGGAGCGTTGGGGAGCAGGGGGATT
Organism: Brachypalpus laphriformis; assembly: GCA_945910035.1. NCBI lineage: Eukaryota > Metazoa > Arthropoda > Insecta > Diptera > Syrphidae > Brachypalpus > Brachypalpus laphriformis. The sequence goes on from OX246754.1 coordinate 141,741,050, forward strand.
GATTCAGTTTTGTTATTTATTTTTTGTGGTGTTCTTTGCATTTTAGTACCGTTACTCATTGCAATTTAGGGTAATTTATTTTTTCCTCAAAAATAAGCAGTCGACTCACCTAATTTTTTGGTTAGGGAATTCTTGTTGGGTACACTTTGCGAAACTTTTGAATTTTTTTTTGTAATAAAAGTAATAACTTGTATTTTCCAAGAAAAATGCGTAGCTATTTTAAAGGCGTTTGTACGTCAACGATCCGCGTTGCCAACCCGGCTGCTATTGGATTTGTCGCTGAAGTTGGCCCATCTGCCCCTGGATAGAGAGCAAGATAGCCAACAAATCAGGTTCAGCCTCCGGTGCTCTCGGCTTTGGAGCCTGCGGAACAACCTTCGGCTGCGACTGTACCGTATTCCCCCGGCCTGACGCCATTTGGACGTAGGTCACTTGGGGTGTGACGGATTGTGCAGGAACACTTGACACGGGCGGACGCTTGGTTTCCACCTTCTGCTGGCGAGCCAGATTTACTTTTTTAATATACTGGAACTTAGTTTGCGGTGTACCCCGTATTCCTGCATAATGTACATGTGAGTTAACTTTTATCAGTCGCGCCCTCATCCCTACCTAGCGCGCATTCCTCTGCTTTGTGGTCCTTTCCACACTTCACACATCGAGGTTGCATTTCGCAGTTCGACGCAGCGTGCCCGAACCTCTGACAGCGAATGCATTGCAACGTGCCTTCGCCCCTCTTTACTTTTTCCCATGTTGTTGTTGTTGCTGGGATCGCTGAAGCTCTAACTGTCGCTCCTTCTCCCTTCGTGCCATTTGGCCTTGATGGCGAGTACCCTTTGCTGCAATTGTCGAATGCTGCTGCTAAGTGACTCCAATTCATCATCCTCGTCTTCAGATTTCGAGGCAACAAGAGTGGCGAAGGTGTTGCTTTCCCTTGTATAGCGTCCTTCCCCACCGTCGGAGACGTATGGGAATTCTTCAAAGTCATCTGACCCATGACTCTGTTCCTTCTTTGCTGCTGATGCGGTCGATGACGCCCCATCCCTCACTTCACCGGGCACCTTTCCGGATGAAGCTGAATGGGTGGGGCGCTTAATCACGTTGGGAGTTGGTTTTGACTTTCTCCTTCTCTTTGCCGTACCTTCAGTAGCCACTTTTTCTCCGTGGCCTGCTGGAACTGTTGTATCGGCTGATATTTGCTTGTCAGCCACTTCCGCTACTCGGAGCGCGGACCGCTCGCTATCTTCCATCAGGCGATTTCACCTTTTATTTTCCCTTTTCTTTATTTATTTATTTTTATTAGAAAAAATAAAAAAAGGCAGGTCTTGCGGTGAATTGAACTCGTGTCCGTGGTGCGACGATCAATTAGCACTTCCACTGGACCAAGCTAGCGCTGATTAAAGCAATGTCTTTTTCACTATGTACGCATCGCTACGAATTTACTTTAAGCCGAAACACGTGCATACTCCGCAAAGGTCTGTGAACGACTGGTGCATGTACATACATCCACATAATATGCATGTTTGATAAGAGGTACACAGCGAGGTCATTCATCTTAGCGGCAGATCATCGACATCACATCATGTACATCACACTACAAACTGGGTTGCCACCCTACCTAAATATTGCACATGGGTGACAATATGTGATTTTGCGAACTTCGTTCACCGGTGGGGAGAATGTTTAAGACATAAACGATGTCTTAACAGAGGTTACCTGTCGGACATGCCCTGATGACAACAACGCCCCCGAGAAGTCTACACAAATGGCAAATGTCAAATTATTGAACTTTATGTACTATCATTTATTGTATATAAAAAGATGAACTTATAACATTAAATTACACTACTTATTATAACGTTGAATTGTTCGGTGGTTTTAATATACTTGGTTCTTCTGTTTTAAAAGCAACGCATTCGGACCCATGATAAATCGAACCATCCCTCGCACATAGACGCGAACACTGTGGTATAACCCAGCGACTAATACACATTTCATATACCTGCATGTTGTTTGTGCACTCAAGGCATTTCTTTCACCACGTTTTCCTTTGTTCTATTCTTGGCTGCTTGGCACTTCAGTATACATACATAGATGCGAAATAAAAAGGAATTCGTCCCTTATGCGCATTAGGTATACACATTTTCGTTCATCGTTGATGGCTCTACACTGAGCACTGTCACTGGCTCTGAACGGTCTGATGTGTACATGTTCGTTCCACGCTCGTCGCTCTTCACTAAGCAATAGCAGCTCTGAACGGTTTGATGTGTACATGTTCGTTCTTCGCTCGTCGCACTTCACTGAGCAATAGCAGCTCTGAACGGTTTGATGTGCACATGTTCGTTCTTCGTTCGTCGCTCTTCACTGAGCAATAGCAGCTCTGAACGGTTTGATGTGCACATGTTCGTTCTTCGCTCGTTGAACTTTACTGAGCAATGGCAGCTCTGAACGGTTTGATGTTCACATGTTCATTCTTCGCTCGTCGAACTGCACTGAGTAATGCCAGCTCTGTATCTTTTGTTGCTGTGTTGGAATGAATGTGTTTTGTGTAAGAGTGTACAGAAAATTAATTTTAAAATTGGGTAAATGTGTAATGATTGTGTAAGCAATAATTTCAATAGGTGTACTTTTATTAAATTAATTTGTATAGTATATATATCTTGTGTATAAATGTCTTGTATATAAATATCTTGTGTATAAATGCCCTGGGCACAAAGTATAAAATCTGCGAAGCGGTCGATCATGTGCTACGCGACTCAAGTATGGTGAATCCTTCAATATGAGGAGGTAGAGAAACTGTTGATGTATTTCGTAAAAAGAATCTTCAGACTACCCGAAAACTCCCCAAACTACATGATCCACCTCGAGACTGGTTTACCTCCATTATAGATTACAATAATCTCGTAATATCGAAGACGTACATCACCTAGTCGGAATATGTCCAATACTGAGGGGGATTAGAAGAGCACTTTGGGGTAAACATAGTTTATCAACAAGCGAAATTATTTCAATCCTAAATGGCCAAAATTGGAATACACTGTCTAGCAACTTAAAGCACATATAATAAACTTACCCAGATGTCGCATCCGTATACAAAAAAATGTTGATCTTTTTTGCGATGAGCAAACAACGATGGGCAAACAAAAAGCTTTTCTGCTTCGCAAAGAAAAAAAACCAAAAATAAATTTCCTGTGCGAAAAGCTTTTTCTTTTGCTTTGCGAAAAGCTTTCACCACCAGCGTAGAGTTTGTGACATACCCACAGCGAAATATATTTTTTGTTTTGTTTTGTTTTGTATTCTCGTATTTTTTGTCCTGGCCTGCGACTTTGGCACGGTGAGGAACAGACAGAGCAGAAATATACCTACATATATATATATATATATATATGTATGTACATTAAATTAGGGTAGGTTAAGATCAGGAATAATTTTAATGCGATCTGCGATGATGTTAAGGACGAATTCCCTAGACGGAGTCAACGGTGGCGTCTATAGTTCCAGTTAGGTTGAACTTAGTGAATACCTTGTGCGAGCTGCTTCGACGTATTCGGATCACCGGTCGGTGAGGAATTTCCAATGTTGGTCACGACATTGGAATAGAGATGGTGGCGAAGGAGCCCTTAATGGGTAGCGCTTATACTCCTGTAGTGGACTACTGGCACCGGTGTAACCGGCCCCTCGTCCTAGGGAAATAATTAAGGAACTGCCCCTCCAGGTTGGGGGTTGTGCCGTCGGGGTAACTTCTCTACCACGTAAAAAACTCATGGTTCCGAAACAACCAAAAGCCTCGGATAGGGATGACTCAACTAATGACGACCCCAGCAAACGAAATAAGGACAACGACCTTCGGATCTGTACGTGGAATGTTCTGTCCCTTTAGAGACCATGTGCAGCCGAACAATTATCAGAGGCCATAGACTGATATAAAGCAGATATTACCGCCATCCAGGAAGTGCGATGGGATGGGCCGGGTAAAAAGAGGATGAAAAACTGTGACATCTACTACGGTGATTGCTACAGAGGCAACAGGCAAATGTTTAAATGTTTATTGTTTATTTACAGTCCTACACAGTAAGATACAATATCTTTTAAGCTAGTGTAAGCTTCAGTATTACGATACTATTTGAAAATTTACATTTCTGTTACTAAGTGACAATTCAGCTGTATCTCAGTAATAAATAAAAAAGAAAAAATACAATGCAAATAAAATAATATATAATAAAGATAAATACAAACGATTCAAGTAAGAATTATATCAATTAAGTTAATTTAGCTAGTTAACCCAAATAAAACCATCATCATCAAAGGGCCTCTAAATATTGCCTAAGTCTAACCCTAAACTGGGTTGCACAATTTATCGATCTAATGGTTCGTGGAAGGGAATTCCATAGCCGGATGGCATGAATGAAAAACTGCCGCTCAGATATTAGAAACGAGTAGCGTACTGGAACAATGTCACGACTTCTGGTAGAACGCGGAAAACAAATCTTATTATACAGATAGGGCGGTTGACGTGTTTGCATGACATTGTGAAGCATGCTTATTGTTCGGAAACTAAAAAGGTTCTCTAGAGTGAGGCAATGTATTGATTTAGAAAACGAGGACACATGATCATACCTCCGCAGTCCATAGATATACCGTGCAATACTATTGTAGGCAACATTAAGTCTCCGTCTGTGTTCGTAATCGCAGTTGCAAAAAAGTTCACATCCGAATAATATAATTGGGATGAGTAATATTTTGGCGAGCATCATCCTTGTTTTGATCGGAGTAATTCGTTGTGTGGCCCATAACATGCGAAGACCTCCGTAAGTTTTACCTACAGTTAATCTTATATGGTCATTCCAGGTTAGTGTTTTGTTGAAGGTTATGCCGAGATTCTTCGCAGAATCAACATACTCTATGGGTATATTATTGAGTCGTATTAGGGGAAAACACGATGTATCGAGACAATTCCTGGATATGACAAGGCATTTTGACTTGGTCGGATTTAGACAGAGACCATTTACCTGTGACCATTGTAGTATCTTACATAGATCTTCGTTTACTTCATATGCCCCATTTTCAACAAGACCCAACGGACAACTATTGCAAAGCTGAACATCATCAGCGTATAAATGAATAGATGAATTTAGTGAAAGTGAGGGAAGTTCATTAACATACATTGAAAAAAGTAATGGACCCAATATTGATCCCTGAGGAACACCTCTGCACAATGGCAGAAAACTGGATGCCGAATTTTTGGCGACAACTGCTTGAAACCTTTCATTTAAATATGAAAAAATTAGATTTGTAGACGATCCTGAGAAACGAAATTGGTCCCTGAGTTTACTGCACAGAATATTATGGTTGACCGTATCAAACGCTTTTGAAAAATCTAAAAGAGTGAGAAAGGTCATACTATTATTATCTACAGCTTGTCTAATTTCTTCCACCACATTTATTAGAGCAGTGGTACAGCTATATTGAGGACGAAAACCAGATTGGTTTTGACATAGCAAATTATTACTGCGAAGAAAATTGCGCATCTGAGAATTCATAATTTTTTCAAGCATTTTAGATAAAAATGACAGGATAGCTATTGGCCTGAACTCATTTTGATTTTTGGGAACAGGTACAATTTTAACACGTTTCCAAGCATTTGGGAAGACTCCGGTCATAAGGATTGTGTTAAAAAGATGAGTTATATATTTTAAGGTGAATGGGAGCGTAGCTTTTAAAAATACTGGATGAATTTCGTCAAACCCAACAGAGTTTGATTTTATTGATATGCAACTTTCTAGAACATCAGTTTCATCAACAGCTGCGAAGCTAAAGCTACCTGAAAAATGTGTGTCATCACTTTCCTGAAACCGGGAAAAAGAGATGTTGTTATTGGAATCAATTAAAGAGACCGAAGTAAAATTTTTATTCAGCTCATCACAATCAAAGTTGATAAAATTTCTGTTGATGTGTTTACCCACACCAATTTCTTTCAGATTTTTCCAGAGCCTATGTCCAGCTAGAGAAGTGTCTAGTCTTGTAGCATAAAATCGTCTCTTTGATTCACGTATCTCAAATGTAACCTTATTTCTCAAAGCACGGTAAACGTTGAAGAGTGCATTCAATCTAAAACGCTTCCAACTCTTATAAGCTTGATCACGCTTATGGATTAATTTTTTAATATTATTTGAAAACCAGGGTCGATTTTTGGCTCCCACTGACTTAGTTTTGAGAGGAACGTGGGCATTAAAGAGAAAATTAATGTTGTTCTGAATAAAGGATACTTGGTCATCTACAGAAGGCATTGAATAAACGCGAAACCACTCAATTGACCTAAGATCTTTTTCTAACTGGCTCGAGTTAACATTTCTTAAATCCCTAAAACTGTAGTTGGTATTTAAGTTAATGGGTTCACACTCAAAAGTTATCTGAATAAGATCGTGATGCGAAAAGCAAGAAGCAATGAGTTGGTTATAGTGGAGAACTTTATTCAGGTAACTAACAAAAAATACATCAAGCAGTGTACTTGAATCCTTGGCAAAGTGTGTGGGAGTTGATGTATTTACAGGCCATAGATTCAGCGTTCTCATGCTATCAACAAGGGAATTTTCTAGGAGAATGTTGCTATTGAAATCTCCAGCCAGAATGACAAAAGGCGAGACGAACGAAAGTTCATCTAATACAGCAATCAAGGGTGATGTATCAATATATTTGTTAGGCCTGTATGCCGACCCTAATAAAATTTTGTTTTCCTTGCAAGTGATTTCAACGAAAAGATATTCAATGCTACTACCAGCCGGAGACTCGCGTATTGGTCTACAAAATAAATTAGAGCGGACGTAGATCGCCACACCCCCACCAATACGCCCCACTCTATCACACCTAAATAGGTTGTATCCATGCAGACAACATAAAGCATCACTCAAATCAGGTGAAAACCATGTTTCAGTCACACACACCACGTCAACTTTCGAATCTTCAAAAAGATACCTGAATTCGTCTATTTTCGGCCACAAACTCTGAGCGTTAATACAACAGACTTGCAATCCAGCACGCTGACTACACAATACATTAATCATTAAACGCGTTGTATTAGTATTATCATCCACGACTACTGATTCCCTATTGCACTCATTAGGACCAACCATTAAGAGATATTAAAAATGATAGGCACACAATGAGGTGCATCACACTGCCAGAATGATAAGTTCCGCAACCAGTCAAAATTGAAGACCAAACAAAAAGCAAAGACACACCGATGATGATGATGGTTAAATATTTAAGGCATTGGGAATAAAAACTATGGTTAATTTTAATATGTAACATCAATTATAGAAAATTATTAATGCAGAAAAAAAAAAAAAAAGTTATATTATAATACGTTAAATTCAAAGGACGTAGGTTTTCTTCTAGTTCGCTCACTCAGTTATCAGCTGGTATTGTTGTCATCTGTGCAGCAGCAATAGCAGTTAGCTCTTCAGCATTCTTAATTAAAATTCCATTCTCAGTACGGTGTTTTTTAACGTAGACAAGTCCACGCATTGTATACACAGAAAACAGTTTCTTCTCTCGTTTTATTTTAAGTGCATATTGTAAGAGAGAACGATTTTTTACCGTAAGGCACTCGTGAAGGTAAACAGACGAAACACCACTGTCATTAAAACCAAGATCTCGTAGGTGGATGGGTTGTTTTGTAGTTTTCCGGTAATTAGCAATCGATCGCAGTAAGTTACTCTTATCGAGTGGTGACAAAAATTTAATTAAAATCGGCGGGTGTGAAGAATTGTTCGTCGATTTAATTCGAAAAATGGTTTGTAGCGATGGTGGTTGATAGCCGCAGATGTTAACGCATAGTTGATTAATAATCAACTTGAGATTTTCCGCCGGTAACAAAGGAACACCGTGTAGAAGTGCATCATTCCTAATTTCTTTTAGTTGGTGTCTTTCTTCATTTAACTCCATGCTAGTGATGATGTTCTTGATTGCCTCGTCGTGTTTTTGTATCCGTTCTGTAAGTTCCTCATTCATGCATTTTATGGTGTCGATTTCATTTTGTTTAGATTCGATTATGGACAAACGTTTGTTTATGTCCTCGATTGAAGATTTTAGTGTGGCAATATCGGTGTCAATTTTTTTTGAAATTCTCTCTTCAAATTCCGCAATTCGCAACGTAAGGAGAGAGGTTATAGACTCACTCTGTCTCAGTAGAGCATCCTCCAGTTTTGGCCAGATTTCCCCAGTACTATCGTCCAAGGAGAGTTTCTTGTGCAGTTTTGGAGCTGGTGATATTAACTGCTTTTTGCTAGATGGTGAGTATGTTGGTCTATTCCGTTTCCCCGACATATTGAGTAGTAGGTTGATTGTAAGTGTGAAGGGGTAATTTGTATATGAATTTCACTCACTTAATAATGTAGAAGAAAAATGCACTGATATTGACCAATTTTATGCCGAATATTTTGAAATAAAAAACTTAGCAAAAGTAAATCAGAAATGATCTCGTATAAGAGTAGAAGTCTTTTAGTTTATTTTCACAAGGTTAAAAACCTTGGCGTGTACAATTAAATACTTAAAGCTGAACTTAGTATTGCTAACAACACTCACACGTCTACTTAGTAACGCTCTCCATTGAACGGCAACGCTTATTCGGATGCGGATTTGTCATACTCGGCAGACTTAGGCAAGAAGTCTTAAGCTTCCGACACGTAAGCGAGCGTATTATGACTATCCGGATCAAAACTAAATTCACTAACATAAGCCTAATATGTGTTCATGCCCCCACGGAAGAAAAGGACCCTGCCACCAAAGAGTGTTCCTACGAGCTCTTCGACAAAACATACGAGCAATGTCCTAAATACGACGTTAAAATCGTATTGGGCGATTTTAACGCCAAAATAGGAAAGGAGGACGTCTTTGGTAGGGCAGTCGGTAAGCATAGCCTAAACAACACCACGTCTGATAACGGACTAAGGCTAATTGATTTCGCTATGGAGCGAAATCTCACCATAGCAAGCACTTGGTTTCCTCATCTCGATATTCATAAGCAGACATGGCGGTCTAATGATCATGTAACGATCAACCAAATTGATCATATTGCGATCGACGCAAGGCATGCCTCCAGTATTCTGGATGTCCGGACCTTCCGAGCGGCCAACATAGACTCGGACCATTACCTGCTGTAGCCAAGGTACGAATGCGGATATCCCAATCTCAGCAACAAAAAAGAATTACTGTGAGAAAATTTAACGTCGAAAAGCTACAATCGCAAGAGACCGCCAGACTCTTCGCTGAACGCGCATCCCGAAATCTTTCAATCACCCCTTTGCCGCCAGCATCAAGTACCGAAGACCAGTGGCAACGCTGCCAACATGCCATCAGAAACGCCGCGACTGATGTGCTGGGTCTCGTTCGCCCACCACCGCGAAACCTCTGGTTTGACGAAGAATGCCGGCGAGTGCATGCAGCAAAACAAGAGGCATACAAAGCGGCGCTGCAAAGGAAGACGAGAGCTGCTCGTGAGCTCTACGAGCAAAAGAGACGGGAAGAACATCGGCTTCTCCAAAAGAAGAAGAAAGAGCATAAGAAGCTCCTAAGATACTCCAGGAACAATGTACGGAAGTTTTACCAAAAGGTAAAAAGAACGTGTCAGAGAAGTAATACCCGTACAGAAACCTGAAGAGATGAAAATGGAAACCTCGTAGTAGAATCACAGTCGGTGCTGAGAATATGGAAAAACTACTTCTGCAGACTGTATAACGGCGACGAAGACCAACATCCCGCTGTCAGGCAGAATGAACCATTCAACATAGACGATGATAATCAAAATTTCCGTCCACCTGACCAAAACGAAGTGAGGATAGCAATATCCAAGCTAAAATCCAACAAGGCTGCTGGACCTGATGGCTTACCGGCCGAACTTTTCAAGGCAGCTGGGGATGAATTCGTAGAGTGCATACACCAACTCATTTCTAATATTTGGTCAGACGAGTGCATGCCTGATGAATGGAATCTCAGCATCGTTTGCCCGATCCACAAGAAAAGAGACCCCCTCATCTGCGCCAATTATAGAGGCATCAGTCTCCTCAACATCGCATACAAGATCTTTTCTGCGATATTGTGTGAACGCCTGAAACCTTTTATGAACAGCCTGATTGGACCCTATCAGTGCGGTTTCAGGCCAGGAAAGTCAACCATTGATCAAATCTTCACACTTCGGCAGATCCTGGAGAAAACCCAAGAATTCCAAATCGATATCACCACCTCCACCACCTATCAAGTATATGCTGTCAACAAGAAGGGAAACCAACACCGACGAATTGGACAAAACGTCACCGTGGGCAGCTATAACGTCGAGGTAGTAAGGGACTTGGGACCTTGGCTCTGCTATAAATTCTACTAACAAAATCAGTGCAGAAATCAATCGAAGAATGACTCTTACCAATCGCCGATTTTTTGGGCTTATAAGGCAATTCAACAGTAAAGCCCTATCTCGAACAACTAAGGAGACTCTATATAAGACCTTGATCATCCCAGTCCTGCTTTACGGCGCTGAAACATGGACTTTATTAAAAGAGGATGAAGATATCCTTGGTCGCTTCGAGAGAAAAATTCTTCGTAAGATTTTCGGTCCCGTGTGCGTTGACGGGTTTTGGAAGAGAAGATTCAATCACGAACTATACGAGCTGTACAGCGACATCGACCTAGTCAAAAAACTGCGTATTGGACGTCTGAGATGGCTAAGACATGCAGAGCGAATGGACATCAACGCTCCGGCCCGCAGAGTCTTCGAATCTAACCCCGAGGGACGACGCAGTAGAGGGAATCATCGCCGTAGGTGGCGCGCAAAAGTTCAAGGGGACCTCGACCAACTTGGAGTGCGCAACTGGAGGCAACTAGCTAAAGACCGAGCTAAATGGGGAGGCTTGTTGGTTGAGGCCCAGGTTCACCCAGAACTGTAGCGTCACCTAAGTAAGTAAGTAAGTTGATGTTAAGAATTTGTAGGTACGGTACAAGAAATTTAAATAGTACGTACTGTAGGTATTGTAGGCCAACTTTATTTTACTTTATTTTATTCATATGTATGTAGGTATGTACGCATTATAAGATTGAGGCTGAAACAAATAATTATGTTTATTTATTTCCTGATTGTTTGAATCCATCTGTCTTTTACAAATCCTTGTGGCACTCCTCTTCTCATTTATAGTATGTTTGATGTTTGGTCCTTACATTTTACATAAAAGAAGAGGTTTGATAGGTAGCCATAACCACTCTTTTATTATTTTTTTTGTTCATGCACGTTAAACAATAGGAAACAAAATCAACTCTGCTCTTAGCCCACTTTAGTTAAAGGCATTTATGTGAAAATGCATTTGCAAAATATTTTTGTATTTAGACATTTAGATAATACATATGAGCCCCCCTGGCAGCTGACCTCGTCGAGGTGGGGGGCGGGCAACGTGACTGGGATGTGCGGATGGGGTAACTTAAATAGTTATTCCCATCCATACAATCCAGTCACGGCTAACAAAGCGCACACCCCATGATGACAAGAAGAAGACGACCGGCCTCGGATATTGCCAAGCCTGGTAAGCCAGGGCATCCTTTGGAGCCAGGCCTGAAGGGTGTCAGGATGCGAGCGTCTGGTGGTCGGTTTGTCCCGCTCGGCAGCCGGCCGGGTCAAACCCGAAATGGCTACGAGCTTCCTGTCAATGGTCTCGCGAACCATTACGGCGGTCAAGGGGTGAGCGCGCTGTGCACCTATAGGGGCACAGATGGACTCTCTGAGATTCGACAACGGCATCGACTTAGGATAGGCACATGGAACGTCTCATCGCTCACAGGGAAGGATCTTGAGCTTGTTGGGGGGGCTGTTAAAAGTCGACTAGATATAGTTGGCGTCTCTTCAACAAAGCAGAGAGGTTCTAAAACTGTGGACCTTTCGGGTGGGTGGAAGCTCTTCCTGTCAGGAGTCGCACCCTCAATGTCTGCTCGGGCGGGAGTGGGGATACTCACAAGTCCCAGGTTGACAGACAGAGTATTGGAGTGGATACCATTAGGAGGGAGAGTTGCGTTCTTAAAGCTCAAGCTTGAAAGATCAACTCTGGCATTGGTGCAGGTGTATGCACCGAACCTTCTGTCAGAGTACGCAGCTTTCTTAGATGAAGTTGATGTTGCCCTTGAAAAGGTTGCAGATATGGATTATTTTGTCCTGATGGGTGACTTCAATGCTCATGTGGGTGTAGATGTTATGACATGGGGGAGTGTGATTGGGAGGAACGGTGATCCTGATCAAAACGCGAACGGAGAGAGGTTGTTGGATTTTTGTTGTGAAAATGGCTTATCCATCATGACACAAGCCATTCACAAATACACGTGGTACCGTCAGAGTCTTCAGCAGAAGTCGCCGATCGATTTCTTTGTGGTACCATCGTGTCTGAAGAGAATGGTTTGTGATGTTCGCGTATTGAGAGGAGCAGAACTGTCAACTGATCATCACTTAGTGCTGTGCAAATTGTATCTTAGCGAGAGAGTGCCTCCCCTACCAAAGCGTAAACCAAGGATGGTTACACGCATACGATGAGAGAGGTTACAGGACGATGAGATACGGGAGACATTTGCGCGGCAAATATCTGAGAGGTTTGAACGAATTCCAACTGTTCCATCAAATGTAGAGGAAGAATGGCAACTGTTTTCAACAGCGGTTATTGCCTCTGCGGGAGATGTTTGTGGAGTGAAGCGGCTTGGTGTGGCGGCTGGTGGTGAGAAAAGAACTGCTTGGTTTAAAACGCCCGGAGTTCAAGGAGCCATCAGAGAGAAGAAGAGAGCTTTTAAGGTGTGGATTCACTTGGGGAACTCCGATTCTCGGAATCGGTACACTGAGGCGCGAAGAACTTGCAAATTAGCTGTGAAAACAGCGAAAGAACAGTCTTGGAAAGAGTTTGGCGAGAAATTGGAACGTGACCACAGATCTGCAAATAAGATGTTCTGGCAGACCGTCCGCCGACTCAGAGGAAAAAAGTTGAATATCGTTGAAGGAGTCAAATCCAAAGACGGTAGACTTCTTTCCAATGAGGAGGACATCTTACGCAGATGGAGCGAGTACTTTTCAGAATTGCTCAATCCCGAACAGGGCACCGAAGATGACAGACCTATGGTCGAGAGTTGGGCGGAAAGTAGTCCTACGGTAGAGGAAGTAACTTTGGCGATCAAAGCGCTAAAAGTTGGTAAATCTGCTGGTGTGGATGAAATTCGGCCAGAAATACTCAAGGCTTTAGGTAAAGAGGGAGTTCAATGGCTCTCGCGTGTCATTAAAGTGGCCTGGGAATGCGGTGAAACACCTGGTGATTGGCAAATGGGGGTGATAGTTCCTCTTTTTAAAAAAGGGGACAAAAGAGATTGCGCAAAACTATAGGGGTATATCTCTTTTAAGTCTCCCTGGAAAAGTCTTCGCTAAGGTGCTAGAAAAGCGTTCCAGAGCTGTGGTTGAGGACAGTTTGGGGGATGAGCAGTGCGGTTTTCGTCCCGGTAGAAGCACAACCGACCAGTTGTTCACTCTCAGAATGGTTCTTGAGAAGGCCTGGGAATATGCCAAACCTGTCTACACTTGTTTTGTGGATTTGGAAAAAGCATATGATAGTGTTCCTCGAGGCAAACTCTGGAGTGTTCTGCAGGAGTATAGGATTGCTGGTTCCCTGTTAAGGGCGATTCAGTCTTTATATACGAACTGTAGAAGCTGTGTTCGGATAAACGGTGTTAAATCAATACCTTTCACTGTGGGCGTTGGACTCCGCCAGGGGTGCGTTTTGTCACCTCTCCTCTTCATTGTATATATGGATTGGATGTTACAGCGCAGCCGTGGCGGGGAATGTTTCAAAGTGGGAGACCTAAGGATTAGTCATCTGCTCCTTGCGGATGATTTGGTCATCCTTGGGTCCTCTCAAACCGAACTTCAGCGCGCACTCGAAAGGTTTGTAGCCGTTTGTGATGATGCTGGAATGAAGATCAACGTGAACAAATCGGAAGTAATGGTCGTTTCCAGTCAACCTGGAACTTTTGCCTGCGCATGTCATCCAATTCTGACTTCCCAAAAATCGGTAAAATTTCCAAACGCGTTAGATCGCCGGATACCGAGGACAATCGTTTGTCCTCGGATAAGAAGTCTCGTGCCTTCATGAAAGATCCCAGTAATTTGTACTGGAGTCCTTTACAATGTCTCCCGGACAGTGATACTGATGAAATGGACGAACTAATTTTGCCAAGCAGTTCACGCGGAAAGACTTATATACCACCAATAAAACTTTTGCAAAAATCCAGTGATTATGTTCATAATTTAATAAAATCAATAAACATTTCGGATTACTGCATTAAAAGATTGTCTATCGGTATTAAAAATGTTTGTGAGACAATCGACTCATATAACACGGTGATCGGTAAACTAAAAGAGGAAAATTGTCAATTTGTCTCTCACGATCTTAAAAGTGAGAGGGCGTTCAAAGTTATCTTATATGGTATGGGCGAAATGGACGCAAATCTATTAAAAAATGAGCTTACTAAAATTGGTCTCAAGTGTACTGCTATTAAAAAAATAACTAAAAAATACGAACGTTACACTGATATTTTTTACTTGGTCTCACTAGAAAATGGTTCCACCAAACTCAGTGATTTAAAAAAAAGTTATCGATCCATTCTTCATACGCAAGTGAATTGGAACTATCAACGAAAGCTTAAAGGTAAGCTAACCTAATGTCACAACTGTCAGATGTTTGGTCATGGTGAGAAAAATTGCCACATAAAGACATACTGTACGAACTGCGCTGGTCCACACAAGGCTCTAGATTGCCAAAATGTTTCCTCGCCAAAATGTGCAAATTGCAGTGGATCTCATAAATCTACTGATCCCAGTTGCGGAAGCAGATCCAAATATTTGGAACTGAAGGAAAAATCCGCTAAACAAAAACAACTTGCTCAGCCGAAAGTTTCTATCAAACAGCATGCCTCTCATTACACTGGGCAAAAACAGATTTCTATCGCCTCTCTGAATGATTTCCCTTCGCTCCCACAGCGACACTGACCGATTCCCACTCAGCATGCAATTTCCCATCCACCAAGTGCATGGGGAGAGCTTGCACACACGTCAAATGTCAACAGCAATGTTTCCAATAACATTCCAGTCATCTCTAGCAACATTCCCAGGAATACGTCTGGCAACATTCCACTCAACAACAACACAAGTGCGTTGTTCACAGCTGAAGAGCTAAACTCCTTAGCAATGGAAATGATAATGAAATTATCTGTTTGTAAAAGTAAAGTCGAACAATTTAATGTTATCACACATTTAGCCACTAAGTTTTTATATAATGATGTTAAATAATATGATGATAGATAGACATATAAACATTATTACTTGGAATGCAAGAGGTATTCGAAGCAAAATTACAGAATTTATTAATTTATTAGATACTAGAAACATTGACGTTGCGTTAGTAACAGAAACTTTACTTTACTTAACCCTCCGATTGGCGAGAAGGTCCCTAGGGACTTTTGGACTTTTTGAATGTTCACAAGTCTTTTTATGCGTGTGCTCGAAACTTGATGCTAACTGTATTCCATAAATATGCAATGCTGGAGCGATTAAAACTAATTCCGAAGCGATACGTGCACTCCTTTCCGATTTTTTTTCGTTTTGAAGGCATTTAGTACGGTAATCAGCTACAAGGTCCATAGGGACCTGTGTGTATTGTAGAGAAGAAATTATGGAAAATAACGGTTTACGAATCATGTTCACTCGTGTTTGGGCTTGGTTAGCTGGTGTGTGAGTCTTCTTCTTCTTCTTCCTTTTATCAGCGAGGCTATGATCCGAAAACAAGGGATCACAGCCCTCCCACTTCACCGCATTTCTACTGATCCGCCTGTGGGGTTCGCCTATTTGACCTCAGAAAATATCGGCAGGCCTGCCGATTTTGGATCACTCGGTTACTGAGGCCAATGAAATGCCGATGTCGTCGCATTTGTCTGATCCAGGCGTTTATAGGCCTGCCTTTCCTACATCGCGATGTCTTTGGAACGTGCATTGATATTGCCTTTTTAACAGGGTTCAAATGATCTCTTCTTTGAACTGAGCCGGTCGCGCTCTAATTTGTGTACGATGGTTTCCTTGATGTGAAAGCTTCCACGGATCTTCGAACTTCTTATTCGATCAAGCTTGGTCACTCCTGCTGTCATGCGAAGCATCTTCATCTTAGCTGCCGTTAATTTACTCTCATACTGTTTGTACATCGTCCAACATTGTGAACCGTATGTGAGCGCTGGACGTACAACTGCGGTGTAGAGCCTTCCTTTCAACGTAGGGGACATATTTCTGTCACAGAAGAAAGCGGAATTTTCTCGCCACTTCATCCACCCTACGCTTACACGATGATTGATATCGTCATCACAAGTTGCTTTGCTATTGATCATAGATCCCAGATATTTGAACTTTTCGCACTTGGGAAGCACTGTTCCATTCAAATTAATGTCTGGAATAGGCCTGAGTGGATCAGAGAACGGGCAGCACAAGTACTCTGTCTTTTTTGAACTAATGCGATACACATTTCCCTCCAAAACGTCCACCCACACATCAAGTGCTCGTTGCAGGGATGTAGGATCCTCACTTATGATGGCTCCATCGTCAGCAAAGAATAACTGATGTACCTTGGGGTCCATCACTTTACCTTCAAGCAGATAATCAAGGACTGTAATAAAGAGCAAAGGACTTAAAACGCTTCCCTGGTGCACCCCGACTTTGATTCGGAACTCTTCGGTTACTCCAGCGGGGCATCTTACTTTTGTCTTTGCTCCTTCGTACATGTCCATAATCATCTGTACATAGGTTTCTGGAACCCCTCGATGTCTTAGCGCCACCCATATCAGATCTCGTGGTTGTCTGTCGAATGCCTTTTTAAAGTCAACCAATACAATATGCAAATCCCTTAAGGAATCACGATGTTTTTCCATTATGATCCTTATACTTTGGATTGCATCTGTGGTTGATTTACCCGAGACAAACCCGCACTGAGTATCAGATAGCCGTAGCTGGTGTGTGAGTATCTTTCTATAAGTAAACATCGCTACTGCGGAATTTTGTTCTTGGCACATTCGTGTTTGGCTTTAGTTAGCTCGTGTGTGACTATCGTTCTAGAAGTAAAAATCGCTGCTACGGAATTTTGTTCTTGGTAAGTTTTATTAAATTTATCGGTAATTATACAAGCTGCACATATTGAATTGGTAATTATAGTATTGTAAAGATTAGGCAATGGCAAACACAGGTTGGGATGTTTCCGAGTTGGTGATAAATAACCGTACACGCTACCAACTAATGACCGAGGAGGAAAAGCGTGCAGTGGATGAAAGATATGCTGCATTTATGAATGAGGAGAGCGATAATGAAAATAATATTGATCTGTTCGAATGTGATGATGACGCTGACCTGACAAATCATCCAGAAGGTGCTGTTGATGTGTCCGATGTCGAAAGCGAAGTGAATGTGGAAATGGATGATGATGAATTCGATGAAGACGACGATGCTGAGATAGAGCAGCTTCGTGTAGAAGCTGCTGCCGTCAATGCTTCCCGTCATCGGGCTGAGACTGATGCTGCCCATTTTACTTCCAAAAATGACACGAAATGGTACAAAAATGCACCAACGAGTAGTCGCATTCGTCCTCATAATATTGCCGATGACACCAGAAGCCAGCCAGGCCCATTGAAGAACATGATTCATGATCCATTTACAATCTTTCGTTCTCTAATCACCGAAGATATGGCGCACATCATCATACGAGAATCGAATCGCAAAGCCAAGCAGATAACAGCTACCTGGAATGAAGAAAATACTTCTAAGCGGAAACAATGTAAACTGTTGACTCTGAAAGAGTTTGATGCTTTTTTGGCTATCATTTTGTATGCTGGGATGTGTAAATCAAACAGCGAGCCTGCTAAGGAACTATGGGGCCCAACACATGCTCCAATATACAAAGCCGCTTTATCATATAACCGCTTCGTATCCATTATGAAATTCATTCGCTTTGATAACGTAATAACAAGGCCGGAAAGATTACTCACCAGCAAAACTGCTGCTATTGATGATTTGTGGCTTATGTTGCAGGCTTATTTGGCAGCTTTGCTTACGCACGATTCTATGACCGTGGATGAACAACTTTTAACTTATCGAGGACGGACGCGTTTCACACAATACATTCCATCTAAGCCAGCCAAGTACGTAATAAAAGTACCCCCTCAAGGGTATAATTTATGGTGGAAAGATGCCAGATCAGGAGCGCGAGATCAATCAAGGCCAAAATGTCGTATTTCGATTGGCTGAAAAATACCTTGATACCGGCCGACAAATTTATGCTGACAATTTCTTCTCAACGTTGGATTTGGCAGAAATATTGATGAGACGAAAAACTCCCTATGTTGGAACGGTACGCTCAAACAAAACATTCGTTCCACCCGAGTTTTTGAAGAAAGCCTCGCGTCCTGTTAGCAGCTCATTATTTGGTTTCTACGAAGGCAAAGTTTCATTGTGCTCATATGTGCCTAAGAAAAACAAATCGGTGCTGCTGTTATCTACTATGCATTACACTTGTGATGTAGATAATTCCAACGATAAGCGAAAGCCAATGGTTATTTTGGACTACAATGCCCATAAATCTGGGGTGAATACAATGGATCAAATGCTTGGCACTTATTCATGCAAATGTCCAACAAATTGTTGGCCGCTTGCAATGTTCTACAACATGATTGATATTGCTGCATTGGCGGCATTTATAATTTACGATGAAATGAATGCAGTCCAAAAATCAGACAAACGACGATCGTTTTTGAAATTGTTGACGAGGCAATTAGCAATTTCAAGCATTGAGCAACGAGCCACCAATCCACGCATAACGTGCTATCCCAAAATACGAAATGCTATGGAAGCATTTGATGTTGTGGTAAGTTGAAATGAAAGCCACAAAGAAAATATGTAAATTCTATTTTCTGTCTTTTCAGGTAGTAGCAACACCAACACCAGGATCTGCTCCCTCGTTTGCACCCCGTACGAATCGGCCGTCATGCCACTTATGTCGGGCGGAGCACAAACGTCAGCGGAAAACCCGAGCGTATTGCTTTACCTGCAATAAAGCTGTTTGTGCTGAACACTCAGAACTATTGAGTTGAAACTAGACCATCAGAGGGTGATCAAGATTTTTTGCGTTTATTTTCCTGGTGGGAGAACAACAATCGATAAAAGGATAGGACTTAAAAATGATCTCTGTAAATTGTTTACACTTAATGGTGAATTCATAATTGGTGGAGATTTTAATTGTAGGCATATAGACTGGGGTTGCTTAAGAGCTAATGCGTGGGGAAATATATTGTCAAGTCTATCTCTTACTTTACCAATATCTGTATTGTACCCTCCTAGTCCAACGTTTTTTCCTGGTTCTCGTCGTTGTCCTTCTGTCCTAGACTTATTTATTACTAATATTTGTAATTGTGTTACACAACCTATTACTTTGAATAAACTAAGTTCGGATCATAACCCGGTTATCTGCCGACTTCTAAGGTCCGGGGTAAGAAAAGCGCAATATATACAAGACTTAAAGTATGCAAATTGGGATCGTTTTCGGTCTGAATTAACTTAAAACCTCCGAAACATCCCTAATAATTTAGAAAATATTAGCTTCTATGGTCACTATATTTACTGAAAATATTTTAGACGCCGTTGACAAAAGTGTTCCCAAAGTTCCTAAAAAAGTTTTGTTAAGCTTCCCTCGTTTATTCTGGATATTATAAAGCTAAGAAACACTTACCGGAGACTATGGCAAAGATATCGTCAGTCTTACTATAGTTATCATGTTTCTTACCTAAACAAATTAATATGTAAACATATCTCTGACCATCGCAATAACGAGTGGAATAAGAAATTAAATTCACTCGAAAAAAACGCAAAACCGTTCTGGAACATTGCAAAGGTGATAAAGAATAGACACAAGCAACTTCCCTTCCTCAATGACTCGACAAATACTTATTGTACGGATTTAGATAAAGCGAATGCTCTTGCAAGCACCTTTACTAAGAATCACGTTGTCTCATCAAATTTAGGAGATGTGAATACAAATTCCTATGTAAATAGCGCCATCCAAAATTCCCGACCAATCATCTTCAAATGCCTACATCAGCGCGGAAGACACTAAATTTTTTGTCGAAGACTTACGAATTCGGAAAGCTGGAGGTCTGGACTCAATAAAAAATATATACATTAAGCAAATGACCAAGTGTGGGTATAGAATGATGACCTTCATTATAAATGCTTGCATAAAAATGAAATACTTCCCTGATGCATGGAAAATTGCCAAGGTCATTCCAATTATAAAAATTGGTAAGTCTCCTGAAAAGACTGATAGTTATAGGCCAATTAGTTTACTTAGCAGCCTCAGTAAAATCTACGAAAAGGTCCTAAAGGAAAAAATTTTAAAACATATTTCCGATAACGACTTGTATCCTAAGGAACAGTTTGGCTTTAGACGCTTTCACAACACATCTCATCAAGTGCTTAGAATTTGCAATCATGTTAAAAGAAACCGTTCAATAGGCAAATCAACTGGAATGATCCTGCTTGATATTGAGAAAGCGTTTGATACTGTTTGGCATGACGGACTTATATATAAAATGATCAATTTCAACTTTCCCCCATATATCTGTAAAATTGTCCGCAGTTTCTTGTCAAATCGTTGTTTTAAAGTGCACGTTAATAGTGGTGTTTCTAACTTAGTCTACTTTTACTCAGGTGTTCCCCAAGGATCAGTTCTTGGGCCTGTTTTATATAACCTATACACATCCGACTTTCCATCTTTACCTAATTGTGAAGCAGCTATCTTTGCCGACGATACTGCAATTTTATCATCTCATGAATTCGCTCTTGACATTGAGAGAAATCTAAAAAATGTGATGATTATATTAGAGGGATATTACAATAAATGGAAAATAAAATTGAACGAGGAAAAAATACAAGCCATCTTTTTCACTAGGAAAAGAAAAGCTTGCTATCTTCCTAGTAGACTGTTAGAAGTTAATGGTAATCGCATTCATTGGCAACCTTCTGTCAGATATTTAGGGGTATATTTGGACAGCAAGCTGACTTTTGGTACGCATATTGCAAATACCCTGAAGAAAATTTCGATTGCAGTGAAGATGTTGTATCCCTTAATAAATCGAAAGTCTCTGCTCTCGAATCAAAACAAAATAATTATCCATAAAGTAATTTTTCAATCAATTATGTTATATGGATGCCAAGTATGGGGAAGTTGTGCAATGTGCCATATTAAAAAATTACAGGTATCTCAAAATAAGACATTAAAAATGGCGCTTAACGTACCATGGCATCACTCAACTCTGGATGTCCACGATAAAGCGAATGTTGAATTGATCTTCGAAAGAATTCAAAAACTTAATCAACGTTTCTTAGACCGCTGTGATTTTGCTGATAACCCTCTTGTAAATAATTTAAAAACTAATTATGTTCAACTCAATAGTTGACAAGCATGATACTGTTGTTATGTTTAATTTTTCATTTTTATTTTCTTTTTGGATTTATACATGTCACTTTTGTTAATAAAATTTATTAAACTCTTTTATTTATGTATTCCTGTATTATTGTTATTTCTTTTTGTTTTTGTATATATTATTTAGTAATTAATTCATTTATTTATTCATTTATTTATTTAATCAAATTATTTATTTATTTATTAATTTTTGTTACATAATAATTTATTTATTTATACATTTGTTATTTATTTATATACATATCTACTTTTTTTGTTTAAATGTTATTTATTTATTTATTTATTTATGTATGTAGTTCGTTATTCACTTATTTAGTTATTATCTAGTAATTATTTTTTTTTTTATACTTGTTTATTTATTTATTTACTTATTTATTTATTAAATTATTTATTTATTTATTTTATTTAGTTATTTATTTATTTATTTATTTATTTATTTATTTTTTTTTTTTTTTTTTTTCTATTTCAATTGAAGGTTTTTGTTTGTATTTTTCCTTCAGCATCATTATTTTTCATTTCACTTTATCATTTTAATTGCCTATCAAATAATGTTTCAGAAGAAAGATAAAAATTATCATATCTCTGTATTGTAAAATGTGTGGTAACAAAACTTTTTTGTAAATTTATGTACGAAATAAAAATCTATCTATCTATCTATGGTCGTTTCCAAAAAACCAATTCAGTGCACTCTGCATGTTAGTGGAGTCCCACTGAAGCAGGTGGAGAAGTTTAAGTTCCTCGGGGTTTTATTCACGAGTGATGGGAGGAGCAATACCGAGTTATCCTGTAGAATTGGTCAGGCTGGATCAATTTTGAGAGAGCTTGGCCAATCTGTTATAAGGAAGGCCGAACTTAGTGTTCAAGCTAAGCTATCGGTTTTTAACTCTGTGTATGTTCCAACTCTCACCTATGGTCATGAAATTTGGGTAGTGACCGAAAGAATAAGATCGCGGATACAAGCTGTCGAAATGAGGTTCCTTCGCGGTGTTGTTGGAATAACTCGTAGGGATAGAGTGCGCAACACCAGAGTACGCGAGGCGCTCAACGTTGAGCAGCTACTTCTCCGAACGGAACGATCTATGTTTCGATGGTTTGGTCACGTAGTGCGTATGTACATATGTATGTATATATTTATTTCAGTTTACATATTCATTAAATTTTGCAACTTTTTTGTCTTTTGTTTTGGATTCCTTTTCTTGTTCATGCTCTTGTCAATAAACCACTTACAATTTTACCAAAGCAGAATTACCACAAGGAAATTGACTGTATCAATTTTGTGCGAATAACATTTATTTGTCGTTTCAAACCAATCTGGATAGTGCAAATTTGTTTTTGAGATACATTGATTTACTATATTTTCTCTAAGATTAGATGCAAATGGGCATTTCTGAAAGCAAGTGGTAAATACTTGTATATGAAGTTGACATATTTTGAAGTACTTGTCTGAGTTCGAGTATTCATATTCTTTCAATTTGATCAATATTTCCGAGAGATCGAAATTGTTTTTGTCCTTTGTCATTTCTTTGACACAGTTCTCACAAAGTGCATTCATTTTTTTAAGTGTTTTAAAGAAACAGTAACCTACAAAATACCTTCTGGCTATGTCATTCATTTCTTTCATTTTTATTGAAATCGTGTCTTCATCTGGTAATTCTATCGCTAGAAGTTCGGATTCACAATATTTGGCAAGATCGAATATGTATTCGCTTTTCTCTTGCTCCTGTGTTAGGACAATCTTTGTTTTATTTTCAGTATCCAACACAGCATTCCAATCTAACTGTAAATATTCAGAATCTTCTTCTTCACAATTGGAAAATTTTGACTTAAACAAAAATTGTAGAGCCATAATTTTGGCCAGTAATGAGCCAATTTCAGACGCGTTTGGATTATTTTTATTAAAATTTCTTGCTTTTATTTTTCCAAAAAGGTTTTCAAGTGGGTCCTGATTGAACTTGTTAACATATATATAATGTAACTCACAGTAATCATTGAATAATTTTTTTATCATTAAAATACTTTCAATTGTCATAATCAGGCCCTTAAAGCAAAAGGGTTTACATTTTGCATTGACTGGCTGAATTTGTTTTAAATATGATTGCATTTCTTTTCAAAATCCAATATTTGCGTCATTTCGAATAAGTACAGGTCTTCCATTCAATAAATCAAATATTTTATTGATTTTATTTATAAATTCTGCTGTTGGTTGCGCAAACTGTGCAATTTTCTCTGGAAATCTGCAATAATAGCAACAGAAAAACCAACTGCCTTGCTGCCGAACTTCACAACAAAACTGTGGAACAAAAATAAAGTGTTAATAAAGAAACTATTCGTAATTTGAACTGAACGTCTACAGTTTTTAGCCACGCGTCGCCACTGATAGATAGATAGATAATTGGATTTATTATTTGTCTTCAATGTACACATGTATAATATGTAAGTATTTCAAATTGAAATTACAAAAATCATTTAAGCATGGCATTGCCATCTGCCTGATTGACATTAATTTAGACAACAAGATTAACTTAGAAAAACGAAAACAAAAGATAAGAAAAAGAAATATAATATAACAAATGGTTTTGCTAATCTCAAAAGGCTTCATTTATAATTTGATTACGATAATTCATTGCTGTTTTACAAAAACTAAAAAGGAGAGTACTATCACTTTCACAATTAAGAAGTGCTAAGACTTCTGCTTCTGTTTTGAGGCCGCTGCCTAAGAAGCTTCTCTATATTTCCCTTAGAACAAGACATTTTTCGAGAAAATGGATGACATTTTCCCTCTTCGAAAGGTTGCATAGGCTGCAATATATAGGCAAGTCTATACGATGGGGAACGTAATTTAGTTTTACCAGCTCTCCTCTCAGTTGAAGAATGGAAGAAATATGTTCCTGACTGTTACTATTTTTATAGTAGTTGCGTTCTTACAAATTAAGGAGACTATATATTGATCTGTGCACCGAAGATGTAGCACTATTAATGCAGTCTTGTCTATGTTGTTCGTCCACTTTCGAAACGAAGGCATAAAGCGCCTCTTTTGAAAATCTTCTATTTTCACCCACCAGATGGAAGCCCGTTCCACAATATGACGCAAGCTCCTCCAGGTCCCTGTACCAAAGGCTTCTCCTCTCGATCGTGTTCATTACTATAATTGTAGGAACTCTTTCGTCTGGCATCTCTTGAACTTTCATTAAATAATCCAGATGTAGCTTTAGAGTTCTTATGAATAAAGGTGATAATCCTGTTTCGATATGTATCATATAATTGAATGTGTTACAGGGTAGATGAAAGCACCTCTTTTTGTAGTACCTTAAGAGTTTTTCAACGGTTTCATACTTAGTGTACCCGCAAGTTTGTGCTGCATACAACATGATAGATTCGGCAACTGCTTGAAAAACTCTGTATTTGACACTATGTGTAACAAGTTTATTTGAAAAACATCTCTTCCAGGTTGCGCACATTGCACTTTTTGCTTTTACTTGCTTATCTCTTAAATGAGTTTCCATACTAAGGTTGCTTGTTATCGTTACTCCAAGATACTTGTAAGATCTAACTATTTCGATGGGGTTTCCTTTGAAGTGCCATTTTTCATTTCTGGATGTTCTACCAGGACCCCTCTTAAAAATCATTACTTTCGATTTACTTAGATTTACCGTTAAATTCGGTAACTGGCAGTACACTACAAGTTGGTTTATCATTAATTGCAATGACCCAGGCGAATACACGAAATGAACCACATCGTCGGCGAATAGAAGTGCCTTAGTTAAGACTCTGGCAATTTCTATTCCACCAGGCAGGAAGTCTATTAAGTCGTCGACGTACAAGACAAAGAGATAATGCCTGAGTGGGCGTCCTTGGCGTACTCCCATTTTCGTTTCAAACCACTCCAAAATATTAGTTCCATTCCAGACAGCCGACTGGTTACCTTCGTGGATGTTCTCAAGTACTCTTACAAATTTGTTTGACATTCCAATGTTATGTAGCTTGTGGAATAAGGCTTTACGATCAACGATATCAAAGGCAGCTTGGAAGTCAACGAAAAAAAAGTAAAATGTCTTTTTTTGTTCAATACATGTCCCAGCAGTACAAAGATATTGTCTACAGTCAAATAACCACTGCGAAATCCAGCTTGATATTCCTTAAGGAGTTATTTGCTGTCAATCCAGTACGACAATCGGTCATTTAGAATTTTCGTAAATACCTTGTAGGATGCGTTGAGAAAGGATATTCCTTGATAGTTTGCTGGATGGGAAATATTATAGCTTCATTAAACTGTTGGGGTATAATGCCAGTTTCCAGCATTTCGTTGAAAGCATTAGTCAGTTTGCTCATGATGCCATCCGTTGCGTATTTAATCCTATCTGCTCCTGGTGCCTTTCCATCATTTATAATAGGCGCATCCGAAATTTCATCCGAATGTAAAGGTGCTGCGTAGTGCACTAGTACTACATGACTAACAGGATTCAATAGCCTTCCGAAATGCCCCAGCAATTCATTGGCACCAAGTTTTACGCTAATTGTAGGTTTCTTGCCGTTAAACTTATTAATCGCAGACCAGAACTCTTCGGGATATTTGCAGCATGTGAGTTTCAGAGCTTCGTTTTCATAAAATGGTCTCTTTTTTTCCTTACAAATTCTCTTACAGTTACGGTTGAGTTGAATATAAATATTTCTGAAATACTTATGACTAAATTTTCGGAAAATGTCTAGCCAAACAAAGGATATTCGCCTTGCGGTTTCGCGCTCGTCATCGAACCAATTCTCTTTATGTGTCTTTTTTTTTCTTGGAGGCTGCCTAGATACCGGATAAGATGATTTTGTAAGACTTTTAATGTCGCCAATGTTGAGATGATCTCCTGTTTGCATGTTGCGTTCCAGATTAAACCTATATTCTGCTGCTTTAGATTCTTTCCACAAAAGTTTAGGAGTGAATTGGATCTTTCTTGTTTCTTGTGGTTCTCTTGAAACTACGTTAAATTCTAATTTGATAGGTAAATGATCTGAATATTGCACAGTTAAGACTTCAAAATCGGCTATTGAAGAAATCTATTCACCTTTTGCCAGGCAGTAATCAATAACTGAGCAACTTTGCTGTCCCACAAATGTGTATTCCCCACAGACAGACTGACGCCATTCAAAATACGAAATCCAATTGAAACGCATAACTCCAGCATTTTGGCTCCTTTTGGGTTTAATCTTTCATCTTTAGATTTTCTTACCTCCCTTATATATTTTTACACTAAGACTACATTTTCTATATATCCTGAAAGCAATGTCGCTACCTGACCCACGCCTACCTCATATAGTTGCAAAGCATCTTCTTCATCGTAAACTGCAGTTCTTCAGGGAATGGATTAGATTATGTAGCGAACATGATGTCTTATTGGAAGAAGATAATGTAGCATCGTGGAGGGAAAGCCTACAGGACTTGCTCATAAAAATAGAGCTATCCACCAGAGATAATTTTAAAGCCAAAGCACAGGAAAGCCAAACCCGGCATACGTATCGAACGCTGCAACACAACATAGTGGAGAAAAAGTATTTCAAGGACCAAAACAGCGTAGAAACAATCTCCACAATTTTTAAGGCTAGAGGCGAACTGCTAAATTTAAATTATAAGCCATACAGATCCGAACGCAACGAGGACTGCTCTTTGCGTAATCTACGAGTTAGAGAAGACATCCACCACTTCATCGGAATATGTCCCATCCTAACGGAGATAAGAAGAGCGCATTGGAAGGAAAACGAATTACCGACAAACCAGATTAAAGCTATTCTAAATGGTCAAGACTGGAAAGTTTTGTACAGTTACCTAAGGATTTCTGGAAAGTACCACCAACAAATATTAGATGAAATCTTTTAAATGAAATTGTATCCTAAAATTAATTTATGTACTGCAATTAGATTATAAATCATAAAAGTTAAGTCTCTCTCTTCTGGCTGACGACAAATGCCAATGTCAAAATTTGTGAAATTACAAACATTTTGTTAAGTTCTTTTATCTTCTTTTTTTAAATGTCTTGTGTATAAATGTTTACCAATGCATCCACACTCGGTGAATTTTTAAATTTAAAAAGAAGGAAACTAAATTACAAAGGTACATTAAGCAATAAAGAATATGAGATATGACGTTATATTCGGAGTAATTCAGAAATGGACAGTTATCAAAATGAAGGTTTTGCAAATAATGTGCTATGCGTTTATTTGGTACTTGTGCCACATAGTACTAAACAGTTGCGAATACAAAAATGTGATGTGGAAAATAATTCCTTATTCACGTTTTTTTAAAGCACAGAACAGCACAAGTTCTATTCTGACTCCAAAACGAGGAAGAATCGATATCTAATCACTAGTCTAAGAGCCCGCAGTTAATTTTGGACGTGAGAGGTAACCGAACGAATCCTATGTTAATATGTTGCCTTGATGCGCATTAATTGAGATGTGCTCGTTTGGTAGCAAGTAATGGCAGCTTAAGGAAATAACTGTGTATTGAAAGTTCCGCAAATTTCAAAACAGAAATAATAGGTGTAACCGCTTGGATGTACTAGTACATTATAGAGTATGACCTCTTCAGTAAGAATACATGTGTCCAAGACGTCTTAAGTGTAGCTAAAGCCCTGCCAGACGCGGTAGAAACGAGTTCAAAATTGTCATTTTGAATAATTTAACCAAGCGCATCAATTTTTCCTGAACCATACGATATTATAATATGTACACAATTATGAAGGTCCAAGACGTTTTGGATGTCGCTAAGGGCTTGCCAGACGTAGTCAAAATATAGACAAAATTCCAATTTGGAATAATTGGTGTAACCACTCAATTTTCTTTTTTAAAACATAGAGCAAGACGTCTTGATTACGAAGACGTAATTTCAAGACCTTTTACTTGTCGCCAGACGCATTCAAAGGATCGAAATCCGATACGAAATGTCCCATTCATCCACACAAAACATACAGCTGGACCTTAACTAATTGATGTAACCACACGAAATCTCTCTAAAATACGGAACAAAGCACCATGAACATAACTACATAAGTGCAAGACGTTTTACTTGTCGCCAAGTCCTTGCCAGACGCATTCAAAAGATCGAAATCCACACAAAACATACAGCTGGACCTTAACTAATTGATGTAGCCACACGAAATCTATCTAAGACATGAAACAAAGCACCATGAACATATGTAGCTACATAAGCCCAAGACGTTTTACTCGTCGCCAAGTCCTTGCCAGACGCATAGAAAGGATCGAAGTACGTTATAAGCATACATGCCATTACACCAATTGTTCCAAATTGGAATTTTGTCTATATTTTGACTTCGTCTGCCAAGCCCTTGGCGACATCCAAAACGTCTTGGACCTTCATAATTGTATTCATGTTGTTATATCGTATGGTTCAGGAAAAATTGATGCGGTTAGATAAATTATTCAAAATTGCAATTTTGAACTCGTTTCTACCGCGTCTGGCAGGGCTTTAGCTACACTTAAGACGTCTTGGACACATCTATTATTACTGAAGAGGTCGTACTCTATAATGTACTAGTACATTCAAGCGGTTACACCTATTATTTCTGTTTTGAAATTTGCGGAATATTGGGCATCAAGGCAACATATTAACATAGGATTGGTTCGGTTACCTCTCACGTCCAACATTAACTGCGGGCTCTTGGTCTATACCTAGTAGAGCTAAAAAAGATGAGCGCATACTGCAACTTTACCTGTGAGGCATGCAAAAAATCTACGCTTAAGACACGTCTACGCTCACAATTTATTCGAAGGCTGAGGGACTCCGACATAAAGGAAAGGCTTCTGCGGGAAACGGACATGACCTTGGGTAAAACCATCGAATACGCAATCTCTATGGAGGCTTCAAAAACGGAGAGCCGCAACATGCAAATTAATCACCAAGTACAGACAAAGGGATCATCAGTACAGAGGATGAAACTGAGTAGCAAAATGAGTGGTTCTAAAATGCATGATCGGTCTTCTCAGAAAGATAGGAAAATAATTTGCTACCGGTGTGGAAAGCACAACCACGTGGCAAACAAATGTCGTGCAACAAACTTGTATTGTAAAAAGTGTCGATGCGGTGGACATGTAGCCCCGAGTGTATCCATTCAATGAGTAGGGACACTCTCTACACATATGTATTGCCTACTATTTCAAAGGAAAATTGATAAGAAAATTTAAAATAAGTGGAAGCAGGTCAAAATGATACATTTTAACCCTTATACAACGACCAGTTGTGAAAAAAAGGCTACACAACACATTTTGCATGGACTACTACCTGCGCCGTGGTGTGTAAAGCGGGAGACAGACTGCTGGTATTGATACCATGGTACGAATACCGTGGTATTGTGAATACCACAATCCCTGACAGACAGCAGTTCATAGTACATGCAGCCCCAGCTACTTGCTATATCTATAACTTTAATTGTTTCGCATTTAGATAAAACAGTCCTCTTTGAATCCATTGCACAAATTGAATGCTATACAATCAGTAAGAATGTGGTGTACCACCAAACACCAGGTTTGTTTCGTGGGACTAGCTTTTAACGTAGTATTGTGATATAGAACATAGTATTGCTATACCATGGTATCAATACCAGTAGTCTGTCCCCCCTTTAGACTAATGCGTGTGGGTTTTTTTTTCAAATGGTTTTTTAAAGGCGGGATGACTTGGTCAGCGTTGTGTGGATGTTTCAACTTTGGGCAATGTGACCTGATTTATTTGTTGAAAATGGTTTTATGATTTTTTTTCACTAATTACAGCTAATTATGAACCCTTACAATTAACCCTTGAATGTAAAATATGATAATAAATGTTTCTTTTATAATTTGACCTCCATAAAAATAATTCAATCCAGTGTTTGGCCTGGTAATAGAAAAAAATTATTTGACACCTTAATTGATAGTTTTCGTGGTAACTGGTCACACTGGTTTTGTAATTAGGCTGGGGTTGGTATTGCTTTCCTTTTTTGCTGATGCATATTTAAAGGCGGGTTGACTTGAATTCTTATGAGTCGTGCGAAGAAGTAAAGTAAACATAATAAAGGGTGGCGTGTGACAATTCTCGGTGCCAACAAAGCGATTTATTATTAATCCTTTTGGTGTAATTTTATGAAATACGATGTTGCACTTGATAACAAGAAAGTAAACTGGAACGATGTAGTTAATTTTTACTTGTGGGACAAAAATCGTTCATTCAGACTGGGTCCTAAATTAACAGATGAACACATTTTTCCAAATAATTTCCAGAAGACGTGGGTGAGGCTTGCTACATTAAGTGCAACGGTTTCAGCGGGTGTTTATACTCAACAACCGCTATTAATACTGCCGAAATAATAGGAAAATTAGACGAGTTATACGACATGTTCAATTCTTCTAAATTTAAAGAACCCAAAAAATTCAGAAGGTCATTTTTGGGAAATGAAAAACAAATAAATTTCTTAAACGAAACGAATATTTGTTTGCAAAACACTAAATTGGTTGATAAGTCTGCCAATACGAGTATAATTAAAAATATACGATTTTTAAAAAGACTACAGGGCAGATGGTATTCAGTTCCCTTTAACCAGAAACCTCAGCCAAGATTGTTTGTTTGTTTGCTGCTTTACGAACCCGGGGAGGAAATAATAAGTTGCTGATTCCCTTTCAATTCATTTGTTCGTTTAAGAGATCAACTGTAAATTTAGAGCTTCCCCACATTAAAATGCAGTTACAACCACCAAAAAAGAAGGACAAACTCATTGGCTTTTTTAAAACCGAATCTGACTATAAAACTGTTGATTCCGGTAGTGAAAATGCCTTTTACTATTTTGCGGGCTAAATTAAAAGAAAAATACCGGCAAACACATACGTAAGTGGGAGTTGGAATTAAGTTAGCAACTTAGTGTTTCCTCCTTATATACTGATTTTGAAGAATATGAGAGTGCGCAATTAACACATCCGCGTCAAGAATTTTTAGATGCATTAGAGACTCTGTAGCAAAAGTTTATTTCTCGTTTCCCCAATATGTACTTCTTAAATAATTTTGAATTGAAAATGTATAATATTCTAGATCAAGAATTTAATTACTTTTGCTGCATAAATCAGAACAAGGAATTTCTTACGAAATTGTATGTGCGTGTGCGAGGATACCATATCATCAAAAAATTCAATAGAATAATGAAAAAAGCAAACAAGAGAAAAAAATATCTCAGTGTAACACATACACATGTAATTGTAATATATAATAAAAAAAAGTTTGGACAAAAAAAATGTTTGCCTTTTTTTAATGGGGCACCCTGTGCCAATTTCCGAAAAGACACTCCTCCTCTATCTATCTCTCTTTCTCTACAACACTTCTTACTTACTTACTTACTTAGATGGCGCTACAGTCCGGGGTGGACCTGGGCCTCAACCAACAAACCTCTCGAGCCAAAGCGGTTACGAGCCAGCTGCCTCCAGTTGCGCACGCCAAGTTGGTTGAGGTCCCCTCCGCTTGTTTCCACCACCCACCGCGAGGTCGTCCTCTACTGCGTCGTCCATCCGGGGTAGATTCAACGACTTTCTTAGCGGGAAAGTTGGGGTCCATCCGCTCCAAATGACCCAGCCATCTTAGTCGCTGTATGTGAACTCTTCTGGCTAAGTCGATGTCCTTGCACAGGCCGTACAGCTCGGCATTGTATCTTCTCCTCCACTCACCGTCTATGCAGACGGGACCACAGATCGCTCGAAGAACTTTTCTCTCGAAATAACCAAGGGCACCCTCATCCGGTTTTGTCAAAGCCCATGCCTCTGCGCCATACAGCAGGACTGGGATGATTAATGTCTTATAAAGAGTTACCTTAGTAGTTCGAGATAGGGCTTTGGTACTCAATTGCCGTTTTAGCCCATAGAAACAACGATTGGCAAGAGTAATTCTTCGTGTGATCTCCCTACTGATGTCATTTGCGGAGTTCGCCATAGAGTCTAGGTAAACAAAATCCTTTACTACCTCAAAATTATATCTGTCTATTGTGGCGTTCTGTCCAAGACGCCGATGTTGGGTGTCCTTTTTTGTAGACAGCATATATTTTGTTTTGCTTTCATTGACCGCTAGACCCATCTTTCCTGCCTCGATCTCAATACTCGTAAATGCCCCATTGATGGCCCACTGAGTTCTTCCGATTATGTCAATGTCATCGGCATAAGCGAGTAGTTGTACAGGCTTGTAAAAGATTGTACCTCCGGTGTTGACTTATGAGTTTCGTACAATTCTCCCAAGTACTATGTTAAAGAGATCGCATGATAGCGCGTCACCTTGTCTAAGGCCTTTCTGACATCGAATGGTTCCTTGACGGTCTTACCGACTTTGATGGAGCAGCGAGAGTTCTCCATCGTTGTTCTGCACAAACGGACGAGCTTGGCAGTGATGCCAAGACTGGACATGGCTCTGTATACCTCATCTCTATACACGCTATCATAGGCAACTTTGAAATCGATGAAAAGGTGGTGCGTATCGATATTATATTCATGGGTTTTTTCCAAGATCTGCCGTAGTGTGAATATTTGGTCAATGGTGGACTTTCCTGGCCTGAAACCGCACTGATAAGGACCTATCAGGTTGTTGACGATCGGTTTTAGGCATTCACATAATACGGCAGACAGGATCTTATATGCGATGTTGAGCAGACTTACTATATACCTCTGTAATTGGAGCAGTTTAGAGGGTCTCCTTTCTTCAGGATCGGGCAAACGATGCTGAGGTTCCATTCATCAGGCATACTTTCTTCCGACCAGATTTTACAGATGAGCTGGTGCATGCTCCTTACCACTCATCTCCTCCTGCCTTGAAAAGTTCTGCGGCAAGGCCGTCGGCTTCAGCAGCTTTGTTGGATTTGAGTTTAGATATCGCTATCCTCACTTCATTCTGATCGGGTTGACGGGAATCTTGACTGTCATCGTCACTGTTGAATGGCTCATTCTGCCTGATAGCGGAATATTGATCATCATCGCCGTTTAACAGTCTGCAGAAGTGTTCCTTCCATATCCTCAGCACCGACTGCCGTGGCATTGCTCATACGTCTTGTCCAACAGCTGATAGAAGTCGTCCTTGGTCGCGTCGTCCTTCTCCTTATGAGGGGCATGAACGCATATTAGGCTTATGTTGGCAAATTTAGCCTTGATACGGATAGTCATAAGGCGCTCGTTCACATGCCGGAAACTCAAGACTTCTTGCCTAAGTCTGCTCTCAATGGCAAATCCGCACCCGAATAGACGCTGTCCTTGTTTTCTGTAGCAATCCCCGTAGTACGTTTCACAGTTTTTCATACTCCTTTTGCCCGGCCCTTCCCATCGCACTTCTTGGATGGCGGTAATGTTTGCTTTGAGACACTCTAGGTCCTCCGCAAGTTGTTCAGCTGCACGTGGTTTGTAGAGGGACCTAACATTCCATGTGCAGACACGAAGATCGTTGTCCGCTTTACGTTTGCTTGCGTCCTCAACAGTAAAATCATCCGGCTGTTGGTTGCTTCGTAACCGAAAGTTTTTTACGTGGTAGGGAAGGTAACCGGACGGCACAGCCCCCAACCTGGAGGACCAGATCCTTTTTTTGCAACCCCTTGGACGAGGGGCCGGATACACCGATGTCAGTCCACTTCGGGGATATGAGCGCTGCCGTTGGCCCATTAAAGGTTCATCCGCCACCATCTCTTTTCCAATACCCTGACGTAGTATTGAAAATCCTTACAGACGTCATCTCCAAATATGTTAAAGTAGCTCCGGTAAGGTATCCGCTGGTCTGTAGACGTCACCATTGATTCCATTGAGAGAATTCATCCGCCGCACGTCCTCCTTCTGAGGAGCTCTTGCTAGACTTCTAAGACGCATATTTCAGCCGATCAGGTCAACAAGAGATGTCTCATCCGGTTAAACATATGCGCTCTGAAGTTCACCCAGATGTGCTTAGGCAGGTCTGAGTGTTCAGCTACACATATATCTTCAGACGCAGCATACGCTCATCGTTAGTTCACTATCAGATAGCTATACAGCGGGCACCACGGGGAGGTGATGATGCGATTTTGCCACGCCACAACACTTATTATAACCGTCTTTTTCTCGTGTCTGTGTGACCTACTGATAAGCACTGATAAAGAGAACGTTGAGAGTGCCCCTACTCATTGAATGGATATCCTCTGATGTAGCCTCAGTGTGTATAAAATCGCAATCTATGCATAAAGAGACTAATACACTCCAAGTTTTTCACGAATCTGAGGCGACAGATATGCAGCAGGTCTTACAAGCGGATGAACTGTACGAATTAAACGTGCTTAATTTAGCACAAAAGAGCAATAAAAGCCTGATTTCTTTTCGGGCTCATCAAAAAGTCGAAATACGCGGCGGTAACTTTGCAAAACAACAACAAGGAGTTTGCCATGGAATTCGATACAGGAGCAGCAATATCGGTTATTAACTACAATACGTCCATTTCTCATTGGCCGAATGCAAAAATTACGCCTACGACAATTATGCTGAAAACTTACAACAACACAACATTTCCTGCTTATGGAAAATCTCATGTACAAGTTGAGTACAATGGGCGTAAGGTTATGTGTGACTTATACATTGAAAAGGAGCCGTTTGATGCACTTTGGGGAAGAGAATGGGTTAGCGCACTAAATTTATTACAAATTAATTCGGTAAATACTTTACAGACGGAGATATCTCTCTTCTGAAACAAAAAAATTTCGAAAATCATAAAGATGTTTTTCAACCGAAAATCGGAACGATCACCAATGTGAAAGGAATATTAAAACTACGAGAGGGAGCATCTCCTATATTTGTAAAGCCACGACAGGTTCGGTATGCCATTCGACCTCTTATAGAAGACGAGATTATTCGATTATTCGAAAATGGACGGTATACTTGAAAGGGTTGAACATTCTGATTGGGGAACACCAATCGTGCCTGTCACCAAACCAGACAAATCGATACGTTTATTTGCTGATTACAAGGTAACTTTAAATAAACTTATCGTAAATGATAAATATCCAATCCAAAAAAATGATTAACTGTATCAAAAACTTAAATACGGTGAGTTCTACTGCACTTTTGACATTTATAAAGCCTATTTGCATCTTAGCATTTCAGAGGGTAGCGCGCAACCAAAGGACTATATAAAATCAATAATTTCATGTTTGGAGTAAAAACGGCACCAAATATATGGCAGCGCCTTA
Organism: Brachypalpus laphriformis; assembly: GCA_945910035.1. NCBI lineage: Eukaryota > Metazoa > Arthropoda > Insecta > Diptera > Syrphidae > Brachypalpus > Brachypalpus laphriformis. Next base: position 141,776,805 of record OX246754.1, read on the forward strand.
TGGATGAGCACATCATTAATGATCTCGATGGAACAGCTTGCTTTTTCGATGACATTATTGTAATGGGACGTACCGTGGATGAGACACTCAAGAGATCCAACCTCCTACTGTACAAACTGTGTAAATTCAACCTACATTTAAATAATCTAAGCGCCAAATATTTGAGCAAAGCGTAATTTATCTAGGACATAAAATTAACAAGAATGGCTTACACAAAACACGCTATTTGTGAGATGCAGCCACCGACGGAAATAACCCACCTACGCCAATTTCTTGGCGTGGCAAATTATTAGCACAAATTTATACCGGACCTATCAATAAAATTGCACCCATGATACAAACTCCTAAGAAAGGATCAGCGATTTGTTTGGTCATCTGAGTGTCAGCGTGCGTTTGAAATTTTCAAAAAGGAGATCATGAGTGAAAATTTGCTGGCTCCATTTGACGAACATCTTCCACTAATCCTTGCTACAGATGCATAGACGGTTGGACTTTCGCCAATACTTTCGCATGCAACAGAGCAAGGTGAAAGACCAATCGCTTTCGCGATCGAGGAGTTTGACATAGACCGAAACCAATTACAGCCAATTGGACAAAGAAGGTTCAGCAATTTATTGATGATTGCTTAAGTTTTTCGACTACTGCTATGGAAGGGAATACACACTCATAACGGACAATAAACCGCTAACTTCAATATTTAGCCCTAATAAAAATTTACCTGTACCTACAGCTCAGCGGTTACTACACTACGCCCTCTTTCTTAGTGGATTCAATTACAAAATTAAATGGAAAAACACAAAAGAACACACTGATGCTGATTTTCTTTCCAGGAACCCATTTGAGGGTCCAACAGCATGATAAAGAGAAAGCGTAAGTTTTTGCCACCCACCTGCAAGAAACTTTAAAACCGTTTGATGGACAAGCTCTTATTCAAAATATAAAAAAATCGTATATAGACAATAGCGTAATAAGAAATGCAGCAATAACCGAACTTAAGGAGGAAATAAAGAAACTCAAGCAAAGCTCCTGGATATGACCTAATTACGGGAGAGGTTCTTAAAGCACTACCAAGAATTAATTAAGCTAATTAAGGTTCTGTTCATTATAAACGCCGCGCTCAGACTAGAATATGCTCCCAGTCAATGGAAAGTCGCCGAAGTCATAATGTTCCTTAAGCCCGGAAAACCGCCGAATGAAAAAAAACGTCTTATAGACCTATATCGCTTCTTCCAATTATATCCAAAGTGTTCGAGAGAATATTGATTAGGCGAATACAGCCGGTAATAGAAGAAAGGAATCTCATTCCGGATCATCAATTCGGATTCAGGTAAGCATTCTACAGTTGAACAAGTGCATAGAATAACACATGTAATCGAAAAATCACTTGAAGAAAAAAAGATTTGTTCAAGCGTATTCCTCGACGTCTCTCAAGCCTTTAATAAGGTCTGGCACGAAGGCTTAAAGTTTAACTTACGACAAGTTCTGCCAGAGAACCTATATAATATTTTGAAGAACTACCTTACAAATATACTACTCCGCGTCAAATGTGGAAACGAATATTCGGATATTAAGGAGATAATGGCTGGGGTGCCGCAAGGAAGCGTTCTTGGCCCAGTTTTGTATCTATTATACACTCGTGATCAACCGCAAGTAGAAGGCATTGAGCTAGCTACGTTTGCCGACGACATTGCTATTTTGGCAGTAGGTAAAACGCTCGAAGATGCTACAGAAAAACTGCAAGAAGCTTTGGATAGAGTAAGTGAACGGACAAAGATTTGGCGAATCGCACTCAACGAGACCAAATCTGTTCATGTAAATTTTACTTATAAGAGAGTAAATAATTTGCCGATCTTTTCAAACTCGGTTCAAATTCCGTTTGCAAACGAGGCTAAGCATCTTGGAATGACACTTGATGCAAAGCTGAAATGGAAAACGCATGTAAAGAAAAAAACGCGAAGAACCAGATAATAAATATAGAGAAATGTATTGTTTACTTGGATAATATTCCAAGGTTAATATAGAGAACAAACTGCTTTTATATAAGCAAGTGCCAAAGCCTGTATGGGCATATGGTATACAACTCTGGGGTTGTACCAAAATAAGTAAAATTACATGGTATATCAGAAATATCGATATCCACAAAAATCTTGGCATTAAAAAAATTGAAGACGAAATCAAACACTACACGAGAAAGCATAAAAGTCGACTATAAAGACACGTAAATATTACAGTCCTCCAAGTTTTGGATGAAAGATATTTACTACGCCGTCTACAAAGAACCAAACGTTTAGACTTAACGCGTTAAGTAACCGCGTCTAAACTGCGGAGCTAGCAGGAGCTTCTAATGGGAAGGTACCTGAAAGACGTTTTTATTTCGTGAAATGGAAACTACTTTTTTTTTCGCCGAGAGCAGGTAAAAAATCTTGCAAATACACCATAAGGCCCGACCGCGCGTTCTTATGGTAGTGTGAGATTTTTGCTCACTAAAAAAACACCTCTCCTCAAAATTATTACTACAACTAAGCCGACGCTTATCCAGTAGTTTTATTTTCGCTAACGAGAATCGTGATTCTAGAAAAAGCTGATCGCATGTGATTAAAAATAAATATAGCACTTTAGACAGGTTAAATTCCAATGAAAGTTCCTGCCTTTTTCACGACAGTACGGTTACAATGGCCGTGAACACGATCCTTGTGTTTACGCGCAAATTTTGTTATCTCTTTGACGACGCTGGGAATTCCCAGATCCCGATGAATATTTTCGTTACGTACATACCACAGTGCGTTAACAGTCGTTCTAAGAACTTTATTTTCAAACGTTTGTATGATGTTTCTATTGCTTTTCTTGGTACAACCCCATAGTTGTATACCATACGTCCACACTGGCTTTAGTACTTGCTTATAGATAAGCAGTTTGTTATGTAGGGTCGACTTGGAATGTTTTCCGAGTAGCCAGTACATTTGTCAGTATTTGTTTTGAAGCTCTTCGCGTTTCCTTTCTACGTGCGATTTCCATTTGGCTTAACATCTAGAGTCATTCCTAAGTATCTATTCCTAAGGCAATCTACCCACTTTTTTGCGTAAAGTTGACGTGAGTAGATTTGCTTTCATTCAGCACAATACGCCAAGAATTCGTCCAAGCGTGGACTTTATTAATAGCATATTGAAGCCTCCCAGTTACTGCCTCAATAGTTTCGCCCGTGACCAATATCGCCGTATCGTCCGCAAACGTGGCGACGACGCAGTTTCTTTCCTGCTTGATATCACGGGTGTAGAGTACATATAGAAGCGGTCCAAGGACACTTCCTTGTGGAACTCCGGCCGCAATCCCCTTGAAGTCAGAGTAATCATTTCCGTGCTTAACACGAAAGAGTCTCTCGGTGAGGTACGATTGTAAGATTAGAAAGATTTGCCGTGGCAGTAGTCGTTGCAATTTATACTCCAACACTTCGTGCCAAACCTTATCGAAAGCTTGTGAGACATCAAGAAATACACCACAACAAATCTTTTTTTCTTCCAGAGCTTTCTCAATCACGACAGTTATTTTGTGGATTTGGTCAGTTGTAGAAGGCTTGATTCTAAATCCATCTGATGGTCAGCAATGAGACGTCTTTCGTCGATTACGGGCTGTAGACGTTTGGAAAGTAGTTTTTCAAATGTTTTTTAGATAACCGGCAATAGGGAAATAGGCCGATATGATTTGTTCTCATTTAGCGGTTTGCCTGGTTTCGGGACCATTATAGTCTCGTCGACTTTCCATTGTCTCGGATCATAGAGCAATCTGAACGAAGCGTGGATCAAATAGAGTAGCTTGATAATAGCTTTATTCGGGAATTCCTTGACTACGTGTGCCGTTGTCAAGTCGTAACCTGGTGCTTTTTCGTCTTTAGATTTTTAATCACTTCCCTCAGTTCAATCAATGCAACTTTTTTTACTTTAAAGTTGTCAGATGTTGTGACTGCGGAGTCGGGCGTTAACGAAGGGCCGTCGAACGGCTTAAACGTTTCTTCTAAGTGTAGAGGAAAAAGTTTTGCCTTTTCTTTGTCGCTCTTTGCCAAGTTTCCGTCGTTTTTCGGAATTGGTGGTTCTTGCATTTGAGGTCTCCGGATGCCCTTCATCGCTATCCAAAACGAATTATTGGATTCTCTTTCACCGGAGCGATTTTCTAGGTAGGTCGCTATCGGTTTGCTTCAAATTCCTGAATACTATCTCTAAGGCGATTGCATAGTCGGTTAAGGACCGTTTTATGCTGCTGTGCACGAGTGATTTGCCATTCCTTTCGTGCTTTTCGTTTCTCCCTCACCAGTTCAATGATTTCTCTGGGATACTTTTCGTTGCGGTTGATCTTATTGCTCCTGGAAGGAGTGTTTCTCCACGCCGGTCTTTGGACTGTTTCCACGAAACCATCAACTTCGTCCTCTAGTTCACAAGGTGTTCTAAGTGATACATTTAAGGCGATATTTGTTTCGCAATCATTTCTTAAGCCCTCCCAGTTTGTTCTATTGCTAGTAAGTCTTGGGGGTCCTTTTTTCTTGATCAGCGCTTCTCCAAGTAATAAAATTACTGGCGACTGATCAGAAGAGAGATCAAAACATTCTTTGACTGTAATAAACTTCTTGTAAATGCCTTTTGTAACAAAAAAATCGATAAGATCGGGAATATTTTGTGAGTCAGTTGGCCAATAGGTCGATTTTCCTGTCGAATGAAAACAACAACCGAATTCATTTGCAACTTCGTAAAGAAATTTTCCTTACATCTTGAACCCCAGAAGGTGTGCTTCGCGTTGAAATCTCCACCAATAAGGAAATTTGAACCAAGGGCGTTGAAGACACGAAAGTAGTCGTCTTTTTCTAGTGGGCATCACGGCGGACAGTAAACAGATGCTGACTCGCGACATACGTAATCAAATTAAAGCGGCCGTTCCGTTTCGTTAGTTAATGACCAGTGAGTCTTTTATTTTCATAATTCTGAAATCTACCTTATAACGATCTGAGGCGAGACGCGCGCTCAGCAAAAAGTATGTGAACCAAAACATTAGAACATATTACGTATCTGAGGCGAGGCGCGCACTTATCAAAAGGTGTGTGACCAAAAGGTGTGCGAACTAAAACTTTACAATATAGGTTAGGTAAGTGGGCAGGTGTAGGGGGATAGAAAACCTCCACACCACACTCAGGTCTGTATAGACCCATTGTGATACCCATGGGGGGAAAGGAGATAGAAAAGGAAATCCCTTCCTCGTGGAAAACTACCGTCTTTGTAAATATCCTAAAGAAAGAACTGAGTACTCACTGTGCGCTAGATACAAACCATCCAGAGGATTTGATGAAGTTTGCGATGTCATTTATTGGTCTGTTGGACAACTCTTCTAGATCCTCAAAGAAGTGTTGTCCAAGGATCTTATTTCTCAAATGATAGAGGCCTGGGCAATGACAGAGAAAGTGGGCGGTGCCCTCCTGAGCCTCCTCGTCGCCGCAGCCTCTACAAAGGTCTTCGCTAGTCACACGTAGTTTTTTCACGTGGTACCGTGTACACCTATTAGAGTAGAGAGGGTTTTCTGTGCCTCTGTATGAGTCTATTGGTTCTTACTCTGTCAAATGCGGGCCACAGCTTCCTCGTGGTGACACAATTATCTAAAGAGGTCCACCTATTGTTAGCCTCCGTTATGGCATTGTTTCCTGCTTCAAGCTTAAGGGCGCAAGGCGGGATGTACACCGAGGGGTCGGATTGGTCCGAGCTTAGTGCTGAGCCTCCTCTAGCCAATTCATCGGCTTTCTCATTCCCTGGTATGCCTTCATGACCAGGGACCCAGCAGAACTTTACTTCGTGCTGTGTTCCAAGAACCTTGAGCTCTTCTCTACAACACTTCACAAGCTTCGATTTTATTTCTATAGCAGATATTGCTTTTATCGCTGCCTGGCTGTCGATGAAAAAGGTGATATCCTCTCGTGGTCTTGCCCTCATCGCAGTCACACGAGCTGCTATTGTAACTGCTAGGACCTCCGCCTGGAAAACGCTGCTGTAGTTCGGAAGCCGAGCTGACATGGAGAGGCCAAGCGTTTCAGAGAAGATGCCTGCGCCTACACCTATTTCCATTTTGGATCCATCGGTGTAAACAGCTTAGGATCGCTCGTTAGGCGTTCTGTCATTTTTCCAGTCTTCCCTGCTCGGATAGGTGCTAGAAAATGGTATTATGAAGTCTAGGTAAGGCGTTAAGTAGTCTGTATTAGATACACTGCCTAGATATCTCTGCAGGATCGTGGTGTGACCCATTGCATTTGGTCTCCAGCTATCTGTTTGGCTTAATCTTACGGCACTATGAGCTGCCGATACTTGTATAAAGATGTCTAGAGGAAGCAGATTGAGAATGGCCTCGAGTCCTGCTGTAGGTGTCGTTCCCATCGCACTGGTTGTGGCGATGCACGCTAGTCTTTGTACTTTTGTGATGGCAGCTAGGTTATTTATTTTGCTGGCTGCCTGCCACCATACAGGGCTGCCATACGTTAGTATTGGCCTTACTATAGCTGTATACATCCATAGGATGATTTTGGGGCTCGGTCCTCAAGTCTTCCCGAATATTCTATTGCACGAGTAAAAAGCTGTCGTGTCTTTTTTGACTCTTTCATTAATGTTTAGTCTCCAGTTCAGTTTCCTATCGAGCACCAGGCCAAGGTATCTCGCACTACCGGAGATACTCAGGGAAGTACCCCTTACGGAAGGAGTTACGAATTGTGGAATTATTCTTTTGTTAGTGAATAGTACTAACTCTGTCTTCTGGGGATTAACCGCCAGCCCACATCTCTCCGTCCAGAAGTCAATGATTTCCAACGCCCCTTCGATTTATTCGCTCAGGGTCGGGTGAAATTTACCTGTTGCAAGCAGCACAACATCGTCCGCATATGCAATGGCCTTGACGCCACTGTTTCTAAGTTTAAGAAGGACTTCGATCAGGACAATTATCCACAGTAGTGGAAGGAAAAGGACTTACAATACACTGGGTACCTGAGGCGAAAGGTGCACTCAGCGAAAAGTGTGTGAACAATAGCTTTATAATATAAGACGTATCTGAGGCGAAAGGCGCACTCAGCAAAAAATGTGTGCATACAATAACTTTATGATATACTACGTATCTGAGACGAGAAGCGCACTCAGCAAAAAAAGTGTGTGAACAAAAAACTACTCTACTATGTAGACATTCTGCCGGCTCCCTCGGTTGCGTTACAATCTGAAGGGATGGATATCCTCACAGCAGCTGTAGGTCCGTCGTCATCTGGTTCGAGCATAAACTCTGCCCTGGTTTCGGTAGGCTTGGTTTTTATCTGGTTTCGTCTGCACCTCCGAGTATACCTCCAGACAGCAATGCCCAGTACTATTGCTATTATCGGTATACCTACTACGGTCGAATGATGTGCAATGGTGTGCCAATATGTAAACATCTCTTTATGATCGTCATCAACGTCACTTAGCTTCTCCCATGTATCGACTGTAGAGAGAATAGATTCTTTGGGGGTAAACCTGGAATTAGATATGTTAGCTGAAGCTGGACTTCAATCTTCGGATTCCTTTCTGCCATTAGGGTATTTTCTCGTGTTCGAATTAGGCAAGATTGGTTGAGTTGTAGAATGCCAACTCCTTCCAACGAGATTTCTTCTCTCTGTCCTTCACAAATAACCGCAGCTTCGGATGGTGTATTCGCTACAAACAACCAAGTATTCTGACGGTACAGGTGTTTCCAAGTGATGTTTGAAATAAAAATCTTCCTTAGCGGGCATACATTTGTTGTTTTTCGCCTATACAAATGATCGATTACACAGTTATCTTTTATACCAATTTGACTCACTACACCTTGGTTACAGAGCAAGGTGTATTTCTTAAGTCGGTTGCATGCACCGAGTTCAGTATCGGATACTTCAAAATACTGCTGATTATTATAGTCGACAGCCAAGAAGGACGACGACACTTCTGCTACAGCATATTCGTTGTTGTTTATTCTGTAGGGTACAGGTGTTACTTTAATCAAATCATATGCTGATGTCTCCGTTATTTGCAGGAAGTCGCTTGCTGTTATGTGAGTTCCATTATGTTCTAGAATACTTCGAGGCGACTGGAGGGCCGTTCCACCATGCATAAGTTAGTTGGAAGTTTTGCTGCAACAGTTTGTATTACTGCATGCAAGTGGCCAGGTGTTATAAACTCCAAGAAAGCTCTCGTATTGGCCGCTGTTAACTTAATATATTTAGCTTCCATCTCATTGAGTATGTCTATTGACAACTGGTACGCTGCGAGAATCTGTAATCCGACTTTAGTAGCATCCACTTCTTCAAACCACGTGAACATTTTATTAACTTCAGAAATAACGTTATTAAGCTTGCGTGCTACTACATCCATTCTTTCCTTTGTTTTTGAATGAAGCTCGTTAATTGAAGTTGTAGTTGACATCATAAGCGTATGTTGTTGATGGACGGCCTTCTTTAGTAATTCTTGGCTGTGATCTAAATTGTCTATACTTGCGTATACCTCATCGTTGACTCCGAACACCATCTCCAATAATTTTCCAAATAATCCACGCTTAGCGCGACTGTTGCGCTGTTCGCTATATGTTGCGGTTAGTATGTCCAGTTCACGTCTTATGGAAGTTTCCTTTTCTTTCAGATGATTTAGAAGGGTATTACAATGGATTTCGGCTTTATAGGAAGCTGAGATCCTGCACGACCTTTCCATTTTGTTGACAATTTCATCAACTTTCCTGTACTCATCCGATACGTTAAGAGTCGATACAATTTCAACTTTTAGAGTTCCGCTGCTGATCTTCACCTGCCCAGCATGTTCCACGTATAATCCGGGTTGTGGACGTTTGATAACATATTCTGCATGGCCTTGGGTGGCATAGTTTAATATTACAAATAAATGCATTAGTATGAGTCCTAGTTTAGTTTTCATGCGTTTAGTTCTTTGTTTTTGATTTGCAGTTTCAACGTTTTTAGTGGGAGTTAAATTCGATTTGATCATACCGGCTGCAAGTTTGTTAGCATTATTGTTTTCTTCTTCTATAGGAAGTGGACAGAGTTTCACGACTGGCCTTTTACTAATTGTATTTCCCTTAGCTTAGATCTTAGCGAGACGACTCTTACTACACCATCTTCTCCTGGATGTACTTGTGTTGTTCGTGCTTGGCGCCATCTTGTTGTAGAGAAGTTTTCATCTTTAACCAACACAACATCTCCTACCTTAACATTATCATTGCCCTTACGCCACTTTGATCGCTGTTGAAGTCTCAATAGGTATTCAGCTTGCCATTTCTTCCAAAAATGTTGGGTCATTTCCTGAATTAAGTTCCATCTCGTCAATCTGTGCGTCTCTATTTCCAGTTTATTTGGCTCTAACGGCGTCACTAAGGCTTGCCGAATTAAAAAGTGTGCGGGTGTTAGTATTTCAATATCTTCTGGATCACCTGGCATAATGGACGTGAATTTAAACATGCTTCCATCTGAGCGAGTAGTGTATTTATTTCCTCGAAGGTTAGCGTTGAATCTCCTACTATGCGGCGTAGATGGTATTTCACAGATTTAACTCCTGCTTCCCATAATCCTCCGAAGTGAGGAGCTGCTGCGGGAATGAAATGTCACCGTACTCCCTCTATACACGATCCCAAAGCACTGTTTAGGGATTTCGTTTACTGCTTTCCGCAGATCCCTGTCGAGAATTCTATTTGCCCCCACCAACGTTGTGCCATTTCGCTGTACATGTCTGACGGAAGTCCCCTTCTTGAAGAAAATCTGCTAAACGCTGCTAAGAATGCTTCTTTGGTAAGGTCTGATACTGCTTCAATATGAATTGCTTTTGTGCAAAAGCAGACAAATATTGCTATGTATCCTTTATATGACTTAAACCCTCTACCCTTTGTTGTTTTTATTTGGATTGGCCCTGCATAGTCTACTCCTGTATGCGTAAATGGTTTAGAGGGTCGGACCCGAGCCGCAGGTAGATCTCCCATTATATGCCTTGCATTTTGTGACCCAAATCTGCAGCATTTGACGCAATTCCTGAAGTTTTGTTTAAGTCCATTCCTTGCATGAAGTATCCAGAACTTACGTCTTGTATAGGCAAGTGTTGCTTCATTACCGCCGTGAAGTGTTGCTATATGTGCCTCGTTAATTATAAGTTTTGTTATGAACTCTTTAGTTGGAAGTATAATTGGATGTTTTTCATGATATGGAATGCTTACTTTGCTAAGTCTTCCACTCACTCTCAAAATGCCGTTTTCATCTAAGAAAGGATTAAGTGATAATATATTACTGGACGAAGGCAACGTTTTCTTATCGTTGAGAAGAACTATTTCGGTGTTGAAATGTTGATTCTGTATGATGCGTATTATATTATTTAATGACTGGTTCAGCTCATCATTTGTCAAGTGAGGCAAGTTGACACTTTGAAGTTTCTTACATACTGTAATGAATCGTTTGCAATAAGCTACCACTCGTGTTAATTTTTGTATGTTGGAGTATTTTTCCAAAACATCCCATCTGCCATCACAAGTAGTTACAATCATGACATTACTTATATGCTCTTGAAGTTCTTCTGTCGTATTAACATGTTCCTTGTTGATTGTATATATCCGCTTTGACTCCCCGAGCCATGATGGACACTTCCACCATAGAGTATTCTCCCTTAGTAAATGTGGTTCTACACCCCTGGATGCTAGATCTGCAGGGTTTTCTTTCGATCTTACATGATACCAGTCTCCAGGTGCAGTAACGTATCTGTCTAACTCGATTTGCAACAAAACTTTTCCATTTGTCAATTGTACCATTTATCCATGCCAGCATAATAGTGGAATCTGTCCATGCGTGGACCTCAACTTCTTCCCATTCCAGTGCAAGCTTTACTTGTTTAAAAAGTTTTGCTAGAAGTACAGAAGCGCATAACTCAAGTTTGGGTACTGTGACAGCATTGGCGTTCAATGTCTTTATTGGTGCTACTCTTGTTTTTGACATGAGAAGCGTGATGTGACATTCGTCATCTTCGGTAACTATCTTACTGTATACTACCACCCCGCATGCTTTCTCCGAAGCATTTGCAAACCCATGTATTTCAATAGACTTTGTTAAAGGCTTATAATGTATCCAACGAGGAATTTTTATTTTCTCCACTGATGGTAGTTCCTTCCGGAATGTTTTCCATTTTGTTGCTAATTAATCATCTATTGGCTAATCCCACGTTTATTTCCTAGTCCAAAGCTCTTGAAGAAAAATTTTTGCAGTAATTATGATCGGTGACATCCAACCTAATGGATCGTAAAGTTTGGCAATCTCTGAGAGAACTGATCTTTTTGTATACTTATCTGACAGTCGATTTGATTGAACTTTAAAATTAAACTCATCATCTACTGGACTCCAATGCAAACCAAGCGTCTTGACAGTGTTTTCTTTATTTATTTCCACCGTTTCTTATTTTTGATTAGAGTTGAAATTTTTTGAAAGTTCTACGTGATTTCCTTTCCACTTTCTCAAATTAAACCCACATTTTCTCAGTAATTCGATTAAATCCTTTTGCGTTTGCTTTGCTTCGGATAGAGATGCTGAGCCTGATATCAAATCATCCACATAGAAGTCTCATTTTATTATTTCTGCAATCCGTGGATGTTCCTTTGCATCATCTTCAGCTAATCTGTGAAATGTTTTAATCGCGAAGTAAGGGGCAGATTTCGTGCCATAAGTTACAGTTGTGAGTGCAAATTCTTGTACTTTTTCATTAATTGATGGTCGCCACAAAACTCTTTGGTATCGCTAATCATCATTAGCTATTCCGATTTGTCTATACATTTTTTCTATATCTGCAGTATAGACGTATTCATAGATTCTCCAACGAAGTAGAATATATTGTAGATCTTGTTGTAATTTCGGGCCATTTAGCATTAGTTCATTTAAACTAAGCCCATTACTTGTTTTCATTGATGCATCGAACACTACACGCAGGTTGGTTGTCGTGCTTTCTTTTCTGATGACTGCCTGGTACGGCATATAGTATACTTGATTGGAGTTAGTATACTTATTTTCATCACTATTTATTGGCCTCATATGACTCAAGTCAAGATATTCCTGCATGAATTGGTTGTAATCAGTTTGTAAATTTTTGTTTCTGATAAATTTCTTCTCCATTTGATACCAACGCGCCATTGCCCTTGGCTTAGAATCGCCTAGACTCTGTCCAATATCGTTGAGAGGTATTTTGACTGTATACATGCCATCTATGTTTCTTTCAGTGGTCCGTTGGTAGTAGTCTTCACATTTAGCATGCTCGCTCGTCAATTCTTCATTCATTGCAGAGTCTTCAATCGTCCAGAACCTTTTTAATTCTTCATCAATATTTGTTCTTGTTACCATGGATGTCAATCTGCGGTTGCCCTTTCTCGTTATCTCTGCTTTCCAAGAAAGAATCCAACCAAATTTTTTATTTTGTGCTAGTATTCCGTTATCAGTTTTATGTATTCCTTCTAAAATTATGTCGGTAAACACGTCTGCCCCAATCAAAAGATCAATCTGCCCGTTGCATCTGCCAGTATGTAATTTTTACAAATATGATCTTTATTATTTATAACTATTGATTCATCTGGTTGTGTGTGTGTCAAGGTTGAGAGAACTAATGCTTCGCAATTCAACGAGAAATTTGAGGGATTTTTTTTATTTTTTTTAATTTTTAAGTTTAATATATACATCTGTCTGGTAGACACTTAGTACATATTTTATAAGTGATGAAAGTGGGTTAAATAGGGTATGTGACCAACGCCATTAATACCATTTGTTTAACAATTTTTGTGTTTTTTTTTTTTATATATATATAATGGATTTTTATAACTCCTGAGTAGAATTTATTTATTTATTTTTATTTTTTTTTAATAGCATAAAACTTGAGTAAATTTAAAAGATTCATCTTACATGTACAATGAATAATACAGATATATACAATTAACACTTAACATTTTTTTTTTTTTTTCTGGTTACTGAGATCAATGGGTCTTCTTCGTTTTAGCCGCCGTCTATTTAGAATTTCTTGGTCTGGAAGGGTCGAGATATCATAGTTGGTATGAGAAATAAGCCTCGTCAGGTGCCGGGTGCTTACATTGGTTATTTCTTCCTCAACCATAGGAATTTTGAGGTCATTGTGTATGTCGAAGTTTGTGACGTACCAGTCAGCATTTACTATTGTTCGCAGAATTTTTGATTGTTGTCTCTGAATAATGTTTATGTTTGACTTTTTAGCTGTGCCCCAGATTTGAGATCCGTACGTCCATATTGGTTTTATTATAGTTTTATAAAGCAAAATTTTGTTGTAGGTTGATAATGATAAGTTTTTGAAGTAGTCCTGGATGCAATTTGAAGGATGTCTCGAAGTTAGTTCCAGTTCTACTTTACTTTTGCACACTCCTGCTTTGCATTGTGCCATTCCAGAAATCTGAGTGTGTGTCCTGTACTTAGGACATCCCAGTCTTTGCACATTACTTTCCGTTATAAATGAAGCTTGAGAGCCAGGATCTATCAACGCGCGAACAAATTCATATGTATTTTGCACTGTTTTTGCTTTAATTAGTGCCGTCGCAAGTATAGTACTGTTATTTTGCTTTTTACCTAGGGCTTCATTTATTTGGGTCCGGATCGTAAAACATGCGTTGAGATGTGTTGAGCATTGGTTTGTACATTTCCTGTTGTTCGTAAATGCAAGAGAGAATGATGTTGCCGTTTGCATATGACACATTTTGATGTACTGTAGCACTTTTCACTTGCCTCGTGGTTGAGGCAGTTTTGGCAGACTTTATTTTGTTTTACAAACGTCAATCTTTCAGGGATACTCTTTTCTCGGAATCCGGCGCACGTGTACATATATGGTGTGACTTCCTTTGCAATATTTGCAATTTTTTATTCTTGTGCAATGATTCTTAATCATCCATTTCCCGTTTTCATTAGGTCGGTTATACGTTGTTCTTTCTTTCTGTTGCGTCCGTTTTTTATTTTCCCCTAGGGCTTCCAGTGACTGAAACCGGTTTTCCAAAAATGTTAAAACGTCCTTCAGTTGTGGTATTTCACGGGGATCCTTTATCGTTTGTTTATACAGTTTATGAGTTTCTGTATCAACTCTTTTTATAATGATACGTGCTAGTAATGAACCCCATGATTTTATATCAACCTTTAAATTCTTTATCGCGTGCAAGTGCTTCTGTGTGGTATCATGAAGTTGTTTTAGCATGTATGCTGATTCATTTAGAATCGTTGGTTGATTAAGTATTGTATCCAAGTGCGCTGAAAATATCATGCGTTGGTTGTTAAATCTATTACTCAACAAGTCCCATGCCGCGTCGTAGTTTGTCTCTGACGTTGTAAGATGTTGTATTAGTTTGTGTGCCTCGCCCTTTACTGAATTTTTTAAATAATGCATCTTTTCAACCTTCTCTAATCCTTTATTTATATGAATGAGCTTTTCATATATTTCTTGGAATGTTGCCCAGTTTTTATAATTCCCGTCAAACGTGGGAACAGCAATTGGTGGCGATTTAATTTCGTGGTTATCCTGGATTTCGGCACTTTCGCTTAGTCATTTTCTTTCTTGTTTGTTGAGCTGTGAAGCTCTGTAATAAACTAGCGATAACTATTTTCCAATTGCTCATATTCTTTTTTTGTGAAGTAGTCATTTTTAAGGTCATAGTCCGTTGCATACACCAACATTTCTTCATGTAGTTGTGTGATATTCTTCCACATTTCTATTACCTTACTCAGTTTGAACTGGTAGTAACTGTCCGAATTTGGTTTAGTTTTTAAAACCTCCTGCTCTCTTTTAATGTAATTCTTGAGCAATGTCATCTTAATTATTTGCTTTTTATTCCTCATTTCTTGCTCCTCGCTGCTTAATTTCTTGGAGCTTATAGTGGGTCCGGCAGCATTGTCTTGTCCTGCCGCTTATTCACTACTCTTTAATGTTTGCTGTATGTCGTTCGTCATTTTTTCTACAACAGCTTGTACTTGCTGCTTATAATTATTTATGTAGTATGCGTTCAAACTTTCTCGGTCTTCAATCCCTTGAAGAATTGTGTGTCATCTTGCTTTCTAGTCCTCTCCTCTTCACACTTCAAGTTCCTGTTGCACGTTGTTATTAATTCCACTAGGTTACAGTACAGTTTTTACACAGTTTACAGTTCTTTACTCCAGTTATAGTTCTCCTACACAGTTTCATAGTTCTTTAAACCAGTTATAGTTCTCTTATACAGTTTACACAGTTCTTAAAACCAGTTATAGTTCTTTTACACATTTTACAGTTATTTAAACACAGTCAACGTTTTCTTACACAGTTAACAGTTATTTAAACACAGTTATAGTTCTCTTACACCGTTTACAGTTATTTAAACACAGTTAAAGTTTTCTTACACAGTTTAACAGTTATCTAATCACAGTTAAAGTTCTCTTACACAGTATACAGTTATTTAAACACAGTTATAGTTCTCTTACACAGTTTACAGTTACTTAAACACAGTTATAGTTCTCTTACACAGTTTACAGTTATTTAAACACAGTTATAGTTCTCTTACACAGTTTACAGTTCTACACAGTTAACAGTTCTTTAATACACTTATGGTTTAGTCCCATAAATCCACAGTTTACTTATTCACTTTCTCGAAGGACCATTAATGACTCGCGACATACGTAATCAAATTAAAACGACCGTTCCGTTTCGTCAGCTAATGACCAGTGAGTCTTTTATTTTCATAATTCTTAAATCTACCTTATAACTATCTGAGGCGAGACGCGCGCTCAGCAAAAAGTATGTGAACCAAAACATCACAACATATTAGGTATCTGAGGCCAGGCGCGCACTCATCAAAAGGTGTGTGACCAAAAGGTGTGTGAACTAAAACTTTACAATATACTAGGTACCTGAGGCGAAAGGCGCACTCAGCGAAAAGTGTGTGAAAAATAGCTTTATAATATAATACGTATCTGAGGCGAAAGGCGCACTCAGCAAAAAGTGTGTGAATACAATAACTTTATGATATACTACGTATCTGAGACGAGAAGCGCACTCAGCAAAAAAAGTGTGTGAAGAAAAACCTTATGTCTACTACGTAGGCAGATGCTATATTGTAGCTCAGGCGTTTATTTTTAACCCTTACTGCGCACAACTGAAGTTTTTCCAGTTCTATGCTTATATCGACCGAATGTTCGATGTTCGTTTTAATGAATAAGGACGAACCGCCCCGCGCTCTATCAGAAGGATGATAGGCGTGATAGCCAGCGTAGCCTATTATCTTTATTTGCGATTCCCTTGTTAGGTGGGTTTCGGAGATCAAACATATGTCGATATTTTCTCTTATTAGAAACATTTCTAATTCGTTAAAATTTTGTAAAAGTCCATTTGCATTTCATGCTACTATTTTATGCAAGGAGTCCATATTTACTTAGATTTAGACTTATGGTTAGCCATACAAAAGCTTTTGACGTTACTGAGACGTTCGAGAATCCGTTTGTTAATTTCACACTGTTCGTCAAACTTAGCGTAGAGGCAGTTCAGAATTTCATTCAACGGATCAGAGGGTGGTCCGTCGTTTCGTTTGGTTGCTTTGACTGCAGCCTGAGAATACGTCAGACGTACGGATTTCGCTGGCTTAGTCGAGGTTATTTTTCATTCAGCTTTTTTAGTGGACGACTTTGACGTACGTTTAACAGGCTTAGAAGGCTGATTGATTGTTTCAAGAGTCTGCCCTGCTGATTCGAACGTCCTTTCAGTCGGCTTAGGAATCTGTATAAGTGGCTTACGAGCCTGCTCAGTCTGCTTAGCAATACGTTCTACCGGCTTAGGATCCCGATCGACTGATTTCGTTCCCCGTACAATCGGCGTTATAAACTTTTTCCCTCGCATCTGTAATTCCTTATTGACTTCGCAACCGCGATAATTTGCTGGGTGCCCTCCTTTGCAGTTAACGCAAGCTGCTTTTTCATTTTTGCTCAAACTGCAATTTTCCGAAGAGTGTTTTCCATCGCACTTAACGCAGAGCGGCTCTTTCCGACATTACGCTTGTGTATGATTAAACTCTTGGCATCGCTTGCATTGAGGGATTGTCTTCGTGTTGACACGTAGTGGCTCGATTTTAACGACCATACTCATGATTGTACGAATATTACATATCTTTTCCTGGCTTTCCGTTTTATGGAATGATAGCACAAAAAGCGGAAGTTTACGTTTCACTATAGCTTCTACTCCGCAGTCGGGTCGTTTCCGCTCTTTGCTTAAAAGGTTCATGGCGTCGAGAATGTTATTACCTCTATCGCGTAAATCACCTATAACGTCTTCTTTTTCGCACGATGGATGAAGTCCTCTAGCTACGACCCTCAAGGGTGTCTCAGACTTGTCTTCGTAAGTATACCATTGGATTTTTCGTTGCTAAGCTTTTGAGATACAGCCCGATAGCCCTTAGCGTCATTAACCTTGATTTTTTATGCATCGTTTCACAAAGAAGTTACTTTGAATTCAGAAGCGATAGTTGTTTTTTAAATTTTACTCAAAAAATTGTAGTCTGCAACGCCTGGAATATTTATTTGTGGAGGGGGCGTTTGCTTTCAGTTTGTTTTTCTGCTTTTGGCTGCGCTTTGCGATTAGGTTCGGGTTGCGGAACAACCTCTGGGATGAACTGACTTTACGTTTTTTAGATGGTCTTCGTTTAAGTGACCAATCCGTTTCACGCGCGAGTTCTTCTTCGTCCGTACTGTAGTGATTGCTACGCGGAGAAGGCTCGCTATGGACAACCGTCTGCGTTTTTGAAGTCTCGTTTTGAAGCAAAGATACTTTATTCTCTGATTCAAGTTTCTCAGTTTTGCTTTTGAGCTCTCGGCAAAACAGCTCCATTTCATCGAGCCTCTTTCGAAGCACGGCGTTTTCCTTTTCCAGACTTGTGAAATTGAAGTTTTGTTGGCCATCATTATTTAATAACAAACATCACATACTTCTCATTAGCTATATTTGGCACTTTTCTTAATTTGTTGTTTGCCTTATTTATATTTTTATTTTTATTTTCAATTAACTTCTTTGTAATAGTCTAAGTAAACTAAATACTCTTCACCCCACAACAATGAATTATTATATCTTTTTTGAAGTGACATCATCACTATTTTTATTCTTAATAAGAATGTTACTAACTATTACCTTTTATAATACTGTTAAATGAATTTGTGTATGATTAACTTAAGTATATTTAAGTTTGTGAATTGGGAATAAAGAATTAATAATTAATTAATTAATTAATTAGTTCTCTGTTGCAAATCTTGCGTTTTCCGAATTAACACGTCTGGATTCGCGAGACTTTTATATTGCCTTTAGGAGAAGTCTTTTGAGGCGGGATCTTTGTAGCCTTAAGCTTTTCCTAAATGGGTTGATTAAATTTTGATGCAATAAATAGCTCTCCCCAGAATCCATAGAGCATGCCTCTTGCGAGGGTGGGTTTTCCAGTTGAACTGGGCTGCCACCTGGGGTATTAATACCGTTGGGTTTGTTCATTGCATAGTTTTTTTGTTACCAATTCTTTGGACTTGTTTGATATTTTTTGTTAGAGAGTTTTTGGCCGCATACGCATATGTTATAATGGGCCTCGCCATCATTGTGTACAATTAATGTATCATTTTGGGAGAAGGACCCCATGTTCTGCCGTATAGGTGTCTGCTGGCCCACAGTACTCTAGTAGCATGCTCTGTGGCGGACTTGATATGTGAATTCCAGTTAAGTGGTTTGTCAAGTATTACTCCAAGTTATTTGACGTCGCTGGAATAAACTAGTGTGGTGCCTTTAATTGTGATAGGTTCAAGGTTGATCGGTGTCTTCCTTGTAAATGATACCAGAACGGTTTTACTAGGATTAATGTATAGTCCTTCTTTATTGCATTTTGCATGACGTTACAATTTGTCGTACCGTGTTTACCACTAATAAAAACCGTAAGGTCATCAGCATAGCCGATGGGTATGTAGCTTGATCTGTGAAGATCTACTAACAGGCTGTCGATGACTGTGGACCATTACAGGGGGGAGAGAACTCCACATTGTGGGTAGCCCTTGGCTCCAGTTACAGACACCGACACATCCCCGGAGGAGGAGGTAATGGATCGACTTACCAACAAGGCCCGTTTCCAATGGTTGGCCCATTCTTCGATACCTGCTACTAATCGCCCTTGCAAGCAAGTCGTGTTATAGAATGCGCCCTCGATGTCAAGAAATGCACACAAGGCTATTTTCTTAGAACTGAGTGTTCTCTCTATCTTTTTGACGAGATAATGAAGGGCACTGTGGATTTACCTTTTCTGTATGCATACTGATTCGAGTGCAGATGGTTAGACAGATCTAACCGGTCTCTAATGTGAACATCAATGATTCCCTCCATTGTCTTGAGGGCATATTATGTTAGGTCTATAGGATTAGGCAGCTCACTAGGACTGTTTTCCGGCTTGGGAATGAATACCAGATTTACCTTGTGAAGGTATTTTTTGTCGAAGGCTGAAGTGGGCTTACCGGCTCCAGGGTCAACCCAAAGAAATGCCCTAAACTTTGGGAAAGAGGTACTTTATTTACAAAATGAAGCGATTCGATACAATGTTTCTCCGTTAACAATTCAAATGGTTCTCTTTCTAACAATTAAGATTAATATAGATTAATTCTAACGTTGGTCTTCCTCCGGCTGGTTCTGTTATGGGTCGGGGTTGACGGGTTGTTGCACGGCTCGGCTCGGTGCAGTAGTATGTCGGCTTGAAGAGTTCCAGTCCGCGCAAGGGGTAGGCTTGGAAAGGGCAGTCCGCACTTAGGGCAAGCTTGCAAGGATCCAGTCCGCGCAAGGGGCAATCTTGGAAGAGGCAGTCCGCACTTAGGGCAGGCTTGCAGAATCCAGTCCGCGCAAGAGGCAGTCTACGAAGAGGCAGTCCGCACTTAGGACGGGCTTGCAAGGATCCAGTCCCCACAAGGGGCAGACTTGGAAGATGCGCAAACCCGCTGTTTGTAAACCACAATGCTTCTCCCAGATGGGGGGAAACCTATTGGACGGCGGGCCGGCTAGGGCCAGTAGCAGACCCGTATTTTATAGCCCAATCTCCGAGGTGAAGACGTCAAAAACGAAACGAATTTGTCGGAAATCGATCCCCGGAAGATTCTGTCAAGAGTACACGAGATTGGCACTTTCACCACTTGAACAGACTCTCTTGACCACATCTCTCAATCCCCCCCTTTTGCCAATTTTTGCAAAAAGCAAATGTGAATTACAGGTGAATGCAATTCACTTTTGCAAACAACTTGGCCAATGAGATTGAGACGTGGTTATGTGCGGGTGGCGTGATCACTGCCAGATGTTATTGTTTGTGCTGAACCAACTATACACAGTATCGGCCGTCAAAATGGAACACAGTGCGATGCGATATAATTGTAACACTTTGTTACAACCTGTCTCCAGGTGGGTGGTATGTGTCCTTAATTGTAGCTCGCTCTAAATACAGCTGTCAATTCTTGCAGAAGTTCTGGAAATAGATCGTCGCCGCCGGGAGCCTTAAAGGGTTTGATGGTGCCCACTGCCCATTCAATTTTTTCTGGACTGAATATTGTTCCTACCCTACTTCCACGTAAACCCTATTGTCAACTGTGTTCGAGTATACATGAGACGTGTTAAAAAACGAGCCTGGGAAACGTACCTGAAGCAAAGTTCTAAGTGTATCCGTACGGTCCGTCGTCGTGGATACGTTCAGTCCACTTTTGGCTTTTATGGCCTTAAGGTTCTAGCTCATCCACTTGGCAGTAACACTGTCTGAGCAGACGAAATCTAGCCATCCCGCCTTATGTTGTATGCCTGAGAAATGCGGCCATTCGCCTCTGTTCTTCCGCTCAGTTGAGACATCGATGACTGTCTCTATCTGCTCTGTTGATAGTTCTCCAAGTCAGTCGGGACAACATCCAACCTGACAGCATTTGCCACTTGACTGAGGTTGGGAACATCAGGTGTAGTTCCTGCCTTGGTTTTCTTGGCCATGGGTGCTGGTGGAGTATGATCTTGTAATCTAACCCATTACCATCTTTTGCACTTCCCCAGAACTAACACATTTAGAAGGCAAAAATTAGGCCCACCTGTCTCCGCCAGCCATACCATCTGAATATTTTGGTTGCTCATCACCAAGCCGAGTGGCTATGGCCGAAGATGTAGTGGCCGTCGGAAGCTCTGCAGCATCACGACTAAGTGCGACTGTTTGCTTGTCAGCAGCAACAGAAACTGGTGCGATTTGAGATACACCAGTCTCTTTTTTTTTTTTATTAATTCAGGAATTTTTGACCCACAAGTCATCGAGAAAGGAATATCAGCCATGACAGAGCCCGACATACCATGAGAATGCTGAATTAAAACCGAAAGTCGCCAAAGTATTCAGAGTCTGCATACTAGCGACTAAGCACTCTCTCTTTCTCTCTCTCTCTCTAGGCATCCCTCGTCGTATGCTGTACCACCTTGGATTAGAGATTATTTTCCAGAGGTTTACTCCTCACATCGCTCACTTTGGCCGAATACTTACAGTTCTGAGTTCAAGCCGTACATTGCAGCAGGTGCAAACAAATATATGTTCAATTGAACAAGCATGGAATGTTAGGCCGGTTATCTCACTGTAGCATACGTCGCCCGGTGGGCGCCCCATGGAGGCAGTGAGTCTTCTTCTAAGAGTTACTCAATAGGGATCGTCCAAAGAACTTTACCCTAAGAGCCCGACCCTGACCACTTTTTTGAATGACATAGGCCCATATTGGTTTCATTATGATTTTTCATATTATAATAATTTTTTTTTATAGTTTGCGCGCACTCAATACCTACTTATGTCCTGTATCCCCTCTACTAGGCCTACGCGCCATCCTGTATGGTTGCTGGCAATGTGTCTGAGTTCGCCCCAACTTTTCCCCAACTACCGTGCCTCCTTGTCGACTGTTCTGCGTCATATTCTTTTTGGACCGCCAGGTTTTCTGCCATCCTGAGTTAAAGGGTTCCGTTGCATAGCATGGTTCGCTATGGAACTGTCACCCTTTCGGAACGTGTGAACAATCCACTGCCATTTCCGCTGTTGGATGGTTGTGCCTATTGGATTCTGACCCGTTCTCTCGTAAAGGTGTTCGTTAGAGATACGATCGGGCCAGAAAATCCTTAAGATTTTTCGCAGTCACCTATTATCGAACGTTTGCAGCTTTCTGGCGATAGTAATGGTCACTCTCCAGGCGAACCCCATAGGCGGTTCAGTAGAAATGCGGTGAAGTGGGAGGGTTGTGATCCCTTGTTTTCGGATCATAGCTTCGCTGGTAAAAGGAAGAAGAAGAAGAAGTAATGGTCACTCTCCACGTGCTGCATGCATATAACAGCACGGACTCAACGTTGGAGCGGAACAGTCTTAGCTCGGTGTTCAAACTGATGACATTACGTACTTACTTAGGTGGCGCCAAAGTTCGGGGTGAACCTGGTCCTCAACCAACAAGCCTCTCCATTTAGCTCACTTTTTAGCTAGTTGCGTCCTACGGCGCACTCCAAGTTGGTCGAGGTCGCCTTTAACTTGTGCACGCCACCTACGGCGAGGTGGTCCTTTACCGCGTCGTCCCTCGGGGTTGGATTGAAGACTCTGCGGGCCGGAGCGTTGGTGTCCATTCGCTCTACATGTCCTAGCCACCTCAGACGTCCAATACGCAGTTTTTGACTAGGTCGATGTCGCTGTACAACTCGTATAATTCGTGATTGAATCTGCTCCTCCAAAACCCGTCAGCGCAAACGGGACCGTAAATATTACCAAGAATTTTTCTCTCAATGCGACCAAGGATATTTTCATCCTCTTTTAATAAGGTCCACGTAAAGTAGGACTGGGATGATCAGGGTCTTATACAGAGTCTCCTTAGTAGTTCGAGATAGCGCTTTGTTGTTGAATTGCCTTATAAGCCCAAAAAACAGCGATTGGCAAGTGTTATTTTTAGCTTGATTTCTACGCTAATCTTGTTTTTCGAGTTTATAGCAGGGTCAAGGTAGACAAAGTCCCTTACTACCTCGAAGTTATAGCAGCCCACTGTGACGTTCTGCCCAATTCGTCGTTGTTGGTTTCTCCTTCTTATTGACAGCATATGGTATACTTGGTTTGTCCTCGTTTATCGCTAAGCCCGCTTCTGCCTCAATGCTTGCAAACGCACCGGTGACAGCCCGCTGAGTTCTTCCAATATTGCCAATATCGTCGGCGTATGCAACCAGTTGTGCAGACTTGTGATAGTTTGTGCCTCCCGTGTTGGGTTGTGAGTTCCGCACAATCGTGTTCAAGTACATTATTAAAGAAGTCACATGAGAGCGCGTCACCTTGTCTGAAACCTTTATTGACATCAAAGGTCTCGGTGAGGAGCAGCGAGCGTTCTCTATCGTCAGCCTGCACAGACGAACAAATTTGGCAGGGATGTCAAAACTAGACATGGCTCTATAAAGCTCTTCTCTATAGATGCTGTCATAGGCGGCCTTGAAATCGATAAAGAGATGGTGAGTATCGATTTGGACTTCTTGGGTTTTCTCCAGGAGCTGCCGATGTGTGAAGATTTGATCGATGGTGGACTTTCCTGACCTGAAGCCGCACTGATAGGGTCTAATCAGGCTGTTAATAAAATGTTTCAGTCGTTCACACAATATCGCAGAAAAGATCTAGTATTATGCGATATTGAGGAGACTGATGGCTCTATGATTGGCGCAGTTGAGGGCGTCTCCTTTCTTGACGATCGGGCAAACGATGCTGAGATTCCAGTCATCAGACACAAACTCGTCTGGCCAAATCTTAGAGATGAGTTGATGGATGCACTCTACCAATTCATCATCAGCTGCCTTGAAGAGTTCGGCCGGTAAGCTGTCAGGATCAGGATCAGGTCGTTGTCCTTATTTCGTTTTCTGGGGTCGTCATCAGTTGAGTCGCACCCTAGCTGAGGCTTTTGGTTGTTTCGAAACCATTCGTTTTTTGCGCGGTAGGGAAGCTAACCCGATGGCACAAACCCCAACTTGGAGGGCCAGTTCCTTTAGTTATTCCCCTAGGACGAGTGGCCGGGTACACCGGTGCCAGTTATCCACTACGGGAGTATGAGCGTTGCTGTTGGCCCAGTAAGGGATCCTCCGCCACCATCTCTATTCCAAGGTCCTGACCAACATTAGAAATTTCTTACCGACCTTTTATCCGAATACCACCTTGATCAAAAAGTTCCCGGAATTCATTCAGAAAATTAAAAATACAAGTTTATTCATCTAAATCTATACTGTTCCCTTCAAAGTAATCCCCATCGACTGCAACACACTTATGCCAGCGCTTGATCCAATCTTCGAAACATTTTTTATATTCGGTTTTCGGTATGTCCATCAGTGCTTCCTGCGATTTTTCCATTACTTCCTCTCGGCTGCTGAAACGCGTTCCCCGTAATGGTTTTTTAACTCGATTGAACAGAAAGAAGTCACAGGGAGCCAAATCAGGTGAATTCGGTGGCTGTTGGATGGTATTTGTTGCATTTCTTGTCAAAAAATTACGAATAATGATGGCACTGTGCGACGGTGCGTTATCATGGTGCAAAATCCACGAGTTTTCTGCCCACAATTCTGGTCTCTTTCGGCGAATTGCTTCACGCAAACGTCTCATAACGCCTAAATAATACTCTTTGTTTACTGTCTGGCCTTCTGGCAAAAATTCCTGATGCACTACACCGTTGTAATCCATGAAAACCGTAAGCAATGCCTTCTTTTTTGACAGAAAACGTCTGCCACTGCGTTCATCATCTTCGATTGACTCACGACCACTTTTGAACCGCTCGTGCCACTGGTAAACGACCGTTTTCTTTAGAGAATCGTTGCCGAAACACTTTTCCAACATTTCCAACGTTCGCGCACCATTAAATCCGTTTTTTACGCAAAATTTAATACAAGTTCGTTGATGCAAATTTAAATCCATTTCTAAAAAATCGCCAACACACACAGAGATAGATGTACTCCTGGCTACGTAACTTTTGCAAATATCAAGCTATGACGCTAAGATTTAGAGGGAATCAACAACAGATGTACCAACTTAACAAAGAAAACAGAACTCAAATCGGAACGATGAGAGCGCCACACGGTTTTTATTCCGGGAACTTTTTAATCAAGGTTGTATGTCGAAGCAGCTCGCGCAAGGTATTCACTAAGTTCATCCTAACTGGAACTAGAGACGCCACCGTTGACTCCATCTAGGGAGTTCGTCCGCTGCCGCCTGGAACAGGAAGATGTGCTTTAGTGAGAAACCACTCTGATGTGAACTGATGTAATGCAAATGTCATTTGACATTTTATTGTTTTTTATTCCGTCAAAATGGAAACGTCCTCTCCAGTGTTGTAACCGGATAATTCCGTGCTTCCTCTGACTAGAGGGAAGAGTACTAACCGGGTAAGGAAGTAAAGAAAACGCTCTTTATTATCTTTATTATCTTTATTTTCTGTGCGGTCCGCTGTCTTATGCGGGGCTACATCCGTTAGCTTTTGATGGGTAATTTACTCTTGCTTATATTTATGTGTACTGCTTTACTGTATTTGCTATACGGTCCGATGTCTTATGCGACGCTGCAACCGTTACCTTTTGGTGTTGAACTTACTCTTACTTTTCCTCCTTTCAATCCTTCCCTTTTATACAAATTTATTTTAGGGAATCTATCCCTTCCACCATTCACCATGCATATGTCTTACGCAATTACCATAGCCATAGATCAGCTATTTTGGGTGTTTAGTCCAGTGTACCAGGCAATCTTCAATCACAAGCATAAGTGGATTATCAGCATTGTACCGATTTCTGATTCTCGAACCCAATATTGGTTAACGCGTCAAAGTGCATTATCGGTAGAATACCCAAGCAAACCGAATCGGTTTGTTTACATTCTAGTTTACCGCGTGCGCATACCCCGCTTTGTTTACGTTTCGTTTGTTATGCAATGCTCATATTATTACGAGTATCACCGAGCGTACTCTTAAATGCATACCGAAAGAGAGACTTATTTATGAAGTCATCACCTTGGTATTTCATGGGTGTGGGGTAAGTAGTAATGCGAGCGATTCGTGATTTATATTGGTTGAGCTCGGTTGAGTGGGAACTAAGCGATATGGCACTGAGCGTAATTCGGTTGGCGATTGACAGATCGTGGTGTTGGTAGAAGCTATCGTGTAGGGTGCATGTAGTGTATTCACTACACCGGATTCGTAAGAAATTATTGTTTAAAATTATGTACTACATATTAAATTGTGTAAAATTTACTAAAAAGAAACAGTCAATTTTTTTTTTTTTTATAATTTTTTTTTTTCTTTTTTTAATTCAGATCGTCAAAGATTACAACGCATCGTCAAAGCATTGCATAACGAAAGCATCATAACATCGCATCACAACGGCAGTGATGCATTCACGATGCGCATTATTTTGACGTTGTGGAATTCAGCCTGAGATTGAGAGAGGGCCTGAGATGTTTATGTATAGCAACAAAAAACATCATTGATTTTGGTTCTCATTCCACCAGCGTTAAATAATGAAGAAAACAATAAAGAGGAATTAAAAGAATTCTTTTCATTGTTTACATTTCCACTTTGTCTGCGCTCTCGTTTTTTGGTACGAAAAGAACATTTCTTACATGCGCATTCGAAGTTCAGCTATCAGCATTCAATGCGTCATTGATACATATGTACATGCAGGAATACCAAGGCGAAAATTAATAAATTTATATGACGACAGGTCGGGTTCTCTTTTGTAAAGGGGAAAACAAGATTTACCGTAATACTCAGTTTCTTCGATGTATATGCCAGTATTGATTCCGCTTTTGTGGTTGCCATTTCTTTGCCGATATTACCTCAACTTTTGTGTAAGCGGAGCCTTTAGGGAAGATTTTCGGCTTTCTGATCTTTTGATTTAGTATTCCGTTTCCTATTATTCACTGTACTCCACTGCAGATTCACTGTTTCAATTAACTTGTTCGAACTAGCGTTGGTTTAGAGGTCAGTGACATTTACAGAATTTACCGAGGGTTCATTAGGAACAGTATTGGTATGGGTTACTGCACTGTTTGCATTATCTGTTATCTATCATGGAATTTTAAATCGCAAATACCGCCTCATATAATGAGTCTTTGCCAACGGCTTTATCGCACTTAGCACACTTTTCGGATATTGCGTTTATTTAAAAAGAAGATTACTTTGGAGAGCACAGTGAAACACGTCTGTACACTTTAAGTGGCATTGCGTGAGTCACTGGTAAGAAGCATGCACCAGCTCATATGTAAAATTTGGTCGGACGAAAGCATGGCCGATGAATGGAACTTCAGCATCGTTTGCCCGATCCTGAATAAAGGAGACTCTCTTAACTGCACCAACTATAGATGTATAAGCCTCCTCAACATCGCATATAAAATCTTGTCTGCCATATTATATAAATGCCTAAAACCGATCATCAACAACCTGATAAGTTCTTATCAGTGCGGTTTCAGGCCCGAAATTTCTCCATTGACCAAATATTCACGCTACGGGAGATCTTGGAGAAACCAATGCATATAAAATCGATACGATGATCACCTCTTAATCGATTTCAAAGTTGCCTACCTAGTGTGTATAGAGACGAGATATACAAAGCCATGCCTAGTCTAGGCATCCCTGCCAAGCTCATCTGTCTGTGCAGGATAACAATGGAGAGCTCTCGCTACTCCATCAAAGTCGGAAAGAACACCACTGAACCCTTCGATGTCAGGAAAGGTCGTAGACAAGGCGATCTCTTCAACATAATACTTGAAAGAATTGTACGAAACTCACAAGCCAACGCCGGTGGTACAACCTTTTATAAGTTTGCACATTTACTCGCTTACGCCGATGACATTGACATAGTCCGGAGAATTCAGCAGATCGTCAGTGGAGCGTTTGCGAGTATTGAGATCGACGCAGCAAAGATGGGTTAAGCGGTCAATGAAAGTAAAACAAAATGTATGCTGTCTACTAAAACCGTTAGCCATCAATATTACTTTTATCTAGTCCAGTAATATCGGCAGATATAGTTGAGTTTGCGAAAAATGTTCTGGCTGTATTTCCGTCATTTGATGTTCCACTTCCACAGCCTAGTGGTCTATCAATGATTAAGCTTAATCTCTGTCTGAACTAATCTTGAATGTATTTCTTTCGCTGTGCAAAGAGCACCTTATCTTCATCTGAATTTATCTGGACGAAATATTCAAAAGAACGTATACATGAATGAAATGGTGATAAGCCAAGTTCATACATGCAATCATCAACTTTCTTTTCTAGGCATTTACCTATGGCATTTATCTCTTTCGGCAATTCGATCTTACTTAATTGTAAGGAATATTTCACCTTAGTCTCGCGGTTATCGAAATGAAGTGTATAGGGTTGTAAGTTATTTATTTTATTTTTGAAATAAGCCTCTTCTTGCACAGAGAGCTCCGTACTATCTTTTGCAAACGGAAAACGAATTAGTATGCAAAAACCGGGGAAAGAGGGCGGGGGTTTTTCCAGATAACGTGGGCGGTATTGGATGGACCTAACTTACAAATGAACTGAAGAGGACCATACGAACTAATAAATAAACTACCATCATCGCGATACTTAAGTCTGAACATTTTTGTTTATATTCGCTAGCCCCGTGCTACCATCAAAACCTCATTTTCCTATCATAACGATGTTTTTTTTTTTTTTTTTGATGCGCGGGTAGGCTTAAAAACCTTTTATGGATATTTGTAGCCCGTGTTACGAGTTATACCTGACTCCATGCTCCTGCATGGTTACGTGCTTAAAAACCCCTCCGGTTTCTCTATCCTGTCGTTCCCCTGCACTTTCGCAGGGGCAGGTTTCACATTTCGTCATTTCATTTGCTTTTGCTCTATACGCAGTCGCTGCATTATACTTGTGATTACTTAATTTGCAGTCTCCCAGCTTTCGCTCCTCACCAACAGAAATGAGGTCAGGCTTCGTGGGGTCACTTGCCCGCTAATTGCTTTTTCTAGGATGTTCCTGGCCCTGATGTAATTTTGGCATTCCATCAGTACATGCTCCGTGTTCTGCACTATTCCTTCACAGTGCAGGCAGAATGGGTCATCCGCGTGCTTGTACTTGTAGAAATACTCCCGGAAGCATCCGTGCCCCGATAGAAATTGTGTAAGGTAGTAGTTTACCTCTCCGTCCTTTCTGCTTTTTCATCCATCACCTTCGGGGATAAATTTGTATGTCCATTGCCCTTTGGTCGTGATGTTCCACCTATGTTGCCATTCTGCTTTTATTGCTTCTTCAGCTGTTGTTCCGTTATCGTGCTCGCTTTCGCGTGAAGCCACAATCTTCTTCTAGATCGATAGGCATTCGGCCTGATTTTACGCTTAT
This sequence comes from Brachypalpus laphriformis, assembly GCA_945910035.1. Lineage (NCBI taxonomy): Eukaryota > Metazoa > Arthropoda > Insecta > Diptera > Syrphidae > Brachypalpus > Brachypalpus laphriformis. The sequence continues at coordinate 141,806,215 of OX246754.1, forward strand.
CGCATCCGCTGATAAGGCGAAGGGCGCCGTGGCGTAAGTGGTTAGTGTGTTGGATCACTGCACATGAGGTTCTAAGTTCGAATCTCAAAAAATACCAAAACGTTTTTTCACGGTCCCACCTCTCGCGAGCGTCTGACAAACATCCGAGAGTATTGTTGTCACGAAAAAGCTTCTCAAATCGCCGTTCGGATTCGGCATTAAACTGTAGGTCCCTTCCATTCGTGTGAAAAATATAACGCACACAACATGAGTGGTTGCGAGAAGCTAGGCCCTGGCACTTTAAAGAGCTGTTGCGCCAAATATTTGTATTTTTTTTTTGCATCCGCTGATACAGTTCTGTAAAGGTCTTTTTTGTCGAAGGCTGAGGTGAAGCTCGCCGGCTCCAGGGTCAACCCAAAGAAATACCCTAAAACTTTGGGAAAGAGGTACTTTATTAGACAGATGTTAAAGATCGTTACAATGTAATTTTTAACAATGCAAGGTGGATTTTTGTTAACACTTTTTATACCTAACAGTCTTTAAATAATACTTAATATCGCCTTATAATACTTAATGCGGTGGTGCTGGATACGGCTTGATGATGCTTAAGATCAAGCTCAGGCTCGGGCTGGCACTCCTTAGCTGGTTTCTGGTGTCGCAGCGTCTCGTGGTCGGGTTTGCGGGCGTGCGGCTAAATGGTAGTCCGGCGGAGGAGCCGGGCTAAGTGGTAGTCCGGCTGGGGGAGTCGGGCTAACTGGTAGTACGGCTGGGTGAGCCGGGCTAACTGGTAGTCCGGCTGGGGGAGCCGGGCTAACTGGTAGTCCGGCTGGGGGAGCCGGGCTAACTGGTAGTCCGGCGGGGGGAGCCGGGCTAAGTGGTAGTCCGGCTGGGGGAGCCGGGCTAACTGGTAGTCCGGGTGGTGGAGCCGGGCTAACTGGTAGTCCGGCTGGGGAGCCGGTAGGCGGGGCAATCCGTACAAGGGTACGGCCTTGCTAGCAGTCGGGGAGGGACTGCTTATCGATGGGTAATTTTAAGCGTAAGCTCAAAGGAGGACTAGCGGCAAAATCCGCTAAAAGTCAGGTAAGGTCAACCCCAAATCGGGGAAGAAACTTAATCGGTTCTTGGCCGGTTCTGGTCAGCAGCGGACCTTTAACTGGGTGTTCACTCACAACTGTGAACAAATGGGAACCAAAACCAAAGTATGACTTTGGTTGCCGAATTCGGGAGAGTCTGTTAGCAAGGTGTTACCACTGAGCAAGCTCTGTCAACTGCATCGAATTTCCTCTTCTATATGCATAATTTCCGTAGGAACAAAATGTGAATTTTAAAAATACCCTTGTCTTTTGTTGTTGTTTGTATCTCTCGATCTTTTGTTGTTGCTCGTGTCTCATATTCCTTGCGAAGTGCCTGAGAGTATGCAATGCTCCGCCCCTCTACCTAATGGTAGTCTTCGGCACTTTCACAAGTGCCGGAAGGTATGCAACTCTTTTTATCGCCGTGGGTCGGCCTACGCAGGATGCCTGACTGTATACTAGCTTTCCTTTTACTTTCGTCTCGGCTGGTAGAGAGAAACATGTCACTTTGTTACAGTTCTAAAGGCGCAGCATATTCTTAAAGATGCGATTCTATGCGCCGAGTTCATCCTTCTACATATAATGTATGAATTATGATGCGCCGCTGGTGCCCATATTGAGGCCGCATACAAGAGTATTGACCTACTTACGGTTGTTAAGAAATTTCTGATTGGCTGCCTCGGTCCCCCAATATTCGGCATTAGTCTGTATAGTGCCGTTACTGCTCGGGATGCCTTCTCGCCTGCGTATATTAGGTGGTCCCTGAGGCTGAATCTGTGGTCCATCAACACTCCCAGGCACTTGATGTACGGCTTCGTTTCCTTAGTTTGCTCACGGACCTGTATGGTGAGGTGCTCCACTTTTTTACGGCTGCTTATGAGAACGGCTTCGGTTTTGTAGTCCGCTAGCTTTAAACCTGATGTCGGTAGCCATAGCTTCACGTTTGCGATTGTTTGATTGCAGTTTTGCACAACTTCCTCTAATTTTTTGGCCAATTGCGATATCGTCGGCCTAACCGATGATGTCTACTCCGTTCAGCCTTTTTATTCCTAGAATGCCATCGTACATTATGTTCGAAAGAATTGGTTCCAGGACCGACCCTTGTGGAACTCCTCCCGTGATTTTGTACCTCTTTGGTCCCTCTTTTGCGTCGTAGTAAAGGGTTCTCTCTTCGAAATAGCTCACAACTATCTGCAGTAAGTAGTTTGGTACCTGTAAGTCACTCAGTGATTTTAGATTACGGCTCCAGTCGGCTGAATTGAACGCGTTCTTGACATCAAGTATCACCACAGCACAGTACTGTTTTGCTCCTCCGAGCCATTTTTCTCCCGTAATTACCTTACGTGATATATCGCACACAGCTTGTATTACATGGTTGGTGCTTCGTTTCTTTCGGAATCCAAACTGTCGGTTACAAAGCCCCGAGTCCCCTTCCTTGTATTGCTCTAATCTTGTCCGTATAATTTTCTCGAGCACTTTCCCCAGTGTATCTAGCATGTACAACAGCCTGTATGTCGATGATTGCTCTATCATAACCATGTCATTTAACGTCTTCGCAGAAACAATTTCTATAAAACATGTTTTTGGGATTGAAGTATACGCTCCGTGGTGCGATCTAGCAAATTTTGTAGTTCTACCTAACGATTCTGTAACTTTTACCTCCGAAGGATAACCTTTTTTGTTTTGCTTTTAATATTAATTGTAAGAGGGCATAACATTAAAAGACACACGGGAATGAATACTTTCATGACAGCTCTGCATATTAGGTGCAGGAAAAAAGTGATTCTATAAAATTCTGACTGACTTCTGATTAGGGCTCAAATAAGCAAAAAAAAAAAGAAGAGATGTTCCGATTACTGGATAAGGAATGTCACTTCTATATTACATTGGTCATATATTTACATATTTTCAAATATTTGAATTATAACTATCACGATCAATTTCAAATAAAGAAAAGTCTAAAAACATAACACTTTATCTTTATTCATTGCTTTTTTTTGTAAATTCATTTAAGTAAAATAACATGAACAAATTGGAACATAAATCAAAAAAGCAAGATTTCATATATGAAGGCAATTTTTTAACTTTCTTCGTAAATATATTATTACTTTTAATTTAAGTGATACTGCATGAAACAATTCTGTACACTTTTACACAATTATGTACACTTTACCATTGACTGACCATCTTTCTAATATTTACATCGGTTATGTTTATCATTGTACTGCGGTCAATGTGTCCAATATGGATCACGAATCGGATCATAGTGTGTTGTTTTTTTCTTATTGTCTGCAATTGGTACTTCATTTACAGGCCTCCTTCTGCTTTCTTACATGCTTTCCGGACATCATTTGTCCCGTAGCTGTATAAAGGTGAAAATCCAGTAAGGTAGTTTTTCGGTGATCATTAATTTGCTCAAGATGTCTCCTGAATAGCAGCCACCCTGTGACAACGGATACATGGACGCACCAGTAAATTATTCTTGTGTACCATTTACTTGATTTCATATCAATCCGGCAAAGCTCAATTAGCATGTCTGCTAAGTCCACGCCTCCCATATGCTTGTTGTACATTTGAACCACACAAGGTCGAACTACGTCATCATGGTGTTTTTCCTTGCTGTTCCAGCGCTTTTCTAAAGGTTCTACACAAGATAGTGTGGAAATCAGCAAAGCACATTTTCTATGAAACCAACGTACCATGGCTATATTGCTTACTTACTTACTTACTTATTTGGCGGAACGGCTCTTTAAGTGCCTGGGTTTAGCTTCTCGCAACCACTCTTGTTGTTGTTGTTTGGAGTTTATGTCTCTCTCACGCTCTTCTAGTTATTAAGTTAGTTTTAACCCTTCTCGCCGAGGCGTAAGTGGTTAGTGTGTCGGATCACTACGCGTGGGGTTCCAAGTTCGAATCCCAGAAAACACCAAAAAGTTTTTTCAGGGTCCCACCTCTCGCGATCGTCTGACAAACATCCGAGAGTGTTGTTGTCACAAAGAGCTTAGCTGTAGGTCCCTTTCATTCGTGTGAAAAATATAACGCACACAACATGAGTGGTTGCGAGAAGCTAGGCCTTGGCGCTTAAAGAGCTGTTGCGGCAAATATTTATTTATTTTTAACCTTTCTCCGGGCAAAGAATATTACTTACACAAACGGACCTATGTGCCCGGTAGACACATTGCTGAAAATAGCGAATTAAATGCAAATGATTGACTTTGTCCTCAATTTTTACAATACTAGAGGTTACTTAGTTCTTATTTGTTTAGTAAATGTAAAAAAAAATTACAGTTTAGTGGTTTAGAAAATGTAGTTAGTTATTTTAAAAATGTAGTACGTAGCAAATGAAACTATTTCTTTTGGCAATTTGAACAAATTTGTGACCTGGCACTCTGCTGATTGCTCACGTTTTTCTTGCAGGTTTCACAAATTTGCTTCTATGTTCTTGAAATTGAAGAAGGGCATATAAAACATCTTCTTTTTTTCCGTGCTGAAGGCTCTTCCGAAGATGGGTTTGGTTGAGGTAAAAAGTATGACATCGCCTGTACAGAGGATTTCCATAAACCAATACGATTTCTTCGCTCAATTTGTGGCCTTATTAGAGCTTCGGCAACACTGTAGCGAAGTGACATAATCCACCACCCCAGACGCGATCATCCACACTCCACGCACACCTCACTAACCACCTGTAGGGGTTGAAGTCGCGGTTTTATTTTAACAATAAACAAACGACACAACTACTTAGAATATTTAATTTAACTTTTATTTAATATCAAAAATGTAAGATGAGGAAAAGACAAGATCGGTTGCGCAGTTGCCGCAGGTGGTGAAATCCAACTAAAATATTCGGGTCGCAATGAAAAGATGGTCTCACAGGTTTCGCTTGAGACAAACAGAAATCGAAGTTTGTCTGCTTTCGAGCAAACGAGAGTCGAAGAACATTTGCTAGCTAAGGGCGTGTCCAGTTGGTTGCAGGAATGGATGAGTTCGATCCCAGTCAAGTGTTCCGCATACTGAGGGAACGGAGATTACGGAGGAGTTTGGTTTCCACTCGCTCCTAGAGTGTGTTTACCTCGAATGCCTGCGCCACACCACTCCCCCCGGAGTGTCTCAACCCTGGTTGAGATGCGAAACTGACTTTCCTCGTTGGTGCAGGGTAAGTTTTGATTTGGTCCGGCTTAGGAAGTGTAGTTGGTGTTGAAGATGGCTCTGGTTTCTCGAAAAAAGCTGGCTTTAGACGTTCCGTCGAGATGCAGGTTTCGATGCCGTTTACCTTGACTTTAAAGACGTAGTCCGATATCCGATGGATGACTTCGAATGGGCCGTCATAAGGTTGTTCGCAGGGCTGCTTCACCGAGTCCACTCTGACGAAGACGTGGGTGCAGGAGTACAGCGTTTCGTTGGCGAAAGCTTTGCGTTTGGTATGGTGGGTTGTTGGTGCCGCTCGAACCTGCCGCATTTGCTCGCGGAACTTCTCCACGAAATGCTGAGGATCCGGTGAGACTTCCTCGTCGGTGAAGAATTCTCCAGGTAGGCGAAGAGGGGTACCATACACCAACTCAACTGCGGTTGCTTTGATGTCCTCCTTCCAGGCTGTGCGAAGTCCAAGTAGAACGGTCGGTAGCAATTCGGTCCATGGTGAAGATTCGTGGCATCTAACTGCAGCTTTGAATGAACGATGCCAACGCTCAATCATCCCATTTGAAGCGGGGTGGTAGGCAGTGGTCCGGATTTTGTGGCTTCCGATAAGCTTTCCAAGGGCGTCGAATAGTTGACTTTCGAATTGGCTGCCTCGGTCGGATGTGATGGTAGCAGGCGCGCCAAAGCGGGAGACCCAAGCTGCGTAGAAAGCGCTGGAAACAGTGTCTGCTGTCATGTCCTTCAAGGGCACGGCTTCTGGCCAACGGGTGAAGCGGTCGATCATCGTTAGCAAGTAACGGTAACCGTTCGATGGTTGCATGACGACGATGTCGATATGCACGTGACGAAAGCGGTCACTCGGCATGGCTATGTGTTGCGGCGGGTTCTTGACGTGACGGCTAATTTTGTTTCGTTGACACGGCAAGCAGGAACGTGCCCAACTGGTGATGTCGCGATTCATCCTGGGCCAGATGAAGTTTCGGGCGATGGTCTTCTTAGTGGCGCGTCCACTAGGGTGGGAACAGTTGTGTGCGTTGTCGAATATCTTCCTTCGCAGCGGGCTCGGGACGAATGGGCGAATGTTGTCGGTTGCGATGTCGCAGTACACCACAATGTCGGTTCCATCGATGCGAAGTTTCTTCAGGTTCAGGGAAGAGCTTTCAGGTGATAGCAAAAGCTGTTTCAGTTCGGTGTCGTTCCTCTGTGCTTCGGCGAGCTCCTCCGTGGTAATGGCCACTGGAAAGTTCATCGCTTCGATTCGTGATAAGGTATCCGCTACAACGTTGTCCTCGCCGGAAATGTGGATGATGCGGGTCGAATACTGGCTAATTTCTTCGAGCTGGCGAGTCACACGGTCGCAGGCGTGGTTGGACCTTTGAGAGAAGGCGTACACCAGGGGCTTGGGGTCAGTGAGGATGACCAGTTCTCGCCCCTCTTTGAGGTGCTTGAAGTGTCGTACCGCTCGAAAAATTGCCAGCAGCTCACGGTCGTACACCTTGTACTTGGTCTCTCGCTCGGAAAGCTTTCTGGAGTAGAATCCCAGTGGTTGGAGTCCGGATTCAGTTTTCTGGTCGAGAACAGCTCCAATCGCCACGTTAGAAGCTTAGCATCGAAGTATTAGAGAAATGTCGGCCCTCGGGTGTGCCAGCTGAACGGCGTCCCTAAGTGTCGACTTGCATTTGTCGAATGCCTTTTCTCCCTCCGAAGTCCACTTGATTGGCCGTTTGTCCTTCTTCTTCGCCCCTATTGTCAGCTCCACCAGATGAGCCTGGGTTTGGGATGCGTTGGGAATGCAGCTTCGATAAAAATTCCAAGCGCCGAGGAACTTTCGCAGTTGGTCGATCGTTTCGGGTCGTTTGAAGTTGGTGACTACATCCACTCTATCTTGGGGCGGTTTGATTCCCTCGCTGTTGACTGTGTAGCCCAGGTAGCGCACTTCTGGACGGCCAAAAACACACTTGGCTAGGTTGAGGCGTAGGCCGTAACTCTCTAGGAGGTGGAGAACTGCAGAAACATAATCTCGGTGTTGCTGCTCGCTAGTGGAGGCGATTAGAATGTCGTCAATGTAGCATGTGCAGCATTCTACTCCTCGCAGGGCGGCATCTATATAACGCTGCATCGTTTGGGCTGCGTTGCAGAGCCCGAACGTCATCACGTTAAACTGGAAGAGTCCAAACGGGGTGATGACGGCTGTTATGGGTCGGTCTTCGAGTGCGAGAGGGATTTGATGATATGCGCGTTTGAGGTTCAGCGTCGTGAAGATGGTGCAACCCGCTAACCGCTGGGTAAAGTCCTGAAGATGGGGAATCGGGTACCTATCCGGCACCGTGATGTTGTTGAGTCGCCGATAGTCCCCGCATGGACGCCACGTTCCGTTTTCTTTTTTGACCATCAATAAGGGAGACGCCCACTCGCTGTTGGAAGGTTCGCCGATGCCCTGTTGGACCATAAGGTTAAACTCGTCGCGAGCTGCTTTCAACTTGTCCCCTGCGAGTCGGCGGGGGCGTTCGGCGACAGGGTGACCTTGGGTTACGATGTGGTGGCTTACTGACTGTTCAGGTGCGGGTCGGGGTGTTTCCCTGGCGACGTTGGGGAACCTTCGTATGATGTCGGCATAGGCGATGTTGTTGTCTACGATGAAGACTGGTCTCTGCGTCGATCTGCTAAGCGATAGTGCAGCGCTGAGTGTTGTGGTCGTGTCTTCCAACTGCTGCTTCCTGAGGCTAACTGAGAGCCCATAGTGGCAGAGGAAGTCGGCTCCGAGGATGGCGTGGGTGACATCAGCGATGATGAAGGTCCAAGGGTAGTCCCGGCGGAGCCCGATGTCAAGTGTTAGGTGCTGAATGCCGTATGTGTTAATAGGAACTCCGTTTGCAGCGAAGAGTTTTCCTGCGGTGGTTCCGCTACTGACGGTGGTTGGCTTGGGCAGCACGGATACGTCGGCTCCGGTGTCGATAAGGAACCAAGTGCCCGACCTACGGTCTTTTACTTTGAGGCGTTTTGAGGTGAGGTGGCTGCCGGCGGTCGCCTCAACGCACGCCGGCGCACCTAGTTTTTCCGGCGTCTTGGCCCAGCTGCACGGCTTGCGACAGTTGCGGGCCTCGGCACCGAAGCTCCGGTGGTAAAAGCACGGGCCGATCCTCTCGTTGGATTTGGGCTGATCTGGAGCTGCTATACGGGGACGACTCTGGCTCCTGCCGCGGTTCCGGGATAGCCGTTCGACCTTCGAAGAGAGGTCTTTAATCGCGGCTCGCAGCTCGTCTACGACGTTAGGGGGGCATCTCTCTGCAGACGTTGATCGTGGAGGTGCCTTGGTGTATGATGGAGGAGACTCGGCTAGCCCGCTGACCGCGGCGATGGTCGGTCGAAGGGCGTCAAAGATGCGGTCAGCCTGCTCCGCTAGCTGGGATAGATCATCGATCCTGCTGCCAACCAGGATGCCTCGGACGCTCTCAGGGAGTTGCTCAAGGAAAAGCGATCGGAGAACTGTCTCGTTACAGTGTCCACCGGCGAGGTTGCGGAGGTGTTGGAGAAATAAGGTGGGTTTCTCGTCGCCTTGGTGTTGGCCTCGCAGTAACCTTCGGATGCGGGTGTCCTGGGAATCGGAGAGTGCTTTAATGATTCTTTTTTTTAGTGCGTTATACTTTCCTTGAGTTGGGGGATTGTCGATCAAATCCCCGACCAGGTCCAGAGTGTTCGCGTCCAGGTGGGTAGCGATGATGCGGTATTTCGTGATGTCTGATGAAATGCGGCACAGGTCAAACCGAATTTCCGCCATGGTAAAGTACCGCGTTGGGTTATCCCTCCAGAAGGGGGTCGGCAGTTTGACCGACGCGAGGGCGTTGACCTCGTTTGCGGCTGTGTTGTCGGCGCCCGGAGCATTCGATGATGGCGCCGCGTTGTCGGCCTCCTGTTCTGGCGGTAGAGCGCCCGCGTCTGTCGGGTTTGTCATCTCGCTTGTCTGGTTAAAAGTTACGGGTGTAGCGAACGAGGAGATGCCACCAGTTCAGCTATGTGTCTGCAGATCGTGGCAGCGAAGTGTTGTTCGTCGCCAATTGTAGGAAATTGGGCTAACTCGGGGTCACCAATTGTAGGGAATTGGGCTAACTCGGGGTCACCAATTGTAGGGGTTGAAGTCGCGGTTTTATTTTAACAATAAACAAACGACACAACTACTTAGAATATTTAATTTAACTTTTATTTAATATCAAAAATGTAAGATGAGGAAAAGACAAGATCGGTTGCGCAGTTGCCGCAGGTGGTGAAATCCAACTGAAATATTCGGGTCGCAATGAAAAGATGATCTCACAGGTTTCGGTTGAGACGAACAGAAATCGAAGTTTGTCTGCTTTCGAACAAACGAGAGTCGAAGAACATTTGCTAGCTAAGGGCGTGTCCAGTTGGTTGCAGGAATGGATGAGTTCGATCCCAGTCAAGTGTTCCGCATACTGAGGGAACGGAGATTACGGAGGAGTTTGGTTTCCACTCGCTCCTAGAGTGTGTGTACCTCGAATGCCTGCGCCACACACCCAATGCGGAGGCCGCCATCTTTTGGCAGGTAGCGAAACAGCAAGTATTCTCCAAATCTTCTGTCAAACAAGAGGAAACGGAGGAAACGGAGAATATTCTCCGAATCTCCTGTCAAACAAGAGGAGAAATTGTAAATACAAAGGTCGCAGATGAGAATGGGGCTCAAATTTCACATTCTCGTATTGCAGGACTTTTCCATAAAGGAGTGTGGATGAGAGTCAGTCGGGAGAGTCTACTCAAGTGGTGAAAGTACCAATCTCGTGTACTCTTGACAGCCTCTCGGAATTTGTCTTTCGACTTTGCACAATTTTCTGCCTTCACCTCGGTGATAGGGCAATAATCCACGGGTCTGCTACTAGCGATAGCCGGCCCGTCCGATAGGTTTCTCCCCTTCTGAGGGAAACAAATTAAGTAAATTACAGCGGATTTGCCGCCCTTTGTCGAGCTACAGCCTGCCCTAAGTGCGGACTGGATCCTTCCTAAGCCTGCCCTAAGTGCGGACTGGGTCATCGCAAGCCTGCCCTAAGTGCGGACTGCGACCTTCGAAGCCTGCCCGAAGTGCAGACTGAAACTCCTGCCCGCCGACGTACCGAACCGAGCCAGGCAACCGGACGCATAACCCCGGCCCGTACCAGCACCAGCCGCAGGACGACCAACATTAGCTTAAGTTATTCATATATTATTAGGTATAAATATTGTTAGCTAAGAAACCCTTTTCATTGTTAACGAAACAATATTGTATCGAACCATTCTAATTATAAATAAAGTACCTCTTTCCCAAAGTCTAGGGTGTTCCTTTGGGTTAACCCTGGGGCCGGCGAGCCCACCTCAGCCTTTGAAGAAAGATACCCTCACAACACTCACAAGAAACAACCGCCTTCGTTCGTAATTTTTTTCATTCCACTTAGGGTAAAAGTTTGTCCAGATAACATATGCAGCTACAGAACTGACATCTAGCAAATTTGCAAAGAATATAAATGGCCATCGATTTGTGTCTCGTTTGCATATATACGCGTGCACCAAGTGATCAAGAGAATCTACTCCTCCCTTTGTTTTATTGTAGCTCAATATTATTTCGGGTTTTCTAGAATCTGCTGTGCTGATGAGAGCTTGTTATGAGTCGTAGATAGAAGTAAAACACATGTATTCTTTTCTTGCACGTGGAAAACAAGTGTAGCTTTTTTAGTAAATCCAAATCGATGAATGTTCTTCTCTGTTTCGATATGGCAGAAATTCTTTCATGAGAGCAAATTATTGCGCCGACTACAAAGGACGAAACCTTTCGACTTGGCGAGATAAGGATTAACTGCGTCTAGATTGCGGAATATGCAGGATCTTTCAGTGGAAAGTAACCTGCCAAACGTTTTTATTTCATGATAGAAAAATTGCTTGATAAGTTAATACTTAGTTGCGATGTCTAACAAATTTATATCGAAGGGTGGTGTTTTTTTAGTCAGTCAGAATCTGACACTACTATGAGTACACCCTTGCTATTCTCATAGATTTTTCACATACCCTCAAAAAAAAAAAAGAAGAGAAATTCTTTCTGCACAAATCATTTATTCTTTCTTACTGTCCCGACTATAGTCAATGAGATAGCGATTAGCATTTTATAAGCTAAATCTAGGTCAGTAAAATAATTGTCAAATGTTACATTTCTGTGAGATCCATAATAAGGTTCTGTTATTGATGCTGCTATAATACTTACGCAGCAAGGCCTTGGGCGACAGCATTTTCTTCTGTACCCACAGGCCCCCAAAATGTTCGTCCCATATTTGTCTGGTTTAGCAGGCATATACTGGAGGACCGTTTACATGATTCCATAAAACATCGTAATTGGTTGCACTTTGTTTTAGATGTCTAGCAGTCATCAGCAAACCAAAAAATGAATACATTTCAACGCTATCTGTGTTCTTCCAATTTTCCAGTCAAAAATCGAGAAGCTTGTTGTGCCCACACACATGCTCTCCACAAAAGGCCCACACATACGCTCTTCGAACTCTTCTTTTGTTCCTAGTTTGGTGTTTATATAATAACACTGACCCAGTGCGACTTCAAGTGTCTAAAGAAAGTACCAAAGAGTAATATGACACCATCGACACTATCGAGGGTCACCAAAGTGACGCCACATGGTCTACATAGAACACATGCGGTAACTAAACGAGATCGATCGAGAAGCATGGAGGTGAGCGAGCGATCGATGAACACCAGAGTCGAGTCCCAACCGTTCGAACAAGAGGGTCGCAGCGCGGTAGAACAACAACTAACTTACATTCTTACTGACAATGAAATCGTCATCAAAAAATCCAAAGTCGTGTTTTTACTTTCCCTGTTGAGTGTCGTGTATCGAATAAGCATTCCTAGATATTTCTCCTGTTCTGCTCTGGCGACAGAACAAGCTTCTTGGTTTGTAAATTGAACAATTTCATTTATAATGTCAGCATCCAAATATACATAAAAAGCGTCCACATTTTTGTCCTGGTGGGAGATTTACTTTGTGTAACGCCTTGACACCTCTTATTATATTATGTGCTCGAACGGGACCAGAAGGAAAATGAATATTTGACCAACTTACGAGTGCTTTATCTTTTGAAGTGTACATCATGGTTTCTTGCTGTTCTTATGATCTAACCTTACTTTCGTCTCCCGATTCGTCTTCCATATCTTCATTGATGTTCGCGATTTGTTCATCTTCGGCTTCACTTGCCACAGAAGTATTATCCAATTGCGAATCAGATCCGGAACTGACATCTTCAACATCTACAACATTATCATCATCGGATAAATTAGCCAAAATGCTCTGTAATTCTATTTAAAATAATGCTCTACTGATCGACATTTCTAAGAATTGCATAAATATAAAAAATAATAATAAGGCACTTAATGCTGTGCAAACTAAATTATTACCTGCGAGGCTCAATGCTACCACGAAAATATAAAATTTTCTATTACGAACAGCTACTGTCTTTAAGGGAACATGCTTATTGAAAAGATTTAGTAGTAGATATTGCAGATGGTTGACTTTTTCGCTCACATCAGGGAGAGAATAGCAATAGTTCCAGGGGAGTCGGCTCGCATCCAATTGCAAAGCATTGTTGTCCACAGAAGCGAAGTCTCTAAATTGGAAAGTTGATGGAATAGAGGAACGAGATAGATCAATATTGTAGGTGCAGAAAATTAGGTAATTAAGTAAAACATTAGAGCGATCAGATACCAGAAAAAGGTCCAGAAGACTCGGAGGTGAGTTAGGTGCAAAACGGGTGGCATATGAATTGACTACGGAAAGAGCAGAAGTGGCAACGAGGTCCAATAGTTGAAGTGATCTATTGTCATCTGTAAATAGGTCAGCATTAAAATCACCGCAGATAATTATGTGTTCATATAATGCGGAGAACTCTTGGAGAGCGGAGAACACTGGCTGAGGGGAGCAACTCCGGTTAGGACTGTAAACTACGCCAACAATGCCTTTCGTGTTACCATCTGTAACTTCGACGAAGAGATATTCAGTAGAACCTGTCTGATTTTGCAATTGTTTTACAGTGCAAGGAAGTATTACAATACACAGCAACTCCACCTCCTATTGTACTAGTAACCCTATCATTGCGAACAATTTTATACCCTGGAATGTTATACAGGTAATCTGCTGTATCAGGTCCCAGCCAAGTCTCAGTAATACAAATTATGTCAACCCCAGAACGAGTAAAAATGTGACGTATATAGTCCAACTTAGGAATATTTAAACTACGAGCATTGAAATTACAAACCTTGAATCCCTTACGAGCTTTAGAAAGAATTTCAACCATCGTTCGCACGGAAACTTCGGTAATGCCACCGTATATATATCTATTGTTATAAGCAATCATTGAAGGTATTAAAAATAAAAACAAATAATGAAAGCTCAATGTAAACAAAAAATAAGCAAACTCTACATTTAAAAAAGCAACAAATAAAGAGAGATAAGAGAGAGTGAGGAGCTGGTGCGGAGGGAATAAGGAAAAGACAAAAAGAGAAAGAGTAGGAATAAATACAAACATAATAAAGCATAATTATAATTACAAATGTGTTTGAAAAAGTGTACGCTAATTCATTTATGCGTTGTTTGTTCTCAAATAAAAATTATAATGTTTCATAAACATTTGCTTATGAAGTTGGAGACAAATTTGGCAGCATTCTTATCAAAAATATAAACTTCTTTACCAGTCCTCCACTTCACCTATATCAAATTAATAATAGAAAAAAACCTTTGTAAGGAATAAATCTATGTAAAATTTACATCAACATTTTAAGCCGTAATAAATATTTATTAAAAAAATGTTCTTGTTCTTGATTAATAAATAATCACACATTTATATTTCTATATATATACTGTAGCTGTATACATACATATATATTTTCGCCCTTGTTTCATTTACCATCGCATTTAAATCAGCAACGAACGATTTTATAATGGAGGATTCATCCTATTTAGTTTTAATATGGAAACATCACCATCCAAAAGAGTGTCATATTAAAAACAAAGTAAATGATATTAAAATATATTTGGCCACACATTTAAATTCAGTAACTGTCATATTTACATTAATCTTATTTTATATTGATTCAATGCTGGTTTTCATTTAATGTAAGTACATACCACAGTGAATTTTAAGTTATACATATTAAAAGTGTATCTGCAACACACTTAAATCTATCGTCTTAACTACTTTGATTTAAAGTTAAGTCGTATTTCATTTCAACTGATTTTAACTACGATTATTTTTTAAAGTTGTACTGTTTTGATTTAAAAATGTTCGCGTTTGGTGCCAAATCGTTCCGATTTTACTTTAATTTAAAGTTGTTTTATTTGATTTTACGTTGTTTTTCTCTCAGTGTATGGCATTACACATTTACTCTAATGCAAGGTTTTCTTCGAACCACCACACTACAAACGAACTATATCCCTGTGCACAAATTGTCAAAGGTATGGACCCAGTGTGCGTTAAATGCGCGGGATCCCACAAGACCCTAGACTGCCAAATGTCATGTGCTTTATGTAATGGTAGCCACACGGCAAACTACAAGGGATGCGAAATCTATAAAGCTTTAAAAATAGAGCGCTTCCCCCCAATGCGTAAAAAGCATCTCCCGACAGCTAGAGAAGAGACAAATGTTGAAACCCTCACCAACATCAGACCAGATACAACCTACGCCCAAGCAGCTGCATGCAAAAGACCCCACCATATCAATCCCCGAGATTGCGGCAAGACAAATGAAAGCGTTAGTGGAACCAATGACACACTAGGTATTCCTGTAGTAGAAGCTAGACGAATTTCCCCACAAACTACCAGCAACAACAACAAAGAGGACTTCGCTGAACTAAAAGAAATGATGAAGAACCTTATTCAACAAATGACGAATATGCTACAAATATTGACCATCCTAACGACGAAACTTAATGGACCACATGCATAAAGAACTTAATATCATCATCTGGAACGCGAATGGACTTAACCAACATGCACTAGAACTAAAGCAATTTATAAAAGACAATCACGTTGACGTTTTAATGACAGCAGAAACACACTTTACTGCTAAAAGCTTCTTCAAAATACCAGGATATAGCATCTACAACACAAATCACCCTGAGGGAACCGCACACGGTGGCACAGCTATTATAATTAGCACCAAAATCATAACTACGAACACATTCAATCGACTACAATCCAAATAGAAGACAAAGACAAACCATTAGTACTTTCAGCCTTATACTGCCCACCTAAGCATATTATTACCACTCTACAGTTGTAATAATATGCAATAACACGCAGGCTCCATGGGCTATTGCCGACATTCGACTCGTCGAAAAGAAGGACCTGCTAGAATTTAATAGGCCAAAAGGGCGTATCCTGTTACCTGTCCCTCATATTCCCAAGGAGCGTATAGAAAGGAACCTACGGCACCTTAACCCGGAGCTCCTTAGCGACGACTGGGAGGTGCTTGAAATGGGCGAGCACTCAGAAAAGGGCACGGAGATCGTGGTCCTGCTCAACCATAGATCAATGCCTATGCTAAGAAGGTTTAATAATAAGGTTCGCACTGGTATCACCCGGTGTAAAGTCCGACCCTTTACGGATAGGACAAAGAGGAAGGAAAGGGGGGCGGGTGACAAGGTAAGAAGAACATGAAATTCATTCAAATAAACCTGCACCACAGCATATCTGCTAGCGCCAATCTTATATATCTTCTAGGCGAAAGGAACATAGGCATAGCTCTCGTACAAGAGCCATGGATATCCCGTGGCCAAATTAGTGGGCTAAATCATAAAGATTTAGTACACTGTACAGCAGCGAACCGCTAAACGCGGACCGTAAGAACGGAACTTTTATCGTAGCTAGAAAAAACACATTAACTTATTTCTTCTATCTACCTACAGCAACTCAGACCAGACGGTAGTAAGGCTTGACCGGAGGGGGCTCCCCCCACTGATTATCTCAGCCGTGTACATGCCTTACGACGGAAATGATGGACCGCCATCCGAACTCACCCGTGCCTTAACCAGGAAAGCGGAAATCGAGAGATGGGACCTACTACTAGGCTGCGATGCGAATGCACACCACGCGCAATGGGGCAGTGGTGATACAAACCCACGCGGTGAGTTGATTTTCGAATTTATTATCGAACATAATCTTTTAGTAGCCAATAGGGGTTCTGAACCCACTTTCGTAGTTAGAAACAGGCAGGAGGTTATTGACATTACACTGGCAAGTAACTCAAATACCCTCTCTATAGACAATTGGAATACTTTGGAGATAGAATCCTATTCCGATCACAGATTTATTGAATTTAATCTTAATGATAGATGTGACTTTCCCAAACCCATAGAAACCCAAGGAAGACCGACTGGACTACCTTCAGTTATGAGGTGCGGAGGAAGGCGAATCTACTACAAGAATATTACTTACATGAGCCAGCGGACATTGACCGAAAAGCCGAGGAAATCACTGCTGTCTTCAAAGAGGCTTTCCAGAAGGCATGTCCCCCATGGTGGACCAAAGAACTAGCCAGAATAAGAAGAGAAACAAGGAAACTCTTGAACCTGGCGAAATCAACGGGAGCTGACTCGGACTGAGAGCTATACAAAGCCAGTCAGAGGAACTTCAAGAGCGCAACGCAAAAAGCCAGAAGACAGTCGTGGCAACGCTTCTGCGACGAGATTAAGGGTACAACAGAAACGGCCATATTGAGGAAAGTCCTCTCCAGAGAATCGAAGGCTCTAGGTTCCCTAAAGAACACTGAAGGAAACTGGACCGACTCTTGTTTGGAATCCCTTGAATTGCTTATTAAAACGCACTTCCCGGGGTGTACTACCGTACCATGTGGCAGTACTAATAACAACAACCACAGCGAATCGGAACCCCCTGCGGATTTGGTAACAGAGGACAGAATAGAGTGGGCAATAAGATCGTTCTCCCCCTTTAAATCCCCAGGACTTGATGGAATTATACCGATCATGCTGCAAAAAACTGCACCAATCATTATCCCAGTTCTCAAAAAGCTATTTGCCGGTAGTCTTAAACAATGTCACACACCAAGAACATGGAGGGAGGTAAAGGTGGTTTTTATACCCAAGGCGGGCAAGGCTAGTCACACCACCGCGAAGGACTTCAGACCAATTAGCCTTACCTCTTTCATCCTGAAAACTAATACGCCCGGGGTCTTATCCCCAGCCCAACACGCATACACGAAGGGTAAATGTGTGGAAACTGCCCTACATCATGTTGTCGGCTCTATAGAAAAATCACTTAAGGATAAAGAGTTCACACTAGCTGCTTTTTTGGACATTGAAGGAGCCTTCAATAATGTAAATACTGAAGCGGTTAAAAGAACCCTAAGAAACCTAGACATCGACATCAGTCTAATTAAATGGATTGTTAGCATGCTCGAGGAACGACATATAACCACCGATCTTAAGGGTTCAAAGCTAGAAGCATACGCCTCGAGGGGTACCCCTCAAGACGGGGTAATCTCCCCACTGCTCTGGGTCATTGTTCTTAATGAGGTACTACAACAACTAAGGTGCAGTGGGGTCAGAGCTACAGCGTACGCGGATGACGTCGTGCTGCTTGCAACAGGTAAATTCCTGCCTACCCTTAGCGAACAACTTGACGGAGCCCTAAATATTCTTAGCATATAGGCCAGGAGCTGCGGTCTAAAGGTTAATCCCCAAAAAACCGAACTCGTACTTTTTACGAATAAGAGGAAAATACCGGAGTTTAGTACACCTTCTGTTGATGGTATCCCACTCAGATTGTCCGATAGCGCAAAATACCTGGGCCTTGTACTTGACAAAAAGCTTAAATGGAGATTAAATATAGAGGAAAGAATTAAGAAAGCAACAATAGCCTTTTACTCATGTACTAGAATTTTTGGGAGTACCTGGGGACCTTCCCCCAAAATTATACTATGGATGTATACGGCCATAGTTAGACCCATACTAACTTACGACAATCCAGTATGGTGGCCAGCTGTCAACAAATCCATCAACTTAAAGGCAATCACCAAAGTTCAAAGACTAGCGTGCATTGGCATCACCAGTGCAATGAGGACAACCCCAACCGCAGGACTTGAGGCTATCCTCAACCTGCTACCGCTAGACATCTTTATACGAACATCAGCAGCCATTAGTGCTATGAGAATAGGTCAGTCAGCGAACTGGAAACCAAGCAGAACCGGTCACTTGATGATCCTACTCGATTGGCCTCATGCCCGTAATGGATTACATGACGCCATATTTAGACTTTACAAGGGCTTTCTCTACCGCCTACCCTATCAGGCAAGCTTGGAAAAGCGATCATATACCTAATGCCGAGTCTATAGCCATCTACACAGATGGTTCAAAAATGAGCACTGGTGTAGGATCAGGTACATATCTTCTCCGACCCTCTAGGTGTATCAAAATCCATACGACTTCCAGACCACAGCAGTGTTTTCCAAGCAGAGGTCTTAGCAGTGGCAACAGCCGTCCGTGAGTCTGCGATAAGGGCAATACCGCCAGAAGGTATCACCATCTTTATCGACAGCCAGGCAGCTATAAAAGAGATTACTGCCATAGAAATCAAATAGAAGCTTGTGAAGTATTGTCGAGAAGAGCTCAGGGTTCTTGGAACACAGCACAAGGTATCGCTCTGTTGGGTCCCTGGACACGAGGGTATCTCAGGCAATGAGAAAGCCGACGAGCTGGGGAGAATCGGCTCAGCAGCCCCAACAGAACAAGTTGACCCCCCTGTGTGTATCCCGCCTTGCACACTCAAGCTCGCTGCAGGGAATAAAGCCACTGAGGAGGCGAACACAAGATGGAACTCCATGGAAACTTGCGCCATCACTAGGAAGCTATGGCCATCTTTCGACAAAGCAAAGACCGAGAGAATCATCCGTAAAGATAGGAAATCCCTTTCCACCCTCGTGGGCATCATCACGGGGTACAACACTCTGCGGTACCACTTGAAGAAACTACGCCTGACGGAGGAGGAACTCTGCAGAGGCTGTGGTGACGAGGAACTTTTTGAGGACACAACCCACTTCCTGTGCCACTTCCCGAGTCTTCAACACTCCAGGAAAAAGTTCCTTGGTAAATTTTTATTCCAAGATCTCGAGGAACTCTCCGGCGTTTCAACGGAAAAGATGTTGAACTTCATCAAATCATCAGGGTGGTTTGTATGCAGAAATGAAGTAAGTGACTGAGTTAGTAGTTTTTAGTTTCATTGGGTAAAGGATTGAATAAGGAGAGCGTTGCTTCCTGCCAGCCCACATACCTAACCTAACTACATCAAATCACTAGGGTGCAGATTTATAGCAGCTGGAGACTTCAATGCAAAACACATCGACTGGGGTTCAAGGATATCCAACACTAAAGGCAAAAACCTCCTAAAAGCAATCCTTAAAAATAATTGTAGATATCTAAGCACCGGCGAACCTACCTACTGGCCTATCCAAATAAAAGACCGGACTTAATCGACTTTCGTATCATTAGAAACATCCAACTAAAGACACTAAGCATTAAATCTAGATTTGAACTTTCATCGGACCACTCCCCTATCCAACTCAAATACTCGTCTAAAATAACCCCCATAACTAATTCGTCCCAACTATACAACAAAAAAACCGATTGGGACTCTTTTCGGGAATATATAGGACGACATCTACTACTTAATGTACCACTGCAATCGCAAAATGACGTCGAACGAGCTGTAGTTCACATTAACGACATAGTAACTGCTGCAGTATCTAAAACAACCCCAATCAGTACACCAAAAATACACAACAATATTACACCAACTATAATTCGACAACAGATAGATGAAAAAAGAAATCTCAGAAAACGATGGCAAATCACTAGGCTACCCCAAGACAAATCAAAATACAACAAAGCAACCAAAGAACTCAAAGCAAAACTTAAGGCAATCCAAAACAATCAATTTAATGACTACTTAAAAAATCTGACCCCAACTTCTGAGACCAACTATTCACTTTGGAAAGCTACCAAAAAGTTCAAGAACAAAATAGTACATCAAACTCCTCTACAGAATCTAAACGGATCTTGGGCCAGAACCAATCAAGACAAAGCAAATATTCTGGCTAAGCACTTCGAAGGACTATTCACAAACGACAAGGGCAATACGGCTGTCCCATCTTCACTTCCAAACACACTCATCACAAATGTAAAAATAAAAAAAGTTACAATAAATGAAATTGAACACTGCATCAATAAAAGGATTGACCACAAGAAGGCTCCAGGATATGACTCTATTAACGGAAAGATATTAACCCAACTACCCAGACAAGCCATGATATACTTACGAAATCTCTATAATGCATTAATTTGACTTAAATATTTTCCAAAAACTTGGAAAGTTACGCGTATAATTGCAATACTTAAACCTGGTAAAGACGCAAAGACTACATCATCCTACAGATCAATAAGTTTACTCCCCATATTAGCGAAAATATTCGAAAAATTAATCTATGATCGACTATAGCCAATACTGACCAATAATAAAATGATACCAGACCATCAATTCGGCTTTCGCAGACAACACTCGACTATCCATTAAATTCACAGGGTAGTTACCAAAATCACAACGGACTTAGAGGAAAAAAGATACTGCATGGGGGTGTTTCTTGACGTAGCAAAAGCTTTCGACAAAGTTTGGCACAAAGGACTACTATACAAACTAACTTCCACTAGACTTCTACCAATTCATTGAAAGTTACCTAAGCGAACGCCACTTCTTCGTAAAATATAATGACCAACAATCCAAAATACTACAGACAAGAGCTGGAGTACCGCAAGGATCTGTATTGGGACCACTACTATATGTCCTCTACACTGCTGACAGCCCCCTACCGAGTGGAGCTGCAACCATGATGGCAACCTTTGCTGCCGATACTATTCTGCTGATATCCGATGAAAACCTGGACACTGTAACAATGGTAACAATGGACAATCCAATGGTTTGACGAATGGGACATACAAATTAACGAAGACAAACCCCAACAAGTAATATTTACCACTAAATTAAACTACTCTCCAATCCCAATAAAAATAAAAGAAAACTATTCCAATCGACAATGTGGCCAAATATCTTGGTATGTACTTGGACAACAAACTTAACTGGAAATACCGCATACAAAAAAAAGGGACCAAATTAAAATAAAATATAATCAACTGTACTGGCTCCTGCGTAAAAATTCTAAACTTTCGACAACCAATAAATTACTACTATATAAATCCATTATCAAACCTATCTGGACATACGGGATACAACTCTGGGGAACGTCAAAGAAAACAAACATCGCCATAATCCAAAGACAACAATCAAAAATATTACGAACCATACTCAATGCGGACTGGTACATACCTAACATCGACATCCATCGCGACCTAAAAATACCAACAGTGGAAGAAGAGATAATAAACATAAGCAGAAGGCATCATATATGGTAAAATTAGTAGTTCACTCTTACATCGAAGTCAATTCATTAGCAATGAAGGAATTCTTCGGAAGACGACGACTAAAGAGAAATAGACCCAGTGACTTGATAAGACGGACCACAAGGTCAACATACTAAAACATCCTAAATATAAAAAAATTAAATTTCTAACATATTATAATTACTTTACTCGTTTCAAAATTGTTTAAACTGTTTATTTGTTTTTGTTTTTTTTTGTTTAATTGTTAAACTGTTGTTAAGTTTAAAATTCCTAAAAAAGCGCTAAGAACAATGGTCACTTAGTCCAAATTAAATCCCAAAATTCAAATTGTAAAAACAAATATTAGATGTCTTTTTCTAAGACAGATGCATTTACTGGGTTGGTGACGTTTTCCCAAAGACATTTTCCCCAGGACAAAATCACCAAAACCAAAATCCGCAAACTAAAATCTCCAGTAGCAAAATCCCCAAAGATAGAATTCCCAGGGCTAAAATCCCCTATCCATGAATCGCGCGATTTAATCGCATGATTCACTACTTGAACATCTTTCTTTTGGAGATATTTGGTTTACGTTTCATAAAATGTTATCCACAAAGTAAATGTAATTCTCGTTTGCAATGTTTAATGAAAAAAATGTCCGTTTTAAAAATTAATACAAAACGAGTAGTAATATACTTATAACAAGAATTTAGACAAAATAAAGCTTCTATTAATGTTTTAATCAAAAAGGACAAATTCAAAAGAATAATATTAATATTTATAACGGTATTTATTTCAAAATGACAGTTCTGATATGTGTGCAAAACAAAAAATGATCTACTTGTAATTTTTTGTTTATTCATGAAACTGTTAAACGTTATAACAATACTAGAGAGAGTTCCGCGAGAATTTTACATGCGCATGGCACATGATGTATGAATACATGTTCATGGACACTGGGGATTTGGAGATTCTTGGGGATTTTGGCAAAAAAGTTTGTTTCGCTGAAGATTTTGTCCGTGAATATTTTGTCTGAGGAGATAATAGTAAGTTGGATTCAATTTTTTGGAGATTTTGTCCAATGGAGATTTTTTTCTGGGTATTTCGTACGACTCCCGTATTTACTGCATTAGGAAATAAAAAAAAAGTTATGTTGATGACCATAGTCATGGTCATGAAACTTGGGTAGTGACCGAAAGAATAAGGTCGCGGATACAAGCTGCCGAAATGAGGTTCCTTCGCGGTGTTGCTGGAATAACTCGTAGGGATCGAGTGCGCAACACCAGAGTACGCGAGGCGCTCAATGTTGAGCAGCTACTTCTCCGAACGGAACGATCTATGCTTCGATGGTTTGGTCACGTAGTGGGTATGCCCCCAGACCGTCTTCCAAGACGTGCCAAGGTGGCCGTGCCATCAGGTAGGCGACCCCGCGGTAGGCCTAAAAATAGATGGTTGGACCAAGTCCGACATCTCTCCTGGAGCTGTCTAGGGATTCCTTCTGATGAATTGGAGTCGATGGCGGAGGATTGAGAAGGAGGGAGAGTCCAACTGAGCATCCTACCCCCGCGACCCTCATGAAGGAATAGCGGGCCATTTGAAAATGTATGTATGTATGTATGTAGTTATGTTGATCGGTTGATCAATGTCGTTGTTTATATCCGGAGCAGGATTCATTATTGAATTGAAGATTTGTCGTTCTTGTATTTGTAATGTTTCTGCCACTAGTCTTGTTATGAGTTGTATCATTTCGTCATTAGCTTGAACAGGAGCTGGGGGAGCGTGAGGAGCAGCGGCATTTTCAGCCGGTAACTCTAAGCGAGCCGGTCTAATTAGATTGTTTGGGTTTGACATTTTTAACTTTTAGGAATCGAACTTTAGAATTAAAATTGAGGCAATGATAAGTACAACTGGGCCTTGGTTAAAAGTGAATCTGTGTTTTATAAGTTTCAGATTTGATCAATGGTTGGAAGTGAGTCTTAGGGCCGGTCTGTTCACAGTTGGTTAAATCTCTGGTTAGGTTATCACAGATTTTGCTTAACCCATGGTTATAAATCTATGGTAACCAAAGAGTGTTTGTTCACAATATTTTTCAATTTGGTCACCAAACCATAGCTTTGTGGAAATTCCTTCTATTTTCCAGTTTATCTGTCATCTCGTTTATCAAATTAATCTGTGGTTAACTTTGTTTTTGATTATCGGTTTTGTTCGATTGTAGAAGACGTTGAAATTTGAAATTACATACAAAATTTGAATGGATGACAAATAAAAAAAACTCACTCCATTTTGTGTTATTTTTTATTTATTATATTATCTGCAATGAAATCTGTGGACGAAATTCGGCCAGAAATGCTCAAGGCTTTAGGCAAAGAGGGAGTGCAATGGCTCTCGCGTGTCATTAAAGTGGCCTGGGAATGCGGTGAAACACCTGGTGAATGGCAAATGGGGGCGATAGTTCCTCTTTTTAAAAAAGGGCACAAAAGAGATTGCGCCAACTATAGGGCTATATACCCTTTAAAGTTTCATTGGAAAAGTCTTCGCTAAGGTGTTAGAATCGCGTTCCAGAGCTGTGGTTGAGGACAGTTTTGGGGATGAGCAGTGCGGTTTTCGTCCCGGTAGAAGCACAACCGACCAGAATGGTTCTTGAAAAGGCCTGGGAGTATGCTAAACCTATCTACACTTGTTTTGTGGATTTGGAAAACGCATATGATATGGTTCCTCGAGACAAACTCTGGAGTGTTCTGCAGGAGTATGGGATTGATGGTTCCCTGTTAAGGGCGATTCAGTCTTTATATACAAACTGTAGAAGCTGTGTTCGGATAAACTGCGTTAAATCAATACCTTTCACTGTGGGGGATTAGTCACCTGCTCTTTGCAGATGATTTGGTCATCCTTGGGTCCTCTCAAACAGAACTTCAGCGCGCACTCGAAAGGTTTGTATGCGTTTGTGATGATGCTGGAATGAAGATCAACGTGAATAAGTCAGAAGTAATGGTCGTTTCCAAAAAAACCCATTCAGTGCACTCTGCCTGTTAGTGGAGTCCCACTGAAGCAAGTGGATAAGTTAAAGTACCTCGGGCTCTTATTCACGAGTGATGGGAAGAGCAATGCCGAGTTATCCTGTAGAATTGATCAGGCTGGATCAATTTTGAGAGAGCTTGGTCAATCTGTTGTAAGGAAGGCCGAACTTAGTGTTCAAGCTAAGCTATCGGTTTTTAACTCGGTGTATGTTCCAACTCTCACCTATGGTCATGAAATTTGGGTAGTCACCGAATAAATAAGATCGCGGATACAAGCTGCTAAAATGAGGTTCCTTCGCGGTTTAGCAGGAATAACTCGTAGGGATCGAGTGCGCAACACCAGAGTGCGCGAGGCGCTCAATGTTGAGCAGCTACTTCTCCGAACGGAACGATCTATGCTTCGATGGTTTGGTCACGTAGTGCGTATGCTCCCAGACCGGCGTCCAAGACGTGCCATGGTTGCCGTGCCATCAGGTAGGCGACTCCGCGGTAGGCCTAAAAATAGATAGTTGGACCAAGTCCGACATCTCTCCTGGAGCCGTCTAGGTATTCCTCCTGATGAGTTGGAGTCAATGGCTGGAGGATCGAGAGGGATGGAGAGTCCACCTGAGCATCCTACCCCCGCGACCGTCATGAAGGATTAGCGGGCCATTAAAAATGTATGCATGTATGTCTATTATCTATATTTTTATCACACAATATCTGCTTAGAATTTTCTTGTGTCAAAAGTAACCCGCAGTATGAAAACTAAGCATGAACAAACAAAATTCCAGAAAATCATTGGTTAAAATGACATTAACCAAGGAAATTCGGCTGGTTATCGATTTCTCTGGTTAACTAACCAAACCATGGATTCTCTGGTTAAAATTTCGGTGAACAAACACAATCGATGGTTATCAGCTGGAATAACCACTGGTTAAAGTTAACCGAGAGTGAACAGACCGGCCCTTAATTTTATAAATTTTGTATTTGAACAATAATTGAAAGTGAGACTTAGTCTTATGAATCTTGGGTTTGAACAATAATTAAAAGTCAGACTTAGTTTTATAAATATTTGGTTTGAAAAATAATTAAAATTGAGTCACAGTTTTGTAAATTTTGGATTTGAACAATAATTGTTCGTTCTTTTTTTTTTAATATAAAAAATGATGCGACTTACAAAAGCATCGATAATTCGGCTTTCATTTTCATAAAGATTTCGGGTAGGGTTTCAGGAACTGCTGATCGTTGGATAGGGCGGCTGTCCGAAGTATCTGGACTCCTTTTTGTCCTTTCTTTTACAGGGCTACTCAGGGGCCTCTTTTCCCTTACACAAACACTGCGTCTACGTGGCTTGGTGTCCACTTTTTTTTAATGTTCACATGCACTAACTTTGTTTTTTTTTTTTGACCGAGTTCATTTGGTTATTGTCACACGCGTTAACTTGGTTATCGTAATAGGCGTTAACTTGGTTATTGTCACACACGTTTATGCACTTGCTTATCGCTATTTCTATACGCGTTAACTTGATTATTGTCACAAGCGTAAACTTGGTTATCGTTATTTCTATACGCGTTAACTTGGTTATTGTGACACACGTTAACTTGGTTATCGTTATTTCAATATGCGTTAACTTGAGCAGTGTTACGAAAGCAGTCCCTGCTCGGGCGCCAGTTAAAAAATTACACGCGCAATAATTTAAAAAACATATTTTTTCAGGCACGTTGCCTGTTTCTTTATTCAATTAAGACTAAAAATGCTGTATCTTTCCCCTCGTGCTTTTATTACATTAATTTTGTTATTTCAGCAAAATTGATCGAATGTAAATATCAGCTGACTTTTGCAGTTATTTTCCAGACAGGTGACGGTAGCAATTATATCCCAGAACTTTGTCTGGACGGAAAATGGGTCGAGTGAATGCACTGGCTGCTGCATTTTGTAAGTTAATCTATTTCGCGTTAAGTAATATAATCATCAAGATAATCGTCCATAACGCACTTTCACTTTCAGGAAAAAAGTATAAAAAACTACCTGTCAACGCTAATGGAAGTGAAAAAATAGAAACGCTCCATTAAACTCCGTTAGCTCTAAAAATCCCTCTTAAATGGTGGCTTTTGACGTTTTAGCTAAAACCGGTTTTAAATAAAAGGCGCCATTAGTTAACGTAGACAGCCTCCTGCCCGTGCAGGGACTGGTTAAGAATATCACTGCAGCGACCCCCAACAACCAGCGCTTGTCGTAAAAGGCGACTAAGGGGACAAATCAGATCTAGGCAATATAACACCCAAGTGAGCCTAGCGACACATATGGTATACTACCTTAAAAACCCTCCCACAAGTGTGCATGCGAGTCCGTGGGTTGACACGAGTGGAGATCCCCGGTGTTATAGAAGAAAGACTAAACAATACTAAAACAGGAGCATGCACGTGTCAAACAACAAACACCATCGCAATATGGTAATATTGCAAAACTGTATCATTATGGTAATACTTGCAAAAAGGAAAGGCACTACCCCGTCAGGCACTACCACTGCTGTGCATGGTACTGATCCTGGACCGGGCAGAAATGTTCGGGTCAAAGCTATACGGATTCCGGGGGCTAGCAAAATAATGAAACAGTTTGGACGCCGTTTGAGGGTCGCGAGTTGGAACGTTGGAAGCATGACCGGTCGAAGTTACGAGCTGGAAGAGATGATGAATAGAAGGCGGGTGGACATCTTGTGTGTCCAAGAGACGAAATGGAAAAACACCGGAAATCGGGCGCGTTTCTTGGACGTTAGGACAAAAGATTATAAGATGTTCTACTACGAAACGGAAACGGCTAAGAACAGAATCGGTATCATCCTTGCGGCAAAGCTACTTGGAAACGTCTTGAGCATTTCGAAGTCCAGCGACCGTTTGATGCTTCTCAAACTAGTAATACAAGGAGAGGTGTGGAATATTGTCAGTGCATATGCTCCCCAAAATGGGTGCAATCAGAGTCGTTCACAGACTTTCTCAGAGTACAAACGTGTTTTGGCTTCTATTAAAACAGTGTTGACTGATTCTAAGTAGAAATTTATACAGTGTGTACAAAAAGGCGACATAGCCAAGTGGTAGTGACACGGCCGCTCAAACCAGCCGTACTGGTTCGGGTCCCGTCCAGGGAAACGAGTTCTTTCTTTTTTTATTTTTATTATTAATTAAAATAAAAACAAACAATAAGTGGAAGTGAAGGTTGTAAACAATAAGTGGACGTGAAGGTTGTAAACAACAACGGGCGACGGACACCGATGAGCGATCCACTCTCCTAGTAGCGGGACCATCGGACTACACTACCTCTGCCGATGAGTCAATCAAATCAGGCCACCCAACAACCATGGCTACAGATGGTACGTCGAAAAGAAGGAGGAAGATAAAACCAACTCTTAACATAGTGAAGCGCCCCTCTCTATCAGCTTTAGCTGAAAAGCTGCCAGGTGGAGGGAGGGGAGGGGCGCCAACGACAACAACAGCGGTAGCTGGAAAAAGATGTACACGCAGGGATAAGTTATCTTACGTTTCCGACGGTAGAGAAGGTCAGTTTAGACCAGAAGGTAACAGTTTTGGAAATCTGGTAACCTCCGAGTCAGAAGATGAGTAGGTAGAAATGGTATCCCTCAATAATAGCATCAAACAACTCCATGAAAGAGTTAATGCCATCAAGGCCAAGCAAGTGGCCAGAAGAGAAAAGGAGCAACAGCTGGAGCTCCAGCGTATTCAGCAACAACAACAACAGCAGCCAGCGCAAAGCCAGTTGCAAAAAGAAAAGCCGCCGCAACTACAGCAGCAGCAAAAACAACAGCAACAGCCACAGCCAAGGCCCCAAAGGCAGGCAAAAGTAAAGCAGCAGCAGCAACAACAGCTGCGGAAACAGCCGCAACAACTACAGCAGCAGAACACGCAGCAACCGCAATCGATGCAAAAACAGCAGCAACCACAACAGCTGCAAACATCACAACAACAACCACAACAGCAGCAGAAACAGCAGCAGCAACAACAGCAACAGCAACAACAGAAGCAGCAGCCACAGCAGCAAAAACAACAGCAGCAGCAGCAGCAACAACAACAACAACAACAACAGCAACAACAACAACAACAACAACAACAACAACAACAGCAGCAGCAGAAGAAACAAAGGGTTCCACCAATCAACACTTTTAAGATGGAGCTTAAAGACACCATCGAGCTATGTAAGTCGGCCATAGGTAGTAATTTCTATATTAAACGACTAAGCGTAGATAGGCATGCTATCCACTGCAATAGAGTGGAGCAGCACAGTAAAATTAAAAATTCACTGAGGGATTCGACGACTGAGTTCTTCTCCTTCAACCCGAAGGGGGAAAAGCTGCAAACAATGCTGCTGAAGGGGATGGAACCGTCCACCGAGCCGGAGGAGCTCTTAAAGCTTCTTAAAGAGAAGGAGTGCGATGATCTCATTTTTGTAGGGGTCAAGCCGTTCACCACAGCTAAGGCCAAAAGCGGAAATTACCGTTCTTCCTGGTTCAGCTTTCACCCAACAACAAACTGGATGGTCTAAGGAGCATTAAAGTCCTAGACTACCGGGTTGTCACCTGGGAAAAAGTAAAGAGGAGCGAAGGCATGTTACAATACGTTCGCTGCCAAAGGTTTGGACACGCCGCGTCGAACTGCGATATGCAGCCTCGATGCGTGAAATGTGGAAAAGACCACAGGCAGAGGAATGCGCGCTAGGCAGGGACGGCACGACTGAAAAAAGTTAGCTCACGTGCGCATTATGTAGGAATACGGGACACACCGCAAACTATCGGCGTTGCCCCAAGTTCCAGTACATTAAAAAAGTAAATCTGGCTTGTCAGCAGGAAGGTGGAAGTTAAGCGTCCGCCCGTTCCGAGTGTTCCTGCACAATCCGCCACTCCCCAAGTGACCTACGCCCAAATGGCGTCAGGCCGGGGGAATACGGTACAGTCGCAGCCGAAGGTTGTTTCGCAGGCCCCAAAGCCGAGAGCACCGGAGGCTGAAGCTGATTTGTTGGCTATCTTGCTATCTATCCAGGGGCAACTTCAGCGACAAATTCAGGAGCAGGCGAAGCGGGTGGACCAGATCTACGCGCTTCTGCCGGGCCTAACGCACCACCAATCGTAATGGGTACGAACATGGCGGAGCAACCCTTAAAGATCCTTGCGGTGAATGTGAATTCATTGATTAGGATCGAACGTAGAGCCGTACTTTTCAAGTTGCTTGAGGACCATTCTCCCGATGTGCTTTTGGTTAGCGAAACTAAGCTATCCCAGAAACACAAGTTGAGGCACAGTAGTTATAATATTATAAGAAGAGACCGACCCAACTCTGTACAAAGAGGAGGTGTGGCGATCTTCATTAGAAAAGAGTTGCGTCATAAAGTAGTGTGCTGCGGTGAAGTGCGTAGGTTCCAGGAGCTGGAAGCATGTATCGTATTCATCCCCCTCCGTAGTGGAAAGAGGATGTATATCGTCGCGGTCTATGCTCCTGAAGTTACCCAAACCACGTCTTTTGTCTCAGAGCTCGAGACACTTTTTCGAATACTAAGGCTGGAATCGGAGGAGAACTTTTTCATTATAACCGGTGATTTAAACGCCAAATATAGAGATTGGAGAAATAGCACACCAAATTCTAGAGGGAACCTACTATTCAATTGGTGGGGTCTGCGCAGTGTTGAGTATCGACTAGATTTAAAAGCGACGGATAGTCCTTCGTATTCCGGAAGCGGTTCTTATCTGGATCTAATGCTATTCGACGTACGGTTACAACTGACTGACATCGAACGACAAACGTTAAACTGCTTACACACTTTTGTGTATGACAGTGACCATTGCGGACTCAGTGCCGAAATAACTATTCCCAACGAAATTGCGGAATTGGAGGAGTTTGTCCAATTGCACGCCTACAATTACAGTAGAACGCGTTGGACTCGCGTCTCCAGACGAGAGCACTCTCCTCGAACTTGCTCAACCTACCGTCTAATAGGAATCTGTCAAACGAGGAGATTGATAGATATCTAAAACAAGTGGACGAGACAATAAAACGAACGATGGACAATACGATACCTCGGTATCAACACACTGATAACATGGACATATACCGCAATGCAACGATTGACGCACTGCACGAACATAAAAGTAGACTGCTGTCGAGATTAAAAACCTTGTACAGACAGTTTACTGAAAGACAGAATTCGGAGGAGGTTAGGACGCTGAAGTCATTGATTAGAACCCTCTCAAAATTAATTGAAGAAAATTACAGACTCTGTAAATTCGCACTGGGACAGGAAAATTCGGGCTGTAAAATCCAACAACCCGAGTATGTTCCCGAAAATAAACAAGATCTTTCGGAGGAATAATCAAAACGATCTTCCGCGTCTTAAAATCCCCCGAACTACGAACAATGAACCACGACCTAGAAAATCGGGTCCTTATGCACAACTTCTGCCTTCGAAATGACATGGAGCACTGGCGATCTGGGAACACTGGTTTTACCGTGTTCAATGAAAGAAATATTTTCATATCATCGGGATGGACAGAGAGATACGAGTCTTTGATGATGCAGTCGACATCGTTGGTGGTCAGGACAAAAATTAAAGGCCCAAGGTGACTGCCTTGAAGGACACCCGAAGTGGTCTTAAAGGAGTTAGAGACGGAAGATCTAAATATAACCTCGTACTGCCGACCTTCCAAGTAGGATTTGATCCAGTTGATAAAACCAGGTTGAAAACCAAGAGCTTTCAACTTAAGAATAATAATTCCATGGGAGATTTTATCAAATGCTTTACTGAAGTCGGTAGCAATTACATCGATTTCGCTGCCATCTTCAAATGTACACAGCGCCTGAGAAATGAATTCAGTTAAGTTGGTGGTTGTTGATCTACCTTTAAGGAACCCGTGTTGGTTGGAAGAGAATAAGGGTTTGCAATGAAAAAACATCGAGTCGTAAACGATGCTCTCGAAGAGTTTGGGTATGCATGATAGTTTGGCGATAGGTCGGTAGTTAGATATTTCATTTTTAGGACCTATCTTGTGAATTGGGATAATAAATGAGTTCTTCCAAAGGATAGGGAAAGAACCTTGGGAAATGGACATAAGAAAAAGAGAAGTCAATGGTTGGGCCAAGTGGGTCACGCATTTTTTTAGAACAATTGGGGGCAACCCATCAGGACCGGAAGAATAGTCATCTTTAAGTTTATTAATCTTCTCTGCGACAAGTAGCGAGGTGATACAAATCGAAACTAATGACGTTGTGGCGCAATTGTCCATATAAGAGAAGTAATCGTGGTCGGGCTCAAGAATGCGGTCAGTGAACGACTGGCTAAAAAAGTGAGCGAATAGGTTTGCAACAATTTTAGGGTCGGACGAAGAGGTGTTGGCGAGTTTAAGGGTAGAAGGATAACTATCAGATTTTCGTTCGGCATTTATGAAATGATGGAATCGCTTAGGATCAGTAATGAGACTGGATTGCATTCGATCAAGATAATCCTGGTAGAGAGCTTCGCAGAGTTCGGCGAAGTGTGTATGTGTGTGCTGATAGATGGAGTAGTAATAGCCAGAACGGGATTTTAGGTATGCTCTCCAAAGTTTGTTCCTCTTGTTACGAAGTGAACGCAATTGTTTATTATACCAGGGTGGGGATGAAGTACTGTTTTTTTGGAGCAGCTTGCAAAAGACTATCAAACATTGTATTATAGAAGGATGCAAGAGCAGCATCCACAGTAACGCGTGCGTAGTTAAAATTAGCATTACTGAGCAGGATGTTAAGTTTGGTGAAGTCAGCTTTTCGAAAGTTAAAGCTATATTAGTTCTGAGAATGATTACCAGAATTTAAGTCACCGTAGGAATACGATACAAAGAGGGGAGGATGGTATCTGTCTAGAGTAGAGAGAAGATGGATGCTTGCTTACACACTTTTGTGTATGACAGTGACCATTGCGGACTCAGTGCCGAAATAACTATTCCCAACGAAATTGCGGAATTGGAGGAGTTTGTCCAATTGCACGCCTACAATTACAGTAGAACGCGTTGGACTCGCGTCTCCAGACGAGAGCACTCTCCTCGAACTTGCTCAACCTACCGTCTAATAGGAATCTGTCAAACGAGGAGATTGATAGATATCTAAAACAAGTGGACGAGACAATAAAACGAACGATGGACAATACGATACCTCGGTATCAACACACTGATAACATGGACATATACCGCAATGCAACGATTGACGCACTGCACGAACATAAAAGTAGACTGCTGTCGAGATTAAAAACCTTGTACAGACAGTTTACTGAAAGACAGAATTCGGAGGAGGTTAGGACGCTGAAGTCATTGATTAGAACCCTCTCAAAATTAATTGAAGAAAATTACAGACTCTGTAAATTCGCACTGGGACAGGAAAATTCGGGCTGTAAAATCCAACAACCCGAGTATGTTCCCGAAAATAAACAAGATCTTTCGGAGGAATAATCAAAACGATCTTCCGCGTCTTAAAATCCCCCGAACTACGAACAATGAACCACGACCTAGAAAATCGGGTCCTTATGCACAACTTCTGCCTTCGAAATGACATGGAGCACTGGCGATCTGGGAACACTGGTTTTACCGTGTTCAATGAAAGAAATATTTTCATATCATCGGGATGGACAGAGAGATACGAGTCTTTGATGATGCAGTCGACATCGTTGGTGGTCAGGACAAAAATTAAAGGCCCAAGGTGACTGCCTTGAAGGACACCCGAAGTGGTCTTAAAGGAGTTAGAGACGGAAGATCTAAATATAACCTCGTACTGCCGACCTTCCAAGTAGGATTTGATCCAGTTGATAAAACCAGGTTGAAAACCAAGAGCTTTCAACTTAAGAATAATAATTCCATGGGAGATTTTATCAAATGCTTTACTGAAGTCGGTAGCAATTACATCGATTTCGCTGCCATCTTCAAATGTACACAGCGCCTGAGAAATGAATTCAGTTAAGTTGGTGGTTGTTGATCTACCTTTAAGGAACCCGTGTTGGTTGGAAGAGAATAAGGGTTTGCAATGAAAAAACATCGAGTCGTAAACGATGCTCTCGAAGAGTTTGGGTATGCATGATAGTTTGGCGATAGGTCGGTAGTTAGATATTTCATTTTTAGGACCTATCTTGTGAATTGGGATAATAAATGAGTTCTTCCAAAGGATAGGGAAAGAACCTTGGGAAATGGACATAAGAAAAAGAGAAGTCAATGGTTGGGCCAAGTGGGTCACGCATTTTTTTAGAACAATTGGGGGCAACCCATCAGGACCGGAAGAATAGTCATCTTTAAGTTTATTAATCTTCTCTGCGACAAGTAGCGAGGTGATACAAATCGAAACTAATGACGTTGTGGCGCAATTGTCCATATAAGAGAAGTAATCGTGGTCGGGCTCAAGAATGCGGTCAGTGAACGACTGGCTAAAAAAGTGAGCGAATAGGTTTGCAACAATTTTAGGGTCGGACGAAGAGGTGTTGGCGAGTTTAAGGGTAGAAGGATAACTATCAGATTTTCGTTCGGCATTTATGAAATGATGGAATCGCTTAGGATCAGTAATGAGACTGGATTGCATTCGATCAAGATAATCCTGGTAGAGAGCTTCGCAGAGTTCGGCGAAGTGTGTATGTGTGTGCTGATAGATGGAGTAGTAATAGCCAGAACGGGATTTTAGGTATGCTCTCCAAAGTTTGTTCCTCTTGTTACGAAGTGAACGCAATTGTTTATTATACCAGGGTGGGGATGAAGTACTGTTTTTTTGGAGCAGCTTGCAAAAGACTATCAAACATTGTATTATAGAAGGATGCAAGAGCAGCATCCACAGTAACGCGTGCGTAGTTAAAATTAGCATTACTGAGCAGGATGTTAAGTTTGGTGAAGTCAGCTTTTCGAAAGTTAAAGCTATATTAGTTCTGAGAATGATTACCAGAATTTAAGTCACCGTAGGAATACGATACAAAGAGGGGAGGATGGTATCTGTCTAGAGTAGAGAGAAGATGGATGCTTGCTGTAAAAACACAATTATCAGCATCAGATGAAAAGATAAGATCAAGTTGTCTGCCAAGGCTGTTGGTTATGCCACTGATTTGATGGAGGCCAGAGCTGGAGAGACAATCTGTGAAGACGATTTCTTTGTCTGAGGTTGCATTTGAAGTTTGCTGTGACGAAGTGGCAGGAGCAGGTGTAAGGTTGAAAGAGACGCGGTTACGTTTAGAAGTGCGAACAGCTTCAAGCAGAGAGTACGGAGGGCCTGTATCGGGAGCTGGAAAAAATATCTTCACCGGTTGCTTATGCAAACCAGGCTATCCAGGAGCTGCGAAGACACAATATGAACAAGAGCGCTACTTTCTTCAAAATAGCTGCCCAAAGAAGGTGGAATGCTCAGGAGATTCGTTCGCCAAAGTTCATTAGCAATGCTCATGGACAGCTTCTTGTGGATGACGACAAAATTCTGCAGAGGTGGCAGCAGTATTGTGAAGATTTTTTTAATGAACAGTTTCCCTGGCTATACTTTCCAAGAGCCGCCCCTAACTGTGAAGAAATACCCGACGTTACAGTCGAAGAAGTTAGTGAGGCGGTCAAATACTCCGAAAAACGAAAAGCGGTTGGGCCAGACGAGATGCCCTCTGAGTTCTGGAAAAATATGGGAGACGTCGGGTTCAGGTGGCTCAGAATTCTCATCTCCAAATTCGTGAGAGGTGATCCAATGCCGAATCAATGGAGGGAAAGTTACCTTCTCCCTGTATACAAAGGGAAGGGGGATACGCGAAACTGTGATAGCTACTGTTCGATCAAGCTGATGTCACACACCATGAAGATCGTTGAGCGGGTATTAGGTGGCCGACTGCGAAAAATAATACAGCTATCTGATGATCAGTGCGGGTTTGTCGCAGGTAAATCAACCACAGATGCAATCCAAAGTATAAGGATCATAATGGAAAAACATCGTGATTCCTTAAGGGATTTGCATATTGCATTGGTTGACTTTGAAAAGGCATTCGACAGACAACCAAGAGATTTGATATGGGTGGCGCTAAGACATCGACGGGTTCCAGAAACCTGTATACAGGTGATCATGGACATGTACGAAGGAGCAAAGACAAGAGTAAGGCGCCCCCTGGAGTAACCGTAGAGTTCCCAATCAAAGTCGGGGTGCACCAGGGAAGCGTTTTAAGTCCTTTGCTCTTTATTACAGTCCTTGATTATCTGCTCGAAGGTAAGGTGATGGATCGCAAGGTACATCAGTTATTCTTTGCTGACGATGGAGCCATCATAAGTGAGGATCCTACATCCCTGCAACGAGCACTTGATGTGTGGGTGGACGTTTTGGAGGGAAATGGGTATCGCATTATTTCAAAATGCGTTCTGCCCGTTCTCTGATCCACTCAGGCCTATTCCAGACATTTATTTGAATGGAACAGTGCACATCAATCACCGCGTAAGCGTAGGGTGGATGAAGTGGCAAGAAAACTCCGCTATATTCTATGACAGAAAAATGCCCCTAAGTTGAAAGGAAGGCTCTACACCGCAGTTGTACGTCCAGCGCTCACATACGGTTCACAATGTTGGACGAAGTACAAAAAGTATGAGAGTAAATTAACGGCAGCTGAGATGAAGATGCTTCGCATGACAGCAGGAGTGACAAAGCTTGATCGAATAAGAAGTTCGAAGATCCGTGGAAGCTTTCACATCAAGGAGACCATCGGACAAAAAATAGAGCGCGACCGGTTCAGCTGGTAAAAGCAGATTTTAGGCGGGGTGACCTTAAAAGTTAAACTTACATAGCAATAATATGAGATTATTGGTTAGTTCAAAACAATAAGAAAAAGGAAAGTAAATGCAAGTAATTACAAACAAAAGTAATTGCTAAACATGCAATAGCAAACTATACATAAAAAAAAATAAAAATTAAGTTAAACCAAAATATCAGAGAATGAGAGATTCTAAGCCAACATTGTCAAAGCGGAGCAGCCACATTTTAACGCTTTTTACAAACCTTCCAAGTATTGATATTGCCCTAATATACTGTGGGAGTTTATTAAACAACCGGTGAGATAAAACAGAAAAAAAATTACGGAATGCAGTGGTACGGAAATTGGGTACAGATAACATATTTGAAGAGTTTCTACGTAAATTATAATTTGAAATCAAACGAAAATTGCGATTACCAGACTTCATAAAGAAAGTTTTCAACACCTTGAAACAATACAAATGACGAACAGGAAGAATTTTCAGGTCACAGAACAAAGGATAACTGGGATGCATACCAGGTTTACGACAAATTTGTCTTAAAACATATTTTTGCAAAAACATATACGTTAGCTTTCAATTTTTGCGATGCAGATAAGTTAAAGAACATTATTTTAGTTGTGTCTCAATAGATTTAGATCCCAATTAATATTAGAAATCAGGTCCATAAGACCATATGTTCAGACCATAAGAAAAACCTATAGCATCCGCAAAAGCAGTAGGTGAACCTTTAAAATTAAGAGCGAACAGTGAATTGATGTAAACTAAGAACATAATTGGACCCAAAACAGAACCTTGTGGTACACCCAGATTAAAGAACTTAATCTCGCTCCTTATTTCATCTACCGTCACTCTTTGCGACCTATTTCCAAAATACGACTTGAACCAATTGAGCACAAAACCTGCCACTGCTGCTGTCAACCACACCATCGATACCAGTCATATGTGAGTTGAGTTTATTTTTGTTTGTCCTCTTTGCACACATTATTCGCTGCTTCGTTGTTAGAATCGCAAACAGATGATTGTTTTCAGCTTTGATGCAGAAGATTTTGTTTGCACTTTCTTGACGTAGCATTTTTCGATTTCGTCGTCGGCAACATCGATGGGCAAAGCTTTGGTGAAAATTTGTTTTGCCTTGCTGATTGCGTTTGTGTCATTGACATTTGACACACCCACAATTTCGATGGAATTGCTTAGAAGCTGTTGTTGTTGCCAGTTAAGATTGCTCTCCAGAATATTTAGTTTTGATTTAAGCTCCGCATTTTCTGCTCGCAACTCATTTAGTTGTTGTAAAAAACGATGGTTTGTTTCCTCCAACATCGAAAGCTTTGAATATATCATCTGTAGAGTGCATTCAACTTCACCGACTACATTATGTGCGGACGACTTAACAGCTGTTGGTTGGGCGTTGCTTCTTTCGGCTTGGTGTATTTTAGCGTTAGTTGAAGCCGGAGCATTGCTGCCTTTCTGCTTGGGCGCATTCGGTGCAGGCATAAAACGTCTTAAAACTGCACATCTATCACATCGGAAAGGATTTCCACTTGATTTATAAAAATTAGCACCTTCTTTGGTAATGTTTACACAAGCGTAGTGAAAAAAAAACTTGCAATCACTGCACTCTATTTTTGTTATACAAGTGCGATCAATTTTACGTGAACATGCCGAACAATTCATCTTGTGAAGGTTTTAGTGTAAGTTTCTATGTAATGCGCGCCCCACGACAATCAAAAGAGAACCCATTTTGAATGGCGATTTTAAATTTAATGGAAGGTCAATAAATCGGGCTTTAAATATTGTTTCATTTTCTGCTGATTTAAACGTTTCCCTGATTCTACAATTCGATTGAAGATTAGTTCGCCGATAATTTTGCTTCGGAATTTAAACCCACCAAGATTATGCAACGGCACACGTTTTGTCCTCAAACGGATCACAGGAAATGTTATTCAAGCTACCATTTTGAACAGAAAGTTTAAGGGAGAAATCATTCTGTTGCCAATGATATCGTCGGAGACTTCAATCCAATTCAAATTGCATTTGCAATAACCATCAACAAATCACAAAGGCAGACAATGTCCATGTGTGGCTTGGACTTAGAAAATCCATGTTTCTCCCATGGCCAATTATACGTTGCATGAGTTAACAGCACATAATACGAGTAGTTAACAGCACATAAAACATGAAATTAAATTACTTTTAAGTTGTAATTTGCACACTGGGCACATTCCTCTTCACACTTGTTTGTTTGGTGATCAAATATCGAGTGTGCAGAGTAAAGACACCCACGCGAATTCTTTCTCTATTTTCATCTTCGTTGGAAGATGAAGATAAGAGAGTGGAATCGCAAGTGCATAGTTTGTAAGTCTATACTTAGTTGTTAGTTTTTAGTTTTAATAAAGAACTCAACCTTAATGGATTAAAAAACTTTTACTGGCGCCCAACGTACAGCAGTGGAAATTATCTATTTACATAGTGAAGTTTCTTTTTTTTTGTAAGGATGATAATAAATTGTATTTTACTGTAAGTGAAACCATATTTTTTTTTTGTAAAACCTTGGAAACGACTTAATCTATGTTATAATACAAGCTCATTTACGTGTTAAGATTTATATTTAAAAAGAAAATAATAATTCAGACGGGTTGACTATTTGATTAAATAAAGTGTTTTTTTTTTATTATTTGTGAATAAGTGTTAATTTGTGTATATTTGCGTCAAAATGTCTCTTACTGCAGAGGCTATTACCGAGTTAGTAACTAGAGTAACACTGTCTATTTCGGCACAGACAAAACAGGAATTAGCTTCGAGTATAGACGCGCTGGTCACTCAGTTTAATTCAGCTTTTCCTACTCCGTCTGTGGTAAAATACGAAGAAATCAAGATAAATGAGGCAGTTAAGTGTGACATCGGTCTCGACGTAGTAAAAACCGTACCAGAACTTTGTGGTACTACGGAAAGATATCCGTCTTGGCGACAGTCTGCGAAAGCAGCCATGAAGCCTTACTTACTTCGGTTCTAATCGGTACTATCAGGCAGTAGCAATTATACGTAATAAAATTACGGGTGCTGCTGATACAGTACTCTCTTTGTTCAGTACTCCAATGAGTTTCGACGCTATAATAGCGCGTCTTGATCACATATATGCGGATAAGAGACCACTTTACCTGCTCGAACATGAACTTTCGACTTTACGTCAGGGATAACTGTCCATTTCGGATTATTATGACTCAGTTGAAAAACAACTGACTTTAATAACAAATAAAGCTGTAATGCAGTACTCCGAAAATAAGGAAGTGTTAAAATCATTAAATGAGAAATATAGAGATGATGCTTTACGTGTATTTATATCTGGTCTTAATCGACCACTCGGAAATATTTTATTTTCAAGTCACCCAGCCGACCTTCCAATCGCCTTGGCATTAGCCCAAGAATTAGAAATGAACCAACAAAGGTACGCCTTTGCTAATTCATTTGCCGAAAGGAATACTTATAATCCATCGCCGCGTATGAGTTATCCTCAATACCGAGTTGCATCCAATAATAATCGATCTCAAGCTAAGTACAAAACAGAACCCATGGACGTGGATCCACCAACATCGCGATATAGGCAAAACCCAAGGTCAAACAACACATTTCATACAAAAGATTTTCAACCGCAATCATTCAATAATAGTTCAAGGAAATTCTATCCAACTTTTGGTTCACATCACGTGCAACCACCACGTCCACATCCGACGAACGCACTCAAAAGAGATCGCGAATCTGACCGAAGCGCAGGCGTTCATAAGAATCAGCGTATTAATAACGTTTATACACATAATATCGAAACTGGTAGGTCCGAATTATATACCGGTAATAAATACGATAATTTAAGTGAAGTTTCACAGCGAAAAAATCTGCCTTATTACGATCAAGTTAACTTTATAAATATGAATTCTCAGCTTCCATACATTACAAAAGAGATAAGTGGAGGCCATTTAATTAAAATATTGATTGATGCAGG
This sequence comes from Brachypalpus laphriformis, assembly GCA_945910035.1. Lineage (NCBI taxonomy): Eukaryota > Metazoa > Arthropoda > Insecta > Diptera > Syrphidae > Brachypalpus > Brachypalpus laphriformis. The sequence goes on from OX246754.1 coordinate 141,846,641, forward strand.
AGCCGCAAAGAATTATATTAAACACCTAAGTTTTCTAAAAGGTGTCCGGCCGATTGAGAAACCGTTTAACATTTCTTCCGTAAACAGATCAACTTCTATATACAACAAATGTTCTGTGCGCATTTTTGATCAGGTATCAGATTTTTTTATTCTTCCAAACCTTCAAGATTTTGATGCAATCATAGGCTATGATTTTCTTAAAGGTATTGGTGCCACTTTGGATACCAGCTCCAGTACGATATGCTATAATAATGGCATAGAACTATTGTTATACATGCCTTGTTCTAAGGTTAACAATTTACGAATAACTTACGATGATATCTCTAAATTAGTATTGCCTCAATTTAGAGAAGTTATAAACGAGTACATAGATGTGTTTGCAGATCCTAACAAAGCATTAACCTACAACACTAATGTTGTTGCCACGATCAGGACAACCACTGATGAACCTATTTACTCAAGGAGTTATCCTTACCAGATTTCCGTCACTGAATTTGTCAACCGTGAAATTAAGTCTATGATTCAGGATGGCATTATCCGTCAGAGCTGGTCTCCTTATAATAATCCTATCTGGGTGGTTGGTAAGAAAGGCGTTGATGAATCTGGTAACCGTAAATTAAGACTTGTAATCGATTTCCGATAACTTAATGGGAAAACCATCTCAGATTGTTACCCGATTCCCAATACGTCCGTTATTTTGTCTAACTTGGGAAAATCTAAATTTTTAACTACAATTGATATTAAAAAAGATCGTGAGAAAACAGCTTTCTCAGTTAATAACGGCAAGTATGAATTCTGCCGTCTTCCATTTGGGCTTCAAAATGCCCCTAGTATTTTCCAAAGAGCCATTGATGATGTCCTACGGGAGGATATAGGCGTCCGGTGTCATGTATACATCGAAGATGTAATAATCTTCTCCCCAAATGCAGAAACACATGTCAAAGATATTCGGACTGTTATGAAAAAACTCCTCGATGCAAATATGAAAATATCATTGGAGAAAACCAAATTCTTTAAGACACATGTAGAGTTTCTCCGTTTTTTTGTTTGTCAAGGTGGTCTTAAGACCTCAGAGGACAAGGTTCGCGCCATACTTCAGTACGAACTTCCTACTACTCTACGCGCATTACGGTCATTCCTTGGCCTATCGGGCTATTATAGAAGATTCATCCGAAATAACGCAAAAATAGCAAAACCGCTTACGCAAATTCTACGAGGTGATAATGGCCATGTAAGTGCAAGCCAATAAAAAAACAGAAAAATCAAGCTCAATTCAGAGGCTCAACAAGCCTTCAACAAACTCAAAGAAATTTTGGCATCAGAAGACGTTACTCTTCTTTTTCCAGAGTTCACGAAACCATTTGAACTCACAACCGATGCTTCATCAGTAGCAATAGGAGCAGTCCTATCACAAATGGGTAAACCAATTACGTTTATATCTCGAACACTGTCACCAGCAGAGCAAAATTACGCTACAAACGAGCGAGAAATGCTTGCAATGGTTTGGGCTCTCCAAACCCTTAGAAATTATCTCTATGGAGTAAACAACCTTCACATATTTACTGATCATCAGCCCCTTACTCTTTCTATTTCTGATCGAAACCCAAACAAGAAGCTCAAACGTTGGAGGAGTTTCATTGAAGAATTTGCTCCAACATTTCACTATAAACCAGGTAGTGAAAACCAAGTAGCAGATGCGCTATCGCGTCAGTATATTCAACATCTCACAGATGTCTCGAAATCAAAGTCAAGTAACTATTGTACAAATAGTATATTCGTACAGTTCCACAGCCCCTAAATAGCTTTAAGAATAAAATCTTGTTGTCGCTGGCCCCAACAGCTGATAAAATTACTACAATTCCATTTCCCGGATATACCCGCCACGATGTTCGTTTTAGCGATTTTCAGTTCTTGTTCCGTATACTACAAGTAGTCATAAACCCCGACGTAGTCAACGGAGTTTATTGTCCACTCGACATCTTAGGTAAGATCCAAAATGAATTAGTTGAATTGTTCCCAGCAGTCCGTTTTAGACATGCCAACAGAATGGTAATCGACCTTGCTAATGAGAATGATCAAATAGAAACTATCGCGATGGAACATAATAGGGCTCACCATTCAGCTAGTGAAAATATTCTACAAATACTCGACGGATACTTTTTTCCCAAGATGAGAAACAAAATTATTTCTTTTGCAAAAAATTGTAAGATTTGCTCAGAATCTAAATACGTAAGACATCCGCAGAAACAAATACTAAAGCCAACACCAATACCTACTCAGCCTGGTGAAATTTTGCATATGGACATCTTTAATACAGATAGCCATTATTTTTTAACTTGTATAGATAAATTTTCAAAGTTTGCTATTATCGAACCAATAGCATCGCGTTCTATAGTCGACATAAAAGTACCAATACTTAAAGCGATCGGATTTTTTAAAAGTCCCAAATTATTAGTGACTGATAATGAACCAACGTTTTGCTCTCAGACAATACAATCTCTTATCAGGGATAGTTTTGGAATGACACATTTCACTGTACCGGCTATGCCTAGCCAGAGTAACGGTCAGGTCGAACGTCTACATTCTACTCTTGGTGAAATTTCAAGGGCTATAAAGTTGGAGCAGAATCTAAGTAGCGTGGGTGAAATTCTGCAAACCGCGGTGTTTAAATCGATTCATTCGGTTACCAAGCGGAAGCCCATTGACATTATCTTTTCTATGTCTGACCTTGAAAAGAGAAAAATAAAAGATTTGCTCCAGGGGGGCCAAAGCAAGCAAATCCAAAATAATAATAGAAAACGAGTTGATAGAAAATTTATGCCTGGTCAGGATGTATTTGTAAAGATAGACAAACGTAGAGGTACTAAAATTACTAGTAGGTACGTAAAGAAAACAGTTCAGAAAGATTTAGGAAGCACCGTTCTTATAGATGGAAACAATATTCACAAGGATAATATTAGATAATTATATTTTCAGATTAACTCTCCTGGCTACGGCTCAGGCCAAAATGGTTGACTATACATCCGCCCAATACATCCCGTTTCACAAAGCCGACGTCGCTATTTATGACGATTATATATATTTAGTTCATACCATTAACTTAACTGAATTTGAAACTATAGTAGACGACATTTTGAATCTTAAACGTTTATTTAACAATCAGGATATGGTAGCATCTCTCGAAGCAGACTCTAATGAAATATCTAAACTTTTATCCGCTCTGCGCACTCGTAGACGACCACAACGGTCAATTGATTTTATTGGATCCGCATTACAGTTTATCGCCGGTACACCAGACCATGGTGACTTCGTGATATTATGCGAGAGACAGTCGAAACTCATAGGCGCAGAAAACCAGCAAAGAGAAATCAATACGGAGTTGACTAATAAAATTAATGAGCTAACTGCGCAGATTAATACTTTAAAACGCAACTATTATGCAAATGTAGAAGAATCAAATAGTCCAAATTTGTTTGAACTTATTTCAATTAGAAATCAAAGGGCAATCACCCTTCTAGACAATGTCGTTTACTCGGTTACATTTGCCCATTTAAATATTGTCAACCCAGTTATATTATCAAATGTAGAAATAAGTAATATCATAAGATTGGAGGAAATTTCTATTAATATAAACGACCTTATGTCGGTTGCAAATGTCAAAGTGTATTCAAATAACAGCATTCTAAAATATTTAATAAAACTACCGAATGTAAAGAAAATATGTCCTTTAATGAAAATTTACCCTGTAGTACACAAGAATGTAATAATAGATCTTAGAAATAGTTATGCATCACTATGTAAATCCGATAAATTTCCACTGCAAAATTGTAAAGAATCATATGAGACGACATTTTGCCAAGAAGACCATTTTGATGAATGGCTTATGCAGATTCTAAACAACAGCACCGCCACATGCAGGGCGACTACGGCCAACCATATTCCACCAATACAACAGACTGATGAAAATACACTTCTTATAAATGATCAACAAGTTACTGTCAACGAAGATGGTCGAGATGTCAAAATCATGGGAACTTATCTGGTGGTTCATACTGATGACATTTTCATTAACGCCACTCGATACGCGGCTTCAAAAAAGGAACCTACAATGCAACCAGATACCCCACACTTCTTTACACTAAATATATCAGGACATTCTGAACCATTAACTCTTTTATTTCTTCAGCAGGCTCATATTCGAAATTTGCAGAAGATAGATAAATTTGACGATGATATTGAAAGCCAGCAATCCTATTGGTACGTTACAATAGCAATCATCTCTACATTGATAATCATCATCATTGTCTACCTCAAATGCTACAAGGAACATTCGGTGGTAAACCAGATTACCACACCAGCCATCAGCGCAGTTCCAGAACCATTCGATATGAATAAAGAGGTAAAATAAATATTGGAAAGGGTTGAAAACAACTTGCAGCAGATCCGAGACGTCTCTGTTTGAGGGGAGGAATAGTTAACAGCACATAATACGAGTAGTTAACAGCACATAAAACATGAAATTAAATTACTTTTAAGTTGTAATTTGCACACTGGGCACATTCCTCTTCACACTTGTTTGTTTGGTGATCAAATATCGAGTGTGCAGAGTAAAGACACCCACGCGAATTCTTTCTCTATTTTCATCTTCGTTGGAAGATAAAGATAAGCGAGTGGAATCGCAAGTGCATAGTTTGTAAGTCTATACTTAGTTGTTAGTTTTTAGTTTTAATAAAGAACTCAACCTTAACGAATTAAAAACTTTTACTCATGCTCCGTCTTTTGCCAATATGAATAGATTAGATGGTTTCTATTCATATTGGCAAAAGACGGATTGACAAAAAAAATTGTTCACCAAATCGCACTACTTTAAATTTAAATTCATTACTATAATTTAAAACAAAAACTTAAGAATCAATCTTTATTTACCTCATTTATGACACTTAATTTTTTTTCATTATCAATTAAGAATTTTCAACTTAATAATTACACTTGAATATAAGATGAATAAAATATGAAATAAAAAATGTGTAGAACAGTGCCGGTCTGATTTTCATTTATTTCCTCTCGTACAAATGCATAAGATATCCGACAACAGCACCAAAAGATAAAAGGGGGTCTGTGGCAGGACAACGTCTGCCCGGGACGGCTAGTTATTATATAAGATTGTCTGTTTAAATAAATAAGTAAATAAATAAAGAAATAAATATGAAAGTTAATTTTATAAGACATAATTTTAAATTTCGAAGGTGGCTTGCTACCCTTAACCCACATAAGGACAGATGTCCCATGCATTTCTAAAAAACCTAAGTTATCATTTTTTTTACATATATATTTATTGTAATCATTTTTTTTTAAATTGAAGCCTATTTTTATTTAAAAAAAAAAAAATTTCTTTTGGTTTCCTTATGGTCCGAAAAGGGTTAAGAAAATTGTTACTAAGTATAAAACAAGAACTCACTCTTCAATACCAAAGTAAGAACCGAGTAAGTCCGTACTATTAAGGCCGATTTTTGTTTGAATTAGAGCCCACGATTCGCCTAACCTCACTAAATGGTAGTCCTACGGTAGAGGAAGTAACTTTGGCCGTCAAAGCGCTAAAGGTTGGCAAATCTGCTGGTGTGGATGAAATTCGGCCAGAAATGGTCAAGGCTTTAGATAAAGAGGGAGTGCAATGGCTCTCGTGTGTCATTAAAGTGGCCTGGGAATGCGGTGAAACACCTGGTGATTGGCAAATGGGGGTGATAGTTCCTCTTTTTAAAAAGGGGTACAAAAGAGATTGCGCCAACTATAGGGGTATATCTCTTTTAACTCTCCCTGGAAAAGTCTTCGCTAAGGTGCTAGAATGAGCAGTGCGGTTTTCGTCTCGGTAGAAGCACAACCGACCAGTTATTGACTCTCAGAATGGTTCCTGAGAAGGTCTGGGAGTATGCTAAACCTGTCTACACTTGTTTTGTAGATTTGGAAAAAGCATATGATAGGGTTCCTCGAGGCAAACTCTGGAGTGTTCTGCAGGAGTATGGGATTGATGGTTCCCTGTTTATGGCGATTCAGTCTTTATATACAAACTGCAAACTGTAGAAGCTCTGTTCGGATAAACGGTGTTAAATCAATACCTTTCACTCTGGGCGTTGGACTCCGCCAGGGGTGCATTTTGTCACCTCTCCTCTTCATTGTATATATGGATTGGATGTTGCAGCGTAACCGTGGCGGGGAATGTTTCAAAGTGGGAGACCTAGGGATTAGTCATCTGCTCTTTGCGGATGATTTGGTCAACCTTGGGCCCTCTCAAACCGAACTTCAGCGCGCACTCGAAAGATTTGTAGCCGTTTGTGATGATGCTGGAATTAAGATCAACGTGACCAAGTCAGAAGTAATGGTCTTTTCCAAAAAACCCATTCAGCGAACTCTGCATGTTAGTGGAGTTCCACTGAAGCAGGTGGATAAGTTTACGTACCTCGGGGTCTTATTCACGAGTAATGGGAAGAGCAATGCCGAGTTATCCTGTAGAATTGGTCAGGCTGGATCACTTTTGAGAGAGCTTGGCCAATCTGTTATAAGGAAGGCCGAACTTAGTGTTCAAGCTAAGCTATCGGTTTTTAACTCGGTGTATGTTCCAACTCTCACCTATGGTCATGAAATTTAGGTAGCGACCGAAAGAATAAGATCGCGGATACAAGCTGCCGAAATGAGGTTCCTTCGCGGTGTTGTTGGAATAACTCGTAGGGATCGAATTCGCAACACCAGAGTACGCGAGGCGCTCAATGTTGAGCAGCTACTTCTCCGAACGGAACGATCTATGCTTCGATGGTTTGGTCACGTAGTGCGTATGCCCCCAGACCGTCTTCCAAGACGTGCCAAGGTGGCCGTGCTATCAGGTAGGCGACCCCGGTAGGCCTAGAAACAGATGGATTTGAGTCAATGGCGGAGTATCGAGAAGGATGGAGAGTCCACCTGAGCATCCTACCCCCGCGACCCTCATGAAGGTTTAGCGGGCCATTGAAAATGTATGTACAGTCACTCCAAGCCAAACTCGGATACCTTAGCAGTCGTAGTTCCACTGCTTAAATTCAAATAACATATTAAACATTTTTTGTAATGGTTTTTATTGTATATATATACATTTTTGTAATGGTTCTTCAATTCCATTCTCTTATATGGTTCTCTTCTGGGAGTTGACAGTTAACCGTTGATAAGTTGGTCGCACAAATTGCATAGCTCCTGTATTATAGTAAGGTTTTGTGAAGAAACAGAAGGCGTACAATTCATATTTGCGCTTATAAACGAACTTAATACTTAGATTCACCTCAGCAAATAGAAAAAAGTAAGTTTATATCAAATAAGACACAGAAAACTGGCCTTAAAATTCCACTGGCGACGATACAACGGTACGATTACACCCCCGATGAACAAGCGAAGTATCCACGAAACATCTCCAGAATCATACCAGGAAAACAAAAGATCCCAACTTCTGGAAATGGCAGTATCAAACATGACCATAGAAGACCTGGGTCGACTTTTGGATGCAAAATTCGAAAACCACCTACAGCATTTGGCGACCAAGGCGGACATGGAGAAGCTTGCCCTAAAAATAGCGGATATCAGTGACAAGCAAACGGATCTCGAACAGAAAATCGCAGCAACGGAGGCGCGTTGCAACCAATTGGAGTACCAAGTCGAGCGTCTCATGCAGAAAAACACTGAGAGAAATTTAATTCTTCATATTCCGGAGCGGGAAAACATCGATCCAGCGAAGCAGGCAAAGGATGTTTGCACGAACCTCTTGCAAAACGGAACAGATAATGCGGTCGAATCTGTACGGCACATGAACAGCAACAACACGGATGAGAATGATAACTCTGGCACACATAACAAGAAAATTAACAACTTAGTTGTAACGCTCAGGAATATCTCAGATGTCTACCACATTTTGAAATCTTCCAGTAAGCTAAAAGGCACGAACATAAGTTTGCACAAGGATTATCCACCGACAGTAAGAAGTAAGCGTGCTAAATTAATCGCTGTAAAAAAGGCACTTGCTGACCAGCTTCCGGAAGTTAAAGCGCAACTTAGAGACGAAAAAATGCGGGTTGCTGGAAAGGATTTCACTTGGAATCTTTCATCTTCATGCTTGATGTGCGGGGAAGAAAATGGTTTCGACATTTTAAAAGAAATGTTTACAAATGTGCGAATTGACGTTCTGAAACAAGCTGTGAGTTCCAACAAACGAGATCAGAAAACGTCAAATGCGCTGCAAACGAACTCTATACCGACGATGGCGACATCTAAGTATCCAATCCAGCAACTGAAAAGACCAGTAAGAGCAAAAAAGTCATCTCAGACACCTAAGCCAAATATATTTAAAGATTAAAGTGTTGCCGTCTGTCAGTCAAATAGTAGTAGTGTTAAATGTCTAAGTATATTAAGTTATAATGTTCATGGGCTAAGAAATAAGTTACTTTTCTCTGATTTTTTTAATTTCGTTAAACAATTCGATGTATTTTTTCTATTAGAAACTTTTTTAATGAATGAAAATTATGAAACATTCAATACTCTTTTTCAAGAATACGAAATAAAATGGATAGAAGCAGTTAAAAGCAGCAAATCCGGGCGAGCGAGCGGTGGGTGTATGTACGGTTTCAAAAAAATACTCGGTGCGCACTTGAATTTTGAAGAAATTAATCGTAACTTTTTTTTGGGGCTGAATTTTAATTTCACTAAGCACTATATTCTACCAATGTACATCAATAGCTGCCACTGGGAAGACGATTTTGAGATTTTATGTGAAACTCTGCTCAACTTGCAAAATACAAGGCTAATGCTTATTGGTGACCTAAATGGAAGAATTGGCGAGCAGGGGATCTTCATGGAAAGCGAATATCAGCCAAATGTAAACAGTCAAAGAAAATCGAAAGATCTAACGATCAACAGGAATGGGAGAACATTATTGGAGTTAGCAGATGATTTTAGTTTAATGGTTTTGAATGGAAGAACAAAAGGCGACGAAAGAGGTGAATATACGTTTATACGCGAAAATTCAAACACGGTTATAGATTACTGCCTCATCAACGAATCATGGAGTTACGTGGTTGAACATTTTAAAGTGCATCTAAAAAGCTTCTCAGACCACATGCCGATTTCCTGTCAGCTACGTATTGATCCCGAGGAACCGGTGCAAGATTCAACGGAAATAAGGAGTGCGCCGAAACTTCGATGGAAGAGTAGCGATAAAGCAAAATATCAGCAAAACCTCAACATAGAACTTCAAAGGTTGCAAAGGGTGCCCACAGTTGATGATTTACAACAAATTATTCGAACAGTAGCCTTAAAATCATCGCAAAATAAAAAAATCTGTCACGTAAAACAAGAATGGTACGATTACGAATGCGAAAAGCTTCGACGGAGAACCTTTGCCTTCTTGAAAATATTTCGAAAATATAATACTGATTTCTTTCGGCAAATGTATTCTGAAGCGAATAAGGATTTTAAAATTCTCTGTGTGGTAAAGAAAAAGCAATTTTACGAGCGAAAAATGCAAGTAATCGCAGTCAGCAGGAATTCGAAAGAGTTTTGGGAAGCAGTTCGTGTTGTTAAGGGTATAAAACCCAGAATAGGTTTACATATTCCACTAGCGGACCTGAAAACACATTTCCAAACGCTCTTAAACGTAGAAAGGACAGTACTCCTCTTCCAGTACTGTGAGCCGCAAATTAAGGATCAAAGTATGGATAGACCATTCACACTCTTGGAGCTCCAAAAAGTTCTAAAAAATCTTAAGGAAAAGAAGGCCCCTGGTGTAGACCTAATACCCCATGAATTTTACAAACACTGCAGCAACGAATTTGCCAATTGCCTTCTCGATCTTGTAAATGATATGTATGGAAGTGATAGCGTATCTGCATGCTTTGAAACTGCTATAATATTTCCGATTTTTAAAAAAGGGGATAAAAATATGGCAGAAAATTACAGGGGTATATCCTTTTTAAATACCATTAGAAAGATATTTGGATCTATTTTGTTCAATCGGCTTACAGACTGGATAAATGCGCATAACAAATTGAGCGAATTTCAAGCTGGCTTTCGGAGAGGATATTCAACGGTGGATCAAATATTTACACTAAGTATGATTGTGGATATATACCGCGAACAAGGAAAGAAAGTTTATGCATATTTTGTAGACTTTAAAGCAGCATTCGATAGTGTAAATAGAGATCTGCTTTTCTACAAATTATCAAGCATGGGAGTACCGTCCAAAATGGTGAAAACGCTTAAGGCAATCTATCATCGATGCAGTGCCGCGGTATGGAACGGAACAGAAATGTCTGAGAGTTTCTTGATAACTACGGGAGTACGACAAGGTTGTACCTTGAGTACACTCTTATTCGTCTTATTTTTGGATGACATTGTAGACTATTTGAACGGAGGAGTCGCTGTTAATAATGTCAAAATAAAAACTTTGATGTATGCGGATGATATCGTTCTCTTAGCGGATACACCCAATAACCTACAAATGATGATGACGAAACTCGAGGAGTACTGCCAAATGTGGAATCTTGTTGTCAACCGAGCCAAATCACAAGTAATGGTTTTTGGAAACGGAAGAGGAAGGCGCCCCCAACGGGAAGCATGGAGATTTGAGGGAGAATCAGTGGAGGTAGTTAAAGAATACAAGTATCTTGGAGTAACTCTAACACCCCAAAACAACATGGGCTTACATCTTAAGCGGAAATTTAAGGACGCAAAATATGCTATTAACTCAACTTGGAAATTGTGTATGGCAAACAAACACATCAGCATGTCTACAAAATATCGCATCTACGAGGTAACTGCACAATCTATTATGATGTATGCTGCACAAGTATGGGGATATTTCGAAAATGATATGGTCGAGCGCCTTTTACGTTTCTTTCTCAAACGGATACTTTGCCTTCCATTGACTACCCCTAACTACATGCTTCATATAGAAACGGGACTACCGGCGATGTTCATTAAGACTCTCAAAATGCATTTCGATTATGTGATAAAAGTTTTTAATATGGAGGCAGGTCGCATACCGAGGATAGTAGCAGAATACGCTTTGACTAGAAGTGCGTCCTGTTTTGCGAAATGGAAAGAGATAGCTGATAGAGCGAATTGTTCTCTTAATTTGGATCTTCGTGATACCCATCATTTGAGAATGGAGCTGTATAACATCATAACCAGCCTAGATACCAAAATCTATAATTCGTTTGTGGAGGAAGCCCAAGCTTCTGTTCATAGAGAAGTCTACTCCAAGCTTTCACATGACCTTAGAGATAGAAGTTACATGCATGAAAAATATGGAACAGATGTAATATCAACCATTTTCAAAGCACGAGGAGAATTAATGCCCCTGAATTTCGTCCCCCATCGACCTGATTTGCCGATACTGTCCGAACTCTGTAATCTGGAGGTACGAGAAAATGTGTTACACTTCGTAGGAGTTTGTCCAATACTGAAGGAGATAAGGAGACTGCACTTAGGAGAAAACCAACTATCACATGAAGAAGTATATAGCGTATTGAATGGCAGAGATTGGTTATCGCTATATAAATACATTAAAGCTGCGTCTAGTTATCGTAGACAAATAGTAGATGAAGCCTTTTAATGATATAATAGCCCATTTTGTTTTTTTTTTTTTTTTTTTTGTTTTTTTGAACATATTTATTATTGATTCTTTTTAATTGTCACTCTGGCAGACGGCTTTTGCCATGCTGTAAAAAGATTTGTTAACCTTTGTATGTTATATAAAAAAAAAAAAAAAGAAGGATAATAAAATCTTAATCTTAATCTAATCTATATGGTTCTCAAGTGGGAGCGGGTCGAAAGTCTGCTTTCAAAATTCTGTATTCTCATACAAAAATTCTGCTTATCAAAATTCTAGTAATTAATATTTTAGACAATCAAATTTTTCTTATTCTGTTTTTTTTTCCAGCTAACGAATATAAACAAAGAAATATTTTCTTAAGTTTGTCAAGAAATTATAATACCATATATGTATGTATTTTATATTTAAAGAAAGTACAGTACAGTAATTGAAGAAAGGAGAACATAAAAAAGGAAGCAAAAGTATGTATGTATGAGCTGCCTCGACGTATTCGGATCACAGGTCGGTAAGCAATTTCCAATGTTGGTCAGGACCTTGGTATAGAGATGGCGGCGCGGGAGCCCTTAACGTGCCAACGGCAGCGCTCATACTCCCGTAGTGGACGACTGGCACCGGTATACCCGGCCCTTCGTCCTAGGGGAATAATTAAGGAACTGGCCCTCCAGGTTGGGGGTTGTGCCGTCGGGGTAACTTTCCCCACGTAAAAAGTCTATGGTTAGGAAACAACCAAAGCCTCGGATAAGGATGACGACCCCAGCAAACGAAATAAGGACAACGACCTTCGGATCTGTACGTGGAATGTTCTGTCCTTTTACAGACCTGTGCTATGTCACCATAGCAAGCACATGGTTTCCTCATCACGATATTCATAAGCAGACATGGCGGCCCAATGATCATGTAACGATCAACCAAATTGATCATATTTCGATCGACGCAAGGCATGCCTCCAGTATTCTGGATGTCCGGACCTTCCGAGCGGCCAACATAGACTCGGATCATTAACTTCTTGTAGCCAAGGTACGAATGCGGATATCCCAATCTGAGCAACAAAGAAGAATTACTGTGAGAAAATTTAACGTCGAAAAGCTACAATCGCAAGAGGCCGCCAGACTCATCGCTGAACGCGTATCCCGAAATCCCTCAATCACCCCTTTGCCGCCAGCATCAAGTACCGAAGACCAGTGGCAACGCTGCCAACATGCCATCAGAAACGCCGCGACTGATGTGCTGGGTCCCGCTCGCCCACCACCGCGAAACCCCTGGTTTGACGAAGAATGCCGGCGAGTGCATGCAGCAAAACAAGAGGCATACAAAGCGGCACTGCAAAGGAAGACGAGAGTTGCTCGTAAGCTCTACGAGCAAAAGAGACGGGAAGATCATCGGCTTCTCTAAAAGAAGAAGAAAGAGCATGAGAAGCGCGCGTTTGAGAATATCGAGAGTTTATACTCCAAGAACAATGTACGAAAGTCTTACCAAAAAGTAAAAAGAACGTGTCAGAGAAGTAATAACCGTACAGAAACCTGTAGAGATGAAAATGGAAACATGGTAGTAGAATCACAGCCGGTGCTGAGAATGTAGAAAAACTGCTTCTGCAGACTGTATAACGGCGAAGAAGACCAACATCCCGCTGTCAGGCAGAATGAACCATTCAACATAGACGATGATAGTAAAAATTTCTGTCCACCTGACCAAAGCGAAGTGAGGATAGCAATATCCAAGCTAAAATCCAACAAGGCTGCTGGACCTGACGGCTTACCGGCCGAACTATTCAAGGCAGCTGGGGTTGAATTGATAGAGTGCATACACCAACTCATTTCTAAGATTTGGTCAGACGAGTGTATGCGTGATGATTGGAATCTCAGCATTGTTTGCCCGATCCATAAGAAAGCAGACCCCCTCAACTGCGCCAATTATAGAGGCATCAGTCCCCTCAACATCGCATACAAAATCTTTTCTGCGATATTGTGTGAACGCCTGAAACCTTTTATCAACAGCCTGATTGGACCCTATCAGTGTGGTTTCAGGCCAGGAAAGTCCACCATCGATCAATTCTTCTTCTTCGGCGGATCCTGGAGAAAACCCAAGAATTCCAAATCGATACTCACCACCTCTTTATCGATTTCAAGGCCGCCTATAACAGCATCTATAGCTTTATAGAGCCATGTCTAGTTTTGACATCCCTGCCAAATTTGTTCGTCTATGCAGGCTGTCGATAGAGAACGCTCGCTGCTCCATCAAGGTCGGTAATGACCTCACCGAGACCTTTGATGTCAAAAAAGGTTTTAGACAAGGTGATGCGCCGTCATGTGACTTCTTTAATATTGTACTTGAACGGATTGTGCGGATCTCACAAGCCAACACCGGAGGCACAATCTTTTACAAGTCTGTACAACTGCTTGCATACGCCGACGATATAGACATTATCGGAAGAACTCAGCGGGCTGTCACCGGTGCGTTTGCAAGCATTGAGGCGGAAGCGGCCAAAATGGGTTTAGCGATAAACGAGGGCAAAACCAAGTACATGCTGTCAAAAAGAAGGGACAGCCAGCACTGACGAATTGGACAAAACGTCACAGTGGCAGTAAGGGATTGTGTCTACCTTAGCTATGCTATAAATTCTACAAACAACATCAGCACAGAAATCAAGCTAAGAATAACTATTGCCAATCGCTGTTTTTTTTTTGGGCTTGTAAGGCAATTCAACAGTAAAGCCCTATCTTGAACAACTAAGGAGACTTCGTATAAGACCCTGATCAACCCAGTCCTGCTTTACGGCGCTGAAACATGGACTTTATTGAAAGAGGATGAAGATATCCTCGGTCGCTTCGAGAGAAAAATTCTTCGTAAGATGTTCGGTCCCGTTTGCGTTGACGGGTTTTGGAGGAGAATATTCAATCACGAACTATACGAGCTGTACAGCGACATCGACTTAGTCAAAAAACTGCGTATTGGACGTCTGAGATGGCTAGGACATGTAGAGCGAATGGACACCAACGCTCCGGCCCGCAGATTCTTCGAATCTAACCCCGAGGGACGACGCAGTAGAGGGAATTATCGCCGTAGGTGGCGCGCACCAGTTCAAGTGGACCTCGACCAACTTAGAGTGGGCAACTGGAGGCAATTAGTTAAAGACCGAGCTAAATGGAGAGGCTTGTTGGTTGAGGCCCAGGTTCACCCCGAACTGTAGCGCCACCTAAGTAATGAAATAAAAAAAAAAAACTAAACAAAGCTAGGAAGAGCTATATTTTCAGATAATCGCTTAAGACTCCCAATAATGCTAAGATCTGTTCTCTTTTTTTAGAATTATTTTTTTTTGTGTGTTTTTTAAAATACTTCTTCTTTTCTTTTTTAATCTTCAGCTTTGGCAATAATAAGCTCATTCGTAAGTCTTCAATTATCTTGTAAAGCCCAGCATGACTCCGGCCGACTAATTAGGAAATGCTTCTTTGGTTGCTTTTGAGGTATCATAAGCCACCCAAAACTCCGGAGGATACTTACAGTTATCTTTGACATAGTTTTTCTCGAATCATGTAGCCAACTTCAACATGTTTGCGTCATCAATAATACTACGTAAAGACATTCACGAAGCAAAAGACACAAACAGAATACTTGTCTAAAACAACAGAACAATTTTAAAACAAAAAAAAAACTTTTTTCTACACCTCGACATCATGCTAAAACAAGTGAGAGGGTTGTTTTACAAAATTCTGCAAAGAATAAAAAAAAAGGTTTAGAAAATGTTAAAAAGCGCGCTTTTTTACATGAATTTTGAATTGCAGAATTTTGTAAAACATATTTTTGAAAACCAGAATTTTGAAACCAGAATTTTGAAAAGCAGAATTTTGTAAAAAGTATTTTGACCCTTCCGGAATTCACACCCCAACCCAACTCAAGCTTGGGGTTACCGTTCTTATGACTGCGTCGAGAAGTTCCTTCGGTAGTTTCTAAAACGAATTTTCCGTTTGCTGTCAAGTTCCCCGAATTATATGTTGCACTTGGAGACTGGAAATCTGCCTATGTTTTTAAGCACTTAACAAATGCAATTCGAATATGTGGCAAAAGTTATGGAGATGGATGAGCAGAGGCTACCAAGAAAAGTTCTCACACACATTATATGGTAAGAACGAGAGTTGGCTTAGTACCTGAATGGGAGAGGCTAGCAAGCGATTGTGGCATAAATCTGAGGAACGTCCTTCCACCCTAAGAGCACAATTGAATTCTAAAAAAAATGGGTCACATATTATATGAGAGATTTCATAAAAAGTGTGCCCAGCTTTCTGAAGAATCTATATATGAAATAATATGAAACGGAATGAAATGAATTTAAATAATCCTCTATCTTTATCCGAGGCCAAAAATAAAAACAATAACAAAAACATAGTTCGGGAATCCAAACAAAGCAATTTTTAAGAAAAAATGAGTACATTAAAAACCAGTGAGTCATCAAATATGTCGCCAAATGCACCTATTGCTTGCGCATTATCCCAACAACAATCTACAACCCAAGCTGAAAGCGATCATCTTAACCGCGACGATGGTATACAAATCGTCTCAAGTGAGAATGATTGAGAGCAAGCAGTGCAAAAGAAGAAGCGAAAAGTTCAACCCCAAGCACTGTTTGGTACTGCTAGTGATACTGCTGCTGCAACAACCTTGCCATCGGTACCTAGACTTCGTTTCTTACATCTCTCTCGTTTGGATAAGTGTGTAAGCGAAAAGAATATAATTTCGTATGCCGCAAGCAGACTTAACCCTTTGTTGACCGACGGTACTTACAAGTACCAACATGTTTCACTTTAAATAAAATCTCTATATGAAGAAAATTTAGACACTAAGACCCAACGCGACGTTTAAGTACAGTTTTACCTCAAAGCCTTTTTTATTTTCATGTATGTTTGTCGTAGCTTAGACCCAAATGTAACGGTTTTTTTGACAGCATATTAGACTTTGAAAAGCGCGATTTAAGTTGATGTTTGGTGTTTACATAAGTATTATATCTCTTGCAAGTTTTCATCGATTTTTTGTACTCGTAAGTTTTATGGTTATGTGCATATTGAACTATCGAAAAAATACGAAATCAGTTGAAAAAGTTTTTATTTCTATATGGTTTCATCAAAAAAGTAAAGTGGACTGGTAAGTACTGTCGGGCTGTGCGAGCATTTTATATGCAATAAATTTTCCTTTTCTTACTTTTGTTTATTTCGAGTGTTTTGGTAGTGATTTTGTTGTGATATTGGATATGTTTTATAAATTATTCCATTGTCTATTGTCGAGTAAACGAAAAAAACATCTTCTTGTTTTTCTTCCTATTTCGGTGAGTTTACGATCCGAAAACAAGGGGTCATAACCCTCCCACTTCACCGCATTTCTACTGATCCGTCTGTGGGTTCACCTATTTGACCACAGAAAATATCGGCAGGACTTTCAATTTTAGATCACTGAGGTCAATCAAATGCTGGTGTCATTACATTTGTTTTTTATTTATTATTATTATATATATTCTTTATTCTCATGCATTCATTCATAATTTATACAAAATTCTTACAATATATCTAATTTACAAATGAGAATATTTAGTGACATTTTTATTCAGTGAAATAAATAGAGATAAATGTCACTTCAGATAAATACAATTTGGGGTGAAAAAGTGTATATAGTATATTAAAAATTCATTCCAAATTCGAAATTAATACAAAAAGAAAAAAAATAGAGACAAACAAAGGCAAAGTTTCATCAAATATTGAAGCGGAATAAAGAATCTATATCATTGTGATTAATATCAAAAAGCCACACTTTTACTTTTTTTTAAAATCCGGGTAGAGTTCTAACGATTCGTATATTAGCGGGAAGACCATTAAATAATTTGCAAGAAACAATCGAATAGAAGTTCCTGAAGCTGGAGGTATGAAAAGAGGGAATACAGACCAAGGTTCCGCTGTTGCTTCTTAAGTTATGGTAGTCAGAGTTCGGGCTTTGCAAATACCCACCTCTTATGAAGAACATTTTGAGGACTCTAAAATAGTAGAGATGCCTTACAGGCAGAACTTCCATTTTTCTAAATAACTCCATGGAGCTATCCAATAGCACTTTTTTGTAGGACAACCAGCTGTAAGCGTTTATTGAGGTTAGCACCTCCCCAGCAGCTTATTCCGTACTGTAATCTAGAGTGGAAGATCCCAAAGTAAATAGTTTTTAAAAGCTCCGTAGAGCAGTATTTTCCAAGACGGTAGAGACTACGTAGAGACGATAGTAGGTATTGCTTCAAAATTGAAATGTGTTCGCGCCAGCTCAAAGTATTGTCAATAATGACACCTAAGTATTAGTAGTGTTTAACTATTTCAATTTTAAAGCAATTCACATTACAGCCAATATTTGCATCATATAAGCCATTGGTTCTTTGTACATCGTAAGCACAGTTTCGCATGGTATGTCTACTACAATTAGAAGCGTGGAATACAATGTCAATGTCTGGGGATTTTTGCACGGTATTTTTGCTTACAACTAACTTGTGTTCGGCGAACCAAAGTCTTAGCAAATGGATATCATGATCGATGTCAGCAACTAAATTTACGGGGTTAGTTGAGCCATATGCAAAAGCCAAGTCGTCGGCGAAAGCCTTAACTTCACCAGCAAACGGGAGTGCAAATAGCGAGTTGACATAAATCAAGAACAAAATGGGACCAAGGACAGATCCTTGGGGAACACCTAGATTGATTTCCTTGGAACTACTTAGACTATATCCAATTTTGACTTTTTGTGATCTATTCCTAAGACAAGAAGCAAACCAATCTAATATGAATCCACGAATGCAATTTCTTCAAGAGAATGCTATGGTCCACCATATCGAAGGCTTTTGTAATGTCTACAAATAACCCGGCACAGCATTTCTTAACATCAAGTCCTTTGTAAATAAATGTACAAAAATCCAGGAGCGCATCTTCCGTAGAGCAGTTTTCCCTAAAACCAAACTGCTTTGTGTGATCCAGGCGTTTATAGGGCTGCCTCTTCTACCTCGAGATGTCTTTGGAACGTTCATTGATCTTCTTCTTCCTATTTCGGCGAGGTTTTGATCTGAAAAAGAGATAATAACCCTCTCACTTCACCGCATTTCTACGGATCCTCGCCTAGCGTTCATTGATATTGCCTTTTAACGGGGTTCAAATCATCTCTTCTTTGATGGTGGCAATAGGAGCTGAGCCGGTCAGCTCTATCATTCGTAAGATGTTTTCCTTGAAGTGAAGGCTTCCACGGATCTTCGAACTTCTTATTCGATCAAGCTTTGTCACTCCTGCTATCATGCGAAGCATCTTCATCTCAGCTGCCGTTAATTTGCTCTAATACTTTTGTACATTGTCCAACATTGCGAACCGTATGTGAGCGATGGACGCACACCTGCGGTGTAGAGCCCTCCTTTCAACTTAGGGGCATTTTTCGGTCACAGAAGATAGCGGAGTTTTCTCGCCACTTCATCCACCCTACGCTTATACAATGATTGATGTCGTCATTACAGGTTGCTTTGCTATTGATCATAGATCCCGGATATTTGAACTTTTCGCACTTGGAGAGTACTGTTCCAATCAAATAAATGTTTGGAATAGACCTGAGTGGATCAGAGAATGGTAAAACAAATACTCTGTTATTTTTTGAAATAATGCGATACCCATTTTCGTCCAAAACGAAAAAACCTCCCTTCTTGAATATAAGAGATGTGTAACACTTGGAATACTTTCAAAGAAGGACTTAGCCATAGACAAACGTGGTCTGAAAATAACATCATTAAGTGATGAATCACCACAATAATGCAGCAAAAAACGAAGAGGCAAGATAGAATCCGTTTCAAAGGACGTGCGAATGGGTAATTTGGAAGTTCACTGGTCAAAGTTTGTTGAAGCACGACGAAGGTGCGAAGTTTGTAGCATCAACAAAATCCAATCAGAGCCATATTCGAAATGCAGTCATTGCAAGGTATACCTCTGCTGCAAACAAAAAAAAAACTGCTTTTAATTGTAACGTGGCATGAATTTGTGATATAAAACGTATTTGTTTACACAGTTTCGATCTTGCTTTTATTAAAAGCGTTATATATACGTATAAGTATGTATTCGAAAGCAAAAAAAAAATAAACAAATAAAAAATATGTAAATACCAATTTCTCTTTTAACTTTTTGTTATTCCATAGCCCAACGGTACTTTTAAGTGCCACCTTCAAATTTCGTCCTTAGGAGTCCTTGAAAATTCTAAAAATGAGTTTCCCATCTTAAAATACCCTCAACTTAAAAATGCAACAAAAAAATGATTATCTTTTTTTTTTTATATAAATTGATCAACAAAGTGTAAATCTCCCGGAAAATGTGCTTCAGTGTAATAAACTGATAAAAAGTGGTACAGAGTTCCTTCTTTAGATTTCATCAATTTCAAACACGGAATTCCGGCTCATGCATTTGATAATGCTTTAAATAAAGGTATTTGGCCTATTGGTGTTCAAATAAAAAATCAAAAAAACGAAAGCTCTCTCGTTGTGGACGAGGCAGCGCAAGGTTAAAATGTGCTTCCTAATCGTCACCGTGCCCCTCTCAATTGAGTGTTTACTTCCAAAATGCTGGTGGATTACGAACAAAAACAAATGACTTTTTTACAAACTCTTCGTTGCATGAATATGATGTAATAATTTTAGCTGAGACCTGGCAAGCTTTGTATCTACGGAAATGTTTAATTTTTCTTACATCGTCTATCGCATGGATCGTCCGATCGTATCTGGAATAGAACGAGGTGGATGAGTGTTAATTGCAGTACGTTTTACTCATTGCGATTTACCAACCTATACTAGGAAGTCGCCGTCTGACATATTTTTTGTAATAATTATAGTTCGGTCAATTTTAATTTTTTTAGACATACGATTTTAGCATATAATATTTGTGGATTAAGTAATAAGCAATTATCCCCCGACTTTTTCAAATTTATTAATGAAATAGATTTCATATTTCTTTTTGAAACATTTGTAATTGAGTGCAAATGGGTACCTGCGAATAAAAACAACAGAAGGGGGGGTGCATCAGAAGGCTGTTACCTCGGAGTGAAGAATAGAGCTGCCAATGAACTTCAATGCGATTTCCAAGTAGCGGGTGTGAGGGTATCTTTCTTCAAATGCTGAGGTGGGCTCGCCGGCCCCAGGGTTAACCCAAAGGAACACCCTAGACTTTGGTAAAGAGGTACTTTATTTATAATTGGATTGTGTCTACGTAGTAGGCATAAAGTTATTGTATTCACACACTTTTTGCTGAGTGCGCCTTTCGCCTCAGATACGTAGTAGACATAAAGTTATTGTATTCACACACTTTACGCTGAGTGCGCCTTTCGCCTCAGATACGTATTATATTCTAAAGCTATGGTTCACACACTTTTCGCTGAGTGCGCCTTTCGCCTCAGGTACGTAGTATACTCTAACGTTTTAGTTCACACACGTTTTGATTCACGTACTTTTTGCTGAGCGCGCGTCTCGCCTCAGATAGTTATAAGGTAGATTTAAGAATTATGAAAACAAAATACTCACTTGCCATTAGCTAACGAAACGGAACGGTTGTTTTAATTTGGCTACGTATGTCGCGAGTCATTAATGGTCCTTTGAGAAAGTGAATAAGTGAACTGTGGATTTATGGGAATAAACCATAAGTGTATTAAAGAACTGTTAACTGTGTTTAAATAACTGCAAACTGTATAAGAGAACTTCAACTGTGTTTAAATAACTGTAAACGGTGTAAGAGAACTTCAACTGTGTTTAAATAACTGTAAACTGTGTAAGAGAACTATATCTATGCTTAAATAACTGTAAACTGTGTAAGAAAACTTTGACTGTGTTTAAATAACTGTAAACTGTGTAAAAGAACTATAACTGGTTTTAAGAACTGTGTAAACTGTTTAAGAGAACTATAACTGGTTTTAAGAACTGTAAAACTGTGCAAGAGAACTATAACTGGTGTAAAGAACTGTAAAACTGTGTAAGAGGACTATAACTGGAGTAAAGAATTGTAAACTGTGTAAAAACTGCACTGTGACCTTGTGGAATTAATAACAACGCGCAACAGGAACTTGGAGTGTGAAGACGAGAGGACTAGAAAGCAAGATGACAGAAGAAATGTTCGATGAACAACAGGAATTGGGTAATTCAATCCAATCGTTACACAATAACTATAAGAAAAACAACAAAATATTTGGCCGCAAAGCTCGTGAAACTTAATGAGTTGTGGCAGAAGTTCTTAGAGAACCACACAATTCTTCAAGGTATTGAAGACCGAGAAAGTTGGAACGCATACTACGTAAATAATTATAAGCAGCAAGTACAAGCTGTTGTAGAAAAAATGACCAACGACATACAGCAAAAATTAAAGAGTAGTGAAGAAGCGGCAAGACAAGACAATGCTGCCGGACCCACTATAAGCTCCAAGAAATTAAGCAGCGAGGAGCAAGAAATGAGGAATAAAAAGCAAATAATTAAGATGACATTGCTCAAGAATTACATTAAAAGAGAGCAGGAGGTTTTAAAAACTAAACCAAATTCGGACAGTTACTACCAGTTCAAACTGAGTAAGGTAATAGAAATGTGGAAGAATATCACACAACTACATGAAGAAATGTTGGTGTATGCAACGGACTATGACCTTAAAAATGACTACTTCACAAAAAAAGAATATGAGCAATTGGAAAATAGTTATCGCTAGTTTATTACAGAGCTTCACAGCTCAACAAACAAGAAAGAAAATGACTAAGCGAAAGTGCCGAAATCCAGGATAACCACGAAATTAAATCGCCACCAATTGCTGTTCCCACGTTTGACGGGAATTATAAAAACTGGGCAACATTCCAAGAAATATATGAAAAGCTCATTCATATAAATAAAGGATTAGAGAAGGTTGAAAAGATGCATTATTTAAAAAATTCAGTAAAGGGCGAGGCACACAAACTAATACAACATCTTACAACGTCAGAGACAAACTACGACGCGGCATGGGACTTGTTGAGTAATAGATTTAACAACCAACGCATGATATTTTCAGCGCACTTGGATACAATACTTAATCAACCAACGATTCTAAATGAATCAGCATACATGCTAAAACAACTTCATGATACCACACAGAAGCACTTGCACGCGATAAAGAATTTAAAGGTTGATATAAAATCATGGGGTTCATTACTAGCACGTATCATTATAAAAAGAGTTGATACAGAAACTCATAAACTGTATAAACAAACGATAAAGGATCCCCGTGAAATACCACAACTGAAGGACGTTTTAACATTTTTGGAAAACCGGTTTCAGTCACTGGAAGCCCTAGGGGAAAATAAAAAACGGACGCAACAGAAAGAAAGAACAACGTATAACCGACCTAATGAAAACGGGAAATGGATGATTAAGAATCATTGCACAAGAATAAAAAATTGCAAATATTGCAAAGGAAGTCACACCATATATGTACACGTGCGCCGGATTCCGAGAAAAGAGTATCCCTGAAAGATTGACGTTTGTAAAACAAAATAAAGTCTGCCAAAACTGCCTCAACCACGAGGCAAGTGAATAGTGCTACAGTACATCAAAATGTTGTCATATGCAAACGGCAACATCATTCTCTCTTGCATTTACGAACAACAGGAAATGTACAAACCAATGCTCAACACATCTCAACGCATGTTTTACGATCCGGACCCAAATAAATGAAGCCCTAGGTAAAAAGCAAAATAACAGTACTATACTTGCGACGGCACTAATTAAAGCAAAAACAGTGCAAAATACATATGAATTTTTTCGCGCGTTGATAGATCCTGGCTCTCAAGCTTCATTTATAACGGAAAGTACTGTGCAAAGACTGGGATGTCCTAAGTACAGGACACACACTCAGATTTCTGGAATGGCACAATGCAAAGCAGGAGTGTGCAAAAGTAAAGTAGAACTGGAACTAACTTCGAGACATCCTTCAAATTGCATCCAGGACTACTTCAAAAACTTATCATTATCAACCTACAACAAAATTTTGCTTTATAAAACTATAATAAAACCAATATGGACGTACGGATCTCAAATCTGGGGCACAGCTAAAAAGTCAAACATAAACATTATTCAGAGACACCAATCAAAAATTCTGCGAACAATAGTAAATGCTGACTGGTACGTCACAAACTTCGACATACACAATGACCTCAAAATTCCTATGGTTGAGGAAGAAATAACCAATGTAAGCACCCGGCACCTGACGAGGCTTATTTCTCATACCAACTATGATATCTCGACCCTTCCAGACCAAGAAATTCTAAATAGACGGCGGCTAAAACGAAGAAGACCCATTGATCTCAGTAACCAGAAAAAAAAAAAAATGTTAAGTGTTAATTGTATATATCTGTATTATTCATTGTACATGTAAGATGAATCTTTTAAATTTACTCAAGTTTTATGCTATTAAAAAAAAATAAAAAAAAATAAATAAATTCTACTCAGGAGTTATAAAAATCCATTATATATATATATAAAAAAAAAAACACAAAAATTGTTAAACAAATGGTATTAATGGCGTTGGTCACATACCCTATTTAACCCACTTTCATCACTTATAAAATATGTACTAAGTGTCTACCAGACAGATGTATATATTAAACTTAAAAATAAAAAAAAAAAAAAATCCCTCAAATTTCTCGTTGAATTGCGAAGCATTAGTTCTCTCAACCTTGACACACACACAACCAGATGAATCAATAGTTATAAATAATAAAGATCATATTTGTAAAAATTACATACTGGCAGATGCAACGGGCAGATTGATCTTTTGATTGGGGCAGACGTGTTTACCGACATAATTTTAGAAGGAATACATAAAACTGATAACGGAATACTAGCACAAAATAAAAAATTTGGTTGGATTCTTTCTTGGAAAGCAGAGATAACGAGAAAGGGCAACCGCAGATTGACATCCATGGTAACAAGAACAAATATTGATGAAGAATTAAAAAGGTTCTGGACGATTGAAGACTCTGCAATGAATGAAGAATTGACGAGCGAGCATGCTAAATGTGAAGACTACTACCAACGGACCACTGAAAGAAACAGAGATGGCATGTATACAGTCAAAATACCTCTCAACGATATTGGACAGAGTCTAGGCGATTCTAAGCCAAGGGCAATGGCGCGTTGGTATCAAATGGAAAAGAAATTTATCAAAAACAAAAATCTACAAACTGATTACAACCAATTCATGCAGGAATATCATGACTTGGGCCATATGAGGCCAATAAATAGTGATGAAAATAGGTATACAAACTCCAGTCAAGTATACTATATGCCGCACCAGGCAGTCATCAGAAAAGAAAGCACGACAACCAAACTGCGTGTAGTGTTCGATGCATCAATGAAAACAAGTAATGGGCTTAGTTTAAATCAAGTAATGCTAAATGGCCCGAAATTACAACAAGATCTCTAATATATTCTACTTCGTTGGAGAATCTATGAATACGTCTATACTGCGGATATAGAAAAATGTATAGACAAATCAGAATAGCTAATAATGATCAGCGATATCAAGGACTTTTGTGGCGACCATCAATTAATGAAAAAGTTCAAGAATTTGCACTAACAACTGTAACTTATGGCACGAAATCCGCTCCTTACTTGGCGATTAAAACACTTCACAGATTAGCTGAAGATGAAGCAAAGGAACATCCACGGATTGCAGAAATAATAAAACGAGACTTCTATGTGGATGATTTGATATCAGGCTCAGCATCTCTATCCAAAGCAAAGCAAACACAAAAGGATTTAATCGAAGTACTGAGAAAGGGTGGGTTTAATTTGAGAAAATGGAAAGGAAATCACGTAGAACTTTTAAAAAATTTCAACTCTAATCAAAAATAAGAAACGGTGGAAATAAATAAAGAAAACACTGTCAAGACGCTTGGTTTGCATTGGAGTCCAGTAGATGATGAGTTTAATTTTAAAGTTCAATCAAATCGACTGTCAGATAAGTATACAAATAGATCAATTCTCTCAGACATTGCCAAACTTTATGATCCATTAGGTTGGTTGTCACCGATCATAATTACTGCAAAAATGTTTCTTCAAGAACTTTGGACTAGAAAATATACGTGGGATCAGCCAATAGATGATGAATTAGCAACAAAATGGAAAACGTTCCATAAGGAACTACCATCAGTCGAGAAAATAAAAATTCCTCGTTGGATACATTATAAGCCTTTAACAAAGTCTATTGAAATACATGGGTTTGCAGATGCTTCGGAGAAAGCATACGGGGCGGTAGTATACAGTAAGATAGTTACCGAAGATGACGAATGTCACATCACGCTTCTCATGTCAAAAACAAGAGTAGCACCAATAAAGACATTGAACGCCAACGCTATCACACTACCCAAACTTGAGTTATGCGCTGCTGTACTTCTAGCAAAGCTTTTAAAACAAGTAAAGCTTGCACTGGAATGGGAAGAAGTTGAGGTCCACGCATGGACAGATTCCACTATTATGCTGGCATGGATAAATGGTACAATTGACAAATGGAAAAGTTTTGTTTCAAATCGAGTTACACAGATACGAGAAGTTACTGCACCTGAAGACTGGTATCATGTAAGATCGAAAGAAAACCCTGCAGATCTAGCATCCAGGGGTGTAGAACCACATTTACTAAGGGAGAATACTCTATGGTGGAAGGGTCCATCATGGCTCGGGGAGTCAAAGCGTATATATACAATCAACAAGGAACATGTTAATACGACAGAAGAACTTCAAGAGCATATAAGTAATGTCATGATTGTAACTACTTGTGATGGCAGATGGGATGTTTTGGAAAAATACTCCAACATACAAAAATTAACACGAGTGGTAGCTTATTGCAAACGATTCATTACAGTATGTAAGAAACTTCAAAGTGTCAACTTGCCTCACTTGACAAATGATGAGCTGAACCAGTCATTAAATAATATAATACGCATCATACAGAATCAACATTTCAACACCGAAATAGTTCTTCTCAACGGTAAGAAAACGTTGCCTTCGTCCAGTAATATATTATCACTTAATCCTTTCTTAGATGAAAACGGCATTTTGAGAGTGGGTGGAAGACTTAACAAAGCAAGCATTCCATATCATCAAAAACATCCAATTATACTTACAAGTAAAGAGTTCATAACAAAACTTATAATTAACGAGGCACATATAGTAACACTTCACGGCGGTAACGAAGCAACACTTGCCTATACAAGACGTAAGTTCTGGATACTTCATGCAAGGAATCGAGTTAAACAAATCCTCAGGAATTGCGTCAAATGCTGCAGATTTAGGTCACAAAATGCAAGGCATATAATGGGAGATCTACCTGCGGCTCGGGTCCGACCCTCTAAACCATTTACGCATACGGGAATAGACTATGCAGGGCCAATCCAAATAAGAACAACAAAGGGTAGAGGGTTTAAGTCATATAAAAGATACATAGCAATATTTGTCTGCGTTTGTACAAAAGCAATACATATTGAAGCAGTATCAGACCTTACCAAAGAAGCATTCTTAGCAGCGCTTAGAAGAGTAAAATCTGTGAAATACCATCTACGCCGCATAGTAGGAGATTCAACGCTGACCTTCGAGGAAATAAGTACACTACTCGCTCAGATTGAAGCATGTTTAAATTCACGTCCATTATGCCCAGTAACAGGTGATCCAGAAGATATTGAAATACTAACACCCGCACACTTTTTGATTGAGCAAGCCTAAGTGACGCCGTTAGAGCCAAATAAACTAAAAATAGAGACGCACAGATTGACGAGATGGAACTTAATACAAAAAATGACGCAACATTTTTGGAAGAAATGGCAAGCTGAATACCTATCGAGACTTCAACAGCGATCAAAGTGGCGTAAGGGCAATGATAACGTTAAGGTAGGAGATGTTGTATTGGTTAAAGTTGAAAACTTCCCTCCAACAAGATGGCCCCTAGCACGAATAACACAAGTACATCCAGGAGAAGATGGTGTAGTAAGAGTCGTCTCGCTAAGATCTAAGGAAAATACAGTTAGTAAAAGGCCAGTCGTGAAACTATGTCCACTTCCTATAGAAGAAGAAAACAATAGTGCTAACAAACTTGCAGCCGGTATGATCAAATCGAATTTAACTCACACTAAAAACGTTGAAACTACAAATCAAAAACCTAGAACTAAACGCAAGAAAACTAAACTGGGACTCATACTAATGCATTTATTTGTAATATTAAACTGTGTCACCCAAGGCCATGCAGAATATGTTATCAAACGTCCACAACCCGGATTATACGTGGAACATGCTGGGCAGGTGAAGATCAGCAGCGGAACTCTAAAAGTTGAAATTGTATCGACTCTTAACGTATCGGATGAGTACAGGAAAGTTGATGAAATTGTCAACAAAATGGAAATGTCGTGCAGGATCTCAGCTTCCTATAAAGCCGAAATCCATTGTAATACCCTTCTAAATCATCTGAAAGAAAAGGAAACTTCCATAAGACGTGAACTGGACATACTAACCGCAACATATAGCGAACAGCGCAACAGTCGCGCTAAGCGTGGATTATTTGGAAAATTATTGGAGATGGTGTTCGGAGTCAACGATGAGGTATACGCAAGTATAGACAATTTAGATCACAACCAAGAATTACTAAAGAAGGCAGTCCATCAACAACATACGCTTATGATGTCAACTACAACTTCAATTAACGAGCTTCATTCAAAAACAAAGGAAAGGATGGATGTAATAACACACAAGCTTAATAACGTTATTTCCGAAGTTATTAAAATGTTCACGTGGTTTGAAGAAGTGGATGCTAATAAAGTCGGATTACAGATTCTCGCAGCATACCAGTTGTCAATAGACATACTCAATGAGATGGAAGCTAAATATATTAAGTTAACAGCGGCCAATACGAGAGCCTTCTTGGAGTTTATAACACCTGGCCACTTGCATGCAGTAATACAAACTGTTGCAGCAAAACTTCCACCTAACTTATGCATTGTGGAACGGCCCTCCAGCCGCCTCGAAGTAGAACATAATGGATCTCACATAACAGTAAGCGGCTTCCTACACATAACGGAGACATCAGCATATGATTTGATTAAAGTAACGCCTGTACCCTACAGAATAAACAACAACGAATATGCTGTAGCAGAAGTGTCGTCGTCCTTCTTGGCTGTCGACTATAATAATCAGCAGTACTTTGAAGTATCCGATACTGAACTCGGTGCATGCAACCGACTTAAGAAATACACCTTGCTCTGTAACCAAGGTGTAGTGAGTCAAATTGGTATAAACGACAACTGTGTAATCGATCATTTGTATAGGCGAAAAACGACAAATGTATGCCCGCTAAGGAAGATTTTTATTTCAAACATCACTTGGAAACACCTGTACCGTCAGAATACTTGGTTGTTTGTAGCGAATACACCATCCGAAGCTGCGGTTATTTGTGAAGGACAGAGAGAAGAAATCTCGTTGGAAGGAGTTGGCATTCTACAACTCAACCAATCTTGCCTAATTCGAACACGAGAAAATACCCTAATGGCAGAAAGGAATCCGAAGATTGAAGTCCAAATGACCTTTATAAAGACCTTAAATTTTACCTTGTCCGACACAGCTAACATATCTAGTTCCAGGTTTTCCCCAAAGAATCTATTCTCTCTACAGTCGATACATGGGAGAAGCTAAGTGACGTTGATGATGATCGTAAAGAGATGTTTACGTATTGGCACACCATTGCACATCATTCGACCGTAGTAGGTATACCTATAATAGCAATAGTACTGGGCATTGCTGTCTGGAGGTATACTCGGAGGTGCAGACGAAACAAGATTAAAACTAAGCCTTCCGAAACCAGGGCAGAGTTTATGCTCGAACCAGATGACGACGGACCTACACCTGCTGTGAGGATATCCATCCCTTCACATTCAAACTCAACCGAGGAAGCCGGCAGAATGTCTACGTAGTAGACATAAAGTTATTGTATTCACACACTTTTTGCTGAGTGCGCCTTTCGCCTCAGATACGTAGTAGACATAAAGTTATTGTATTCACACACTTTTTGCTGAGTGCGCCTTTCGCCTCAGATACGTATTATATTCTAAAGCTATGGTTCACACACTTTTCGCTGAGTGCGCCTTTCGCCTCAGGTACGTAGTATATTGTAACGTTTTAGTTCACACATGTTTTGGTTCACATACTTTTTGCTGAGCGCGCGTCTTGCCTCAGATAGTTATAAGGTAGATTTAAGAATTATGAAAATAAAATACTCACTTGTCATTAGCTAACGAAACGGAACGGTTGTTTTAATTTGGCTACGTATGTCGCGAGTCAGATTGGTTTTATACAATATTGTTTTATACTTAGGGCAGGCTTGGAATGTAGCCGTCCGCACTTAGGGCAGGCGTGCTGTGACCCAGTCCGCACTCAGGGCAGGCTTGGGAAGGATCCAGTCCGCACTTAGGGCAGGCGTGCTGTAGCTCGACAAAGGGCGGCAAATCCGCTGTAGTTTACTCAGTTTGTTTCTCTCAGAAGGGGAGAAACCTATCGGACGGGCCGGCTATCGCTAGTAGCAGACCCGTGGATTATTGCCCTATCACCGAGGTGAAGGCAGAAAATTGTGCAAAGTCGTAAGACCAATTCCGAGAGGCTGTCAAGAGTTCACGAGATTGGTACTTTCACCAATTGAGCAGACTCTCCCGACTGACTCTCATCCACACTCCTTTATGGAAAAGTCCTGCAAGACGAGAATGTGAATTTTGAGCCAATGCAAAATTTCCTCCACATTCTCGTCTGCGACCTTTGTATTTACATTTTCTCCTCTTGTTTGACAGGAGATTCGGAGAATATTCTCCGTTTCCTCCGTTTCCTCTTGTTTGACAGAAGATTTGGAGAATACTCGCTGTTTCGCTACCTGCCAACAGATGACGGCCTCCGCATTAGGTGGTTAGTGAGGTGTGCGTGGAGTGTGGATGATCGCGTCTGGGGTGGTGGATTATGTCACTTCGTTACACGGGTAATGGTCTTATTTATCTGACACTAAAAATTCATTCACGGCAGCTAGTAATTGTTCCAACGTACCTTTACTGCAATAACAACAAATGGCAGAGAGAATTCAATCTGTTAGAAGAGTTTTTACTCATCAACCAAAACAACGACTTATTGGTTATTGGAGATTTAAATGGAAGGATTGACAGTTTAAAAAGCGAATGTAACAATACCGAAGGAATTCTACGAAACTCGAAGGATGCAGTGATAAATTCATGTGGAAGAAAAATTATGGGATTGATGGATTCGATGGGGCTTGGAGTTTTAAATGGATGCAGCAAATCAGACAGCAACGGCGAGTATACCTTCATAAAATCGAATTGCTCGTCCATCATCGACTACTGCTTTGCAGGAGGAGACTGGTGCTCCATAGTAAAGGATTTCGAAGTTAAGGCTCTTCCATACTCGGACCATCTCCTATTATCACCACTTTCGGCGTAGAAATGAGTGCAAGGGATGAGATGCACGAATTGAAACTTCTTCCTAAACTTAAATGGAATAAATCTAATGAAAATTTATAAAGGCTTAACCTTAATCGCCACTTGTCAGAGCTACCTGAAAATAGTGAACTCACTTTAAGCGACTTGGAGTCAGTAATAAAGCGATCGATCCCCAGTCAGTTGCAAAGCACTAATGAAAAAAAGAGATTGCTGTATAAAATGCCATGGTTTGATGAAGATTGTTCGAAAACCAGAAAGCGCACATTCTCCCATCTGCGAGCATTCAGAAAATTTAACGGACCATTATTCAAGATGCTCCACAGTAAAGCTAAGGTTCAGTATAAGCAGATATGTCGAACGAAGAAGGCAGAATTCTTTGTAGCCGAGGCTCAAAAACTTTCCATTTGTAAAAGCTCAGCAGATTTTTGGAAAACAGCTAACAAATTAAATGGTAATTCTTTAAAAATGAATATCCAACTAACAGCTGATGTCCTTAAAAGACATTTTGAAAGTTTATTAAACCCGATAAGCAACGACCTACCAATGCTGTATGCGAAACCGTTGTTTGTTAATCAAACTTCAGATAGTGAAATTTCAACTCTCTTGAATGAAGCATTAGCCCGATCCAAGGATCTTAAAGCTCGCGGATTTGATAAAATTGCAGTTGAATTCTATAAATACAGCTCTGCTGAATTTGTGGCAACCATTACGTCAGTCTACAACTCCATATTTGAAACTGGAAATGTCCCGGAAAGTTTTAAGCAAGCAGTAATATTTCCGATTTTCAAGAAAGGTGACTCGTTAGACCCATCCAACTATAGGGGCATTGCCCTTCTGAATGCATCAGCAAAAATCTTTACAAGTATTCTGCAAGCCCGATTAATGCATTGGATACAGGAGAACTCACATCTGAAAGAGTTTCAAGCTGGGTTCCGAGCTGCCTACTGTATTACGGATCACATCTTTGTACTGCGAAACATAGCGGAAACATTCGTCGAGCGGAAACAGTAGCTTTACAAGTTCGATACCGCAGACTGGCAAAGACTTTTTTATAAATTGCACCAGTACGGATTGTCTTATAAGTTTGGAAATGTACTGGAAAACTTATAAAACAATACTAAAGCTGCAGTCTAGAACGGTGATGAATTGCCGAAGTGGTTTTCTAAAAAAAAAAGGAGTGTTGGGGGTACGTGAAAACAACGAGGAAAATATGTTGGGAAAACTTAAAATCAAACAACTTCAACTTTTTACCGTCTAAAACCAACCCTACTCTTTATTGCATGCTTCTGCTTACAATACTTAACAAGCAAAATGCTTACATTGCAATTTAAACTTCAATTTGGGTTCAGCGCGAGCAATCACCTGAAGTGCAATACACTTACAATGCTAATTCCGCATTTCGCAAATACCGCGCAATACAAGAGTGGGTGAACGGGAGGCACAACATTCCTTCCTCAAAAAAAAAAACAAAAAAAAAAGTGAAATAAAACACTTGTATGTACGTATTATGATATCTTTTTTTATAATTTTTTTTTTAATTTTATAAATTCCAAATTTATTTATTTCTAAATTTTTTATTTTTTTGTTCTAATTTTTCTTTGTTTTTCTTGAATAATGCATATAACTTGTATTATTACAATATTTCGATCAAATATACAGTATTGCAACATTCTTTCTGGGGTTCGTTTAAATAAAACCGTCTTTTGTGTATTTTAATCGTTTATTTATTATCAAACACCAACTTTACTTCAACGCAATATTCAATCACTTTATTCTTTATTTATTTCAAATAATGTCGCTTATTTTCACCACTGGTCTAATCTTCCTCTTGTTATCGCTGTATGCACTTATAAACAACTATCTCGACGATGGTTGTGGTATGGGTATTTATAGGAAATTGCAAGGGGTTCTAGAACATGCTAGATGTTTCTCCGGGTGAATTGATCATCCTGGAATATTGGGATATTGTGTGGAATAATTGTGGAACGTACGCACATCAGGTTGGAGTATTTACTGCTAGCCAGTTTTGGCAATAGATGTCGTGCTACAGTTTGAGATACAGTGTTTTAGTTTTTGGTACACAAACCATCCTGCAGTCAATGCTACACTGCCCCCCTCTTAAACTTGTTCGTCCCGAACAAGATCATCTGGATTACTGCCATGGTAACGATGAAGACGATCCAGGTGGACAATTTTCATCTTGCCTCTTACTCCACGCTGGATCCGGAAGACGACGTCATTGATGCGTGTGACCCCTTTATAAGGGCCCTCCCAGTCTTGCTGCAGCTTGGGTGACCTCCCCTTTTGCCGGTGTGGGTTGTACAACCATACTAGGTCTCCCTCGTGGAAGCTAGACGTTGTTGCCTTTGTGTCGTACCTGGTTTTCATGCGGTCACTCGCTATCCTTATCGTCGTCCTGGTCCTCTGATGTATGTCTCGGATCCTTTCCCTGAGGTCTGCCACGTAGTCCTCTTCACTCTTGGGCTCATCGTTAGGGGATCCAAACTTCACCTCACTAGGTAGCCGAACTGCTCGACCAAACAAGACTTCGGATGGAGTATGTCCAGTAGAACTGTGCACTGCATTTCGGTACGCCATCAAGAAGAGAGGAATTTGTCGATCCCAATCGCGCTGGTGGTCTTCTACGACCTTGGAGAGATGTTCGTTTAAGGTTCTGTTGAAGCGCTCTACAATCCCGTCGGATTGTGGATGAAGCGGGGTAGTTCTCGTTTTTTTGATTCCTAGTTGTTGACATATCTCTTGGAATATCTTCGACTCAAAGTTTCGTCCCTGGTCAGAATGCAGTTCCATGGGCACGCCAAATCTGCTCACCCAGTTGTTGACGATCTGTCCCACGATGGTCTTCGCTTCCTGGTTAGGGATGGCGAACGCTTCCGGCCATTTGCTGAAGTAGTCCATGACGACTAGGATGTAACGGTTACCATTGTCGGTTTCTGGAAATGGACCAGCGATGTCAGCGGCAATCCGTTCAAAGGGTGCGCCCACATTGTACTGGTGCATCTTGCCTCGCGTTTTCGTTCTGGGTCCCTTGCTGGCCGCACACACGACGCATTTTCGGCACCAACTCTCTACATCTTCCTTTGCGCTAAGCCAATAGAAACGTTCTCGCACCTTCTTCAGCGTCTTGTTTGCACCCAAATGACCTCCGGATGCTCCATCATGCATCTCCCGTAGCACCTCGTGTACTTTTGACCGCAGCAAGACAAGCTGCATTATGAAATCTTTCCCGTCTGGCCTTTCCCATTTCCTTTTCAGTGCACCATGTTGCACATGAAGTGAGTCCCACTGAGCCCAGTATGCCTTGAGAGTGGGGCTCCTGTACGAGATATCCTGTCCATTTGGCTTCTCCATAAACTCCTTCCACGCTAATATCGGCTCGATGTCTGGGTCTTCTTTTTGAGCGTTGCGGATTTCCTCTGCACTCCAACCAGAGATAGGCTCAGCTCTTACCCTTTGGATCGAAAGAAGGTTCTTCTCTTCCTGCCGCACACAATGCTTGCAGTCGCTCTTACATGGTCGCCGGGATAAGGCATCCGCATTAGAATGAAGTTTTCCTTTGCGATGCTGTATTTCATAGTCGTACATCTGCAACCGTTCAATCCATCTTGCGACCTGGCCCTCTGGATTCTTGAACTGCAGCAGCCATTTTAGAGCCGCGTGGTCTGTGCGCAAAAGGAACTTTTGGCCGTAGAGGTATTTATGGAAGTGTTTTGTCGCCAGAAGCAGCGCCAGAAGTTCTCGCCTGGACACGCAGTAGTTCCTTTCTGGCTTGGAGAGCACTTTGCTGAAGTATGCTACTACCTTCTCTTGGCCATTGTGTACCTGCGAAAGAACCGCTCCGATACCGACGTTACTTGCATCTGCATCCACGATAAACATTTCTCCGGGAATGTGATATGCTAGTGTTGGTGCTTCGCATAGTTGTTGCTTAAGGTTCTTGAAGCTTTTGTCGCACTCACCTGACCACTTGAATTGCCTTCCTTTTTCCGTCAGCTGGTGCAAGCTCTTCGCGATCCCGGCAAAGTCCTTTACGAATCGTCGGTAGTACGTAGCGAGACCCAAAAAGCTCCTGAGTTGGTTTTCACAGCTTCCACCTTATCCGGATCGGTTCGTACTCCTTCTGACGAGATAACGTGGCCCAGGTACTTGACTGAAGAGGTCACATTTCTTTGGGTTCAGCTTCAGGTGAGCGCTTCGAAGCCGTTCTAGTACATTCTTCAGGTTATCGCGATGTTCCTCGAATGTTTTTCCTATCACGATCACATCGTCCAGATACACCAAGCAAGTTTTCCAGGTCAATCCACGCAGAACGTGTTCCATTAGGCGCTCAAAAGTTGCCGGAGCATTGCACAATCCAAATGGCATTACTGTAAATTGCAACAGCCCATTTCCTGCAGTGAACGCGGTTTACTCTCGGTCCTTTGGATCGATCTGTACCTGCCAGTAACCGCTCTTTAAATCAAGGGTGGAAAACCATCGAGCTCCTGAGAGTGTGTCTAATGTGTCATCGATTGGTGGCAGAGGGTAGCTATCCTTTTTGGTGACGTCATTAAGTCTCCGATAGTCCACACAGAATCGAGTGCTGCCGTCTTTCTTCTTGACCAGTACAACAGGTGAGGCCCACGGACTCTTAGAACTTTCGATGAGCCCTTAGTTCTCCATCGTCGACATCATATCCGCAACCTCCGTCTGCTTTGCCAATGGTAGTCGTCTGGCAGGCTGGCGAATTGGTCTGGCATCCCCAGTGTCGATGCGATGTTGCACCAGATGTGTTCGGCCGTACTCTCCATCATGTGAGGCAAATATATCAGCGTACTCACCGATTAGATTTTCTGCCATGGCTCGCTGATCCTGATCCAGTTCGCAGTGCTTGAGGATCATGTCCCTTACTTCGGCCAACCTGGCTGATGAAACGGGCCTCGCAGATTCCTTTTCGGTTATTGTTGAAATTGAACATATCGGCGCACATTTACCAATAACCTCCTCTTGTTTAAGTTTGACGCTGTGACTCTTTAACCCTAGAAAGATAATCATATTTTTTATGACGTAAAAGATAATCATACGTCTTAGAGACGTATGGCACTTTGTTAGTGTATTAAATGAAACCCATGAACTTTTTATAAAATATTAATGTTTTATTTATTAATGTAGTTCATATTAAGAGAAACATAAAAACCCGATGCGGTTTTACAGTTAAAAGGATATTACATTTTTTTTCGCGCCATACGTCTGGCAGACGTAGATTATCTTTCTAGGGTTAAGTTCATGAGCCTTACTGGGACCAGGCTGTTCCTTGGCTCCACTAAAACTTTTCCCACGATGTAGTTCGGGGAATTCCTTCCTGAATCCAGTTTCAATAGGTAGAATCGGTGGCTCCCAGGATCACCCTCTAGTTTTGTCCAAATGATAGTCTCGGAGGATGGTGGTAAGACTTCGTCCTTGCTGAGTATTGTCCTTAAATGTGCTGCGTTCTCGTTCCCGTACACCATTGGAATCTCTACGTTCCTGTACCGCAGAACTTGTATCCCGATGTCGATGATTACGTCATGTTGTTTCATAAAGTCCACTCCGATGATGCATTCATCACATATGTCGGCCACCAGGAACGCATGAGAAAAGGCCAACCCTGCTAGTTGTAACGTGAGGCGAACAGGCCAACAGGATGGACGTTGTCCCTGTAGGATCGTTCTTCGTTGCGTCGCCTATTGGCACAGTGTGGACAGTTTCCGCGTCTGGGTGGATTTCTGCATTGCCGTTGTAGGTGTCCTATTTTGTTGCAGTTCCAGCAACGAATTTGTCCTCCGCGAGCGTTGTTTCGGTCTTCGACGTCCATCCTCTGGCAAGAGCATTCGATGGCGGCTACTTCCCTCACACGGTGGACTCCATGACATGCCTGGTCTGCGGCCTCCATTGTCAGAGCAAACGCCAAAGTTTCGGCGAGGGGTTTCTTTCCAGCCATTCTTACAGCCATTTTCAATTTTGCATCAGCTATGGCATGGGT
Source organism: Brachypalpus laphriformis (assembly GCA_945910035.1). Classification (NCBI taxonomy): domain Eukaryota; kingdom Metazoa; phylum Arthropoda; class Insecta; order Diptera; family Syrphidae; genus Brachypalpus; species Brachypalpus laphriformis. The sequence goes on from OX246754.1 coordinate 141,883,798, forward strand.
AAATGCTTCTGTTGCCATCTCGTTAATGATCTCCTCGCCGGCGTTTGGATAGGACAAATGTGCCAGCCGCTCGATGTCCGCTTGTAACTGCTGGAGCGTCTCACCCTTCATCTGGGACCTTCTGCGCAACTGGACCCTATATACTTGCTGCATGTGGTCGTCCCCAAATCGCATCTCAATGGCTTTCACCAGACTGTCGTAGTTGCGTTGTTTGTCCTCGGGAATAGTTTGTAGTAGCTCTGCAGCTGATCCTCTAAGCGCAAGCGTGAGGGCAATGGACTTCTCTTCGTCGTTCAGTTGTTCGTCATTGCCGCAGCTTCGAACTGCCTCTTGTATATCGGCCATGATGTCTGTCCATCGAAGACGGGAGGCTGCATCTCTTTCCTTCTCGGGCAGTCGGTTGAATACTCCCGAACTTTCTGTTTATTCACGCATTCAAGTTCCTTTGCCAAATTCTCGAATCTTCCTTCAACAGCCTCGAATTTTGTTTCAAATGTCTCAATTTTTGCCTCTACGTTTTCAAACTTCTCATCAATTGTTCCAAATCTTGTTTCCAAACTTTTATTTTATTCATCGAATTTGCTTTTGAGAACACTTCTTTGATCGAATAGCTGTTGCTCTAGAGAATTCTTTTGTTCATCGAGCTTGGCATCTAGAGAATTCTCAAATTGTTTATTCTGTTATTCTGGCATCTAGAAAGTTCTTTTGTTCAGCCAAAGAATTTTCCAGCTTCTCGAATTTTTCATTTGAGAATTCTTTTGCTGGTCTAAAGAATTGTCTAGCTTCTCGAATTTTTCGGAAAGTAATTTCATTAGAGTCGACATGTCACTCGTCGTACTTACTTGTTCTTCTTCGACGTCAAACAAAGCTTTTTCAGGATCTGCACCCTCGTCCGTCATTATTTTCTGCAATTTAATAATCAATTCCCTTTTCGTTGATTCCGCTGGCTCAGTACTTCCTTTATTTGCGGCAATGACAACTCTTCTAGCAATTTCCGAACCATTTTTATTTTTCACTTTCACAAAAAGCAATACACAAAATTTGTTTTATTCCACTTTTCTGACACTAATGTAATATTCTTTCTGGGGTTCGTTTAAGTAAAACCGTCTTTTGTGTATTTTAATCGTTTATTTATTATCAAACACCAACTTTACTTCAACACAATATTCAATCACTTTATTCTTTATTTATTTCAAATAATGTCGCTTATTTTCACCACTGGTCTAATCTTCCTCTTGTTATCGCTGTATGCACTTATAAACAACTATCTCGACGATGGTTGTGGTATGGGTATTTATAGGAAATTGCAAGGGGTTCTAGAACATGCTAGATGTTTCTCCGGGTGAATTGATCATCCTGGAATATTGGGATATTGTGTGGAATAATTGTGGAACGTACGCACATCAGGTTGGAGTATTTACTGCTAGCCAGTTTTGGCAATAGATGTCGTGCTACAGTTTGAGATACAGTGTTTTAGTTTTTGGTACACAAACCATCCTGCAGTCAATGCTACAGTATTATCACAAATCAGTTTTAGTAATCATCTCATACAAGGTATATATATATTGGTATTAGTTGCCATACAACTTAAAAAAATAAAACAGTGTATAAATTATTACATATGTATTTATTTTGCTTATTCTAAATGTTAAAAATATCAGAAATAGCGCTTTAAAACACAGGTAGTTCTTTTTCCGAAACAACTTTCGCTCTCGCCCTTTGGATCTTCTTCCCGACTGCCTGTACAGTGCGACGACATGCCTCAAACAAACTTTCTTAATCATGATCGTTACTATAATTACCAAAGATACCACCAGAAAAATTGTTGTGCCGATATGCATGTGATGTGTGAGTTTAATTTGTTTGTGTGGGTTATGATTTAGGTTCTTAAATTATGACTGATTTTCATTAATTATACTGATATATCGTTATAATATATAGTAAATTATGCGATTCAGTATTCGTTAAAAATGTTGAGTCTGTTATTATGTATCCGCCTTTCTTTATTACTAATTTTGATTGTAGTGTTTACGTCACTATTCATTTTTACAACTTCATAAGGACCAATCCACAGAGCAAATAATTTATTAGGTCTAGCCTGGTCCAATAATAGTACCTTATCACCAATATCTACTTTTAAAGGAAATGTTTTTCTATCGTAATATATCTTCGACTTTTCTTTGCTACTAACTAAATTTCTTTTCGCGATATCGTGGGCAATTTTAATTTTATATCTAAGTTGCAAACAGTAATCATCATGATTGTAAATTGGTCTTGGTTCTCTTTTTAAATTTGTTGGAATTTCAGCTATAAATCCAAACAGACAGTCAGATGGAGTAATTTTAGTTGCTGAGTGTATGGTGTTATTGTGTACATGAGTTGCCTGTCTTAGCCATTTATCCCAGTCATTTTTATCTTTCTCCACGAAACTTCTTAAGAATTCTGCTAATGGTCGATGAGACCTTTCTAGCGCACCATTAGACTGGGTGATATGCTGTGGTTCTTATATGTTTAACTTTTAACAGTTTACAGAGCTTATGAAATAGTTTGCTAGTGAAACTAGAACCCTGATCAGTTACTTATATCCTTGGTATTCTGTACCTACTTATTATTTCTTCGTAAAAAACTTTCGCTACCGTTTTTGCCTCTGCATCCGGCATAGCGTAGCAATCCATAAATCTAGACAGGTCATCTTCGAAAGTTAAAATCCACTTATTTCCATTCGATGTCACTGGTAAAGGCCCAGCTATGTCCAAATAAATCTTGTCAAACGTTTCCCGAGCTAAATCGGTGATAACCATTGGCTCTTTGGTTTTTCTACTGTATTTATTTTTTTCACACTTAGTGCATTTCTTGACATAATTTTCCATTTCTTTGCTCATATTCTTCCATCTATATTTGGTCTGTATTCGATGTAAGGTATTTTTGAATCCTTGATGTCCACCTAATGGAGAGTCATGATAATCCCTTAAAACGATTCTAATTTTTTTCTGGATCGGTTATAATTATTACAATCCAGTGCGTTTTCTGAATCGGAGATTGCATCAATCTTGCATTTATCATTTTTGGTACATTCATTATCATCTGCTATTTCAGTTTTATCAGAATCCTTAACCTCATCCTCTCTTCTCCTGCGCGATTGAGCTCTTGTTATCATTAAACAATCACTTTCCTCCTTTTCATATGGGATTCGACTTAGAGCATTAGCGTTAATGTTATACTCACTGAGTTTATAAACAATTTTAAAGTTATATTCTATAAGGTTTTGATGGAATCTTGCTAAACGCCTTACCAGGGCTTATGATCAGTGTACACTGTAAATTGTCTACCGTATAAATATGGTTTGACATTTTTTCCACCCCATACAACTGCTATACTCTGTCCAACATAAATTGGCAGTACACGTCTTAGGGGGAAGCTTTTTCAAAATCAGTAGCGTGCCATATTTTTGCACCATACTAAATTTAAAAAAACCCCCCATAAAAAGTGTTTACCCGCCAGTGAATTTCTAATTACAACTGACATAAACCGAACGGATCTTATTCAGCGCACATCTGAGTGTGCACTGATTGGCTGTGGCCTGTGGCTGCTGCTATTCGACCCCCATTAAATTGATGTGCATTCAGAGTTACCAGTGTCCGTTTGGTAACTCGTTCAGTTTTTTTTCCTTGGGTTTCTGTTGAGGAGCTTTTGGTTTTAGAGCTTTGAAAAAAGTTTTTAATGGTAAGTGTTATCGTGGAGATCTTGTTTTGATCTTTTGCATTTTTTTTAATGTGTGGAAAATACGTTAAAATGCAGTTACAAAATTGTAAGATGGTTTCTTTAGGAAAAAGTTTATTTGCGTAGGTTTTCGTAGCGCGCGGTCAGTTCTTTTATGCTAAGTGTATTTTTCTAAATTTGGATTTTGATACTAATGTTAAGTTAAGTGTTTTTATGTAAATTGTATTTTTAAAAGGTGTATTTTTTTTTTAGTTTTGTGCGCCTTTTATCTTACTTCTTGGTGGTGTTGAAAAAGATAAATTTGTTTTATTTTTTTTAAATAAAACAAATTAAATGAAAATTTCAATCTAAAAAAAGGACGGTAACCCTACATAATCTTCTTTCGAATTTTTGCTAATTTCAAATGCTTACTACGGAAACCCTGTAAGAGCTTTTGTTAGAATAGCACCTTACGGAAAACAAAAGAGTGCGAATAAGAGACAAACATCCCTATCTTCCCTGTACTGCCAATTTATGTTGGACAGAGTATAGCAATTCCCTCTCTATTGTGGAGTACCTTTTCTCCGCTGCTCCTAACACCCTGCTGGCGTATGCAATTGGTTTATCTTCACCAATGGTACCTTGCGAGAGAATGGCTCCCAATGCTTCATTACTCGCATCGGTTGTAAGGTTAAATGGCAATTCAAAATTAGGGTAGGCGAGAAGTGGTTCTGAAGAAAGCATACTCTTTAAAAGTAAAAATGATTTTTCACATTCGACTGACCATTCAAACTTTGTATTCTTTCTTAATAATTTGTTAATTGGGGCTGCATTTTTGGAAAAATCTTTTATAAATTTTCTATAACAGTTTGCAAGTCCTAGAAATGATTGTACGTCTTTCAAGCGTTGTGAACGCGGGAAATTTTGAACACACTTAATTTTTTCCGGATCTGGTCGGCATCCGTCTTTATTACATATGTGACCGATGTATATTACTTCCTTTCGCAGAAACGGTAATTTTTCGGGATTCAGCTCCAAGTTAAATTTGCGGAGACATTCAAATACTTGGATTAATTTTTGATTGTGATCAGGGAGACTTTTTTCATGAATCACGATATCATCTAAGTATACGAAACATGCTGTATTATTTAGCCCCGTTAAGGCATAATTCGTCAATCGTTGGAAACATGCTGGAGCGCCTTTCAGTCCATACGGCATCCTATTGTACTCATAGTGTCCATTTGGCGCGCTGAAGGCGGTTTTTTCACGATCATCTTTATTTACCAGCACTTCATGTTATCCATTTACTAAATCGAAGGTAGTATAATACTGTAGCATTGACTACAGGATGGTTTGTGTACCAAAAATTAAATCACTGTATCTCAAACTGTAGCAACGACATCTATTGCAAAACCTGTTAGCATTAAATATTCCAACCTGATGTGCTTACGTTCCACAATTGTTCCACACAATATCCCAATATTCCAGGATCCTCGATTCACCCGGAGAAACATCTAGCATGTTCTAGAACCCCTTGCAATTTCCTATAAATACCCATACCACAACCACCATGGACACAGTTGTTTATAAGTGCATACAGCGATTACAAGAGGGAGATTAGACATTGTAGCGACAGTTTAATTTGAAATAAATAAAGAATAAAGTGATTGAATATTGTGTTGAAGTAAAGTTGGTGTTTGATAAATAAATAAACGATAAAAATACACAAAAGATGGTTTTATTTAAACGAACCCCAGAAATAATATTACAATACCTTGCATTTCCTAATTGGTCCAGAATATCTTCCACTCTCGGGAGTGGGAAAGCATCACCAATAGTTACGTCATTTAGCTTTCTGTAATGGATCACTATTCTCCATTTTTTACTTCCATCCTTTCCTGGTTTCTTGGGTACAATCAGTATTGGGGAATTCCAAGGGCTACTGCTTGGTACAATTACTTCGTCTTCAAGCATTTTTTTAACTTGGGCTTCTACCTCTTTTTTATGAATCTCTGGTATGCGGTACATCTTGCTATTTATTGGAAGTTGGTTAGTCCTTGTGGGGATTTTGTGTGTAATAGCATACGTATGTGTAAGTTTGTCTCCCTCTTAATGCATTATATCATTAAAGTTTGAACATATTTGAGGAATGGTTTCCTTTTCTTTTGCAGTGTGGTATTCACTAAAATCAATTATTTCTTTCAACCTATCCTCATGGCTCTTAGACGCATTTTTATCATCTACTCCCGATGCATTAGGTTAGGTTAGGTTAGGTTGGCTCTCCACACGAGAATGCAGACACACTTAGATCAGCGAAGGTCCTTTGTGATACCATGGATCAAACCATTAGGACACTCAGGGACTAACAAAACCAACCGGAGCTTTTGACAAAGCGATGGATGCTCATGGCGTCCAGGGACGCCAGATCGCAGAGGTCGTCAAGGAAGGAGGACCCTAGATGGAGCATTCTTTTATGCGACAGGGCCGGACATGTGCATAGGAGGTGAAGGATGGTTTCCTTCTCCTCCTCCTCCTTGTCCCTACAGCTCCTGTAGAAGTTGTTGGAGAAGAGACCAAGTCTTCTGGCGTGTTGGCCTATAAGACAGTGTCCAGTGAGAACACCGACAACGCAGCTGATTTATGTACGCTTTAGCTTGATCAGATCGGCACTACGGTTATGATCCAGCTTAGGCCAGATCTGTCTCGAAATGTGACACGTTGAGCCGTTTCCCCATCTGAGGTTGGTCGTGCTAATAGCGTTCAGCTTTAGTAGATACTTACATGTAGCGAGGGACATACCCAGGGCTTGCCTTTCAGGCAAAATCCTTAGAGAAGTACCCTGTCTGGCGAGGTCGTCAGCCCTGCAGTTACCTGGAATGTCTCTATGGCCCGGCATCCAGCAAAGGTGAATGTTGAACTGCTCTGTCATCTCCATAAGAGAAAGACGACAGTTTAAGGCAGCCTTTGAAGAGAAGGAGAACGATTCCAGGGACTTGATTGCCGCTTGGCTGTCAGTGAAAATGCTAATATCCCTGACAGATAATACATTATATTTCAGCCAGGACAGGGCTTCCTTAATCGCCATGATTTCCGACTGGAAAACGCTACAATGATCAGGGAGGTGGAAAGAGATGTTCAGATTGAGCTGTTCGGAAAAAACACCACAACCGACCCCACCCTCCGTCTTAGATCCATATGTAAAGAAGTGAACCGAACTACCATTGACAGGGGAGGAGGTGTCCCATACATCCCGGTTAGGGATGCTCGTACGGAAGTTACGGTCAAATCTCAGTTTCGGCGGGGTGTAGTCCGTGTTTTCGTGTTTGAAGTTGAGAAGATCAAGGATCGAGGAGTGGTCCAAGCGATAGCTAGACCACTGAGAGGAGGCTTTCGGGCGGATGGCCGCACAGGCAGCCATCTGTTTGCCGAAAATATCTAAGGGTAGCAGGTTGAACAAAATGTCCAGTGCCGCGGAGGGAGTAGTTCTCAGTGCACCACTGATGCAGATGCATGCAGATCTTTGCACCTTAGCTAGTTGAGTGAGGTGGACCGCCCTGTCGAGAGCAGGCCACCATACGATCACGCCATATAGTAGTATAGGCCTGATAACGGACACGTATAGCCAATGAGTGATTTGAGGTTTGATACCCAACTTTTACCTACAGCCTTTTTACAGGAATAGAGAGCTACATTTGCTTTCTTGACGCGCTCTAGTAGATTGGCCTTCCAGTTTAGTTTCTTATCCAAAATAAGACCCGATATTTTGCGTTTTCAAAGAAGGTGAGACTGGTGCCATTTATCATAGGAGGGTGTATGAGGGGAACTTTATATTTCCTCGTGAAGAGAACGAGTTCCGGTTTATGGCGGTTAACCCCCAGTCCACATTTGGAGGCCCGTTTGGTGAGCCGAAGGAGAGCATAATGGAGGATATCCCTGAGAGCTCTGCGAGCTCTTTCCTGTCTTGGCTATGAATATGACTTCAACCTCGGTCCATAGTTTGGGAATATAGACCAGATTTAGACAGCCCGACAATATGACTTTGAGCCATGGAAGCACAATGTCCTCGCATTGCTGAATTTCAGCTGGAATAACACCGTCAGGTCCTGGGGACTTGAAGGGTTTGAAACTGCGCATGGCCCATAGGATCTTTTCTGTAGTAATCAAGACTAACGAGTTGCTGCAAGGTTGAGGGGGGGGGGGGATTTCCCTCTTGTGATACAGCAACAGGGGAGCTACCAGGAAAGTGAGTATCCAGTAAGATGCCAATGGATTCCTCAGCTGAGGAGGTCCAGTAACCATCCGGATGCAAAAGGAAGCTGGGTATAGCAGGGCTTTAAGAGAGGATTTTCCGCAACCTGGAAGCTTCCGAGGACTCTTCAATGCTGTCGCAGAAATGTCTCCAGGAACGTCGTTGCTCCTTCCTTAGTGAGATTTTGTATTTTCTGAGAGACAGTTTATAGGAGTCCCAGTCAGCCGTCTCACGGGAGCTTTAAGCAGTATTAAAAAGGAGCCTACTGTCTTTCCTAAGAGTACTGAGATTTGCATTCCACCCCTTTATAAAAAGTTCAAGGGTACTTCGGTCTCCACCATCAAGACCGAATGTCTCCGGGAAAAAAAGTCCGCCGGAAGTGCAAGCGCACAAGAAACAGGACTCAGAGAAATGTAAAAGCTTTGAGAAGGAAAATAACGAACTTCGCAATAAGCTTAATGAAATGGATCGACTCTACCACGAGCTCAAAAAAGAGGTAGATATGCTGAGAGAGGAAAACAAGCTTCTAAAGAACTCGCTTTTACAAAAAGAACGCGAAGATTCCCCTCCGCGCGCAGCTAATCCCAAATATCACACAGACGAAGAAGAGCTTGCACGCGAAACGAATTGCGTCTTAAAGAAAAGACCTAGCAAAAAACGCAGAGCCGGCTCTTCGCCCGAAATCGAGCCGCGAAAAGAAGACAAACAAAATGAGTCGAAGCCAAAACAAACTCAAGCTAAAGCACGTCCTCCGCCTGCAATAAACGTCGTTGGCATAACGAACTACAGTAAGCTACATTGCCTTCTTAAAGGAACGGCGACATCGAAATTCAAGGTAACGTCACTCAGGAACAATGCGTGGAAAATTAACGTTGATGTCTCCGATGGCTACCGAGCAATATACAAAAATTCAACACGGAAAAGATCCAGTGGTATACTTTTGAAAATAAGTCAGAAAGACCACTGCGTGTTATAGCAAGGGGGCTCCACCCCTCGTGCTCAAAAGACGACGTAATGAACGACCTCAAAGCTAAAGGTTTAAAAATTCTTAATGCCGTCAATATTCTCAAAAAGGTGAAGCAACAAACGGAACAAGGCCAGGAAATCATGGTCAAGCATGGATCTCCGCTCTTTATGCTTACCTTTGACAGGAGCGAAAATGTAGACGATATTTTTAACGTTAAAACTATTCTGAATATCGTAGTCAAAATTGAGCCTATGCGTACGAGTACGAGATCGATACCTCAGTATAAACGCTGTCAAGGCTTTAATCACGCACAGTCGTATTGTCAAAAAGAGCCGAGATGCGTAAGATGTGCTGGTAACCATCTCTCGGAAAAGTGTGACCTGAATAAGCAGGCCCCGGCTACCTGCATTAACTGCAAAGGAAAGCACCCAGCGAACTATCGAGGTTGCGAAGTGGCAAAAGAGCTTCAAAAAAGGCGAGACACATTTAAAAGTATTCAACGCCAGAACGCAGAACCGGTTAAAAATAGTCGTGAAATTGCTAAGCCAAGGGTAACGACCGTCAATAAACACGTCAAAGTTAAGACGAGAGTCGAGCAAAGTAAAGTTCCTTCGGCAAAATCAAAGGAAAAGCCACAATCTCCAGAGACGCTAACATATGCTCAAGCTGCGTCGCTAGAAAACAAGCAAAGTGGTGTTACGGTAGACCCAGTCTCCCAAGTCTTCTCTATAATTCTTGCGAAACTTGAGGAGAAAACGAAGGTCAACAAAGTCATATTTGATAAATTGAGCAAGCTCGAGCTAAAACCTCGCCAAAAAAGAACTCCCATATGAATATGAATCAGTTACTACAAATTTTAACATGGAACGCAAACGGCCTTCTACAAAAGAACGCCGAATTAGAAGTATTCTTACGGAATGACAACATTGACATTTGCTTGATCTCTGAAACTCATTTGACAAAGGAAGCCGGAGTAAAAATAAGAGGGTATCGTGCTTATCACGCATACCACCCTTCTGGAAGAGCTAGAGACGGATCCTCCTTATTCATTAAAGACTGCATTGAGCACTCCATAAATACGACGATTGAAATCGATACAATGCAAACAAGCTCAGTTCGAGTTAAGAATAGGAACTCGTATTTCAACATCGCGTCCATTTATTGTCCTCCGCGATGCACGTTTAGAAGTAACAACTTTGTACGTCTCCTTGACTCACTTGGACCGAATTTCATTATAGGTGGCGATTTCAACGCAAAACACACCTTTTGGGGTTCCAGATCCAATTCACGGAAAGGCAGACTTCTGTACGAAGCCGGTATGCAATTCGGGGTTGATTTCTTTTCGACGGGGAAACCGACGTATGGGCCCTCTGATACAGCAAAATCACCGGACCTAATAGACTTCTTCGTAGCAAAAGGAGTATCTTCAAATTTTGCGAAAGTAGAGGAAAGCTTTGATCTCTCCTCAGATCACTCGCCGGTAATCTTGACAATAAGTGACCGACTAATGACAGTAGAAGGTGTACCTAGATTAACTAACAAAAAAACTAACTGGCGCGACTTTAGAATTGATTGCCAAGAAAATATTGTCTTAAATGTATCGCTCAAAACACCCTTCGAAATAGAAGATGAACTCGGCAAATTTATTGAATCAATACACAATGTCGCGTGGAAAAATACACCTTTAAGGAGGAAAGAAGTCCCATGCAATGAAGCTAATTATCCCCCGGAAATAAAAGAACTTATTCGAGAAAAGAGGAGAGCACGCAAAATATGGCAACAAACTCGCGCTCCCCAGCATAAAACCCACTCGAATTTCCTATGCAATAAGCTTAAAAAAGCGATCCAAGACCTAAAAAACCGAGAGACTTTAGCTTATCTTGAAGGTTTAACCGCCGAAAAAAACACTAATTACTCGCTCTGGAAAGCTGTCAAAAGAATTAAAAAACCCCAAATACATTCGCCACCGATAAGAAAAAACAACGACGAATGGGCAAAAGGTGACAAAGAAAAAGCGGATTTATTTGCCGAGCACTTAGAAGAGACTTTTAAGCCATTTGATGGAGAAACATTGGTAGACGATTTTACCGGTACGACTACGACATCTGACAACCTTAGAATAAAAAGTGTGTCATTTATAGAACTTTGCCAGGCAATAAAAAACCTGAAAAATAATAAAGCTCTTGGCTATGATTTAATAACCGGACAAATCCACAAGGAATTACCAAAAAAGGCACTTTTAAAATTGCTTTATTTAATAAATGCTTCTATTAGATTATTATACGTTCCAAATCAATGGAAAGTCGTAGAAGTCATAATGGTTCCGAAACCGGGGAAATCTCCAAATGACAAAAATCGTACAGACCGATATCGCTACTACCAATAATATCGAAGGTATTTGAAAAACTCCTACTGAAACGGATTCTTCCGGTCATTGAAGAGAGACGCCTAATACGTGACCACCAATTCGGGTTCAGAATCAAGCATTCCACAATTGACCAGGTTTATAGAATAACCGACGAAATTGAAAAAGCCCTTGAGGAGAAAAAGATTTGTTCTAGCGCTTTTCTTGACGTATCTCAAGCCTTCGAGAGGGTTTGGCACGATGGATTGAATTATAAGCTAAGGCGAATCCTTCCGGAGCAACTTCATAAGATCTTAGAATCATACCTTAAAAACAGACTTTTTCGTGTCAAGCACGGAACTGAATATTCTGATTTTAAAGAAATCGCCGCCGGAGTTCCGCAAGGAAGTGTCCTTGGGCCTATCTTAATCTTGCTGTACACTCGGGACATACCACAAACTGAAGGCACTATTGTAGCTACGTTCGCGGACGATACGGCTATTCTGGCAACGGAAAGTTCAATCGAGTCAGCAACCATAAAACTCCAACGAGCCTTGGATAAAATCTGTGAGTGGACAAAAACTTGGCGCATTGTTCTTAACGAGACCAAATCGACGCATGTTAACTTCACCTACAAGAAAATAATCAACCTTCCCGTTGATAGATATAGCTAAATATTTGGGAATGACACTAGACGCGAAAGTTAAATGGAAACCTCACGTTAAAAAGAAACGTGACGAAGTCGAAATCGACTTAGAGAAATGTATTGGCTAATTGGAAGATATTCCAAACTAAGCTTATATAACAAACTGCTTCTGTATAAGCAAGTGCTTAAACCCGTGTGGACGTACGGTATACAACTCTGGGGTTGTACCAAACCAAGCAATAGGAATCTCATACAATCATTGCAAAACAAAATTATAAGAATAATCGTGAACGCTCCCTGGTATATCAGAAACAATGATATCCACAGAGACTTAGGGATAGCTACCGTGGAGGACGAAATAAAAAACTTCGCTCGCAAGCTTCGTATTCGTCTTCATGGCCATTGCAACTGTGCCATACTCCAAACTTTGGATGTGACAAATCTTACGCGCCGACTTCAAAGAACGAAACCGTTCGAATTAGCGCAATAAGACAAAAAGCCGCATGTCATGACGGTTTCAGCAGGTGCTTTTATTGAAAATCTACCTGCCTCACGCGAATATTCTCTTCTGAAGGTTAAACTACTTGATAAGGTCTAACTCAGTCGTAGTAAACAAAACGAAGGGAAGGGTGTTTTTAGTCAGTATAAATCTGACACTACTATGAGTACACGGTCTCATAGTGTCTCATGAAGATTTTCACCTACCCACGAAAAAAAAAAAAAAAATAAAAATTAAATAAAAATTCCACCAGTGAGGTTTCATTTTACCTCGAGGTTGGCGGAGTGGGCAGGCCTCGACCATGGCACCATTTAGTGCCGATGTTAGGGTATTGACTAGATTGTCAAGGTCTTTAGTGCAAGAAGGTTCAGTAGGAAGGTGGGAGGGAATAAGCGTTAATAAACGTTTCCTATAAAGGGACCAGTTGGTTTTTCTATAATTTCTAAAAACCTTCTGATCAGGCAGATAGTCATCAAGACTAAATTGGAGGTAACGGTGGTCTGAAAAAGAGTGCTCATGAGAGACTCCCCAGTCCTTAACCGAGTTATATAAGTGATCGGAGACAAGAGTGATGTCCAGGACTTCTTGTCGGTTGCGAGTAATGAAGGTCGGTTTGGACCCCCTGTTACAGATTAGGAGTTTAATACTAAGGATAAAGTCAAAAGTTGCTCACCTCTTTCATTTACGTCGGAACTGCCCCAGATTGAGTGATGGGCATTTGCATCACAGCCAATGATGAGACCAGTGTTTCGGCTCTCTGCTTTAGCAATCAAGCTCCCGAAGATGTCCGGGGGGGGGTGGGCCCAAAACATCGTGAACTAAATAAGCCGATACCAGCCAGTAATTTCGTGATCGTAATTCCAGGTTGGTAGCGACTATGTTTTGATTGCTAAAATTACAGTAAAAGAATGTTTAGATGGGTCTTCGCAAGGATACAGGATCTCGGTTTACCTTCCTTTCTTGCGTAGATTAATTTGTAGTTCGGAGTCTTGAATCCACAAACCTGGTTTCCAACAACCCATGATTCCTGGATCAAGACTATGTCTTCCCCGTATTTGCTGAACCGGAGAATAAGGGAGGCCGAAGCCGTGATGGAGTGATGCAGGTTAATCGGTAGGATCTGCAGCATTGGGGCTACTTCTCGCTAGGGATACCATTACCACGGTATTATTGGCTTCCTCTGAATCTGATGACAGAAGGTCATCCTCGAGAGAGAGGCCACATGGGTCACTGTCCAGCAGTGATGGTGAGCGAGAGGGAGGACCAGAAAAGTCCAATTTCAGGAAAGCGTCAACCATTTCGGTGTCTGTCGACGAGGAGTCAACCCCCGAAAAAATGGATCGGCGCAAGGGAGCGAGGGAAGGGGCTCGGAAGGAGAGGTGTTCTTAGCTGGTGCAGAAGGGACTGCAACCTGCTTGGGAGGTACTTTCTCGGGCTCCTTCTCGTCACAATTGTAGACTTTTAAGGGGTACAGTGAGTGGCTGGAACTTGCTAGTAGCTGTGGAATTGAGTTAAACCTCGATGACAGCAGGTGTTGGAAACGTCAGCTTTATGAATTTACTGCAAGTGTGGACGAGAAGCTTCGAGCAGGATACGTAGAGCAGGCGACGGGCGTCGCTACATAGAATAACCTATAGCCGTTTAGGTCATAACTTCCAGGAGAGTAATTACTTCCGTGATGAAAATAGCATTGAGGAAATATTGACTGTGTTTAAGCTGCGGGGAGAGCTCCTAAAGCTTAATTATATTCCGCACAGAGATGATCTACCAATACTGTGCAGCTTGTGTAATTTATCGGAGAGGGAAAACGTTATACATTTCGTTGGAAAGTGTCCAGTATTAAAAGAAACGAGGAGATATATTTTCGGAAGTGATATTCTGGCGACGGAGCAAGTGTTAACAATTCTTAACGAAATAAACGTAGCGAAACTATTTCAGTACTGCAAAGTCGCACTAAAGTATCGTCTTGGAATAATCAACGAAAATTTATAATTTAAATAATTGCTATTTTATGTATTTATATAATTGTTGCTAATCTGGCAGACGGCAAAGCCAAGCTAATTGATTTTTGTTAAAATTATGTTTAAATATGAAGTACATTAATAAAAATCTAATCTAAATCTAAATCTAAATCTAGACTTTCAAGGTGATGGAGCTGAATCCATAATTTACTACCCCTTTAGAAGATGCCAAGGGGGCCAGAGACTCTTTATTGATGACAATGATCACACTTCTGACGTCTCCTCTCGTCTCGTCCACTTTGGCAATCTTCTAATTATGGGTAGGAAGGGAGCTGTTGTTAGCCTTCAGAATATTCAGGATGATTTTAGGATCAGAGGGTTCAGCCGGAATGGTAGCACGTGTTCTTAGTCGGCTAGGAATCTGGTCCTTTTCTACGACCTCCAACTGTGCACCTGGCCAAACTTGTCCTAATCTGGAGACAGCAAGTTTATAGAGATCCTTCGATCTTTGGTCAGCGCAGGCAATGAGTTTGACATGCCCTTGATGCCAGCCACCATCCCTGCAGGAAACATCAGGGCCGGGATGGTCACGTAGGATTTGGAGACAGTTGGTGGCGATTTTAATCTCCACATTCCTCCACTTATCCGCCGTAATGCTGCCATCGGGATGGCTATGGTAAGCGACCGCGATCTCCAAGTGTGCCTTAAGCACTTGGTTGAGGGGTTGGTAGTAGCGATGGAAGGTACTACCTTGGTCTTTTTGGGAAGGGTGGGAGACTCATCCTGAGACCTCTGGCGTTTGGACGATAAGTCCTTGCTGGATGAGTCGGGGGGAGCTGGACACGTTTGTGTGCCCAGCTTAAAGAAGTCTTATGCTTCTGGGTTCTATCCTGCTCAGGAATTTCCTGGATACGGCGAATTAGCTTATAAGCTAGCCGGCGATATTGGTAGGAGATCTTGGGCGGAGCGACATTCGGCAAGTTCGAAGCCGAGCCGTCCGTCGTCCCTGAAAGAGATTTGAGAAGGGGATGTGGATCCTTCGAAGTGGAGGGCACAGCGTGCTGTAAGCTCGAGGCCGAACAGTTAGCCGTCCCTGAAGGTGCACAGATATTAAGAGGTTTGCCCCCTCGCGTTTCAGGGTCTGGCTTTACGATGGGACCAGGTGCTGACACCACTGTCCTATCCGCCAGTGTACCAGACGCGCGTTCACCAATCCTGGGGGCGTCCACCTGCTTACAACTGCTTGCAACGCTAGTGCTAGGCCTCAAGGCAAATGCGCTAGACGGGATTGTCACAGCAGAGCTTGCGAGTATGCTTCCCAGGAGGCTGGAAGACGGTTTTTTAAAAGGACCGTCCTCTTTCTTTATTTTTTTTATATTTTTTATATGTTTTTGGTTTTTGTTATAGTTCATAATTTGGACCCACGAGTGGCCGATTAAGTGGTAATAAATAATAATCATCTAAATTTTCTAGATTCGACTTGTAATTTTGTAAACTAATATCGCGAGTTCATCCATTAACTACCCCAATATTTATTTTGTTATTGTTAGTTGAAACTAACAAATTGCCTACGAAAACACCAGGTTCAATTTCTTCTCGCGTGCATAAAATAAATTTCTCCTTTGTTGGTTTATTGGTAATGACATATTTTTCATTGTTCGCGCTGGAACATTGTATGCCGTAGATGAGAAACTATGGGTATCCCTTACAGTTTGACGAAAAAAGATTTCCATAATCCTATCTTTTACCACAAAAATGAGTTTATTTTGAATGCAATCATTTATATTGTATTGGTTTAAGAAATCTCGGCCTAGTATTCCATCAGCTGATAGAAAGATGCCGTCACTTACCTCGTGAAAGTTACAGGATAAGTTATTCTCAAGCAATAAGTTTCCTATACAAGTACCTAAAGTAGCCCCTTTTCCACCATAAATTCCCTTCATTGTACGCTTTTCAAAGGTGTTTACGAATGTATTATCCTTAATGCTATTAGCTTTTATTACACTTATGTCTGCCCCAGTATCTACTAAAAGTTGTACGTACCGCTTTTTCGATATATCGAGAGGGATCTCTATAATTGCGTTCCTACAGCGTTGCTCTAGTATCATTGGTAACCGAGATATTTCCTTGAATTGGTTCTGATAGCTGGGTCAATGCTGATGTATCGATATTTCTGCCTTCCAGATTTTCTGTTCCCAGAGAGGGCATACTAGTGTTTTAAACCTGCGCGAAGGTCCTAGTTTGTTCCCATTCTGTACCTAGCAGTGGTAGGCTGGCGT
Organism: Brachypalpus laphriformis; assembly: GCA_945910035.1. Taxonomy (NCBI): domain Eukaryota; kingdom Metazoa; phylum Arthropoda; class Insecta; order Diptera; family Syrphidae; genus Brachypalpus; species Brachypalpus laphriformis. The sequence goes on from OX246754.1 coordinate 141,900,442, forward strand.
TTAATACCTGCGCGGAGGTCCCAGATTCTAGCTATTCGCTAGGCTGTATTGGTTTACTGGAATCGAAAAATTCTTCACCCTTTTCAGAAGCTATACTATCCTGACCATTAAACATTTCTAACGTTTGTCGCTTGGAGCTACTACTATTCCGTATACTATTTGGACTATGTTTTCCTTTAATATCCTCTGGTAGATTAAAAAATATACTTAAATCTACATCCTCTTGGGTATCTATATTATTAATTATTCTTTTCTGTATCTTCACACTGTTTGGTATGTCTACATTTGGTTTGTTTGATCTAATCGATTTTGAGGGGACTGCAAAACTGGAGAGTATATTAGAGTAGTAGTGTTCTTTTGAATTGATTATTTCATTTAAATCATTATTTGTGGACATTGGAATAGTTGTTGTCTTTATTTTCGGGTCCCTCACTGCCCGTTGTGAGAAGACCCTTATTCGTTTCCCGATTGCCTTTCCTTAGTATGCCTCTCCTTAAGAAAACTAAATTACTTCTAAATGACCACGGCGAAGACAATAGTTACATTGCAAAGAATTTGAATTACGATTGCTACCATACTTGGATTTGTGATCTGTCAAAGTGATCTAGCTTCTGAATACCTCCGTGAATAAATTAAATTAAAATTGAGAAAATACAAAAAATATTTGCAAAATCTTGTTTTAAGTGTGCACTAAAAGTTCAAGGAACGACCTCAAAATAAAATCTGAGTAAGTTCTAGTAGATAAGACATACTACGTCCAAGTTCGCAACTCCCGACAACATCTACTCTAACTCATGAATAAAAGAGGACTTCAGGAGACTTCTCCAGACAATTTCAATTGTGAGAAACGACGTCCTAGCAAAAGTTCGTGCGGCTTGGAAATGGATTGCATTACAGGCATCAGCATCGAAAAGTTTAAGCAGATTCTCGATGAAAAGAATGCAGAACTTGCCAAGGGCCTTGCGTCAAAATCGGACTTCCAGCTACTTTGTACAGAACTAATGATTTTGAAAGAGAATCACGAAAAAATCTCTGCAAAAGTAGTTCAATTAGAGAACCGTAACAGATTGCTGGAGGCTCAAATAGACAAGCTTATGCAGATAAGCACCGAAACCAATCTAGTGGTACACCTGCCGTTAGAGACCAATAAGGACCCGGCTGAGAGTGCAAAGTCCATATGCGCTGGACTGTTGGACTTGGGCGATGACAGCAACAACATCGAGACCGCATATAGAGTGGGCAATCGCGTTATGAGTAAAGCCACAATCATCGTCAAAATGAATTCTCGAGACAGCGCTATAAACGTTCTACGCAATGCAAAAAAACTTAAAGGTACACGAATCAGTACTCGGAAAGACTTGCCGCACAATATCCGAAAAAGAAGGGCCAAGTTGGCTGCGGTTATGAAAGTTCTGCGAGAGTTGCGACCGACCATGAAAACTGCTTTAAGGGATGACAAATTATATGTGGAAGAAAATATATTTACTTGGGATATCTCCGACGGGCTGAGATGTGGCAACGAGAAAAACGTGGATGTAATCCAACGAATATTTGGAGAGATCCCCGCATCTTTAAGAAAATTATTAGATGATTTACAAAAACACAACAATGATTTGTCAATGTCATCACGAAGTGTCAATGTCAACCAGCAAGCAACAAAAAGTGCATCTACGTCGAAAACAACCGCTGCACACAATTTGTGTGGGCCCTTGAGGGGGAGCTCACACGCAGTGACTAATTGAGGCATACCCGTCTACCAGAACATCGCAAATTTATCATCGTTGAAAATTTTAAGTTTTAATGTAGCAGGATTAAAAAACAAGCAATTATTTGTGGACTTTTTTAATTATATAAAGGAATTTGATATTTTTGTATTGTTCGAAACCCATATAACAGATTACGAAGTTACAAATTATATGAGTCTCTTTATAAACTATGAATTAAAATGTATACCAGCTGTAAGAACAAATTTATATGGAAGAGGGAGTGGAGGTGAACTATTTGGATACCGCAAGCAGCTGCAAGGAGTAGCGATTGAATTTAAGAGGGTGGAAGAAACTTCTGTGCTGGAAATTAAAAACGACAATACCATCCTCCATATAGTGCCCGTGTATCTAAACGGAAGTCATTGGGAGCGTGATTTTGATAACCTGAGAGACCTGCTAAATTCTTTAGAATCAACAAACATAATATTAATCGGTGACTTTAACGGAAGAATAGGCTTATCGCAAAATAATTTTGCTAGTGGTTTTGATTCATCATATTTAAATGTAAGCCGCAACTCAAAGGATGAAATCAGCGATACTAAGGGTGCCAGGATCCTCGAACTAGCAGACGCTTTCGACTGCCGAATTTTAAATGGAAGCTGTAAAGGTGATCCACATGGGGAATTAACTTTTCTTCGCGGAACAGCTTGTTCAGTCATTGACTACTGTTTCCTTTCCGGATCTTGGATTTCTTCACTCAGCGAGTTTAGAGTAGCGATGAAAACATTCTCCGATCACATGCCCCTGGAGGTTACGTTTAAAATGTCTGCTGCGTCAAATGTTACAAACATACCGCAGTTGGGGCTATTGCCCAAGATAGCATGGAGAGATGAATTTCGAGAATTGTACCAACAGAATCTTACCACAGAACTCGTAAGTTTTCACGAATCAAACACTTCCTTTAGTATAGAAGCGTTAACGGAGATAATAAGGAGAGCTGCCCCGCAAAATGCTCTAACGAGAAGAAATGGCAGATTAAATAAACAAAAATGGTTTGACAATGAATGCATTAGGGCTAGGGATGCATCCTTTGCATTCCTTAGATTACTACGCACCAGCAATTCCACTTCATTTAAAGTCCTTTACGCGATGGCGAACAAATATTTTAAAAATCTTTGCTTTTCAAAAAAGCAAGAGTATGATCAACGAAACATAGATCTACTAAATGGAGCAAGATCCTCAGCAGAGTTCTGGAAGGCTGTGAAGATCGTCAATGGAAAGAGGAATACTATCAGCCTGGGATTGCAAGCAGATAAGCTGAAAGACCACTTCAAGAACCTTCTCAATGCAACACAAACCTCGCCATCATTCCATTATGCAGCTCCTCTGATTGTAGATGAATTTTTAGATGCACCGATCACGGAAGATGAAGTCCTAATTGCTATTGAGAATGCTAAAAGGAACAAAGCCCCAGGAGAAGATCGTATTTCTTTCGAATTCTACAAGAATTGTACGTCAGAATTTCTAGCAGCACTAACGTCGGAATTCGACCAAATATTTAAAACAGCGAATGTACCAGGTAGCTTTCGAAAATCGATAATATACCCGTTGCACAAGAAAGGCGACTACGAGGACCCAGCTAATTATCGGGGTATATCATTCTTAAACACATCGGCTAAGTTGTTTGCCGCAGTACTTTTCAACAGGCTCACTTTGTGGGTCGAAAATAAGGACATTTTGCATGAATACCAGGCAGGGTTTAGGCGAAATTATTCAACCATCGATCAAGTATTCTCACTCATAAATATCGCAGAGGATTATAAGAAGAATCACAAAAAACTATATGCATTTTTCGTAGACTTTCGAGCCGCCTTTGATACTATAGCCCGCGATGCGCTTTTTTATAAGCTCTATAAGATTGGATTTTCAACAAAGGTAGTTAACGTTTTGAGGGCTATGTATGACAATAACGTGGCCTACGTCTGGGATGGGATCCACTTATCAGAGGAGTTTCAAACTTCAATGGGCGTTAAGCAAGGATGTGTCCTAAGTACATTGCTGTTCGTTCTATATGTTAACGACATAACAGAAGCTGTAAGAGGTGGAATAGATATAAATCGAACAAAGATCCCTGCTCTGTTATTTGCTGATGATATTGTCTTCTTCGCAGATACAGTGGACGGCATGCAACTCATGATAAATAGACTAGAAAGTTATTGTAACACCTGGAACTTGTCTGTTAACTTAACAAAGTCGAAGATGATGATCTTTAGAAGCGGAGGTGGCAGGTATTCGCGAGGAGAAAAGTGGTCATATCAGAGTGAGCAAATAGAAGTTGTCCGCGAATATAAGTACCTAGGTGTGTTGATTGCATCCAACCTGAGCATGAGTAAGCATTTAAAATCCAAATTAGCGGAAGCTAAACGAGCAATTGGTTCTGTTTGGGGAAGTTGCATCAACAACAAAAACGTTACGCACACTGCGAAGCTAAAAGTATTCCGTGCAACTGCAACCGCCATTCTCCTTTACGGAGCACAAGTATGGGGATACTGTTCGTTTGAAGCTGTTAAAAAGTTCCTTCGCTACTTCATAAGGAGAATATTTAAGCTGCCGAGCAATTCACCCAACTACATACTCCATCTTGAGACCGGTATAGCACCTCTGTTCTTGGATACACTCAAGCTCCACTTCGACTACGTGGTAAGAGTTATGGCAATGAAGGAGGAAAGAGTGTCGAAAATTGTGTTAACTCAGATGCTAACGACTAGGGGAAAGACCATTCAAGAATGGGAAAGGCTAGCAACGGATTGCGGGTTGGATTTATTGATTGCTCCCAACGAGCAGCCAGCATCAATGAAACGAAAGTTCAACATTCTGTTGCAGAAAACCGGCCAAAAAATGTATGACAATTATGTCAGAGAAGCTAAGTCATCACAATATAGAGCATATTACAGCAGGCTAAATCACTTTCTGTGCCACAGAACATATTTCTTAGCAGACAAAAAGTCAGAAATGATGAGCATCATCTTTGAAATAAGAGGAGAACTCCTACCCCTTAACTATGTACCCCATCGCCCCGAACTTCCCTTACTGTGTAACCTATGCAATCGCAAAGAGCGAGAAGATGTGTATCACTTCCTTGCAGTATGTCCCATTCTAAAGGAATTTCGCATTAACTTTTTTGGAACACATTTACTTGAGCTGGAAGAAGCGATGAGCATACTAAACGGAGACAGAGGTTGGGATTTACTACATAGGTATACCGTAAATGCTCTACGTTATCGAAGCTGTATTTTTGAAGAAAACTTTTAAAATGCAAGCTATCATCGCAAATATTTTTTGAAATAATTTGAAATAGTAGAAAAGACAAAAAAATCATACATATGTGCTTTTATCTTATTTTATTCATTTATTTATTTTTTAATGTCAGTCTGGTAGACGGCCTTCAGCCAAACCAAATAGACTTGCTAACCTAAATACCAAAAATTTGTAAATATTTTTTTTCTATGAAAAATAAATAGTCTAACTAACTAACTAACTAACCATACTTGGATTTATTTCCTTGAGCGGTTTCGTTGTAGTTTGTGTGTTGGTTGTTTGTGTTGGGATGAGATTGTTATGTGTAACTTGTGTTGTGTTTAATTATATTGGGTCTATACCTTTGGGAGTTAAAAAAGCTATCTTGTCTTGGCTTGGCATTCTGCAAGCTAAACTTTGGTCTACAGTTTGAGATGTCATGGCCATACATTTTACATATTGCGCAAAATGGAGTATTTTTTCTGTGATCACACTGTTCAATAGTATGATTTGCTCTATTACAGAATAAGCAAAATGCACCTGATACTGTGCGGTACGCAATTACATTGCAACTGTCCGCCCCTATATACTTCGCACTACTGCTCTGATCATTCTCTTGATAAAGACGAGTTGATACAGATAAATCCTTCAATGTTTTTTGTAAATGAGGCAAATTGATCTTGTATCGTCACTTATAGAGAATTAATTGGGTCCGTAAGATAGAGGGGTTCCTGTTTAACTTGGGAATTCTGGTTTAAAAATGAGGGGTTCTGAAAGTGTGGTTAATAGGATGTGTCATTCGAAATTGTACCAATGTAGTTATTGTCCATTTTTTGGAACAATTTTTCTATTTTGGTACAATTTTCGATGAGTTCTTCTAAATTAGACGTCGACTCGTTGACTATTGAGTCTTGAGTCTCTTAATAGGACGTTACTCAAGATCTTCAATTAGCGTTGCATTGTGTTCTGGGTGGCGTTGTTTTGTAATTAATTTATTTACAAACTGATAAGGCTGGCTTCAGTGTAACGCCAAACATGTGAAGGGTCTCGCCCGGCAACTGTTTGCACCTGTTGAGATCTTCATAATAGTCCGTATATAATTTTTTCGGAACTACCAATTCTTATAAACAATTTGAAAATTCCTTAAAGTCTTTAAAAGTTTTTTCTTGAACTAAATTGTGGATATCTCCACGAATTTTCGATTTTATTACATTAAAGAACACGATTTTTTGCTCGGCAGTGAGGCTGTCGTACACTGTTTTGCAGGCGTCGAGAATAATGCGAGCTTCCAGATTTAAATTTTGGGGCTTCGAGTATACATTTGCACAAAAATTGAGCACTATTAATGATATGTTTTTTGCCACTATAGATAGGTTTTCCATTTCTTTATTTCCTACGTTCTTAACTATAGGTCTTATATTAGTTATAATACTAGAGTTTTCCTTTACCTGTGTGTTTGATGTTGGGGGGTCCGATGATATTCTTCTCGAAACTGGAGTTGGGACTTTTCTTTGACGGATCCCCAGTGCTGCTGTTGGCGTTGAAGTCCTCGCATACGTTGCTCCTGATTTTAAGATCCGGTGGTTATCTTCCTTGGGCAGGAAGACTTCGTCCGATGATTCGTCGGTGCTTATTATGTCGTTTGGACTAGTATTCACAAACGATGGGCTATTTATTTTTTCTTCCAACGTTGCTGCTCTTACCCTTCGGTTTTTCAGTAATTTACTTCTGTTCATTAAACTGTATTTTTTTTTGTCTAACTCTATCGGTCATTTCAAATTTTTAATTTTATATTCATATATTTTTATTTTCGCTTTGTCATTTACAACCAAACACGGTCTTACGAACTTTTATATTAACTTCTTCTTCTTATTGATCTTGGTTTTAATTTTTTTTTCACTTTCTCTCACTTCTTATTCACTTCCTACCGATCGAGTTTAAAACAGTTTTTTTTTTTTTTGTTTACAAAAAAGTGTTGTATTGTATTCGATCCTACCGGCTGCGGCAAATATGTTGGGAGTACGCGAAAACAACGAGGAAAATATGTTGGAAAAACTTAAAATCAAACAACTTCAACTTTTCACCGTCTAAAACCAGCCCTACTCTTTATTTCATGCTTCTGCTTACAATACTTTACAATTTCTTATAATTATTCTTATTCTATTGACCCACTTACTCATATTACGCATGTTATTCGCAACATGCAGAACTGCTGCGCCAGTGTATTGCACAACCTGCACGCAATTAACCTTCCTATACCCGCTATACCCGCGCACGGTCTCTGGGACCGAAACTCAAGAGCCCGTAGTTTCTCTTCTACTTCGAATATTTTTATGAAATTTATTTTAATCAGTAGAGTGATATATTGTTAATGAAATAAAACAAGTTTGTATTAGTTATTTTATTTAATAGATAAACGGCAGTCTTTTTATTAAGCCTCTTAAAAAAGGTACTTTTTTAAGCTTAAAGCTAAAATGTAAAGGAACAATAAAAAATGAATATTCACCACCAGAGGTTTTTTGTGGCAGTCGGGACAAACCATTATTGCATATTCCATGTTTTTTGCTTCGCCCTTTACGCCAGGTAGCTGGGTAACAATGTTTCTATTTTGTCGTCTTATCTTCATTGATGGAGAATTTTTCTTCCATTTTGTACGGTTATCTTTTCCAATGTAGGTAGTAGTCTGCAGAGCTTTCTGCAACTTCTTCATCGCTATCAGAATCATCATCTTGCTCAGTGTCAATTTCTGCCTCCTGTCGTTCAACCAGGTCCTCCACATCGCTGTCATTTTCGTCTTCGTAATTGGAATCCGAATTTTCTTCCTCAAGCATCAACCTTATCCTTTCTATATCCATTTCCAATATTCAATGTAATACACAGCTATATAACACAATGATTATAAGACATAGAAACGCATAAATATGTGCATAAAAAAAATACCTGCTCAAATTTGTTACGTGTATACCCGAGCCGGTCTCACAGACCGAATGATGCCAAGAAACCACTACACGTGCTCACCGCACAAAAACTTAAACCACAGTAAAGTAAGGGATGAAAAAAATCACGAAGCTACCATAAAGTACACTGCGCTAAATTGCATCGTTACTAAAATATTTGCGAAAAAGTAATTTGACGGTCTCACAGACCAATGCGCGGGTATAGGAAGGTTTAGCAAAATGCTTACATTGCAATTTAAACTCCAATTTGGGTTCAGCGCGAGCAATCACCTGAAGTGCAATACACTTACAATGCTAATTCCGCATTTCGCAAATACCGCGCAATACAAGAGTGGGTAAACGGGAGGCACAACAGGAGTTAGACAAGGATGTAATGCAATCCCGTCAGTATTGCCCTTTACATAGAAGATATTATTGATTACCTTCCAGGAGGAGTCACATTCGCAGGTACTCTTATTAAGGCTCTTCTGTACACAGATGATATTGTCCTGCTGGCTAGGTCACCAGAGTCCTTGCAGCTTATGATAAATCGGCTGTACGACTACTGCACACTATGGAATTTAAAACTAAACCTGGACAAATCAAATTTTATGATTTTTAGGAGAGGAGGTGGCAGGCTATGTAGAACAGAAAGAAGAACATTTAACGGTAACCGATTGAAGTGGTTAAACACTATAAATACTTGGGAGTTGTGCTATCGAGTAACTTGATTTTAGACACCCATCTCAGTGAAAAATTAGCGCAGTCTAAGAATGCAATAAACTCCACATGGCGAATCTGTTTCCAGAACCGAAATATACCTCACAGTTCAAAGTACAGAGTCTTTGAAGCTGTATCCAAATCCATATTATTCTACGGAGCGCAGTCATGGGGTCATAAGTATTGTGACTTGGTAGAAAAACTACTGAGGTTTTATCTTCGAAGGTCTTTTCAACTCCCAACCACTGCCCCAACTACATGCTGATGATCGAAACTGGACTTGCCCCATTGTTCATACAGACTCTTAAGCTGAGCGTGGATTATATTCTCAGTATACTCAGGACATGTGATGAAATGCTGACAAGGAAATCGGTTATGTTCGCAGTGAATGCGTGAAGTCGGTGGTACAAGGACATGTTAAATCTGGCGGAGACATATGAATACGACCTTAGCTTAGATTGGAATGCTCAGACTAATTGGAAGGGGATACTCTACGACTTCATAACTCACGTAGATATATGTATGCGTAACAAATATATCGAGGAAGCGGAGGCATCAACACACAGGGAAATCTATAGGACTCTGCGGTTCAACCTAGGTTCCCTTAATTACTTTAAGGATTCTAACAGCGTAAGATGTATGTCTTTGATTTTTCGTGCCAGAGGAGAGATATTGCCACTCAACTTCGTACCACACAGGGAGGATCTTCCAGTTCTCTGCTCAATTTGCAACTTATTTCAAAGAGAGAACTCTATACACTTCTTGGAAATGTGCCCAATATTTCGGTGTATCAGGAGATTTTACTTTGGAAAAGCCATATTGTCCAGCGAAGAGGTAGTTGAGTTATTAAATGGTCCTTATTGGAAAGCTCTCATATCATACTGTAAATCAACGCTAGGTTATAGAAGAATGATCATTGAAGAAGATTTTTAAAATTAAAAAGTAACAAGTAAACATTACTGAAAAAGTTATTAAAATTGTACCAAAAGGTTGATACTCTTTGGCAGACGGCTTTGAGCCATGTCTTTAAGATTTAAGTATTTTTATTTTATGTAAATTTTGCACAATCTGCAAATTCAATAAATCTATCTATTCAATTTATCTACCAACCTATTCTTTACTTTTCGAGCAACTCTGTGTGTACGTCAGCTCTAGTAAAAATGAAATTTGTTTTATTGTGAGCTATATTAGGCCGCATAGTAGTTTTTAGCTTTATACTCAACAGGTGACTTCAACATTGGTGATGTAGACTAGTGTTTTTTGAATGAAGAACATATTCTATTCCCATTTAATGTCACAACAGACATAGAAACTGAAGTTGTCGACTCTTTAGCCTCGCTAGGTTTATTTCAAATAAATCACTCCAAAATTTGTTTAGGCCGAACATTAGATCTTGTTTTTTCTACTACATACAATATGAACTACTATTTATATGAATCTGATTTTCCGTAAGTCAATAACCAATTTCATCATAAAGCAGTTTTAATTAATTTTTGAATTTTATGAATTTAGTTCCGAATGCATAACTGTAGTGACTCACTACATGCGTCCCAAAGTATTATAATAACAATATACCTATATCGATTCCATCCCTAACTATCGCATAGCAACTCTTAAGCGTAATCCCTTAAGTTGCTTTTTCATTACACATTAAATGCGACTAATCCGGATGTCGCTTAATGCAATAAACATAAGAACGGATCACCGGCGGTACCTGATCACAGGAAATGGTTTATACGTTTTATGATCAGGTACGCAAAGATCAAAGGTGGTACCGAATGTACATAATGTCTTATGTGGATGATATGGATGGAATCGATACTATATAAGGCGGAGAATGGGTAGGAATAAGCCAGTATAGATTTAGAATTTAACAGGATAAGTTCTTGATCATAACTCGAACGGCCGCAGCCAAGCATTAAGACAATGTCAAGTAAACCAATTATTTTATTTTAAAACTATACTCCGATTCGTACTCTTCTCCCGAATACGGGAAATCACGGTACGTGATCGCAACATTTGGTGGCAGCGGTGGGATAACCAAAAATCCCCTACCAACCAATCCAAAAAGTTAGCATCAGCGGCAACAACAGTATCAGCAACAACAAACACGAGTAACATCAGCAGCAACAGCAGTAAAAGCAATAACTCACCATCATCACATCAGTAACAACAACAACAAAAAACAGAAGGTATTTTTAAGAATATTATCTTTTTTAAGTAAAATTAAGTTTATGATAGTATGCAATTAAGGGTCAGAAACTAATTATTTTTTGCATATACAAAGAAAAAAATGTTACATCACCCCTTATTCCCAAAACACCTTATCCCTTTCACGTTCTTGAAGGTAGTTTTAATTTTAATAGAATCATTGGAAATGATTTCCTGACGCAATATTCAGGTATAATTAATTACGAGCAGAACAACCTAAAAATTTACTTCTTTTTCGATAATTCTACTACCGGGATGCAGCTCAGGGGAAGTGCGAAGCTTCCAAATCCTGAGAATAATGCTGGAAAGTCTAACTTAGCAGTTATGCAAAAGGATCCCATTCCCAAATCCGATACGGAGCATCTCAAAACTCTTAATTCGGGGAAACAGGCCTAGCAACTATGCAATTTGACCGTTCAGTATGCACAACCATCGGTTTAGTGAAGGAATTAGAAAAACAGACTACTGTTTCCGAACAGAATAGTTAAGGTAAATCAATGTTTAGCTCTGGGGAAGAAGAGCTTCCATATCCAGACAACATTGAGAAGGAGTCTGCTGTAACATATTAACATATAAAAATGAGATTTACAAAGACGTGAAAGAGATGTTGAAAACCAACGAAATAAATTTGTCGACCGGTTTTGAAATAACAAAGAAAATAAAAATGCACTAAGGGACGATAATATAAATAAAAAAAAAAAAGACTCAGCAGTAGGTAAGACCGAGCAACTAAAAGATAAAAATAAATACTTTAAAATTAAAAGGACTCAGCAGTAAGAAAGACTGAGCAAAATTATAAAGACTCAGCAATAGGTAAGACTAAGCAAATAAGAAATAAAATAAATACTTTAGAATCAAGAGACTCAGCAATAAGTAAAACTGAGCAAATATTATAAAAAATAAAATAAATAATTTAAAATCCCGAAGGTAACAAATAATAGAAATTTCACAAAAAAATTAACATTATGAAGCCAGGTTGGACGAGTCGATCGAGTTGAATCAGTCGTGTTAAAATAAATAACAATAATGAACAACCATCAATGCAAATTTACCAGACACTAAAACTACTACTAGTTACACATTACTGAATAACACATTCCTAACACTAATCCTCAAAATCCTATCCAATTTACAAAACTTTTATTGAAATCACATAAACCGTTTTAAAACGAAAATGATATATAAAAAAAAAAACCTTTTACTCGACCCAAGAGAAAAAACTATTATATTAAAAAAAAAAAAAAAATTGTCTATACTTATATTACAAAAAAGAAAAACTTTTTAAAAACAAATGAAGATAATTTCATACAAAACAAAAAACATTTATATATTGAAAAATTTTACAATAAAAATTAGAACAATTTTAATCAATTAAAAAAAAAATAATAGTTCATAAACAAAAAAACATATTATCTACAAAAAATATATTTTACTAGAATTATAGAATATTAGTTTGTAAAGCAAAATATTAAAAATTATTTTAGGTACAACAAAAAAAAAGAAGTCATTTACATTATATAAGAAAAGAAAAATATCTACATTAAGAAAAAACACAACATTAGTCCATAAGGAAATCATTTTGACAACTTTTGAAAAAAAAAAACACTTCTTTCATTATATTACAAAATTTTCTTTACAAAAAAGAAAAAAGAGTTAAAACTATTTGAATTACATTAGAAAAAAAGGAAATATATATTAGTATAACTATAGAACCCTAGAAATTATAAGAAAAATATCTATATTATTTACAAAAAAATATATTTTACTAGAACTGTACAACATTAGTTTGTAAAGCAAAATATTATATTATATTACAAAAGAAAAACATTTACATTATATTATATTACAAAAAAAAAACAGAAACTAATACAACATTGTCAAAAAAATATATATATATTAACACTAAGTATAAATTCAACAATTAACATTATCCTGCCTATTCTGCCTTCACGTTCAGAAAATTAACGTAGTAATTTTCTTCTTTCAAGGGGAGCGGGATGTAGTGACTCACTACATGCGTCCCAAAATATTATAATAACAATATACCTATATCGATTCCATCCCTAACTATCGCATAGCAACTCTTAAGTGTAATCCCTTAAGTTGCTTTTTCATTACACATTAAATGCGACTAATCCGGGTTATTGCTTAAAGCAATAAACATAGGAACGGATCACCGACGGTACCTGATCACAGGAAATGGTTTATACGTTTTATGATCATGTACGCAAAGATCAAAGGTGGTACCGAATGTACATAATGTCTTATGTGGATGATATGGATGGAATCGATACTATATAAGGCGGAGAATGGGTAGGAATAAGCCAGTATAGATTTAGATTTTAACAGGATAAGTTCTTGATTATAACTCGAACGGCCGCAGCCAAGCATTAAGACAGCGGGCCCTAGAGTAAATAAACATTGTCAAGTAAACTAATTATTTTATTTTAAAACTATACTCCGATTCGTACTCTTCTCCCGAATACGGGAAATCACGGTACGTGATTGCAACATAACTGAAAATTGTGTTAACCCTTAGATGCATGAATTTTCCAAATCTGGATTTGCACTAACAAAAAGATATCTGTACAACCGTTATACATATGTCCACTTTATGAATATTTTTAAGAGAAAATAAACAACTGCACATATAATGCGTCCATAGAATGTGCCTGTTATGCATTTGTACCGACATAATGTCTCCAAGCTAAAATATTGTAGCATTAACTACAGGATGGGTTGTGTACCAAACTAAAACTGTAGCGACGACATCTATTGCCAAAACCTGCTAGCAGTAAATACCCCAACCTGATGTTCTTACGTTTCACAATTGCTCCACACAATATCCCAATATTCCAGGATCATCAATTCACCAGGAGAAACATCTAGCATGTTCTAGAACCCCTTGCAATTTTATATAAATACCCATACCACAACCATCGTCGGGACAGTTGTTTATAAGTGAATACAACGATTCCAAGAGAGACTCGACCAAGTTGTTAAAATAATCGATATCGTGAGTGTGAATCTGTAGCGACAGTTTAATTACAAATAAATAAACAATAAAGTGATTCGAATATTGCGTTGAAGTAAAGTTATTAGTTGACAATAAATAAACAGTTGAAATACACAAAAGACAATTTTATTTAGACGAACCCCAGCAAGAATATTACATTGGTGTCAGAAAACTGGAATACAACAAATTTTGTGTATTGCTTATTATGTAAGTGAAAAAAAGAAATGGTTCGGAAATTGCTAGAAGATTTGTCATTGCCGCAAATAAAGGAAGTACTGAGCCAGCGGGAGCAACCTACGACTGGTACGAAAAGAGAATTGATCATTAAGTTGCGGAAAATAATGACGGATGAGGGTGCAGATCCTGAAACAGCTGTGTTTGACGACGAAGAAAAACAAGTAAGTACGACGAGTGACATGTCGGCTTTAATGAAATTGCTATCTGAAAAATTCGAGAAGGTAGATAATTCTTTTGACGAGCAAAATAAAAAGCTGGATGTGCAAAACAAGAAGTTCGAGTCACTAGAAAATTCTTTAGCTGAGCAGAAGAATTCTCTAGATGCCAAGCTCGACGAACAAACGAACCTTCTGGAACATCAGCTATTCGATCAAAGGAGTGTTCTCGAAAGCAAACTCGATGAACAAAATATAAGTTTGGAAACAAGATTTGGAACAATTGATGAGAAGTTTGAAAACGTAGAGGTCAAAGTTGAGACATTTGTAACAGCCATTGAAGGAAGATTCGAGAATGTTGAAACAAAATTCGACGCTGTTGAAGGAAGATTCGAGAATTTGGCAAAGGAACTCTAACGCGTGAAAAAACAGAAAGTTTGGGAGTATTCAACCGACTGCCCGAGAAGGAAAGAGATGCAGCCTCCCGTCTTCTATGGACAGACATCATGGCCGATATACAAGTGGCAGTTCGAAGCTGCGGCAATGACGAACAACTGAACGACGAAGAGAAGTCCATTGCCCTCACGCTTGCGCTTAGAGGATCAGCTGCAGAGCTACTACAAACCATTCCCGAGGACAAACAACGCAACTTCGATAGTCTGGTAAAAGCTATTGAGATGCGATTTGGGGACGACCACATGCAGCAAGTATATAGGGTCCAGTTGCGCAGAAGAGTTCAGGTGAGAGGAAAAACGCTCTAGCAGTTGCAAGCAGATATCGAGCGGCTGGCACATTTGTCCTACCCAAACGCCGGTGAGGAGATCATTAATGAGATGGCAACAGAAGCATTTACCCATGCCATAGCCGATGCAAAATTGCAAATGGCTGTAAGAATGGCTGGAAAGCAGATGCTTGCTTTGGCGTTTGCTCTGACAATGGAGGCCGCAGACCAAGCATGTCAGGGAATCCACCGTGTGAGGGAAGTAGCCGCCGTTGAATGCTCTTGCCAGACGATGGACGTCGAAGACCGAAACAAAGCTCGCGGAGGACAAATTCGTTGCTGGAACTGCAACAAACTAGGACACCTGCAACGGCAATGCAGAACTCCACCCAGACGCGGAAACTGTCCACATTCAACAGAGACAACATCCATCCTGTTGGTCATGCTCCTCGAAACCAGGAGTCGGGAAACGCCTAAGAGCCAGCTTCGCGAGCAGAAGTTGGCTAATGGAATCGACGCCCTCAAGATCACCATCCAGGTCTCCCAAACCAAACGATGCAACAAAAGTCTCACAGTGGAAGCATTCATCGGCAAAAACAAGTGCGTGGCTACTATCGATACCGGCGCCACGGCTTCCATTGTAAGAAGAGATCTCGTCCGGAAGTCTTGGCTGCACAACACCAGCTCCTACTGTCTTAGCACTGCGACAAGGAAATCGGCGAAAGTATATGGAGAAGTTCGCCTCCCGTTACAACAAACAGGGTTGGCCTTTTCCCATGCGTTCCTGGTGGCCGACATATGTGATGAATGCATCATCGGAGTGGACTTCATGAAAGAACATGACGTAATCATCGACATCGGGATGCAAGTTCTGCGGTACAGGAACGTAGAGATTCCAATGGTGTACGGGAACGAGAACGCAGCACATTTAAGGACAATACTCAGCAAGGTCGAAGTCTTACCACCATCTTCCGAGACTATCATTTGGACAAAACTAGGGGGTGATCCTGGGAGCCACCAATTCTACCTATTGGAGCCGAACTCAGGAAGGAATTCCCCAAACTACATAGTGGGAAAAGTTTTAGTGGAGCCAAAGAATAGTCTGGTCCCAGTAAGGCTCATGAACTTAAAGAGCCACAGCGTCAAACTAAAACAAGGGGAGGTTATTGGTGAAGGTGTTCCGACAATAATCGAAAGGAATCTGCGAGGCCCGTTTCATCAGCTAGGTTGGCGGAAGTAAGGGACATGATCCTCAAGCACTGCGAACTGGATCGGGATCAGCGAGCCATGGCAGAAAATCTAATCGGTGAGTACGCTGATATATTTGCCTCACATGATGGAGAGTACGGCCGAACACATCTGGTGCAACATCGCATAGACACTGGGGATGCCAGACCAATTCGTCAGCCTGCCAGACGACTACCATTCGCAAAGCAGACGGAGGTTGCGGATATGATGTCAACGATGGAGAAAGAAGGGCTCATCGAAAGTTCTAAGAGTCCGTGGGCCTCACCTGTTGTACTGGTTAAGAAGAAAGACGGCAGCACTCGATTCTGCGTGGACTATCGCAGACTTAATGACGTCACCAAAAAGGATAGCTACCCTCTGCCATGGATCGATGACACATTGGACACACTCTCAGGAGCTCGATGGTTTTCCACGCTTGATTTAAAGATCTTTTTGGGTCTTGCTACGTACTACCGAAGATTCGTAAAGGACTTTGCCGGAATCGCGAAGAGCCTGCACCAACTGACAGAAAAAGGCAATTGAAGTGGTCAGGTGAGTGCGACAAAAGCTTCAAGAACCTTAAGTAACATCTATGCGAAGCACCAACACTAGCATATCCCATTCCCGGAGAAATGTTCATCGTGGATGCAGATACAAGTAACGTCGGTGTCGGAGCGGTTCTTTCGCAGGTACACAACGGCCAAGAGAAGGTAGTAGCATACTTCAGCAAAGTGCTCTCCAAGCCGGAAAGGAACTACTGCGTGACCAGGCGAGAACTTCTGGCGACAAAACACTTCCATAAATACCTCTACGGCTAAAAGTTCCTTTTGCGCACAGACCACGCGGCTCTAAAATGGCTGCTGCAGTTCAAGAATCCAGAGGGCCAGGTCGCAAGATGGATTGAACGACTGCAGATGTACAGCATCGTAAAGGGAAACTTCATTCTAATGCGGATGCCTTATCCCGGCGACCATGTAAGAGCGACTGCAAGCATTGTGTGCGGCAGGAAGAGAAGAACCTTCTTTCCACCCGAAGGGTAAGAGCTGAGCATATCGCCGGTTGAAGTGCAGAGGAAATCCGTAACGCTCAAAAAGAAGACCCGGACATCGAGCCGATATTAGCGTGGAAGGAGTTTATGGAAAAGCCAAACGGACGGGATATCTCGGACAGGAGGCCCACTCTCAAGGCATACTGGGTTCAATGGGACTCCCTTCATGTGCAAGATGGTGTGCTGAAAAGGAAATGGGAAAGGCCAGACGGGAAAGATTTCATAATGCAGCTTGTCTTGCCGCGATTAAAAGTACACGAGGTGCTACGGGAGATGTATAATGGAGCATCCGGAGGTCATTTGGGTGCAAACAAGACACTGGAGAAGGTGCGAGAACGTTTCTATTGGCTCAGCGCAAGGGACGACGTAGAAAGTTGGTGCCAAAAATGCGTCGTGTGTGCGGCCAGCAAGGGACCCAGAACGAAAACGAGAGGCAAGATGCAACAGTACAACGTAGGTGCGCCATTCGAACGGATCGCCGCTGACATCGCTGGTCCGTTTCCGGAAACCGACAATGGTAACCGTTACATCCTAGTCGTCATGGACTACTTCAGCAAATGGCAGGAAGCGTTCGCCATCCCTAACCAGGAAGCGAAGACCATCGTGAAACAGATCGTCAACAACTAGGTGAGCAGATTTGGCGTGCCCATGGAACTGCATTCTGACCAGGGACGAAACTTTGAACCGAAGATATTCCAAGAGGTATGTCAACAACTAGGAATTAAAAAGACGAGGACGACTCCGCTTCATCCGCAATCCGACGGGATTGTAGAGCGCTTCAACAGAAAATCAAATGAACATCTCTCCAAGGTCGTAGAAGACCACCAGCGCGATTGGGATCGACAAATTCCTCTCTTCTTGATAGCCTACCGAAATGCAGTGCACAGTACTACTGGACATACCTCAATAAAAGATTTAAAAGATTAGAAAAGGTTAAAAATAAGCCATTGAAAAAATGGAGAAAATCAGGCAAACCTGAGGATCGAGCTCGTTTTCTTCAACTTCGGAGAGAGTTCGATTTTTTGAACAGATCTCTGTACCATCAGCACATAGGTTGGCTGTCCACACGAGAGTGCAGAAACACTTAGATCAGTGAAGGTCCTTTGTGATACCACGGATCAACCATTAGGCCACTCAGGGACTAACAAAACCAACCGGAGCTTCTGATAAAGTGATGGATGCTCATGAAGTCTAACGACGCCAGATTTCTGAGGTCGTCAAGGAAGGGGAACCCTAGATGAAGCATTCTTTTATGCGAAAGGACTGGACAAGTGCATAGGAGGTGAAGGATGGTTTCCTCCTCCTCCTCGTCGCTACAGCTTCTACAGATGTCGTTGGAGAAGAGGCCAAGTCTTTTGCCGTTTTCCCGTCTGAGGTTTGTCGTGCTAATAGCGTTCAGCTTAAGTAGATACTTACATGCAGCAAGGGGCATGACCAGGGCTTGCCTTTCAGGCAAAATTTCCGCCTGGAAAACGCTACAATGATCTGGGAGGCGGAAAGAGATGCTCAAACTGAGCTTTTCGGAGAAAACACCATAACCCACCCCACCCTCGGTCTTTGAGCCATCTGTAAAGAAGTGAACCGAACTACCATTGACAGGGGGAAGTGTCCCATTCATCCCGATCAGAGATGCTCGTACGGAAGTTACGGTCAAATCTCAGTTTCGGCGGGGTATAATCCGTGTTTTCGCGTTTGAAGTTGAGAAGATCAAGGAACGAGGAGTGGCCAAAGCGATAGCTAGACCATTGAGCGGAGGCTTTTAGACGGATGGCCGCACAGGCAGCCATATATTTGCCGAAAATATCTAAAGGTAGCAGGTTGAACAAAATATCCAGTGCCGCGGAGTGAGTTGTTCTCAGTGCACCACGGATGCAAATGCTTGCAGATCTTTGCACCTTAGCTAGTTGAGTGAGGTGGACAGCCTTGTCAAGAGCAGAGTAGTATAGGCCTGATAACGGACACGTACAGCCAATGAGTGATTTGAGGTTTCATACCCCAGCCCTACCTATATCTTCTTTAAAGGAAGAGAGAGCTACATTTGCTTTCTTGACGCGTTCTAGTAAATTGACCTTCCAGTTCAATTTCCTATCCAAAATAAGACCCAGCACATAAGTATTGTCGAAAGAAATATTATAAAGAATAGCAAATCTTTTTGGATATTCTTAAATTCCAAAAGACAAAGTTCTTTTCAGCAATGGAACTTGACGGTGAAAAATCGAACGCTATAAAAACGTCCTGCAATCTCTTTGCAAAGTACTTGCAATCGAATTATATTCAGACATATATTCAGAATTATATTCAGTATAGCGATTTGTATTCAGACATAGCACCCATTACAGATTTCGATTTAAAGAGCTTTTCAGACCAAGGTGTCTTTGAGGGTTTAAATGAACTCCATCCAACTAAAAAGGCTGGAGTGCATGCTATTCTCCCACTCTTACTGTTGAAATGTGCCTCGTCACTCTGCAGCGCAATAAAAATTATTTTTAATAAATCTTAAGCAACTGGTGATTTTATCGATGATTGGAAAATATCTTTCCAAAATTTAAATTTAAATTTAAATCCAATTTATAAAAGTGGCCCAAAGCACCATGTAAAAAATTACAGACCAATACCAAAACTCTCTGCATTATCGAAGCTCTTCGAAAAATTAGTAACTCAGAAACTATACTTTTCAGTCAAAGAATCGATAACACCGAAACAACATGGGTTTGTTAGCGGCCATTCAACTGCCACTAATTTGTGCCTTTTTTCAGATTTTTGTTTAAAATCTATTGAAATTAAAATGCAATTCGTTGTCCTAAACACAGAATTTGTTAAGGCATTTGACAGAATCCCCCATGGTCTGTTATTACCAAAACTTCATAAGTTCGGACTCAATTAAAATTTCTTGAAATGGTTGAGATCGTACTTATCTAACCAAAAACAAGTTGTTCAGATCAATGGTTTTCAATAATTTTTCATTAATGTGCAATCAGGTCTTCCACAGGGTAGTCACTTAGCACCAGTTTTGTTCGTGAACGATATTCCTGACGTCCTTAAACTTTCGGATTGTCTGATGTTGGCGGACGACATTAAATTATTTAGCTCTGAAGCTATTGAACTAAATAATTTAACGTCTCAACTTTCAAAACGATATTGATTTATTTTTAAATTGGCGTAAATACAACCATCTTGAACTAACATTTCTAAATATAAAATCTTTAGTGCCTACAGATCGTTGTCGCACGTAACTTTTATTTATAGCTTTGGAAATGAACCACTTTCAAAAGTCAGTCAGGCCAACGACCTCGGTGTTATCTTTGACTCCAAACTAACTTTTTCGGGGCATATTGATTTTATTATATCGAAAACGAATTCTTTATAAGGTTTCCTTAAACGAACTTCAGTTGTTTTTAAGGACGTGTACACATTAAAGACAATTTTCTATCCCTGGTACTGCCCGTCCTAGAATATTGCTTTGTCGGTTGGTCTCAATTTTATGAAAAACCTTTTATCAGAATACAAAGAAGATTTATGCGTTTCGTACTAAGAAATCTGAGATGGTCCCATGAAATGTCTGATTATCTTTCAAGATGTACGCTAACAGATTTAAAAACTCTAGAAAGCTACACACAAGCCCAATGCGTTATTTTTATAAAAGATATTTTAAATAATAATATTAAATCTGAGAGGCTACTCGCGTTAATTTTTTGGTAGGTTCTGGAAAGAAATCTTAGAAATAGAAGCAATCTCTTCTATGATATGTTTCCACTCAAAGAACTAATTATGGTCTTGTGAAGAGCTGTCTGCATTAAAACTAATTTCTCAGCTTTCCACTTTACTTCTGTCAATTTATTCAAGTTAAATATTTAATGTTAGGTATACAGATTTAAAGTTAGGGTGCTAAATGATACTTGTTAAATAAGTTAGAATTTACAGAGTTTTTATATGCGGCCGGCAAGTGGCTGAAGCGGGATAACAGGAAGAAGGTTAGAAATGTGGCGCGGGTTTTTATAGGTTGTGATTTTAGTTTGACGTAAGTATGTAGCCCCTAGCTGTCATCCGTACGCTTTCGCGTTGCCAAAAGTTTATAGCCTCCACAGTACTCCCCCTCTAAAGACTGCCTTGCGGGTGTCGATCTGCAAATCTTACTTTGCGTCCAGAACATGTTCCTGCTGCTCTTCCTGGAACTGTGTGTATGTTTTCGTGCTCGCTTGTGATGAAGGCAGGTTTAAGTCGGTCTAAAGAAATGTTTTTGGGTTTGCCGTTGACGTCCAGTTTGTAGAATTTTTTACTTTTTTTCAGCACCAGGAAAGGTCCATCGTATGGTGCTCTGAGAGGACTCTTGACTTTATCGCACCTGACAAAAACATGACTGGATTGCTGCAGATCTGGGTGAACGAAGACTTTCGAGTTGTCCATATGTGAAATCGGAATGGGCCTCAGTTTAGCCCTTGAGCTCGGATGGGAAATGTTATAAAGTTTTTCAATGACCGTTTTACGAAAAGACTTTGGTACGAACGGTTGAATGTTTTTTTGGGAAGTGTCGCAATAGAGAGATGTCTTCGAGCTGTGAAGAGGAAATAACTTGATATTTAGACCAGAAGAAGTAGCGTTACCTTCGTCAATATAAAGTTTAAGCTCGGAATTCTTCAGCTGCTCTTGCGCCATCGTTTCGAAGTCGATTTCTGTACAGGAGATTTGTCCAATACGCGACAACTAGTCAGCAACGTTGTTCTGCTCACCTTTTATGTGATGAATGTCGGTAGAATACTAGCCAATTAAATCCAGTTGACGTCGTTGCCTGGGAGAAGCTTTGTCCAAATTTTGCTGAAAAGCGAATGTAATCGGTTTATGATCTGTTAGGATCACAAATTGTCTTCCTTCTATGATGTTCTTGAAAAATTTAACTGCTTGGTACAACGCCTTTAGCTCACGGTCATATGTGCTATAGTTGATCTGCGGCTTGGTTAGCTTCTTGGAGTAAAATCCCAATGGGTGAACTTCGCCATCGATGACTTGGTGAAGCACCGCACCTATTGCGTAATTCGAGGCGTCAGTCTGAAGAATTAAGTTGGCACTTGGAGCTGGATGATGCAAAAGCGTAGCGTGGTGGTAAGGTTGATTTGTTGCAGTTTTTTCAAGATCCTACACAAGTCTTTTTTATGTTCTTCCACGTCGTTTGAGGCAATAAAAATGTCATCCACATATGCAAAACTGCAGTCTGATTCATCCCTCAAAACCATGTCGATATGCCGTTGGAATGTTTGGGATGCATTCCTCAGCCCAAATGTCATGTAACTATATTCAAACATCCCAAACGGTGTGGTGATGGCAGTTTTCGGGACGTCGCACTCCGCAATGGGAATCTGATGGTACGCTTGCTTTAAATCGAGGGTGGAAAATACTTTTTTTTCCTTGAGCTACGTTACGGAAATCATGCAGATATCGCATAGGATATCGATCAGCTATGGTCTTAGAGTTCAGCGCACGGTAGTCACCACAACATCGCCATTCTCCATTGGACCTTTTTGCCATGTGCAACGGGCCACGCACTTTTCGATGGACGACAAATACCGAGCTCCATGAGATGTTGATATTCAGCTCGCGCTGCGTTGAGCTTATCTGGAGGAAGTCTGGGCGGACGAGCAAAAGTCGGTGAGCCTTTCGTGACGATATGGTGTGCTACGTCGATTGCGGTTAGATTTTTTGTTCCATTAAACACGGTGATGTCTTTAAATGATCTAGAATCATCGAGAACGCATTATGAACTTTAAAAGTGTGTATTTTAGATCTACCTGATTGGAATGGATCCCCCGACGTCTCCCTGAAAGTGTTGCCGTCGATCACTTTGCCTCGTTTGACGTGAATCAGAAGGCCGAAGTGTTTTAGGAAGTCGATTCCGATGATTGGAGTTTTAACCTGAGCCACGATGAAATTCCAAGTAAATAACTTGCGCAGCCCTAGGTCGATGGTGAGCCTCTTGTTGCCGTATGTTTTAATTTCGCTGCCGTTGGCCGCGTACAGTTTCGTGGTATGTGCAGTTATATCATTTCATCGTTGTGGAATAACTGACACGTCTGCACCCGAATCAATCAAGAAATCTGCGTGGGAGTTTTTGTCTTTAACGAACAGGCGCGCGATTTCTATGCCATTGCTGTCGGAAATGCTTGCCATTCCGGACAGCTGGCTTGTTAGTTTTTTGAGCAGTTATTTTTCCATTGACAAGGAGAACGGCATTTTCTTGTCGCGCTTCCAAACGTTTTGTGAAACCAACAATTTTCGCTGCTGTTAACCGCCGGTGTTCGTTCTCGTTTAGCACTTCGAGTGCGGGATCTACCTCTTGATCTGCCTGGGGGAAGAAGGCGCTGTAGTTGCTGGTCTATTTGCTGGATGCGACGTTCTAGTAATGCATGTTGATCCGGAGGCATAGAAGTAGATGCACAGTCCACATGTGGATGATCGCTTACCTCCATTATTTTGTCTGCAAGAGCGGCCTTCCCTTTTAAATTCTCATTGGACGCTTGTAGAATCGCTCGAACTTGCATTGGAAGTCTGTTTAGCCATAGGTTGTGCAGAAGTTGGTCCGTAACGTGAGTTCCCCCTAGATGCCTCATCTCGTTGAGAAGCTGGGTTGGTTTTTTGTCCCCCAGTTCGATCTCTGAAAGTAACTTACGAATATTTTCTTGTTCGGACTCTCCAAATCTTTCCAGTAAAAGCTTCTTGAAGTTTTTGTATTTTCCTTTTCAGGCGGATGGAGAACAGCATCGGTGACTTGCATTAGGATTTTTGTTTCTATTGCAGCAACCACCGTATTGAGTTTTGAGACGTCTGAGGTGACGTTGGCGATGGAAAATTGTGCTTCCACTTGGGAGAACCAGATTTCGGGACATTCGTTCCAGAACGGAGGAACCTTGACAGAAACTCTGTTCACCATATGTGCTTCTGTTGCTGTAGACGTGTCGCTTACTGTTGAACTGCTTCCTGCTGTGCCAGTTTCGGTTGTTGGTTTGTCTGTGCACATAGTTTTGCAATTGGTTTGCTGGCGTGGTGATAAGCAAAATAGAAAAATGTACACTCGAATGTACAGTCGATCTCGTTTGTGCAATATAAAAGGTCTCTGGGTCACCAATTGTGAAGAGCTGTCTGCATTAAAACTAATTTCTCAGCTTTCCACTTTACTTCTGTCAATTTATTCAAGTTAAATATTTAATGTTATACAGATTTAAAGTTAGGGTGCTAAATGATACTTGTTAAATAAGTTAGAATTTACAGAGTTTTTATATGCGGCCGGCAAGTGGCTGAAGCGGGATAACAGGAAGAAGGTAAGAAATGTGGCGCGGGTTTTTATAGGTTGTGATTTTAGTTTCACGAAAATATGTAGCCCTTAGCTGTCATCCGTACGCTTATTCGTTGCTAAAAGTTTATAGCCTCCACAGTCTTAATAATCCAGTAACTCGTTCCCTAACGTTGTATGATTCCGTTTGTAATTTAAAAATATTGTTCAACATTTATTTAATTTTTAAGTTGAGCAAGCATTAACTAGCCTACCTTAAGCAAGCATTTTTATTTTTATTTTCTTTTTCTTGTAATCAACCGACTGTAAATCCATTGATGAATTAATAAAAAAAAGTAAATGAAGATATTCCCACGATGCACAATCCTCGCAATACAGCCAAATCTATTTAAGGAAAGCACGTACTTCTTGAACTGCTACTCAACTTAAAAAATAAGCACCATCTTTAAGATTAGAGGCGAACTATTTGACCTAAACTTCATACCACACAGACTAGAGCTTCTAATTATTATTATTATTATAATTTTATTTTTCCGCGGTTAGATGAAAATCTTCAGCAAGACACTATGAGGATCGACTGCGCGTGCTCATAGTAGTGTGTAATTTTTACCCACTAAAAAACCTCCCTTCAAAACATACTTGTTTTTATTTTTACTACAACTAAGTATTCGACTTATCAAGTAGCTTTCATTTCACGAAATAATGACGTTTTGCAGGTAACAGTTTAGACGCGGTTACTTATCGCGCGAAGTCTAAAGGTTTTGTTCATTGTAGACGGCGTAATAAATTTCTTTCGTCCAAAACTTGCAGGACTGTAATATTAACGTGACTTTCTAGTCGACTTTTATGCTTTTCCGCGTAGTTTTTGATTTCGTCTTCGATTGTTTTAATGCCAAGATCTCTGTGGATATCGCTGTTTTTGATATACCATGGCGCATTAACAATACCTCTTAGAACTTTGTTTTCAAAAGTTTGTAAAATTTTAATATTAGTTATTTTGGTACAACCCCAGAGTTTTTTACCATATGTCCATACGGGCTTTAGCACTTGCTTATATAAAAGCAATTTGTTCTCTGTATTAAGCTTGGAATATTTTCCAAGTAACCAATACATTTCCCTATATTTATTATCTAGTTCTTTACGTTTTTTTCTTTACATGCGTTTTCCATTTCAGCTTTGCATCAAGTGTCATTCCAAGATACTTAGTCCGTTTGCAAACGGAATTCGAACGGCGTTTGAAAAGACCGGCAAATTCTTTATTCTCTTATAAGTTAACTTTACATGAACAGATTTGGTTTCGTTGAGTGCGATTCGCCAAACCTTTGTCCATTTATTTACTCTATCCAAACCTTCTTGTAGTTTTCTGTAGTATCTTCGATCGTTTTACCTAATTATGCGTAGCCTTTGGAACATGAAAGTAAGAGAGGATGTATTCTTCTAAACTCATATTAAAATATGTAGATGCATCTTTTTAAATTCCTTCCTTTTTTTCCGTGAATTCTTTTACATTTACATCTATGTTTCTATACTCTTTTTCTTTCTTTTTTTTCTCTGATAATAACTTTTTGTCTTGCAATCTTCTTCTTCTTCTTCCTTTTTCAGCGAGGTTATGGTCTGAAAATAGGGGATCATAACCCTCCCACTTCACCGCATTTCTGCTGATCCGCCTGTGGGGTTCGCCTATTTGACCTCAGAAAATATCGGCAGGCCTGCCGATTTTGGATCACTCGGTTACTGAGTCCAATGAAATGCCGATGTCGTCGCATTTGTCTGATCCAGGCGTTTATAGGCCTGCCTTTCCTACATCGCGATGTCCTTGGAACGTGCATTGATATTGCCTTTTTATCAGGCTTCAAGTGATTTCTTCTTTGAACGTGGCAATACCAGCTGAGCCGGTCACGCTCTATCTTTTGTACGATGGATTCCTTGATGTGAAAGCTTCCACAGATCTTCAAACTTCTTATTCGATCAAGCTTTGCCACTCCTGCTGTCATGCGAAGCATCTTCATCTCAGCTGCCGTTAATTTGTTTTCATACTTTTTGTACATCATCTAACATTGTGAACCGTATGTGAGCGCTGGACGCACAACTGCGGTGTAGAACCTTCCTTTCAACTTAGGTGGCAATTTTCTTCCACAGAAGTTAGCAGAATTTTCTCGCCACTTCATCCACCCTACGCTTATACGATGATTGATGTCGTCATTACGGGTTGCTTTGCTATTGATCATAGATCCCAGATATTGGAGCTTTTCGCACTTGGAGAGCACTGTTCCAATCAAATAAATGTGTGGAATAGGCCTGAGTGGATCAGAGAATGGCAGCACAAGTACTCTGTCTTTTTTGAACTAATGCGGTACCCATTTCCCTCCAGAACGTCCACCCACACATCAAGTTCTTGTTGCAGGGCTGTAGGATCCTCACTTATGATGGCTCCATCGTCAGCAAAGAATAATTGATGTACCTTGGGGTCCATCACTTTACCTTCAAGCAGATAATCAAGGAATGTAATAAAGAGCAAAGTACTTAAAACGCTTCTCTGGTGCACCCCGACTTTGATTGGGAACTCTTCGGTTACTCCGGCTTGGCATCTTACTCTTGTCTTTGCTCCTTCGTACATGTCCATCATCATCTGTACATATGTTTCTGGAACTCCTCGATGTCTTAGCGCCACCCATATTAGATCTCGTGGTTGTCTGTCGAATGCCTTTTCAAAGTCAACCAATACAATATGCAAATCCTTTAGAGAATCACGATGTTTTTCCATTATGATCCTTATACTTTGGATTGCATCTATGGTTGATTTACCTGCGACAAACCCGCACTGATCATCAGATAGCCGTATTATTTTTCCCAGTCGGCCACCTAATACCCGCTCTAAGATCTTCATGGTGTGTGACATCAGTTTGATGGAACGGTAGTTATCGCATTTTCGTGTATCACCCTTCCCTTTGTATACAGGGAGAAGGTAACTTTCCCTCCATTGATTCGGCATTGGATCACCTCTCACAAAATTGGAGATGAGCATTCAGAGCCATCTGAACCCGATGTCTCCCATCTTTTTCCAGAACTCAGAGGGTATCTCGTCTGGCCCAACCGCTTTTCGTTTTTTGGAGTATTTGACCGCCTCACTAACTTCTTCGATTGTAATGTCGGGTATTTCTTCACAGTTAGGGGTGGCTCTTGGAAAGTATAGCCGGGAATACTGTTCATTTAAAAGTTCTTCGCAATACTGCCGCCACCTCTGCAGAATTTTCTCATCATTCACAAGAAGCTGGCCATGAGCATTGTTAATGAACTTTGGCGAACGAATCTCCTGAGCATTCCTCCTTCATTGGGCGGCAATTTTGAAAATGGTTGCGCTCTTGTTCATATTGTGTCTTCGCAGCTCCTGGATAGCCTGGTTTGCATCAGCAACCGAAGAAGATATTTTTTCCAGCTCCCGATACAGGCCCTCCGTACTCTCTGCTTGAAGCAGGGCGCACTTCTTCTTCGCTCTGAACCACCCTGAAGAAGTTATAAATTTCATGATGGCGGTTGGTGGCTTTTCTGACAGGTCGCCCAGATGGTTGAAGAAAAACTCTCCAAGGGCCGTCTTCCTAGTATTGCAGAGACTAGGACATTTGCAAAGGAAGTGTTCCGTGTCCTCGTTTACGTCCGTGTTGCCGCATCCTCTGCAGAGTTCATCTGTACTTAGCTGCATCCGCTCGCGCTGCGTTGAGCTTATCTGGAGGAAGTCTGGGCGGACGAGCAAAAGTCGGTGAGCCTTTCGTGACGATATGGTGTGCTACGTCGATTGCGGTTAGATTTTTTGTTCCATTAAACACGGTGATGTCTTTAAATTCATCTAGAATCATCGAGAACGCATTATGAACTTTAAAAGTGTGTATTTTAGATCTACCTGATTGGAATGGATCCCCCGACGTCTCCCTGAAAGTTTTGCTGTCGATCACTTTGCCTCGTTTGACGTGAATCAGAAGGCCGAAGTGTTTTAGGAAGTCGATTCCGATGATTGGAGTTTTAACCTGAGCCACGATGAAATTCCAAGTAAATAACTTGCGCAGCCCTAGGTCGATGGTGAGCCTCTTGTTGCCGTATGTTTTAATTTCGCTGCCGTTGGCCGCGTACAGTTTCGTGGTATGTGCAGTTATATCATTTCGTCGTTGTGGAATAACTGCACCCGAATCAATCAAGAAATCTGCGTGGGAGTTTTTGTCTTTAACGAACAGGCGCGCGATTTCTATGCCATTGCTGTCGGAAATGCTTGCCATTCCGGACAGCTGGCTTGTTAGTTTTTTGAGCAGTTATTTTTCCATTGACAAGGAGAACGGCATTTTCTTGTCGCGCTTCCAAACGTTTTGTAAAACCAACAATTTTCGCTGCTGTTAACCGCCGGTGTTCGTTCTCGTTTAGCACTTCGAGTGCGGGATCTACCTCTTGATCTGCCTGGGGGAAGAAGGCGCTGTAGTTGCTGGTCTATTTGCTGGATGCGACGTTCTAGTAATGCATGTTGATCCGGAGGCATAGAAGTAGATGCACAGTCCACATGCGGATGATCGCTTACCTCCATTATTTTGTCTGCAAGAGCGGCCTTCCCTTTTAAATTCTCATTGGACGCTTGTAGAATCGCTCGAACTTGCATTGGAAGTCTGTTTAGCCATAGGTTGTGCAGAAGTTGGTCCGTAACGTGAGTTCCCCCTAGATGCCTCATCTCGTTGAGAAGCTGGGTTGGTTTTTTGTCCCCCAGTTCGACCTCTGAAAGTAACTTACGAATATTTTCTTGTTCGGACTCTCCAAATCTTTCCAGTAAAAGCTTCTTGAAGTTTTTGTATTTTCCTTTTCAGGCGGATGGAGAACAGCATCGGTGACTTGCATTAGGATTTTTGTTTCTATTGCAGGAACCACCGTATTGAATTTTGGGACGTCTGAGGTGACGTTGGCGATGGAAAATTGTGCTTCCACTTGGGCGAATCAGATTTCGGGACATTCGTTCCAGAACGGAGGAACCCTGACAGAAACTCTGTTCACCATATGTGCTTCTGTTGCTGTAGACGTGTCGCTTGCTGTTGAACTGCTTCCTGCTGTGCCAGTTTCGGTTGTTGGTTTGTCTGTGCACATAGTTTTGCAATTGGTTTGCTGGCGTGGTGATAAGCAAAATAGAAAAATGTACACTCGAATGTACAGTCGATCTCGTTTGTGCAATATAAAACGTCTCTGGGTCACCAATTGTGAAGAGCTGTCTGCATTAAAACTAATTTCTCAGCTTTCCACTTTACTTCTGTCAATTTATTCAAGTTAAATATTTAATGTTATACAGATTTAAAGTTAGGGTGCTAAATGATACTTGTTAAATAAGTTAGAATTTACAGAGTTTTTATATGCGGCCGGCAAGTGGCTGAAGCGGGATAACAGGAAGAAGGTAAGAAATGTGGCGCGGGTTTTTATAGGTTGTGATTTTAGTTTCACGTAAATATGTAGCCCTTAGCTGTCATCCGTACGCTTACGCGTTGCCAAAAGTTTATAGCCTCCACAGTCTTAATATTCCAGTAACTCGTTCCCTAACGTTGTATGATTCCGTTTGTAATTTAAAAATATTGTTCAACATTTATTTAATTTTTAAGTTGAGCAAGCATTAACTAGCCTACCTTAAGCAAGCATTTTTATTTTTATTTTCTTTTTCTTGTAATCAACCGACTGTAAATCCATTGATGAATTAATAAAAAAAAGTAAATGAAGATATTCCCACGATGCACAATCCTCGCAATACAGCCAAATCTATTTAAGGAAAGCACGTACTTCTTGAACTGCTACTCAACTAAAAAAATAAGCACCATCTTTAAGATTAGAGGCGAACTATTTGACCTAAACTTCATACCACACAGACTAGAGCTTCTAATTATTATTATTATTATAATTTTATTTTTCCGCGGTTAGATGAAAATCTTCAGCAAGACACTATGAGGATCGACTGCGCGTGCTCATAGTAGTGTGTAATTTTTACCCACTAAAAAACCTCCCTTCAAAACATACTTGTTTTTATTTTTACTACAACTAAGTATTCGACTTATCAAGTAGCTTTCATTTCACGAAATAATGACGTTTTGCAGGTAATAGTTTAGACGCGGTTACTTATCGTGCGAAGTCTAAAGGTTTTGTTCATTGTAGACGGCGTAATAAATTTCTTTCATCCAAAACTTGCAGGACTGTAATATTAACGTGACTTTCTAGTCGACTTTTATGCTTTTTCGCGTAGTTTTTGATTTCGTCTTCGATTGTTTTAATGCCAAGATCTCTGTGGATATCGCTGTTTTTGATATACCATGGCGCATTAACAATACCTCTTAGAACTTTGTTTTCAAAAGTTTGTAAAATTTTAATATTAGTTATTTTGGTACAACACCAGAGTTTTTTACCATATGTCCATACGGGCTTTAGCACTTGCTTATATAAAAGCAATTTGTTCTCTGTATTAAGCTTGGAATATTTTCCAAGTAACCAATACATTTCCCTATATTTATTATCTAGTTCTTTACGTTTTTTTCTTTACATGCGTTTTCCATTTCAGCTTTGCATCAAGTGTCATTCCAAGATACTTAGTCCGTTTGCAAACGGAATTCGAACGGCGTTTGAAAAGACCGGCAAATTCTTTATTCTCTTATAAGTTAACTTTACATGAACAGATTTGGTTTCGTTGAGTGCGATTCGCCAAACCTTTGTCCATTTATTTACTCTATCCAAACCTTCTTGTAGTTTTCTGTAGTATCTTCGATCGTTTTACCTAATTATGCGTAGCCTTTGGAACATGAAAGTAAGAGAGGATGTATTCTTCTAAACTCATATTAAAATATGTAGATGCATCTTTTTAAATTCCTTCATTTTTTTCCGTGAATTCTTTTACATTTACATCTATGTTTCTATACTCTTTTTCTTCCTTTTTTTTTTCTCTGATAATAACTTTTTGTCTTGCAATCTTCTTCTTCTTCTTCCTTTTTCAGCGAGGTTATGGTCTGAAAATAGGGGATCATAACCCTCCCACTTCACCGCATTTCTGCTGATCCGCCTGTAGGGTTCGCCTATTTGACCTCAGAAAATATCGGCAGGCCTGCCGATTTTGGATCACTCGGTTACTGAGTCCAGTGAAATGCCGATGTCGTCGCATTTGTCTGATCCAGGCGTTTATAGGCCTGCCTTTCCTACATCGCGATGTCCTTGGAACGTGTTACGTTATCAGGCTTCAAATGATTTCTTCTTTGAACGTGGCAATACCAGCTGAGCCGGTCACGCTCTATCTTTTGTACGATGGATTCCTTGATATGAAAGCTTCCACAGATCTTCAAACTTCTTATTCGATCAAGCTTTGCCACTCCTGCTGTCATGCGAAGCATCTTCATCTCAGCTGCCGTTAATTTGTTTTCATACTTTTTGTACATCATCTAACATTGTGAACCGTATGTGAGCGCTGGACGCACAACTGCGGTGTAGAACCTTCCTTTCAACTTAGGTGGCAATTTTCTTCCACAGAAGTTAGCAGAATTTTCTCGCCACTTCATCCACCCTACGCTTATACGATGATTGATGTCGTCATTACGGGTTGCCTTGCTATTGATCATAGATCCCAGATATTGGAGCTTTTCGCACTTGGAGAGCACTGTTCCAATCAAATAAATGTGTGGAATAGGCCTGAGTGGATCAGAGAATGGCAGCACAAGTACTCTGTCTTTTTTGAACTTATGCGGTACCCATTTCCCTCCAGAACGTCCACCCACACATCAAGTTCTTGTTGCAGGGCTGTAGGATCCTCACTTATGATGGCTCCATCGTCAGCAAAGAATAACTGATGTACCTTGGGGTCCATCACTTTACCTTCAAGCAGATAATCAAGGAATGTAATAAAGAGCAAAGTACTTAAAACGCTTCTCTGGTGCACCCCGACTTTGATTGGGAACTCTTCGGTTACTCCGGCTTGGCAACTTACTCTTGTCTTTGCTCCTTCGTACATGTCCATCATCATCTGTACATATGTTTCTGGAACTCCTCGATGTCTTAGCGCCACCCATATCAGATCTCGTGGTTGTCTGTCGAATGCCTTTTCAAAGTCAACCAATACAATATGCAAATCCTTTAGAGAATCACGATGTTTTTCCATTATGATCCTTATACTTTGGATTGCATCTATGGTTGATTTACCTGCGACAAACCCGCACTGATCATCAGATAGCCGTATTATTTTTCCCAGTCGGCCACCTAATACCCGCTCTAAGATCTTCATGGTGTGTGACATCAGTTTGATGGAACGGTAGTTATCGCATTTTCGTGTATCACCCTTCCCTTTGTACACAGGGAGAAGGTAACTTTCCCTCCATTGATTCGGCATTGGATCACCTCTCACAAAATTGGAGATGAGCATTCAGAGCCATCTGAACCCGATGTCTCCCATCTTTTTCCAGAACTCAGAGGGCATCTCGTCTGGCCCAACCACTTTTCGTTTTTTGGAGTATTTGACCGCCTCACTAACTTCTTCGACTGTAATGTCGGGTATTTCTTCACAGTTAGGGGTGGCTCTTGGAAAGTATAGCCGGGAATACTGTTCATTTAAAAGTTCTTCGCAATACTGCCGCCACCTCTGCAGAATTTTCTCATCATTCACAAGAAGCTGGCCATGAGCATTGTTAATGAACTTTGGCGAACGAATCTTCTGAGCATTCCTCCTTCATTGGGCGGCAATTTTGAAAATGGTTGCGCTCTTGTTCATATTGTGTCTTCGCAGCTCCTGGATAGCCTGGTTTGCATCAGCAACCGAAGAAGATATTTTTTCCAGCTCCCGATACAGCCCCTCCGTACTCTCTGCTTGAAGCTGGGCGCACTTCTTCTTCGCTCTGAACCACCCTGAAGAAGTTATAAATTTCATGATGGCGGTTGGTGGCTTTTCTGACAGGTCGCCCAGATGGTTGAAGAAAAACTCTCCAAGGGCCGTCTTCCTAGTATTGCAGAGACTAGGACATTTGCAAAGGAAGTGTTCCGTGTCCTCGTTTACGTCCGTGTTGCCGCATCCTCTGCAGAGTTCATCTGTACTTAGCTGCATCCGCTCGCGCTGCGTTGAGCTTATCTGGAGGAAGTCTGGGCGGACGAGCAAAAGTCGGTGAGCCTTTCGTGACGATATGGTGTGCTACGTCGATTGCGGTTAGATTTTTTGTTCCATTAAACACGGTGATGTCTTTAAATTCATCTAGAATCATCGAGAACGCATTATGAACTTTAAAAGTGTGTATTTTAGATCTACCTGATTGGAATGGATCCCCCGACGTCTCCCTGAAAGTTTTGCTGTCGATCACTTTGCCTCGTTTGACGTGAATCAGAAGGCCGAAGTGTTTTAGGAAGTCGATTCCGATGATTGGAGTTTTAACCTGAGCCACGATGAAATTCCAAGTAAATAACTTGCGCAGCTCTAGGTCGATGGTGAGCCTCTTGTTGCCGTATGTTTTAATTTCGCTGCCGTTGGCCGCGTACAGTTTCGTGGTATGTGCAGTTATATCATTTCGTCGTTGTGGAATAACTGCACCCGAATCAATCAAGAAATCTGCGTGGGAGTTTTTGTCTTTAACGAACAGGCGCGCGATTTCTATGCCATTGCTGTCGGAAATGCTTGCCATTGCTGTCGGAAATGCTTGCCATTCCGGACAGCTGGCTTGTTAGTTTTTTGAGCAGTTATTTTTCCATTGACAAGGAGAACGGCATTTTCTTGTCGCGCTTCCAAACGTTTTGTAAAACCAACAATTTTCGCTGCTGTTAACCGCCGGTGTTCGTTCTCGTTTAGCACTTCGAGTGCGCGATCTACCTCTTGATCTGCCTGGGGGAAGAAGGCGCTGTAGTTGCTGGTCTATTTGCTGGATGCGACGTTCTAGTAATGCATGTTGATCCGGAGGCATAGAAGTAGATGTACAGTCCACATGCGGATGATCGCTTACCTCCATTATTTTGTCTGCAAGAGCGGCCTTCCCTTTTAAATTCTCATTGGACGCTTGTAGAATCGCTCGAACTTGCACTGGAAGTCTGTTTAGCCATAGGTTGTGCAGAAGTTGGTCCGTAACGTGAGCTCCCCCTAGATGCCTCATCTCGTTGAGAAGCTGGGTTGGTTTTTTGTCCCCCAGTTCGATCTCTGAAAGTAACTTACGAATATTTTCTTGTTCGGACTCTCCAAATCTTTCCAGTAAAAGCTTCTTGAAGTTTTTGTATTTTCCTTTTCAGGCGGATGGAGAACAGCATCGGTGACTTGCATTAGGATTTTTGTTTCTATTGCAGCAACCACCGTATTGAATTTTGAGACGTCTGAGGTGACGTTGGCAATGGAAAATTGTGCTTCCACTTGGGCGAACCAGATTTCGGGACATTCGTTCCAGAACGGAGGAACCTTGACAGAAACTCTGTTCACCATATGTGCTTCTGTTGCTGTAGACGTGTCGCTTGCTGTTGAACTGCTTCCTGCTGTGCCAGTTTCGGTTGTTGGTTTGTCTGTGCACATAGTTTTGCAATTGGTTTGCTGGCGTGGTGATAAGCAAAATAGAAAAATGTACACTCGAATGTACAGTCGATCTCGTTTGTGCAATATAAAACGTCTCTGGGTCACCAATTGTGAAGAGCTGTCTGCATTAAAACTAATTTCTCAGCTTTCCACTTTACTTCTGTCAATTTATTCAAGTTAAATATTTAATGTTATACAGATTTAAAGTTAGGGTGCTAAATGATACTTGTTAAATAAGTTAGAATTTACAGAGTTTTTATATGCGGCCGGCAAGTGGCTGAAGCGGGATAACAGGAAGAAGGTAAGAAATGTGGCGCGGGTTTTTATAGGTTGTGATTTTAGTTTCACGTAAATATGTAGCCCTTAGCTGTCATCCGTACGCTTACGCGTTGCCAAAAGTTTATAGCCTCCACAGTCTTAATAATCCAGTAACTCGTTCCCTAACGTTGTATGATTCCGTTTGTAATTTAAAAATATTGTTCAACATTTATTTAATTTTTAAGTTGAGCAAGCATTAACTAGCCTACCTTAAGCAAGCATTTTTATTTTTATTTTCTTTTTCTTGTAATCAACCGACTGTAAATCCATTGATGAATTAATAAAAAAAAGTAAATGAAGATATTCCCACGATGCACAATCCTCGCAATACAGCCAAATCTATTTAAGGAAAGCACGTACTTCTTGAACTGCTACTCAACTAAAAAAATAAGCACCATCTTTAAGATTAGAGGCGAACTATTTGACCTAAACTTCATACCACACAGACTAGAGCTTCTAATTATTATTATTATTATAATTTTATTTTTCCGCGGTTAGATGAAAATCTTCAGCAAGACACTATGAGGATCGACTGCGCGTGCTCATAGTAGTGTGTAATTTTTACCCACTAAAAAACCTCCCTTCAAAACATACTTGTTTTTATTTTTACTACAACTAAGTATTCGACTTATCAAGTAGCTTTCATTTCACGAAATAATGACGTTTTGCAGGTAATAGTTTAGACGCGGTTACTTATCGTGCGAAGTCTAAAGGTTTTGTTCATTGTAGACGGCGTAATAAATTTCTTTCATCCAAAACTTGCAGGACTGTAATATTAACGTGACTTTCTAGTCGACTTTTATGCTTTTTCGCGTAGTTTTTGATTTCGTCTTCGATTGTTTTAATGCCAAGATCTCTGTGGATATCGCTGTTTTTGATATACCATGGCGCATTAACAATACCTCTTAGAACTTTGTTTCCAAAAGTTTGTAAAATTTTAATATTAGTTATTTTGGTACAACACCAGAGTTTTTTACCATATGTCCATACGGGCTTTAGCACTTGCTTATATAAAAGCAATTTGTTCTCTGTATTAAGCTTGGAATATTTTCCAAGTAACCAATACATTTCCCTATATTTATTATCTAGTTCTTTACGTTTTTTTCTTTACATGCGTTTTCCATTTCAGCTTTGCATCAAGTGTCATTCCAAGATACTTAGTCCGTTTGCAAACGGAATTCGAACGGCGTTTGAAAAGACCGGCAAATTCTTTATTCTCTTATAAGTTAACTTTACATGAACAGATTTGGTTTCGTTGAGTGCGATTCGCCAAACCTTTGTCCATTTATTTACTCTATCCAAACCTTCTTGTAGTTTTCTGTAGTATCTTCGATCGTTTTACCTAATTATGCGTAGCCTTTGGAACATGAAAGTAAGAGAGGATGTATTCTTCTAAACTCATATTAAAATATGTAGATGCATCTTTTTAAATTCCTTCATTTTTTTCCGTGAATTCTTTTACATTTACATCTATGTTTCTATACTCTTTTTCTTTCTTTTTTTTTTTTCTGATAATAATTTTTTGTCTTGCAATCTTCTTCTTCTTCTTCCTTTTTCAGCGAGGTTATGGTCTGAAAATAGGGGATCATAACCCTCCCACTTCACCGCATTTCTGCTGATCCGCCTGTAGGGTTCGCCTATTTGACCTCAGAAAATATCGGCAGGCCTGCCGATTTTGGATCACTCGGTTACTGAGTCCAATGAAATGCCGATGTCGTCGCATTTGTCTGATCCAGGCGTTTATAGGCCTGCCTTTCCTACATCGCGATGTCCTTGGAACGTGCATTGATATTGCCTTTTTATCAGGCTTCAAATGATTTCTTCTTTGAACGTGGCAATACCAGCTGAGCCGGTCACGCTCTATCTTTTGTACGATGGATTCCTTGATATGAAAGCTTCCACAGATCTTCAAACTTCTTATTCGATCAAGCTTTGCCACTCCTGCTGTCATGCGAAGCATCTTCATCTCAGCTGCCGTTAATTTGTTTTCATACTTTTTGTACATCATCTAACATTGTGAACCGTATGTGAGCGCTGGACGCACAACTGCGGTGTAGAACCTTCCTTTCAACTTAGGTGGCAATTTTCTTCCACAGAAGTTAGCAGAATTTTCTCGCCACTTCATCCACCCTACGCTTATACGATGATTGATGTCGTCATTACGGGTTGCCTTGCTATTGATCATAGATCCCAGATATTGGAGCTTTTCGCACTTGGAGAGCACTGTTCCAATCAAATAAATGTGTGGAATAGGCCTGAGTGGATCAGAGAATGGCAGCACAAGTACTCTGTCTTTTTTGAACTAATGCGGTACCCATTTCCCTCCAGAACGTCCACCCACACATCAAGTTCTTGTTGCAGGGCTGTAGGATCCTCACTTATGATGGCTCCATCGTCAGCAAAGAATAACTGATGTACCTTGGGGTCCATCACTTTACCTTCAAGCAGATAATCAAGGAATGTAATAAAGAGCAAAGTACTTAAAACGCTTCTCTGGTGCACCCCGACTTTGATTGGGAACTCTTCGGTTACTCCGGCTTGGCATCTTACTCTTGTCTTTGCTCCTTCGTACATGTCCATCATCATCTGTACATATGTTTCTGGAACTCCTCGATGTCTTAGCGCCACCCATATCAGATCTCGTGGTTGTCTGTCGAATGCCTTTTCAAAGTCAACCAATACAATATGCAAATCCTTTAGAGAATCACGATGTTTTTCCATTATGATCCTTATACTTTGGATTGCATCTATGGTTGATTTACCTGCGACAAACCCGCACTGATCATCAGATAGCCGTATTATTTTTCCCAGTCGGCCACCTAATACCCGCTCTAAGATCTTCATGGTGTGTGCCATCAGTTTGATGGAACGGTAGTTATCGCATTTTCGTGTATCACCCTTCCCTTTGTATACAGGGAGAAGGTAACTTTCCCTCCATTGATTCGGCATTGGATCACCTCTCACAAAATTGGAGATGAGCATTCAGAGCCACCTGAACCCGATGTCTCCCATCTTTTTCCAGAACTCAGAGGGCATCTCGTCTGGCCCAACCGCTTTTCGTTTTTTGGAGTATTTGACCGCCTCACTAACTTCTTCGACTGTAATGTCGGGTATTTCTTCACAGTTAGGGGTGGCTCTTGGAAAGTATAGCCGGGAATACTGTTCATTTAAAAGTTCTTCGCAATACTGCCGCCACCTCTGCAGAATTTTCTCATCATTCACAAGAAGCTGGCCATGAGCATTGTTAATGAACTTTGGCGAAAGAATCTTCTGAGCATTCCTCCTTCATTGGGCGGCAATTTTGAAAATGGTTGCGCTCTTGTTCATATTGTGTCTTCGCAGCTCCTGGATAGCCTGGTTTGCATCAGCAACCGAAGAAGATATTTTTTCCAGCTCCCGATACAGGCCCTCCGTACTCTCTGCTTGAAGCTGGGCGCACTTCTTCTTCGCTCTGAACCACCCTGAAGAAGTTATAAATTTCATGATGGCGGTTGGTGGCTTTTCTGACAGGTCGCCCAGATGGTTGAAGAAAAACTCTCCAAGGGCCGTCTTCCTAGTATTGCAGAGACTAGGACATTTGCAAAGGAAGTGTTCCGTGTCCTCGTTTACGTCCGTGTTGCCGCATCCTCTGCAGAGTTCATCTGTACTTAGCTGCATCCGCTCGCGCTGCGTTGAGCTTATCTGGAGGAAGTCTGGGCGGACGAGCAAAAGTCGGTGAGCCTTTCGTGACGATATGGTGTGCTACGTCGATTGCGGTTAGATTTTTTGTTCCATTAAACACGGTGATGTCTTTAAATTCATCTAGAATCATCGAGAACGCATTATGAACTTTAAAAGTGTGTATTTTAGATCTACCTGATTGGAATGGATCCCCCGACGTCTCCCTGAAAGTTTTGCTGTCGATCACTTTGCCTCGTTTGACGTGAATCAAAAGGCCGAAGTGTCTTAGGAAGTCGATTCCGATGATTGGAGTTTTAACCTGAGCCACGATGAAATTCCAAGTAAATAACTTGCGCAGCCCTAGGTCGATGGTGAGCCTCTTGTTGCCGTATGTTTTAATTTCGCTGCCGTTGGCCGCGTACAGTTTCGTGGTATGTGCAGTTATATCATTTCGTCGTTGTGGAATAACTGCACCCGAATCAATCAAGAAATCTGCGTGGGAGTTTTTGTCTTTAACGAACAGGCGCGCGATTTCTATGCCATTGCTGTCGGAAATGCTTGCCATTCCGGACAGCTGGCTTGTTAGTTTTTTGAGCAGTTATTTTTCCATTGACAAGGAGAACGGCATTTTCTTGTCGCGCTTCCAAACGTTTTGTAAAACCAACAATTTTCGCTGCTGTTAACCGCCGGTGTTCGTTCTCGTTTAGCACTTCGAGTGCGCGATCTACCTCTTGATCTGCCTGGGGGAAGAAGGCGCTGTAGTTGCTGGTCTATTTGCTGGATGCGACGTTCTAGTAATGCATGTTGATCCGGAGGCATAGAAGTAGATGTACAGTCCACATGCGGATGATCGCTTACCTCCATTATTTTGTCTGCAAGAGCGGCCTTCCCTTTTAAATTCTCATTGGACGCTTGTAGAATCGCTCGAACTTGCACTGGAAGTCTGTTTAGCCATAGGTTGTGCAGAAGTTGGTCCGTAACGTGAGCTCCCCCTAGATGCCTCATCTCGTTGAGAAGCTGGGTTGGTTTTTTGTCCCCCAGTTCGATCTCTGAAAGTAACTTACGAATATTTTCTTGTTCGGACTCTCCAAATCTTTCCAGTAAAAGCTTCTTGAAGTTTTTGTATTTTCCTTTTCAGGCGGATGGAGAACAGCATCGGTGACTTGCATTAGGATTTTTGTTTCTATTGCAGCAACCACCGTATTGAATTTTGAGAGTCTGAGGTGACGTTGGCGATGGAAAATTGTGCTTCCACTTGGGCGAACCAGATTTCGGGACATTCGTTCCAGAACGGAGGAACCTTGACAGAAACTCTGTTCACCATATGTGCTTCTGTTGCTGTAGACGTGTCGCTTGCTGTTGAACTGCTTCCTGCTGTGCCAGTTTCGGTTGTTGGTTTGTCTGTGCACATAGTTTTGCAATTGGTTTGCTGGCGTGGTGATAAGCAAAATAGAAAAATGTACACTCGAATGTCGATCTCGTTTGTGCAATATAAAACGTCTCTGGGTCACCAATTGTGAAGAGCTGTTTGCATTAAAACTAATTTCTCAGCTTTCCACTTTACTTCTGTCAATTTATTCAAGTTAGATATTTAATGTTACACAGATTTAAAGTTAGGGTGCTAAATGATACTTGTTAAATAAGTTAGAATTTACAGAGTTTTTATATGCGGCCGGCAAGTGGCTGAAGCGGGATAACAGGAAGAAGGTAAGAAATGTGGCGCGGGTTTTTATAGGTTGTGATTTTAGTTTCACGTAAATATGTAGCCCTTAGCTGTCATCCGTACGCTTACGCGTTGCCAAAAGTTTATAGCCTCCACAGTCTTAATAATCCAGTAACTCGTTCCCTAACGTTGTATGATTCCGTTTGTAATTTAAAAATATTGTTAAACATTTATTTAATTTTTAAGTTGAGCAAGCATTAACTAGCCTACCTTAAGCAAGCATTTTTATTTTTATTTTCTTTTTCTTGTAATCAACCGACTGTAAATCCATTGATGAATTAATAAAAAAAAGTAAATGAAGATATTCCCACGATGCACAGTCCTCGCAATACAGCCAAATCTATTTAAGGAAAGCACGTACTTCTTGAACTGCTACTCAACTAAAAAAATAAGCACCATCTTTAAGATTAGAGGCGAACTATTTGACCTAAACTTCATACCACACAGACTAGAGCTTCTAATTATTATTATTATTATAATTTTATTTTTCCGCGGTTAGATGAAAATCTTCAGCAAGACACTATGAGGATCGACTGCGCGTGCTCATAGTAGTGTGTAATTTTTACCCACTAAAAAACCTCCCTTCAAAACATACTTGTTTTTATTTTTACTACAACTAAGTATTCGACTTATCAAGTAGCTTTCATTTCACGAAATAATGACGTTTTGCAGGTAACAGTTTAGACGCGGTTACTTATCGCGCGAAGTCTAAAGGTTTTGTTCATTGTAGACGGCGTAATAAATTTCTTTCATCCAAAACTTGCAGGACTGTAATATTAACGTGACTTTCTAGTCGACTTTTATGCTTTTTCGCGTAGTTTTTGATTTCGTCTTCGATTGTTTTAATGCCAAGATCTCTGTGGATATCGCTGTTTTTGATATACCATGGCGCATTAACAATACCTCTTAGAACTTTGTTTTCAAAAGTTTGTAAAATTTTAATATTAGTTATTTTGGTACAACACCAGAGTTTTTTACCATATGTCCATACGGGCTTTAGCACTTGCTTATATAAAAGCAATTTGTTCTCTGTATTAAGCTTGGAATATTTTCCAAGTAACCAATACATTTCCCTATATTTATTATCTAGTTCTTTACGTTTTTTTCTTTACATGCGTTTTCCATTTCAGCTTTGCATCAAGTGTCATTCCAAGATACTTAGTCCGTTTGCAAACGGAATTCGAACGGCGTTTGAAAAGACCGGCAAATTCTTTATTCTCTTATCAGTTAACTTTACATGAACAGATTTGGTTTCGTTGAGTGCGATTCGCCAAACCTTTGTCCATTTATCTACTCTATCCAAACCTTCTTGTAGTTTTCTGTAGTATCTTCGATCGTTTTACCTAATTATGCGTAGCCTTTGGAACATGAAAGTAAGAGAGGATGTATTCTTCTAAACTCATATTAAAATATGTAGATGCATCTTTTTAAATTCCTTCCTTTTTTTCCGTGAATTCTTTTACATTTACATCTATGTTTCTATACTCTTTTTCCTTCTCTTTTTTTTCTCTGATAATAATTTTTTGTCTTGCAATCTTCTTCTTCTTCCTTTTTCAGCGAGGTTATGGTCTGAAAATAGGGGATCATAACCCTCCCACTTCACCGCATTTCTGCTGATCCACCTGTGGGCTTCGCCTATTTGACCTCAGAAAATATCGGCAGGCGTGCCGATTTTGGATCACTCGGTTACTGAGTCCAATGAAATGCCGATGTCGTCGCATTTGTCTGATCCAGGCGTTTATAGGCCTGCCTTTCCTACATCGCGATGTCCTTGGAACGTACATTGATATTGCCTTTTTATCAGGCTTCAAATGATTTCTTCTTTGAACGTGGCAATACCAGCTGAGCCGGTCACGCTCTATCTTTTGTACGACGGATTCCTTGATATGAAAGCTTCCACAGATCTTCAAACTTCTTATTCGATCAAGCTTTGCCACTCCTGCTGTCATGCGAAGCATCTTCATCTCAGCTGCCGTTAATTTGTTTTCATACTTTTTGTACATTATCTAACATTGTGAACCGTATGTGAGCGCTGGATGCACAACTGCGGTGTAGAACCTTCCTTTCAACTTAGGTGGCAATTTTCTTCCACAGAAGTTAGCAGAATTTTCTCGCCACTTCATCCACCCTACGCTTATACGATGATTGATGTCGTCATTACGGGTTGCTTTGCTATTGATCAAAAATCCCAGATATTGGAGCTTTTCGCACTTGGAGAGCACTGTTCCAATCAAATAAATGTGTGGAATAGGCCTGAGTGGATCAGAGAATGGCAGCACAAGTACTCTGTCTTTTTTGAACTAATGCGGTACCCATTTCCCTCCAGAACGTCCACCCACACATCAAGTTCTTGTTGCAGGGCTATAGGATCCTCACTTATGATGGCTCCATCGTCAGCAAAGAATAATTGATGTACCTTGGGGTCCATCACTTTAGCTTCAAGCAGATAATC
The DNA here is from genome assembly GCA_945910035.1 of Brachypalpus laphriformis. NCBI lineage: Eukaryota > Metazoa > Arthropoda > Insecta > Diptera > Syrphidae > Brachypalpus > Brachypalpus laphriformis. The sequence continues at coordinate 141,943,664 of OX246754.1, forward strand.
AAGGAATGTAATAAAGAGCAAAGTACTTAAAACGCTTCTCTGGTGCACCCCGAGTTTGATTGGGAACTCTTCGGTTACTCCGGCTTGGCATCTTACTCTTGTCTTTGCTCCTTCGTACATGTCCATCATCATCTGTACATATGTTTCTGGAACTCCTCGATGTCTTAGCGCCACCCATATCAGATCTCGTGATTGTCTGTCGAATGCCTTTTCAAAGTCAACCAATACAATATGCAAATCCTTTAGAGAATCACGATGTTTTTCCATTATGATCCTTATACTTTGGATTGCATCTATGGTTGATTTACCTGCGACAAACCCGCACTGATCATCAGATAGCCGTATTATTTTTCCCAGTCGGCCACCTAATACCCGCTCTAAGATCTTCATGGTGTGTGACATCAGTTTAATGGAACGGTAGTTATCGCATTTTCGTGTATCACCCTTCCCGTTGTATACAGGGAGAAGGTAACTTTCCCTCCATTGATTCGGCATTGGATCACCTCTCACAAAATTGGAGATGAGCATTCAGAGCCATCTGAACCCGATGTCTCCCATCTTTTTCCAGAACTCAGAGGGCATCTCGTCTGGCCCAACCGCTTTTCGTTTTTTGGAGTATTTGACCGCCTCACTAACTTCTTCGACTGTAATGTCGGGTATTTCTTCACAGTTAGGGGTGGCTCTTGGAAAGTATAGCCGGGAATACTGTTCATTTAAAAGTTCTTCGCAATACTGCCGCCACCTCTGCAGAATTTTCTCATCATTCACAAGAAGCTGGCCATGAGCATTGTTAATGAACTTTGGCGAACGAATCTCCTGAGCATTCCTCCTTCATTGGGCGGCAATTTTGAAAATGGTTGCGCTCTTGCTCATATTGTGTCTTCGCAGCTCCTGGATAGCCTGGTTTGCATCAGCAACCGAAGAAGATATTTTTTCCAGCTCCCGATACAGGCCCTCCGTACTCTCTGCTTGAAGCTGGGCGCACTTCCTCTTCGCTCTGAACCACCCTGAAGTTATAAATTTCATGATGGCGGTTGGTGGCCTTTCTGACAGGTCGCCCAGATGGTTGAAGAAAAACTCTCCAAGGGCCGTCTTCCTAGTATTGCAGAGACTAGGACATTTGTAAAGGAAGTGTTCCGTGTCCTCGTTTACGTCCGTGTTGCCGCATCCTCTGCAGAGTTCATCTGTTCTTAGCTGCATCCTCTTCCGGTGGGCCGCCAATAGGTTGTGGCCGGTAATGATGCCTACGAGACGCACCAAGTTTTGTCTATTTTGAGTAAGGATGAGCTTGGTTTTGATCTTGTCATGTTTTGTTCAAATGCTTCTATAGAGACGGCATGATGGGAGCGCTCTCCATCTTTCTTCTGCTTGTCGTTTGAAGTCAAGTGCTATGTTTGATTTAACAAGTTTTAAGGGGGGAAGGACTGAGCTTTGGATCATTGCCAGGTCTTGTTCTGATCGCTTTCTTGCCAGTTCATACGCCATCTAATTCCCTGGAAATCCTTTGTGGCCTGGGACCCTTCAGAGTGTTACATGGTGGCTATGGAGGAGCATTTTAAGCTCCTCGCGGCATCGTTTTACTAGCTTTGATTTTATAACCGCGCATGAGATGGCCTTTATAGCAGCTTGACTATCTACATATGTAAATATCAATCTCTTTTCTAGTAAAAAGTTTCGTGGATAGTTCTCGTGATATTGCAATATCAGGTTCCACTGAGTAGACACCCAAACCCACTCCTTCGTTTGGTTTGAACCCGTCAGTGAAGACAGAAATACTATTCGGGTTAATGGCCACACCCGTTTTGGCGTTTAGGCTGAAGCCGGGGGATGGCGGAAGGATGTCTGTAGTGGCGTCTAGGTGAGCCCGTCTTGAAATGCTACGGTGGCCCATATGGCCCCTTCTTCATAGCTTACATTCTGTTAGGCGCACTCATCGCAGCTGATTTCTTAACAAATAAGTCCAGCTGAATCAGTGCGAGAACTGTTTGAAGTGCTGTGGTCGGGGTGGTTCTAATGGGCCCAGTGGATGCTATGCATGCAAGACTCTGGATTTTAGTCAACTCTTTGAGATCTACGCTTTTCTCTGCTATTGGCCACCAGACAATGCACCCATATGTAAGAATGGGTCTGACTGTGGCTGTGAACATCGAGTGGGCAATGGCAGGGTTGGGTCCCCATTTTTTACCAAAAATTGTGCTGCAAGCATAGAACGCAATGTACGCTTTCTTTATTCTTTCAGTTGTGTTATCTCTCCAACTCAGTTTGCGGTCAAGTATGCACCCTAGTTACCGTGCTTTATCCGAGACTTAGAGGGGAGTATCACCGAGTCGTAGAGGTCCGAAAGGGATTATTCTTTTGTTGGTAAAGAGGGCAACTTCTGTTTTCGCTGGATTAATGCTCAGTTCACAACTTCTCGCCCAGTTATGGAGAGTTTTTTTTTTTTTTTGGTTGCGCCAGGGATGTGTAATCTTCATAGATACTAATAGCCAGAGTGTTACTAGCATACACGATTCGCAAACCTGAGTAATCGATTCCAGGAATACGCCTACTTACTAAACACACCCTACACACTTCTACCCCGCGGGACTGCCGTTAGGTATTACTTCGCGGGGCTGGTTAGCAATTTATGTTGTACTTTCTGCTTCTCGACTTATTTTCTTGAATTCGAAGCTGCATTTGCACGTGCATAATAAACGCGCAAATTTCCATCCATTTTTCCTCAGATTGTACCATATGATCTATGAGGAATGGAGGACTGGGAAGTTCGTTTCTCCAGCTCTCAAATCGCCTACAGTAGAAGACTGCATGCTCCCTATCTTCCTCCTGGTCTGGACATTCTGGACACAACGGAGAGCTATCGTGTCCAAACCGGTGGAGATATTTGCGATAAACTCGAGCATTACTCCTAGGCATTTGATTGCTTCTTTGGACCTGATGATTTGGATTCCAACCTGTACATTCATATATTCCACAGATTTCCGACTGGTTATTAGAACAGCTTCAGTTTTGTGGTCAGCTAATTCTAAACCGGCGGATCCTAGACAGCTTTTGATTTGACTGATTGCCGCGTTTGTAGCTGCTTCTACTTCACTGATTTGTTTTGCTACTATAACAACAGCGATGTCGTTAACAAATCCCATTATATTCACTTTAGGCGGCAGTGGTAGTCGTAAAACTCCGTCGTACATTATGTTCCATAGTAATGGGCCCAGCACCGATCCTTGTGGGACCCCAGCTGTAACATCGTAGTACTTCACTCCTTCGTCGGTATCATACCTCAGTTTCCTGTTGGTAAAGTAGCTCGCCATTATCTGCAGCAAGTAAGATGATGTATCCATCCTAACAAGAAATCTTCTTATAGTGAGCCAGTCTGCCGAATAAAACGCGTTTTTGACATCTAGCGTCACTACTGCGCAGTATTCCTTGGTGCCGTATCGCCATCTTTCACGTTCAATTGCTTCCGCTGCTATATTAACTACAGCTTTAATGGCGTCAATTGTTGAGCGAGACTTTCAGAATCCGAATTGGTGGTTGGACAAAGCCCCTTTCTCCTCCGCTATTGTGAGCAATCTGTTGTAAATGATTCGCTCCAGGATCTTTCCCATTGTGTCCAGTAGGCATATCGAGCAATACGACAATGCGTCTCATGGGGGTTTGTTTCCTTTTGGCAATAAAACGAGATGTTGCAGTTTCCATTGATTAGGGAAAATTCCTTCTTCTAGGCACTTTTGCATTGTTGCAATAAGGATGTCTGACCTTTTTTGAACAGTGGCTGTCACTGTTTTTTTAGGGATGCCGTCAGGTCCGGGCGTCTTGTTGTCACCTATCTTTCTGGATGCGATTGTCAATTCATCTGTTGTAATCACTGGAATTACCTCTGTAAAGTTTTCTCTGGTGATTGCGTACATAGTACGCTATTGACTTCAGCATTATCGGGCATGTTATCTGCGGGAAGTTGCCGCCCTTAAGCTTTGTCATCACCATCCTATACGCCGTGCCCCAAGGGTCTACGTTAGCTTCATCGTGGAGCTGTCTGAAACATCTTGCTTTGCTCTCCTTGATAACCCTGCTTAACTGTTTTCGCGCCAGCTTAAAGGACGATAGGTACTCCTCAAAGTTGGGTGTGTTTCGCGATCTTTGTACTTTAGTTTTAGTTTATTAAGTTTATTTCATAATAATATAACTTACACAAAAGATTGATATCTTATACTAGTAGTGCAAGGCTTAAGAAATCAAAATTTAAATTTATACATAAAATGTGATGATTATAGCAAGAGTTTAAAATAAAACATACACATGTAATTTAAAATTAGTTAGCTACATATACTTTCATATTATGCGAATGTTTAAGGGGCAATTAAATTAAAGAGATGTGTCTGAGGAGGGAAGTTCAGAAGGATGTGCAGTTTTCAATTCTTCTTATTTCAATTGGCAGAGAATTCCATTGACGGGTGGTATAAGCAAAAAAAGTGCGTTCTGATGTGATCTTTGTGAAATAGGAAACTCCAATTTACTATAAAGATAGTCTGGCTGACCCGTTCGCATGACCTGATGAATAAGGCATAAGGCTTTAAATTGTAAATATTGTTTAAAAGAACAGCCAAAGATTTTAACTGAGTGTTCTGATACGTGGTCGTAACGTCCAAGGTTATATATGTATCGAGCTATATTGTTGAATATGACATTTAGTTTTCTTTTGGTATTGGAATCAGTGTTACAATATACTTCGCAGCCATACAGTAGAACAGGTAAGAGTAGGGTTTTTGCGAGTAAGGTTTTAGTTTCTATGAAGAGAAAGTTTTTCGTGGTCCATAGAAGGCGAATAGCAGGGTAAACGTTGTCAATAGTCGCATTAACATGATCATCCCAAGTAAGCGTTTCGTTAAAAACAAGGCCCAGATTCCTTGCTTTTTGGACATAATTTATGATGGTATCTCCTAATATGATATCAGGGAGCTGAGTCGTATCTACTTTCGTTCTGTAAATTGCCAAGGTTTTACATTTCGCCGGATTTATACTTAGTTTATTTTGCTCTGCCCAGAGTTGTATTTGTAGCAGATCATCGTTCATAGCTATGATGGCTTGAGAGAGTTCTGAAAGGGGTCTACTTATTAATATTTGTACATCATCGGCAAACATTTTGATAGATGAATACTTTAGAGTCTGTGGGAGATCATTAATATAGAGGACGAAGAAAATAGGACCCAAAATGGAGCCCTGTGGTACTCCACAGCAAACAGGAAGTAGGCCAGAAGTCTTTTCTCCGATGACAACACACTGATGTCTTCCAGTTAGATACGACTGAAATAGTTTGGATGTAGTTGACGAAAAACGAAAATTGTTCATTAGCTTGAAGCATAATATCGAGTGATCAACTGTGTCGAATGCCTTCGAAAAATCAAGAAGAGTGAGAAAGCTGACCTCTTTCCTATCTATGGCTTTTCGTAATTCATCAACGATATACAAGAGCACCGTCTTGCAACTTCGGTTTGATCTAAAGCCTGACTGAGCACCGTTAAGAAGATTATTAATATCTAAAAACTTTTGAATCTGCCTTAACACCGCTTTCTCGAATACCTTTGAGAGGAATGGTAAAATTGCGATTGGCCTATAGTCTGCTGAATTGCCATTTTCTTTCTTTGGGATTGGAACAATTTTGGCTTTTTTCCAATCCGTTGGAAACTCAGAAAGTCTTATGATGGCGTTGTATAAATGTGACAGGTATGGCAATATAAATGACAGCAGCAATTTAATGAACCTAGGATCTAAACTATCCAAACTAATAGCATTAGATTTAATAGACAGTAAGGCATCAACAACATCTTCATCACTTAGTCTTGCGAGACTAAACGAGTTATCAGCTTCCTCAGCCTGGTCAGGATATGATTCTTCAACAGAGATTCCACATCTACTTTATTGTGTTAAGAAGTTGGCATTTAGAGTATTGCAATCGAGATTATCAGGGACCTTAGGCTTTTGTCTACCGATTCCTAGGTTACTCAGATTTTTCCATAAGTTCCTACCGGAATTTGCTGGATTAAGATTGGTTGTGTAGTAACTTTTTTTAGCTAACCTAGTTTTGTGCACGATTAGATTTCGAAGAGTGGAGTAAATTATGCGTAACTCATGAATTCTACATCGCTTCCATCGAGAATACGTAATATCTCTCTTTTTAATCAACTCTATAATATCTCGATTCATCCAGGAGGGATGTCTGTCAGTAACGGTCTTATTACGTAATGGAACACGGGTATAAACCAAAGATGAAATATTGCTGTTCATATATGCTAACTGATCGTTAACTGAGGTCATTGCATAGATCCTAGCCCAGTCAATGCAGTGGATATCGTTTAGTAAGCTGTTTTGGTCAATAGATTTATAATCCCTGTATTGAATAGATTTTGCATTCACGTGGCATTCGAAATCGTAGGTTAGAAATATTAAGTCATGTTTAGAAAAACCAAGTGCAGAAAGTTGACTATAAAGTAGCGCTTTATTTAAGTCGTTTACAAAGAAGACCTCCAGTAGAGTGCTGGACGTACCAGTAAAGTGTGTTGGTGCCACAGTGTTAATAGGAAATAAATTAGAGATCTTATAGAGCTAATTAACTGTGCAGATGTGGTAGGTTTTAAAAGGTTGCAATTCAGGTCACCGCAAAGTATAAGTTGTGGAGTAGTGCATGAGTATTGCTCTAAACTATAAATCAGTGGTGTAATATCTATATGTTTATTAGGCCTGTAGGCCAAACAAAGTAAAAGTTGTGATGGATCACACGTAATCTCTACCAAAAGGTATTGCATAGAACACTCAGGGTTAGATTTGAAAATAAGATCACATCTAATGCCCTCTCTCACATAAACAGCTACACCCGCACCAATTCGCCCATTTCTATTGGAACTAAATATATTGTAACCATGACGCCATAAAATTTGTCGCTAAGCTCAGGGTTAAACCACGTCTCCAAAAAACAAACAATGTCCACCTTTGACTTTATGAATAAATTCCGAAATTCATCAAGCTTTGGATTAAGGCTTTGTGCATTTATATGACAAATCGTCAATCCATTGCGTTGCGAGCAAAGCACTCTAATCATAGCATGCAAATTGTTGTTCATACCACCGCCGACCGATTCTCTATTATTTAATGTGAAATCAAAACCCATTTATTGATGGATGGAAATGAGGGAGCAATTTGTAAACAATGCAAAAACAAAGAAATAAAAATAATAATAATAAAAGATAGGAAAAAAAAAGAGAGAGCAAAAAAAATTCAAAAAGTACACATGAGCATAAAAGTAAATAAATGAAATTGTAGTTAATTGTGAACTTCGCTTCTTACAACGTCGTCTTCGAGTACAGGTGTTGTCTGTTGACATCTCTTGGCATAGGCATTCAAGTTCTCGATGCTGTTGATGACGAAACTTTCCCCCGTTGCAATATTCTTCATAAATACAGATCCATGTTGGGTATAAACTGAGAACAGCTGATTTCTACCTTTCATGTGGGAGGCTCGTTGGAGAAGAGAGCGATTTTGGGCCGTTAGGCTCTCGTTCACATATATTTTGTTTTCGGAGTTCAAACCAACATCACGAAGACACAGCTGCTTATTGTTATTTTTGCGGTAGATGGAAATCGATCGTAACAGCGTATTCCTCTCTTGGGGAGAGCTGAATTTTAGTATGATTGGTGCATGGCGAATATTATTTTGCTGACGTTGGCGTATTCTGAATATGCTTTTCAGAGCTGGTACCTCACTAGAAACGGAATTGCATAGTCGGGTAAACAGCAAGTCCAGGTTCTCTTCCGGCAACTGGGGTACACCAAACAATACGGCATCAGCTGCGAGTTCTCTTCTCTCTAGTGTGTCAAATCTGCTATGAAGATGGGTGACCTCTTGTCTTAGTTGTTTATTTTTAGCAGAGTGCGATTCGAGTAACTCAATGCGTGTGTGCAAGTCGTTGATTGTTTTGTCAGGCTTCTGAATATGGTCATTCTAGGACGACTCCAGACGTTCAATTTGTTGCGAGAAGTCTGCGCGCATTTTACTTATTTCTCCCGTAATCCGAGCAAAGATGTTGTCGCTAAGTTTAATTAACCGCTGCTCTAGGATTCGGTGAGAGGTTGGGTATCTCTTTTGATGGAAGGAGAAATATATTGGTTGTTTGCTGAAGAATGAGAAGCTTTTAATCGCAAACCCGCTGACATTGTGAGAGAGAATAACTCTGTAACCGCCGCACACAATTTAAAGAACTGGGACCAAAAATAAAAATAAAACAATTTCGAATCTACTGACAGTTTGAATTTTGGGTCGTTGCTGTTTATATTGAACTTTAAACGGATATAGTGCGAAGGGGTTCAAATTCGTTTTTTTTTTTAGGATGGATGGTACTTTATAAAAGATTGAATGTTTGCCAGACGAGATAAAAACACGTCTATTCACTTTCGCACATCACTTACTTTGCGTCTTGCCCGTAGACACTCTGCTCTAAGTACCCTGATCTCGTCGTTCCACCAGTAGCAAGGCAGGCGTCTTCTACTTGGGGCCCTCCTGGGCATTGATGCATCGCACGCCATATTGATGGGCTGGGTGAGGTGGCAAGCTGAATTTTCTGCCGATCCTTGGACTAGCGTGAAGGTGTCAACCACGTCCGCGAATGTATCTTTGTCGAAGAGCTTATCCTGCCATTTCGGACCAGTCGATCGCGGGCGGTGAGTGCTTCTGGCGTTACCGATGTCAATTATAACAGCTTGGTGGTCACTGTGGGTATAATCTTCACTGACTCTCCATTTAATTCCCGCTAACGTGATATCAATTATTGAGCCCATGCCTGCTTTGCGGAAGGTGTTAGCCCTACCTACGATTGCGATGCCTACGTTGAGAGCTGCAAATGTTTCCAGGAGGGCATGACCCCTTGCGTTGGTAAATCTACTGCCCCATTCCGTCGGCAATGCATTGAAATCTCCGCCAATAATCGCTTCGATCGATCACTGAGCCAGATACTGCTGTTGTCCGGAATTTTAAATGTCTCGCTGATCAAGATTACTTCTGCTTTTTTGTCCTTGATGGTTTGTGCCAGGATAACCTGAGCTGTCTCACAATGGTTGAGGTTAATTTGGATAACCTTCATGGTTTCTTGCTGCAGATCGCTTTCTTGAGGACAGGGCATTTATTGCCGCCGGATATGTGCTTTGCATTTTCCGGGTTGACTTTCCTGCAGAACATGCAGGATGGTTCCTCGTTGCAATCTCTCGCGATATGTCCCTCTTTACCGCATCTCCTACAGAGTTTCGAGCGGTCTTCTTCGCTCTTACAATGCTTGGCCAAATGTCCGAATTCGAGGCACTTAAAACATTTCTGTAGCAGCGTCCGCTCACGAATGCGGCAGACTACCCAGCCAATTTTGATGCGTGCTGCTTCCAATGGTTTCTTCGCGCTTTCTGCAGGGAGATTAATTATTGCCGTTTGAGTCTCACCGTACGCCTTCCGCAAAGATATTATGTCAGTAGTCATGACCCTGCCCAATCGAATTGGGCTCTGATCACAGCGCATACGTCCTCCTTCATAGTGACCTCGTCGATGTCTCTGACCTCGATCGTGGTACGATGAGTGAGCGTTCTGACTTCAGCCTATTCTCCTAGGGCTTCACCAATGACGTTTTTGTAATCCGTCGTTTTGTCTCCTGCTTCCTTCAGTTGTATCAGAAGATCCCCTTTTTTTGTTCTCCTGATTCTGGATACCGCTTTGCCCACAGCTTCCAACTTAGGGTCTGCTTTTACGCTGCGGAGTATCTGGCGTCATCGCTTCGATGACGATGGCATCAGGTTTTGGTTTTTTGCCCTGCTTCTTTTTGATGGCCTTCTTGTTTTTAGCAGCTAACCGACCATTGTCTTCCTCTCGCATCGTACTTTCCTTCTTATCAGAGGTACTGGCTTGTTTAGCCTTTGCCATAGCCGTTTCTGTGACTTCTTTTGGCTCTTTCTTCTTATTTTCCTCGTCTGAAGGGCGCTTCTGCTTGCGTTCACGTTTCGGCTTCGGCGTGCTGTTCTCCGATGGCAGTCTCTTCTTTTTTGCGTCCTGGACAGGTTTGAGCCAGGGGGAGGTCTGAGAAGAGTTATTTCTCCTTATCACTTCCTTGGCCTTTTCATCCCGCAACTGGATTGCCGAGAGTTCATACAACGCCCGAATGCTTTCTATGGCGTCTCTCATTGGTTGATGTATTGAGCGCCGCTGTCCGTCTTCGAGCATGTCGACTAGTTCCCTAATCCGCATGCCCAGCTTTTGGAAGTCAGGTCGATCAGGGGCTTTTTCGACCGTCGCCTCCGATGCCCCCGTAAGTGCTCCATCTGGTTGTCCCACAGGTGACCTCAGCATCACTGAGCTCCTCTGGAATTGGTCTCGTCTATACTCACCGTTGATTTGACTGTTGCTTGTTTTGTTGGTGTTTGGGGTTTTTGTTTCTTTTGAATTCATTTCTTGTGGGTCCCCACTCAAAGCCGCTATCAATGTTCGAATGTGTAGTCACCCAGGGATCTCATGGTTGTCTATGCAAGCAGTGAGGCCATGCGAGGGTTGGCATAAGTCCTTATGGGGTCTTATGTTAGAGCCAGATCGGTGTTAAACAGGAATGCTACATCTGTACCTACACCACCAACTTAATGATGACGAAACATTGAACGTACTTTGAGGCCTGCCAAGGTTTTAACGGGACGGGGGCGCTTGTAGCATTAGCCTGAAAGCTATATCAACCAGATTTCACTCCAGCTTACTCAGGTAACAGAATACTACAGACGTCAGCCCTCCAATTCGTTTTCCTTAGTCTTAATATTTTAAGGTACTGATAACGAAGTCATCATGTTGTAGTTTTCAATTACAGTGATGCGCACTTTAATGTGTTGCACTGTATACACTCATATTTCGTAGTGTGCAGAGTGGTTCCTCTGGTGGATTAGAACGAAGAGGTTAATTTGTCTTTTTGCTAGGATGCAAGTGCAGAGCTTACTACTCTTTTGGCCGTTTCCGAAAATGAAGGCATAGTCCTTGCTGTTCAGTCCGCTCGATTTTTTACCACTGTTCCAGGGTTCCTGAACTAAGGCAATATCAACATTGTGCTTCGTTATATAGGTCAGGAGGTTGGCACTGGTCAGCTTGCTATGGCGAAGATTGATTTGTACAACCTTCATTATTTGGTTTTGCGGGTAAATCAAATGAAACTATAAAAAATGTTTAACAATAAAAACATACATACATACATACATACATTTAGCATGTTTTGTCGACGTTGCCGTCACTTTCCTCCCTTCCGTCAGTGGTTTAATTTTAACCATGTTGATGCCGATGCGTATCTTGTACCGTTTCGCGGGTAACATGGTCATTATCTCTTGGTTGAGCATAATGGCTTCTTGGCCGGATTCTATGGGCGCACCCATCTCCATCACCTTCCAATCTTCACTAGGAAGTTCCAGGTTTAAGGATCGTAGTATCTGCTCCAAGTTCTCCTTAAATATAGTTTGTCCAGGGATGCAGATCTTTACTTTGGGTCTGGTTGGTAGGTGGGTTTCCGGGACGACCATTGATTTCACGCCCTGAACAGGTGCCGGCATCGTGCTCACTATCTCCTTGAACCATTTGAGCGTGGCTTCGTTAAAACAGTCCAAGATCCTGAAATCTTTGACTGTGGACAATTGCCCGAAGAGAAGTTCCGGGCCGGAGGGTTTATTGATTGCTTCTATTAGTTTGTCGATCAGCGAGTTTTCAACTGTGGCCCATTGTGCGTCCGTGAGCTTTTTTTCTAGGCTGTTGTCGATAATAACGGCCACCTTAAGGTGATCCTTGATTACGTCTGGTAGAGTGGTTGAAGCCTCTTCGGTTTTCTGCTCCTTCGTAAACGACGCAGGTGGTATTGTGGTGTAGTCGTTTCGACCTCTTTTCGAGGTGCTCACACTTGGCACTGGCGGAGCTACCACTCTCACCCCGCTACGTATCAGTCGGTCACAGACAGATCCTCTTAATTGATCGTGATTTTTCTGTGTTTTGATTGGCTTGCATTTACATGGCCATTATCACCTCGTAGAATTTTCTTTTTTTTTCGTAATTTCGGATGAATATTCTATAATAGCCCGATAGGCCAATGAATGTCCATTATGTGCGTAAAGTATGATAGGAAGTTCGTACTGAATTATGGCGCGAACCTTGTCCTCTGAGGTCTTAAGACCACATTGGCAAACAACAAAACCGAGAATACGAATAACTTACGATAATATCCCTAAATTAGTATTGCTATAATTTACAGAAGTAATAAGCGAGCAGATAGATGTATTTGCAGATCCTAACAAAGCCTTAACCTACAACACTAATGTTGTTGCCACGATCAGGACAACAACTGATGAACCTATTTACTCAAGGAGTTATCCTTACCAGATTTCCGCCGCTGAATTTGTCAATCGTGAAATTCAATCTATGATTCGGGATGGCATTAGCTGCCAGAGCTGGTTTCCTTATAATAATTCTATCTGGATGGTCAGTAAGAGAGGTGTTGATAAATCTGGTAACAGTAAATTAAGACTTGTAATCGATTTCCGAATAAGGCATATATAACAATAGGGGGGTTCACATTCTCAAATATGCTTGACAAGCATGGCTTGATGATGTTTGATGGATTGAACCCATTTTCCGTTCACATTTGTCAAACAGGCTGTCAAACATCAGTTCTCTTTAGAATTTTAACCATGGCGGACGTAATAGATCAAATTTTAGAAGAAGAAGAACAAGAAGAAAAAAAGGGCAACAAAATAAGAGGAAACAAATTTGGACTAAGGAATGGCTAAAAAAGCGTCCAAAATTTTCTTCTTTCAATTTGTTGGACGAATTGAAATTGACTTCGCCTGGAGATTATAAAAATTATCTCAGGATGGACGCAGAAACGTACAATGAATTGTTGGCAGTGGTACGACCTTACATCGAACGACAAAATACGAAGCTGAATCCACATTCGCATTTGGATCTATTTCTTTAAATTTGTCCAAAAGAATTAAATAAGCTTTTTGCTTTTTCGTTTTGTTTTTATAATTTTCACCATATCTCTGGTAAACTCCGATAAATTTCAAAAAATTCTCTCCATAATTCGCAATTTCCGCTTACAGCCATTTCTACTTTTTTTTTCTTTTCTTTGATGCGCACAGGTTGACAACTTTTTTTAGAATGAAATTTCCTCCTGGTTTGACAAGAATGCGTTCATATTCTCAAACATGTGTGTTAAGCAAGCAAAATATCAAAATATTTTGATATCCATCCAACATGCTTGTCAAACTGTTTGATGAAGCGTTCACATTTTCAAATTCGAGTCAAACAAACCATGCTTGTCAAGCATATTTGGAATGTGAACCCCCCTAATGGTTCTATGCCATTATTATAACTAGCGACGGGCGCATCCGAATGATATAATCGATTACAATCGATTCTTCCAATATCTCGATATGTCGAGACATCGTCCGAAATTATTCGAATGATTGACAACACTCACATACTTCTGTTGAAGCAGCGATAACCGAGAAAACGAGCGCAAAGGGTAAACATATCGAAAGGGTAAATATCTCGATATATGGTATCGTCTAAAATCATTCGAATGATATCCTATACCTACTTCCTACGAAGCAGCGAGTGTTGAGTGCTTTATGCATATGAGAACATCCCCAAGTGGTTGAATACACAAAAAAAGTTCTCGATTTCACTCATGTCATGATTCGGGATATGAAATGTGTATCCGAGCAAGGGTAGGTTAGGTTAAAGGGGTTAGCTGCAATGAATGAGCGCAGCATGCACTCGGATCTCAAACGGATCCATTGTACTCCATTATAACCGAGCAAAATAGTCCTCGATTCATTTTAAAAGCGGGAAGTAGCAAAGAGAAAAAGAACCGACAACCGGTTTTCTCTTGCATATTATGTACTCGATTCTGCTATGTTTCTGTTCTACCCGCCTTTAAAATGAATTGAGTACTATTTTACTGGGATACACATCTCATATCTCGAATCGTGATATGAATTGAATCGAGAAATTTGTTTGTGTATTCAACCACTTGAGGAGTGTCTTCTCATATGGAAATAATATCACAGAAAAATGTCCAACCATGTCACTTGTGATTCCATTAATAAGAGACCTCCAAATAAAAATGAAAGATTATAAGTCCACAACGCAAATTGGCAATAAGCTTCAGTCTGATTTATTGCCTATAATCGCTAGACGCTTCAGTGCATGTGAATGTAATAAAATAGCATCAAAGACAACACTCTTGGATCCAAGAATAAAGCAAACGGCTTTCGACTTAGAAGACAATGCAAAGAATGTACAAAAGTGACTCGAAGAAGAGCTTATAGCTCTTGTTTCAGTCGGAGTACAGCCATACCTACTTACAAAACAGTGAGTTCTGCAACAGAAAAATCAGGTGAAAAAGATCACGATTCCTTATAGATTAATTTTAAAGAAAAATTTATCACGCGAGTATCAATGTCTCGATTCTTTAAATCATTCGATTATGCCCATCACTAATTATAGCATATCTTACTGGAGCTGGTATCCAAAGTGGCACCACTACTCCTAAGCAAATCATAGCCAATGATTTTGTCAACATCTTGAAGGTTTGGAAGAATAAAGAATTCTGATACCTAATCAAAAATGCGCACAGAACATTTGTTGTATATAGAGTTGATCAGTTTACGGATGAAATGTTAAACGGTTTCTCTAACTGTCGGACACCTTCTAGAAAATTTAGGTGTTTAATATAATTCTATCCGGCTCCTGTATCAATCAATAGTTTAATTAAATGGTCTCCGCTAACGTCACAGTGGGCAGCTATAACTTCGAGGTAGTAAGGGACTTTGTCTACCTTGGCTCTGCCATAAACTCGAAAAACAACATCAGCACAGAAATCAAGCGAAAAATAACTATTGCCAATCGCTGTTTTTTTGGGCTTATAAGGCAATTCAACAGTAAAGCCCTATCTCGAACAATTAAGGAGACTCTGTATAAGACCCTGATCATCCCAGTCCTGCTTTACGGCGCTGAAACATTGACTTTATTAAAAGAAGATGAAGATATCCTTGGTCGCTTTGAGAGAAAAATTCTTCGTAAGATTTTCGGTCCCGTTTGCGTTGACGGGTTTTGGAGGAGAAGATTTAATCACGAACTATACGAACTGTACAGCGACATCGACCTAGTCAAAAAACTGTGTATTGGACGTCTGAGATGGCTAGGACATGTATCGCCAGAGGGACGACGCAGTAGAGGGAATCATCGCCGTAGCTGGCGCGCACAAGTTCAAAGGGACCTCTTGGACCAACTTGGAGTGCGTAACTGGAGGCAATTAGCTAAAGACCGAGCTAAATGGAGAGGCTTGTTGGTTGAAGCCCAGGTTCACCGCGAACTGTAGCGCCACCTAAGTAGGTAAATAAGCTTATTTCTTTTGTAATGTATGGAAGCTGAGAATTCATATTTATAAAGTTAACTTGATCGTAATAAGGTACATTTTTTCGCTGTGACACTTCACTTTAAATTATCGTATTTATTACCGGTATATAATTCGGACCTACCAGTTTCGACATTATGTGTATAATACACAAATTAACACTTTTTCACAAATAATAATAAAAAAAACACCTTAATTATTCAAATAGTAAACCCGTCTGAATTATTTTTTTCTTATTAAATATAAATCTTAACACGGAATGAGCTTGTATTATAACATAGATTGGGCCATTTCCAAGATATTACAGTTCAGTTCGAACCTCCAGTGAATAAAGTCAAGTTTTTTAGTCTCCTCCATTGCCCGACTCTTTTCATTCACCCTTGCTTGCGGTTTTTGTCTAATTTTGCCTAATCGCACATTTTTTTCCTTATTGACCCCTGACTGAGTTGTGTTATCGTTTCTTTTTTTCTCGGCTACTCCACTATTTATGTGTCACTGCGTACAGTCAACCCTGCGTTTTATAAACAACCGTGCTCGCTGACCTATATCTTCATTTCTCTTTTGTTTACAATCGTGAACCTTTTTCCGCGTTCGTGCAATATCATTTTTCTTTTCGTCACCCCATCGTATCTGTGTTACTGTGTCGCGTACATTCACCCTGTCGTTATGTGGATCCAATAGCTGCACCATCTCGAACTCCGCTGACATGATAGCCTGCAAAGGTATCTGCAATAAACTCTTCCACCCTATCTGCATTGGCCTGACGAGGAATGCCAAAGCTGATCTGCAGGAGTACAACAAACTTTTCTGTTTCTTCTGCGACGAATGCAAAACAATCTCTTTGGCACACATAATGCTTGCGATTAAATGCAATAACGAACAATTATGTACCCTTACGGACTCGGTCGCTGAGCTGAAATCGGAGCTGCGACATAGTATCGACAAAACATTGGAAATACTATCCAATAACTGTGACTCTTTGAACAATGCCCTCGAAAACAACGTTTCGGATTACTGCTCCGTTTTAAAAGAGATTAAGGAATCCTCACAAAAAACTGAAAGGAGATATGATCCCTTGCTAACACTCATGAAATCATCCAACGCTGGAATCGATGAAATGAAGAGCAGGCAGACCAAAACCGACAGCATAAAATGCTCTATCGCCTCCCCTGTTCTCAAAGATATACACGGCGATATGTCAACCATATCGGAGTCACTTTCCGGCCATACCACCTCATTAAAGGAGCTCGAGACTAACATTGCCCATCACGCGGAATGTATTAATGAAATTCATCTGGCCTTGAATTCCCTAATTGAAGAAGCAACTGCGACGAAGCTTTCAAGTTTAGCAACGAACGACATCATTGAGGAACTCAAACTAGTGTCGACTAAACTCAACTTCATCCAGTCTGCTACGCACCCTTCCGAAAACAAATCATTGCATGAAGAGTTTCTACACATTGACCTCAATGATATCCCATCTCCCTCAACTCCTGCGCCTTTGATTGCCCTTCCACCCCCCGTACGCGAAGACCAACCGCAATCCAGCAATCCTTCACCAGATATGACTGCTAATTCTACATGCACCACCAACACCATATCGAAATTTGGGACCACATGGACGCAATCTGAATAGAACAGTAGGCTCAGGAAACTTACTATTTCTAATGAGATAAACGGCCTTTCAGCTCTTACTTCCTGACTGGCGCCAAGCGTACTGCCGATGAGGCTCGGGTGCGTATCATGTTCCAACAATAGTATCGCATCTCCGATATCAAATGCAAGAAGATCTTATCCAAAACACCCGGATGCTTCAAGATTGACCTTCCCGCGAAATATAGCTGGCTCTTCCCAAAGTCCCCAAAAGCTGTTCTTGCTCTTGGCAAAATGAGGATGACTCGATGGACCGATAAGTTAAGTTCTAATATTAAGCCCAATTGTAATTCTAAGCCTAACTATAAAGAGACTAATTTTAAACATATTTCTAAGCCAAATTATATGTCCACCACCTACTCAAAGCCATTTTCCCTCCTCCCTTCTCTTCCCACTCGTAATAATCCACCCGAGCCTCATCCAAATTGGCAAATGAAAACTCTTAACCGTTCAGCTACAACCGTCCCCCAGTCTCAAAATAACCCTATAATCAAACGAGTGTCATTTGATCTTTCACCTGTAACGTCTTCTAATCACAAAAAACCGGCTCCCATTAACAAAATTTCCCCCACCGTCTACCCGAATTTCACTTACTCCCACATTCTCAATCCTTCCTCATCATCTTCTACCCCCGGTACCAAGTCCACGGTCTCTCCTAACGTTTTCACCACGGTCAACTCGCCTTCAACTGCATCTCCCCCTACTTTCGATCCACTACTTCCTCCCACCGTCAAACTCACGCCTAAATTATTGAACCCCACGGCAACAATCAATGACCTCGATGGCGGCTATATAATGTCTAGACTGCGTGATAACCGGCTTTTTGAAAATGTTCGCCTTTACCTAGTGTTCAAAGTAAACTTAAAGAATAATAATACTGGGTCTAGTGTGATGCGACCCTCAAGTTGTAAAATGTCACTAGAGGGCAATCACACCAGTCCAAGTTGGCAGCATTGTATTTTTTTCTATAAAACCGGCGCCGCCATAACTTTTGACTCTCTTCCTGTTGTGTATCTTTTTGAGTGGCGGCTGGCAGACCCCACGTTTTTTTTTTGGTAAATTTAATAAAAGTGTAATTTTCCGAATTTTGCTTTTTATTGGATGTGCATCCCGTGCACATCACCCACTCAATCATTGGTCCTTCGAGCCGGATCAACGACCACGCCGCACTCGCAGCCCGTGTCGTCTCTCCGAGCCGACACAGCCACCAGGGCACAACTATCACAGCACGTGTCACCACCCCGTGTCGACACAGCCACCACGTAACAGCATCCTGCAGTCGCGCTGCAGTCTCCACCAGTGTCGCCACCCCGAGCCGACATAACCTCATCAAGACGCTGCGGTCGCCTCTCCGAGCCGACACAGACGCCACACCAGCACCCTGCAGTCACGCTGCAGTCTTCACCAGTGTCGCCACCCCGAGCCGACATAACATCATCAAGACGCTGCAGTCGCCTCTCCGAGCCGACAGACGCCACACCAGCAACCTGCAGAGTCCACCCGTGTCGCCACACCGAGCCGACATAACCTCATCACGCTGTAGTCGCCTCTCCGAGCCGACACAGACGCAACACCAGCATCCTGCAGTCACGCTGCAGTCCACCCGTGTCGCCACCTCGAGCCGACATAACCTCATCACGCTGTAGTCGCCTCTCCGAGCCGACACAGACGCCACACAAGCATCCTGCAGTCACGCTGCAGTCTACACCCGTGTCGCCACCCCGAGCCGACATAACTCCATCACGCTGTAGTCGCCTCTCCGAGCCGACACAGACGCAACACCAGCATCCTGCAGTCACGCTGCAGTCTCCACCCGTGTTGCCACCCCGAGCCGACATAACCTCAAGACGCTGCAGTCGCCTCTCCGAGCCGACACAGACGCAACACCAGCATCCTGCAGTCACGCTGCAGTCCACCCGTGTCGCCACCTCGAGCCGACATAACCTCATCACGCTGTAGTCGCCTCTCCGAGCCGACACAGACGCCACACCAGCACCCTGCAGTCACGCTGCAGTCTCCACCAGTGTCGCCACTACGAGTCGACATAACCTCACACCAAGACGCTGAAGTCGCCTCTCCGAGCCGACACAGACGCCACACCAGCAATCTGCAGTCACGCTGCAGTCTCCACCAGTGTCGCCTCCCTGAGCCGACATTACCCACAACACACTGCAGTCGCCACCCCGAGCAGTCACAGCCGCCACACCAACAAGCAGCAGCCACCACCAGATTCTTCATCCTGAGCCGAAACATCAACATCCAGGTTAGTGTAGTGCATTCATTTGATAGTTTAATTAAACTAAATTAAATTAAATTAAATTAAATTTCATAATAAATTAAATTAAAAAAAAAAAAAAGAGATTACAAATTGCATGATTGTGGATTTTTTTGTGACATTCAGTGTTGCCATGGTGCCAAAATAGTACTTTTTACTTTTTTCTTTATCGTTTTCGGGTACGTACTGGTATCATTTTCAATTTCGGTTTTTTTTCAAGTTCGGTTTAGTGCAGTGCTCAGACAGTTCTTTTAATTCAAAATGAGTACGGGAATTTCGAATTTTATTTTTGCCGCTGACCAATTGGTCGATTTTTTTGCGCATTTCAAAGAGATCGAGAGATCTAAACATACAGCTTCGACTTTGGAAGCGCGTCGAATTGAATTAAAAGAATTGTGGAGCGCGGTTAAATTAACGTATGCCGAATGCACTCGCGATGCCGCTGAATTAGAGAAAGAAGATTTGGATATTGGTATTCTTAAAGCGAAATACACGTTTTCAAACGAAACGTATATTTCCTGTCTCGGTATCATGCTCGAAATAATGACGCAATTTAAAGAGCCACATCCAATTGTAAATGCATCTCCTCTCTGCAGTAACGGTTCGTCTTCCGCTACAGTTAGCAACGGTGAGTCTTCCTCTACCGTTAATAATGGTGCGTCTTGCTCTACAGTTAATAATGGTGCGACTTCCCCTACAGTTAGTAACGGTACATCCTCTTGTGCAACTGATTACGGTACGTCCTTCTTTCAGTGCGTTAAACTTCCTCCTTGCGACACTGAAGTTTTCCATGGCGATTATATCTCATGTGGAAGCGTTGAAAAATAATTTTGAAAATAAACGCATCCTCGTGAACAACCAAGTAAAGGTTATTTTCAATCTTCCGGTTATTCAATTTGAATCCGCTCAAGGCTTGAAATTGCTTCAAAGTTCTATCAACGATTCAATTGCAGTCTTACAAACCCATCAAATTGATACGAAGAACTGGGATCCAATCTTGATTTATGCGTGCGCGACCCGGTTGCCGAAAACCACTCTTGCTCTTTGGGAACAATCCATTCAAATGCCCACGGAAGTTCCAACTTGGGAACAATTAAATAGGTTTTTGGATATAGAATCCTAGAATCTATTTCTGACGTGATGTCGCGCTCACATGGAACCACAAACACACGTCAATCTAATTCGTCAAAAAAAACGAATGTGCAAACTTATTGTACAAAATCCTATGCAGGCTCGTGTAAGCTTTGTAAAGAACGTCATCCAATACGCAAGTGTCCGAAGTTTTTGGAAATGACAGTTCAATCTCGCCTTAACTTCACTCGAAGTAATAAACTTTGTTCCAACTGTTTATCAGTAACGCATTTAAGCAAAGACTGTGCAAGTTCGTACAATTGTGGCACATGCAAAGGTCGACACCATTCGCTATTGCATGTCGCTTCACATTCCACTTCTCCCCCTCAAATATTCACTTCTAATAACACATGTGCTAATCAGCCCACCAACGCTAACTCACCTCATATAAACTTACAGTCCCCTTCTAATCAATGGAGTAACGCTCCAGCACTTCAAACATTTTTCACGGTCAACGGTAGAGCTGTTCTTCTCGCAACCGCGTTGATAAAAATAATTCATCAACAATCCACTTTCGTTATAAGGGCTATAGTTGATCCGGGCTCTGAAACTTCGTTTGTTTCCGAAGCAGTTCAGAAACGTCTTCGATTGCCTGTTCAACTTATTAATGCTCAGATCTCGGGTATTAACTCAACGTACGCTGCTACGTCAACAAAAATGTGTTCGCTTTCACTCTTTAATGATGAAAACCCAAACGAGCCTATCCTTGCTCAAGCCATCGTTCTAAAAACTTTAACTGGCCATCTTCCTGCCTCTTCCTTTCAGCTAAATGATACGAGTCAGTTATCGGGACTCAAGTTAGCTGACCCTACATTTCACAAGTCATCCCAGGTTGATTTTCTGGTGGGAGCAGATCTTTATCCAACCATCATTCGCCCTGGAGTTCTAAATGTATCAGACTCCTTAGTGGCGCAGAAGACTGTTTTCGGTTGGATTATATCAGGTCCTCTTCCTAAACGTTTCAATTTATTCGCTACCATTGTGGACTACACGGCTTCAACACTGGATAGCCAAATAAAGAAATTTTGGGAACTGGAGGAGGTACCAAATATTACTACCTCTCTCTCTGACGCAGATCAATACTGCGAATACATTTACCAGAGTACCACCGTAAGGAGTCCTGATGGAAGATATATTGTTAGATTACCATTTAAAACTGAGGCTGATGATAATAATAAAGTTGAGCTTTCGCGACACATTGCCTTAAACCAATTTTTACGTTCCGAGAAATCTTTCGCTAAAAACCCAGATCTACATTCCACTTATTCCAAAGTCATCCAAGAATATTTAACTTTAGACCATATGCGTAAAGTTAGTTCGCAAAATAAATTAAACGATAACGTTGTTTCAACGTTCTATCTCCCCCACCACGCAGTGCTCAAACCAGAGAGTACTTCGACAAAGGTTCGCGTTGTATTTAACGCATCAAGTCCATCCAGTAATGGAAACAGTCTCACTGACCTATTATATGCCGGGCCTGCTCTTCAACGGGACCTCACATCGCTTAATATGCGATGGAGATTTTTTAAGTTTGTCTTTAACGGAGACATTGAAAAAATGTATCGCCAAATTTGGGTACATCCAGCAGAGACATCGTTCCAACGAATACTTTTTCGAGAATCCTCCGACGCGGAGATAGAGGATTGTGAATTGCTTACGGTCACATTCGGTGTTAACTGCGCACCCTATCTTGCACTCCGTACAATGCGACAGTTAGCCGAAGACGTTAAGCACAAATTCCCCATTGCTTCAAAAATCATAGAGGAAGAACTTTATGTCGACGACTTAATGTCCGGTGCCCATGATCTTCCTACAGCTCGAAGTTCTCAATTAGAATTGGCTGAAGCTCTTTCATCCGCTGGATTTTCAATCCGGAAGTGGACCTCAAATTCAGTAGATTTGTTGAAACATTTGCCTCCTGAGCATATCCTCAATGAAAATTTTCTTAACCTCGACGAGGATAGTACGGTTAAGACGCTTGGCATCCGATGGAATGCCAAAGGCGATTACTTCTACTTTACCGTTCAACCTTATTCAGCTTCCAGTGTACCTACCAAGCGTGAAGTATTTTCGAAAATAGCTCGTCTCTTTGACCCTGCCGGCTGGCTTGCACCAGTAATTGTAGTGGCTAAAATCCTTATGCAGCAGATCTGGTCTGAGGGCACTGATTGGGACGAGCCTCTGAAAAACGAATCAGCTGAACGATGGAGCGCATTTATCAAAACCCTACCGGATATTCAAACTCTGAAAATTAATCGCTGGGTTCATTTTCATCCCTCTTATACTGTACGATTCCACGGGTTCTGCGATGCATCCGAAAGCGCGTTTTCGGCTGCATTATACATACATGTGACACAAGAAGATTCGACCATTTTTTCGAATCTGATATGCGCTAAGACAAAAGTAGCACCACTTAAACAAATTTCATTACCGCGTTTAGAATTATGCGGTGCTGTTCTTCTGTCGAAGCTTGTTAAGTTTTATCTTCCCAATTTCCCGGTGGAATCCTACCAGCTGGTTTTATGGACTGATTCATCGATCGTTCTTGCATGGCTGAATAAACCTCCGCGCACCTGGAAGACTTTCATTGCCAATCGCATAACAATCGTTTTGGACAATGTGGGAAATACTCAGTGGCGTCACGTTAGATCTCTCGATAACCCCGAAGATCTCGCTACTCGTGGCATCCTCCCTCTTGATCTAAAGGACAATTCTCTTTGGTGGAATGGCCCTTCATGGCTCCAAAGGCCAGAGTGTGATTGGCCAAATAGTCTGCCAATTTCGGCAGCAGAGGAACATTTGGAGGCACGAAATATAAAAACCTATTCCATTCAAAGCAATGAAGACGTTTTGACCAGATTATCCTCATTTGGTCGGGCACTACGAGTAGTTTCTTATATCTTTCGCTTTTATTATCATGCTCGTAACCATATTCGTCCTAACTCACGTCCTAGTACTCTATCGCTCACTCAGAAGGACGTAGAGAGGGCCAAACTTAAACTTATTCATGTGGCACAACGCAGATACTTTTCTGCCGAATTTCATCTACTATCCAAGGGAGAACCCATCAGTCCTAAAAGTCCCTTTATCACCCTCAATCCGTTTCTGGATTCTTATAAGACGCTCCGTGTCAATGGCAGATTAATCAATGCCAATCTCACTTATAATGAGCGTTATCCAATCATACTGCCGTACGCCTCGCCGTACTCCTCCCTTCTTATTGACTTTCTTCACACATTATCGCTGCATGGCGGTAACGCGCTGGTGTTACGTATGGTCAGGCAGGAATTTTGGATTCCACGGTTGAAAACGCTCATAAAGACTCGTATAAATCGTTGCAAAACGTGTGTTATTCATAAACAAAAAATGAGTACGCAACTAATGGCAGCTCTACCTACTGAGCGCTGCACATATTCTCCCCCTTTTACTTATACCGGCATTGACTTTGCAGGTCCGTTCGATATGAAAAGCTTTAGCGGGCGGAACTGCCGTATTACCAAAGGATATACATGCGTATTTGTATGTTTCTCAACTAAAGCAATCCATCTTGAAGCTGCTAGTGACTTATCATCCCAAGTTTTCTTGGCAGCTTTTGCTCGCTTTGTAGCTCGTCGTGGCTTACCAAAAGAGGTATTCACTGACCATGGTACCAATTTTGTTGGTGCCAATACCCTAATTCAAAGGGAATTTAAGATGTTGCTTGAAACCGCTGGTAACGTCGTCACTGCAAAATACGGGCTTCAGGGGCTTATCTGGAATTTCATTCCACCTGGCGCGCCACACATTGGCGGCTTGTGGGAAGCCGGTGTTAAAAGTTTCAAAATCCACTTCAGAAAAGTTGCCAGCTCAAATAAGTTCACTTTTGAAGAGTTCTCGACGTTATTAGCTCGAATAGAAGCTTGCCTCAATTCAAGGCCAACCTCGACTATGTCAGAGAATCCCACTGATTTGCAAGCCCTTACGTCTGGTCATTTTTTGCGCGGCAGTCCATTGCTCGCATTACCTGAACCAGAAATACTGGAGCCTTCCCTTTCCATCATCAACCGTTGGGAAAAACTCAAGTGTTTGTAGCAAGAGTTTTGTCGACGCTGGAAGGAGGAGTACCTAAAGGAGTTGTACAAAAGACATAAATAGAAGTATCCTCAAACTGACGTGAAAGTAAACGATCTTGTCGCGATTAAAAATGAAAACTTACCTCCAACGGAGTGGCGTCTTGGACGTATTATCCAAACTCATCCCAGTGCAGATGGCAGAGTGAGAGTGGTAACGATAAAAACCCAGCTTTCTTTTTTTTTTATTTATATTTTAGATAAAGTATCTATAAACTCCTATACAATAAACGTTTTGAATGCACTATACTATTGTTTGGTTATTTCTAATTATAAGACCTTATAAATTATAATAGTTATCTATGTATGTATTTCATTTAGCCGCATTGCGGCAAGGCGGCCGGTAATGTTCAAAGTAAAATTAAAGAATAATAATACTGGGTCTAGTGTGATGCGACCCTCAAGTTGTAAAATGTCACTAGAGGGCAATCACACCAGTCCAAGTTGGCAGCATTGTATTTTTTTCTATAAAACCGGCGCCGCCATAACTTTTGACTCCCTTCCTGTTGTGTATCTTTTTGAGTGGCGGCTGGCAGACCCCACGTTTTTTTTGGTAAATTTAATAAAAGTGTAGTTTTCCGAATTTTGCTTTTTTTATTGGATGTGCATCCCGTGCACACCTCATCACCCATTCAATCACCTAGCCTATCTACATGACAAACCTGACTCCATGTGCATCGACGGGAAGACAAAGACGAATGTCATGGTCTCGAACCAAAAAGAAGGTCTCCCAACTGACCCTGCAGCCCTGAAAAATATATACACTCGTTTTCATGAGAGTTTTAACATCTCCTCTTCCACAGTGGCCAAAGACCTCTCAAGCTATGGTTCTCATATTGGTTCCAAACGTCTCTCCTATCTCCAAAAAACTCGCAGTAACCACAACAAATATTTTCGTCCCTAACTCAATTCCAGTCGATCCTTCTCAATCTACTTTTTTTGATCATTCAGGGTTGAGTTCTTTATTAAGACTAAAAAGTTAGAACTATGTATAAACTTACGAACTATGTACTTGCGATTCCATTCTCTTATCTTCATCTTCCACGAAGATGAAAATAGAGAAAGAATTCGCGTGTGTGTCTTTACTCTGCACACTTGATATCTGATCAGCAAACAAGCAAGTGTGGAGAGGAATGTGCCCAGTGTGCAAATTACAACTAAAGAATAAAGAATGTGCCCAGTGTACAGATTACAACTTACCATACGCAGAAGCATGGAATTTGTGAAAATCGGATGAGGATGCCCTCGACTACTTTGAGAGAAATGTTCTTCGAGTGATCTTTGGCCCCGTCTGCATAGACGGCGAGTGGGGGAGAAGGTACAATGCCGAACTATACGGCCTATACAATGACATCGACTTAGCCAGAAGAGTTCGCATACAGCGACTAAGATGGCTGGGTAACTATGTTATGAAGAACAGGTGGAAGGGCCATAGTATTTGCGTCTGTAGTAACAGTCAGGCTGCGCTTAAGGCCTTGCGTAACCCTTTAACCACTTCCGAAATAGTTCGTGAAACAAAAACTCTTTGAACTCGGTCGCAAGGCTGAATTCTCTGTCTCCTATCTGGGTCCTAGGTCACACTGGGATCTTGGGGAACGAGATCTCCGATGATGAGATTGCTCAGAGGAGGCTTTCTCAGTTCCCGAACCCGCGTTGGGTCTCCCCGCGTCCTTCGTTAGGGCTTCCATTGACGATTGGGTCTCTCACGAGCACGACTCTCCAGGATGCAGGTTGACTAAACGTATGCTACCGGACGTCTGTAAGAAATCAACGGCATTCTTGCTGTCTCTCAGCCGAAAAGGCTGTAGACAACTTATTGGCGTCTTGACAGGCCACTTTGCTTTTGCCAAGCCCCTTAACGTGTTGGGCTTAACTTCACTTCACTTATATTCGTCAACCACGCCTGCGCGCCATCGTGTTTGGAGTTCTGCAACGCGTTTGAGCTGCCTCCAACTCATTCTTAAAGAGCTCGATTCCTCCTCAACTGTTCTGCGCCACGTTTGCCTAGGGCGTCCCGCTATTCTGCCTGCCTGGGTAAGCAGATTCCACTGCATAGCGTATTTCGCAAAGGAGTTGTCTTCGCGCCGTAGGGTGTGTCCAATCCATTGCCATTTTCTTCTTTGTATAGTAATGCTTATAGGTTCTTGGCCCGTTCTCAGATAAAGTCGTTCGTTGGAGATGCGGTTCGGCCAAAAAATCATCAAGATGATTCTTAAGCATTTGTTTAGAAGACTTGCAGGTTGCGTGTGTTAATGGTGTCCACCTTCCAGGTACGGCACCCATAAAGCAGCACTGATTCTACGTTGGAGCGGAACAATCGCAGCTTGGTTCTTAAGATAATAACATTGCTTCCCCAAATTTTAGACAGCATTCCGAACGCATCTTTAGCCTTCCCGATTCTGCTGCACACCTCCAGTTCGGTGCCACCGCGATTTGCCCAGACGACACTTCCTGTGAAAGTAGACAAACATCGTCAGTGTAATCTAGGTGTTTAAGGTAAGATGGCATCGTCCAACGAATTCCATAATTAGCTTCCGACAATGCTGCACGGAGTACATCGCTGATAACCACCAAGAACAATAGTGGGGACAGTATGCACCCTTGACGTACTCCACTTTGGACTTCAAAATCCTCCGACACCTTACCATTGTGCACGACGTGACACTTGCCGCCTTCGTATGTAGCTTTGATAATAGCTATAAGTTTTTCTGGAATGCCTCTCCTGCGCAAGGCCAACCAGATAGCATCTCGATTCAAGCTGTCGAGAGCCTTCTCGAAGTCGATAAACAGTAATTGTAGCGGAGACCTATACTCAACGCATTGTTCGATTATGATCCGTAAGGTGTTTATGTGGTCGATGCAGGAGGATCCAGCGCGAAAGCCTGCCTGTTCGACATCGAGAGTTGAATCTAAATGTTCTTTAATTCGTTCTAGAATTATTCTAGCTATTATTTTGGCTACAGCTGGAAGAACACATATACCTCTCCAGTTCCCGCTCTCCATCAAGTTACCCATCTTCGGAAGCTTAATGATCATCCGCCTTCTCCACTTCTGTGAAAATTGTTCGCTATCCCAAGCTCTCCGTATTAGCGGATGCAGCAAATCTGCCGATATATTTGGCGCCGCTTGAAATAGCTCGGCAGGGATGCCATCAACTCCCACCGCTTTGTTCTTCTTGAGGGACTTGATTGCTGTTATTATTTTGGTTTTACTGGGAGATACGGTGCGAATTCGAGAATTTGTTGCTTCGAACTGCTCATTCGAATTCGAGATCATACCGCCATCGTCTAAGTGATTTAGCACTGTAGCAAAATGTTCTCTCCATCTAGTGAGCTGGTCCTCATCCGAAATCAGAAGGTTACCGTCTAGACTCTTCACTGGATGTTGTTTTGAGTTTCGACCACCAATGAGCTCCTTAGTGATGTTGTAAACAGTCCTACTGTCGCACCTACTCGCTGCTTCTTCAGCCCTTGAGGCCAGTGAGTTGACATATTGACGTTTGTCACGTCTCACACTACGCTACACTTCTTTCTTCTTCGCACGGTATTGGGCTTCAAGCTCGGTTCTCTCTACTGCTGAGGCCGCTGCATTCCGAGCCTTGATTGCTGTATGCTCATCGATCCGTCTCCAGGTGTCTGTAGAAAGCCATGTGCGGTGGTGTTTCTGCTTTTTACCGACATAAGTGCGTGCCCCAGTCGCAAAAGCATTTTTCACAGCACTCCAGTGGTCATCCATGTTCTCTATGCTGCTGATTGCTTCTGCTTCTAAGGCAAGATGGTCCCTGAACTGTTGGCGCACTTGGGGAACCTTGAGCCTGTCGATATTAAACCAGTTTTATTTTTTTTTTTTTTGGTTGCGCCTGGAGGTGCAGGAATCTTCAAAAGATACCAATGGTCCGTACCATTGGTTATGCCTGATTCATATATCTGACAATGCCATCAGTGCTAGTCAGTATATGCCTACGGGCTAAACCTCACCCCCTCAGAGATGCTCTATGAGAACCGGCTGCACGTACTCATAGTAGTAGGAAATTCGTTCCTCTCATTTTTTCATTTTTGTGATGACTACGACTAAGTTGCCTTAACGAGTAGTTTACGCTTCTGTAGTGTTAATCGCGTTAGGTAGGTAGCTTTCCAGTGAAGGCACCTACTAATACCGTCATTACATGCGGTTTTTCCTTACGGCGCTAGGTCGAAAGGTCTTGTTCTTTGTAGTCGGCGCTCAAGGTTTGTCACGTCCATAGTACGGATTATTTCATTATTGCAATGAACATGAAGACGGGTACGAAGTTTGCGAGCAAAGTTTGTTACTTCGTCCCTCACGGTAGCAGATCCTAGATCTCTGTGAATATCACTATTTCTTATATACCAAGGAGCATTCACGATTGCTCTTAGAATTTTGTTTTGAAATGCTTGCAGTAGAGCCATTATGCTTGGTTTGGTACAACCCCAAAGTTGTATACCATATGTCCAATTCGGTTTTAGCACTTGCTTATACAGAAGCAGTTTGTTGTATACGCTTAACTTCGAGTATCTTCCGAGTAGCCAATACATTTCTCTAAATCTGATTTCGAGTTCTTCGCGCTTCTTTTTAACGTGTGGTTTCCACTTAAGTTTTGCGTCTAGGGTCATTCCTAAATATTTTGCCTCGTTTGCGTACGGTATTTGCACCGAGTTAATGGATATAGGTAAGTTGTTTATCTTTCTTAACGTAAAATTGGCATGCGTTGACTTTGTCTCATTGAGGACTATTCGCCAGGTTTTTTTCCATTCGCATACCTTGTTCAAAGCTCGTTGGAGTTTTCCCGTTGATGATTCGACTGACTCATCCGTTACGAGGATAGCTGTGTCGTCTGCGAACGTTGCTACAACGGTCCCTTCATCTTGTGGTATATCTCTTGTGTAGAGCAAGAACAGGATTGGACCGAGAACACTTCCTTGTGGAACACCGGCGTATATATCTTTGAAATCCGAATATTCACTCCCGTGTCTAACACGGAAAAGTCTGTTTTCAAGATAAGATTCCAATATTCTGTATAACTTTTCCGGTAAGATTACCCTTATCTTATACCTTAGTCCTTCGTGCCATACCTTGTCGAAGGCTTGCGATACGTCGAGAAAAGCGCTAGAGCATATTTTTTTCCCTTCTAGAGCTTTTTCAATTTCGTTCGTTATTCGATACACCTGATCAATTGTGGAATGTTTGATCCGAAAGCCGAATTGATGATCCGGGATCAAGTGTCTTTCTTCAATTACTGGTTGCAATCGTTTCAGCAGAAGTTTCTCGAAGACCTTAGATATTATTGGCAAAAGTGAAATGGGTCTATATGATTTCTTGTCATTTGCACACTTCCCCGGTTTCGGAACCATAATAACTTCGGCGACTTTCTATTGCCTTGGAACATATAACAGTCTTAAAGAAGCATTTATAATGTAGAGCAACTTAACCAGCACTTTTTTCGGTAGCTCTTTCAAAATTTCGCCAGTGATTAAATCATATCCCGGAGCCTTGTTATTTTTCAATTTTCTTATTATAATTCGAAGTTCGGACAGGGATACGGTTTTTACTTTAAAGTTGTCGGGTGCCGTATTATCATTCGGATCTTCGATCAACGGTTGTCCATCGAACGGCTTGAACGTTTCCTCTAAGTGATCGGCAAATAATTCCGCTTTCTCTTTGTCTTCTTTTGCCCACTCTCCGTTAGCTTTCCTAATTGGAAAGTGCATTACAGGTTTCCTTATGGACTTCAAGGCTTTCCATAGAGAGTAGTTTGAATGTTCATCAGCGGTCAGACCCTCGAGGTAAGTAGAAGTCTCATGATTTTTTAGGTCCTGCAGCACATTTTTTAGCTTGTTACAAAGGTGGTTCAGATAAGTTTTATCCGGTGGCGCGCAGGATTGTTGCCATCTCTTGCACGCTCTCCTCTTTTCTCGTATGAGGTCTTCGATTTCAGGCTGGTATTTGACTTTATTGTTCCGCGCTTCTGTCTTCCGCAAAGGAGGGTTTTTCCATGCCGAGCTCTGAATGGCTTCGACGAGTTTGTCGATTTCTTCTTCTATTTCGAACGGTGTCTTTAGCGGTACATTTAAAGCAACATCCCCCTTCGGGTAGGGGTCAGAATATACCCGAGGTAGGCATGCCTGTCGTAAGAGGCGACTAAAATCCACCCTCCGTATACCGAGTATGGCGTATACAAAAACATGCAATGATCAAAACAAAAGATTTTAATACCCCAGGTGGCAGTCCAGGTACACTGGAAAATCCACCCTTTTCGGAGGTCGGCTCTACGGTTTCTGGGGAGAGCCATTTATTGGACCTAATAAATCCCTTCTCAAAAAGTACAAGGGTATCTCGATCTCCACCAACAAGATCGAACGTCTCCGGAAAAAGAAGTCCGCCGGAAGCGCAAGCGCGTGAAAAACGGGACTCAGCGAAATCAAAAAGCATTGAGGAGGAAAACGACGTACTCCGTACAAAGCTTATCGAAATGGAGCTACTCTATCGTGAGCTTAAAAAGAAGTAGATCTACTCAGGCAAGAAAATAATGCCCTAAAAAACACGTATCTACAAAAAGAAAGTACAGTTCTCACACATCGCTCACCTAGTCACGAATACCAGACGGACGAAGAAGAGCTAACACGCGAAACGAATTGGATCGAAAACAAACGACCTAGCAAAAAACGCAAAGCTGGTTCGTCACCGGAAGTCGAACCACAAAAACATGAAAAGCGCAAGGGGTTGCAAAAAAAGCAACAACAACAAAAATTACGTCCTCCGCCACCGATAAACGTCGTTGGAATAACGGACTATAATAAGTTGCATTGCCTCATTAAAGGAACCCTGCCATCGAAGTTTAAGGTGACATCTCTGCGAAACAATACGTGGAAAATCAATGTCGATGATGCCGACGGTTACCGATCAATGAATGTTACCCAAAAATTGAATGCCGAAAAGATTCAGTGGTATACTTACCAAAATAAGTTAGAAAGACCACTGCGTGTTGTAGCAAGGGGACTCCACCTAGCGTGCACTAAAGAAGATGTAATGCACGACCTTCAAGAGAAAGGCTTTAAAATTCTTGATGCCGTCAATATTATCAAGAAGGAAAAGCAACAGTCGGACGGAGATCATGAAAAATTGGTAAGGCGTGGACTTCCACTATTCATGCTTAGTTTCGATAAAGATGAAAATAAAGATGCTATATATGGTATTAAGACTATTCTAAACATCGTGGTCAAAATGGAACCCATGCGTAAAACCTCCAGATCGATCCCGCAGTGTAGCGCTGTCAAGGCTTCAATCATACGCAGACTTACTGCCAGAAAGAGCCGCGATGCGTCAAATGCGCAGGTAAGCATCTCTCGGAAGAGTGTCACCTAAACAAGCAAACCCCAGCCACTTGTATAAACTGCAAAGGAAAACATCCTGCGAACTATCGAGGTTGCGAAGTGGCGAAAAGGGTCCAAAAAAGGCGCGATATGCTTGAAAATTCCATGCGCCCTATTCCGAAACCAATTAAGAACAGACCCAAAATAGCTACGAAAAAACCAGCGAAAGATAGGAAATCCGTCAATATTGACTTAAGATCGGGTAACAAAGAAAACCCCAAACGCAGTAGAGAAAATGTGACAGAAGCAAAGTCTTTGAATACTGACGCACAGTCTTATGCTCAAGCGGCGATGGCAGTTAATGGCAAGTATATGACCGTCAACCCACGGGAGATCAAGGCAAAAAACCGCCCAAACTCTAACGTAAAGACTAATGCTCAAGTTGCGACATTGGAAAACGGTTTTCTCCTTAATACTTGCGAAACTTGAAGAGCAATGAAAAACAAACAAACTTATTTTCGAGAGACTAGTTGCACTAGAAAGCACTTCAACCCGAATATGAAAGAAATGCTAAGAATTCTTACATGGAACGCTAACGGCCTCATACGAAGACTCGACGAGTTAGAAATATTTATACGAGAAAAAGATATTGATATATGCTTGGTCTGCGAAACTCATCTGACAAAACAAACGAATGTTAAGAGAAGGGAATATAGCGTGTATCACGCCTTCCACCCATCGGAAAGAGCAAGAGGCGGATCATCCTTGTTTATAAAAGAATGTATCGAACACTCAGCGGAAGTAAAGATTGAATTAGAAGCAATGCAAGTAAGCACGGTACGTGTTAGAAATAGGCGTTTTGCCTTCAACATTTCGTCTATATATTGTCCACTGCGATGTAAACTTGACGAAAGTGATTTCACAAACATCTTCAACTTCCTTAAACCAAATTTTATTATTGGTGGCGACTTCAACGCGAAATACCCCTTCTGGGGTTCAAGGTACGCCTCACAGAAAGGTAGGAAGCTTTATAATGCGGGTATGCAATACAGTTGTGATTTTCACTCGACGGGTAAACCAACATATTGGCCGACTGATAGAAATAAGATACCAGATCTGATCGATTTCTTTATTGTTAAAGGAATATCTGGCAACTGTATACAAGTTGAAGAAAGCTTTGATCTCTCCTCTGATCATTCTCCAATCATTATGACGATAAGCGATGATCTGATTAAAAAAGTAGGACCGGTCAGATTAACCAGCGCGAAAACTAATTGGGATGGCTTTAAAAAAGATATTGAAGCAAATACTGAGCTGAGCGTATCACTTAAAACGCCATATGAACTTGAAAATGAAGTTGATCGCTTCGTCGAAATCCTACAGAATGCCGCGTGGAAGAATACTCCCAAACCACAAGAAAACGCCGGCAAGCTACATTCAAACTTATCCGCAGGAAATAAAAGAGATGATTAAGGAGAAGAGAAAAGCACGCAAGAAATGGCAACAAACTTGGGCTCCGCAACATAAAGCACATCTTAACCGTTTGTGCAACTCACTAAAAAGTTCTATTAAAAACCTTAAGAATAATGAAATGCAAACTTACCTGGAAAGCTTAACGGCAGAAAAAGATTCTAATTACTCGCTTTGGAAGGCTATAAAAGGTATTAAAAAACCTAAAGTTCAAGCCGCACCAATTAGGAAACATCAAGGCGAATGGGCCAGGCATGATAAAGAGAAAGCGCAAGTTTTTGCCACCCACCTGGAAGAAACTTTCAAACCGTTTGATGGACAAGCTCTTATTGAAAATATAAATACGTCTTATATAGCCAATAGCGTAATAAGAAATGCAACACTTACCGAACTTAAGGAAGAAATAAAGAAACTTTGACCTAAGAAGGCTCCTGGATACGACCTAATTACGGGACAGGTTCTTAAAGCCCTACCAAGAAAAGCTTTAATTAAGCTTCTGTTCATTATAAACGCCGCACTTGGATTAGAATATGTTCCCAGTCAATGGAAAGTCGCCGAAATCATAATGGTCCTTAAGCCCGGAAAACCGCCGAATGAAAAAACGTCTTATAGACCGATTTCGCTTCTTCCAATTATATCCAAGATGATCGAGAGAATATTGATCAAGTGCATAGAATAACACATGTAATCGAAATTTCACTTGAAGAAAAAAAGTTTTGTTCAAGCGTATTCCTTGACGTCTCTCAAGCCTTTGACAAGGTCTGGCACGAAGGCTTAAAGTTTAAATTACGACAAGTTCTGCCAGAGCACCTATATAATATTTTGAAGAGCTACCTTACGAATAGACTATTCCGCGTCAAATGTGGAAATGAATATTCAGATTTTAAGGAAATAATGGCTGGGGTGCCGCAAGGAAGCGTTCTTGGTCCAGTCTTGTATCTATTATACACCCGTGATATACCGCAAGTAGAAGGCACTGAGCTAGCTACATTTGCCGACGACACTGCTATCTTGACAGTAGGTAAAACGGTCGATGATACTACAGAAAAACTGCAAGAAGCTTTGGATAGAGTAAATGAATGGACAAAGGTTTGGCGAATCGCACTTAACGAGACCAAATCTGTTCATGTAAATTTTACTTATAAGAAAATAAATAATTTGCCGATCTTTTCAAACTCGGTTCAAATTCCGTTTGCAAACGAGGCTAAGTATCTTGGAATGACACTTGATACAAAGCTGAAATGGAAAACGCACATAAAGAAAAAGCGCAAAGAACTAGATAATAAATATAGAGAAATGTAGTGGTTACTTGGAAAATATTCCAAGGTTAATATAGAGAACAAACTGCTTTTGTATAAGCAAGTGCTAAAGCCCGTATGGACATAGGGTATACAACTCTGGGGTTGTACCAAAATAACTAATATTAAAATTTTACAAACTTTTGAAAACAAAGTGCTAAGAGGTATTGTTAATGCACCATGGTATATCAGAAATAGCGATATCCATAGAGATCTTGGCATTAAAACAATCGAAGACGAAATTCAAACCTACGCAAGAAAGCATAGAAGTCGACTAGAAAGTCACGTAAATATTACAGTCCTCCAAGTTTTGGAAGAAAGAAATTTACTGCGCCGTCTACAAAGAACCAAACCTTTAGACTTCGCGCGATAAGTAACCGCGTCTAAACTGCGGAGCTGGCAGGAACTTCTAATGGGAAGCTCCCTGCAAAACGTCCTTATTACGTGAAATGAAAACTACTTGATAAGTCGAATTCTTAGTTGTAGTAAAAATGAAAACAAGTCTGTTTTGAAGGGAGGTTTTTTAGTGGGTAAGAATCCCACACTACTATGAGCACGCGCTGTCGATCCTCATAGTGTCTTGTTGAAGACTTTCACCTACCCTCGGAAAAAAAAAAATAAAAAATAAAATTAAAAAATTTAAAGCAACATTTTCCTTGCAGTCTCTTCTGAAAGCGTCCCAGTTAGTTTTGTTACTAGTTAACCTAGGCGGTCCTTCTTTTTTTTACTACATTTTCAGAGTGACTGCTGAGTGATCTGAGCATAGATCATAGCATTCTTCGACTTCCGTCAAATTTTTAGTTAACCCTTTTGCGATAAAGAAGTCGACGAGGTCAGGGATTTTATTTTTGTCCTTTGGCCAATAAGTTGGTTTTCCTGTTGAAAAAAAGTTCACCCCACGTTTCATGCTGACTTTGTACAATAATCTGCCTTTTGTCGAATTGCATCTTGATCCCCAGAAAGTGTGTTTCGCGTTAAAGCCACCACCTAAGACAAAATTAGGTCCGAGCGAGTCAAAGAGACGAACGAGGTCGTCTTCTACTAGCTTATATCCCGGAGGGAAGTAACTAGATCCGATGTTGTAGTTTAAGTGGTTTATTTTTACGGAGACTGAGCTTATTTGCATAGAATCAAATTCTATTTCTATGTTTTCGGAGTGCTTAATACAGTCTTTGATGTAAAGAGAGGACCCGCCTCTCGCATTTTCCGAAGGATGATTCGCATGGTAATCGCTGTAACCTATTATTTTGGGTCTAAGTCCCTTTTTTAAGTGCGTTTCCGATACCAAACATATGTCAATGTTATTTTTCCGTAGAAACACTTCTAACTCGTCGATTTTTTTCAGAAGGCCGTTTGCGTTCCACGTTAGTATCTTAAGTAGCTGTTTCATATTCATGTTTTTTTGATTGTCTTGCGAGGTTTGAACTCGAGCTTGCTCAATTTGTCAAGTATAATTTTATTAACTTTGGTTTGCTCCTCAAATTTTTCCAATATAATGGTAAATATTTGGCTAACCGGATCTGTTGTAGCTGATCTTAATTTGTTTTCGTTTGACGCGACTTGCGCGTACGATCTCGCGTCAACCTGTGGCGGTTTTTCCGCTGCACTTGGACCAGCGACGTTCTCTTGCGCAATTTTTTTATTTCCCTTTATCGGTCGCTTCGTTTTGACTGGCTTAGCGGTCTTGGGCTTATCGGTTTTACGATCTCTTAAGCTTGGGTTCGGGTGTATCGGTTTCTTGAGAGTATCGCGCCTTTTTTGAAGCTCCTTTGCTACTTCACAACCTCGATAGTTTGCTGGGTGCTTGCCTTTACAGTTTATGCAGGTCGCCGGAGCCTGCTTATTTAAGTCACACCTTTCTGATAAGTGGTTCCCGGCACATTTTACACATTTCGGTTCTTTTTGGCAATACGACTGGGTGTGATTGAAACCTTGACAGCGTTTGCACTGAGGTATCGATCGTGTATTCGTACGCATAGGCTCGATTTTAACTACGATATTCAAAATACTTTTTACGTTATAAATATCGTCTATATTTTCGCTTCTATCGAAGGTTAGCATAAAGAGCGGAAGTCCATGCTTGACCAAGATTTCATTGCCTTGTTCCGTTTTCTGCTTTATCTTCTTTAAGATATTAATTGCGTCGATAATTTTCAAGCCTTTTCCTTTAAGGTCATTTATAATGTCATCTTTAGTGCACGAGGGGTGGAGACCCCTTGCTATAACACGGAGTGGTCTTTCTGATTTATTTTCGTAGGTGAACCACTGGATCTTTTCCGCGTTTAGTTTTTTCGATATTGCTCGGTAGCCGTCAGAGTCAACTACATTAATTTTCCAATCATTGTTTCGGAATGACGTTACTTTAAATTCCGATGTCACAGTTCCCTTAAGAAGGCAATGCAATTTATTGTAGTCCGTAAAGCCGACGACGTTTATTGCAGGCGGGGACGTAATTTGTCGTGAGTTTGTTTCTGTTTCAAGTCTTTTTCTTTGTCTTGTTTTCGTGGCTCGATTTCAGGTGAAGAACCGGCTCTTCGTTTTTGGCTGGGTCTTTTCTTTGAGACCCCATTTGTTTCGCGTGCTAGCTCTTCTTCATCCGTGTGATATTTGGGACTAGCTGCACGGGGTGGGGTAACTTCGCGTTCTCTTTGCAAAAGTGAATTCTTTAAGGCCGTGTTTTCCTCTTTTAGTGATTCTACCTCTCTCTTAAGCTCTTGGTAGAGTAGATCCATTTTATTTAGCTTAATACCGAGTTCATTGTTTTCTTCCTCAAAGCTATTACATTTCACTGAGTCCCGTTTCTCTTGCGCTTGCGCTTCCGGCGGACTTCTTTTTCCGGAGACATTCGGTCTTGATGGTGAAGACCGAGTTTGCCTTGAATTTCTCAAAAAGGGGTTTATTAAATGCAACAATTAGCTCTCCCCAGAATCCGTAGAGCCTACCTCCGAAGAGGGTAGATTTTCCAGAGAACCTGGACTGCCACCTGGGGTACTATATCTATTTGTTTTACTCATTGCATATTATGTATACATTTTATCCCCGGTATACGAAGGGTGGATTTTAGTCGCCTCTTACGACAGGCATGCCTACCTCGGGTATATTCTGGCCCCTACCCGAAGGGGGTGATGTTAAGTAGGTTTGAGCGGTTGCTGTTGACGGATGCAGTAGGAAGGCGTAAATGAGCTACCATAAGACGGTGATCCCGTTCAAGTCCGACGTCAGCTCTACGTCTGTTTTGGACGTCCAGGAGACAAACTCTAAAGCGGCGACTGATCGCAATGTGGTCGATCTGGCTGCATGTTCGTTGCCTATCATTAGAGACCCAACTGATCTTATGGCAGGTGTTATGCTTAAACAGCGTACCTCCGATGACTAGGCGGTTGGTATTGTTGAAGTTCAAAAACCGCTCACCATTGTCATTACGGTCTCCCACGCCGTGAACTCCCATCATGTGCTTAAGCATGGTGTTATCGCTACCCACCTTGGCATTGAGATCTCCCATCACCATTACGATGTCCCCATTAGGCGTTTGGTTGTAGGCGGCGCCTAAGTGGCTATAAAGATCATCCTTTTCATCCTCAGCCGCGTCTAGAGTCGGAGCATAACACTGTATGACGGTAATTTTTCTAACTCTACTCTGGAACCTAGCCGTCAATATCCGGTCACTATGGGGTTTCCAGGATATAAGGCTACTACGTGGTGCTGGAGTTAGCATGAGTCCTACGCCAGAACTCCGTGCACTTCCAGCTGGTTTACCAGAGTAGAGCATCACAGTGCTTTTTGTTGGGGAGATGTATTCCCCAGCATCGTACCATTTTATCTCGCTCAGCCTTAAGATGTCGATTTTATACCGTGCGAATTCGCGCTCCAATTGGGGGAATCTGGCGTTATAAGGCCCTTCCTTGAGTGAGTCCAGGAGGGTCTTAACGTTCCAGAATCCGATCCTTGTCCGTGTTCGATAGCCAAAGGTCGTCAACAAATTATCCGTCTTTTTCCGAGGCGATTGTTTCCGTTTCGGAGCAATAGTTTTTTTTAAGGTTGCGGCTCGCTGGACCACAGACCAACCGACACTTATCCTGTTTTTTGGCGCCGGAAGCTCGCCATTCGTCCTCTCCAGTTAGCAATTTCCGAAGAAATCCCCAGACGGCACCACGAGGAGGTGGGAGTAGGGCTTACTAACAGAGCTGCTAGGTTTTCGGCTGCAGTGGCTCCTTCTCGTTACTTAGCGGACCAGCACCTATTGGGAGATGCTGCCCCTACGAGGCCTTTGTTAGTCGTTTGGGCTTAAGTGACACTACAATCTGCGACGCTTGTGGAGAGAGCGACGACACCGCGGAACATTATCTCTGTGAGTGTCCGGCTTTGCTCGTATCAGATGGCAGATCCTCGGTGCGGATGTGGTGAGTGCTAGTACTGTAAGCTCCTCATCACTGAAGTGCTTGCTTGGCTTTCTTAGAAAGACAAGGAAATTCCAATAAAATGGGTAAATCAGAGTTTGCTCTCTGGTAGTACAATGGACCAGTTGTGTCTGAGTGCTCCAGTCGAGCGTTTCCTATCCCGACAAAAAAAAACAGATAGGTGGGTCATGTAGAGCGGATGGAGCTTAACATTCCATCTCGGAAAGTCTTCGAATCCAATTCGCATGGACGGCGCAGTATGAGGCGACTGGGGTAGGTGGCGCAAACGCGTGGAGGGGAACTTTTACCAACTTGGCGTGCGCAACTGGAGGCAGCTGGCTCGTAACCAGGATTACTTACTTACTTAGGTGGCGCTACAGTTCGGGGTGAGCCTGGGCCTCAACCAACAAGCCTCTCCATTTAGCTCGGTCTTTAGCTAATTGCCTCCAGTTGCGCACTCCAAGTTGGTCGAGGTCCCATTGAACTTGTGCGTGCCACCTACGGCGATGATTCCCTCTACTGCGTCGTCCCTCGGGATTAGATTCGAAAACTCTGCGGGCCGGAGCGTTGGTGTCCATTCGCTCTACATGTCCTAGCCATCTCAGACGTCCAATACGCAGTTTTTTGACTAGGTCGATGTCGCTGTACAGCTCGTATAGTTCGTGATTAAATCTTCTCCTCCAAAACCCGTCAACGCAAACGGGACCGAAAATCTTACGAAGAATTTTTCTCTCGAAGCGACCAAGGATATCTTCATCCTCTTTTAATAAAGTCCATGTTTCAGCGCCGTAAAGCAGGACTGGGATGATCAAGGTCTTATATAGAGTCTCCTTAGTTGTTCGAGATAAGGCTTTACTGTTGAATTGCCTTATAAGCCCAAAAAAAACAGCGATTGGCAAGAGTTATTCTTCGATTGATTTCTGCACTGATTTTGTTAGAAGAATTTATAGCAGAGCCAAGGTAGACAAAGTCTCTTACTACCTCGAAGTTATAGCTGCCCACTGTGACGTTTTGTCCAACTCGTCGGTGTTGGTTTTCCCTTCTTGTTGACAGCATATACTTGGTTTTGCCCTCGTTTATCGCTAAACTCATTTTGGCCGCTTCCGCCTCAATGCTTGCAAACGCACCGGTGACAGCCCGCTGAGTTCTTCCGATAATGTCTATATCGTCGGCTTATGCAAGCAGTTGTACAGACTTGTAATAGATTGTGCCTCCGGTGTTGGCTTGTGGGTTCCTCATAATCCGTTCAAGTATAATATTGAAGAAGTCACATGACAGCGCGTCACCTTGTCTAAAGCCTTTTTTGACATCAAAGGTCTCGGTGAGGTCATTACCGACCTTGATGGAGCAGCGAGCATTCTCCATCGTCAGCCTGCACAGACGGACAAGTTTGGCAGGGATGTCAAAACTAGACATGGCTCTATAAAGCTCTTCTCTATAGATGCTGTCAAAGGTGGCCTTGAAATCGATAAAGAGGTGGTGAGTATCGATTTGGAATTCTTGCGTTTTCTCCAGGATCTGCCGAAGTGTGAAGATTTGATCGATGGTGGACTTTCCTGGCCTGAAACCACACTGATAGGATCCAATCAGGCTGTTGATAAAAGGTTTCAGGCGTTCACACAATATCGCAGAAAAGATCTTGTATGCGATGTTGAGAAGACTGATGCCTCTATAGTTGGCGCAGTTGAGGGGGTCTCCTTTCTTGTGGATCGGGCAAACGATGCTGAGACTCCATTCATCAGGCATACACTCAAAAAAAAAAAATAAATATTTGGCGCAACAGCTCTTTAAAGTGCCAGGGCCTAGCTTCTCGCAACCACTCAGTTGTGTGCGTTATATTTTTCACACGAATGGAAGGGACCTACAGTTTAATGCCGTATCCGAACGGCGATTTGAGAAGCTTTTTCGTGACAACAATACTCTCGGATGTTTGTCAGACGCTCGCGAGAGGTGGGACCGTGAAAAAGACTTTTTGGTATTTTCTGAGATTCGAACTTGGAACCTCATGCGTAGAGATCCGACACACTAACCAATTACGCCACGGCGCCGGCATACACTCGTCTGACCAAATATTAGAAACGAGTTGGTGTATGCACTCTACCAATTCATCCCCTGCTGCCTTGAAGAGTTCGGCCGGTAAGCCGTCAGGTCCAGCAGCCTTGTTGGATTTTAGCTTGGATATTGCTATCCTCACTTCGTTTTGGTCAGGTGGACGGAAATTTTGACTATCATCGTCTATTTATTTATTTATTTAGCTTAATACAAGCAAGCTTAAATCTAAACTTAAGAACTAACAGCGAGGGACCTTAACTCTAAGCTTAAAATTTTTTTTTTTTTTATTTATTTTTTTTTTTTTTTTTTTATTTATTTCCTTCTTATTTTTTTTTGTTTGTTGGGCCCCTGGGGGCCCACATATTTTTTATTAAACTAGGTCTTAAAAACTGTCTTAAAAACTAGAGAGGGAACTGGGACTGGTTGGTTCATGAAGAGGTGTAGAGGGACTTTCTAAGGGCGTATAGACTCGAATGAAAGTCTAGGGTGTTCTGTGAGTTATTTGCCAGGCGTAACATTCTGGAAATTGGTTCGAAATTTCCGTAGTTGGTGCGGTGGTGAGGGAGAAGAAAGAGCGGTACGGACCTGACGTTTCGAGGGTTAGTGCAAAGGGAAATCATTTCCAGTAGTGCGGTGGAGTCGATCATACCGGTTAATAGTTGGTGCACGAAAAGTATGTCAGCGACTTCGCGACGTTTTGAAAGGGTTTGCGGGTTCATCAATTTTAGCCGGTCTTCATAGGGAGGTAAGATATAGTTGTCGGCCCATGGGAGACCGCGTAAGGCAAACCGGATAAACCTACGCTGCATAGCTTCGATTCTAAGGGAGTGTATGTTGTGATAAGGTGACCAAACTTGGCTGGCGTATTCCAGGAGTGGTCTGACAAAGGTGATTTAGGGGATTTAGAAACGTAAGGGTTTGAAAATTCTTTAGACCAGCGTTTTATGAAACCGAGAGAAGAATTGGCCTTGTGTACAATATGATCAATGTGGGAACGGAAGTTTAGATCCCTGTCACAAATAATACCCAAATCGCATATAGAGGAGACTGAGGTAACGGGCTCGCTAAGAAAGTAATAGGTTCTGAGGGATGGGGGGAGGCGTTTACGAGAGAATGTTATGGACTGACATTTGGCGACGTTAAGTTCTAGAAAGTTTTTGTCGCACCATGTGTGGAATGAATTTAGATCGATTTGAAGTAAGAGAGAATCAGTGGGGGTAGATATTACCTTAGTGATTTTCATATCATCCGCGTAAATAGACAGATCAGAGTCTTTTATGACGTGACCAACATCGTTTATAGTTAAGACAAAGATCAGCGGACCAAGATGACTGCTTTGCGGAACCCCTGAAGTGGCGCTAATGGGGTCATAGACAGAAAATCTGAAGAGAACCCTGTACTGGCATTTTTCTAGGTACAATCTCAGCCATGAAATGAAAGAGGGTGGGAAACCGAGGGCTTTAAGTTTAAGGTAAATGTTGAATGGTTCATTCTGCCTGACAGCGGGATGTTAGTCTCCGTCGCCGTTATACAGTCTGCAAAAGTAGTTTTTCCATATTCTCAGCACCGACTGTGATTCTACTACGAGGTTTCCATTTTCATTTCTACAGGTTTCTGTACGGGTATACCTCTCTGACACGTTCTTTTTACCTTTTGGTAAAACTTCCGTACATTGTTCCTGGAGTATAAACTCTCGATATTCTCAAACGCGCGCTTCTCATGTTCTTTCTTCTTCTTTTGGAGAAGCCGATGTTCTTCCCGTCTCTTTTGCTCGTAGAGCTCACGAGCAGCTCTCGCCTTCCTTTGCAGCGCCGCTTTATATGCCTCTTGTTTTGCTGCATGCACTCGCCGGCATTCTTCGTCAAACCAGGGGTTTCGCGGTGGTGGGCGAGCGAAACCCAGCACATCAGTCGCGGCGTTTCTGATGGCATATTGGCAGCGTTGCCATTGGTCTTCGGTACTTGATGCTGGCGGCAAAGGGGTGATTGAGAGATTTCGGGATACGCGTTAAGCGAAGAGTCTGGCGGTCTCTTGCGATTGTAGCTTTTCGACGTTAAATTTTCTCACAGTAATTCTTCTTTGTTGCTCAGATTGGGATATCCGCATTCGTACCTTGGCTACAACAAGGTAATGATCCGAGTCTATGTTGGCCGCTCGGAAGGTCCGGACATCCAGAATACTGGAGGCATGCCTTGCGTCGATCGCAATATGATCAATTTGGTTGATCGTTACATGATCATTGGACCGCCATGTCTGCTTATGAATATCGTGATGACGAAACCATGTGCTTGCTATGGTGACATTTCGCTCCACAGCGAAATCAATTAGCCTTAGTCCGTTATCAGACGTCGTGTCGTGTAGGCTATGCTTACCGACTGCCCTACCAAAGACGTCCTCCTTTCCTATTTTGGCGTTAAAATCGCCCAATACGATTTTAACGTCGTATTTAGGACATTGCTCGTATGTTTTGTCAAGGAGCTCGTAGAAACACTCTTTTGTGGCAGGGTCCTTTTCTTCCGTGGGGGCATGAACACATATTAGGTTTATGTTAGTGAATTAAGCCTTGATCCGGATAGTCATAATACGCTCGCTAACGTGTCGGAAGCTTAAGACTTCTTGCCTAAGTCTG
The DNA here is from genome assembly GCA_945910035.1 of Brachypalpus laphriformis. Taxonomy (NCBI): domain Eukaryota; kingdom Metazoa; phylum Arthropoda; class Insecta; order Diptera; family Syrphidae; genus Brachypalpus; species Brachypalpus laphriformis. Next base: position 141,987,466 of record OX246754.1, read on the forward strand.
CCGCGTATGACAAATCCGCACCCGAATAAGCGTTGCCTGTTGCCTCTGTAGCAATCACAGTAGTAGATGTCACAGTTTTTCATCCTCTTTTTGCCCGGCCCATCCCATCGCACTTCCTGGATGGCGATAATATCTGCTTTATAGCAGTCTAGGGCCTCTTCTAGTTGTTCGGCAGCACGTGGTCTGTAAAGGGAAAGAACATTCCACGTACAGATCCGAAGGTTGTCCTTATTTCATTTGCTGGCTTTTGGTTGTTTCGGAACCATGAGTTTCTTTACGTGGTAGGGAAGTTATCCCGACGGCACAACCCCCAACCTGGAGGGCCAGTTCCTGGCCGGGTACACAGGTGCCAGTAGTCCACTACGGGAGTATGAGCGCTGCCGTTGGCCCATTAAGGGCTCCTCCGCCACCATCTCTATTCCAATGTCCTGACCAACATTGGAAATTCCTTACCGACCTGTGATCCGAATAAGTCGAAGCAGCTCGCGCAAGGTATTCACTAAGTTCAACCTATCTGGAGCTATAGACGCCACCGTTGACTCCGTCTAGGGAATTCGTCCGCTGCCGCCTGGAACAGGAAGAAGTGTTCTAGTGGAAAAGCACTCTTCCCCCCCCTCTCTCATCTGCTGCCACCAAGAATCCGCCAAACGGGTTTGGTTACCCATTTCTTGAATTAAGGTACTAGGCACCCGGCTGTCACCGCGTGGAGGTTAAGAGTAGGAGTTGGTAGGCCTCAGTAGAGTGAAAACGCTTGTGTTTTCATATGATCGCATGCACTACCGTTTGACAACCCGTAACCGGGATTGCTGAAGAGGTTTATTGGTTGAGGTCTAGGTCCACCCCGAACTGTAGCAGACGTTTCCTTCACGCACGTTTATCTCAATTATACCCATTTTTTGAGCCCTGGTATTTGGTTTTGTTATGGAAACTGTAAGTTTGCCTGCAATATTTTTCGCCTTTCCTATAATTTCTTCTTTTACTTTGTCTTCCGTTATAAGCTCATCCAAGTCCCTGATCTGCAAGGTTGTCTTCTCTCCTAAGAGTTTCTTCAACGATGCGCTTAACTCTTCTTTGTTTTTTGTTTTCCCTTCAATTTCGAGTAACACCTCTCCCGCCCTTTTATGGCATAAGGTTTTTGTTTTTATCCTCTGGTTTGGCCCTACTACGAATTTCTCGGAGTATTTTCAGCATAGGTTTCACTTCCTAGGTCTTAGAAGAATTGCTTACGTAGGTTCGTTGTCCCTATTTGCTTCAACTGCTCTTCTTTTTGTCCTTCGCTCTTTTTGTGCTAAGCTTTTTGCTGATTCATTTGTGTTTTCCCTGTCCCTATTGCCATTCTTATTTGTCTATACTCAGTGAAGATGGTCTATTCCCACTAGCTCTGACTGGATGCACCTGTGGTGTGTTGGACTCTAGTGTCGGCTTCTTTCTTTTTCTGTAACGCCTTCTGCAGGACTCAAAGCGGTCCTCTTCTTAGGCTTTGACTTAGATAAACAAAATTCTTCTAAGTCCCTTAGCGAGATTCTTTGCTTATTCGGAAACACGGAAGAAGTCTGCAGTTGTCTATGCATAGGTGCTTTTCAGAGGGACTATGGTCTTCTTTCTTCTAAACACATTAATGTATCCTTTAACACTTTTTTTTTATTTCCACACTGCCAACTTAAAAATGGCTCAACCGATTTGAATATAATTAATTTGCATGATTTGTGCATTAATCAATAGACATTGAGATATCAATCATTAATCTGTGCTTCCTAGAACCGGAGTAGTGAGCTGATATATACGTTCATGCGTAAACGAAAAACTATAAACAATCCTGAGTCGTTGGATGGTTTTCTTGCTTTGTTTTTGCCCTTTTTTCCATTTGGTTTAGCTACGGAGGAGTTCGATTGCACTCTTGAAATGAACCGGAGATAAATTGTTTCGCCTGATTAGAAGAAATAGTTTTATGTGTTTATGTTTGACTCGAGAAAGCGGAAATTGCCATCTACCTAATATAGTCCACTGGTTGTACCTGGTGGTGGTCAGACCAATCCTGCTTTATGGGGTTCTCCTCTGGTGGCCTGCACTCGAAACAAGGTGCAACACAAACTCTATCGAAAGAGTACAACGATTAGCATGCAGATGCATCACAGGGGCTCTCACGTCCACTCCCACAGCCGCCTTAGAAACCCTACTTAATACATATCCCATTGACATGTTTGGGAAAATGGTAGCATCTAAAGCAGCCCTAAGACTTAGAGAATGTCTCCAGTGGTTAAGCTCACAAATCGGCCACATGAAAATCTTACAAAACTCCAATCCCAGAGTAACAGATTACATATCCCCATTTATTGATTTCAATATCAAATATAACACCACGATCCCTGACAGATCCGCATGGGATGAAGGTATCATTCTTAATGACGCCGCAATCGAAATCTATACAGATGGTTCCAAAACATCGGCGGGTACAGGATTAGGTATATTTTCCGAATCACCTTTGATAAACGTAGCTCTCCGACTTCCGGACCACTGTAGCATCTTTCAAGCGGAAATATCGTCTGTTCGTGAAGCAGCGCGCAGACTCTCTATGCACCCGATAGGTGGTAAGTCTATCGTCCTTTACATAGACATTCAGTCAGCGATTAAAGCTCTGGAAACGCCAACAATAAGATCTAAGTTGGTCAAACATTGCCGCGAATCTCTTAACGAGATTGCGGACAGATGCAATAATGAGGTACCGGCACCACCAATTCAATTGATGAAACTCCGTATGTTTAACGAAGCGCAAGCTATTGCATCCAATAGATGGAGTAATCTAGCTACGTGCGTATCGACCAGGAAGATCTGGCCTTTACTAGACGCAAGGAAAACCGAAAATCTCCTTTCATTAAATAGAAGGAACATAAGCCTCACAGTAGGAATAATCACAGGACACTGCTTGTTAGGTAGACACGCCACTAGAATGGGTGTCCCAGCAAACGATTTCTGTATTAGCTGCAGAGATGAAGAGGAGGAGGAGAATAGTCTCCACCTCCTCGGCACATGCCCAGAGCTAGCCACACTAAGAAGAAGCTACTCGGTGAATACTTCTTTGAGGACCTTAGTGACCTGTCTAACATAGACATTAGAAACTTACATACATACATAGGTAAATCCAACTGCTTTAGCTGAAATGATTTTGAAAATAAAAGAGTTAGTGTAAAAATACTCTGACTACAATATCAGATGTGGGGTCCCGCATGAACAAATATATAAGTATCGTGTGGATGGCCCATTGTTCCCCAGATAAACGTGGATTAAAAATACATATACGTATACCCAAGGTTAGGTTAGGTAAGAGGGCAGGTGTAGGGGGATAGAAAACCTCCACACCACACTCAGGTCAGTATAGACCCATTGTGATACCCATGGGGGGAAAGGAGATAGAAAAGGAAATCCCTTCCTCGTGGAAAAATACCGTCTTTGTAAATATCCTAAAGAAAGAACTAAGTACTCACTGTGCCCTAGATACAAACCATCCAGAGGATTTGATGAAGTTTGCGATGTCATTTATTGGTCTGTTGGACAACTCTTCTAAATCCTCAAAGAAGTGTTGTCCAAGGATCTTATTTCTCAAATGACAGAGGCCTGGGCAATGGCAGAGAAAGTGGGCGGTGTCCTCCTGAGCCTCCTCGTCGCCGCAGCCTCTACAAAGGTCTTCGCTAGTCACACGTAGTTCTTTCATGTAGTACCGCATGGTATTATGCCCCGTAATGACTCCTATTAGAGTAGAGAGGGATTTTCTATGCCACTGTATGAGTCTATTGGTTCTTACTCTGTCAAATGCGGGCCACAGCTTCCTCGTGGTGACACAAGTATCTAAAGAGGTCCACCTATTGTTAGCCTCCGTTATGGCATTGTTTCCTGCTTCGAGTTTAGGGGCGCAAGGCGGGATGTACACCGAGGGGTCGGATTGGTCCGAGCTTAGTGCTAGGCCTCCTCTAGCCAGTTCATCGGCTTTCTCATTCCCTGGTATGCCTTCATGACCAGGGACCCAGCATAGCTTTACCTCGTGCTGTGTTCCAAGAACCTTGAGCTCTTCTCTACAACACTTCACAAGCTTCGATTTTATTTCTATAGCAGATACTGCTTTTATCGCTGCCTGGCTGTCGATGAAAAAGGTGATGTCCTCTCGTGGTATTGCCCTCATCGCAGTCTCACGAGCTGCTATTGTAACTGCTAGGACCTCCGCCTGGAAAACGCTGCTGTAGTTCGGAAGCCGAGCTGACATGGAGAGGCCAAGCGTTTCAGAGAAGATGCCTGCGCCTGCACCTATTTCCATTGTGGATCCATCGGTGTAAACAGCTAAGGATCGCTCGTTAGGCGTTCCGTCCATTTTTCAGTCTTCCCTGCTCGGATAGGTGCTACAAAATGGTCTTATGAAGTCAAGGTAAGGCGTTAAGTAGTCTATATTAGATACACTGCCTAGATATCTCTGCAGGATCGTGGTGTGACCCATTGCATTTGGTCTCCAGCTATCTGTTTGGCTTAATCTTACGGCACTATGAGCTGCCGATACTTGTATAAAGATGTCTAGCGGAAGCAGATTGAGAATGGCCTCGAGTCCTGCTGTAGGTGTCGATCTCATCGCACTGGTTGTGGCGATGCACGCTAGTCTTTGTACTTTTGTGATAGCAGCTAGGTTATTTATTTTGCTGGCTGCCTGCCACCATACAAGGCTGCCATACGTTAGTATTGGCCTTACTATAGCTGTATACATCCATAGGATGATTTTGGGGCTGGGTCCCCAAGTCTTCCCAAATATTCTATTGCACGAGTAAAAAGCTATCGTGGCTTTTTTGACTCTTTCGTTGATGTTTATTCTCCAGTTCAGTATCCTATCGAGCACCAGGCCAAGGTATCTCGCACTACGGAGATACTCAGGGGAGTACCCCTTAAGGAAGGTGTTACGAATTGTGGAATTATTCTTTTGTTAGTGAATAGTACTAAATCTGTCTTCTGGGGACTAACCGCCAGCACACATCTGGCCTAAAGTCCTTCGCAGTAGTGTGGCTTGCTTTACCGGCCTTGGGTATGAAGACCACTTTGACCTCTTTCCATGATCTAGGTATATACCCCCAAATGAGGCTGTTGAGGTACAGTTCTTTAAGTACCGGGATGATTGTGGTTATTGTTTTCTGTAGCATGATCGGGATAATCCCGTCGGGTCCTGGGGATTTAAAGGGAGACAATGATCCGATTGCCCACTCAATTCTTTCCTCTGTGATAAAATCCGTCGGAGTTTCCATTACAAAACTACTATTAGTTACGATGTTATTATCTGGATGGGTCGTACAACCCGGAAAGTTCGCTTTTAGCAGGGAGCTAAGCGATTCTGCACAGTATACCCAAACCGACGCCATGAGCAAGCCATTGTCTAAGGCGCAATTTATAGAGGCTTTGCTGGCCGCCGGCGTTGATGTCCCAAACTCCGCCACTATTGCACAAATGCGACCATTATATGATCGAGTTTTAGGCGCCTCTACTTCTGCTGAATCTGTTACTTCTGTCGAGCGTTCCGTTGGAACTTCAACCAACACCATTTCTGCTTCTGTTCGAGACACCTCCGCTTCTTCTGTTCATGAAATTTCGGCTGGAACTCCAACCAACATCGCGTCTGCTTCAGTTCGAGACACTTCAGCTTCTTCTGTTGGAGAAACTTCCGCTTCTGAGGATATGTTCGCTGCTTCTGCTAATGTGATTTCGTTTTTTGATCGTAGACAAAGCGCTTCTGGTAGTGCTGATGCACCCAAGGTGAACCACGCTTCTGCAGAAGAATGTGTCGATATTGAGGATGAAAAGGAGTTAGCCAGGTTAGAGCGGCGCATAAAAATGTTGGAGCTGAAAAATGCACTGGCGGAAATGTAATCCACTCTGTCAACGTCAGGACGGAGAGTCGATTTTTCAGATATCGAAAATGCCGTTTCAGCTTTCTCTGGCGATGACTCGTGTAGTGTTACAAAGTGGATAACGGACTTTGAAGACGCCGTTCTTTCTCTTGACTGCGATGAGCGATGTACGTATCTTTCGGCACGGCGTCTTATGCAGGGCACGGCAAACATGCTTCTTCGCACTGTTCGTTGTGTTCTTATCTAGGAATTTGACAATAAAGTTAGCAAACACCAAGTTTATCGTCAACTAAGCCAGAGATCCCGTCGTCGAGACGAATCGCTCCTACACTACGTAATCTCCATGGAGGAATTGGCGGCTCACGGTGACGTAGATGAAGCAGACTTATTGGAGCTAATCATCGATGGACTGGGCGACACTCCATCAAATGTCTCAATCCTCTACTCAGCTTAAACCATCTTCGAGCTTAAAAATCTTCTGCCACGCTACGAAAAGCGGAGGGTTGCGAAACCTCTGCTTACTAAAACTGTTCCAGTGAAGGCCCCAAGTGCGATGTCAGTGGGCGGTCCAGTCATAAAATGTTTCAACTGTTCCGCATTTGGTCACGTTACGATGAATTGTCCGAAGGAAAAGCGTCAGCCTAGATCGTGCTTCAGGTGTGCGGATCCCGGCCACACATACAAGAACTGTCCAATTGCATCAAAGCCAAAAACTAAAGTCAGATCAGTCAGGGAGGATACCGAAGCAGTGCAGATGGATGACCACAACGCCGAAGAGTCAGTGCATAGTCTAACTGCTGTACAAATGGTTAGTGTTGCTTTTATGTTAAATGGTGGAAAGTGCCCAGACTTTTTAAATTGTAATTCTCTTTTGGACACCGGTAGTCCGGTTAGCTTTTTGCACAAATCTTTGCTGCCTGAAGATATGCTTATTTATTTCTATTTATTTACTTATGAGTTTAGTTAACACAGTAAGATACATTATCTTATAAAATAGTGCTAAACTTTAATATAAAAAAACAAAAATTATGAAAGCTACATGAGCTGTATGAGAATAAAGGTAAAATTCAAATAATAAAATTAACAAAAATAAAATAAAAAATGCATATTTGTATGTATACAAAAAAATATATATGTATGTATTTATAAAGGAGAAAGAAAGAAAGAAAAAATAATTATCAAACAACAGAACTATGTAAATTAATATTGAATTAAAAGGAAGCAAGGTAACTAGGTATTATAGGAAAGAAGTGCTTTTAATTTCTTCTTAATCTTGTTGTGCTATCTATTCTTCTTATTTCGCGTGGCAAAGAGTTCCACAACCGAGTAGAGCTTACAAGAAACTGACGTTCCGAAGTCAAACAAGAACACCGAGGAGGAATTAACTGAGTAGATCTGTTTGAAGAAGTAAATCTAAATCTAAACTTTTCGTAAAGATATGTAGGTTGACGTGTTATAAGAATGTCCGAAAAGAGATTCAATGTACGAAACTTAAGAAGGTGGTTAAATGTCATATGTATTATACAGATATTTAAAATAATTTGATACACGAGCAAAACGTCGCATTCCAAAAACATATCGCGCTATGCTGTTAAATGCGATATTAAGTTTGCTTTTGGGAGCATAGCTACAATTGTAAAATACTTCACAACCATAGGTTAAAATGGGCACAGGGAGTGCTTTTGCGAGCAAACATCGAGTTTTAATTGGCGTGAAGGATTGTGTGGCCCACAATGTGCGAAGTATACCATATGTCTTTGCAACAGCTAACTTGATATGGTTGTCCCAGGTCAAATTCCTATTGAAGGTTATGCCAAGGTTTTTAGCAGTTTCTACGTACTTAATTATGTCGCTATTAAGAAAGATGGAGGGAAAGTAAGAAAGATCTAAAGGATTTTTCGATATAACCAGGCAACTCGATTTCTTGGGATTTAGCAATAAACCATTATGGTTTATGAAAGCGTACTATATCTGCAAGATCTTCATTGATAGCATTGGTAGCACCGTGCTCGATTAAGCCCAATAGACAACTCAAAACGAGTTGGACATCATCAGCGTACATATTAATCGATCAGTGCTTAACGAGAGTTGGAAGCTTATTAATGTACAGGGAGAAAAGGAGAGGTCCCAAGATAGATCCCTGCGGTACACCACTGGCTAATGAAAGAAAATCAGATAAACTGTGATTAATATCAACTGCTTGCGTCCTTTCAGTTAAATAAGATGAGACTAGTTTTACGGCACATGGCGAGAAAATGTAAAATAAAGAAAGTTTATCACATAAAATAGAATGGTCTACCATATCAAATGCCTTAGAGAAATCTAGTAGAACCAAGACGGACACCATACCTTCGTCAAGAGCCTGCCGTATGTCTTCATTAACTCCTAAGACGGCAGTGGTACAGCTGTGCTCCTGTCGAAAGCCAGATTGTCTGGGGGACAGAAGATTATACCTAGAGAGATGCTGATTAATATGCTTTTGCAAAACCTTTTCAAGAACCTTTGATAAAAAGGGAAGAATGGAGATAGGTCTGAACTCGTCACCCTTCCAGGTTTTGGGAACGGGTATAACCTTAGCCACTCTGCGACGGAAAAATGCCAGTGGTTAATATAGAATTAAAAGTATGAGTTATATATGGAAGTAGTACAGGTAAGATTATTTTTAAGAAAGATGGATGTATATTATCAAGTCCAACTGCCTTAGATTTGATGTCAAGTATACATTCGACCACATCAGCAGAGCTTACTGTGGTAAAACAGAAAACAGGACAGCTAGAAGAAGAGGCAAGATTTACAGTTATTGCAGGGATTCGATGAGTAGTATTAGTAGCCTGTGAGGATATAAACCGGCGATTAAGATTATTAGGGTCCAGGCCATCAAGACTAATACATTTGGATTTACTAATGCCACAAAGTTTACCGCCGAGGGACGCATTTAGCCGACTGGAATACGTTTGCGCTTTAGCAGCTCATATCGCTAAAACGACATTATTGCGAAGCGAACAGTAAACTCGTCGGTGTTCAGCTAAACGAAAGTGCTTCCAACGGCTATACGCTAGATCTCGCTGTCGCATGAGCGAACGTATTTGACCAGAAAGCCACGATGCAGTGTGGGGTAGGACTGTTCTAGATCTTATGGGAACATACGAATCGTAAAGGTGTAGAATGTTGGAATTGAGAAATTGTACCTGTTCATTTGGGGAAAGAAAACCATACACAGCACTCCAGTTGATGCTTCTAACGTGTTCACCAAGAAGAGGATAGTTGATGTTTTTTTAAATCTCTGTACTCGAAAGTACGAGCAGAGGACGTGGTAGCGAAGCCAAAGGTGAGATAAATAATATCATGTCTTGAAAAAGCTGGTGCCGACAGCTGGTCATAAAAAAGAACCTTACTTCTGGGACTGACAAAGAATAAATCCAGTAACGTTGAAGAATGCTCAGTGAAATGAGTAGGAACAGTAACGTTGACAGGAAACAAGTTAAGTTACCCCACTTCTTCGACAAGACAGATATTAGACAGGAGATTGCTGTTAAAGTCCCCACAGAGAACAACATTAGGGCAAGTGATGGAGATGCGTTCAACTTCAGCAAGGAATGGCAACAGGTTCACGTGCCTATTAGGTCGATAGGCAGTACCAACAAGAAGCTTTGTGTCATCATTGACTAGTTCAACAAACAAATATTCAATTTCGGACCCCTCTTTGGAAACATAACGTAGCCTACATATAATACCATCCCTTACATAAATTGCAATACCACCACCCACACGTCCAACCCTGTCGCAACGAAAAATACGATACCCGTTAAGGCAGCACATTGCGTCATTAACACCTTCCCTTCTTATTGGAAGAACGTTGAGATATTCAAACTACAAGGGACCAGGCGATGTTAAGCTTTTTACTTACGGTACGGTGCAATGTTTTATAAAAATAGAAGGGCAAACGAAACTAGTTTCTTTTGTGATAATTTCAGATAACATCACTCCTATGCCTCTGCTAATTGGTCGGGATATACTCAGCGTTTTTCACATTAGTCTTTGTATGAAGTGTAAAAGAAAAAAGAATACCATATATCTTTAGAGCAACCATGTAAAGATATAATTTGTTTTAATAAAAATATACTATCGAATCAATTCTATTTGTGCACTTTCTCCAGCGAGACCGTTTCTTCCGATCGCGATAAAGATGATAAATTTCTTCAGAACGACATATCGACTACTGATTTAAAGGATATTAATTTTGGAAATATAATAGAATGAATGTGAGTTGTGGCGCCCCTCAAAGTGACTTCAGTGATTGTTTTATAAAATCAGCCCGTAGTAATCAGGTAGCCCTAAGGGCTGAAGGAAACAAACTTAATAATGAGCTAGATCCTGATTACTTTGTCGATCAGAATAACTTAAGTGATAGTGATGTAGAGCATTTTCGTGAAAATACATTTTTTAAGAGTGAAGTAGTTATTTATGATCCTATCCAAAATAATATACTTCAAATTGAGCCACAATTGAACGGTAAAATAGATATTTGTCCTAGTCTTAACCTAGTTACTTCGGCCAAAATTAACGATATTATAATGGAGAATTACGTAAATTTTAACAAAACCAATATTTCATTTCTAGATTTTGAAATGCGCATCCAACTTACGTCAGACACGCTTTTTTATTTTGCGCCAAGAAGGCTATCTTTTTCAGAAAAGGCAACGGTAAACGAAATTGTTAGTTATCTTTTAAGACGAGGCGTTATGCAACCTACTAGTTCGCCTTACGCTTCACCCATTGTCTTGGTAAAGAAAAAATCTGGCGAGACACGTATGTATGTGTGTGGACTATCGCGCCCTCAATAAACATACTGTCAGAGATCCCCATCCACTTCCTCTTATAGAAGATTGCCTTAAATATTTAGAAGGGAAGACAGTGATGACTTTATAAATAAATATTTGGCGCAACGGGTCTTTAAAGTGCCAGGGCCTAGCTTCTCGCAACCACTCATGTTGTGTGCGTTATATTCTTCACACGAATAGAAGGGACCTACAGTTTAATGCCGATTCCGAACGGCGATTTGAGAAGCCTTTTCGTGACAACAATACTCTCGGATGTTTGTCAGACGCTCGCGAGAGGTGGGACCGTGAAAAAACTTTTTGGTATTTTCTGGGATTCTTTGATGATGACTTTGCTCGACCTCAAAAATGGTTTTTTACCAAGTTAAAGTTTTTAAAGCTTCAACTCATTTCACTGCTTTCGTTACACCCGGAGGTCAGTGGGATTGCCTTAGAATGCCGTTTGGTCTGAAGAACGCACCTTGCGTTTTCCAAAGATTTATTGTCCAGATTTTTAGAGAGTTTAAAGATAAATGAGAAATTGTAATTTATTTAGATGACATGCTCATAGCTAGTAAGAATATGTCTGATCATTTAGAGCTGCTAGCTCGAATCTTACGTTGTCTAGCTGTGAATGGACTGGAATTAAATTTGTCAAAGTGTCATTTTGCATAGTCGACTATCGAGTACTTAGGTTGCAAGGTAACTACAGATGGTATCCAACCGAGTGAGTCCCACTTACGGGCCATATCACAGTATCCGATACCTAGAGACAGCAAAAGATTACATGTTCCTTGGCATTTGTTCTTATTTCCGCAGGTTTGTTCAGTCATTTTCACAAATTGCAAGACCGTTGTACAATTTGTTAAAAAAAGATGCAATGTTTAGTTTTTCTCCTGAGTGTGAAGTAGCATTCCATACACTGAAAGAACGACTAACTTCTCCACCCGTGCTAGCGATTTACAACCCCATCAAAGAAACAGAGTTATATTGTGACGTGAGCTCTATGGGTTATGGTGCAGTCCTCCTTCAGCGCCAAGATGATAACAAATTTCATCCAGTAGCGTATTTTTCTTAAAGTACAACTGCTCAAGAGTCTGGGGACCATAGTTTCGAGCTTGAAACCTTTGCAATAATTTCAGCCCTTCGGCGCTTCCGTATATACTTGCAAGGCATTCCATTTACCATTGTAACCGATAGTAGTTCTCTCACGATGAACTTGAACAAAAAGAGTTTTAATCCCAGAATTGCGCGATGGGCATTAGAATTGGAGAACCATGATTATAAAATAAAACAGCGAAATGGAGTTAGTATGGGCCATGTCGATACCCTGAGCAGATGGAATGTACTCTCCGTTATCGACTCTGAGGATATAGACTTCCAGCTTTTGACTATTACAGTAGACCGTCCAGGGTGATTACTGACAGAGGTAGTTGTTTTACATCGTTAGGGTTTAGCTCTTTCCTCATCGAACGAAATGTAAATCACGTAAAGGTTGCGGTTCATTCTCCGCAAGCTAATGCCCAGGCTGAGCGAGTCAACCGTTTGCTAACTGGTATGCTTGCAAAACTTTTTGACCCACTTGAACATTCTGATTGGGTAAAGTCACTCACACGAGTTGAATATGCGTTGAATAACACCATACATAGGTCAATTCATACTACGCCAAGCCAGCTTTTATTTGGAGTCAATCAGAGGGGATAATTGTTGATACACTTACGGAATTTTTAGATGAAAAAGAATTGAATAGCCCTGAAAGGGACTTATGTAAATTAAGGAAGAGTGCTTCAGAAGCAATTGTTAAGGTACAAGACTACAACACTATGTATTTTGAACGACGTAACAACGCAGCGCGTTCATATAATCAGGGTGATTATGTAGTTATCAAAAATGTTAATACAACAACTGGCGTAAATAAGAAGCTCATCATCATCATCATCAACTTGTCTCTCATATTCTCTCTCTTTTCGGTTTTTTTTAGCCAACCGCCACCCAGACTGCACACAGAAGCAGTTTTCCCCTTGTGACAAATAAAAGGCATATTATAAAGATTTTGAAAATAAAAGAGTTAGTGTAAAAATAATCTGACTACAAATGAAAACTTTTAACAAACTGTTCCTTTTTATTTTGTGTAGTATTATTTGGAGGTTGATATTCCTTTTTCATTTTTACTTGTGAATATGAATACGAATAAATCAACCTGGCAGACTTGAAATAATGGTTTTTATTCTACCCGGGCGAAGCTGGTTGCTACACCTAGTGCGCAGATACTAAAAATGTGTAAGCTAAATTAAAACATTTAGGCTAGACTCTACGCAATACGACTGCGAAAACCCCATTCAATTTCGAGTAGAAATACGTGTTCAAATAAACTAACAGACAGACGTTTACAGTTTTATTATGTGTATTGCGTATGCATAGATTTTAGATTTCAATAGCAGTAAGCTCACTTTGAAGGGGTGTTTTTATATTCCAGGCAGTGTTGCCAGTTCGTGGGGAATTCTCTTTTTCGTGGGGAATTTCAGTCCAAAATTTGATGATAGGGGAAAAGGGAAATCTTCTCTCTTCTAGAACGAAATGTGGGGAAAATAGAAAAAGAATCTCAATAACTCTTAATTGAGTTACAAAGCAATAACAAAAGAGCATGCCATGTTAATAGCTATGCGTAAACGTAGTTCACACGCATGTTTTCTTCGTGAACAGGTAGCCGGTCATATACGATTAAGGATAATCCTTTTAAATCGTACTGCCGTGCATGTAATTCAGCGCTGATAGCCGATAAGAGCGAGTTAGTCAAGCACTCTAAAATATCGAAATATGTACATATGTAGCTAATACAAAAGCAATTGCCTTATCGCCAGCAGTTAGCTCAAGCTATAAACTCGAAAAACAAGATCAGCGCAGAAATCAAGCGAAGAATAACTCTTGCCAATCGCTGTTTTTTTTTTTTTTTCTTGGCTTATAAGGCAATTCAAGAGTAAAGTCCTATATCGAACAGCTAAGGAGACTCTATATAATACCCTGATCATCCCAGTCCTGCTTTATGGCGCTAAAACATGAACTTTATTAAAAGAGGATGAAGATATCCTTGGTGGCTTCGAGAGAAAAATTCTTCGTAAGATTTTCGGTCCCGTTTGCGTTGACGGGTTTTGGAGGAGAAGATTCAATCACGAACTATACGAACTGTACAGCGACATCGACCTAGTCAAAAAACTGCGCATTGGACGTCGGAGATGGCTAGGACATGTAGAGCGAACCAACGCTCCGGCCCGCAGAGTCTTCGAATCTAACCCCGAGGGACGAGGTAGTAGAGAATCATCGCCGTAGGTGGCGCGCACAAGTTCAAGGGGACCTCGACCAACTTGGAGTGCGCAACTGGAGGCAATTAGCTAAAGACCGAGCTAAATGGAGAGGCTTGTTGGTTGAGGCCCAGGTTCAGCCCGAACTGTAGCGCCACCTAAGTAAGTAAGTAAGCAGTTAGTTCAATGTTCAGCAAAGTCGGCCCTGATGCTAGTCACCATGAAAACAATTTTAAAACAGCTGAATTTACGGTAGGCGTTTTTCTTTTTTCGTTCAGAGCAGACCCTGAGTTGTCAAAAACAAATTCGTGTTTCTTTTTTTAGCTCAGACACATGATAGCTCTGAATTCGTTTTTCTTTTTTCGTTTAGAGAATGCTCAGAGTGCACTTTATGAGCTCAAAATAAATTTGCTGAGTGTTCAGGGCAAAATCCTGAGCACAGTGATTTTTCATATTTGACAGGAGAGGACAAAAAAAAATTCAACAATTGAAATGGCGGACGAAATTTGTTGTTCTGGAGCAGAAGGTACATAAATATAACATAAAAAATAACTATAAGTCGTAACGAAGCGTTACACTTCGCCCCTCATCTGCACCGTCCCCGCGATTATCATTCCAGCGTTGGACGCACGAACACTGCACATCCACACAATTACCCGAATTCTGCACCAGAAACTCACTGACCGTCGTTCTACCTACCGACCCCACTGTGAATATCCCGAACAACCATCAACACCCCAGGCCAAACTCAGCCGACCGACATGCACACCCATCAATTGCCGTAGCCGAAGTCCCACACCATATTCGCAACTCAATAACCTTTTCTTTTCGACCTACCCCACTGTGCATGAGATCACGCCACTCCATAATAAGGAGAGAGAGAGCACTTGGGATATTGGTTGAGCACCACCTAAACATTGTGTGCTAACAGGAAAGACCCAGTGTGCGAAATACACTGTGGTTAGATTTGTTGGTCGGGCGAAGGTATGCTCGCGGTGTTTTTGTCCAACACACTGTGGTGAGAGGTCGTGTGGTAATAATATGGAGAGCCGAAGTATACGGGCTATGTGATATATGGAGAGGTGAGCGAAGATGTGTGCCGAATATAGAGAAGCTTTGCATTGGGTCGTCGAATTCGCACTCAATGCTTACACGGATTTTAATAAGGCAACCCACTGCCGACGAAGAAGTCGGAGTTCCTCACGCCGTTGTTTAAAGTACCAATCTGGTGTACTGTGAGGCAACTCTCTGGTGTGGACACATCCACCGAATATTTTGGCTGCTCTTCCGTCTTTTTCAAGATTTGAGCATTAAAAAAATCGGACCTGCTGCTGACCACAGCCGCTCCGACCGTAAAGTTTGGGCTCATCCTCCTCTAGGTTAAGCCATTGCCCGTCCTGACCGTAATCCTCAGATTGGAGGATTTATTCCACTCCTAGGAGTAGTATTTTTGTGACATTTGCCGTCAAAGTACCAGCCTTAAGCCGGTGCTGCTAAGTAGCTGCCTTCAGCAGCCGCTGCCATAGCTGACGCCCTAAAAAAGCTGTCGCTGCCAGAGCTGACGCCCTAAAAAGCTATCGCTGCCAGAGCTGACGCCCTAAAAAGCTGTCGCTGCCAGAGCTGACGCCCTAACAAGCTGTCGCTGCCAGAGCTGACGCCCTAACAAGCTGTCGCTATATAGCTGACGCCCTAAAAAGCCGTCGCTATCTTCTAGTTAAGTACTAGTGTTAAGGGACTAAGGCCTATGTAGGTAACTCATTATTGTTAAGTATCCTAATATTGTTAAGGACAGTAAACCGAGGCCACCTTAAGTATTCAGCATTGTTAAGCATTTCTGACATTGGTAAGGCTAGTTTAAGCTAGAACTTCCCAAAGTTTCGGGTGTTCTTTGGTTGACCCTGGATCCGACGAGCTAAACCTCAGCCCTTGAGAAAACACCCTCACAAAGAATATATTCTATTCATGCATAAACTTTGTTTTAGGGTTTAAAAGGACATCAAAGTGCTCAAGTGTGTTTCATAAACAAATCAGACCGCTCTCAGCACGGTCGGTTTAGAGCACGCTCGATGTACTCGAGCTCTGTTCGAAACGAAAAAAAGAAAAAACGCCTATTATGTGCATTCTTTGCGGAGCTTAATCTGCCATTGCATACAATTCACCATCTCGTGCCTATTTGTTCAGAAATATATATTCCCCTGATTCAAATATTGCGGCTGACATGACTTTAGGAAGAACAAAATGTTCTAAGGTTATTGATTATGTTCTAGCTAAAGTTGGGGTTAACCGCTCAATATTAGTTGATGAAGGTACCGACATGACATTTCAAATCAAAAAAATGTGTGTTGCTTGGCGGTATACTCAGGTCCTACAACATTCACCATTCGCACTGAATTGCTGGAAATAATTAAATCATAGTATACACGTGATTGTTATTATTACTGTTATTACTGATGAAAATTATTGTGGGGAATCAATGGGGAATGTCACCACAAAGAATGGAGAAAGAGGGGAATTTGAAGCTTTGTGATGGGGAATTTCACTTAAGACGGCTGGCAACACTGATTCCAGGTCGATGTTGCTTGGTCACCATTTTGGTTTTATAGGCATTTGCCAGTTTGCCTTTGGCGGTTGTGAAGAACAACAATATATGTATGTATCATAGATAACGCATCTATGCATCTATCCTGCATTTCGCAGGAAAGTTAGATTGTCAAAACATCTATCAAACTTCACTTAAATTACTTGAAAATTGAGTTTGTATACATTTGCTATAGAAACGCAATACAAAATAAGGCCCCTGTAATCCAATGCAGCCATCATTTCAACTCACAACTCCCTATTCAAAATTCACAGAGTTTAAAATTATTTTATGTTCATCTCAAAATCTGGCAACTCTGTCAAGTTATAAGGCTGTGTTTTAAACCAGTGCTAGATCAAACTTAATTTTTCTCACTATAAATTCATACCAAAAATAGAGAGCATATACCAAACACATAGCGTTTGGTTCGCGCATCGCTGGATACTAAAGTTCTCATCCAGTGCTTGCTTATCTTGAAGTAAATAGGTAAATTATCAAACACCAACAATACCATATTCTTCAGTGACAGCTGATTTGGCGCAAAGCTCTTTGTGGAGGTGTGGAACCTAATCACCGAAATATCAGTACTTCTCAGTACTAAAACCTGCACAAGCTTAAGGGTTTGGACCTACGCTAGGCATAGCGAAAAACCTCTAAAAAAGCTTACAAAAGATACACTTATCCAATTGCATACTTCTAGGCTTGTACTGCAAATTAGATGAGTGTTGTACGATCGCCCCCAACGGGGCGCGATCTTAACGCATTCCCGGATCTCCATGTCCACAATAACATCATCACAATGATGACTTCAACAACCTCGATATCTACTAGCGTCATAACAACACTTGCCTCAGCAAGTACTACATCAACTATGACAACACATATAAAACAAACAAAAACAACACCCTTCATAACAACTTCGATGAATGAAACACAAAAACCAAGCTACAGCAACAACAGAACATCAATCAACCGTGCAAGTACTCAAACTCCAAAATCAAAGACCCGTACTTCTGCCCACATGGACCGCAAAAATACAAATTATTCACAAAACCAAACAATTTCCAAACCCATTGTCGCCACTGATACCATGACAAATATCGACAAACACAATCCTACAAGTCAAAAAAGAGACAGATCATCCCCAATCAAAATAACAGACAACAACAACAACCAAAAGAAACTCAAAACAAAAAACCAACAAACTTTGAACTACTGGTTAAGCAAACCCAAGGAGTTATCCTCGTCAAATCGTTTCGACATCCTCAGCGTGGACGAAGACATCGACTACAATAATACAAAAAACGAAACAACCGATAAAATTAACCAACCTAGCAAAACTCAATTTAAGAGACCCAGCAAACCACCGCCGATTTACGTCCAAAGTGTTGAATGCATTAAAATTCTAAACAACGCGCTTAACGAAGTTGCAAAAGACAATTTTGAATTAAAAGTATTAAAGATCAATGAAATCCGAATACAACCCTCTGACTCGACTCACTACACCGCTATAATAAAAATGCTACGAAAAAATGACACAAATACTTCACATTTAGACCAAAAGAAGAAAAAGGATTTAAAGTCGTACTAAGAAACATGCACCACTCCACTGACACAGAAGACATCAAGAATGAGCTAGAAGAAAAATGATATAAAGTCATGAATATTCATAACATTCTACAGCGAAATACAAAAAAACCATTGCCAGTTTTCAATGTTGAGGTAGCCATGGGTGACAATAACAAAAACATTTATGACATTACGCATTTACTCCAATGCAAGGTTTCCTTCGAACCACCACATTACAAAAGAACTATATCCCAGTGCACAAATTGTCAAAGGTATGGACACACTAAAAATTACTGCACAAAGGACCCAGTGCGCGTTAAATGCGCGGGATCCCACAAGATCTTGGACTGCCAAATGTCATCAGAAGAAGGTACAGTAAAATGTGCTTTATGTAATGGTAGCCACACGGCAAACTACAAAGGATGCGAAATCTATAAAGCTTTAAAAATAGAACGCTTCCCCCCAATGCGTAAAAAGGATCTCCCGACAGCTAGAGAAGAGACAATTGCTGAAACCCTCACGAACATCAGACCAGATACAACCTACGCCCAAGCAGCTGCATGCAAAAGACCCCACCATATCAATCCCCGAGATTGCGGCAAGCTAACTGAAAGCGTCAGTGCAACCAATGACACACTAGGTATTCCTGTAGTAGAAGCTAGCCAAATTTCCCCACAAACTACCAGCAATAACAACAAAGAGGACTTCGCTGAACTAAAAGAAATGATGAAGAACCTTATTCAACAAATGACGAATATGCTACAAATATTGACCATCCTAACGACGAAACTTAATGGACCACATGCATAAAGAACTTAATATCATCATCTGGAACGCGAATGGACTTAACCAACATGCACTAGAACTAAAGCAATTTATAAAAGACAATCACGTTGACGTTTTAATGATATCAGAAACACACTTTACTGCTAAAAGCTTCTTCAAAATACCAGGATATAGAATCTACAACACAAATCACCCTGACGGAACTGCACACGGTGGCACAGCTATTATAATTAACAACAAATTCAGCTGCATTGAATTAGAACATCATAACTACGAACACATTCAATCCAAATAGAAGACAAAGACGGACCATTAGTACTTTCAGCCCTATACTGCCCACCTAAGCATATTATTACAACTCTACAGTACGAAGACTACATCAAATCACTAGGGTGCAGATTTATAACCGCTGGAGACTTCAATGCAAAACACATCGACTGGGGTTCAAGGATATCCAACACTAAAGGCAAAAACCTCCTAAAAGCAATCCTTAAAAATAATTGTAGATATCTAAGCACCGGCGAACCTACTTACTGGCCTATCCAAATAAAAGACCGGACTTAATCGACTTTTGTATCATTAGAAACATCCAACTAAAGACACTAAGCATTAAATCTAGATTTGAACTTTCATCGGACCACTCCCCTATCCAACTCAAATACTCGTCTAAAATAGCCCCCATAACTAATTCGTCCCAACTATATAACAAAAAAACCGATTGGGACTCTTTTCGGGAATATATAGGACGACATCTACTACTTAATGTACCACTACAATCGCAAAATGACGTCGAACGAGCTGTAGTTCACATTAACGACGTAGTAACTGCTGCAGTATCTAAAACAACCCCAATCAATACACCAAAAATACACAACAATATTACACCAACTATAATTCGACAACAGATAGATGAAAAAAGAAAACTCAGAAAACGATGGCAAATCACTAGGCTACCCCAAGACAAATCAAAATACAACAAAGCAACCAAAGAACTCAAAGCAAAACTTAAGGCAATCCAAAACAATCAATTTAATGACTACTTAAAAAATCTGACCCCAACTTCTGAGACCAACTATTCACTTTGGAAAGCTACTAAAAAGTTCAAGAACAAAATAGTACATCAAACTCCTCTAAAGAAACCAGACTGATCTTGGGCCAGAACCAATCAAGACAAAGCAAATATTCTGGCTAAGCACTTCGAAGAAGTATTCACAAACGACAAGGGCAATACGGCTGTCCCACCTTCACGCCCAAACACACTCATCACCAACGTAAAAATAAAAAAAGTTACAATAAATCAAATTGAACACTGCATCAAAAAAACGATTGACCACAAGAAGGCTCCAGGATATGACTCTATTAACGGAAAGATATTAACCCAACTACCCAGACAAGCCATGATATACTTACGAAATCTCTATCATTAATTCGACTTAAATATTTTCCAAAAACTTGGAAAGTTGCGCAGATAATTGCAATACTTAAACCTGGTAAAGACGCAAAGACTACTTCATCCTACAGACCAATAAGTTTACTCCCCATATTAGGGAAAATATTCGAAAAATTAATCTATGATCGACTACAGCCAATACTGACTAATAATAAAATGACCAGACCATCAATTCGGCTTTCGCAGACAACACTCGACTATCCAACAAATTCACAGGGTAGTTACCAAAATCACAACGGACCTAGAGGGAAAAAGATACTGCATAGGGGTGTTTCTTGACGTAGCAAAAGCCTTCGACAAAGTTTGGCACAAAGGACTACTACACAAACTTCAAAACTTACTTCCACTAGACTTCTACCAAATCATTGAAAGTTACCTAAGCGAACGCCACTTCTTCGTAAAATATAATGACCAACAATCCAAAATACTACAGACAAGAGCTGAAGTACCGCAAGGATCTGTATTGGGACCACTATTATATGTCCTCTACACTGCTGACATCCCTCTACCGAGTGGAGCTACAACCATGATGGCAACCTTTGCTGACGATACTATTCTGCTGATATCCGATGAAAACCTGGACACTGT
Organism: Brachypalpus laphriformis; assembly: GCA_945910035.1. Taxonomy (NCBI): domain Eukaryota; kingdom Metazoa; phylum Arthropoda; class Insecta; order Diptera; family Syrphidae; genus Brachypalpus; species Brachypalpus laphriformis. The sequence goes on from OX246754.1 coordinate 142,008,426, forward strand.
AACTACTCGAGCACAACGACTTCTGGATAAGACAATGCAATGGTTTGACGAATGGAGCATACAAATTAACGAAGACAAAACCCAACAAGTAATATTTACCACTAAATCAAACTACTCTCCAATCCCAATAAAAATAAAAGACAAAACTATTCCAATCGACAATGGGCCAAATATCTTGGTATGCACTTGGACAACAAACTTAACTGGAAATACCACATACAAAAAAAAAGGGACCAAATTAAACTAAAATATAATCAACTGTACTGGCTCCTGCGTAAAAATTCTAAACTTTCGACAACCAATAAATTACTACTATATAAATCCATTATCAAACCTATCTGGACATACGGGATACAACTCTGGGGAACGTCAAAGAAAACAAACATCGCCATAATCCAAAGACAACAATCAAAAATATTACGAACCATAATCAATGCGGACTGGTACATACCTAACATCGACATCCATCGCGACCTAAAAATACCAACAGTGGAAGAAGAGATAATAAACATAAGCAGAAGACATCACATAAAAATAGTAGTACACCCTAACATCGAAGTCAATTCACTACCAATGAAGGAATTCTTCGGAAGACGACGACTAAAGAGAAATAGACCCAGTGACTTGATAAGAGGGACCACAAGCTCAACATACCAAAACATCCTAAATATAAAAAAATTCAATTTCTATTATAACTAACATACCTTACTCGTTCAATAATTGTTACAACTGTTTAATTGCTTTTGTTTTTTTGTTTAATTGTTAAACTGTTAATAAGTTTAAATTCCTAGAAAAGGGCTAAGAACATTGGTCACTTAGTCCAAATTATATCCCAAAATTCAAATTGTACAAACAAGTATTAGATGTCTTTTTCTAAGACAGATGTATTTACTGCATTGGGAAATAAAAAAAAAAAAAAAAAAATGTTCATCTCCTTAACTTTACCATTACACTTTAAAGCTAACCACCAAAGATCGTTCTTACCAAGATTCAAAAGCTTTAATTGTTTTACACCTCGAAACACATTTGTTTACAGTGTTTTACTTATAATTTAATTTTGTGTCCGTGAGCGACTGTGCTTTTCCACACATATGTACTTTTGCGTATTTATCAGTCTGAATCTGAGGAAATAATGGCACATTTGAACGAACAAAAGTTCTACAACGCAAACGAAAATTCGTCTCAGTTGCACAAAGAATTTTGCTACTTCTTCGTCTTCTTCTTCCTTTTATCAGCGAGGCTGTGATCCGAAAACAAGGGATCACAACCCTCCCACTTCACCGCATTTCTACTGATCCGCCTGTGGGGTTTTGCTATGTACATCAGAAATTATTGCTCAGCAACTCAAATTACAAAATGGAAAGAAGAACAAGTACCAATAACAAAGCGATGGGTTGAAGTTTAATGAAATAAATGGTTGATTAATAAACAGTGCGCAGATCAGTTACCCAATAATTGAAAAGACAACTGAGTCGTTTGATGGTTGAACAGAAAAGAAAGTTTATTCTGACAATAAAAAGACATTTGTAATGAATTAAATAATTGTTATACAGACAGCGTTTTGAGGTGAACATTATAGAGATGTTCGATGATAATATAAGAACTGAATGGAATACTAAATATAAATTATTTATTACAACAGCCTCACTAGTGTTTCATTAAAAAAAGGCGTTTATAAATTATCAAAAAGAAAAAAGGAAAAACATTTTCAAAATTTCTATATGTAATCTATTTAGCAAGTCCAAAATCTGGAATAAAGTTATTAAGCTTTGCACTATTAACAACTTTGGTCAATATGTCCGCAACCATTTCATTAGTCGACTTGTACTGTAAATTCAATTTAATTTCACCTTCGATGCCTTGGTACAAATGTTCTTGAATGAAATATTTGCGCACATCAATATGTTTAGTGCGCGCATGGTAGTTTCTATTCTTCGCTAAGCTGATTGCCCCTTGGTTATCGCAATACAAAAGAATCGTCTTTGATGCCTCCAAAAAAATGTCGGTTTCGAAACGCTTTGACCAAAGCGTCTCTTGAATAGCTGCGACCATTGACATGAACTCTGCCTCGGTTGAGGACAAAGCTATCGTAGGTTGACGGCGACAAGCCCAGGAAATTGCAGCGCAGCGATAGGAATACATAGCCAGTTGTTGATCGTCTTTTGTCGAAGTCACTAGCCCAATCGGCGTCGCAGTAACCAACCACTTCATCATTTTGCTTTGGATCGAAGAGCAATTTGATGTCGATTGTACCCTTCAAATATCGTAACACCCTCTTCACCGCTGCCCAGTGCGCACGACCATAATTATTATTATACCTACTAAGTACACTAACAGCGAAACAAATATCTAGCCGACTAATCTGTGCAGCATACATAATGCACCCTATCGCCTCTTGATAAGGAACATTTGCCATTTCTCGTTTCTCAGCATCGGTTTTCGGGCACAACTCCTCAGACAATTTTTGGTTGGGGTCCAATGGTGTGTTGACTGGATTACATTCTTCGACGTTAAAGCGCTTAAGGAAAGTTGATATGTAGTGGCGCTGATCAATCGAAAGAGAGCCATCCGGGTATCGAGTGATATTCATCCCAAGCAAAGATTTCGCCTCACCAAGGTCTTTCATTTTAAAATGCGTTGACAATTCATTTTTTAACTTGGTACACATCGTTGCGTTCCTCGAAAATATCATGATGTCATCTACCCACACAGCCAGTATTATGGTATCTTGGTTCGAATGTTTTTAATAGATACACTGGTCTATTGACGATCGCTTGAATTTAAGTACCCGAACGAGCACTCCGTTTAATTTGTCGTTCCACACACGACTCGACTGCTTCAAACCATACAATGCTCGCTTCAGACGACAAACCTTCGCCGTTTTATCGCTAAATCCTTCCGACTGTCGCATATAGATCTCCTCTGTCAAGTCGCCTTGAAGAAAGGCAGTCACCGCGTACATCTGGTGAATGATCGTCTTGTACTTAGCAGCCATGGCCAACAGAAAACGAATTGAGCAGTAACGCGCAACAGGCGAATACGTTTCATCGTAGTCTATGCCTTTAACTTAACTATAGCCTTTGATTACAAGCCGAGCCTTGTAAAGTTCGATAGAACCAGTTGCACCGCGCTTGAATTTAAAGACCCACTTACTATCAATTGCTTTTCGCCCAGCAGGCAGCTCACACAGCTCCCAAGTGTTATTGGCCACCAACGCCTCATATTCAGACTTAATCGTAACCTTCCATTCCTCTTTCTCGTTGCATTGCCTAGCCTCCTCATAAGACTTTGGTTCACAGACGTTTCGTAGCTGCTGCAAGCATCGCATAAAAACTCAGAGCATCACGAGTTTTGGCAGTTTGTCTTGGGCTTTCGATCTCATCGGTTGTTACAGGGCATGGAACCACATATACTTCACTGGCAGCAACGTCGAAATCGGTCTCGGTGACAGATGTGTATGACGAATTCTCACTCTCATTGACCTCACTGAATTCGTTATTTGTAGACTCAGTTTCCTCCCCTGTACCGCTGATTTCTACAATTGGTACGTCTTGCTGGTCTATGATGATGACTGAATTCTCAGCTTCTGCATAGTTCATAGAAACATTGGACGAGTTTTGGTTTATCCCATTCTCACTTGCGTCGTCATCACTAGCCTCACTCGAATCGTCATCGCTAGCCTCACTCAATTCGTCATCTGATTCACTCTCTACAGTTGAATTGCTGTTAACATCTCTTATACGAGCTTCGTCTTCCGTAGGTGCCTTTGGGAGAGAAACAGAGCCATTAGAATTGAGTTTTGATTGAGTTACCTGTTCTCCACTCGATTCGATGAAAGTAACATCTCTGCTCAAAGTTACTTTTCTCGCCTTTTTGTCATACAGTCGATAAGCTTTGCTCCGTTCGCTGTAACCAACGAAAACACGCTCAACTGCCTTCGGTGCCAATTTCCTGCGCTGAATATTTGGTATATGAGCCAAGGCCTTACACCCAAATACTCTCAGCATTCACAAGTCTGGCTTTCGCTTGGTCCACCTCTCCTCTGGTGTTTCGTGTTTCATATCTCGACATGGAATACGATTTATCAAATAAGCTGCTGTTGACGCCGCTTCGCCCCAAAAACTGCCACTCAAGTTGCTATCAAAAACCATACACCGAACTTTCTCCAGTATCGTTCGGTTCATTCGCTCATCCACACCGTTCTGCTGCGGCGTATGTGAAACTGTTCGCTGATGTAGGATGCCGTGCTTTGCCGTGAACGCATCGAATTGTTTACTGCAGTATTCGCCGCCATTGCCAGTACGAAGGGTCTTTATTTTGCACCCATGTTGATTTTGAACGAAACTGAGGAAGTTCTTAAAAATTTTAAACACCTAATTTTTATGTTTCATCGGATACAAGAACACCTTGCGGCTATAGTCATGAATAAATGTGACGAAGCATTTTGCCCCTCCAAAAGAGGGCGTGGGCATAAATCCGACATCGCTGTGCACTACCTCTAGTACACTTGTTGCTCGGTTGTTACTTTCCTCAAAAGATGCACGTGTCTGCTTGCCTTTGATACAAACCTCACACTTCTTGTTGCCATCATAACCCTCCGCAAAGTCTACCCCAGTTACTGCCGCTCTGACCTTCATTAAGTTTGCATCACAGGTATGGCCCAATCGACGATGCCATATGTTTTCGTCGATTGCCATCATCGCAGTTGCTGTTCGATCTGTTGTACAGTTTAGCTTATACAGATCATTAACAAGAGGTGCAGTTGCAATCAATGATTTTATTGAGTCATAGATTCGGCAACTCTCTTTATCGAAAACCATAGTGTTGCCTTGTTTAGCCATCTGACTCACAGACATAAGGTTTGCACAGATGTTAGGAATATGCAATACATCTTTCACTGTGATATTGCGGCTTTGATGTGAACTTGTTCCAATCGAAATTTTTATGTCTTACTCTTATGATGAGAGTTGTTGCCTACGATGATCTTGTTTTTAATAGGTTCGCGCACATCTACTAAATTGACGTCACTCGTTATCATGTGCGCGGATGCTCCAGAGTCAACATACCAATCTTGTGACGAGCTTGATTGAGCCATGAACGAACATATGAGTAACCGCTCGTCTTTGTTGCTTTTGTTTGGGCACTTGTTCGCGAAATGACCAACTTTGTCGCACACGTAGCATGTCACAGACTTGTGAAACTGTTTTTTTTTTTGTTTTTTGATTGTTGTAGCGTTTCTTCTAATCTCAATCTAAGTCCTATGCCGCCAGCAGCAAATGCGGAAGACCAGTGGCAGCGTTGCCAAAAAGCCATCAGAGATGCCGCCTCTGATGTACTGGGTTTCTCTCGCCCACCACAACGAAACCCCTGGTTTGATGAGGAATGCCGGCAAGCACATGCAGCTAAACAAGAGGCGTACAAAGCGGCGCTGCATAGAAGGACTAGAGCTGCTTACGAGCTCTACGTGAGCAGGAGACAAGAGGAACATCGACTTCTCAGAAAGAAGAAAAAAGAGCATGAGCAGCGCTCGATCGAGGAGATTGAGAGACTTTATTGCAGGAATAATGTTCGAAAATTTTACCAAATGGTAAAAAGAACATGCCAGGGTTTCAAAGCCAGAACAGAAGCCTGCAGGGACGAAAATGGCAATATAGTAGTAGAATCGCAGTCGGTGCTGAGGATATGGAAGGAACAATTCTGCAGACTGTTAAACGGCGATGATGATCAATATTCCGCTGTCAGGCAGAATGAGCCATTCAACAGTGATGATGGAAGTCAAAATTCTCGTCAACCCGATCAGAATGAAGTGAGGATAGCGATATCTAAACTCAAATCCGACAAAGCTGCTGGAGCCGACGGCCTTGCCGCTGAACTTTTCAAGGCATGAGGAGATGAGTTGGAAAGGAGCATGCACCAGCTCATCTGTAAAATCTGGTCGGACGAAAGTATGCCCGATGAATGGAACCTCAGCATCGTTTGCCCGATCCTGAAGAAAGGAGACCCTCTGAACTGCGCCAACTACAGAGGTATAAGTCTCCTAAATATCGCATATAAGATCCTGTCTGCAGTACTATGTGCACGCCTAAAACCGATCGTCAACAACCTGATAGGTCCTTATCAGTGCGGTTTCAGGCCAGGAAAGTCCCCTGTTGCCAAACCTGGCAGCATTTAGTCAGCATTCAAGAAACTTGGCAGTACTTATTTGCACCACCAAAAACAGAAAGTGACAGCTAGGGAGACGTTTCCGGCGTGAACAATTTGATCAACCATTATCCTTTTGGTTCTGATGGCGGCAACAGATTAAAAAAATTTTTAGCGTAGCGCAATACGCATATCCCATATTAGTAAAGTTAAATAAAGTGTTAAAAGCTAAAATCATCTTTATTTTTTTTTAAACCGCCATCAGCAACATTCTAAAAAAAAATTTGTCACTGAAAATTTATTTGGCAATTTTCAGTCTGCTTGTAATTGCGGTGCTTAAGCACAGCTCAGCAGCAGAGCATCGGCATCTGCGCGCCAGCAGTACAGCATCGGCGAGTACAGCACACACGTAGACACGTGGCGTCATCTCACCTCAGCAGCTGCGCATTGGCATCTGCACACCGCAGTACAGCATCGGCGAGTACAGCACGCACGTAGGCACGTGGCGTCATCTCACCTTAGCAGCAGTGCATCGGCATCTGTGCGCCAGCAGTACAGCATCGGCGAGTACAGCACGCACGTAAGCACGTGGCGTCATCTCACCTCAGCAGCAGCATCGGCATCTGCACACCGCAGTACAGCATCGGCGAGCACAGCACACACGTAGGCACGTGGCGTCATCTCACCTCAGCAGCAGCGCATCGGCATCTGCGCGCCAGCAGTACAGCATCGGCGTCGACAGCACGCACGTAAGCACAACAAGAGTGCAGCACTCCAACACGGCATCGTTCCGCATCGGCATCTGCACTGCATCTTAGCATTTGCGCATCGGCATCTGCACACCGCAGTACAGCACACACGTAGGCACGTGGCGTCATCTCACCTCAGCAGCAGCGCATCGGCATCTGCGCGCCAGCAGTACAGCATCGGTGTCGACAGCACGCACGTAAGCACAACAAGAGTGCGACACTCCATCACGGCAGCGTTCCGCATCGGCATCTGCACACCGCAGTACAGCATCGGCGTCACAGCACGCACGTAAGCACAACAAGAGTGCAGCACTCCAGCACGGCATCGTTCCGCATCGGCATCTGCACTGCATCTTAGCAGTTGCGCATTGGCATCTGCACACCGCAGTACAGCACACACGTGGACACGTGGCGTCATCTCACCTCAGCAGCAGCACATCGGCATCTGCGCGCCAGCAGTACAGCATCGGCGTCGACAGCACGTACGTAAGCACAGCAAGAGTCAGCACTCCAGCACGGCATCGTTGGATCGTCATAGCACGGCAGCACCAACTACAGCACAGCAAGAGTGCAGCACTCCAGCACGGCATCGCTACGCATCGGCATCTGCACTGCAGCTCAGCATTTGCGCATCGGCATCTGCAGTAAGCAGTACAGCACGCACGTGGCCACGTGGCGTCAGCACACCTCATCATCAGCGCATCGGCATATGCAGTAAGCAGTACAGCACACTGCAGCATACCCCAACACAGCTCATCGATAACTCGACGCGACGGTGTATTAAAGACAGCATCCACTATTCACATATTGGGGGGAGTACAAGGTAAGTCATTTAAGATGTCAATCATAAATAAAGAGAATAGAGAGGGGACTACACATTCCCTTCCGCCAAACAAATCTAACTGCGAAACATGCTCCAAAACTGACAGCGAGGACGATATGGTCCAGTGTGATGTCTGTGACCTATGGCACCATTTCACTTGTGTCGGAGTCACGCCAGACATTCGCTTCAGAGATTTTATCTGCCCAAATTGCACCAGTATAACGGGAATGTTGCCCTCTAATATCCCACAATCTCAAATGGAGATTAAAGATCCCTCTTCATCACCCTGTCCTGCAACTACTAGCGCAGGTTCAAAAATCGCAACCCTTGCCAACAGTAATGTAATACAAAACGATATCGCATCTGTCCCGCAAAAGAGCCCAATAGCACAAGTAGTAAAAGGTATCACTCAATTTACCACCCGCACCCAAAAGCGAACGTCAGAGGTAGACAAGCTGTCAAAAAGATCTTCAGTATCTGGTTCCAAATTGGTTTCCCTAAAATTAAAGCAGTTAGAAGAGGAGAGAGATGAAGGTGAAACGTGACACCGAATATCTTAAAAAAAAATACCAGTTGCTAGAAGAATTGTCAGAGTTAAGTGATAACTCTGAAACCGAATTTGTTATGTCCATAGAGAAAGTAAACACCTGGCTCCACGATGTGTACCAAGTGACTGAATTAGATCTCAAGGGACAGCTCCACAATGAAAAGAAAAACTCTAAGGAAACTTGGCCTGGTGGGTTTGTGCCTGAGAATAGGTCCGTGTGGTTGTGGATTTTCCGACGACGAAAACTTAATTCGTTGACAAAGGTGTTTAAAAGGTAAAGCCTTGGAAGCTGTACGCTTTCGGTTGTTGTACCCACAACAAATTCACAGTGTCATCGAAACTCTAAAGCTACTCTTTGGAAGGCCCGACAAAATTATTGCTTCTCTATTGTCACAAATCCGCAGCGAACCAGCTCCGAAAGCTGAAAAATTAGACACACTTTTTCACTTCTCTCTATCAGTGCAGAACGTTTGTGCTGTAATGGAAGCGAGTAATCTTCAAAATCATTTAACAAATCCATGCTTGCTCCAAGAACTAGTCGACAAGTTACCACCGATGATTAAACTGAACTGGGGTATTCACAGGCAAAGCATTTCCGATGTCAATCTAACCCATTTGAGCTCCTGGTTGTTTCACATAGCTCAAGCTGCTTCCGATCTGTCAACGGTTTCCAACAACGACAAAAAAATTGAAGTTAATAGCAAAGCAAAGTCCTTTTTAAATGTGCATGAGCAACGTACTACTTCACCTGCAAAGTTCAAGGGGTGTAAAGTATGTCAGGGTAACTGCAAAACACTAGCAAACTGTAATCGGTTTGGTAGGATGACACTTCATGAAAAATGGAGCGTAATAAAGGACAATAATATCTGCCGCACTTGTTTACGCTCACACAAGAATCGCCGATGCGTGGTAGAAGATCGATGCGGTGAAAATGGCTGCCTTTATAGGCATCATCGGTTGCTGCATAGGCAAACACCGCAAGACACCACAGCTCACGTACACAATTCTCACATTGCATGCAATCCCCAGGCAACAAGTAAAACATCAACACTGTTTCGAATAGTCCCTATTACGGTTTTTGGTAAAAGCTCGCACTGCGACACATTTGCGTTTTTGGATGACGGAGCGTCGGTCACGCTAATGGATGCAGATCTTGCCAATATTCTTCAGTTGGATGGGGAAGAAGATCCACTTTGCCTAAAATGGACAGCGGATACCCACAGGTCAGAAACAGGGTCGAAACGAGTAAGTGTTCGAATAGCGACCGCAGGTTCAGATAAAAAGCACGAGATATACAATGTTCGCACAGTAAGGTCGTTAAACCTCCCCGTACAAACGGTTGATGTCGACCTATTATGCAGGCAGTATCCTCATCTAAAAGGAATTCCATTGAGGTCATATGAGAATGCAAGACCAAAAATATTATTGGGATTGGAACATTGGAACCTGGGCATCCCATTGTGTGTCAAGGAAGGTACATCGTTACAACCCATAGCAACAAAGACTCGTCTGGGCTGGTAAGTGTGCGGGCCGTATTCCACGGGAAATATTTGTGGTAGTTTTCATCATCTTCATGCGTGCGAGTGCCAGCAAGACCTAGACGATAGAATGTATGGATTAGTTGAGGAATATTTTGCTATTGAGAATATCAAAACCAAGTCAGTAAAGCAGTTGCTATCAGCGGAAGATGAACAAGCGTTAACAATGTTAGAAACCCGTACCGTCTTCAAGGACAACCGATGTACTGTCCCACTGCTTTGGAAGCTTAACGAAATATCCATGCCAAATAATAGAGCAACAGCAGAACGAGGACTACAGTTGTTGGAAAAGAAATTGTATAGAGAGCCACAGCTATTAAACAAAATGAATGAGCAAATAAACGAGTATCAAAGCAAAGGATACTCACGTAAGTTGTCAAAAGCAGAAGCGATGAAAGAGAATGAGCGTAATTGGTATCTACCAATGTTCCCGGTTTTTAATCCACATAAGCCAGATAAAGTTCGTATGGTGTGGGACGCAGCATCAAAGACAGATGGAGTTTGCCTAAATCAGATGTTCTTACGCGGACCTGACACATTGCCCGCGTTGCCAGCGGTGCTATATCGTTTTCGTGAGAGGAAGGTAGCATTGTGTGGAGATATTAAAGAAATGTTCCACCAAGTGCGAATCGAAGAAGGCGATCAATGTTCTCAGCGGTTCCTTTGGAGAAATAGAGAGTCAAACAAAGTTAAAGTATATGCTATGCAAGTATTGATATTTGGTGCTACGTGTTCACCGGCATGTGCCCAATACGTTAAAAATAAAAATGCTATGAAGTTTAACGAAAAGCATGAGCGAGCGGTCACTGCAATCATTAACAACCATTATGTAGATGACCTTTTAGATAGCGTAGACACGGACACCGAAGCTATACAATTAGCTAATGATGTAAGATATATCCACAGTAAAGCCGGATTTGAGATCGGGAAATTTTTGAGCTATTCTAGAAACGTGATGGAGTCACTACAGGTCGAGCCTGACTTATGCAATAAAGAATTTACCAATTGCGGGAACTTGCAATTCATAGAAAAGGTTTTAGGAATGCTATGGTCACCAGCAGCTGATACCTTTTCATTCACACTCAAAACTAAGAAGGTTAATGAAACGATTCTAGATCAGGGCGTATATCCAACTAAAAGAGAGTTATTAAAAATACTTATGTCAATTTTTGATCCTTTGGGATTGATTTCCAATGTTTCAATTCTCCTGAAAATTTTACTGCAAGAAGTTTGGCGCAGTTCCATTGCTTGGGATCAACAAATTGGAGATGGTCAGTACGTAAAATGGCAAAAGTGGCTAAGTTACCTGCCTGTAGTTAGATATCTCTCTATACCCAGATGCTATTTAAAGGAGTGCAGATTTTCTGCAGATACGAATGTTCAATTGCACATATTTGTTGATGCAGGTCAGGAAGCTTATGCTTCAGTGGCGTACTTTCGCATAATAAGGAACGACCACATCGAAGTTGCATTAGTCGGAGCGAAAGTGAAAGTAGCACCGCTAAGAGGAATTTCAATTCCACGAATGGAGCTTGAGTCAGCTGTTCTGGGAGTGAGATTGGCGAAGGCAATAATGGATGGACATTCAATCAAAGTGTGCAACAAGACCTTTTGGACGGATTCGAAAACAGTTTTATCTTGGATTAACGCTGACTATCGTAGCTATAAGCAATTTGTTGTAGCAAGAGTTAGCGAGATAACAGAAGAATTAAACAAGGAAGAATGGAAGTGGATTCCAGCCAAACTTAACGTAGCAGATGACGCAACAAAATGGAAAGCATCCCACGACCTTACAGTCACCTCTCGATGGTTTAATGGACCACTCTTTTTACACTTGTCTCAAAGTGAATGGCCAGACAATACAACTTTAAACTTTTCTACGGATGAAGAAGCCAAAGTGCACTTAGTTCACCAAGAACATGAGCCAATCATAGACTGGAAGAGATTTTCGAGATGGAATAAATTGGTCCACACTATGTGTTACGTTTTACGAGCTCTGCAAAAATTTAAAGCAAAACGCCAAGGAATTGGTATGCTCAACTTTCAACGGGTCTTACAACCTTCGGAGCTGTCAAATGCTGAAAACTATTTATGCAAACAGTGTCAACAAGAATCGTTTTTCCAGGAATTCACAATTTTGAAAGCAACAAAAGAGCATCAATCCAAAAGGGTTTTGGAAAAGATTAGCCCGTTATACAAATTATCACTATATCTAGACCATAACAACATAATACGGATGCAAGGACGGATAGACGCTGCGGAACAAGTTTCATCGGGGTTAAAGAGGCCTATTATACTTCCTAAGCAACATAGAGTGACTGGTTTGATTATTAAGGAATATCACCTAAGATATCATCACCAATATAATGATACAGTGATAAACGAGCTAAGGCAAAGTTATTTCATTCCAGCGTTAAGAAATCAGCTGAAGAAAGTAAAAAGTGCATGTCGATTTTGCAAAAATTTAAATGCAACGCCGATTTATCCAATGATGAGTGAGTTACCAGCTGAAAGGATGAAAACATTTACGCAGCCTTTCTCGTTCATAGGTATGGATTACTTCGGTCCCCTTTACGTTACTGTGGGTCGACGCACCGAAAAAAGTTGGGATGTGTTAATAACCTGTATGACAATACGAGCGGTTCACATTGAAATAGCTCATAGTTTGACGACGGACTCATGCATACTAGCTCTAAAACGGTTCATAGCCAGGCGTGGAACACCAAACGAGATTAAAACCGACAATGGGACTAATTTTAGGGGAGCATCTGAGGAGTTACAGAAGGCGATTGACAATATAGACTGGGACCAAATGACACAAGAATTTGTTGACTCAAAAATAAAGTGGTCATTTATACCATCTTTGTCACCACACATGGGTGGCGTATGGGAGCGAATGGTGCGCTCCGTTAAGCAAACGTTAATGTCAATTAAGACGACAAGAAACCCCTCTGATGAACTTTTGCTAACCATGATGGCGGAAGTTGAATGTGTAGTAAACTCAAGACCTTTGACTTACATATGTACCTCTTAATAGTGATAGTGAAGAAGCGTTGACCCCAAACCAATTTTTGTTTGGTTCATCTAATGGTAAGAAACCTTTTGGACATTTTTGTAATAGCAGCATTGTGTTAAAGAAGAACTGGATGTTATCTGAGCAGTATGCAAATAATTTTTGGAAAAAGTGGATCCGGGACTATTTGCCTTGCCTGACGAGTCGAACAAAATGGTTTGTACCCACTAAAAATCTAGAGGTTGGAGACATCGTTATCGTCGTGGATGAGAATCAACCACGAAACATATGGCCAAAGGCGAGAGTTATCAAACTTATCTCAGGAAAAGATGGGAATGTTAGAAGTGCTATCATCAAAACGCAAAACGCAGGGTATACAAGACCGGTTGTGAAGCTTGCGCCGCTGGACGTTCAACGGTTTAGCGCAGACGGTAACCCGAGCCTACAGCCCTGCTTACGGGGGGGGAGTGTTGCCAAACCTGGCAGCATTTAGTCAGCATTCAAGAAACTTGGCAGTACTTATTTGTACCACCAAAAACAGAAAGTGACAGCTAGGGAGAAGTTTCCGGCGTGAACAATTTGATCAACCATTACCCTTCTGGTTCTGATGGCGGCAACAGATTAAAAATTTTTTTAGCGTGCGCAATACGCATACACCATATTAGTAAAGTTAAATAAAGTGTTAAAAGCTAAAGTCATCTTTTGTTTTTTTAAACCGCCATCAGCAACATCCCCCATTGACCCAATATTCACACTTGGAAAAAACCCATAAATATAAAATCGATACGCACCACCTTTTCATCGATTTCAAAGCTGCCTATGATAGCGTGTATAGAGACGAGGTATACAGAGCCATGTCTAGTCTTGGCATCCCTGCCAAGCTCGTCCGTTTGTGCAGAATGACGATGGAGAACTCTCGCTGCTCCATCAAAGTCGGTAAGAACATCACCGAACCGTTCGATGTCAGGAAAGGTCTTAGACAAGGCGACGCGCTATCATGCGATCTCTTTAACATAGTACTTGATAGAATTGTACGAAACCCACAAGCCAACCCCGGAGGTACAATCTTCTTCAAGTCTGTACAACTACTCGCTTATGCCGATGACATTGACATAATCGGAAGAACTCAGCGGGCAACCAATGGGGCATTTACGAGTATTGAGAACGAGGCAGCAAAGATGGGTCTAGCGGTCAATGAAAGCAAAACAAAATATATGCTGTCTACAAAAAAGGACACCCAACATCGGCGTCTTGGACAGAACGCCACAATAGACAGATATACATAATTTTGAGGTAGTAAAGGATTTTGTCTACCTAGGCTCTATGGTCAGCTCCGCAAATGACATCAGTGGAGAGATCACACGGAGAATTACTCTTGCCAATCGTTGTTTCTATGGGCTAAAACGGCAATTGAGTAGCAAAGCCCTATCTCGAACTACTAAGATAACTCTTTATAAGACATTAATCATCCCAGTCCTGCTGTATGGCGCAGAGGCATGGGCTTTGACAAAACCGGATGAGGATGCCCTTGGTTATTTCGAGAGAAAAGTTCTTCGAGCGATCTTTGGTCCCGTCTGCATAGACGGTGAGTGGAGGAGAAGGTACAATGCCGAACTATACGACCTATACAAGGACATCGACTTAGCCAGAAGAGTTCACATACAGCGACTAAGATGGCTGGGTCATTTAGAGCGGGTGGAGCCCAACCTTCCCGCTAAGAAAGTCTTCGAATCCACCCCGGACGGACGGCGCAGTAGAGAACGACCTCGGTAGGTGGCGCAAACAAGTGGAGGGGGACCTCAACCAACTTGGCGTCCGCAACTGGAGGCAGCTGGCTCGTAACCATGCTGGCTGGAGAGGTTTGTTGGTTGAGGCCCAGGTCCACCCCGGACTGTAGCGCCATCTAAGTAAGTAAGTTATTGTAGCGTTTCTTGGCGTATAATGCAGTTTCTGCATTCTCCGTGTTGTTGTACGTAACTTCTTGAAGAAGGCGGTTTTGGACGAAGTCAGTAGAAAGCTTCGCTGTTGAATTTTCGATTGCCATAACCATGGGTCAAAAATCCTCTGGCAAACCCGCCAGCATAAGAGCCGCCACCACTTCATCACCAATCTCCAATCCAGCCTTTTTTACCTTTGCAGCCATTAGTACCATTTTGTGGACATAATCTTCCATAGATTGGCAATCCAATTGCTGCAGCCCGACCAAGTGCCTAAGTAAATCCACCCTACGACCAATGCGAGTATCCTCGAATGCAGAACAAATAGAGTCCCATGCTTGATTTGCTTTTGTATACTTCTCCGTGTACGTATAGAGAGCCGGCGACAGCAGCAAATTCAACATCTGAACCGCCAAGAAGTTTTTGTCTGGATCTGCCTCTGCTCCATCGAAACATTTCCAGTGACCCTTTATGGCAAGATAAGCCTTTGCCTCCACCTTCCACTCATCAAAGTTCTTCCGACCTTCTAACTCTTTAGTCTACCCAAAAAATTTGCAACCAAAAAAACCAAAATTACTCGAAATACAAATGCAGACGTCTTAACAATCATTTAATCGTCACACTGGGCCCATAACCTAATGAAATAAATGGTTGATTAATAAACAGTGCGCAGATCAGTTACCCAATAATTGAAAAGACAACTGAGTCGTTTGATGGTTGAACAGAAAAGAAAGTTTATTCTGACAATAAAATGACATTTGTAATGAATTAAATAATTGTTATACAGACAGTGTTTTGAGGTGAACATTATAGAGATGTTCGATGATAATATAAGAACTGAATGGAATACTAAATATAAATTATTTATTACAACAAAGTTTTCAATCGTTTGGACACTGGAAAGTGTGAATATAGGGAAATGGCGACTATTATCGAGTTTGTCTTATGTCTGCCGGGTTCGACTGCTCCTGTTGAAAGAGTTTTTTCAGCAATGAATAAAACGTGGACAGAGCAGAAAACACATCTTAGAATTGAAACATTGAAAGCTATTCTTACTACAAAAATAAATTTAAAAATGAGTTGCTTGGAATTTTTTAACTGGTTAAAAACCTAACAAGAAGTGCTTAAGAAAATCAAATCAAGTTTAAAGTATTCGGAAGAGGTTGAAGATTAATAAATTAATTACAAAATTAAAAATAAGATATGAAAAAAAATATAATATGAATATCCTGCAGTAATCCTTTTTTTTTCTTTTTTTTTTTTTTATTCCCGATAAATGACATATATTTTCCAATTTATCCTGTATTTCAGCGAAACAAATTTGGGAACGTTTCATAGAGCATCTACGATAGAGCATAGAGCATCTCGTAATGCCTCAACAATGGTTGAAGTTTAAAACATATTAGCTATATAGGTATAGTCGTTCAATTGTTTTTTTTTTTTTTTATGGAGCGCAGTGCACATTCGGTACTCCTCGATATTGCTATCTATTCACTTATATAATAAATTGGATTTAATGCACTCGATACATTGGGGTTGATGCTGTTCCGTTACACTCGTATGTAGTAAATATTTTCTAATGTTAGGTAACTGTCCGGCTACATATGTACCTTTTTATGTTCTAAATGTGAATGGTTTGATTTACCTAGGTAGACCAATTCCAGGGCCATTCCAAGATATTTTGCTGCAATCGAGGTCCTTCAATTTGAAAACACAACGAAATTTCCGTAAACTTTTTTTGGATTAAATCATGTACCTAGCATTCTGTGTGGAATAAATAACTCTGAATCTCAGTACGTACGGTACAAAATATTCGGTTGGTGACGTTTTCCCAAAGACAGTACCCCCAATACAAAATCCCCAAACCCAAAATCCCCAAACTGAAATCTCCAGTAGCAAAATCCCCAAAGAGAGAATCCCCAGGGCTACAATCCCCTATCTAATATCTCCAAAAGAAAGATGTTCAAGTAGTCAATCATGCGATTAAATCGTGATATTTAGTTTATGTTTCATAAAATGTTATCCACAAAGTAAATATGTAATTCCCGTTTGTAATGTTTATTTAACAAAATGCCAGTTTTCAAAATTAGTACAAAACGAGTAGTAATATATAACAAGAATTCGGACAAAATAAAGCTTCTATTAATGTTTTAAACAAAAAGGAAAAATTCACAAAAATAATATTAATATTTATAACGGTATTCATTTCAAAATAACAGTTCTGTAATACAGACAAAAAATACATTATTCGCAATTTTTTGTTTATTCATGAAACTGTTAATCGTTATCACAATACTGAAGAGAGTTTCGTGAGAATTTTACTAAAAACTACATGCACATGGCGCATGATGTATGTGTACATGTTCATGGACACTGGGGATTTGGAGATTTCGTGGGGATTTTGGCAAAAAAGTTTGTTTCACTGGAGATTTTGTCCGTGAATATTTTGTCTGAGGAGATAATAGTTAGTTGGATTTAATTTTTTGGAGATTTTGTCCAATGGAGATTTTCTTGTCTGGGTATTTCGTACGACTCCCAAATTATAACACAAGCCTGTGAGAGTAGAGTGAAAAACTTTTGAAGCTCCATATCGATGATTCTAGGTGGGCGTCATGACGCAGTAGTTAGTGTGTCGGACCACTGCACTTGAAGTTCTATGTTCGAATACCAGAAAACACCAACAAGTCTTTTCACTAGTCCCACCTTTCACGAACGTCTGACAAACATTCAAGAGTATTGTTGTCACGAGAAAGCTTATCAAAACTTGCTCTTCGGATACGGCACAAAATTGCAGGTTCCTTCCATTCATGCAAAAAATATAACGCACACAACACGAGTGGTTGCGAGAAGCTAACTTTACATATCATACTTTGTTATAAAAATATCGGCCAGGAATATAGAAAAAACATGGCGTATTTTATTATTTTATTATCAAACTAATGTTACTTATATTAATAATGGGTATGGATTCCTTCCCAGAGTCAGATTTTTCGAGTATCCACGAAGGAATATTTATTCGGCTTTTAAAATGTTTAAATATAAATCATCTCTCATATGCGTTTGTTTGTCATTAGTTATAGGTCTAACAACATCTGGTATATGTGGTTTATCAATGTACTGGGCTACAAACTCTTTGACAACACTTATTCTTTCGTCCATCTACGTCACAGTCGGAAGCATTGGAGCCACTTCTTTACTCGGAATCATAGTCAATCTCTTTCCTACGTCTTTAAGGTATCTTGAAATATTAAAATATATTAAAATATACATATATATACACGCATTATATAAAATATTTCAGAACGATGATTGTTTCCATTGCAATGATGTTCGGCCGTTTAGGTGCACTGATGGGAAATATTTTGTTTCCATATTTCATGTCACTGGGTTGCCTACCACCATTCCTCATGGTGGGATTCATTATGCTTAGTATGTCATATTTTAGTAAGACTGATATCTGAATTATTTTATTTGTAATATTCTTCAATATTTCAGTTGCTGTGGCATTGGGATGTATTTTGCCTACAACTCATAAATCAGCATTGAAATAACATCTTACGGCGGATTACCTTATTTCATCAAATACGAACAAAATTTACATATGTACATGTTTTTACATTCAAAATTTACAAAATGCGACCAAAAAGAGCAAACAGTACGATTACTCATTTATCATATGGCATAGTCTTATTTCTGAAAAAAGGAAAAAAACGAATCCAAAAGAAGACGCACAGCAGAGTTTAAATACACATATTTAGATTATACATGTAATACGAAACAAAAATAAATATTATTTACAGCATTATATAGAAACATTCGGTAAAGTGGTTATTTTAAAAACAAAAAGGGTAAGTCTGCAAGGACCGCAAGCAACTCAATTCATTTTGGGTAGTTAGGTTAGGTTAGACTAGGTTAGATATATGAGTGCCTTGTGAGGAAGTCACTGCTCACTTCTTTTTTTTTACGTGTTTGTGGCCACGGCCATATGGCATATAGGCACTGCGAGCAGATAGTTCTATTGTGCCAGGGGCAGTTTTAGGACAACAGTAATTCTACTCTCCTTGTGACAGCAATAATTACAGTTGCGGAGGAGTTTCTTAAGTCTTTTGGAGATATGATGTATTTAAGGAAAATGCTTCTCCTACTTCTACACAGAGCTGTACTGCAAACTCACATGGTTTCGTTCACTTTCAGACGGAAGCAGCAGGTGATATCCTCCGAGATTTTCATTTTCTTAAGGTGGCACTTGTATTTCAATTGGCAGTGACCGGCAAGAAAACCGACGAGCCTTTTTATATCGTTTTTGCTGTATTTATGGATATTTTTGGAGGGATTGGATAGTTCGTTCATCCTGTCTGAGACCTTGGGTGTTGTTCCAGTATGGAATGCACATGTTGCGTTCCCAACTATTTATGGTATATTTAAAAGCAGAATCAAATATTCCGCAAAAGGATTCAATGAACAACTCAAAGCAGGCTTTTCTGGTTAGCAGATCTGCAATGTCGCCGTCGCGCCTGCATGACCCGGCACGCACCACAATTTCACTTTATCATATTGGGCCAAGTTTTGTAAACTGTCGGAGCAACTTAGAATTGATTTCGAAGTGATCAGTTGTTTGAGCGCCGCTAGGCTGTCGGTGAGTATGTGAAAGGTGGCACCTTTAATGCCTGCGTGCAGGTTTATGGTCTCTCAATGGCGTAAAGCTCAACCTGAAAAACACTTGGACTTTTTCCAAGTGGTTTCGAAACATGGTGATTGTGTCCATACACACCGGCACGAACTCCTGAATCCACGCTATTCCTTTTGAATCAAGCAGCAGTCCGCTACTTTATCAGTAACGTATTAAACTTAATGAAAGAATATTCGCATGGTGACTTCACTTAATGTTGACCTCACTAAACTTGTGGCCTCGGCCAGCAATGAATTTTTCGCTCCTCTAATTTTCTTTGTCTGCTCCCACTAGCCTGAGCCCGTACATATATTGCTCCCATCTACGGTTCCTTCACCGAGGAATTCCGAATAAGCCGCTAGACAGAATTCTCTCCTCTCAATCGCAATCGTCACGTCCTGCTCTACCTTTTTTCCCTTTATACAAATTAAAACTTTGTTTTATCTATCCAGTGCTTGTACACAAACCTGAGCTGTTGTGGGGTTTTATCTCTTTTTGTTATACTGCCTTCTGTTATACGCAAAGGAAAAACAAAAAAAAAGGAAAGAATGGGATAGCTGTCAAATTGACGGAGCATCGAAAAAAATAAAAAAAATTAAACATTGGTACGTATTTAATGAAAATTAATTTTAACGGTAATATTACAAAACTCTTTTTATTTCCATGAATACCATATACCGTATATTTTCACCCTCGGATACAACCTGTTGGTCCAGCAACACTTTGGAAGTGTTCTGTTGTGCATAGCAGGCTGGATGTGATAGAATAACTTCCCAATACGCGTGATTGAAATACAGTCGAGGTAACGCATACATCCCTAGATGGACTTTGTGTTTATTTTTATTTTTTTCAGGGTCTGAAGCAGCCTGCTGGTGGTGGCTATAATATAAAGTGGGCCCGATTTAATTTCATTTAATTTCTTTTTTCCTTAATCAGAGTACATAAATCTCTTATAGACTATACATAAGTATAATAAAAATGATAATACAGCTGTTTAAGTTTAATTTTTTCATAGCCAAAATTCGATATTGTTCTAAACATATTCTTCCAAGCGTGTGACGATAAATTAGCAGTTCACGCATCTCGTGTTCCATAAAGCATTGTCTCTGTTCGCACGCTTAGATTAATATTCATACATATTCTATTTCAAATTGTTATTCTCGCGCTTAGATTAAAATTCATATTGCATTTCAAAATTGTTATTATCGCGCTTAGATTAAGATTCATATTGCATTTCAAAATTGTCATTCTCACGCTTAGATTAAGATTCGTATTTGGTAGGTTATCTGAAAATTGTAAAAATAAAGTATAGTTGTGCATCTACTTTTGAAGCGTTCTGTCTTCTTCATTTAAATTTTCACTTTGTTTTCATAGTAGTTTGTTTTTCACGTTACTTGTTTCAATTAAATATTGTATCTTTAAACATTGGCGACAGTGACAGGACACACATCAAAAAAGTTTGTTGGCCTGTAAATAAGATAATTTATCTTATAAAATCAATTATAAAAAAGTGTGAAGTTTACAATAATTAAAGTCAAGTGAAGTGTAAAATATGGCAGAAAGTGAAAGTATTGGTCAAGATGGAGACATCGAATTCTTCGCTTGCCAACAGGAAGAGTTGGGGGAAGTAATTTGCACAATTGTCAGAAATTACAATAAAGATAGTCCCAACAGGAAGACTCTAGATTATATCAACAAGATAAAAGAAAAGCTAGAATGTCAATGGGAAAATTTTGACAGGAGGGATACTGAAATCCGTGACAAATGTTCGGACCAACTTCATCACCCTTATTTTAGGAGGGATTATTACGAGTCGGTGCGAAAGGCAGCAGAACGCATGCGAATCGATGTGGAATCTGGAATTTGTTCCAGCTAGGTTTTCGGTACAAGGCGAAACTCAAAAGGAGGATAAAGAGTCTACCGAAAGCAGTACTGGAGTAGATGATTCAACAAGATCGGAAGTACCACTTAAGACCATAGGAAAGTCACAAGAGCAAGGTGCAATTCCGAAATATAAGATGGGATTTTGTACAGAGCCACGCCGAAAGCGCACATGAGCAACAAGCAAAGGTTTGGCCTCTTAGTCGATGTATTAAAGAGGTCACTCAACAAGTCGATAGAAGAAGCATCACGACAAAGAAGTGACCAATTCTGTCAAATAAGGGCAAGAAGTATTGAACAGAATTGGGAAGAAATCACGTGCTTGTATCGCAAACTAGAGGACGAAACCACTGCTGACGACGTGGAAGAGTACTTTGATTTGCAGGAAAGAGTGGAGGTGACATTGCTGAACTTGTACGCCGACACTTCCAAACTTCAAGAAAAGAGCAGTGTGATAAAGACGTTGAACATAATGATGAAGCTACCAAAAATAGAGCTTCCCAAGTTTGATGGTGAATACTTGAATTGGTTGCAGTTCCAAGACTTATTTAAGCAGATGATTCATGACCAGCCAATTCCGCCAGCACAAAAACTTTATTTCTTGCGAGCCAACGTAACTGGAAAGGCTTTGGAACTAATTCAAAACTTCAAACCAACGGATAGTAATTATGAAGTAGCATGAAACATGCTTGTTAAACGTTTTAGTAACAAAAGATTGCTGCTGACAGCTCAACTAAACAAGCTCTTAGTGCAGCCAGTTACCACAGCAACAAGTTCGAGCCTCAGAAAGCTCCACGACAATACAAAGGAGTGCCTGCAGGTGATCACAAATCTTAACGTTGACACTGCAAGTTGGGATCCAATCGTGGTCCATCTTCTCTTGCAAAAACTGGATAGAGAGAGCAGGGAACAATTTGAATTCTCCATGAGCGACCCGAGAAGCAGCCTCACCATTGAAGAGTTCCTGAAGTTTGTCGAATCAAGGTTCCAAACTCTAGAAGCCATCAGTAGCCGTGATGACAGGAGGAAGTTCCAGAGTTTAGAGGCCATCAGCAGCCATGACGATGGAAAGAAGCCCACGCGCGGCGTCGCCTCCAAGTTTGGCCAGGACCCATCACCTATTTGCAATTATTGTAGTTCAAGTAAGCATGCTATCTACAATTGCACTAAATTTTTGTCTCTTTCAGATGTGGACCGAGGAAAGGCTGTTCAAAGACTGATGTTATGCAGAAACTGTCTGAAGAAGGGCCACTTTTCCCAATCATGCCAATCCCGAAGATGCCAAAAATGCAACATGAGCCACAATACATTGCTCCACCACAGCAGAGCTTCGACAAAACATCTACACATCAGCGGGGGGAGAAAGGTAAAGTTAGTAAAGTCCCACAGCCCCAAAATCTATAAGTAAACAATGCAGCAACAGAAAAAAGAAGTAAAAAACATCATGTTCATCTGGCTACGGCTATGGTCAATGTGATTTCTTCATACGGTACTCGAATCCCATGCAGAGCTCTTCTTGACTCTGGTTCCCAGCTCCACTTTGTGACGACATCATTTTTACATCAATTGGGAATCAAGAAACGTCGCATGGATACTCCAATCAGTGGAATAGGAGCGCAGGAGTTTTTTTTTTTTTTTTTTGCCGAGAGTAGGTGAAAAATCTTCTAAAGACACCATAAGGCCCGACCGAGCGTGCTTATGGTAGTGTGAGGTTTTTACTCACTAAAAAAACACCTCTCCTCAAAAGTAATACTACAACTAAGCCGACGCTCATCCAGCAGTTTTATTTTCGCTTACGATACACGTGATTTTTGGAGAAAAAAAAAAATATGTTCGTACGAAGTAAAAAGAAATGTATAACTTTAGGCAGGTTAAATTCCAATGATAGTTCCTGCCTTTTTCGCGACCGGCATATACTATGACGCGAGGTCAAAAGGTTTTATCCCTTGCAGACGACGAATTGAGTTATTCGCATTCGCGTCAAGTAGTTGAATGACGGTACGGTTACAATGGCCGTGAACACGATCTTTGTGTTTACGCGCAAATTTTTTTATCTCTTCGACGACGCTGGGAATTCCCAGATCTCGATGAATATCTTCGTTACGTACATACCACGGTGCGTTAACGATTGTTCTAAGAACTTTATTTTCAAAAGTCTGTATGATGTTTCTATTGCTTTTCTTGGTACAACCCCATAGTTGTATACCATACGTCCATACAGGCTTTAGCACTTGCTTATATATAAGCAGTTTGTTATGTAGGCTCAACTTCGAATGTTTTCCGAGTAGCCAGTACATTTGTCGGTATTTGTTTTGAAGTTCGTCGCGTTTCTTTTTCACGTGTGATTTCCATTTGAGCTTAACATCTAGAGTCATTCCTAGATATTTTGCTTCGTTTGCGTACAGTATTTGAGCCGAGTTAAGATATACAGGCAATTTATCCACTTTTTTATAGGTAAAGTTAACGTGAGTAGATTTGCTTTCGTTCAGCACAATACGCCAAGAATTCGTCCAAGCGTGGACTTGATTAATAGCATGTTGCAGCTTTCCAGTTGCTGCTTCAATAGTTTCGCCCGTGGTCAATATCGCCGTATCGTCCGCAAACGTGGCGACGACACAGTTTCTTTCCTGCGGGGTATCACGCGTGCAGAGTACATATAGAAGCGGGCCAAGGACACTTCCTTGTGGAACTCCGGCCGCAATCTCCTTGAAGTCAGAGTAATCGTTTCCGTGCTTAACACGAAAGAGTCTCTCGGTGAGATACGACAATAAGATTAGAAAAAGTTGCCGTGGCAATAGTCGTTGCAATTTATACTCCAAGCCTTCGTGCCAAACCTTATCGAAAGCTTGTGAGACGTCAAGAAATACACCACAACAAATCTGTTTTTCTTCCAGAGCTTTCTCAATCACGTCAGTTATTTTATGGACTTGGTCAATTGTAGAATGTTTAATTCTAAATCCAAACTGATGGTCAGGAATGAGACGTCTTTCGTCGATTACGGGCCGTAGACGTTTGGAAAGAAGTTTTTTCAAATATTTTTGAGATAACCGGCAATAGGGAAATAGGCCGATATGATTTATTGTCATTTAGCGGTTTGCCTGGTTTCGGGACCATTATAATCTCGGCGACTTTCCATTGCCTCGGAACATAAAGCAATCTGAACGAAGCGTTGAGCAAATAGAGCAGTTTGATAATAGCTTTATTCGGCAATTCCTTGACTACCTGCGCCGTTATCAAGTCGTAACCCGGAGCTTTTTTTGTCTTTAAATTTTTAATCACTTCCCTCAGTTCAATCAATGCAACTTTTTTTACTTTAAAGTTCTCAGATGTCATGACTGGGGAGTCGGGCGTTAACGAAGGGCCGTCGAACGGCTTAAACGTTTCTTCTAAGTGCAAGGCAAAAAGTTCTGCCTTTTCTTTGTCGCTCTTGGCCCAGTTTCCATCGATTTTGCGAATTGGTAGTGGTTGCATTTGAGGTTTCCGGATGCCTTTTAGCGCTTTCCAGAGCGAATAATTTGATTCTCTTTCACCGGAGAGATTTTCAAGATAGGTCGCTATCTTTTTGCTTTTAAATTCGCGAATACTATCTTTAAGGCGATTGCATAGTCGGTTATGGACCGTTTTATGCTGCGGTGCACGAGTGCTTTGCCATTTCTTTCGTGCTTTTCGTTTCTCTCTCACCAATTCAACGATTTCTCTGGGATACTTTTCGTTGCGGTTGATCTTATAGCTTCTAGAAGGAGTGTTTCTCCATGCCGCTCTTTGAACTGCTTCCACGAAACGATCAATTTCGTCCTCTAGTTCACAAGGTGTTCTAAGTGATACATTTAAGGCGATATTTGTTTCGCAATCATTTCTAAAGCCCTCCCAATTTGTTCTATTGCTAGTGAGTCTTGGAGGTCCTTTTTTCTTGATCAGCGCTTCTCCAAGTAATAAAATTACCGGCGAGTGGTCAGAAGAGAGATCAAAACATTCTTTGACTGTAATAAACTTCTCGTAAATGCCTTTTGTAACAAAAAAATCGATAAGATCGGGAATTTTTTGTGAGCCAGTTGGCCAATAGGTCGGTTATCCAGACGAGTAAAAACAACAACCGAATTCATGTGCCACTTCGTAGAGAATTTTTCCTTTAGAAGATGTACATCTTGAACCCCAGAAGGTGTGCTTCGGGTTGAAATCTCCACCAATAAGGAAATTTGAACCAAGGTCATTGAAGACACGATAGTAGTCATCTTTTTCTAGTAAGCATCGCGGCGGACAGTAAATAGATGCTATATTGTAGCTCAGGTGTTTATTTTTAAGCCTAACCGCGCACAACTGCGGTTTTTCCAGCTCTATGCTTATATCGGCCGAATGTTCGATGTTAGTTTTAATGAATAAGGACGAACCGCCCCGCGCTCTATCAGAAGGATGGTAGGCGTGATAACCAGCGTAGCCTCTTATCTTTATTTGCGACTCCCTTGTTAGATGGCTTTCGGAGATCAAACATATGTCGATATTTTCTCTTATTAGAAACATTTCTAATTCGTTAGATTTTTGTAAGAGTGCATTTGCATTCCATGTTACTATTTTAAGCAAAGCGTCCATATTTACTTAGATTTAGATATAAGGTTAGCCATACGAAAGCTTTCGACGTTACTAAGACGTTCGAGAATCCGTTTGTTAACTTCACATTGTTCCTCGAACTTAGCGTAGATGCAGTTCAGAATTTCATTCAACGGATCAGAGGGTGGGCCGTCGTTTCGTTTGGTTGCTTTGACTGCAGCCTGAGAATACGTCAGACGTACGGGGTTCGCTGGCTTATCCGAAGTTATTTTTCATTCAGCCTTTTTAGTGGACGACTTTGACGTACGTTTAATCGGCTCAGAAGGCTGGTTGACTGTTGTAAGAGTCTGCCCTGCTGATTCAAGGGTCCTTTCAGTCGGCTTAGCAGTTTGAACAATTGGTTTACGAGCCCGCTCAGTCTGCTTAGCAATACGTTCTATCGACGTAGGAGCCCGATCGATTGACTTTGTTCCCCGTACGATCGGCGTTGTAGATTTTTTCCGTCGCATCTGTAGTTCCTTAGCGACTTCGCAACCGCGATAATTTACTGGGTGCCTTCCTTTACAGTTAACGCAAGTTGCTTTTTCATTTTTGCTCAATCTGCAATTTTCCGAAGAGTGTTTTCCAGCGCACTTAACGCAGCGCGGCTCTTTCCGACAGTACGCCTGTGTATGGTTAAACTCTTGGCAACGCTTACATTGAGGGATTGTCTTCGTGTTGACACGTAGCGGCTCGATTTTAACGACCATGCTCATGATTGTACGAATGTTATGTATCTTTTCCTGGCTTTCCGTTTTATGGAATGACAGCACAAAAAGCGGAAGTTTACGTTTCACTATAGGTTCTTCTCCACGCTCGGGTCGTTTTCTCTCCTTTTTTAAAAGGTTCACGGCGTCGAGAATGTTATAACCTCTATCGCGTAAATCACCTATAACGTCTTCTTTAGCGCATGATGGATGAAGTCCTCTAGCTACGACCCTCAAGGGTCTCTCAGACTTGTCTTCGTAAGTATGCCATTGAATTTTTTCGTTGTTAAGCTTTTGAGATACAGCCCGATAGCCCTCAGCGTCATTAACCCTGATTTTCCATGCATCGTTTCGCAAGGAAGTTATTTTAAATTCAGTAGCGATCGTTGTTTTTAAAATTTTCCTCAAAGAATTGTAGTCCGCAACGCCTGTTATATTTATTGGTGGAGGTGCGCGTTTGCTTTCAATTTTCTTATTAGATTTTGGCTGCGCTTTCCGATTAGGTTCGTGTTGTGGAACAATCTCAGGCGATGAGCCGGCCTTGCGTTTTTTAGATGGTCTTCGTTTAAGTATCCAATCCGTTTCACGAGCGAGTTCTTCTTCGTCCGTACTGTAGTGATGGCTACCCGGAGAAGGCTCACTATGAGTAAGCGTATGAGTTTTTGAAGACTCATTTTGAAGCAAAGAAACTTTATTCTATGATTCAAGTTTCTCAACTTTGCTTTTGAGCTCCCGACACAACAGCTCCATTTCGTCGAGCCTCTTACGGAGCACGGCGTTTTCCTTTTTCAGAGTACTCTCTTCCAAGGTTTGCGTTTCCCGAATTAACACATCCGGGTTTGCGATACTTTCGTTTTGCGCTTTAGGAGAAGTGTTTTGATGCGGAGATCTTTGTAGCCTTGAGCTTTTCCTAAATGGGTTTATTAAATTTTGGTGCAATAAATAGCTCTCCCCAGAATCCGTAGAGCATGCCTCTTGCGAGGGTGGATTTTCCAGTTGAACTGGGCTGCCACCTGGGGTATTAATACCGTTTGTTGTGTTCATTGCATAAAATGTTAGTACCGTAATCTAAAGAAAGACGGCGGGTTGGCATTTTAGTCGCCTTTTACGACAGGCATGCCTACCGTGGGTATATTCTGACCCCTAACCCACAGGGGGGTTGTGCAGGAGTGCAAGTCGGATTTTGTGGCCTCAATATTATTTGAGTCCAGAGCATCATCATTCAAAGCAACGATAGAGGCAAATGTAATGTCTCGTATAAGTGATTACCAGTTCAGCGGAGAAATCGACTTGTCTCAGTGGGAGCTTCCAACTAAAATGCAGTTAGCAGATCCTTCGTTCTTCAAATCCAAGCATCAAATCGACATGCTCTTACTAGGTGAACTGTTCTTTGACTTGTTGCAACCAGGAGAGTACAGGTTGTCAAACGATTTGCCAATTCTGCGGAACACAAAGTTGGGATGGATCGTAGCAGGAAGCGCTCCAGCTCCAAACACCACTGCGCATTGTCACATAGCGACGAAGCCTTCCTTGTCATCGTTGGACAAACTTGTGCGTTCATTTTGGGAAACCGAAAGCCATGAAACTCCCATTAACACCGTGAGCGAAGAAGAACAACAGTGTGAGAAGCATTTCAAAGAAAATACGACACTAAATTCCAAAGGTAAATTCGTCGTAAAATTACCGTTTAAGGAGGATCCAAGGATAATGTTAGTAGACTCCCTCCATATGGCAAGAAGAAAGTTTCTTTCATTAGAGAACAAATTAAGCAAAGACGACAAGCTTAAAGAATCATACATTAGTTTCATGGAGGAGTATAAAGCATTGGGTTACAGGACACTCATTTCTAAAGACGAAATTCCAGAAACACATTACGTCATACCTCATCATTGCGTCATGAAGGCCGAAAGTTCATCAACAAAGCTGTGCGTGGCTTTCGATGCGTCAGCAAAGACAACATCTGGCCACTCACTTAATGATATACTCGGTCCAACTGTACAACCAGACTTATTTTCAATAGTTTTGAAGTTCAGGACACATAAATATGTCTTTACGGGAGACATAGCTAAGATGTATCGTCAGGTTTTAGTAAGCCAGGAAGATCGACCCTTTCAACTTATCTTTTGGAGATCAAATCCTGACATCCCACTGCAGTTGTACCAGTTGAACACCGTCACTTATGCAATAGCGTCTGCTTCTTACCTAGCAACTAGATGTCTTGTGAAGCTAGCAGAAGACAATAAAGAAGTCTTTCACAGATCAGCTGAAGTCATTAATAATAATGTGTACGTGGATGATTGTTTAGCTGGATCAGAGACTATTGAGGATGCTC
This sequence comes from Brachypalpus laphriformis, assembly GCA_945910035.1. Lineage (NCBI taxonomy): Eukaryota > Metazoa > Arthropoda > Insecta > Diptera > Syrphidae > Brachypalpus > Brachypalpus laphriformis. The sequence continues at coordinate 142,037,347 of OX246754.1, forward strand.
AAGTATTGCTAAATGAGACAATTTGCTTACTCAAGGCAGGTAATTTTGAATTGAAAAAGTTTTGCGCAAATAGTTCAATGATTTTAGAAGGAACCTCTCCCGAAGATAGAGAGAAGTTAATTACCTTTCATCATTCCGAGGTGATAAAAACATTGGGATTAATATGGGATCCCTTGCAAGATGTCTTTAAATTTAGCTTCAATGAAAAAAAGGTAATTAAGCTGAATACTCAAATATCGAAGCGGACGGTGCTGGCCGATCTTACTCGACTTTTTGACCCTCTAGGTCTAGTCGGGCCAGTGATTGTTCTTGGCAAACTTTTCCTACAAGAATTGTGGAAAACCAACTTAGGTTGGCTGACCCTTCCAATCGAACAAGCTCAAAAATGGATTAATTACCTTGATCAATTTTCAAACATGAAGAAGACAAGCATTCCACGATACGTGCTGCGTCCATCGGCTAGGATAATTGAACTTCATGCTTTTTCCGACAGCAGTTTAGGCGCATATGGATCATGCGTGTACTTAAAGTCAACTGATGAAAGCAACCAAAACTTTTGCAGCTTCTCTGTTCTAAATCACGAGTTGCACCATTAAAAACTGTGAGTATTGCTCGTCTAGAATTACAAGCAGCAGTACTAATGGTGGAGTTAGTAGAAAGGATTATCCAAATACTGCCAAAGAAAATTGATAAAGTATGCTTTCACACAGACTCAAAAAGAGTATTAGCCTGGCTAAAATCACCTTCTTATACATGGGAAACGTATGTTGCGAATAGAGTAGCAAAAATCCAATCAGCTTCAGAGTTCCATCAGTGGCAATACATCAAAGGCGACCTCAATCCTGCCGATTTAGTATCCAGAGGATCAAGCATAGAAGCACTTTTAGCATCATCAATATGGTTCGAGGGTCCTAAATTTCTTAGAGATGGTGAAAATATTTGGGCTAAAAATTACACTCTACCATATTCGATTCCAGAACGCCGTAAAAAGAAATCGGTTCTAACAACATCCATAAAAGATGATCCCAATTTTTTCGGAAATATCAAACATAGTGTTCAGGTGAAAAAGAACCTTTTATTCAATGTATAATACTTGCAAGAACCAATTCAATAATCATTGTAAGAAATCTAGTACTTTCACCAGTTCATTGCTTTCCGCCATTATTTTTTCCGTGTCGTAAGCTTTTCCGGTTTTACGCCTCGGCTATTATTCTTTGATCTTACTGGCGTGCGGTCGAGCCCAGAACACCATACATTTAAATAAAGTTTAACCATCAATTTGCCTTTTTTTTGCACCGAACCAGCAACGAGTCCATCGACTCAACATTTTGGTCCAGAGAGCCGAATCGCCTCTACATCACCCGCAACCACGCCATCATCTTGGCGCCATCATCTAGCGCAGCCGGCATCATCCTCATCCTCGCCATCATCTTGGCTATCGTCCGGCGCCAGTATCCAGCGCAGCCGGAATCTTTGTCGTCCTCGCCATCATCTTGGCCATCATCCAACACACTCGGCATCATCATCCTCGCCATCATCAAGCACATCAGCTCGACACCATCATCCAGCACAACCAGTCGCAGCACATCAGCTCGTGAAGGCCGCGCAAGTTAAAGGAATTGATCTTTAGATCAATCTCTGGGTAATTAAACAAACACAAAACTTCGGTCTTACTCTTCAGAGCGTTGCTTTATTACTCAATTATTATTTCTTAAATCTAATCGAAGAAGTGCCGTCCACCGAACATTTCTCTTCAGCACTTCCTGTTATTAAATTCGCACTGTTCGGGCATTAAACTATTGACTGCAGCGGAAATGCTAGCCTTAGCATTTCCTGTTTTTATTTGCAATACTTTGCTTTGATTAGGTCAATGTTGCAATGCTCGACCATTGAACTATTTCGCGAATCGAAAATGCTAGCGTTAGCACTTCCTATTGATGGGGTAATGTTCGGTGCTGACGTAACTCCTCCCTTCCTAGTTTCAAGATTCTCCTGGATCTTGTTTATTATTTTAACATTAGCTGTTCTTTGGCTTCTAAATCTAATAAGTATAATTATAACTATAATCATTATTATAATAAATGTGGTAGAGACCCCTATACTATAATTTACAATTTTGTGATATTTCAATTCGTTAATGGCTTTAATATTTTCCTCTTGTCTTAGTACAATTTCCTCAAACGTTGATTTGTTTTCAGTTATTGGTGACTCTTCTGTTTTAGGAATAACAAAGCTTTCTTTATATTCATACATATTGTTTTGAAATTTATTATTATCTAAATATACTGTACAATTGTTAAACGTTATAAAATAGTTTCCGTTTAATACATTTTTTCGTTCGTCACAGTTACTACTGAATGTTTTGTTTTTAATATTTTTAAGAATTAATAAATTATCGTCTAATGATATTATTTCTTCTTTGACGTTTGTTATAAGTTCACATTTTTTCTTATATATACAATTTTTACTAAGCTTTAATTCCTTTGTCGATTTGTTTTTTTCAAATGTATAGGTTTGGTTTTGTATTCTAACAACATATTCAAGTTCTGTGTTTATTTCCTTATGATCACTATTTGTAATTGGAACAATTAATTTTTTTTCTGTCTTCATTGTGGTTGTTGGTATTTTAATTGCAAAAATTATATTATTATTATCAAATTTAGCTATGCCTAGTTTTATACACAAAAGTTTCTTAAAGTCTATTTTGTATTTAATTATTTCATCAGCAGTAAGTATGTTAGGGTGTAAAATATTATTCTTTGACGAGGCAATGTTGTCTAGAATATGTTCTACCTTATTTTTTAATATATGAACTTTAAGCATTAAATCTAGGGAAAGAGTCTTCATAAGCAAGTTTTTGTTTGTTTCATCTACAGCATTGAGTCGTTCTTTAATTTTTTTCTATCCAATATAATAGTATTCTTTAATAACAAAAAGGTATCGTTAAAGTTGGTATTTATTGTTATTTGTTGATTCATGTTTTTAATGATTCTTAGTTATTTGAATCTGTTACTGATAAGTGGTTCTCGATATCTTGCCTATCATCGTCGTCCATAGTTCCAAATAACCATTTAAATCCCTTGCCTACGATATTAACTAAACCTCGACGACTTCTATGTATCATCATACTTTTTACCATATGTTTAACTGTATGTATTTCGTTGGGCAATATTTCTTTGTCGTTATCGAGTTTTATAGCATACAAATTTGTTTCGAGCTCATTGATTAAATTAAAAATTTCTGTCGGGTCTATTATATGGAGAATAATATCATATTGGATAACTATTTCCGCTAAATCAACTTTAATTTCAGCGTATCCCATGTTTGTGTCAATCCTTTCGATGGTCATTGCTTGGTGCGTTACTGGAACAAGGATCAGGATTAACATCCACATGAATGCCCTCTGAAAATTTTAATGGTCTCTTGATATTATTTTCATGTACACCTATTAAATTATATTTTCTAAACTTTGGCTGTTCTTTATGTCTTAAACTAATATAATTTTTGATAAACCCTTCTTTCCGCGTTTCGTGATATTCTTCTCTATTCGCATTAAGTTTACTTATCGTATTAAATTTTTTCCTATCCATTCTGTCCTTAATTATTTTAGTATCAATAATTCGGTTTAACATCTAACGGTTTGGCTTCAATAGTAGAATGATATGAGTTGTTGTAATACTCAACAGCTTTGAACATTTGTTCTTTGATTGGTAATTTGTTTTCCAAATTTAAAGCCCTAACTTTTTCTGTTAATGTACCATTTAATCTTTCTGCGTCTGCATTTCCGGTGTGATTATTTGGTTTTACATAATGAACTTCTATTCCCTCTTCCCTTAAAAATTGTTGATATTAATGCTATTAAATTCATTGTCGCAAACCAACGTTGTGGTTTTTGTAAGTTCGAATTTCTTTTTAATAGGATTTCTATCGTATTTTGCTGCGGTGCATATATCGCAGTTATTAACAACTTTGTTGCATAAAATTTTGAGATTTGGAAAATAAATTCTATGTTTTACTCCTTCATAGGTGGCTACCATTCCCGAATGCCCGGCTTCTATCTTATGAAACAAAGATATTTGCCGTAAAGCTTCTTCTTCATCTCTTAATTCTTTTGCAAAGTGGCTACATTTTATAAATGTAATATGTGGGTTGTGAGAAAAGAGATCGATGATTTTTTGTTGTACAACGTTGTACAGTGAATCGCTTAATACAGAATAAATTGCTACTTTACCTCTACTGATGTGTCTTCGGACTATATCAGAAATGTTATCAGGTATGTCATTTCTTTCAATATAAATTCTGTTATGACTGAATATTTTTTCGAATTCTTTTTCTTTTTGTTCAACTAACACTATTTGGGTTTAGAAGCGATTTACTACGGTATCTAGTATAGGTATGTGATCGTTGAGATTCTTTTCTTGTGAATGAACCGTAGAAACTTCCATAGATTCGTTACAATTAATATGTTCTTGAAAACTTTCATCAAACAATTTATGAAAATTGATATTCAAATTTTTGATATCATTTTCATCATGTTTCACCGCACTGAATACATTTATTTCTTTTGTATTTGAATTTATTCTACTTAAAAAATCTGCTATTTTGTTTTCTTTACCCTTTATATAATCTATTCTAATGTCATATTCTCCTAATTGCAACAGCCATCGCTGGAGCCTTGGGTTGATATTCTGACCAATATTTTTGGTTTGTAACCATTTAATGGGTTGGTGATCTGTTTGCAGATCGAACTCTTTTCCAAACAAATAAGGTCTAAAATACTTAGTCCCCCAAACGATAGCCAGCAACTCCTTTTCGATTGTGGAGTAGTTTTTCTCATGGTCATTAAGTGTTCTTGAAGCGTAACAGACAGGGTGACCGTCTTGTGTTAAGACAGCTCCCAAAGCGAAGTTGCTTGCGTCTGTTATCAGCTTAAATCTTCTATTGAAGTTTGGATATTTCAGGATTGGGTAGTCTGTTATGAGAGACTTCAGTTTTTCGAATGATGCGATGTAATTTGGGTCATGGACGTTAACTTTGGTGTTTTTCCTTAAATATTTTAATATAGGAAAGGCAATTTTCGCATAATCTTTAATAAACTTCCTGTAAAAACCGGTTATACCAAGGAACGATTTTATTTGTTTTTGTGTTGTAGGTAATTTTAAATTTTGGATAACAGTAATTTTGTTAGGGTTGGGTTTTACTCCCTGGGGGGTAAGAATGTGGCCTAAATATTCCGTTTCCTAGTTAAGAAAATTGCATTTATCTATTTGAAGTTTAAGTCCTGATTTTTTTAATGTTCCCAAAATTCTTTTTAAGTTGAATATATGTTCTTCTAAAGACGTGCTGAAGACGAGAATGTCATCCATATTGACAACACAGATCTTATTTATGAACTCCCTTAGAATCGAATTCATTAATCGTTGGAAGTTTAAGGGGGCGTTTTTCAGCCCGAATGGCATTCTTACATATTCGAAATGACCAAGGGGTGTGGAAAAAGCTGTTTTTTTCCTGTCCTCAGGCTTAACTAAGATTTGATGAAAACCTTTAGCCAAGTCGAGTGTTGAGAAATATTGCGACTTTCCCAATTTATCTAAAATTCCTTCAATATTAGGAATTGGAAATTTGTCGCTCACCGTCACCTCGTTAAGTTTCCTGTAATCTATTACTATTCTCCACTTCGGTTGTCCCGATGCGTCTTTTTTCTTTGGGACAATCCAAAGCGGACTGTTGTAAGGAGAATTGCTCTCGGTTATTATTCCCTGTTTTAGCATTTCATTAATTTGTCGGTTAATTTCAAGTTCGTGTACCTTTGGGTATCGGTATATTTTTGAATATACCGGATTGCTAGTATTGGTAATTATTTCGTGTTGAATTTCGTGGGTAAAGGTTAATTGGTTTCTTTCCTCTGAATTTATATGGTCTAAGTTTATACTATCAAAGGGTTGACTTTCAACTTGTTCAAGAGTATAAATATTATGTGTATCAAATGGATAATCGCTATCAACAAACACTATTTTGTTGCCCTTAATTTCAAGGTATCTATGATCTAAATTTATTTTTGCTTTTAGGGGGTTTAAAGCATTTTGACCTATGATTGCATCATAATTCCTACCCTTTAAGTCTACTACTTTCCAAGAAAAGGTTCCAATCGTGTTAAATTCCTTTGGAATAGGGGTAACTATTTTATTCGTTACCCTGTTGATTCCACTAATAGTTGAATAGAACACTGGCTTTTCTAGACTTATTGAGTGAAAATTGTTAAGTATACCAGGTCGAATGATGCTTGTAGTTGAACCTGTATCGACTAGACATTTTATTGTCTGATTCTCTATATTTAAATAGATCATGGGGAGGCTATATTCCGAGGCTGGTTTTGAAAATGTTGTTCGGCTTTCTGAACATTACCGATTTCATTCCTTTCCACCGTATTGTTGTTATTTGTCTGTCGAGTTTGTCTTGAGTTAGTGTTATTTGATTGTGTTCTGCCTGGGTTTAAATTTCTATAGTTACTAAAGTTCGGTTGCCTTTGAAAATGTCCTGAATTATTAAAATTATTTCGGTTTTCTCGTCGATGTACCAGATTTCGATTATCATTATAATAGTTATTTAGATTTCCTGGTATTTGTGTTAGGCTACGAGAAGGACCCTGGCTACGATAATACTCTGATTCCCTATCATTGTACGTTACTCTATTTTTACTAAAATTTTTATTATCATTTACGTAGTTTTGTCTTTGGTTTTTTGTATTTCTATGGTTAAAATCGATGGTTCTGACATCGTCTAATAGTCTAAGTCTAGCATACTTATTAAAAATGTCTACCATACTGGCCTCCTCGGATATATGAGCCCTAATGTTTCCGTCTATTTTTTCTATCAATATTTCTCTAAGGTCCCTATCTACATTTTCCGGTTTATAAATTTCCGGTTTCCTATCATCAAATTCATAAAGTTCATTTAACTGAAAACTTATGTTCCTAAATACATTAAATAATTCTTCTAAATTACTAACCTTCACAGCACGGCAATAGTTGAAGAGTTCTGCGTAACTCTTATTAGGCTGGAAATGTTGTTTTAATCTGCTTACTACGCTGCTCCACTCGGGGTTGTCTCCTAGCTGTCTATTACATCTTCCGGCATCTCCCTGGATTTTCTCGTTGATAACAATCTGCAATCCGAAGAATCGAAGATGGTGATCAGCGTTGCATAGAAGTAATGTCGTTTCTACAGACTTTATAAACGATGATAAGGGATACTCGTCTGTTCCCTTATATGGCTTTAAGTGTCTAAATTGCGCCAAGACACTTTTAGGACTTAACTGGAGTTGGGCTAGTAGTGGGGGTTGTCGTGGCTGTTGTTGGTCTTGCTGCTGAATCGGCTGTGGGAGTTGTTGTTGCTGCTGTTGGTCTTGCTGCTGAATCGGCTGTGGGGGTTGTTGCTGCTGCTGTTGTTGTTGAAATTGATTTAATTGTTGCTCTTGTTGCAGAACAATTTGTTGCAGCTGGAGAATTTCATTCCTCAACTCCTTCATTTCTACTTCACCAAGATTGTGCCTATTACCGTCGAAAAGTCTATTTAACTGAACCCGCATCCGAAATAAAATGCACTTTTGTCTTTCCTTTTTTTTCAAACCTCTTACTCTTTTTTTTCTTATTTTTTTATTTTATTTTTTTTTTTTTTTTGAAGGTACGTCCGATTGGTCCACTTAATTTGTTCTCGGGTGGAGGTGGGGACGTGGTGTAACACACAAAATATTTATTTATTTATTATTTTCCTACTTAGTCAATATTAAACACAATATTTTTTTTCTCACACCACTGTATGTATATAGCTTTTCTATTTACCGATTGGTACATCGCTCCACTTAACTCTTTCAGGGGCACTTTCATATAAATTACAATACATGTCTTTTTTGTTGTTTCTGGATATATTTAGGATAGAACAATAGTGAAATGAATGACAAAAAATTTTTTGGAGTGGGGGCTTCTGAGAAATCAAGTGGTTAGCTGCGGTAACCACCGCCGCTGTAGAACAAAAAAACACTATTAAAATTCATACATTTTTTATTCATAACTAAAGGCAAAAAACATAACAAAACAATTAGAATCAAATATTTTCTTCACTTTTTATGAAAATCTTGGAAGCAGGACTTTCCTTTACGCAAACATAATGGGATATTACAAGTCTTACATTTCCAAATAGTACGGACTGGAGTATTACTTGTACTGCATTTAGCGCATCTTCTTGAAATGCATCGCTCTGGCTGATGTTGATTGCATTCCAAGCGGATTTCCTCGGGCACAGCTGGTTTATGCCGTTTTATTTGGACCGGCCTCGGAGAAGACACTCCTGAACTACATGGACTCTCCACTGAATGATGCCTGCGCCGATTGACAAATGCTGGAGCCAAAAGGCCTTGATAGACAGAACGGCGAAAATCCTTCAATGTTAGAGCTTCTAGGTCTGGGTGTGAATTAGATTGCAGTTCCTTATACGCCAAAAAGGCATTGGCAATACAGCAATCAAGAAAATGGAACAAAATTCGATGCCACCATTTGTGTGATTTTCTGTCTATTTCGTAACAGCTTTTTAATTGATCAAATTTATCAACAAAATTCATGTTTGCATTATAATCTTTCACAGCATCTGGGCAAGAAACTTGTACACTCTCTCCGTTACGTTCTTTGCGTGTAACTTTGCCGACGTTCTTAGGATCGTGATCGTGTCGAAATAAACTTTATGGTTTTTACCTTCGAGGCTCGAGCAAAACTGCCTTACAACTCTGCCACCAAGATCTGTCTCAACTTCAGACCCCTTTTTACCGGTGTAAAGTTCAAAATTCAAGCAGTAGTCCGATTCAGCACATGCCATCCATATTTTATAGCCTCGTTTGATGGGCTTCCTGGGCATATATTGTTTCAAGGAACTCCGACCCTTGAATTTTACCATGCTCTCGTCTATGGCAATCTTCTCCGAAGGTCTGTAGTTGTGCTCAAAATTGAGTCGCATAATGTCTAGCAATGGTCGAATTTTGTAAACCTTATCGTAATCTGGGCTATTTCTTGCAGGCATGAGGTTATTGTCATTCATGTGCAGGTAGTGTAAAAGCCAACTAAATCTTTTCAACGGCATGAACTTTGAAATGTAAGAATCGTTCAGGTCCGGAGCTGAACACCAATAATCCCTGTAGCTTGGCAGTTTTTTGATGCCCATAGTCAAATTCAAAGCAACAAACACATCAATCTCTTCAGTCGTACATGGTGTAAAAGCTTTTCCAGGTTGAGTGGCATAAAGATTAGTTTGAAAGCATAAAAGTTCTTTTAGATCGTCTGACCAAAACATGCGAAACAATGCGAGGGGCGTAATATTTTCTAAGTCCAGTATATGTGCTGGTACTCCCGCATTAGCCAGTAAACTCACCTGGTGGGGACAGTGTGTAGTTCTTTTTCCATTTTGGAACTCCGGTATGAGGACTGCTAGAGCTGCTCGTTCCCGCTGCAGAAGTAGTAGTCCCCGGAGGCTGCATAGAACGAAAACTTCACAAAGGTTCATTATCCTCCTTATCAGAACTGTGAGTTTACGGACCTTCCCCTACGACATCACCCAACAGCATGGGAGGTGGTTGTTCAACACCAGTTTCTTGGTCCGACTCTATACTGCAGCAACTGTCGTCATCTGAAGGTATCTGTTCGAGATAGTATGCAATATCCTCATCAGCTAACACGCGAAACATTAAAAAAAATTTCAAAAAACAAAACACCACCATATGTAAAAAAAAGCATTCTATTTGCGCAGTGGTTAGCTAAGCTAACCACCTTCTATCAGTGTGAAAGTACATTATAAACAAAAAAATATACACATTATTTATCAAATATATCTAAATGATGTCTAAGAGCATCAAATAAAACAATCACAACAATAAAATACAAACTCACCTTATTTTTAATAGTTTTTTTCCGAGCACGAGACAAAAACACTTTGCACCAGTTTCAGAATGCAACACAATTGACACATCAATGATTACTGTTGCAAATAACCACCTCAATTTAACCAAGCGTAATGTATACTGTTATGTTAGATGATAAATCAGTTTCTAGAGCAAAAGAATTTAAAGAAAAAAAAAGCGGAAATATGTGGTTAGCGTAGCTAACCACTGACCCTAAAAGAGTTAATATATTCTCGGGTGGAGGTGGGGACGTGGTGTAACACACAAAATATTTATTATTTTTCTACTTATAGGTATATTTTTTCCGATTGTCTTTACTTTTTTTTTTTTTTTTTATTTGATTAAGTTTGGTCAATACGATCTTTAGATCATAAGCACTTTGTAGGTTTTTCCTGACTGCGCCAGTTAAAGGAATTGATCTTTAGATCAATCTCTGGGTAATTAAACAAACACAAAACTTTGGTCTTACTCTTCAGAGCGTTGCTTTATTACTCAATTATTATTTCTTAAATCTAATCGAAGAAGTGCCGTCCACCGAACATTTCTCCAGTCAGCACTTCCTGTTATTAAATTCGCACTGTTCGGGCAATAAACTATTGACTGCAGCGGAAATGCTAGCCTTAGCATTTCCTGTTTTTATTTGCAATACTTTGCTTTGATTAGGTCAATGTTGCAATGCTCGACCATTGAACTATTTCGCGAATCGGAAATGCTAGCGTTAGCACTTCCGATTGATGGGGTAATGTTCGGTAACGTAACTCGCACGCAAGCTGTGCTCGGGCTGCAAATACAGAGGAAGGGAGCGAGAATTTAGACATGAGCATTATCGACGCGAAGTATCGATTTTCGAATGAGACCTTCGTCGCATGCTCAACGCTTTTTCTAGATCATGAGAACAGGCTTAAGCCACCGTTGGTGAGCCGCTCTCTATCTCAGACCGCAACCGACTCACACCCCCGTGAAACAGTGAAGAGTTCAGGCGAAACGGCTTACCAACCCTGTATCAAAGTACCCCCTTGCGACACTGAAACCTTTCATGGCGACTATCTTTCATGGCCTCCCTTTCGGGATATATTCGATGCAGTTTATCGGCAACACTAGAAATTATGTGATGTACAAAAGCTTTTTCATTTGCGGGCTAAGACAGCAGGGGATGCCCACAATATTGTGGCTAAATTTCCACTTACCAATACCAGTTTTGAACTCGCTTGGGAAGCTCTGCGTTTCACGTATGAAAACACCCGTCTTTTGGTAAACAATTAAATAAAAATCATTTATAACCTACCGCCAAGAAGCGAAGAGTCTGCTAAGCCAATCAAAGCCTTACACCGTAGCATCAATGACTGCCTAACTCCGTTACATACCCACAAAATCGACACGACCAGTTGGGATCCAATTTTAGTATACGTCTGCTCTAGTAGATTGCCCCCTTTCACTTTAGCCCTCTGGGAACAGTCCTTGAAAGACCCCACAGAGGTACCGAAGTGGAGTCAGTTGGACCTGTTTCTGAACAGTAGATACCAAGTGTTAGAATCAATAGCGGATGTGTCACCATCAGTTAAACCAATTCCTACCCGTCACCAACCAAATAACAAAACACAATATAGGCTCCAGAAGCGTGTGAGTACTTGTCACATCAAAACCAACACTTTTTCTTGCAAGCTTTGTGGGTCACACCATTCACTTCGCAACTGCCCTGAGTTCAGAAGAATGAATGTCAACTCACGTCGGGAGTTCGTATTAAAACATCGGTTTTGCCTTAACTGCTTAGCCCACAATCATTTAATAGGGGATTGCAGCAGCAACTTTACATGTACAATTTGTAAGGATAAACACCGCTCAATGCTACACCCGGAAGCGAAGGTGCCTACTGCTGCTCCTCATTCACATCAACCATTAGAAAACAATTTTATCACTCCATCAGCAGCAAATACCAATCACCACACAACATCATTCACTCAATCACAACTACAGTCCACTGCGCAACCATTCATCATGGAATCTAACAACCATTCCTTTGTCACTTCCATCCAAAAACCAGTGCTGCTCGCCACTGCCTTAGTGCAAATAATGCTTCAAGGCACTAAACATTCGAGCGCTCATTGATCCTGCGTCGGAGGTATCTTTCATCTCATCCTCCGTGCAAACACGGCTTCGCCTTCCTGTCTCACGGATAAATTCAACAATCTCCGGTATATCCGCTTCACACGCCGCTAGCTCTAATAAGCTTTGTTCTTTTCATTTGGTGAATCATGAAGATTTATCGTCACCCATCGCCGTTCAAGCGATTGTTTTAGAGAGGCTACCTGATAATCTACCACCTGCTTCCTTCAATCCTATTCAGATAGAGCACTTGACAGACTTTCAACTTGCTGATCCCACGTATCACCGGCCTTCTCAGGTCGACCTTCTCCTAGGGGCTGATTTATACCCAACCATCATACGGCAGGGGTTAAAGCACTTATCAGCCAATCTGGTCGCACAAAAGACGGTGTTCGGTTGTATTCTGTCTGGACCCTTATCTACTAAAGTCTCCTCATTCACGACCACGGTGTCCCTTGCCGATCATAAGCTAGACGAGCAACTCGAAAAGTTTTGCGAGTTAGAGGAGATTCCTTATATTTACACTAGTGCTCGTATGTCGGCATCGGATCACTACCGCGAAGACTTCTACAAGAGAGCCACTGCAAGGCGACCGGACGGACGATATATCGTTCGACTTCCTTTTCGGCCTGAAGTGCCATCGAAGTTAAAACTTAGTATGTCGAAAAACCTCGCATTAAAGCAGTTCCGTCGTACCGAAATGTCCTTGTCGGGGAGTATCAACTTACAATCACCGTATTCGAAAGTAATCTCCAATTATCTTACTCTTAACCACATGCCAAAGGTGGCTTCAATTAAGTCAGTTTCGTTACCGCGGTTAGAGCTATGTTGGGGCGTTTTCCTCTCAAAACTCATCAAGCTTTATCTACAAATTTTCCCTATCAATACCTTTCAGCTTGTTCTTTGGACCGATTCAGCTATCGTGATGGTATGGTTTCGTTAGTCACCCTGGAGGTGGAAACCGTTTGTAGCTAGCCGTACGACTAAAAAATCTGATAATCTCGGAGGTAACGTTAGCAATTGGTCGCACGTTCCCTCCGCGAAGAATCCTGCCGATCTCGCGACCCGTGGACTTACTCCACAAGATCTAAAGGGCAGCGCTCTTTCGTGGAAAGGCCGATCTTGGCTACGGGAGCCAGAGGATCAATGGCTGGTAAGATCCCCAGCCTCAGTTCCTGAACAGGCTCTAGAAGTCGAACCTATCGTATGCGCAGTAGCGCAAAATCACGAGGAGATTCTAGGAAGATTTTCGTCTTTTTCGCGTGCCCTGCGTATCATATCCTGTATCTTTCGATTTTTCTACCAAGTTTCGAAACGACCGCACTCAGCTTTCATTTCTACGGATGAGTTTTCACCAGCAGAAGTTAATTTCGTTAGAACTCGCTTAATATTGCTAGCAGAATGCGTACCTTTTCAAAAAGAACGTCAATTGTTATCAACGAGCGAGTGTTATCTGGATCCCTAGAGTGGCAAATCTTATAAAATCATACATCAGGAACTATAAACCATATGTGATTCATCATCAACAAATGAGAAAGCAAATTATGGCGGCACTTCCAATAGGGAGGTGTTCCTTGTCACCTCCATTCACCTACAAAGGAGTTAATTTCGCAGATCCATTCGAAATCAAGAGCTTCAAAACCCATTTTCGCAAAACTAACTCCAATATCAGACTTCCTTTGGAATAGTTCGCGACTCTATTGAGTCGCATTAAAGCCTGTCTAAATTTCAGGCCTTTTTTACCAGTGTCCGACGACCCAACGGAACTTCTCGCACTGGCACCGGGACACATTATCGGCGGTGCCCCCTTACTCGCTGCTCCTGAACCAGAAATTCATAATCCACCCTTATCAATAATCAATCGTTGGAAACGGTTGAAGTGTCTGCACCAGGAATTCTGTTATCGTTGGAAACAGGAAATCCAGCCGAGCTCCATAAAAGGTAAAAGTGGAAACATCCGAACGAAAACGTAAAGGTAAATGATTTGGTGGTCATTCGAAACGAACACCTACCCCCTACTGAATGGCGACTAGGTCGGGTAATTGGCGTTTTTCCCTGACCGGACGGTAGAATCAGGGGGGCAATTATCAAGACTCAGATGGGTGACATTACACGTCCCATCATCAAACTCTGCGTTCTCCCATCCGATTGAAAAGATTTCTTTCTTATTATTTTAATCCACACGTCCACTATACGCTTGGTTTCCTCCTTTAATTTTAGATGAAGTATCTATAAACTTAATTGTTAATTGAATTAATACCTAATTATCTCAGCTGGCAACCTTTAACGTCCAATATGTATCCTACATTCCGCTTAAAGTAGAGAATGATCATATGTATGCACCTACTTTTGTTCTATTATAATATATCTCCATATCACTGAATTTACTACATCCTGCTTTAGTTAGGGTTACGCTAATAATGATTTTTTTTATATAGAGTACATTTAGGCGCTATGCGCCAAGGCGGCCGGTAATGTTCAGGTGAAAAAGTACCTTTTATTCAATGTATAATACTTGCAAGAACCAATTCAATAATCATTGTAAGAAATCTAGTACGTTCACCAGTTCATTGCTTTCCGCCATTATTTTTTCCGTGTCGTAAGCTTTTCCGGTTTTACGACTCGGCCATTATTCTTTTGATCTTACTGGCGTGCGGTCGAGCTCAGAACACCATACATTTAAATAAAGTTTAACCGAGTGTACCCAACCATCAATTTGCCTTTTTTTGCACCGAACCAGCAACGAGTCCATCGACTCAACACATAGGAATTCATTTTTTACGTTAACAAAAGTATTCTCATTTTGCTTTAGATTCGTTAACAATTCAAGAAAACCAAGGGTGCTGAGAAACACGGGTCAGTTAACTCTTGAAGAAGTAAAAGAAGGAACCCGCTGGTTACTTGTGTACACACAAAAGGTGTCGTTTCCAGAGGTGTATCGTGCTTTGGAAGAGAATAAATCCGTAAGCAGAAAATCAAATATATTATCTCTTTCTCCATATTTTGATGCCAGAGGGAGTTGGAGGGAGGTTGGCAAACGCAACAATTTTGCCATTTGCCAAACATCAAATCTTAATTCCAAAAAATAATATTTTAACTAAAATGATTTTAACGTATCTACATCATCACGTATCAAATACATGCACGCGTCGCATAGAGTGCTAGTTTCACTTTCCAGACAGCAATATTGGATCTTGGGTGTTGGAAACGCAGCCCGACAGGTAATCATCAAATGCATCAAATGCTTTAGATCAAGGCCAACATCTATTGATCAGCTGATGGGAAACATGCCCCCGGAAAGGGTAACTCCAGCGCGACCTCTCTATCATTCAGGAGTAGACTTTTGCGGACCTATAAAAACTCATTTCAAGGTTAGAGGTAAGACTCCTACTAAGTCATATTTAGCAGTATTTGTTTGCTTCTCTACTAAAGCCGTACATATAAAGGTAGTAGGTGATTTGTCATCCGAAGCATTCATTTATGCTCTAAAAAGGTTTATAGGCAGGCGAGACCTTTGCCATACGATATTTTGTGATAATGCCACGAATTTTGTTGGCGCAAAAAATGAAGATTTTCAATTCAGAGAAACTACAGTCAACGATTCATTCGACATGCCTTGAAAATGGAATCAAGTGGAAAATCATACCACCTCGATCGCCTCATTTTGGAGGGCTCTGGGAAGCGGCTGTTAAATCAGCAAAAATACTCTTCGTCCATCACCTCGGAGAAGCATCATTGACGCATGAACAATTGCTTACTGTGGTCATACAAATAGAAGCAATTCTGAATTCCCGCCCTTTGACTCCCATATCATCCGATCCAAACGATTTGGAGGCATTAACACATGGTCATTTTTTAATTGGAAGTCCATTAACAGCCTTAGCCGAACTAGATGTTACAGAATGCAAAATGAGCAGCCTCAACAAGTTCCGGCAGATACAACAAATTCAACAGCACTTTTGGAAAAGATGGTCGACGGAATATTTGCATCTCTTGCAGCAAAGAAACAAGTGGAAAACTGAGTCTGAGAACCTTAAGCCGGACACACTGGTTCTCATCAAGGATGCCAATACTCCTCCAATGCGTTGGAAATTGGGACGTGTTGTCGAGATCTTTAAGGGCAGCGATAATAAAGTACGCGTAGCTAATATCAAAACACAAAATGGAATATACCAACGAGCGATTCACAATCTTTGTCCGCTTCCAATAGATGAACCCGATAAACAAAAGGAAGTTCCAACCTCCATCGTACAAAGAAACAAGAGAAATCTAAGACTTAAAAAACCGAAAAAGGTGTCATTGCTCTCAGCGGTGCTTCTAGTACTCCTATTCTTACCAGCTTCTCTATGTCAAACACACAAAGAAGTAAACGTGAAAGAACTTGATGAGGGTGTTGGCATTTACTTTGAAGATATTGGTAGGGTTCGAACAGTAAACACTTATTGGAAGATCTTTATATACTACAATGTGTCCTCCTATTGGCAAGTGTTCGGCGGGCTGAAATCATATATTAACCGTATGGAAGAAATGTGCACACAAAATCTATCCCAGCAAAATTGCTATGTCCCTATTATATAAACATTACGAAATAGAATTGCAGTGATCGACCATAATAATCAATTACTTCACAATTACCACGCCCCAAAATTTGAAAGAACCAGAGCAGCAAGATCTCCATTTGATATTGTTGGGACATTAGCGCATAGCTTGTTTGGTATCCTTGATCAAGAAAATGCGAATAAAATACAACATCAAATTGATAATGCTTATAAAAATTAAAAACGTTTAATTAAACTTATAAGAAAACAAAGTTCCATTGCAGATGCAACTTTAAACATTTTGAAGCGGAATCACATTCAAATTCAAGATCAATTTAAAACTTTTAATGATTACCTCTCAAAGGCAATCGGAATCATTAATGAAAAACAAAAGGCAAACGAGGCAATACAGAATCTGTCATCAATGACATCGTACTTGATTCTAGTTCTTACCAACTTCGAACATGTGCAAGAAATCTGGTTAGATGTCCTACAGGATTTAAACCATGCAAAGATAAATCCACAACTTAAAACCCCGAAGCAATTCAGTCAGCAGCTTCGGTTGGTAAGAAACAATCTGCCTTCATATTTATTATTGCCAGGGGGTCAGTTATAGACATGTATAAAATGTCATCCGTAAGAGGGCGTAGCTTAAACCACTCCATTGTGTTTGAAATGCTATTACCGCTGACAAATACGGAAGAATTTCAACTTTTCAACCTCATAACTGTTCCTATAACTCACAGAAACAAGACGTACATTGTAGAAAAATCCGCTCCGTACTTAGCTGTGTCATTGGCGAGGGATCGATACTTTTTAATGAACGAACTAGAGATGGTTTCATGCAAACCTTTCTTGCCGACTAAGTACATATGCAGCCAGGCTCATCCAACTCTCATTCAACAAGGAAATCCAGATAACTGCGAAATGGCACTATTGAACCATAATCAAGGCAGCTTAAATGAGTGCACATTGAAGACAACACCGATTCAAAATCAATGGAAAAGACTTAAGGCTTCTAACAGTTGGATCTTCTCCATAACATCAAAGGTTTCTGGACATCTGATTTGCAGTGGTAAAAGTAACGCCATAACATTATCCGGAAACGGACTGCTGAAATTTAATAAAGCTTGTGTGCTACAATTGCCTGAAATCGTCATCAAAGGTAGGATAGAATTCGAAAATAAAATAACGTCATCATTTATTCCCAGCGCAAACGTAAGCAGTTGGATTATTAAACAAGATGCAATCACGACGACGCCAAAACTACCTATTGAAGTTCACATTGACCCATCTGAGTTTGATAACCTGAAAAGAAAGATTGAGGATGTTATTGCTCAATCAAAAGACTTACCAGCCCCCACTGATCTCAACTCACATGATTACCACCACTATGGCATTAGTGCTTTTCTGTTTGCTGGTATAACTGGGATTTTTATCATACTTCGATATCGTACAAAAAGGCCCACCCCTAAGCCTAGAACATCAGCTTCACGTTTCGAAGTCAACGTGTAGGAGTTAACTTAAGTTTAGAGAGTAATGAACCCTCAAAAGGGGGAGTATGTTTAAGTTTCATTTTTTCATAGCCAAAATTCGATATTGTTCTAAACATATTCTTCCAAGCGTGTGACCAGACGATAAATTAGCAGTTCACGCATCTCGTGTTCCATAAAGCATTGTCTCTGTTCGCATGCTTAGATTAATATTCATACATATTCTATTTCAAATTGTTATTCTCGCGCTTAGATTAAGATTCATATTGCATTTCAAAATTGTTATTATCGCGCTTAGATTAAGATTCATATTGCATTTCAAAATTGTCATTCTCACGCTTAGATTAAGATTTTTTTTTCGCAGGTTATCTGAAAATTGTAAAAATAAAGTATAGTTGTGCATCTACTTTTGAAGCGTTCGGTCTTCTTCATTTAAATTTTCACTTTGTTTTCATAGTAGTTTGTTTTTCACGTTGCTTGTTTCAATTAAATATTGTATCTTTAAACAACAACTAAATATGTATATTTACTCGTTTAATTAATATTAATAAAAGGTTATTATCAGTGAAAAATAAATACACATAAAAAGTTAATGAAATACAATATAATTTGACACACATAAATATATATATCATAGCTTATATTGTTTGATTGGCAAGCAAACAAAGAATTTTAGATTGGAAAGTGTCACGTTTACAATTACTGAAAAAGTCTACTTCAGAACAAATTGAATTAACTTCTCTGATGCAACGCGATAATGATTAGTTACGACTATAGTTAGTGCGATGAAGTTGCCCGTAGAACATTCTAGATGGAGAATAAAAATCAATAAATTGGAGTAACGGAGGGCATTTAATATGATAAGTAAAAAGATCGCGTATAAACATAATAGTAGAGTATTTACGTCTTTTCTCTAGAGACACTAATCCAATTAATAAACATCTAGCGTTATAGACAGGCATCTCTTTAAACCAAGATTTGACCAGCAAGTTAGGTTAATAAAGACCCCTTACCACTGGTGGGGCGAAGTCTATAATAAAAACACTGCCTTAAATACTAAAATTATGCTAACTGTACAAAATTAGGTGCTAAAGTTTTTTGTTACACATTATGAATTAATATACACAGACAGCACGAAGAGTATTTGTGCTGACTGGCTGAGAAATTATAAAATAAATTTTGACAACAACATTGAACATGAGTATATTGCCCGGTGTTGTGATTATAATAAAAAAACGTAATTGCTGCTGTGGTCACAACATGCTGGGGCCATCTTTCAAATCACTTGGAAACTGGTCCCAGTAAAACGCCTATCTGCAGTGGTAGTTCCTGAGCCTGGACTTCTATTTGCATATTTCTCTTGCTCCTCTTGCAATGTCGCCAGATGACATAAGAAATCATTAGAATAAATAATGCAGCGATTAGGCTGTAGTTCAGTCCATGATGAATTGGGTGTACTGTTGGCTTAGCTGGTAAATGTTCATTATTTTTGATGTCCGTTATCCACTTGGTTAGATCCTTGATGTCTTCATTTTCCGATTTGAGTATGACGCGTGGAATGACAAGCGGCTTGGATGTGTTCCTAGGGCTTTCAGATAATACTTCTGTAATATTTGTAACTGGAATGAAAGCTGCGTTGATGCTGCTAGAACTACTGCTATAAGAACTGATGGTCATCGAATTTTGTTGAAGTATACAATTCTGCTGTAGTGTCAATATCCCGTCACCTTGTAGTGATATCTCCCGGACTTGTCTACTACAAATCACGTTGAACGTATACATACTGTCCAGGACGTAAGTTCAGCTATTGCCATTGTTTAGCTGAATCTATACAGGAGTCGGTTTGATGCTGCGGTTTTTACAAGAGGATGACAACTCCTTAGCATGCGTCAGCAGATCCAATTCACATCTGCTGACATTGGACCGGCGATTAAATATCGGATGCTGTTGCTAACATAGATATTTTTCGCTGGTTCTTGTGCACTTGGTCAGCTCCTCCCTTGTCATTCTGTAGTATGATTCTCGTAGCAGATTTACTGTTAGATAATCCATCGACGGTTCAATAAAAACGTCGGAACAGGTATAACCTTGAATAGGTCGAAGTCTTCTGTGTTGATTAAAGGCACTCTTATGTCGAATATTATATTCCGCTCCGTTACTCTTGCATTCATTCATTCCGTTACTCTTGCCCTAGCCGTCAAAAGTTGGTACAGTCCTAACAAACTCGAATGCGTTTCTTCTCCTGCTACAGATATCTTTGGTTGCAAGTGGCTTCTTATCAACGTTAGCTGCGATCGAAGCTGGGCCGGTGTGATCACCAGAGGTTTGGATTTGGCATGATGCAAATCAGTTAGAATATTCAGTAGCGAATTTTGCGTTTGTTGATAATTCAACATTGCTAATGTCACATATGCTGACAATGTTAGAAACTTCTGTTCTGCATCATTCTGGTTGTTTGATTTGATTGCACTGCTCTTCAGGTTCTCTAAGCCATTTTGGAACGCTTGTAGTTGTGCAGTAATGGTTTCAGTATTTTTCTGTAAAATATTACTCGTTGATTCTGCTACCGAAGTCTGGTTTTTTATTAATTCTAGTAGGTGATTCTCATTTACTCGTGTTTCCTGAATTTGTTGCTCATAGTGTTCAGCATATGACTCGTCTAAAAGTCCGAAAAGCTTATTTGCTACGGTACCAATAAAGTCGAATGGGGATCGTTTTGTTCGAATCTTGAGTAAAACTCCGGCTCCTTGGTTAAGCAGCAAGTCGTTGTTGCTTTTGATGATCGTCAGCTGGTGATTGAATTGATGAACCATATTGTGAATCAATACGTCAGATTTCATTTTACAGAAGTCATTCATATCTTTCATTAGTTCCTGGAATCCTAAAAAACTCTCTTCAATAATTGGTCATATTATAATAGACAATTACTTTCCAGTCGCTGACTATCAGATTAAGGCTACCAATCTTCTCGAAGTAAATCCCTGGGCGGCTTTTGAATGGAGTTATCTCTACTTCCTTGTCGGTTAGTTGTGATTTAATTGATGGTATGAATGTTGTTGTTAGTGCCACAAGTAATAATATGTTCAGAATGTTTAAACCACAACGCTTAACCTTTCTTATCTTATTTATGTTGGCTTGATCTGGTTCAATATCTCGAGGGCTATTCACATTATCTTGGATAGGTAGAGGACAAAGTTTGGTTGTTGCCCTCTTCATGAATTTATTTTTGCTAAATACAGCTACAGCGCGAACTTGCTCGTCCTTTCCGGGATGTAATTCTTCAATTTTCCCCAACATCCTTTTGGTTGGTGGCAGACGCTCATCCTTGAGCAGTACGATATCCCCTTTTTAATATTTGACTTCTTTTGTTTCCATTTAGCGCGCTGTTGAAGATGAGAGAGGTATTCTGTTGACCAGATCTTCCAAAAGTGTTGGGTTATTCTTTGGATCAATAGCCTTGGGAACGGTGGCTTTGTTCTTGATCTATCATCGGTTCCGGCAAGGAATTGATTACGGATCCAATAAGGAAATGACCTGGTGTTAATACTGAATTATCAATTACCATATGTCGTTTGTTACCGAGACAAGTGGACGCGAGTTCAAACACGCTACTATTTGAGCAAGTAGTGCTGTTAGCTCCTCAAATGTAAGTGTAGTATCACCGATTATTCTCTTTAAATGATACTTTATTGATTTTACGCCGGCCTCCCAAAGTCCTTCAAAATGCGGTGACGCTGGTGGAATAAAGTGCCATTGGATACCATCCACCACAAGTTTTTTGGATGCATCTGCTTCCGACTGTTTGATTGCATGCTTCATCTGGTTAACGATTTCCTAGTTTACACCGACGAAGTTGGTGCCATTATCGCTATAGAAGTGTGCACACATTCCTTTTCTAGATGTAAAACGCCTTACAGCTGCTATGAAGGCTGTGGAGCTGAGATCGCTTACCAGTTCGATGTGAACTGCCTTAGTCGCTAAACAGATAAATATTGCGATGTACCCTTTTATTGTTCGGTTTCCTTGTCCTCTGGCTATCAACATCTGAATGGGGTCAGAATAATCTATCCCAGTATGGGTAAATGGCCTTGATGGAGTTACTCTTGCGGCTGGCAGCATTCCCATTATTTGAGTCTTTGCTTGCGTTTTGCACCGATGACATCTTACGCAGTTATGTATGACCTGACGTACCACACGTTTTCCTTGAATGATCCAGTAGGATTGTCGCAATGTTGACAATGTTAGTCGAAGTCCACCGTGTAACACGCGTTTGTGTGTGTTTTCGATTAACAATTTGGTAAACTTGTCGTTGTGAGGTAGAATACACGGGTCTTTTTCTGTATCTGATAGGGTTGAATGTTCCAGACGTCATCCCACTACCAGAAGATTGTCTTAACCTAAATATGAGTTTAATGACAGAAGTTTGCTTGTTTTGTTAAGGTTTTTTCCAGCTCTAAGGCATGCCAACTCTTCGGAGTACACTTTTTCTTGAATGGTGCGTATAATAGCCTTGCGCGTGTCTTCGAATTCGCTCACTGTTAGTTCTTTTGTTTTTCTCGAATTTGGAGCTGTGCAATTTGCTATAAATCTTCTATAGTAGGCAACTACTGTTATTAATCTGTTATAACAAGAGAACCTTTCGGCAATGTCGTAAGGTTTGGACACCGATATTGTCAATACCTCTTTAGCTTCCGGAACCATTGTTAAATGTGCTTATTGCGGCGGCCAATATGTTGAATCATGTTGTAGCCACTCGAGACCATGCCACCATAATGAGTTATTTTTATTTGTCCTGGTAAGCAACCCCTGGAAGCAGAGTCAGCGGGATTATCTGATGAGCGTATGTGCCTCCAGGAACTTGGCTTCGTTGCTTCCTGTATCTCCGATACCCGTATGTCCGCATTGTTTCAGTCAAAATCTTTGATAGTAAATCAGCTCCACAAAGCTCGAGCTTGGGAAGAGGAAGCCTCTTCCGAATTGGTGTCACTTTTTTTTTGCTGTCAACATTGCTGTTGCATAGGATCCGTTCTGCAAAGCTACTCTGGAGTACACCACTGCTGCGTACGCAGCTTCTGAGGCATCACAGAATCCATGAAGCTCAAACTTTTGGCTTTTCGTAATTTGCATCCATCTCGGAATTCTGATGTCTTCGACTGCCACTAGATTATCTCGCAAGCGGTTCCATTGATTTTGCAGATCAACTGTAAGTGATTCATCCCAGTTAACTTCTGATTTCCAGATTTGCTGCATCAAGATTTTTGCGCTTACAGTAATCGGTGCCAACCAACGTAGTGGGTCATACAACTTGGCTATTTCAGAGAGAGTTTTGCGCTTTGTGAGTGCTTGGTCTTGTTTTGTATTTCCATCGATGCGAACTTTAAACTGGAACGTGTCACTCATAGGGCTCCAATGAATCCCCAATGTTTTAATTGTTTCTTCTTTCATGATGCTAATGTCTTTTTGACTCCTCGACTCAGGTGGAATGCCCTTAAGTAGCCTAGTGTCGTTAGCATTTTCGAAGATGAAACCCTGCTCCTCTTAGCATATTAGTAAGTTGCCTTTGTGGTTCTGTACATTCGGTTATTGTATCGCATCCGAACATCACATCATCAACATAAAAATCGTGTTTCACAATCTCTGATGCAACTGTATAATTCTCTTGTTCATTTACAACAAGTTCCTGCAGAGTTTTAACTGCCAAGTATGGAGCTGAAGCTATCCCATACTGTAGTAAGTTCATACTCCTTTATGGGTTGGTCGGTGGAGCTTCGCCATAAAATTCGCTGATAATCATGATGTTCATCATTCAGCTTAATTTGACGATACATTTTTTCTATATCTGAAGTAAAGACATATTTATGTCTCCGCCAGCGCATCATAATAGTTATGATGTCTTTCTGGAGCTTCGGGCCCACCAGCATTAATTGATTTAAACTAACCTCGGTCGAAGTTTTGGCTGATCCATCGAATACTACTCGTACCTTTGTTGTAGTACTCTCGGGCTTGAGAACAGCGTGATGGGGCATGTAGTAAATTGTGTTTTGCGACTTGTTGCTTAAAGTTGCCTCTACCATGTGTCCTAATTCCAAAAATTCATTAATAACCTTTGTGTACTCCGTTTTCAGCTGCAGATTTCTATTGAGTTGGGTTTCAAGCTGACGAAATCTTGCAATGGCCCTGTTTTTGGACTCTCCTAATCTCGATGACTGCATTGGCTTTTCGTTGAATGGGATGTTCACTACATATCTACCATCATCTTCTCGGTAATGCGTTCTTCCATAAATCTGTTCACATTCTTTATCACCTGGTTTTTGATATCTCGGTTGAGCGACTTCCTCCAGGTCCCAAAACCTTTCAAGCTGACGATGCATCGACGTTTGGGCTACTAGCCCGGTTATAGTAACACCGTAATGCTTTTTTGTGGAGGTTCGGCCTGAGATGAGCCAACCTAAATGAGACTTTTGAGCTATCAACGAGTTATCAGCGTCCCGTTTTAGACCATCAAGACTGATTTCGCCGTACGTGTCAGCTCCTATGATCATATCAATGGAGCCAGGGAAGTTGTAAGTAGGATCAGGTAGTTCAAGTTCACCGAACTGACCAGTCTTTAAGTTTGTAGGTGCTTCAGATGGTAATTGCCACCCAATCCACTCACTTCAACGAAGGCCCTTTGTTTTTTAAGCCTCAATGATTGAACGATTGACTCTGTAATGAGAGAAGCTTGAGAGCCAGGGTCGATAAGTGCTCGTACTGTGACACTGTGTCCAAGCCCGTCACTGCTGCTTGCATTTAAGATTGCCATTGCAAGTAACACATTTTGATTTTGGTGGCCATGGATTACTTGTTTCGTCGTGGTTTTTGTTGAGTCTTGTTGACTAACTTGTGGAGCTCTCTCTGGCCATTCTATGTGTAGTAATGAATCGTGTTTTTTTATTGCAATATTTGCAAGTCCGTTTGCTAAAACATTGGCTATGTTTCTCATGTCGTAAGCAATTTAAGCAAATTTTGGCTTGTTTAACTTGTCGATTCCTTTCTTTTGCTGTCCAATTTGGGGCGCCGTGGCGTAAGTGGTTAGTGTGTCGGATTACTACGCATGAGGTTCCAAGTTCGAATCCCAGAAAACACCAAAAAGTTTTTTCACGGTCCCACCTCTCGCGAGCGTCTGACAAACATCCGAGAGTATTGTTGTCACGAAAAAGCTTCTCAAACCGCCGGTCGGATTCGGCATTAAACTGTAGGTCCCTTCCATTAATGAAAAAAATATAACGCACACAACATGAGTGGTTGCAGAAGCTAGGCCTTGGCACTTTAAAGAGCTGTTGCGCCAAATATTTGTATTTTTTTTTTTTTGCTGTCCAATTCATGAATTTTGGACAGGAGTATATAATGTGGTCACCTTTACAAATAACGCACTGCATTGCTTTAGACGCTAAGTGAATGTTGCGTAACGTGTGCTTCGAATCCTCTACATACTTGTATTGTTTTTGTCTTGGCGTTGTTAGCACTTCCAGAGCTTGGTATCTTCTTTGCAAGAATTCCAAAAGAACGGATAATGATGGCATCTTATTTGGTTCCTTCAGCCCTTGCTCAAATAGATTTCTTGATTCTGTATCGAGCGCCTTTGTTGTCAAATTCACTATTATTGGGTCCCATGATGATGCCCATGGTGTTCAAAGCCGCTAACCTTTCGTTTGTGGCATCCAATATGTTCTTTATTGATGTCGTTGAGGGTGAATTTCCTTGCTGTCCGGCCTTTAATATTTTGTCAATGTGCATAGATGCAATTTTTCTCTCGTTATTGTATCTGGATTTAAGTGTTTCCCATGCGTTGCTGTAGTTTTGACTTGAAATTGTTAAGTCTTGAATGAGTTGTAGGGGTTCGCCCTCCAAATGAGTCTTCAAGTACTCCATCTTTTCCGTAGTGCTTAGGCTACCTCTGTTGTGTATTATGGTAGAAAATAAGTCGTAAAAGGATTGCCATTCCAGAAAATTTCCTTGAAAGGTAGGTATTTCTAGTTGCGGTAATCTCGTTTCGCAGTGGTTAGATTGATCTACGCCTGACTTATTGCTTTCACCAAGTCTGGATGCCATTTGATGAAGGCAATGGTCTACAACTTGTTTAATATCTTTATACTGGTTGTTGGTCACATACGTTGTTTTCAGGTCTCCCTCTGTTGCAATTACTATGAATTCTTCGTGTAGTTCAGTCAACGCACGTAGTTGCTCCAACAACACTTTATGTTGATACTCGTGTATCTCCTTCGAATAATTTTCAAACGTGTCTACAAACTCATCCATGCTTCCAATTATTGCTTCTATTTTTATTTGAAGTGGTAACGTCTGGTAACGTCTTCCTTGTGGTTCGCTTTCTCTCGAAGGACCAATGATTTGACCAGCAAGTTAGGTTAATAAAGACTTCTTACCACTGGTGGGGGGAAGTCTATAATAAAAACACTGACTTTGCTGCGGGTTCAACGTGAACTCAACTCTTTATTAAAATTACCTGCCTTAAATACTAAAATTATGCTAACTGTACAAAATTAGGTGCTAAAGTTTTTTGTTACACATTATGAATCAATATACACAGACAGCGTGAAGAGTATTTGTGCTGACTGGCTGAGAAATTATAAAATAATTTTTAACAACAACAACATTGAACATGAGTACATTGTCCGGTGTTGTGATTATAATAAAAAAAACGTAATTGCTGTTGTGGTCACAACAAACTAGTTTATTTTATAAACAGCATATCTGCTGAACTTTCTTTGAATACTTTCTATCCTTTCTGACGCAACAATATAATATGGACACCACACAGAACACAGTACTCCAGAGCAGATCTATCCAGAGATATAAACAGTGATTTCTATGAGTACGGATCAATAAACTCATTTGCATTTCTTTTGATAAAGCCAAGCATATAATTTGCTTTGCTTATTACATAATCGATGTGGATTGAGAACGTTCATTCATTCATTCATTTTCAATGGCCCGCTAATCCTTCATGAGGGTCGCGGGGTAGGATGCTCAGGTGGACTCTCCCTCCTTCTCGATCCTCCCCCATTGACTCCAATTCATCAGGGGGAATCCCTAAGCGGCTCCAGGAGAGATGTCGGACTTGATCCAACCATCTATTTCTAGGCCTTCCGCGAAGTCGCCTACCTGATGGCACGGCAACCATGGCGCGTCTTGGAAGCCGGTTTGGGGGCATACGCACTACGTGACCAAACCATCGAAGCATAGATCGTTCCGTTCGGAGAAGTAGCTGCTCAACGTTGAGCGCCTCGCGTACTCTGGTGTTGCGCACTCGATCCCTACGAGTTATTCCAACAACACCGCGAAGGAACCTCATTTCGGCAGCTTGTATCCGCGATCTTATTCTTTCGGTCACTACCCAAATTTCATGACCATAGGTGAGAGTTGGAACGTACACCGAGTTAAAAACCGATAGCTTAGCTTGAACACTAAGTTCGGCCTTCCTTATAACAGATTGACCAAGCTCTCTCAAAAGTGATCCAGACTGACCAATTCTACAGGATAACTCGGCATTGCTCCTCCCATCACTCGTGAATAAAACCCCGAGGTACTTAAACTTCTCCACCTGCTTCAGTGGGAATCCACTAACATGCAGAGTGCACTGAATGTTTTTTTTGGAAACGACCATTACTTCCGATTTGTTCACGTTGATCTTCATTCCAGCATCATCACAAACGGCTACAAACTTTTCGAGTGCGCGCTGAAGTTCGGTTTGAGAGGACCCAAGGATGACCAGATCATCCGCAAAGAGCAGATGACTAATCCTTAGGTCTCCCACTTTGAAACATTCCCCGCCACGGCTGCGCTGTAACATCCAATCCATATATACAACGAAGAGGAGAGGTGACAAAACGCACCCCTGGCGGAGTCCAACGCCCACAGTGAAAGGTATTGATTTAACACCGTTTATCCGAACACAGCTTCTACAGTTTGTATATAAAGACTGAATCGCCCTTGACAGGGAACCAGCAATCCCATACTCCTGCAGAACACTCCAGAGTTACCCTCGAGGAACCCTATCATATGCTTTTTCCAAATCCACAAAACAAGTGTAGACAGGTTTGGCATATTCCCAGGCCTTCTCAAGAACCATTCTGAGAGTGAACAACTGGTCGGTTGTGCTTCTACCGGGACGAAAACCGCACTGCTCATCCCCCAAACTGTCCTCAACGACAGCTCTGGAACGCGTTTCTAGCACCTTAGCGAAGACTTTTCCAGGGAGACTCAAAAGAGATATACCCCTATAGTTGGCGCAATCTCTTTTGTCCCCTTTTTTAAAAAGAGGAACTATCACCCCCATTTGCCAATCACCAGGTGTTTCACCGCATTCCCAGACCACTTTAATGACACGCGAGAGCCATTGAACTCCCTCTTTACCTAAACCCTTGAGCATTTCTGGCCGAATTTCATCCACACCAGCAGATCTGCCAACTTTCAGCGCTTTGATCGCCAAAGTTACTTCCTCTACCGTAGGACTACTTTCCGCTCAACTCTCGACCATAGGTCTGTCATCTTCGGTGCCCTGTTCGGGATTGAGCAATTCTGGAAAGTGCTCGCTCCATCTGCGTAAGATGTCCTCCTCATTGGAAAGAGTCTACCGTCTTTGGATTTGACTCCTTCAACGATATTCAACTTTTTTCCTCTGAGTCGGCGGACGGTCTGCCAGAACTTCTTATTTGCAGATCTGGTCACGTTCCAATTTCTCGCCAAACTCCTTCCAAGACTGTTCTTTCGCTGTTTTCACAGCTAATTTGCAAGTTCTTCGCGCTTCAGTGTACCGATTTCGAGAATCAGAGTTCCCCAAGTGAATCCACACCTTAAAGGCTCTCTTCTTCTCTCTGATGGCTTCTTGAACTCCGGGTGTTTTAAACCAAGCAGTTCTTGGTTTAAAACGGTGAACAAAAATCCAACAACTTCTCTCCGTTCGCGTTTTGATCAGGATCACCGTACCTCCAATCACACTCCCCTATGTCATAACATCTACACCCACATGAGCAATGAAGTCACCCATCAGGACAAAAGAATCCATATCTGCAACCTTTTCAAGGGCAACATCAATTTCATCTAAGAAAGCTGCGTACTCTGACTGAAGGTTCGGTGCATACACCTGCACCAATGCCAGAGTTGATCTTTCAAGCTTGAGCTTTAAGATCGCAACTCTCCCTCCTAATGGTATCCACTCCAATACTCTGTCTGTCAACCTGGGACTTCTGAGTATCCCCACTCCCACCCGAGCAGACATTGAGGGTGCGACTCCTGACAGGAAGAGCTTCCAACCACCCGAAAGGTCCACAGTTTTAGAACCTCTCTGCTTTGTTGAAGAGACGCCAACTATATCTTGTCGACTTTTAACAGCCTCCCCAACAAGCTCAAGATCCTTCCCTGCGAGCGATGAGACGTTCCATGTGCCTATCCTAAGTCGATGACGTTGTCGAATTTCAGAGAGTCCATCTGTGCCTCTATCGGTGCACAGCGCGCTCACCCCTTGACCCCCGTAATGGTTCGCGAGACCATTGACAGGAAGCTCGTAGACATTTCGAGTTTGACCCGGCCGGCTGCCGAGCGGGACAAGCCGACCACCAGACGCTCGCATCCTGACATCTTTCACGCCTGGCTCCAAAGGATGCCCTGGCTTTATGTCATCAGCAAACAGTAGGCAGAGTGAATATTTAAAAATTATAGGGATATTATTAATAAAAGAGGGATGACTGCCCTGGGGAACGCCAGATGTAACAGTATTGAGAGTCGACGGGCACTGATCGACTTTAACATATTATATTCTGTAGTCAAGTAAAACCTAATCCATTTCAAAATATTAGAATGAAAACCCAAACAAGATTACATATGCAACAAGACTGGGTCGGGGACATAATCCCGAAAACTCAAAATCCTGAAAATCCAAATTCCCGAAAACCCAAAATCCCGAAAGTCCAAAATTCAATATCCCGAAAGTCCAAAATCCCAGAAAAAAAACTCAAAAACGAAATCCCGAAAAATCATATAAAATGAAAAATTTGCGCAAGAAGCATCGACCGGATATACGACAGCTTGAGACCTGAATATCGGTTATGTATTAAGCGATGAGATTTTGTGACGCTCGAAGAACTCATGAAACTCGCAGAAGAGTACGAGTTCGTAAGGAACGAGGAGAGAACTAGTTTTTTTTTTTTTTTTTTTTTTTTTTCCGAGGGTTGGTGAAAAATCTTCCATAGACACTATGAGAATAGCAAGCGCGTGCTCATAGTAGTGTCAGATTCTTACTGACCAAAAAACACCACCCTTCGATATAAATTTGTTAGATATCGCAACTAAGTAATAACTTATCAAGCAATTTTTCTATCACGAAATAAAAACGTTTGGCAGGTTACTTTCCACTGAAAGATCCTGCATGTTCCGCAATCTAGACGCGGTTTATCATTATCTCGCCAAGTCGAAGGGTTTCGTCCTTTGTAGTCGGCGCAATAAATTGCTCTCATCCAATATTTGTAGGACTGTATTGTTGACATGTCCGATTAGTCGGTTTCTATCTTTCTCGCGAAGCTTCTAGTTTCAGCTTTGATTGTCGGAATTCCGAGATCCCTGTGGATATCGTCGTTTCTAATATACCACGGTGCTTGGACAATTTCTCTTAGCACTTTATTTTGAAAAGTTTGTAAAATATTGGCATTTGTTTTCTTGGTACAACCCCAAAGTTGTATACCGTAGGTCCACACCGGCTTTAGCACTTGCTTGTGTAAAAGCAGTTTGTTCTCAGTACTGAGCTGGGAATGTTTTCCGAGTAAGCAGTACATTTCTCTATATTTGATTTCGAGTTCTTTACGTTTCATTTTCACGTGCGAATTCCATTTCAGTCTTGCGTCGAGTGTCATTCCCAGGTATTTGACCTCGTTTGTAAAAGGTATTCGGGCCGAGTTTAGGAAAATTGGCAAGTTATTAGTTTTCTTGTAAGTGAAATTCACGTGAACAGATTTAGATTCGTTGAGGGCAAGCCGCCAGTCCCTCGTCCATTCATTTACTTTATTTAGCGCGTTTTGCAGTTTTTCAGCCGTTTCTTCGATTGTTTTACCTACTACTAGGATAGCAGTGTTATCGGCAAACGTAGAACGAGCAAGGATAGTGCCATCTTCTTTCGGTATATCACGAGTATACAACAGATAGAGAAGCGGCTCAAGAACGCTTCCTTGTGGTACGTCGGCCGAAATTTCTTTGAGCTCCGAGTATTCGTTTCCATGTCTAACACGGAAGAGTCTATTCCCCAGATATGATACGAGAATATCGTAAAAGCATACAGGGAGAACTTGTCGTAGTTTGGCTTTCAAGCCATCATGCCACACCTTATCAAAGGCCTGCGAGACGTCAAGAAATACGCTTGAGCAAATCTCTTTTTCTTCAAGTGCTTTCTCGATTACGTCAGTAATTCTATGCACCTGGTCAATCGTCGAATGCTTACTTCTGAACCCAAACTTGTGGTCAGGGATAAGATTATTTTCGTCTATAACCGGTTGGAGACGCCTTAGTAATATCCTCTCGAGAATTTTGGATATGACTGGAAGAAGCGAAATTGGTCTATACGATTTTACCTCATTTGGCGGTTTTCCTGGTTTTAAGACCATTATTACTTCCGCAACTTTCCATTGGCTCGGAACGTGTTTTAATCTGAGCGCAGCATTTACAATATAGAGAAGCTTAATCAATGCTTTTCTAGGTAAAACTTTGAGAATTTCTCCGGTGATTAAATCATAACCAGGAGCTTTCTTAGGTTTTAGAATCTCGATCTCATTTTTGAGTTCCCTAAGCGTTGCACTTGTGAGTGTTAAATTGCCAGATGGTAAATCCGGCCTATTGATGTTATCGTAAACCACTTGACTATCGTACGGTTTAAAGGTTTCTTCCAGGTGGGCCGCAAAGACGTCCGCTTTTTCTTTATCTTCCCTTGCCCATTCATTTTGATTCAATTTAATTGGCGGCGCGGGGACTTTGGGCCTTTTGGTGCCTTTTATGGCTTTCCAAAGTGAATAATTGGAATCTTTTTTCGCTGTTAAACTTTCAAGGTAAGAGCCTATTGCACGATTCTTAAAATCCTTAATAGTTTTCTTCAAAGAATTGCACAGACGACTCAAGTGTGCTTTATGCTGCGGAGCACGACTCTGTTGCCATTTTTTACGCGCTTTTCGTTTTTCCTTGACCAATTCCTTTATTTCCGGAGGATATCGTAAGCCGTATTTGTCCGGCGTTTTCCTTGGAATGGGAGTATTATTCCAAGAGGCGAGCTGTACGATCTCGACGAAGCGATCAACTTCAACCTCAAGTTCATAGGGCGTCGTAAGTGGAACGCTCAGTTCAACATTATCTTCAATTTCGTTCCTAAAACCGTCCCAGTTAGTTGTTCTACCAGTTAATCTCGCTGGCTCTAGGTTATAGGCTAGTTTTTCGCTCAATGTCAAAATAATTGGGGAATGATCAGACGACAGATCAAAACTCTCTTTGACTTTTATGTGGTTGGTAGATATTCCTTTCACAACGAAAAAATCTATCAGATCAGGTATTTTTGAAGTATCAGTTGGCCAGTAAGTCGGTTTACCCGTCGAATGGAAATCGCAACTGTACTCCATACCTGCCCCATAGAGCATTCTACCTTTTTTCGAACTATATCTTGAGCCCCAGAACGTGTGTTTCGCATTAAAATCGCCGCCAATAATGAAATTAGCCTTAAGCGATTCAAACATGTTAGTAAAATCAGTAGATAGACGAAATTTTAAGAGTACGCTGACTATTTTTAACTCGAATCGTGCAAAGTTGCAAAGTTTCAATCTCTATCTTTAGGTCTTCCGATTGCTTGATACAGTCTTTAATAAGCAAGGATGATCCACCTCTCACTTTTCCCGAAGGGCGACAAGCGTGGTAATCATTATAGCCTTTTATTTTTAAGTGCGATTCCGTTTTGATGTGGGTTTCAGAAATCAAGCAAATATCAATATCTTTTTGGCGCATAAATATTTCCAATTCGTCAAGTTTTTGCAAAAGTCCGTTTGCATTCCAACTACATATTTTCAACATTCGTTTGTCATTCATATTCTAGTTGAAGTGCGCGTTTTCTGTGAATTATTTTCAAGCTTAACCAGCCTATCGAGAATAATTTTATTTATTTTGCCTTGTTCTTCAAGTTTCGCGAGAATAACTGAGAAAACATGAGAAAAGGGGTCGGTCGAAATTTCAAGGTTTTTTGGTTTTTCGGAAGCCACGGCCTTAGCATAAGACTGCATTGCTTCTGTCCGAGAGTCATTACCCGGTGGCTTTTCTAATCTTTGCTTTTTAGTACCGTTTCTTTTAAGAGCAGAGGTCGAGGGCTTTTCTGTTGTCAATCTTTCCCTCACCTTTTTGTGCTCTGAACCCGGTAGTTTTAGTTTGCCTACTTTCTCCGGCGCGATCTTACGCTTTGGTTTAGTTTGCAATTTTGATTTTATATTTAGGGGCTTAAGGAGCGCATCTCTACGTTTTTGCAACTCCTTAGCTACTTCACAGCCTCTATAATTTGCCGGGTGCTTTCCCTTACAATTAACACATGTTGCAGAGGTTACTTTGTTTACTCCACAAACTTGGGAGAGGTGATTTCCGGCGCATTTCACACAACGTGGTTCTTTTCAAAAATACGTTGGCGTATGATTGAATCCTTGTCATCGTTTGCACTGAGGTATCAATCTTGTATTCTTGCGCATGGGTTCGATTTTGACTACGACATTCAGAATTGTTCTTATTTCGTAAATCTTATCCAAACTCTCAGCTTTATCAAAAGTTAGCATAAAAAGAGGAAGCCCGCGCTTTACCGTCGTTTCCTCGCCTTGCAATCCCTGGTACCTTTTTTAAAAGGGTCAGATGAACGCAATAAATGGCTCTCCCCAGAATCCGTAGAGCCGACCTCCGAAGAGGGTGGATTTTCCAGTGTACCTGGACTGCCACCTGGGGTATTTATATCTTCTGTTTTGTTCATTGCATACTTTGTATACGCCATACTCGGTATACGGAGGGTGGATTTTAGTCGCCTCTTACGACAGGCATGCCTACCTCGGGTATATTCTAACCCCTACCCGAAGGGGTAAAAGGGGAGAGAACTAGTAGACCAGCCAACGTTCCGACTACCGGTGCGATACCACCGGCCGGTAGGCCAATGCTTACACAAACCACGTACAACCGGCTTCGGAAATGCCCAAGTTTGGGGCACTAAGAAGAACCAGCCCCCAGAAAGCCAGCAACACAAAAACCAAGTATTACAATCTTCGCCGACTATCGTGGCGCCCCAGTATTGGAGACTGGGTGTATAAGAAAAATCCCGAGATCTCTTTAAGTGCTAAATATTTCACAGAGAAACTAGAACCCCGGTACGTAGGACCGTACGAATTTATTAAATTCCTCTCTCCCGTTATAGTACTTTTAAGAAGAAAAAAGAGAGAAAGCCATTTAAATATCGAGACTCCAACCCATTCGTCATCAGTTCTGCAGCGATCGTAGAGAAGAACACGCTAGCTAAACCAATACTATGGCCCAGCAAGAGGATCCACACCCGTGCACCCGTCAGCCGACCGCCCCTGGCAAGATCACTGCGCCAGCTAGGCGAGTCTACCTCATCGATCAAGCCCCCAAAGGTCAGGACCCCTCGCAAAAGGCGCACTCACAAGCCATATGCATCGTGCCCAAGGAAGACGACCAGGTACGCCTCGCTCGTGCCAGAGCTCAGAGGAAGAAGCAGAAGAAATGTGGGTCCGCCGCATTGCTTGACCATCAACCGAGCCCATCGATCGTCGCATCAAACACATCTCCGACTTTCCACCAGGCCAAACACTAATCCCTAGGCCGAAGTCAAGGGTTGCCGTCGCCACGGGCCAGAAGCATCATGGGAACTACAGCGGCGATACTCCAACTACCTCACGGGCCGCTCTGGCCTCGTTACGAAACAAGAACACGGAGGCACCGAACACCTCATGGGCCGCCGTTGCGCCTGCCAACCCGCCAGCTATTACCAAAAGCCAGCTGAACCAGAAGAAAGGTACACGACGGAAGCGCAAGAGGCAACAGCAAGGTACACTTCGAAGGTATCAGGGTAACCACCCCTGTTCCCGGTGAACCAGCGCACCAAGTTATCCACCGACCCGGCGGAGCGGTGAAGGTAATCCATCGGAGGAATGGGAAAATCATTTTGTGCAGCGGACAACGCCTAAAGATAGTGAAGCCAACTCCCTAAAGGTCCCATCCCAGTCCCCTCCCAACCCCACCCCTATCCAATCTGGCTCAACGCACATTTTATCCTCATCTAACATCCTCCCAACAACCAATCAAGCCACAGTCCAATTATAAAATATATATGTAGGTAATAAGTTAACCGTAAAGCAGACAAAGAATTTTGAAGAAAATAGTTCAATTATTTTTTTGTTGTTTTTTCTCTCTCTGCTTTATAAATAAAGTTTTTTTTTCTTTTCTCTTTCGTAATTTTTGTTTGTTTTAAGAAGTTAACTAATTTTTTAGTTTGCTAATCAATTTAGTATGTAGAAGTTAAGACTTCGTTTTTTCTCTTTATTAAAGTATTGTTACAAAAATCTCCGATCAAGCCGAGCACTTCCAAAGCTGCGACGGACGGTGGTGACAAAAAGAACAGACTTTTTCTGGTTCCCGAGAGGGTATTTTAATTTCTTATTTATTTCAATAAAATGTTTTTTTTTAACTAAATTTACGTTTAACAAAAAAATAAAATCTAGTACATTTTTTTCTTTAGGCTTATAATCTGCGCGTCTCCAATATCGGCTGTCAACGCTGACCAAAACAAACTCCCCATTTGGACTTCTGTCAACCTCCTTATATCTCGCTCGCGTAACATTACCCTCTTCTTAGGACTCAAAGCTCCTGCTGAGTTCCACAAAGGTAATAGAAGAGCACTAATCCGGAGAACTTTTTCCTCTGCTAATTTCTCTGGACTTTTCTTCGATAGGTCTTGAAGATGTTTGGTCATGGGTAGAGTTGGTTGTGAGTCCTTGCATCGCTTAGCCGCGCACACGCGCCTGACGACTAGTTCGCTAAAATTGAGAAAGGAGCCCATCCTTTGTCGCTCGTTTACCTCTGGTGGCTGCGTTATACCTTCTGTCGCTTGCGGTGGTGGGTGGATTGCTGTATCAGGACAACTATCAACCGGGCTTCGCTGGCTGTGGTCTAGCTTGTCAGACTGCTTAAGGAGTAGTGCTTGGCGAGCCTGAATCGTTGATGGGTTCGCTCGATACTGCAATCGTGATTGACCTTCGGCGTCCATACTTCTTCTGGGACGGCTGCTTTCCTCTTTCGTCTGATCGTCTAGATTCGCTACCGGCAGTGCGGAAGCTCTGTGGGACTCTTCCTGATCATCCACTGGCATCACTCGGGGCGACGAGTTTGCAGGTACTGCTGTGGTAAATGCAACTTGGGCTAGTTTTTCCGTCAGTCCATCCAGCCTTCGCTCGAAACCATTCTGGAACTCCACCATCTTCGTCATCACCCTTTCCATGAGTTGGTTTTGCTTCCGGGTGACCTCCTCGAGTATTCATCTTACATCGTCAGCGTCCATTTTGATTTACGTGGTGGGAATTATGCTTAATGCTGTCCGCATAACCCCACACCTGACACCAGTGTTACAAAAATCGCCGATCAAGCCGAACACTTCCAAAGCTGCAACGGACGGTGGTGACAAAAAGAACAGACTTTTTCTGGTTCCCGAGAGGGTTTTTTAATTTCTTATTTATTTCAATAAAATGTTTTTTTTAACTAAATTTACGTTTAATAAAAAAATAAAATCTAGCACATTTTTTTTCTTTAGGCTTATAATCTGCTCGTCTCCAATATCGGCTGTCAACGCTGACCAAACAAACTCCCCATTTGGACTTCTGTCAACCTCCTTATATATTTGGCTCTGGCTTTCCAGATAAATAACCAAATTTCCAATTCGCCGCTGGAATTCCATCCACCAAGAATCTGGAAAGATCTTGTACCTTCGGGTTGACAGCTTCGAGATGTTTCTCTGGGCTTCTCGGTGTTTACATTCCGTGTCGGTTGTGCGCTCGCGTAACAGTATTATAAAGTAGATACAAATAGAGTTTAAGTTGTTAAAAAAGAACAAGTTGGTAAAGAGTTAAATCATTTCTCGCCCACCCTAGCAAGAAGCAAAGATACGACGAGAGGGTTCTCGTCTGAGAAAGAAAGAGGGGAATGTAACGAAGTGTTACATATTTCCCTACCACCACTGTACCTCTAATACCACAGCAACATCTTTCACGATGATCACGCCGCCACAGCATGATGCCAATGCACGCTTCCGACTGACGAGTTCCTTACCTCGTCGATGAATAGCTCTGACCGACGAAGTATTTACTTCGTCGATGTATTCCTCTAACAGACGAGGAGTTTACCTCGTCGATGAATACCTCCGACCGACGAAGTGTTTACTTCGTCGATGTATACCTCCGACTGACGAGTGGCTTACTCCGTCGATGCATACCTTCCACCGACGAGGAGTTTACTTCGTCGATGAAAGCCTCCGACCACTACTGTACCTTCAATAGAACAACAACATCTGGCGATGATCACGCCGTCAGAGCATGTCCATCTCTCTCAATCTCTCCAACCAAGTTGTGTGCGACAATAAATTATATTCATTGTTAGAATTCACGCCTGCTTGTTGCAGGAATTAACATAAGAGGGAGATTGAGAGACGTGGTCAGCAAAGTCTGTTCAGCCGTGGTTGGGTACCAAACTTGTGTACTGCGAGCATTCTCTCATAGGAGCTTCCGTTCCAAATTGTGAAGCCTTCACATCGGTGATTGAGCAAACAATTTCAGGTCCGCTCCTGACCATATCTGACCTGACGTCCCGATTAGGTTTTTCCCCGTCTGGGAAAACACTTGTTACCAATTTTTGATTTATTTGGAAAAGTAGGCACTACCCTCCGAGAAAAGGGGTGCACCGCGACCGTCCGTATCCTCTGCAGTAGGTACAACCCTTCTCAAGCTAGACTTGAAATTCTCGCCCGCCCTTAAAGTGGAACGAGACCTTCGCGCCCGTCCCTAAAGTGGGACGCGAAATTTACGGCCGCCCCTAAAGTGGGACGCGACACTCTCGCCCGCCCTTAAAGTGGGACGAGACCCTCTCGCCCGCCCTTAAAGTGGTACGCGACATTCACCCCCCCCCCCCCCCTTAAAGTGAATTACAATTACCCAGTGAACATCTTAATACAAAGTGAGTAGCAATTGCATACATTTATAATTAAAAATTTTAAAATATCAGTGAAATTTTTATTTGAATGAATATAGTCAGAAGTAAAAATGACCGTGTCCATGGTTAAAACAAACAAACAGCGTGAGAAACTGATTATTGACGGCTATATTTACGATCTCAACAAAAACTACAAGGGCACATTTTACTGGGAGTGCGAGCAGCGAAAAGAATCCTTGTGCAAATCACGTCTGAACACAATACTAGACAACAACTCGCATGTTATAAAAAAAATTCCAACAGACCATTGTCACGAGCCGTTATCGTACTCGAAATCGGGATTTTGGCCTTCCGGGATTCTGGGTTTTCGGGATTTTGGATTTTCGGGATTTTGGATTTTCGGGATTTTGGATTTTCGGGATGACATTTTTCGGGATTCTGTCCGACTCCCAACAAGACCGTATGGTTACCCCTATCAAAGGCCTTGGCAAAGCCCGTAAAGGTAATATCGGTCTGCAACCTTTTATCAAAACCTGTGACTATGAAGTTTGTCAGAATAGACAATGTTGTAGTCGTGGATTTACCGGAGACAAACCCATGTTGATAAACGGAAATATGTTCTTTAACGAGGAAATAATGT
Organism: Brachypalpus laphriformis; assembly: GCA_945910035.1. Taxonomy (NCBI): domain Eukaryota; kingdom Metazoa; phylum Arthropoda; class Insecta; order Diptera; family Syrphidae; genus Brachypalpus; species Brachypalpus laphriformis. Next base: position 142,076,323 of record OX246754.1, read on the forward strand.
TTATTATAAATATTATTTTTCGAATAATTTAGGAATAGTTGAAATTTCACAGATAAGTCTATAATTTGTAACCTCTTGCTTGGAGCCAGATTTGAAAATTTGTGATTTCAAGGATACCTTGTTCTCGTCTTAAAATATGAGTTAACGGCTTAGCTACTACCCTAGCACAACTCCTAAGCAGTAAGGGTGGAATACCATCCGGTCCCTCTTTTTTATTACAGTCTAATAGTGCAGGCGGCAGGGAAAAGGGAAAATGGGATACCTACACTAAGAAACTCCCGAACGTGGTGAAGCAACCCACGCTAGTCGATCCAGTCATGTTTAAAGGTATGTTTCTCTCTAGTAGTAGTAGTAATGTGATTTTATTAATACTTCATTTTACTAGATTTACAACTTCACAAATTATAGCGTTGGCTTTTTCCGTCAGCCAGAGAAAGAAAGAGTTGACTATCAATTAAATACATTAAGTACTCGTAGTAATAAAATTAAAAAACTAAAAAAAAGAATATACTGTAATATTCTTGCTAGGGTTCGGTTAAATAAAACCGTCTTTTGTGTATTTTAATCGTTTATTTATTATCAAACACTAACTTCACTTCAACTCAGTATTCAATCACTTTATTTTAATTGTCGCTACAGATTTACTTTCAATACGTCGCTTGTTTTCACCACTGGTCGAATCTCCCTCTTGTAATCGCTGTATGCACTTATAACCAACTGTGTCCACGGTGGTTGTGGTATGGGTATTTATAGGAAATTGCAAGGGGTTCTAAAACATGCTAGATGTTTCTCCGGGTGAATCGAGGATCCTGGAATATTGGGATATTGTGTGGAACAATTGTGGAACGTAAGCACATCAGGTTGGAATATTTACTGCTAACAGGTTTTGCAATAGATGTGGTTGCTACAGTTTGAGATACAGTGTTTTAATTTTTGGTACACAAACCATCGTGTAGTCAATGCTACAATACCATATGTACATATATATATTGTAGCATTGACTACAGGATGGGTTGTGTACCGAACTAAAACTCTAGCGAGGACACCTATTGCCAAAACCGGCTAGCAGTAAATACTCCAACCTGATGTGCTTACGTTCCACATTTGTTCCACACAATATCCCAATATTCCAGGATCATCAATTCACCCGGAGAAATATCTAGCATGTTCTAGAACCCCTTGGAATTTTATATAAATACCCATGCCACAACCATCGTCGGTACAGTTGTTTATAAGTGCATACAGCGATTACAAGAGGGAGATTGTGGAAAGTAAATCTGTAGCGACAGTTTAATTTGAAATAAATAAAGAATAAAGTGATTGAATATTGTGTTGAAGTAAAGTAGGTGTTTGATAATAAATAAACGATTAAAATACACAAAGGACAGTTTAATTTAAACGAACCCCAGCAAGAATATTACAACATATAAGCTTAACAGCTTCGATAGAAAAGCTAATTTAACATTTTATAGTGTATCTATTGTATAAGTTAACCAACTAGTACAGTCGAACCCGCTTAGCTGAAAAACCCGCTTATATGAAAACATTTCTTGTCCCCGTGTATTTTCTCACAATTTTCATACAAACTACTCCGCTTTATTGAATCCCGTTTAATTGAAAAACTCGGATAACTGAAAAAAAATCCTTAATAATTTTGTAACTTCCAATAGAAAAGACTCCGCTTAAATGAAAAAATAAAAATGTATCAAAAAACAAAAAGGAATGAGGCAGGCTTGGATGCATCCATTTATTCTGTAATTTTTTATGTGAACATAACTTCGGCACTGAAGTTCACCTCTCATAGTGACAGGTATCAGCTGATGGCTGTTTGTTTTGAAATTCAAACGATTTGTTACATATTGGTTACTGCTCGTCAAAACATTTATTTGAATTTCTACTTATTTTAAAATATGTCGGCGCAAGAGGTACGTAATTATAAAGTGGATTAACAAAACAATGAAATTATATACAGAAATTCAAATGTATCAACCATTTCAGTCGCATAGATCTAAGAAATACACAAGTTTGCCTATCAAAGACAAACTAACAATTTTAAACCGTCTTGAAGAAGGAGAATCACGGAAGACCATTTGTGCGGATTTTAATTGCAGTGCACCAACTCTAACAAGGATATCTCAGCAAAAAGATTTCATTCGCAATGCTGCTTCGCGAAATCTAAATTTATCGATGAAACGTTCACGTGCTGGCGCTCACAGTAAAGTGGACAAATCTTTGGCTATATAGTTCAAAGATATGCGTTCAAAAAATACAGCAATTAGTGGACCCATGTTGATGGACAAAGCAAAATCTTTTGCTGTCATGCTAAACGTCGATTTTGAGCCAAACGAGAAAATATTAATTTCAAGAGATTTCATGGAGAGAAAAATTCTGCCGATTCCCATGCTGCTAACGATTGGCTGAAAAATAGTTTGCCAGATTACCTTCAACAATATGATGCCAATGACATTTATAATGCCGATGAGTCCGGATTAATGTTTAAGGCTTTGCCAACAGGAACGTTTACGAACCGATTAGAAAAGCCTTCATCTTTCAAATTGCCAAAGGACCGCATTACCATCCTTTTTATTGCCAATTCGTCTGGCACAGACAAAATGATTTATTGCATAGGTATGTAGGCCCTTAAAAATTGTGTGTTGCTTTGTTCATTTATCGTTGGTTGTATAAATAGGTAAATCGCGTAGCCCCAGATGCTTCAAAAACTGCACATTTCCGGTAAGATATTTTTCAAATACCAAAGCGTGGATGACGGGTGAAATATGGACCAACATAATGAAAGAACTTGTCGCAAAGTTTAGATCAACCAAAGGAAAGGTTTTGTTTCTTGTAAACAATGCATCTTGTCACAAACTCGATAAAGATGTTGTGCTAGAATACATTAAAATTGAATTTCTGCCACCGAACACTACTTCCCTCATCCAACCTATGGATCAAGGAATAATTCGGTGTTTTAAAGCACACTATCGAAGATGCATTACAAAAAAACAACTTCTTCATTTAGATAATGGAGATTCTTTATCAGACTTTTCAAAAAAAGTTGACTTGCTTCAAGCCTTAAAGATGGTTAAAAGAGCCTGGTGGATGGTAAGCCCATAAACTATAAAAAATTGTTTCCGGAAATCTGGTTTTACTTCATATATTCCCAACGAGGAAATCATTTTCGATGCTGAGAACGATGAACATATTTTTTCCAACGCACTTCAACAAGAAATTATTTTTCTGACGGATGTTGATGCAGATCTCTCCTGTTTTGGAGATATAACGGATCAAGATATCATAACTGAAGTAGAATTGCAGTTTGCCGATTCTACTGAAGGAGCTGAAGATGATTCAGTTGTCGACAGTTTGGATACTGGTTCAAGATTTAAAAAACCAACAATCAGTGAAGCATTCGATGCTCTGTGCATTTTAAAATGGTTTTTCAATGGGTGCAATGACCTCGAAGTGCTTGCAGACGATTTGGTCAGACAAAAATTGACGACTTTTTTAAGCCAAATTGGACTGACTTTATTTAACTATGTGCAATTACATATGTATGAAGGTTTGTACATACCAAATAGTTATACCTATGAACATATGTGACCTTTTATAATGTCCTTTTTTTATGTATGCATTTTGTTATTTTATGTTATGTTTGGGTTTTTTTTTATATAAATAAATGGATTAATTTCGTTTCGTTAACTGATTTTTGATCGTGTTTAATTAAAGAAACATTTTTCTGTTATCCGAAGTCCGTTTAATTGAAATTGTTTTCAATTATCCGAACTCCGCTTAAATGAAAAACCTGGTTAATTGAAATTTAAATAAGGATTTTTCCTCATTTCATTTAAGCGGGCTCGACTGTAGTTATTTAATTTCAATAAATGCTTCATTAATAATTTCTTGACGATATCGCAGAACGGACTTAACACAGCTATACAGAACCGCCCAGTCCTGGCCATTTAGTGCGCCTATGGTTTCGCTTGAAGATAGAGTGAATTTAACCCAATGAACTCGCCTTTTCTCACCCAAAATGGGACAGATGTTTCTCTCTCTTTTGATCTAAGTCCTACAACCTGACAATGGCATATATTGTACATACGTTTAAATAATTATGCTAACTCGATAAAACTAATTAATAATTTAGTGCGTCTATGGTTTCGCTCGAAGATAGAGTGAATTTAACCCAATGAACTCGCCTTTTCTCACCCAAATTGGGACAGATGTTTCTCTCTCTTTTGATCTAAGTCCTACAACCCGATGGCATATATTGTACATACGTTTAAATAATTATGCTAACTCGATAAAACTAATTAATAAATTAACACCCAAATAAATAAATAAGCATATGTAACATATAGGTATATCCTAATATACGAAAATCACGTGCCACTATGCTCGTACACGTTAATCTCCAAAACCACTTAACCGATTTCAATGAAATTTAGTTAATGTGTATGGTTGGTTCCAGCTTGAAATATAGGATAGTTTTGGACCCGATAGGTGGCGCTGTTGTCGAGATCTTGTAGGGACTTAGATGTCGCGTGGATGTAGGCGACTGTCGTACTCACGTTGGAGGGACTGTCGGATGGCCAGTGTGTGGCATCGACGTACTCGCGTTGGGGCAACCAATATAGCGAGTGAGGGGGTCACCAATTGTAGAGGTCCGATTCTGGCGGGAATAATCCAAAGAGACAAACGCCACTACTAAATTAGAAATTACTTTATTATACAATAAAAAGCTAAAACAATTCAAAAGGAGTAAGACTATTTAATGCGATTGGCCGATGGCGACGAACGATGATTGAAGAATAATCTGGATGACGAGATGATGGCTCTTGAGACGAACAAAAGTATAAGTTGGTTGTGTTGAGTCGAAAGAGAATCGAAACTATTTCACAACTGCGGACGTGTGCAGTTGGCTCGTAGGAATGGATGAGTCCAACTTCGTTTTAGCCGTTCCACTTACTTAGGAAACGGAGATTACAGATGAGTTTGGTTTGACTCGCTTCTAGAGTGCTCGCAACTCGATTGCATGCTCCACACCACTCCCCCCGGAGTGTCTCAACTACGGTTGAAATGCGAAACTGACTTTCCGCGTTGGTGCAGGAAAAAATTTTGATTTGGTCCGGCGCCGGAAGAGTGGCTGATGTTGGAGATTGCTCCGGTTTCTCGAAAAATGCTGGCTTTAGTCGTTCCGTCAAGATGGAAGTTTCGATACCATTTACATTGACTTTGAAGACGTAGTTCGATATATGATGGATGACTTCGAATGGGCTGTCATAAGGTTGTTCGCAGGGCTGCTTCACCGAGTCCATTCTGACGAAGACGTGGCTGCAGGAGTATAGCGTTTTGTGGGCAAAAGCTTTGCGTTTGGTGTTGAAGGAAGCCCCCGTTTCATGCCTTTTGAACATTTTTGATCGAATATCAGTAGTCGCACAGTTTGAATATAGGTGATTTATTTTTATGGGGTTCAGAGCCAAGATGAATCGTTTAGAACTGGGAACAGTTCAGAGCAGGTGGTGAGATCGGCTGTGGCGTTGTACACCCTATATTTTTTATCGGTTTTTTTTCGGGTGGGTGCCGTCGAGGATAAGCTAAGGTTGCCACCACCGACGATATGCGACCTGCACTTACGAGATAACCTGCTACGAAACCAAGTATAACGCACCCACCACCATCGGAACATGCAACAAGGTGCAACTCAGTGTTGCCACTGTGTGGCGTAGGGAGAGGCATGGGCAAAATGGTTTGACACTATATAAAAAAAAGGAAGTAATAGCAAGAAAACAAAAATAAATAAACAACAACATCTTGGATGTTTTAATAACTCTTGGTAGACGTTGGTTGTTCGCGCTCTTAAACCCTGAGTAGCAACTAGGTTCGATGGTAAGCCGACTTCAACGTATTTCTTTTTTTTTCTTTTTTTTGAGAAATGATCCCGCACAGGATTAGAACCCATGATCGATGGAGAAAAAAAAAGAAATACATTGAGGTCGGCTTACCATCGAACCTACTTGCTACTCAGGGTTTAAGAGCGCGAACAACCAACGTCTACCAAGAGTTATTAAACATCCAAACATCAATGGCGCGGAGAAATACTCACACCTCCCCAAATTTTCTTGCCGTCCTAGTATGGAGGACTGATCGAAAAAACTGGATGCAATGTTATTGCCTATGCAGATGATGTCGCCATTCTAACAACAGGCAAATATCCGCAGACGCTGGCCGATGTCATGCAGTCTGCTCTCAATGAACTGCTCAGATGGACTGATAAATGCGGCCTCTCCGTTAACCCGACGAAGACCGAGCTAGTTCTATTCACAAGAAAACACAAGCTACCTGACTTCACTCCGCCCAAGATAAGGGGATCTACCCTCAAGCTTTCAAATAGTGCTAGCTATTTAGGCCTAAAGCTTGACCGCAAGCTAATTTTGAAGGAGAATGTCGTCGAACGGGCCAGGAAATCGCTGGCCGCTCTATACATCTGCAAGAAAGCAGTAGGCTCCACCTGGGGCCTTAAACCAAGCATCGTGCACTGGCTATACACGTCGGTCATTAAACCGATTCTCATGTATGGAGTATTGGCATGGTGGCCCGCCTTGGAGAAGAAATCCAACCTATCCATAATGGAAAAAACTCAGCGAGTTGCATGTCTCAGCTTTACCGGTGCACTGAGAACTTCTCCCACAGCGGCGCTTCAAACCATGCTCCACCTGCTTCCGATTGACATCGTCAGTAAGCAATTGGCTGTCAGCTCGGCAATAAGACTGAGAGGCTCCAGGCAGTGGAAGGAGCAACACACGGGCCATGCCACTATACTTTCGATGCACAAAAAAAAAAATACAAGTATTTGGCGCAACAGCTCTTTAAAGTGCCAGGGCCTAGCTTCTCGCAACCACTCATGTTGTGTGCGTTATATTTTCTCACACGAATGGAAGGGACCTACAGTTTAATGCCGAATCCGAACGGCGATTTGAGAGGCTTTTTCGTGACAACAATACTCTCGGATGTTTGTCAGACGCTCGCGAGAGGTGGGACCGTGAAAAAACTTTTTGGTGTTTTCTGGGATTCGAACTTGGAACCTCATGCGTAGTGATCCGACACACTAACCACTTACACCACGGCGCCCACCGTCATCTTCCCAATTTCACTGACCATCTGCCCACTGAATATGATTTTGACAAGGGCTACACGCACTCGATACCGGACAGAAGTGAGTGGACGCAACGCAATGCCCTTTACAACGAATCGCTGTCAGTCTTCACGGACGGGTCCAAAACCAAGGACGGAGTCGGTGCCGGAATTTGCTCGGAAGATCTGGACATACACCTCTCCTTTAACCTTCCAGACTACTGCAGCGTTTTTCAAGCCGAAATCACCGCAGTTCGCAAAGCTGCTGACTGTCTGGCGGCTAGCACACTATCAACACCTGATATTGTTATTTATGTCGACAGTCAGGCAGCCATCAACTCCCTCGCATCCAGCACTACGAGATCTAAGGCAGTGAAAGACTGTCGCATATCTCTTAACGAGATAGCTGGTCAGTACAACCTCACCCTTTGCTGGGTACCAGGTCACTGTGACATACCGGGGAATTGTGCAGCCGACGAACTAGCACGACAAGGCTCCTCTGGTACAGATAGCATAAGCATCACCGACATCGAAGCGCCAAAGTCTTATGTTAAGTACCTCATTCAAATTGATGCCGAGAAAGTAGCCAATCATCGATGGCAACATCTAGACCAATGTCATACCGCCAGACAGCTCTGGCCGATACTCAATAAATCCAGGTCCATCGGACTCTTGAAGCACAAGAGAGGAACCTTCTCAAAAATAACAAATGTCCTCACTGGACACTGCGTCATAGGAAGACATGCCCAGAGATTAGGTATCCCTCATAACGACTTCTGCAGAAGCTGCAGAGATGAAGAGGAAGAAGAGACCATCGGTCATATCCTGTGCGCCTGTCCTGCGCTCGCCAACATCAGGAAGGCCACTCTGGGTGAATACTTCTACAATGATCTTAATGATCTCGGCAATGCCTGCACGGCTAAAATTCTCGACTTCATTCAACGAAGCAAATAGTTCCAAGAGTAAGAGGGCGATCCACCCGCCTTACACATCGGCAGTACAATGGACCTACTTTCTGGTCTAAGTACATCCTCATCGAGGGCCGATTCATAACCTAACCTAACCTAGTATGGAGGACTTCCGGGAGTCCTATCTCGCAGATTTTTATTGGGAAAATTATGGCTGGCTCACATGTATTTTCTAAAAATTCCCTATAAAATTTTGCTGCCCCATACCCCCATACCCTATGCTTTCCCAATTAAATCCAGCCAGATACAGGACAAGCGGAAGTGTCACGCCATCCAATGCGAGCAATGTGTGAGTGCCGCCTCCGATATCGCAGATCCCCTATAAAAGACCTAGCTGGCAGAAAATCGCTCTTTTTTCTGGTTGGTACTCGCGGTAAAATCGGTCGGTCGTCGCGGAGGGACGCATAGCCCGATGTGGGCACGGTACGGGCAGTTTTTCTTGGGTTTCTTGTTTTTCTGTTTGTAGGAAGAAGTTAAAAAAAAATAATTTTTCAACGAACAAGTTGCCGTGTGCGAAGAGTTAATATTAAAAAGAAGAAAAAAAATAAAAAATTGTTTATACATACACGTAAAGTAAATATAAAAAAATATATATATGTATATAAGGAAAAAACTAACGAAGTAAAAATCAGAGTATAACTAAAAGTGAATGTGCCCCGTGACCAAAGAAGTACGGGCTAAGAAAAATTTGTGACCACCTCCTCCCTACGAAGTGATAGTGAAAGATCTCGCAGGACGGTCGGAACACGAGCTGAATACATGCCCTCTATCCCCTCGCGAATCGAATCAGCGTAAATTTTCCTTGAAAATGGCACAGTGATCCCTGGAGTGCACGAACCCGAATAAAAAAAAAAAAAAGCAGGAAAAGAAGAGGGCCAAGTTGAGCCCATGTGCAGCGCGTGAAAAAAAAACACATATGTTATATATAGATCACACATTTAAACGAAGAAAAAGTAAAAAAAAAAAAAGTGACAGCCCGTACCCCAGTGTCCCCTAGATCTGCCCACCAACCCCGTCTCGGTATTCGGCACGATTACGATTTCCGTGGAAACGCGTTTTAAAGACATAATTTTTTTTTCTCCATGAAATAAGCACAAAATATAAAGTATCAAAATTCTCGTTCTCGCCTAGTTTAGGAGATATTAAGGTTTAGAAGTTTATTTTTTCCTATGTGATTTCTCATAGAATATTATTTTTTTAGCATGTGGGACAGAATTTTGTTTGCATAGTTTTATGTATGAACATTTTTGCGATAACATGATGTTGCATAACTTTAGAAGTGTCAATATGAAACCTACATGCATAAATCTGAATGAAAATGTAGGCATACTTTTAGGAGTAATTAGTAATCCAGATACATATCTACCATTTATTTGTTTCCATATTGATTGATAACTACAAAGTCGGTTAAGGCGAGTGCACTTTTGATAGCAATACAATTTCTGTTACAAAGTTAAAAGTTACAAATTATTATATAAAAATGTCTACACATCTCAACTGCAATATTTCAGTAGAAATTACGTTCAGTGTTGCCAACAGCGGGTAAGTGGCGCGCTCCGCGCGATTCATTTATTTAAGCTATGCTTTCCGGAGGGGTTTAGCCGCTCACGCGACTTCGTCGCTCCACTAAGGGTATGTCAACAACTGTCAGGCAGGCGCCTGGGGCTAAGTCTAAGTGTCTTATATCCCCTTTTTTGTAACAGAGATCTATAAGAAAATATCGTCAATGGCTGGCAACATTGAAATTAGTTTTTTATATTCACTTAATACTCGAACTGCACCGGGTATTAAGGCTGTTGATATATCGGTTTTCAAAAGTAAATTTTCAAAGTTCCATATCTCGAAAACTAAGCCAGATATAACAGGTCGACTCTCTGTTGAACACTCTAAATAGTTCTAACGTCTATGCTCAGGCATATGCGGATGATGTCGCCGTACTTTCTGTCGGGCCATTCCTGGCGACGGTCTGTACTAACGCGCAGGCAGCGCTGGACATGATCGATTAATGGTGTACTAGGAGTGGGTTTTCGGTGAATCCTCTTAAAACTGAGGTTGTTCTTTTTACGAGAAGGAGGATTTTGACCGGTCTGACTCAGCCAGTACTAAAAGGCGTCACCATTCGCATTTCCAATGAAGCCAAATATGTGGGAGTGATTTTAGATAAGAAACTTCATTGGTCTAAACACGTCGAGTCGAAAATATCTAAGGCGCTCTCAGTCTTCTGGCAGTGTAAGGGTACTTTTTGCAAGACTTGGAGCTTATCACCGAATAAGGTTCTCTGGATCTACACGGCTATGATAAGACCATTCCTCGCATATGCGTCGGTTGTTTGGTGAAAGGGGCTCTCGCGTAAATATGTGGTTGCTTTGCACGAAACTCCAAAGAACGGCTTGTCTCGGCTGCTCGGGAGCTTTCCCGAGTACGCCTGGCTCTGCTCTAGACGCTTTGCTGAACTTACCTCCCCTTGATACTTATATCATGGGTTGCACTATCAAAGCCATCCATTGTCTTAGGCAGGGCGGTTTTTGGTATACTCCACACTGGAACTTTGATGAACTTACGCGACACTTATCATACGACTCCTGTCTTATGGATATGCCGTCTGATGCAATGACACCAGAACTCCAGCTGATGCGCAAATTCAGAGTAAACTTTCCTTGTGTCCAGGAGTGGCTTCGGTCAGAGTCTGAGCCGGGAATGGAATTTAGTCGTATTTTCACGGATGGTTCCAAAACCAGTCAAGGGTCTGGCGCTGGTGTCTTCGTGGAAGTCGACAACATTAGACTTCACTTCTCGTTAGGCAAATATGAGTCTGTTTTCCAAGCGGAAACTTATGCAATCCTAATGGCTATGAACTATGTTGTGAAGAACAAGTGGAAGGGACGTAGCATTTGTGTCTGTAGTGACAGTCACGCTGCGCTTAAGGCCTTGCTTAACCCTTTAACCACTTCCAAAATAGTTCGTGAAACCAAAAACTCTTTGAACTCGGTCGCAAGGCTGAATTCTCTGTCTCTTATCTGGATCCCAGGTCACACTGGGATCTTGGGGAACGAGATCTCCGATGAGATTGCTAGACAAGGCTCAGACGAGGCTTTCTCAGGTCCCGAACCCGCGTTGGGTCTTCCAGCGTCCTCGGTTAGGGCTTCCATTGACGATTTGGTCTCTCACGAGCACAATTGTGTGTGGTATGACTCTCCAGGTTGCAGATTGACTAAACGCATGCTCCCGGACGTCTGTAAGAAATCAGCGGCATTCTTGCTGTTTCTCAGCAGAAAAGACTGTAGACAACTTATCGGCGTCTTGACAGGCCACTCTCCTTTTGCCAAGCACCTTAACGTGTTGGGCTTAAGTGACACTACAATCTGCGACGCTTTTGGAGAGAACGACGACACCGCGGAACATTGTCTTTGTGAGTGTCCGGCCTTTGCTCGTATCAGGTGGTAGATCCTCGGTACTGTCACTGAAGTACTTGCTTGGCTTTCTTCAAAAGTCAAGGAAATTCCAATAAAATGGGTGAATCAGGGTTTGCTCTCTGGCAGTACAATGGACCAGTCGTGTCTGAGTGCTCCAGTCGAATGTTTCTCATCCCGACAAAAAAAAAGCCAGATATAAAAAATGTTTTTTTTATTTTTTGTTCAGTGGGTCGAGATCTATTAGAAAACATCAAAACATCGTGGCGCCACGGATATCGTAATATCCCCTCTGAGGATTCAGTCGCGATGGTTTATTTTTTTTATATTTAACCTGAATACAGTCCTCTTAAGAATTGCTGTTTCCTAGTAAAACAGTATGTACATATTTAAATAAAAGCTCCAGATGTGTACATAAAAATAAAACAACTCGTAAAATTATGCAACATTCTTTTATCGCAAAAATAGTGTCTTTGTGCTACTTTAAAATGTTGCATTTTGTTATTGCAAAAATTGTTCATACCCATAACTATGCAAACTAAATTTTGTTCCACGTGCAAATAAATTAATATAATAAATATAAATCCCATAGGAAAAAATAAACTTATAAACCTTAATATCTCCTAAACTAGGCGAAAACGATAATTTGGTACTTTCATTTTGTTCTTATATCATCGAGATCTACAAAACTGCGTTTTCAAAACATGTTACCACGGAAATCGTAATATCCCCGAATTTCTTCTTGGGTTGATCTTCGTCTCCCGAGATGCTGAGCACACCATCCGGACAACGTCATCAAACGGGGTAAGTGGTTTTGATTGATCAAATTTTAAGCATATTGACATTGCATACTCGTATATACATATATGGGTTTGAGCGAACTTACGCGAAAGGTTAGACTGGAGTCTCTATTAATTTTCTTCTGTTTTCTCGTATTCGACTAGCTTATCAGTAGATATAAAAAAAATCAATAATAATCAAAATAAATAAAGAAAATTTTCATTCAACCTTAAATGAGAGCGCCGGGAAGTATGCCATCGATTTGTGAATAATTTTCGATTATATAATAGTTTGCCCCGGCGTGCTACTACCTTTTTAGCGTTTGGATACATAGATATAAGTACATATTTATTTTTGAATTTTGACTCAGATGAGCTCCAGTGATGTATTTACATAGCAATAGTAATGAATGATATAGGATTTATTAATTAGATGTAATTTTCCTTTATATATATATATGCCTATAAGTTTAACTGAATTCAAATAAAATTGGTGTATGAAAATGAACTTCAATTTATCTATTTATTGCCTTTGACTGGAAAGTCTACGTTGTACTTTCGAGGTGCGAATTCGAAAATGAGATCAAGGAATCTCAGGGAAGATTTACATTCTATTTTCAGGGTTCTGGTTTTCAGGATGAATTTTGATTGGGTGCCCCCAATTGGAGATAGTGACTGGTGACTTCGGTCCCGCAAGCCGACGAGGAAGAAAGATTTAAGTATGGCAAAATAAGTTTTTTTTTTTGGTGATGTTCATTTAGGGGCTGCCATAAAATATGGAGGACATGGCAGCCAAGGAAGCGTTGTATCGAGTCCGATTCGATTCTCGGAACTCGATTCGGTGTGACGCAGGGGTGGGTACACTCCTGGAGACCCCCAACACCTACAGCTCTGCCCTCCCCATGTGAAGGCGTACGTTGGAAGACGTGCTCGAGCAAACACTTTGAGGCATTTCGGGTCCCTCATTTCTCTTTTTCAGACAACACCATCTAGTCTTAGGCATGGAATACGTAACACCCGTCCGCAGTCCAAGCAGTAAGATCCCCCCCAAACGGACGAGCTAGTTTCTGGCGGGAGAAAGCATGCATACAGCTGCGGAGACTCGAACACCCTTCCATCCCTGTTACCCGGACTGGCTCTAGGAGTCCTGTGGCCTGGAGTCATAAGGGTGGTATGAGGGGTAGAAGGTTAGGTCCGTGCAAGTTGCGCGCAATAGCCATCGCGGTGGTCGTGCCGTTACGTGCGGTACTCTAGGTGCCCCGTTCATTTTCTTGTGGCGTGCAACCGGCTGACCCTATTCCGTTACAGTGTGGTGAGTTGTAGGTGCCACTCGAACCTGCCGCATCTGTTCGCGGAAATTCTCCACGAAGTATTGAGGGTTCGGTAAGACTTCCTCGTCTGTGAAGAATTCTCCAGGTAGCCGAAGAGGGATACCGTATACCAACTCAGCTGCGATTGCCTTGATGTCCTCTTCCCAGGCGGTGCGAAGTCCGAGTAGGACGGTCGGTAGTAATTCGGTCCATGGCGAAGATTCGTGACATCTAACTGCAGCTTTGAATGAGCAATGCCAACGCTCGATCATTCCATTTGAAGCGGGTGGTAGGCAGTGGTTCGAAAGCTGAGGAGAAAGCGCTGAAAACAGTGTCTGCTGTCATATTCTTTAAGCGCACGGCCTCTGGCCAGCAGGTGAAGTGATCCATCATCGTAAGTAAGTAGCGATACCCGTTCGATGGTTGCATGACGACGAAGCGGTCACTCGGCACGGTGATATGTCGCGGTGAGTTCTTGTCGTGACGGCTTATTTTCTTTCGTTGATACGGCAAGCAGGAACGTGCCCAACTGGTGACGTCGCGGTTCATCTTGGGCCAGATGAAGCTTCGGGCGATGGTCTTCTTAGTGTCCCGTTCACTAGAATGGGAATAATTGTAGGCGCCGTGGCGTAAGTGGTTAGTGTGTCGGATCACTGCGCACGAGGTTCCAAGTTCGAATTCGAAAACACCAAAAAAATGTTTCCACGGTCCTACCTCTCGCGAGCGTCTGACAAACATCCGAGAGTATTGTTATCTCAAAAAAGCTTCTTAAAACAAATTTCCGTTCAGATACGGCACTAAACTATAGATCCCTTCCATTCATGTGAAAAATATGACGTACACAACATGACTGGTTGCGAGAAGCGCCAAATATTTATTTTATTTTTTTGTCGAATATCTTGCTTCGCAGCGAGCTTGGGGCAAATGGGCGGATGTGTTGGTTTGCGACGTCACAATACACCAAGGTGTCGGTTCCATCGGTGCGGAGTCCTTTTAGGTTCAGCGAAGAGCTTCCAGGCGATTGCAGACGCTATTTTAGTTCGTCGTCGTTCTTCTGTACTTCGGCGAGCTCCTCCGTGTTAATGGCGACTGGAAAGTCGTTTGCTTCGATGCGGGACAAGGTGTCCGCCACTACGTTGTCCTTGCCGGAAATGTGTATAATATTGGTAGAGAACTGGCTAATCTCCTCGAGCTGGTGGGTGATACGGTCGCAGGATTGGTTTGCCTTTTGAGAAAATGCATGACCCAGAGGCTTGTGGTCAGTGAGGATAATCAGTTCTCGTCCCTCTATGATTTGCTTGAAGTGTCGTACAGCTCGAAAAATTGCCAACAGCTCACGGTCATACAATTTGTATTTGGTTTCGCGTTCAGAGAGTTTTCTGGAGAAAAATCCCAGAGACTGAAGTCCGAATTCAGTTTTCTGGTCAAGGGCAGCTCCGATCGCCACGCTAGATTTGATTTTTTATTTTTTTTTTGTGGGTAGGTGAAAATCTTCATGAGACACTATGAGACCGTGTACTCATAGTAGTGTCAGATTCCTACGACTAAGTTAGACCTTATCAAGTAGTTTAAGCTTCAGAAGAGAATATTCGCGTGAGGCAGATAGATTTTCAATAAAAGCACCTGCTGAAACCGTCATGACATGCGGCTTTTTGTCTTATTGCGCTTATTGCGAACGGCTTCGTTCTTTGAAGTCGGCACGTAAGATTTGTCACATCCAAAGTTTGGAGTATGGCACAGTTGCAATGGCCATGAAGACGAATACGAAGCTTGCGAGCGAAGTTTTTTATTTCGTCCTCCACGGTAGCTATCCCTAAGTCTCTGTGGATATCATTGTTTCCAATATACCATCGAGCGCTCTCAATTATTCTTATAATTTTATTTTGGAGTGATTGTATTAGATTCCTATTGCTTGGTTTGGTACAACCCCAGAGTTGTATACCGTACGTCCAAATGGTTTTAAGCACTTGCTTATACAGAAGCAGTTTGTTATATACGCTTAGTTTGGAATATCTTCCAATTAGCCAATACATTTATTTCTCTAAGTCGATTTTCGACTTCGTCACGTTTCTTTTTAACGTGAGGTTTCCATTAAAGTTTCGCGTCTAGTGTCATTCCCAGATATTTAGCTTCGTTTGCATGCGGTATTTGTACCGAGTTAATGAAAACGGGAAGGTTGATTATTTTCTTGTAAGTGAAGTTAACATGCGTCGATTTGGTCTCGTTAAGAACAATGCGCCAAGTTTTTGTCCACTCACAGATTTTAACCAAGGCTCGTTGGAGTTTTATGGTTGCTGACTCGATTGAACTTTCCGTTGCCAGAATAGCCGTATCGTCCGCGAACGTAGCTACAATAGTGCCTTCAGTTTGTGGTATGTCCCGAGTGTACAGCAAGAATAAGATAGGCCCAAGGACACTTCCTTGCGGAACTCCGGCGGCGATTTCTTTAAAATCAGAATATTCAGTTCCGTGCTTGACACGAAAAAGTCTGCTTTTAAGGTATGATTCTAAGATCTTATGAAGTTGCTCCGGAAGGATTCGTCTTAGCTTATAATTCAATCCATCGTGCCATACCCTGTCGAAGGCTTGAAATACGTCAAGAAAAGCGCTAGAACAAATCTTTTTCTCCTCAAGGGCTTTTTCAATTTCGTCGGTTATTCTATAAACCTGGCCAATTGTGGAATGCTTGTTTCTGAACCCGAATTGGTGGTCAGGTATTAGGCGTCTCTCTTCAATGACCGGAAGAATCCGTTTCAGTAGGAGTTTTTCAAATACCTTCGATGTTATTGGTAGTAGCGATATCGGTCTGTACGATTTTTTGTCATTTGGAGATTTCCCCGGTTTCGGAACCATTATGACTTCTACGACTTTCCATTGATTTGGAACGTATAATAATCTAATGGAAGCATTTATTAAATAAAGCAATTTTAATAGTGCCTTTTTTGGTAATTCCTTGAGGATTTGTCCGGTTATTAAATCATAGCCAGGAGCTTTATTATTTTTCAGGTTTTTTATTGCCTGGCAAAGTTCTATAAGTGACACACTTTTTATTCTAAGGTTGTCAGATGTCGTAGTCGTACCGGTAAAATCGTCTACCAATGTTTCTCCATCAAATGGCTTAAAAGTCTCTTCTAAGTGCTCGGCAAATAGATCCGCTTTTTCTTTGTCACCTTTTGCCCATTCGTCGTTGTTTTTTCTTATCGGTGGCGAATGTATTTGGGGTTTTTTAATTCTTTTGACAGATTTCCAGAGCGAGTAATTAGTGGTTTTTTCGGCGGTTAAACCTTCAAGATAAGCTAAAGTCTCTCGGTTTTTTAGGTCTTGGATCGCTTTTTTAAGCTTATTGCATAGGAAATTCGAGTGGGTTTTATGCTGGGGAGCGCGAGTTTGTTGCCATATTTTGCGTGCTCTCCTCTTTTCTCGAATAAGTTCTTTTATTTCCGGCGGATAATTAGCTTCATTGCTTGGGACTTCTTTCCTCCTTGAAGGTGTATTTTTCCACGCGGCGTTCTGTATTGATTCAATAAATTTGCCGAGTTCATCTTCTATTTCGAGGGGTGTTTTGAGCGATACATTTAAAACAATATTTTCTTCGCAATCAGTTCTAAAGTCGCACCAGTTAGTTTTTTTGTTAGTTAATCTAGGCACACCTTCTACTGTCATTAGTCGGTCACTTATTGTCAAGATTACCGGCGAGTGATCTGAGGAGAGATCAAAGCTTTCCTCTACTTTCGCAAAATTTGAAGATACTCCTTTTGCTACGAAGAAGTCTATTAGGTCCGGTGATTTTGCTGTAACAGAGGGCCCATACGTCGGTTTCCCCGTCGAAAAGAAATCAACCCCGAATTGCATACCGGCTTCGTACAGAAGTCTGCCTTTCCGTGAATTGGATCTGGAACCCCAAAAGGTGTGTTTTGCGTTGAAATCGCCACCTATAATGAAATTCGGTCCAAGTGAGTCAAGGAGACGTACAAAGTTGTTACTTCTAAACGTGCATCGCGGAGGACAATAAATGGACGCGATGTTGAAATACGAGTGCCTATTCTTAACTCGAACTGAGCTTGTTTGCATTGTATCGATTTCAATCGTCGTATTTATGGAGTGCTCAATGCAGTCTTTAATGAATAAGGAGGATCCGCCTCTAGCTCTTCCGGAAGGGTGGTATGCGTGATAAGCACGATACCCTCTTATTTTTACTCCGGATTCCTTTGTCAAATGAGTTTCAGAGATCAAGCAAATGTCAATGTTGTCATTCCGTAAGAATACTTCTAATTCGGCGTTTTTTTGTAGAAGGCCGTTTGCGTTCCATGTTAAAATTTGTAGTAACTGATTCATATTCATATGGGAGTTCTTTTTTGGCGAGGTTTTACCTCGAGCTTGCTCAATTTATCAAATATGACTTTGTTTACCTTCGTTTGCTCCTCAAGTTTCGCAAGAATTATAGAGAAGACTTGGGAGACTGGGTCTACCGTAACACCGCTTTGCTTGTTTTCTAGCGACGCAGCTTGAGCATATGTTAGCGTCTCTGGAGATTGTGGCTTTTCCTTTGATTTTGCCGAAGGAACTTTACTTTGCTCGACTCTCGTCTTAACTTTCACGTGTTTATTGACGGTCGTTACCCTTGGCTTAGCAATTTCACGACTATTTTTAACCGGTTCTGCGTTCTGGCGTTGAATATTTTTAAATGTGTCTCGCCTTTTTTGAAGCTCTTTTGCCACTTCGCAACCTCGATAGTTCGCTGGGTGCTTTCCTTTGCAGTTAATGCAGGTAGCCGGGGCCTGCTTATTTAGGTCACACTTTTCCGAGAGATGGTTACCAGCACATTTTACGCATCTCGGCTCTTTTTGACAATACGACTGTGTGTGATTAAAGCCTTGACAGCGTTTACACTGAGGTATCGATCTCGTACTAGTACGCATAGGCTCAATCTTGACTACGATATTCAGAATAGTTTTAACGTTATAAATATCGTCTACATTTTCGCTCCTGTCAAAGGTAAGCATAAAGAGCGGAAGTCCATGCTTCACCATGATTTCCTGGCCTTGTTCCGTTTGTTGCTTCACCTTTTTGAGAATATTGACGGCATTAAGAATTTTTAAGCTTTGAGGTCGTTCATTACGTCGTCCTTTGAGCACGAGGGGTGGAGCCCCCTTGCTATAACACGCAGTGGTCTTTCTGACTTATTTTCAAAAGTATACCACTGGATCTTTTCCGTGTTGAATTTTTGTATATTGCTCGGTAGCCATCGGAGTCATCAACGTTAATTTTCCACGCATTGTTCCTGAGTGACGTTACCTTGTCGTCGTTCCTTTAAGAAGGCAATGTAGCTTACTGTAGTCCGTTATGCCAACGACGTTTATTGCAGGTGGAGGACGTGCTTTAGCTTGAGTTTGTTTTGGCTTCGACACATTTTGCTTGTCTTCTTTTCGCGGCTCGATTTCGGGCGAAGAGCCGGCTCTGCGTTTTTTGCTAGGTCTTTTCTTTAAGACGCAATTCGTTTCGCGTGCAAGCTCTTCTTCGTCCGTGTGATAATTGGGATTAGCTGCGCGGGGAGGGGAATCTTCGCGTTCTTTTTGTAAAAGCGAGTTCTTTAGAAGCTTGTTTTCCTCTCTCAGCATGTCTACCTCTTTTTTGAGCTCTTGGTAGAGTCGATCCGTTTCATTAAGCTTATTGCGAAGTTCGTTATTTTCCTTCTCAAAGCTTTTAGATTTCTCTGAGTCCTGTTTCTTGTGCGCTTGCACTTCCGGCGGACTTTTTTCCCGGAGAAATTCGGTCATGATGGTGGGGACCGAGGTACCCTTGAACTTTTTATAAAGGGATTTATCAATTGCAATAATTGGCTCTCCCCAGAATCCGTAGAGCCTACCTCCGAAGAGGGTGGATTTTCCAGTGAACCTGGACTGCCACCTGGAGTATTAAATCTTTTCGTTTTACTCAATGCATTTTTTTGTATACACTTTAAGCCCGGTATACGAAGGGTGGATTTTAGTCGCCTCTTACGACAGGCATGCCTACCTCGGGTATATTCTAACCCCTACCCGAAGGGGGCAAGTATGTATATAACACAAGAATACTGGTAATAAGATTATAAGCACACAATAATCAGTTCCGTTATGGGTATGTCAACAACTGCAACTGCCAGGCAGGCGCCTGGAGGTCAAGTTTATTTTCATGTATGCATTTACTTTCAAAACCTTATAAATTTCAAATTTCATCATGAAATAGGAGTAACTCTTAACTTTTGATAATGCGAGATTCTCCTGTATTTGGGAGATTTTTATCTTTCAGAGCGAGATTTTGATAATGCTAGATTTTGATAATTCGAGATTTCGAATATGCGAGATTTTGATTATGCGAGATTTTGAATATGCGAGATTTTGTTAGTCGGGATTTATTTTAAAAATGCGAGATTTCGTTATTAGAGATTTTGGTTTGCGGTCAATCGTACCGCTCCCGTCCAGGATAGGGATTAAGTAGTAGAATAGGGGTCTGTAGGAAAAGTTATTCTTTTGTGTCCCTCCGAGATCCCATTCAGTCGCAAATTTATTGATTTCTGTTTTACTTTTTCTTTTATAGTTAATTAAAAGAACATGAACTCTAATTATAAAACTCTTTATTCAATTACTTTAGTGGCTCTCCAATGACGACTGACTCCCTAGCTGGTCAAATCTTCACGTTAGCCGATCAACGAGAGAGTCAGTTGTATGTGTATGTAAATAGAAAATTGTATAATATAATAGTACAGTAGTGGCATACACAGTTGACACTTAAACATCCTTCCCTTAGTTTCGAATAAATTGCATCTAAATTATAATAGAAATATACTTATAAGATTTAGCGATAAAGTACTTCATTAACTCATTAAAGATTGATTTAAAAAAAGAATACATAATATATATTAAAAAAAAAACAAATTGGAATCCAGTTGGAATAATTTTGTAGCGTAGGTTCATATCTATAACTGCTTAAGTATAACGATCGTGTGCCCTAATACATCTACCATATTTTGTTTTATAATTCTGTGTATCGAAGTGGTCATCTCTATTTGGCGATTGTTGCGCACTTGTTTGGGTTATATCTGCATTGACATCCTTCTGGTCTATCGCGAGAGAAGAGCGACTATCGATGGTATTACCTAAATCTGTACCTGTACCCCCTAATTTCTTTCGGGCATTAATGTCAACCAAGTTTTTCCGATAAGTGTTTCCCCTTTCGTCCTCTACCAGGTATGACTTTGGGCTATTATGTTGTGAAATGATTCTTGCGAGGTACCATCGTGAATCTTGCTTCCTGATATTCACGTTTTCTCCTTTTTTAAAACTAATACGAGCTTTAGCAGTTTTATCGTAGTAGTTAACAATGTCCTTTGAGGTTCACTTAAAAAATACAATTGGAAACCTCCAACCGGTTCCAATAAAATCGCGGTTTACGTTATAAAAATATTTGATTTATTTTCGAGAGCCAACTGCTCTGTTTGCGGGTCACAATTCGAATGCTTAATTCTGTTTTACAATATTATCTCTAAACCTAAAAATGCTGACATAGATATTTTACATATTTCAATTCCTAAATATAAAATTGCTCAGTTGCATTTCTCACGCAGACCCACTGCCTAACTTGCACGAAGATTGAAAGTTGATTCCCCCAACGGATGCGCGTGCGACTGGATTGCATTGCTTGCACTTTTGCATTCCACAGGTAGACAACGGATCATGTTAACTGCCGCCCCTTCAAATATCTGCGTCCCGCAGATCACTCCCTGAACATGTGGAAGGGCTTGGGTTTCGGCTGGTGTCATTGGCCCCCTGAGAAGGTCGTGGTGTAGGACGTGGGACATGTCTTCGTCGAAGGGATAGGCGGAGCTCTGGGATGTTGGTTTTATCGTAAATCTTCTTCCACAGCAGAGAGATGACAGCTATTACCACTATGATGATAAGAATTTCTGTAAGAATAGAGGAGTTAAAATTCTTTCTTAAATTGTTAATGCGTTCGATATTTTTCGCGCTAAGGTCATGCACATATTCCAGGTTAGGTTTAACTCGGTTGCCTGTTACGTTAGCCAGGACGGGAGAAAGTGCTTGCGGGCTGATGGCCACCTTGCTGTAGTATGTTCTATCCTTTATGTGAACCGTGTCATTATCCAGCTGGATCAGATAGGTACCTTCTAAGGGAATAGACGAATTTTTATTTATGAGTGACCCATTAAAATTTGTAACAAAAATAGTATTTTCGCTAATCAATTCCACTACTTCTTCGTTGGTTGTTCTGTAGTCGCAAAGTGCATTACCGCCTTTAAGGATTTTGGGTAGGCAAGAGTTTTCTGGTAGTCGTTTTAGAACGCTCTCTTCGCACACGGATGTGTTACCTATGTTGAGACATTTCCCGTCTACTCCGTACGTTTCGTCATGGTTAATTAAAAGTTTAAGATAGTCTAAGTCGATCTGCTTGCCGTTTCTGATGGCGGCACGAGCTGTCACCAGATGATATACTTCCGGTTTAATTTTGGGGATCGATAAGATATAAAGCATCAGTGTTCCGTTGCTGTACACTGAAGGTCGACCGTATTCCACAGCTTCCACAATATTCTGATAGGGCAAGGTTTCTAGCTCATTTACTACCGCATTGATCTCTTCAGAGTCCAAGAGGTTGCTGTTGACTATGCCATTTTAAGCCATTTGACAGGCCCTTATTATTTCATTCACCCCTTCCTTTAATATGAGTACCTTATTCAGTAGATCATGTTTAAGTTTGTCCGTCCCGTCTTCCTGTACAGCGTTGTTGAAGCGGTCGATTATTTTGTTAATCCTTTCTGTAATCTCACGTGTTGTGTCAATCAGTTTTTCGTTGATTCTATACTGTTGATTATTGTTCTGTACAATGTCTGTCTGTGTCTCTAAGAGGTTGTCCCAGTCGGTTGCGTCGGGAGAACCTGCCAGCCATTTCCAGGCGGAACCTATCCAATTGATTGACCTAGCTCTTCTCGTCCTCGAGTCTCTCAGTTTGCCGAGGCGGTCCTTGATCTGTTTCATATGGTAATCCAGAACGAGTTGCATCTCTTCGTCCTTTACATACTTCGCTATCAGCTGTTCGGTGTTCTGAACAAGTGCGTTATATTTCGTCAAGTCGATTACGTAGACTAGTTGAAAGTAGCCGTTTGTCACCCAGGCGTTTCCTTCGCGAATCGTTACAATTGCAGATTTATAGGCGAAAATATGAAGGGTCTGCATGGGGGTTATTAAAGTAACTAATCTGTAATGCGATTATAATTTATTGAAAAAGAAGGTTATATAATTATATCTTAAATTCTACGGATTACAATGAGGTTTTGAAAGGCTTAAGACTTATACATATCGTTTTTAATCATTCTTATCTTATTTCTTATATTCTGTTTTACATTTTCTCACTTCCTCTCATTTTTTTAAATTTTATATTGCTTATATTGGGCAATTGTATGTTTTTCAAATGGGCTTTGTGAATCCTTTTACCACTTGCTGTCGTTATAGTCACCCGGTTATCTTTTGCTACAATTTCTTTTCTGTACAACGGCTTATTTTTGCTTTTTATACCCTTTGCAGCCGCGCACACCACGTCGCCCTTGCAATACCTTTTCATTACCAACTGGGCCAAACAGGTTGTTAAATTTATTGCAGAGAAATTCCTGTCTAAGTTTAGCAGGTTTAGAGATATCCTTATTCGTGATTAACAAGTGGTTTACGACGGTGGAAGTCATATTTTTTAAAATAATTTTCTTGTTGGAGTCTATAATTAACTCGTTTTTTTCCTATCTATTATAGCTTTAAGTTGTTTGAGAGTGTCATTACCGGTTATTCCATCGAATGATTTTAGGCTCGGAAGAATGAAAAATGTTATATCTAAATTGCAGCCTAAGGAAGAGAAGAATTTACCGCAAATTTTGGTTTCAACTAGTATCTTCCCAACAGGACTATCGATGTAAAATGGTTTTTGAACGGGATTTGCATTTGGTGCTAAATTTGATTTAATGAAATTTTTATTTGCACCGGTATCTACGAGAAAATTCAGGATTTTCCCGTCCCGCGCGACATATTCTATGTATGGTACGCTGGAAACGAGGCGCCTGCCATAAAATTTTCGTCACTAGGCCCCTCGGCAGAGGTGTCTGCGATCTCTGACGCATCAGGATCTTGGTCAATGGTCAATTCGATGTGGTAACATCGTTGTTGTTTCCGAGGGTAGTTGTCGGAACTAGCTTCTCGTTTGAATGGGTTACTGGGTCGATTCATGTAATCGACGTTTCTTGATTGAATGGAATTATCTACTTCCATTTTAATAGCAGGCTTCGGGCCTGTCGGTCTTGGTGGAGGATGGTGCCGTTGGAATCCCGAGTTCCAGGAGGAGCGTGGCCTCTGACCGAAATTATTTCTGCCATTGAATGGCCTAGTTGGATTTCCAGAAGGGGAAGGACCTCCGTCATTCTTGAAATTATAGTAGACGGGGGATGAGATAGTTTTCGGCGACTGGGTGTGCACCGAATTGCTCCTGAAATTCAGGTTCTGCATTTCAATGCAAGCCGAATATGCCTCTGGCAGGGTTTTAGGCTTCTGAATTACGAGTAACCTTGAAAGATCCCCATTCAGTCCCCGCACGGAAACATCTAATGCACGATTCCGATACGTTTCTACTAGGGCATCCACCGTCTCGGTGGAGTACGTTTCGGCTCTAATCTTATTGAGGATCAGAGAGAATTGGTGATTGACGGTGGCATAGAAATCATCGACTCTCGAGCTGCCCTGCGTGAGTTTGTTCAATTGGTGCTCGAGCGTTCGAATATCCCTCTTATCTGCATAATGCAAAGAGAGAACCCTTTTGATTTCGGACCATTCGTTGTCAAATATGTTGTAGGATACGAGGGCGGAGTCGGCCTTGCCTCTTATTTTTTGCCGAATGTGCTGGAGGATTGCCCAATAGATGGGCTTGTTACGAACGATTTCGTAGTCCTTTAATATCGTTTCTACACTATGAAACCAGGAGACATAGTGCACCGGATTACCATCAAAAACCTGAAGCTCCTTCACGGAGTCCGGAAGCTTGGATATATCCTTCAGGCCTTTTTCACTATTAGGCCCTTGGAGCGGTGGTGGATTTTCGGCTTGTGGTACCGGTATACCAGCCAGGGCCGCCTGTTCCATCGAGTCGATACGGCTCCCTATGACCTTCAGTTTCTCTGAAAGCGATTGAATTGCCTGTCTAGGATTGCATTGTTCAATTTGGCCAATGCGACCCTCCATACTCTTAAGGTGTTCAAGAACGGAATTAACCGCGCCCGTAAGTTGGGTTACTGAATTTTTTAGTTCGTCCATTTCCCTAAGGTGACGCAAGGGTGAGGTATACACGACTTGGTTGGGTTATTAGCAAAAGTTCGAGGGTGTGCAACGACAAAAGTCTTAATTATTTCCGGTAAAAATAAATATTTATTTTAGGTTTTTTTTGTAGTAGCCCTTAATTACAGTTTTATCTGTATGTATATCAAATTTGTCTGTTAATTTTTTATTTAATTAATAATTTCCCTTTTACAAGAACCAATTCTTTTAATGTTGTGCCTTTATTTATAGGCTCAGTTGGTTTCTTTATTTGTAAATTAGTTTCTTTGAATTTCTTCTTTGTGACAATCAAGTTGTTAATCCCTAGATGCCCGCTGAGAGCTCTCCATTAACTTTCGGGGTAGTCACTCCGGGTCGGAAGGTTCGTATTTATCCATTTTAGTTGTAAGCGTTGAAAATTGCAAACAATCTACTAAGGTACGAAGGTCAACACCACCGAAATTACGATTAAATAATTTAAAAGTGAACCGGCCCCTTTTTTCATGAGAGACTGCTCCTAGACATGATTTGGTAAGCTCAAGAATAAGGTGAAATGTTTGTTTGTTTTACAAGTTCTTATGCTTGATTGTCACAAAATTATTATTATTATTTTTTTTTTTAAATGTGAGAGTTATTAATTTAATAGTTTTATCTTCCTTTTTTCTATATATAATTCTTCGAAATTATTTACTGCATTATGACTTTTCATATCTTAAATCTAAGTATTCTTACAAAACACCAGTTCGCCAATCCCACATCGTTGTCCCTTGGTAGTTGTTCGGTAGCTGGCTAGCCGGAATGCTCAAGAGGTGCTCTGGATGGCGCTCAGTAATTTCGGGATTCTCAGTTCTCACTTTAATGGTCACGACTGTTGCAATAACTATCCAGAAGGTGAAGTCCTTTTTTCACTTTTAACTCGTTTCACTCAATTTCTACAATTGTAAACAACTATTAAGGTATAGGGTTTTTCCACTTTTATCTCATTTTATTCTTGATTCACTTTCGCGGAACTGTACTTTCTTTTATCTTATTTTGTTCTTATTTCACTTTCGCGGATTTCACTGTGAGGATGGTTGGAGGTCCCTGCTCGGGCGCCAGTTAACAATGTCCTTTGAGGTTCACTTAAAAAATACAATTGGGAACCTCCAACCGGTTCCAATAAAATCACAGTTTACGTTATAAAAATATTTGATTTATTTTCGAGAGCCAACTGCTCTGTTTGCGGGTCACAATTCGAATGCTTAATTCTGTTTTACAATATTATCTCTAAACCTAAAAATGCTGACATAGATATTTTACATATTTCAATTCCTAAATATAAAATTGCTCAGTTGCATTTCCCACGCAGACCCACTGCCTAACTTGCACGAAGATTGAAAGTTGATTCCCCCAACGGATGCGCGTGCGACTGGATTGCATTGCTTGCACTTTTGCCTTCCACAGGTAGACAACGGATCATGTTAACTTAGTGTTTCCTAACATTATTTTGATAATTTTGAATTTTGTTTGGTATGTTTTTTATAATTTTAGGCTGTAATAATTTTTTGTTTATCAGTAATAGAGTTCTACAGCGTCTACTAAAAAGAAATGGAGATGCTCCTAGTGCATAAAATTGGGGTGTTGCGATATTGCAAGGCTGAGTACAATTCTATTCCCGATTCTTTTGATTTCTTCATAAAATTTTTTGCAATGCCTACAAATTTTTCAGCAAGCTCATTTGATTTCGGGTAGTAAGGACTACTGAACGTGATTTTAAAAAATAATTGTTTGGATAAATCAGAAAAAGTTTTTGAATTAAAAGGATTGTTGTCGCAAACTATTTCCTCCGGAATACCGTAAGCACTAAATAAGTTTCTTAAATGTTTGATAATTTAATGCATGCTTTTATTTTTAAGTTCTAGTACTTCTAGCCATTTGGAAAAATAATCACCAATAACCAGATATGAGATACCTCCGTACTCCGTTATATCCATACCAATTTTTGAAAATCTATATTGTGGAATAGGGTGAAAAATAATTGGTTCTTTCTTATTTTTTCTGTTAAATTTATTGCACATGTTGCATGCAGATATGAAGTTTTCTATGTCAAAATTTATAATTGGCCAATATATCAAGTCTTTAGACCTTTGTTTTGTTTTTTGTATACCACAATGTGATTGGTGTAATGAATTTAATATTTCTTGTTTCATGGTATCTGGGATTATGATTCTATCGTCATAAAATAGAATGTCATTTTCTAAAATAATATCATTCCGAATCTTAAAATATGGTAAAAGATTGGGTTGAACTTTAGATTTATCAGTTGGCTATCCATTTTTACAGTAGTAAATAATCTGTTTCAAATTACTATCTAGTTGGGATTCCTGTTTTATTTTTGACTGTCATCGCTGACGTTCAGAGAATGAACGATTTCATTGAAATCTTCGTTTTTATCGATAGGAGTAAGTCTATCATATGATCTTGACAAATAGTCAGCAATATGTAGATATTTGCCCGGTAAAAATTCTAGATGCAGTTTATATTTAAGGAGTTTGAGTCTCATTCTCTGTAATCGTGTGCTATACACTTTCGATAAGTCTTTTTTAAATATCGATATAAGAGGCTTATGGTCTGTCTGCACACAGACCTCTCGGCCGTAAATGTAGTAATGAAATTTGTTTGTTGCGAAAATAAGACCTAGAAGTTCCTTCTCAATTTGAGAATAATTTTTCTCCGCTTCACTCAAACTACGCGAAGCATAACTAACCGGTCCATTCTGTTGGAGTAAACATGCCTCCAAACCAGATTGGGAAGCGTCAGTTTGTATTGTGATTTTGTCATTTGCGTTGAACAATCTTAAAGTGGGTGCGTTGCTAATCAATTTTTTGACTTTGTCAAATTCCATTTAATGTATCGGCAACCATTCAAATTCTACGTAATTTTTTAACAACTCCCTCATAGTTTTGCATTCATCAGATAGTTTTGGGATAAAATTACGTAAATAATTAATCATTCCTAAGACAGATTGCAACGCCTTTCTGTTTTTTGGAGATTCTAAACAAGCAATTGATCGAACCCTATCTGGATCGCCTGTACATCCTTGTTTTGAAAAAATATGCCCGATATATTTTACGCTATCAACCTTATATTTGAATTTTAATATGTTAAATTTTAAATTTAAATGTCGTGCTCTTTCAAAAACATTTTTTAATTTGTATCATGTTCTTCTGAGGTTCTTCCAAACACTAAAAAGTCGTCAATGTAAATAAATGTACCCGGCAGGTCACCGAATGCCATAACTGCGTATCTTTGAAATACCTCAGGAGCGATTTTTATACCGAATGGTAAACGATTAAACTTAAAACATCCAAATGGAGTGCTAAAAGTACAAAAATGACTTGATGGCTCATCTAACTTAATTTGCCAAAGACCCTGCTTCATATCTAGAACCGTAAAATGCCGCATATCTGTCAGTTTGGATTTTAATTCATCCAGTTTTGGTATAAGTTGGCAATGTGTTACTAAAGTTTTATTTAAATCATGTGGATCTAGTCACAACCTCAACTCTACATTTGGTTTTTCCACAATTACGAGGTTACTAACCCAATTTTTTGGATGTTGCACAGGTTCTAAGACTTTAATTTTAACCAAGTCCTCTAAATGTTCCTTCAATCTTTTCTCCAGTGCTAAGGGTATTCGCCTAGCTGGCTTCACCGTGGGAGTAACACCAGGATATGTTTTTAAGTGTAATTCATTTGAAAATGAACCAAGACCATCAAAAATATCTTTGTATTCTTTTAGAATCTGACATTTATCTTTTTCGTATAATGCATCTACTTTTTTCATTAGCCCAAAGTCTCGACATGCTTGCAAACCCAGAATGGGAACCGAATCAGTATTGACCACAACAAAATCGTGTTTTTGCTGTAAATTATTCAAACTGCTTTTAAGTTCAACTACACCTTCAGGAATGTGTTTATTTTCCCCATAGGTCTCGATAACCACACGCGATGGTAACATTTTTTTATTCTGTTTGATAAATTTTAGAAATCTTAGGGGTAAAATATTTATTGAAGACCCGGTATCAATTTTAAATTTTATGAAATTATCTTAAAAGCATAAGTTTTCAAACCATTCATAGGTATTTCGGCTTAGTTTACTCTTCATGCAATGTAAATATAGAGTTTTAAAAGCATCTTCATTACCTGTATTTGAACTAATAGAATAAGTAACTTGATTCCTATTCTTACCCTTCTTGCCCTCATCTCGTTCGTACCATATAGTTTCATTGATCGCCTTGCACTGCATGCCAAATAGAAATGACCACGTCGCTTACAGAAACTACACAGTTTGTTAAATGCTGGACATCGATATTTAAAGTGTTCGGTTAAGCATTTGTTGCATCCAACTTTTTCCGTAGAGTTCCTGTCACTAGAAAAATAAGTATAATTACTGTTTTTATTCGAAAAACTATTTGAATAATTAATTTTTTTTCCATATTACTAAACTTTGATATATCTTTCCTTCCCCCTCTTGTCCTCATTTCTGCTATTGAATGACCAACCAATCCTGTTTCTTGATGCACTTCAATTGCCCTTGACCGCTTCATTTCCGCTACTCTGCACATGTTAACAGCTGTTTCCATTGTTAGATCCGTTATATTCATCAATTTGTCACTTAACTCCACTTGATTTAGTCCCATGACTACAAAATCTCTGATCATATTTTCTTTTCCTTCATTAAAATCACATCCCTCTGCCAAGTGCCGTAATTCAGTTAAAAATGAATCAAAATGTTCACCTTCTTTTTGTTTTCGCTTATAATATTTCATTCTCTCATATATTATGTTCTTTTTGGGATTGCAATATTTTTTTAAATTCCACAATAACTTCATCCAAAGTCGAATTCTCTTTTGCCGCTATTTCCCATGTGTAATATTTTTGCCGAGCATCCTGACCTATCGAATTTAAAAGAATTGCAACTTTAATTGGATTCAATTTTTTGTCCTTTTCTGAGGCAGTCATAAAGGTATTGAAATCTCTCAAAAATATTTCGAAATTTGTAGCCACATTTCCTTCAAGGAGAAGTGGTTCGGGCTTGTTAAAGTCCATAATTCCACTTTCTACCACAGCTACGCCAATGATATTCTGTTCTTTGATATACCGTTCCTTCTTAATCTCTGCTGCATTTTCCCCCGTATTTTCTTGTTTGGTGATTTGTTTGTCTTTATTTTTTTCTCCGACTAATGGCATCGATGTATTTTTGTTTCGCTTTATATTTAAGGAAACTAAGTTAGTTTCGGCTGCGCCAGGTTTTACTTTTTCTTTTATGGTTAATTAAAAGAACATCAACTCTAATTATAAAACTCTTTATTCAATTACTTTAGTGGCACTCCAATGACGACTGACTCCCTACCTGGTCAAATCTTCACTTTAGCCGATCAACGAGAGAGTCAATGTAAATAGAAAATTATTTAATATAATAGTACAGTAGTGGCATACACAGTTGACACTTAAACAATTTCTCAGCGTCTGCGGCATTCATAAAAAGTATCTTAGTTTTAAATTTGCTAGGCCTGACTAGTATTTCACCCAAATATACTCCTGCGATTATTTGCTTGTTTTTTTATTATTACATCGTCCAACTCCGTTTCATAGTTTTCATCTTCGAATGGAATTTTTATTAATTGCTGACTTCGGGGTTTTAAAGAATGTCTTACTTACTGCTGAGTCTTATTGGTTTTGCTCAGTCTTACTGAATGCTGAGTCTTTTTTGGTTTTGCTCAGTCTTACTTACTGCTGAGTATTTTCGATTTATATTGTTGCCCCTTAGTGTATTTTTTATTTTTTTCATTATTTTAAAACCGGTTGACAAATTTATCTCTTTGGTTTCTAACGTGTTCATGAGAAGTACTTTAATTTTTGCATTATTAGGTTTAGCTAGGTAAACCCCTGGAATTATTTGTTTATTTCTTGTTATTATTTCAGGGAGGGTTACTTGGTTAAATGGAATTTCGACTACCTGTTGGCTTCTTTGTTTTAAAATAATGAAATATTTATTTATTTTCCCTTGTTTATTAATATCATTGTTGTTCTCGGTCTTATGCTCTGCTAAGGTTTTTTTCGTCTTAGTCTTGTTGTCTGCCGGAATTTGTGAAACTTCAGTCTTATTTTCCGCTAAGCTTTCGTTTAACTTAGTCTAACGCTTGGCTGGGCTTTCTAATAAGATTTCCTTTGATGAAAAAAGAGTTATCTCGTCTAGATTATCCTTCAAATTTTGAGGCTTACTGGAAAATTGATTTACTCCTGGTTTGCTCGCGGTACTTTTGTACATATCATTCGTATTTTTTCAAGAAATCGTTCCCAATTACAGACGACTCCGCTTGACTGAAACACCAATTTGCCACAATTATTTTTTCACTTAAGCGGTATTTTCTCTTAAGCGAACTTCGAATAACTGAAAAAAAAATTTCATTCAACCGGAGTTCAGATAACTGAAAAACAATTTCACTTATCCAACCTGAAAATTAAAAAAATACCAACATAATTTTTAATATGTCAATATTTTATTTAAAAAAACTCGAAACAAAACGAAACTTCGATAACGTGTAAGTAAAGAAAAAAAGAAAAACAAAAATGAAGTGTTATTTATTGGACTTGTTCCGCCAAAGAAAAAAAATACCATTTTAGGGATGGGCGCATTCAATTATTTGATTTCAGTTATGCGGAGTAGTTTGAGTATAAATCAATCTTGAGCCGGCACTCATCTTCTGTGTGATAGAGCTTGTCGCAATAGCCGCATCTAATTATTTGTAAGTTACACTACGCTTCACGTTTCACAGGACGGCGAATAAAATTTGGTAAGTTTGTGTTCCGATAACACGTTGCCGAAGTGTGGCCTACTTTATTGCAGGTCTGGCAGATGGGTCGAGATGTACTATTCCTTGCCAAAGATGTGGAATGAGAGTTGTCGTGGTCTACGCGAAGAGATTGGGCAATGGCATATGATATAACCTCTTTTAGTTGGTTAGCATTTTGTGCTTTCACTAATAATTTTAAACTGGGGTTCCTAACTCCATCCTCGAATATTTGTAAAGCAAGTCTGTGGTTTTCTAGGATAAGAAAACTGCGCCGAATTGCGAGATCTGTGTTCCTTGAACTGGAATTCTAGCTCAGTTACTAAGTCCTTCCACTTTGTCAGTTCTTTGTGCTGCACTGTTTCAAAGGCAGGGCCTTGGATTCGGTTCTTGACAATACTGAGGAACGGTTTGTGTTGTACTTCGTTTTTTATATGGTTAAAGAGAGTATTGCCGCATGAGATGAACTTGCACAGTTCGTCAGGCTTGCCATCAAAAGCAGTAATAATGCCATTTATGTCATTTGGAGAGATTTTAACATCCATGGTAGGTGTTATGGGATTGGTGTATTGAAGGAAAAAAGGTAGAGCTTTAAATAGCTCTAAGGTTTGGGCGTTGCGTCGGGTAAAATGTTTGAGAACTTAGCGTAGACGGTTAGGGGTCAAGTGTATAACGTATATAATATATGTACTATTTTAATAATATTTACTTTAATTATTATTTTTTGATTGAAGAGATTAAGTGGGGCTGCTCTTGTGGTTATTTCTTGGTTTATGTGCCAGACAGGCTTTACGCCCTATAGTTGAGAACTACGAGCTGATCTTTTCACACTGCCCAAAATTTGCCTCCGGCATCTACTGAGTCCTACTTACGCCGTTATGGAACTTTTTTTTCTAAGAAGTTCACTTTACACTTTAACACGTAACTTTCTGGTGTATAGCCCCAGAAACGCCTTGAGTTTTGGAACTCGTATACTTAGTAGCAGGATCCTTTTTACGTGGATCCCACCGCTGCTGCCACCAATGTTGTAACCGAATAATACCGGTTTCTCTAATCAGAGGGAAGAGTATTATTCAATTCAATTCAATTCAATTTATTAACAGAAATTGCTTACAATAGGAAGATAACAAGCATCTTATAAATTTTGCAAGCCTTAATTGTTATATTAGATATACATATGCAAATAGAACATAAAAATAATGAGTTGAATTAAAAGAAACTAGATATATCGTACATAATGTGTAGATAGAGAAAAAAAAAGAAAAAAGAAAAGATTAAGAAATTCAAATTGTTTATGTTACAGTGGCCAGATATTTTAAGAGAGAGGATCTAAAATTATTCGTGCTTCTAATTTTTCTAATATTGATGGGCAGGGAGTTCCACAGTCTAATTGAATTGACGAAAAACTGACGTTCCGAAGTTAAGCAGGCGTATCTTCTTTGTAGGAGAATACACGATCTACCTGATTGCAGGAAACGTAGCCTATTATATAAATATTCCGGCTTCTTAGTTTGCATGATTTCGTGCAACAGACATATGGTTTTATATTTAAGCAGATTGTCAAAAGTACAGCCGTTGATTTGTTTGGAATAGAAGGAAATGTGATCATATCTCTTTAGATTAAAGACAAAACGGGCGATATTGTTAAAAGTGACATTGAGTTTCTTTTTGGAGGCATAATCTGGACAAAAAAAATCTTACAACAATATAGCAGAATCGGCAGAAGAAGGGTTTTCGCCAGCAGTAACTTTGTCTTTGTAGGGATAAAAAGTTGTGTAGCCCACAGA
The DNA here is from genome assembly GCA_945910035.1 of Brachypalpus laphriformis. Lineage (NCBI taxonomy): Eukaryota > Metazoa > Arthropoda > Insecta > Diptera > Syrphidae > Brachypalpus > Brachypalpus laphriformis. The sequence goes on from OX246754.1 coordinate 142,109,882, forward strand.
GCACGCAGTCCACCATACACTTTAACTATAGTGGCATTTAAGTGAGTGGACCAGGTTAGGGTTTGATTGAAGATAGATCCAAGGTTTTTGACGGAGTCAACATACTCTATTGGGCTTTGGGCTAGTTGAATTAATGGAACAGAAGATAGATCCAGTTTTCTTTTATATATCACGAGGGCTTTTGACTTTTGAGCATTCAGTCTTAGATCATTCTTAGTTGAACAGTCAATTATACGCTGAAGATCTTCATGCATCAACATAGTGGCTTCATTGATCAGATTTAGAGGACGACTTAGGTGAATCTGGACGCCATCAGAAAACAGGTGGATGGAGCTATGCGTGACAATTTTGGGCAGTTCATTTACATAGAGGGAGATGAGTATTGGTCCAAGAATCGAGCCTTGTGGCAGTCCGCACTTGACTTCCATGGAACATGAGAACCGTTCACCCGCTACAACTCGTTGCTGCCTGCCTTGTAAATAGGAGAAAATTAGTCTTGTCGAAGACAATGAAAACTTAAACTCTTTTCTCAGTTTTGAGCAAAGGATAGAGTGATTGATTGTATCCAACGCCTTCGAGAGGTCGAGTAAGGTTAGGATTGTAGCATGGTTTTTATCTACAGCTTTTCTAATTTCATCCACGACCAATAATAAAGCAGTCTTACAACTCTGTTTTTCGCGGAAGCCAGGTTGTTCTTCACTGAGAAGTTTGTTACTCAAAAGGTAGTTTTGAATTCGCAGTAATAGAGTTTTCTCAAATACTTATATTCTATCGCATTTCCAATCGATTTCTTTGGAATGGGGATGACTTTAGCCTCCTTCCACTGCTTGGGAAAAACAGATATCGTTAAAATGGAGTTGAAGATATAGGTTATGAACTGTAATATGTACGGAAGTAAAATCTTAACGAATTTCGGGTGGACCTCGTCAAGTCCCATCGCATTTGATGTGATAGATAAAATAGCTTCTGCAACGTCCTCCTCGCGTAACCTTGTGAAATCATAGTATGACTCTCTGGTATCGTCCGGTGTCTGGTCCAAGATGATTTTGCTTCCTGAAGCAGGATTAGTTGATGCTAGAAATTTCGAGTTAAGCTGGTCACAGTCGATGCTATCAGGGGTTTTTGCTTTTTCCTTTCCTAATCAAATTTCACGGATTTGTTGCCACACTTCTTTACCCGACAAACAACTACCAAATTTCCTGTTATAGACTATCCGCTTTGCAGTTCGAGTTTTAAATACTATTTAGTTATGGAGTGAGCGATATCCATTGAGAAACTCGCCAATCCTGTATTTTTTCCAGGTTTTGTATGCATCATCACGCTTTTCTATGAGCTGTAGAATATTAGGAGTTAGCCACTGGGGTGAAGAGTATTTAACAATTTTTGTTTTTAACGGTAGGTGTTTAATAAAAAGTGGGACTCTTTTGTCTTGTAAGAATTGCGTTTGATCATAAACCGAGGGCATCTGGTAGATTCTCTCCCAATTTATGTTGACAGTATCTTGTTGTAGTGCTGTGTAGTTTAGGTTATGAAAATCTCTGAACGTGGCTTTAGATTCGGTGTACTTGTTTTAAAAACGATAAGTTAAGAAGAGTAGGTCATGCTTTGAGAAACCTGGAGCTGGGAGTTGGTTGTATAGTAATGTCTTATCTTTATCGGATACAAAAATTGTATCAATGAGAGTCGATGCTGTGCATGAAAAATGAGTAGGGGTAGACGAGTTTACAGGACTTAAATCAAACGATTTCATATGCTCTAGGAAGCTAACTGAGCAAGGTATGTTTAAAAGGTTACAGTTTAGATCATCACATATTACTATGTTAGTAGCTCTGCAGGCTATCTCCTCTAAGATGTTATAGAGTGGTTCAAGTGATATAGAGTTTTTTGGTCTGTAAGTGACACCTACTGTTAATTTTTCTTGGCTACATGCTACATATATCCAAAAATATGTAATCAACAGCGCAACCTGTGTTTGACTTAGATACAAGATTATAGTTGAGCGTATTGCGTACGTACATTGCAGCCCCACCTCCGATGCGACCGACCCTGTCAGACCGAAAAAGCTCAAATCCCTCTACTTTATAGGTATCGTTAGATATTTCTGGATGAAACCATGTTTCGGAAATACATATGATATCAATTTTGGAGTTAACGAATATATGCCTAAGTTCATCGATTTTGGGGTACAGGCTTTGAGCGTTTAGATGGCAAATATGAAGACCCTCACATTGTGCCTAAAGAACACGAATCATATTAGCCAGATTCCCATTCACCCCAGCAGCCGTGTGCCCCCCACCATATGACACAATACCCATATTCATGGTGTGTACATATATTTTTTTATAGAAAAATTAGAAGCACTATTTAATTGATCAATTAAAAAGGAATTAACAAAATTGAAATAACTTACCATGGCCATTGAAATTACATTAAATTCGTACGACATTTGGATTAGATAAGGAAAAGTAAGAATGAAGAGAAAAATAATAAGAATAGTAAGAAAAATAATAGAATAAAAAGGCAAGCAAGTGATTAAATTCATAAAAAAGTATTGTGACGAAAAACTATATCTGAACGTTACTATTGCATTATCTGCAGAAGACTGGTAGGGCTTTGACATCGCCTAGCGGAACACTACCATTGCCGAGATGGCTAAGATGCAGTGTTCACCATTCTTCCCTCGGTATCAAAAAAAAAATCATTCTTTACATTGATATTCCGTCAGTGAGGATGATTGGTACGGCTGATTTGTTAATTGACAATTAATTGGGAAATTCAAATTGCTGCAACCCATAGCAGAGAGTACATAAGACACAAATGTGATGTTGCGGAATTGACCGGAGAAGAAAGCATCCAGGGATAGCTCAGTGGTAGAGCGTTGGTGGGTAAAACCATAACTATCGCAGGTTCATCTCCTGCCTCTGGAAATAATGTTTTCTTCTTTGATCAATTCTCCAAAAATAATCTTTCTTTACATTGATATTCCGTCAGGGAGGATGATTGGTACGGCTGATATGTTGATTGACAATTAATTGGGAAATTCAAATTAATAAAAAAAATCATAAAAAAAATGCATGTGCCAAAAACGAGATTCGAACTTCGATCACGAAGAGGAGAATGGTGAACACACCATCTTAGCCACCTCGGCAATGGTAGTGTTCCGCTAGGCGATGACAAAGCCCTACCAGTCTTCTGCATATAATGCAATAGTAACGTTCAGTTTTCACTAAACACACGTGTCGGTGCTTTCACGAGATTATCACTCCGTTGTCTATGATATACCGCTCTCTTTCAGCTACAACCCATAGCAGAGAGTACATAAGACACAAATGTGATGTTGGGGAATTGACCGGAGAAGAAAGCATCCAGGGATAGCTCCGTGGTAGAGCGTTGGTGGTTAAAACCATAACTATCGCAGGTTCGTCTCCTGCCTCTGGAAATAATGTTTTCTTCTTTGATCAATTCTCCAAAATAATCATTCTTTACATTGAAAAACTATATTGGCAACTCTGTAGACTCATGAATGATGTTGTTCTCATTATGTTTTTGTTCGGTGACGGCTTCAAGTGAATGGTTGTGAATAACGAAGCTTCTTCCATCCTTTTTAAGTTTGACATAGACTAGGGCCACATTGGAATACGCGGCGAATATCTTTTTCTTATTTTTAAGCTGCACAGCTGAGCGTAGAATGTCGCGATTTTTCTTTGTTAGGCTTTCGTTGATAAAGCAGCTGGCATAAGAATCGATCCCCAGATCACGGAGACAGAGCTCTTTTTTGTTGTTGTTTTCTATAGAGTGCTGCTGCACGTGACACAGATTCTCTTTCTCGCTGATCAGAGAATTGCAGTATTATTGGCGGCGGAGAGCGGTTGTTTTGGTTTTTGCGGGGTTGTATGCGAAAAATATTTCTCATTACCGGAGCTTGACACTGAATAGTATGACACAGTAGGCCAAACGTATGAGCCAGATTTTCATCATTAAGGTGAGGAACTCCGAAGAAAACAGCGTCAGCAATAAGTTCTTTTCTTTGCAAAGCATCGACATGCAGATTAATCGCGATCAGTTTTTCTGTTAATGCATCTGTTTCAGTGTTCGCTTCAATTGTCTCTACTCGCTTCATTACATCGGACATAGTTGAGGTGACATTTTCTAGCTGCGCAGTCCAGGTTTTCTTTAGCTCTGCAAGTTTTAACTCGAAATCTTCACGAAGATTTTGTATTTCCTTGGTGAAAGCTTCAATAAGCGTTGTGCTTTGTTTACTTAGTCGTTCATCAAGTTTTTTTAATGTGAGGGTGGAGGCGGATGCGGCGGGTAATGAAGGAGACCCGCTTAGCGTTGAAGTTGAGGCAGCCGAGTTAGGGCCTCTAAGTGTGGGTGTGGGTTGATCTTTGGCTGTAAGGCGTGTGATAGGCATGATTGTGTGTGTGTAGTATGTATTCAGCAGCGAGAGGCAGAGAGACCGATATAAAAATACCACTAAGTTTGCTACGAAAAGAAAAAAAAAACCATTTAGGTACCACGAAACTGCCTGTTTCTCACTTCGCGCACTCCTTCAGTTTTTATTTTTAGCAATGAAACATCGAAACACTCGGGAGAGTAAAAACGCCCTTTTATTGATTACAATATTTATTTCCTTACTATACGGTCCGCTGCCTTACGCAATTTTCATAGATCAGCTATTTTCGGTGTTAAGTCCAATGTACTAGGCAATCCTCTGTCACAGGCACATGCGCATTATCAGTAATAATAATAATAATAATAGTAAGTTCTTTATTTTGAAATAATATTTTACAAAAAAATGCTTTTGCTTCAAAATTATAAGTTACATACAATTAAAGAACATACGACATGGATTGCACCGCCTGTCGGTAGAGAAGTCTGTTTACTTTTAATTCATTCTTCTGTAATTTAATCAAATTCTTCTGTTATTAGCTTTCTATAATTTAAACCGGAAGTTATATAGTTAACAAAATTATTCCAACTTTCATCTAAGCCCCCATTTAAAATATTAATTATTTCCTCTTCTGAGAGCATATTGTTATTAAAGTACATATATGCATCTAAACTCCCTAAGCACCTGGCATCTGCCCATAAAATGCTGGATTGTTTCTTCTTCCCTTAAATTGCAGAGCGTGCATAGTCTTGTATCTCCAATGTTAAAGCTATTTCCATTTAGGCGAATAAGATTTGCCCGCGCTTTAATAATCCAGCTAATATCACTTAGCGGCTGTTGTCATTGCAATAAGCGTTGCCTTTAATAAAATCGAGGTTTTTGTAGATTCGCGTTTCCCTATATTTGGCTCTTGATACATGCTGGTGATATATACGCTGCTTCAGATTTTCACTTATTGCTATGCATTTACTATGCCACTCGTTTTGGGAAAGGTGTTCATCATCCCAGTTTAGGCCTAAGTCTGACCCCAACCTTTGAAGCTCTTTGAACCAAAATAGCTTTTTAGTCTTTATCATGTTTGAGAGTTTATGCGGAAGCCTCTCTACATCGTATTCAAAAAGCGTCTTTGCAATATAACGCATATGTAGATTCAAGGTGTAAATATGGCCTCCTTCCGCTCCAGTTTCTAGCGCTATCACATAGTTTGGAGTAAACTCAGGTAGTTTTAATGTACGTTTTACAAAATATCGTTGCAATTTATCAACCTCCTCGAAACAAGAATACCCCCATACTTGCGCTGCATATGTTTGCACTGCTCTGCAGGCAGCTAGAAACAACTTCCATTTTGATCTAAGCGTGACCTGTTTCTTGTTAAAGAAGCATTTATGCTAGCTTTAGCTGCAGCGTTTCTACTTTTAACTTGCTTTAAAAAGGACATTAAACAATCAAATCAAAATCCTTTATAACCTGCCGCCAAGGAGTGAAGAGTCTGCTTAGGCAATCAAAGCCTTACATCGTAGCATCAATGACTGCCTAACTGCGTTACACACCCACAAAATCGATACGACCAGCGGGGATCCAATTCTAGTATACGTCTGCTCTAGTAGATTGCCCCCTCTCACTTTAGCCCTCTGGGAACAATCCCTGAAAGACCCCACACAGGTACCGAAGTGGAGTTATTGCACTCTGTCCCCCGTTGTTGGTGCAATATTTATTATTTTCTTTTATTCAATTAAATTCACAACAGAAGATACTATTTATTGTATTGCTTTATTTCAAACTATAATTTTACTTCGGGTCGACCAAACACTTTGTCGCCACGGCTGCTCTTGGTATAATGACCGTGAAAAACAATGTTGGTTGCCTACGTGCCATCACGCCTAACATATATGTATGAATGGTGTATTAAGGAGCGCCATCTCTTAATGGGTATACTAATCTAATGCCACGCTTACATTTCTGTAAGGCGCGCTACACAGGTACGCTACACATGTACGCTACATCACCCCCTTTCAGCAAAAGTGACATTTTTCTTGATCACATTTGCGTTGCTTTTAATGACAGGTTTTGTTCTATCAATCGATACGGCAATCGGTTTTCCTCGCCTTTCCACGATAAATTGTTTTCGCAGTCTTCTAATTACGTTAAATGGTCCATCATACGGTGATTCAAAACTGTTTCTTACTTTATCGTTGCGCACAAGAACCTGATCACAAGTGTCTAAATGGTTTGGGAGGTGGGTAGGTGTTTCTGTTTTCCTAGTTTGTTGTGCCGGGATGTTTTTGAAGAATGTTTTTAATTTTTCGACAAAATTTGTAGGATCAATTTGTTCTTCGGCTGGTGAAATTGGATTGGATAAATCGAGTGGAAGTCGAATGTTTTCCCCGTACAATAATTCAGATGGCGTGTGATTTGTGCCATCTTTAATACTAGTTCGAATCCCAAGCATTATTAGTGGAAGAACATGCGTCCAGTTGACTGCATTTCCAGAAGCTCGAATGGCTGCTTTGAGCTGGCGATGAAATCTCTCTACCATCCCGTTCGCTTGTGGGTGGTAAGCTGAAGTTCTGATGCGAGAGGTGCCTAGGAATTTGGTCAGTTCGCTAAAAAGTTTTGATTCGAACTGCGAACCTTGATCGGTTGTTATTTTGGTGGGAACTCCGAAACGCGAAATGTGCTCATGCACGTAGGTTTTTGCTATTGTTTCAGCTCTAATATCATGGATGGGATAAGCTTCGGGCCACCGGGAGAATCTATCGACCACCGTTAAGATATACTTGAAATTATCTGAAGGAGGGAGGGGCCCTACGATATCCATATGGATATGCTGAAAGCGACCCGGTGGAATTGGAATTTGTTCGCAGGGTGATTTCGTGTGCCTATGCACTTTTTGTTTTTGACACGCAACGCAATTTCTTGTCCACATGTTGATGTCCCCGTTCATGTGTGGCCAAAAATACATTTTCGCTATTTTCTTCCTTGTTGTGCGAACACCTGGATGTGAGAGTGCGTGTATAGCTTTGAATATCTCTTGGCGTTTACTCTTCGGAACAAAAGGTCGTTTAATTTGAGTCGAAGTTTCGCACCATAGAGTTAGGTCAGATGTAGGGATGGGTGATGGTTCTAACGTTACTGAAGAGTTTTTGGGTATGTTGTTTTTAAATGACATGAGCTCTTCATCATTGCTTTGCTCTTTAGCTAACTCTTCTAAACTGTATGAAAGAAGTTCAATTGAGTCGGCATTTGGTCGTGAGAGACTATCTGCAACGACGTTAAGTGATCCCTTGACGTATCTGATATCGCTGGTGAATTGCGATATGAAATCTAATTGACGTTCCTGCCTTGGGCTTCGCTCCGTTTTAGTCCATAGAGCTGTAGTTAAGGGCTTGTGGTCAGTGAACACACAAAAATCCTGACCCTCAACAAAATTTCGAAAATGCTTGATTGCCAAAAAGATTGCCAATAGTTCGCGGTCGAAAGCAGAATAACGTGTTTGGGTATCTGTGAGCTTCTTGCTGAAGAATGCAATTGGTACCCAATTTTCTCTGTTTTGTTGTTGTATCACCGCTCCTACGTCAGTGTTAGAAGCATCTGTTGTGATACTTAATTTTGCATTTTCGTGTGGGTGATTTAGGAGGGTTGCTTTCGCCAGAGCTTGTTTTGCCGTGGTGAAGGCGTTTTGACACTCATCTGGCCAAGTGAATTTGTTTTTTTTGGAAAGCTTGTTGAGTTGTGTTATGTGAGTATGTATGGGTGTTAGGATACGCGCTAAATGAGGGATGAAACGGTGGAAATAGTTCAACATTCCTACGAACCGCTGAAGATCTTTTATGCATTTGGGGTCGGGGTTTTCGGTTATGGCTTTTACGCGCTCTGGAGAGGGTTGGACTCCTTCGTTGGAAACTTCGAATCCCAAAAAGGTTAGCTTGGGTACGCCAAATATGCACTTCGATGCTTTGATTCGAAGGCCGTAATCAGATAGGCGCTGAAACAAGGTTCTTAAATGAGTTTCGTGTTCCTCGGCTGACCTGCTGGCAACCAAGATGTCATCTACATAGACATACACGAAATTAAGTCCTTGTGTAACCTGATGCATAAATCTTTGGAAGGTTTGGCCTGCGTTTCGTAACCCGAATGGCATCCGCGTGAATTCGAAAAGTCCAAATGGTGTGGTTACGGCAGTTTTTGGGATGTCTTCCTGAGCGACAGGAATGTTGTGGTAGGCCCGAACTAAATCTATTTTTGTGAAAATGCAACAGTCATGGAGGTTAATGACGAAATCATGGATGTGTGGTAAGGGATATCTGTCGGGTATAGTTATGGAATTGAGTCTCCTATAATCCCCGCACGGTCTCCAATCATTAGAGTCACGTTTAGTGGCCATATGGAGGGGTGAAGCACATGGGGAGGAGGATGGACGACAAATTCCCAATTGTACCATGTGTTCGAATTCTTCTTTCGCTGCCTTTAACTTACTGAGGTTTAAGCGCCTAGGTCGGGCACTAGGTAGTGGTCCCTTTGTTAAGATATGGTGTTCGACTGAATGATTTACAGGGAAACTAAAATTGGCTGTTTCCATAAGAATTGGAAAATCATTGAGTATATGTGCGTATTTCTGTTCTATCGAGAAAAATCTGGGACTGGATACCTTTTGTAAGCAGGGAGTACCACGAACGCTTATTCGTGTTAATGGATCGATCAGTTTTGAATTTCTGAGGTCTATTATTAGGCCGGTTTTCCTTAAAAAGTCTGCACCGATTATCGGTTTGGTAACTGAAGCTATGAGGAATGTGTGGCTGAAAACTCGACGGAAACCCAGACTCATTCGAATAAGTCTAGTGCCGAAAACCTCTATGGTTGAACCGTTGGCTGCTGATATACTATGGTCGGCTTTGTTGTTTTGTTTTTTGAATATGGTTGAGGGAATGGCTGACACGTCAGAACCAGAATCTATCAGAAATTTGATGGATGAGATCGGGTCTCTTATAAACAGGCGGCATTGAATGTTGTGTTGTGGGCTGTCACCCGCCGCTGCGCTGACAGTCCCTTTTAGTTTGGGTGGCTAGGGTTGTGGTTATAGCTGCAGGGCTTGACGCACTTCCTTGCTTTATTTTTAAATGTTGCGTGAAACCAACAGATGCCGTTTTGTTTTGACCGTGACCTATTCCTATTTCGGCGCGACATAGAATGACTTCGGGAGCGATCGAGACTCAGACCAGAAAGCATAGATTTTATTTCAAGAATCTCACTTTGAAGTGATTTATTCATCGTAGTCAGCTCTTCAACAGATGGCTTTGAGTTGGAGGAAATGGAGAAGGATGTACCGCTGTGCTGTTGATATACCTCATAGATATCGTCAGCAATCCTTAGCAACTCATCGGTTTCTGTTTTGGAACTGGATTTAATTGAAACTTGTACAAGTGTAGGAAGGCGTCTCTTCCACAGTTCCAAAACTAGACTTTCTGAGGCCATCACTGATTGACCGGCTATAGACTTCAATCTCCGATAAAAATCCGATGGCTTCCTATCTCCCATTTCCTCCCCTGATAGGAGAGCTTCTATACGTTTGCTCTCGCTCATTGAATTCCGATCTATAAGAATTTTTTTTAAATTTGTGTACGGATTAGAGGGTTGAGGTTGTTGGGTAAGGGTATCGTAGACGCTTGCGACCACGTCCTGTGGTAAGGCCTGCACGACATAGTGAAATTTCGTTTGTTCTACTGTTATGCCACGAATCGCGAACTGTGATTCGATTTGGACAAACCATGCGGCCGGCATGCTGGTCCAAAACTCTGGTAACTTGACCGAGACTGCGTGAATCGCATTGTCTCTCTCCACTGGCACGTCTTTTTCGTTTACCATTTTTGTTATTAAGCGAGAAGAAATGCAGAAAAACGCGAGATGGACGGGACGGACAAGACAGACGAAGAATAACCGACTACCGTATTGTGCGTTGGCCCTCGTCCTAACCTCGAAACAGCTACGCAAAATTCGATGGCCGAAAAAAAATAAAATATATATATGTCGCACTTGTAACACGAATGAAAATTTAAACTTACATATATGCAGACGTAATGGCTTACAATTGGTGAGGCGAGAATAAAACTTATTCGGAAATGTGTACCGGGAAGCGGTTTTATCTTAGTTAATTTAATAAGAAAACATATACTTATATTCATATAAAATGCAAAGAGAGAATACATATATAAATTTGTTACTTGCGGGATTGTTTTGATGACGCCAAAACTTGCAGCAGTGGTTGATGACGACGTTTGTAATTTCGTTGATCGTTTGTACTAATGATGACGCAGTTGGCGATGGTGGTTGTGCTGGCGCCGACGATGGTGGTTGTTTATATCGTTGGCGCCGACGGTGGTTGTCGCTGGCGCCGACGGTGGTTGTAGCTGGCGCCGACGGTGGTGGTTGAGGTTGGCGTCAGTAACGGTGTTGGATGGTGGCGTCAGTAGCGGTAGTTATTGATAGCGTCTGCAACTGCCACCGGTGTTGTCTCTTCAGGCGGGGACTTCTGTGCCTGCGTAGAAACTGTCCTCGATGGGGAGAGCTTTTGTCGTCCCCTGCTGTTGCGGTGTGGAGTAGTGCTCCAATTTGTGACGCACTAATTGTGGTGTTGCTACGTTCGGGGTCACCAGTTATTGCACTCTGTCCCCCGTTGTTGGTGCAATATTTATTATTTTCTTTTATTCAATTAAATTCACAACAGAAGATACTATTTATTGTATTGCTTTATTTCAAACTATAATTTTACTTCGGGTCGACCAAACACTTTGTCGCCACGGCTGCTCTTGGTATAATGACCGTGAAAAACAATGTTGGTTGCCTACGTGCCATCACGCCTAACATATATGTATGAATGGTGTATTAAGGAGCGCCATCTCTTAATGGGTATACTAATCTAATGCCACGCTTACATTTCTGTAAGGCGCGCTACACAGGTACGCTACACATGTACGCTACAGAGTCAGTTGGACCTGTTTCTGAACAGTAGATACCAAGTGTTAGAATCAATAGCGGATGTGTCACCATCAGTCAAACCAATTCCTACCCATCGGCAACCAAATAACAAAACACAATCTAGGCTCCAGAAGCGTGTGAGTACCTATCACATCAAAACCAACACTTTTTCTTGCAAGCTTTGTGGGTCACACCATTCACTTCGCAACTGCCCTGAGTTCAGAAGAATGAATGTCAACTCACGTCGGGAGTTCGTATTAAAACATCGGTTTTGCCTTAACTGCTTAGCCCATAATCATTTAATAGGGGATGGTAGCAGCAACTTTACATGTACAATTTTTAAGGATAAACACCACTCAATGCTACACCCGGGGGCTAAGGTGCCTACTGCTGCTCCTCATTCACATCAACCATTAGATAAGAATTTTATCACTCCATCAGCAGCAAATACCAATCACCACACAACACAATTCACTCAATCACAACTACAGTCCACTCCGCAACCATTCATCATGGAATCTAACAACCATTCCTTTGTCACTTCCATCCAAAAACCAGTGCTGCTCGCCACTGCCTTAGTGCAAATAATGTTTCAAGGCACTAAACATACCATTCGAGCGCTCATTGATCCTGCGTCGGAGGTATAGTTTATCTCATCCTCCGTGCAAATACGGCTTCGCCTTCCTGTCTCACGGATAAATTCCACAATCTCCGGTATATCCGCTTCACACGCCGCTAGCGCTAATAAGCTTTGTTCTTTTCATTTGGTGAATCATGAAGATTCATCGTCACCCACCGCCGTGCAAGCGATTGTTTTAGAGAGGCTTACTGATAATCTACCAGCTGCTTCCTTCAATCCTATTCAGATAGAGCACTTGACAGACTTTCATCTTGCTGATCCCACGTATCACCGGTCTTCTTAGGTCGACTTTATCCTAGGAGCTGATTTATACCCAACCATCATACGGCAGGGGTTAAAGCACATATCAGCCAATCTGGTCGCGCAGAAGACAGTGTTCGGTTGGATTCTGTCTGGACCCTTATCTACTAAAGTCTCCTCATTCACTACCACGGTGTCCCTTGCCAATCTTACGCTAGACGAGCAACTCGAAAAGTTTTGCGAGTTAGAGGAGATTCCTTACATTTACACTTGTACTCGTGTGTCGGCATCGGATCAATACTGCGAAGACTTCTACAAGAGAACCATTGCAAGGCGACCCGACGGACGATATATCGTTTGACTTCCTTTTCGACCTGAAGTGCCATCGAACTTGAAATTTATTATGTCGAAAAACCTCGCATTAAAGCAGTTCCGTCGTACCGAAATGGCCTTGTCGGGGAGTATCAACTTACAATCACCGTATTCGAAAGTAATCTCCAATTATCTTACTCTAAACCACATGCCAAAGGTTTCTTTAATTAAGTCAGCTTCGTTACCGCGGTTGGAGCTATGTTGGGGTGTTTTCCTCTCAAAACACATCAAGCTTTCTCTACCAAATTTCCCTATCAATACCTTTCAACTTGTTCTCTGGACCGATTCAGCTATCGTGCTGGTATGGTTTTGTATGTCACCCGGGAGGTGGAAACCGTTTGTAGCTAGCCGTACGACTAAAAAATCTGATAAGCTCGGAGCTAACGTTAGCAATTGGTCGCACGTTCCCTCTGCGAAGAATCCTGCCGATCTCGCGACCCGTGGACTTACTTCACAAGATCTAAAGGGCAGCTCTCTTTGGTGGAAAGGCCTATCTTGGCTGCAATTGCCAGAGGATCAATGGCCGGTAAGCTCTCCAGGCTCAGTTCCTGAAGAGGTTCTAGAGGTCAAACCTATCGTATGCGCCGCAAAATCACGAGGAGATCCTAGAAAGATTTTGATCTTTTTCACGTGCCCTGTGTGTCAGATCCTATATCTTTCAATTTTTCCACCAAGTTTCGAAACGGCCGCACTCAGATTTCATTTCTACGGATGAGTTTTCACCGGCAGAAGTTAGTTTCGTTAGAACTCGCTTAATATTGCTAGCACAATGCATACCTTTTCAAAAAGAACGTCAATTGTTATCCGCTGGTAAACCGATTCCAATAAAAAAATCCATCGTATCGTTGACTCCGATGTTGGACTCCGATCAGCTTCATGTCAACGAGCGGGTAGCACATTCCACTTTACCTTATAACGAACACACACACTTATCACATCTTATGGTACGCTTCATTCATGGAATTTCACTTCATGGAGGTAACGCGTTAATGTTACGCTTGATTCGTCAGACCTTTTGGACCCCTAGAGTGGCAAATCTTATAAAATCATACATCAGGAACTATAAACCATATGTGATTCATCGTCAACAAATGAGAAAACAAATTATGGCGGCACTTCCAATAGGGAGGTGTTCATTGTCACCCCCATTCACCTACAAAGAAGTTGATTTCGCAGATCCATTCGAAATCAAGAGCTTCAAAACCCATTTTCGCAAAACTAACTCCAATGTCAGACTTCCTTTCGAAGAGTTCGCGACTCTATTGAGTCGCATTAAAGCCTGTCTAAATCTCAGGTCTTTTTCACCAGTGTCCGACGACTTAACGGATCTTCTCGCACTGACACCGGGACACTTTATCCGGGGTTCCCCCTTACTCGCTGCTCCTCAACCTGAAATTCATAATCCACCCTTATCAATAACCAATCGTTGGAAACGGTTGAAGTGTCTGCACCAAGAATTCTGTTGTCGTTGGAAACAGGAAGATATAGCCGAGCTCCACAAAAGGTATGAGTGGAAACATCCGAACGAAAACGTAAAGGTAAATGATTTGGTGGTCATTCGAAACGAACACCTACCGCCTACTGAATGGCGACTAGGTCGGGTAATTGGCGTTTTTCCCGGACCGGACGGTAGAATCAGGGTGGCAACTATCAAGACTCAGATGGGTGACGTTACACGTCCCATCGTCAAAATCTGCGTTCTCCCATTCGACTGAAAGAGATTTTGTTCTTATTATTTTTATCCACACGTCCACTATACGCTTGGTTTCCTCCTTTAATTTTAGATGAAGTATCTATAAACTTAATTATTAATTGAATTAATACCTAATTATCTCAGCTGGCAACCTTTAACGTCCAATATTTATGCTACATTCCGCTTAAAGTAGAGAATGATCATATGTATGTACCTACTTTTGTTCTATTATAATATATCTCCATATCACTGAATTTACTACATCCTGCATTAGTTAAGGTTACACTAATAATGATTTTTTTTATGTAGAGCACATTTAGGCGCTACGCGCCAAGGCGGCCGGTAATGTTCAGGTGAAAAAGTACATATTATTCAATGTATAATACTTGCAAGAATCAATTCAATAATCATTGTAAGAAATCTAGTACGTTCACCAGTTCATTGCTTTCCGCCATTATTTTTTCTGTGTCGTAAGCTTTTCCGGTTTTACGACTCGGCCATTATTACTTTGATCTTACTCGCGTGCGGTCGAGCCCAGAACACCATACAAATAAAGTTTTAACCGAGTGTACTCAAAACCATTTTGCCTTTTTTTTTGCAGCGAACCAGCATCGAGTCCATCGACTCAACAAGTACTGTTTGCGAAATCCAGCTTGGTATTCGTTTAGTTTCCTGCTGCTTTGTTCAGTTTCACCTTAGATAACACACACTTATTTTCTGCTGCTGTTATTGGTCGATCTAGGTCTTCATCTACATTCAATCTTGGGGCGTACATTATGTCTATAACATTGTTGGATGGGTTTAAAAGCGATTTGAAGCAGCTCCTGAATTCTTGGGCTCCAATAACCTTCCCAGTTTGAAATTGTTGGCGCCTAATTTTTTTCGCCAGTGACCACCATTCTTTACTCTTTTTTTTTTTTTTTTTTTTCCAATGCAGTAAATACATCTGTCTTAGAAAAAGACATCTAATACTTGTTTGTACAATTTGAATTTTGGGATATAATTTGGACTAAGTGACCAATGTTCTTAGCCCTTTTCTAGGAATTTAAACTTATTAACAGTTTAGCAATTAAACAAAAAAAAACAAAAACAATTAAACAGTTGTAACAATTATTGAACGAGTAAAGTATGTTAGTTATAATAGAAATTGAATTTTTTTATATTTAGGATGTTTTAGTATGTTGACCTTGTGGTCCGTCTTATCGAGTCACTGGGTCTATTTCTCTTTAGTCGTCGTCTTCCGAAGAATTCCTTCATTGGTAGTGAATTGACTTCGATGTTAGGGTGAACTACTATTTTTATGTGATGTCTTCTGCTTATGTTTATTATCTCTTCTTCCACTGTTGGTATTTTTAGGTCGCGATGGATGTCGATGTTAGGTATGTACCAGTCCGCATTGATTATGGTTCGTAATATTTTTGATTGTTGTCTTTGGATTATGGCGATGTTTGTTTTCTTTGACGTTCCCCAGAGTTGTATCCCGTATGTCCAGATAGGTTTAATAATGGATTTATATAGTAGTAATTTATTGGTTGTCGAAAGTTTAGAATTTTTACGCAGGAGCCAGTACAGTTGATTATATTTTAGTTTAATTTGGTCCCTTTTTTTTTGTATGTGGTATTTCCAGTTAAGTTTGTTGTCCAAGTGCATACCAAGATATTTGGCCACATTGTCGATTGGAATAGTTTTGTCTTTTATTTTTATTGGGATTGGAGAGTAGTTTGATTTAGTGGTAAATATTACTTGTTGGGTTTTGTCTTCGTTAATTTGTATGCTCCATTCGTCAAACCATTGCATTGTCTTATCCAGAAGTCGTTGTGCTCGAGTAGTTACAGTGTCCAGGTTTTCATCGGATATCAGCAGAATAGTGTAGTATTCTTTCTGGGGTTCGTTTTAAATAAAACCGTCTTTTGTGTATTTTAATCGTTTATTTATTATCAAATACCAACTTCACTTTAACACAATATTCAATCACTTTATTATTTCAAATCAAACGGTCGCTACAGACTTATTTTCACAATGTCGCTTGCTTTCACCACTGGTCGAATATCTCTTGTAATCGCTGTATTTTCTTATGAACAACCGTATCCACGATGATTGTGGTATGGGTATTTATAGGAAATCGCTAGGGGTTCTAGAACATACTTGATGTTTCTCCGGGTGAATTGAGGATCATGGAATATTGGGATATTGTGTGGAACAATTGTGGAACGTAAGCACATCAGGTTGGAATATTTACTGCTAGAATGTTTTGCAATAGTTGCTACAGTTTGAGATACAGTGTTTCAGTTTTTGCTACACAAACCATCCTGCAGTCAATGCTACACTGCCCCCCTCTTAAACTTGTTCGTCCCGAACAAGATCATCTGGATTACTGCCATGGTAACGATGAAGACGATCCAGGTGGACAATTTTCATCTTGCCTCTTACTCCACGCTGGATCCGGAAGACGACGTCATTGATGCGTGTGACCACTTTATAAGGGCCCTCCCAGTCTTGCTGCAGCTTGGGTGACCTCCCCTTTTGCCGGTGTGGGTTGTACAGCCATACTAGGTCTCCCTCGTGGAAGCTGGACGTTGTTGCCTTTGTGTCGTACCTGGTTTTCATGCGGTCACTCGCTACCCTTATCCTCGTCCTGGTCCTCTGATGTATGTCTCGGATCCTTTCCCTGAGGTCTGCCACGTAATCCTCTTCACTCTTGGGCTCATCGTTAGGGGATCCAAACTTCACCTCACTAGGTAGCCGAACTGCTCGACCAAACAAGACTTCGGATGGAGTATGTCCAGTAGTACTGTGCACTGCATTTCGGTAGGCCATCAAGAAAAGAGGAATTTGTCGATCCCAATCGCGCTGGTGGTCTTCTACGACCTTGGAGAGATGTTCGTTTAAGGTTCTGTTGAAGCGCTCTACCATCCCGTCGGATTGCGGATGAAGCGGAGTCGTCCTCGTCTTTTTAATTCCTAGTTGTTGGCATACCTCTTGGAATATCTTTGATTCGAAGTTTCGCCCCTGGTCAGAATGCAGTTCCATAGGCACGCCGAATCTGCTCACCCAGTTGTTGACGATCTGTTCCACGATGGTCTTCGCTTCCTGGTTAGGGATGGCGAACGCTTCCGGCCATTTGCTGAAGTAGTCCATGACGACTAGGATGTAAGGGTTACCATTGTCGGTTTCGGGAAATGGACCAGCGATGTCAGCGGCAATCCGTTCAAAGGGTGCGCCCACGTTGTACTGTTGCATCTTGCCTCGCGTTTTCGTTCTGGGTCCCTTGCTGGCGTCACACACGACGCATTTTCGGCACCAACTCTCTACGTCTACCCTTGCGCTGAGCCAATAGAAACGTTCTCGCACCTTCTCCAGCGTCTTGTTTGCACCCAAATGACCTCCGGATGCTCCATCATGCATCTCCCGTAGCACCTCGTGTACTTTTGATCGCGGCAAGACAAGCTGCATTATGAAATCTTTCCCGTCCGGCCTTTCCCATTTCCTTTTCAGTACACCATCTTGCACATGAAGGGAGTCCCACTGAGCCCAGTATGCCTTGAGAGTGGGGCTCCTGTCCGAGATATCTTGTCCGTTTGGCTTTTCCATAAACTCCTTCCACGCTAATATTGGCTCGATGTCTGGGTCTTCTTTTTGAGCGTTGCGGATTTCTTCTGTACTCCAACCGCCGATAGGCTCAGCTCTTACCCTTTGGATGGAAGGAAGGTTCTTCTCTTCCTGTCGCACACAATGCTTGCCGTCGATCTCGCATGGTTGCCGGGATAAGGCATCTGCATAAGAATGGAGTTTGGTTTGAGGAACCTGGATGGTGGTATTGGGGGCGTCGACTCCGGCATCCGACTTCCGCCCCGCGAAACTGGTTCTTGAGCGGTCTCCCCACTCCTGGTTTCGGGAAGCCTGACCAACAGGATGGATGTTATACCTGTTGGATGGTATTTCATTACGTCGCCAATTACCATAGTGTGGATAGTTTCCGTGGCTGGGTAGAATTCTGCATTGCCGTTGTAGGTGCCCTCTTTTGTTGCAGTTCCAGCAACGAATTTGTCCTCGACAAGCGCTGTTTCGGACTTCGACGTCCATCCTCTGGCAAGAGCATTCGACGGCGGCTACTTCCCTTTCACGGTGGATTCCCTGACACGCCTGGTCTGCCGCCTCCGTCATCAGAGCAAACGCCAAAGCTTCGGCGAGCGTTTTCCTCCCAGCCATTCTTACTGCCATTTGTAGTTTCGTATCGGCTATGGCATAGGTAAATGCTTCGATCGCCATATCGTTAATGATCTCCTCACCGGCGTTTGGATATGACAAATGTGCCAGCCGCTCGATGTCTGCTTGTAATTGCTGGAGCGTCTCACCCTTCATCTGGACCCTTCTGCGCAATTGGACCCTATACACTTGCTGCATGTGGTCGTCCCCGAATCGTATCTCAATGGCTTTCACCAGACTGTCGTAGTTGCGTTGTTTGTCCTCGGGAATAGTTTGTAGTAGCTCTGCAGCTGATCCTCTAAGCGCAAGCGTGAGGGCAATGGACCTCTCTTCATCGTTCCAGTTGTTCGTCATTGCCGCAGCTTCGAACTGCCTCTCATATATTGGCCATGATGTCTGTCCATCGAAGACGGGGGGGCTGCATCTCTTTCCTTCTCGGGCAGTCGGTTGAATACTCCCGAACTTTCTGTTTCTTCACGCATTCGAGTTCCTTTGCCAAATTCTCGAATCTTCCTTCAACAGCCTCGAATTTTGTTTGAACGTTCTCGAATTTTGTTTCAAATGTCTCAATTTTGGTCTCTACATTTCCAATTTTCTCGTCGATTGTCCCGAATCTGGTTTCCAAACTTTTATTTTGTTCATCGAATTTGCTTTCGAGAACACTCCTTTGATCGAATAGCTGATGTTCCAGAGAGTTCTTTTGTTCGTCAAGCTTAGCATCTAGAGAATTCTTCTGCTCAGCCAAAGAATTTTCTAGCTTCTCGAATTTTTCATTTTGAGAATTCTTTTGTTCGTCGAATTTCTCAGATAGCAATTTCATTAAAGCCGACATGTCACTCGTCGTACTTACTTGTTCTTCTTCGACGTCAAACAAAGCTGTTTCAGGATCTGTACCCTCGTCCGTCACTATTTTCCGCAACTTAATAATCAATTCTCTTTTTGTACCAGTCGTAGGTTGCTCCCGCTGGCTCAGTACTTCCTTTAGTTGCGGCAATGACAAATCTTCTAGCAATTTCCGAACCATTTTTATTTTTCACTTACACAAAACGCAATACACAAAATTTGTTTTATTACACTTTTCTGACACCAATGTAGTTTTCTTTCTGGGGTTCGTTTTAAATAAAACCGTCTTTTGTGTATTTTAATCGTTTATTTATTATCAAATACCAACTTCACTTTAACACAATATTCAATCACTTTATTATTTCAAATCAAACGGTCGCTACAGACTTATTTTCACAATGTCGCTTGCTTTCACCACTGGTCGAATATCTCTTGTAATCGCTGTATTTTCTTATGAACAACCGTATCCACGATGGTTGTGGTATGGGTATTTATAGGAAATCGCTAGGGGTTCTAGAACATACTTGATGTTTCTCCGGGTGAATTGAGGATCATGGAATATTGGGATATTGTGTGGAACAATTGTGGAACGTAAGCACATCAGGTTGGAATATTTACTGCTAGAATGTTTTGCAATAGTTGCTACAGTTTGAGATACAGTGTTTCAGTTTTTGGTACACAAACCATCCTGCAGTCAATGCTACAATAGTATCGTCAGCAAAGGTTGCCATCATGGTTGTAGCTCCACTCGGTAGAGGGATGTCAGCAGTGTAGAGGACATATAGTAGTGGTCCCAATACAGATCCTTGCGGTACTCCAGCTCTTGTCTGTAGTATTTTGGATTGTTGGTCATTATATTTTACGAAGAAGTGGCGTTCGCTTAGGTAACTTTCAATGATTTGGTAGAAGTCTAGTGGAAGTAAGTTTTGAAGTTTGTATAGTAGTCCTTTGTGCCAAACTTTGTCGAAGGCTTTTGCTACGTCAAGAAACACCCCTATGCAGTATCTTTTTTCCTCTAGGTCCGTTGTGATTTTGGTAACTACCCTGTGAATTTGTTGGATAGTCGAGTGTTGTCTGCGAAAGCCGAATTGATGGTCTGGTCATTTTATTATTAGTCAGTATTGGCTGTAGTCGATCATAGATTAATTTTTCGAATATTTTCCCTAATATGGGGAGTAAACTTATTGGTCTGTAGGATGAAGTAGTCTTTGCGTCTTTACCAGGTTTAAGTATTGCAATTATCTGCGCAACTTTCCAAGTTTTTGGAAAATATTTAAGTCGAATTAATGCATTATAGAGATTTCGTAAGTATATCATGGCTTGTCTGGGTAGTTGGGTTAATATCTTTCCGTTAATAGAGTCATATCCTGGAGCCTTCTTGTGGTCAATCGTTTTTTTGATGCAGTGTTCAATTTGATTTATTGTAACTTTTTTTATTTTTACGTTGGTGATGAGTGTGTTTGGGCGTGAAGAGACTCGACTGACCTGGTAACCTCGGCGATGGTTGGTCGCAGGGCATCAAAGATGCGATTCGCCTGTTCGGCCAACCAGAATGCCTCGAACACTCTCGGGGAGTTGCTTCAGGAAAAGCAACCGGAGGACTGTCTCGTTGCTGCTTGAGAAACAGGGTGGGTTTCTCGTCAGCTTAGTGCTGGCCTTGCAGTAGTCTTCGGAGGCAGGTATTCTGGGAATCGGAGAGCGCGTTAATGATTCTTTTTTTTAATGCTTCATACTTCCCTTGAAATGGAAGATTGTCGATCAATTCTTCGACCAGGTCCAGGGTATCTGCATTTAGTTGGGTCGCAATGATGCGGTATTTGGTGATGTCCGAAAAAATGCGGCACAGATCGAAGCGCATTTCAGCCACAGTAAAGTACCGCGTTGGGTTATTCCGCCAGAAGGGGGTCGGCAGTTTGATCGATGCGAGTACATTGACCTCGTTTGCGGCTGCGTAGTCGGCGCCCAGGGCATTTGATGAAGGCTCCTCGTTGTCGGCCTCCTGTGCTGGTGGCAGAGCACCAGTATCTATCGGGTTTGTCATTTCGAACAAGGAGTCACCAGTATGTAGGGACCTAGATGTGGCGTGGATGTAAGCGACGGTCGTACTCGCGTTGGATAGGCGAATATGTGCCGACTGTCGGATGACCAGTGTGTGGCATTGAAGAAATCGCGTTGGGGCAACCAATATAGCGAGTGAGGGGGTCACCAATTGTAGAAGTCCGATTCTCGCGCGAATAATCCAAAGAGACAAATGCCACTACTAAATTAGAAATTATTTTATTATAAAAAGCTAAGACAATTCAAAAGGAGTAAGACTATTTAATGCGCTTGGCCGATGGCGACGAACGATGATCGAAGAATTATCTGGATGACGAGATGGTTGCTCTTGAGACGAACAAACGTTGAAGTTGGTTGTGTTGAGTAGAGCGAAAATCGAAACCATTTCACTACTGCGGACGTGTGCAGTTGGCTCACAGGAATGGATGAGTCCAACTCCGTTTTAGCCGTTCCACTTACTTAGGAAACGGAGATCACAGAGGAGTTTGGTTTGACTCGCTTCTAGAGTGCGCGCAACTCGATTGCATGCGCCACAATCTAACTTTTTTTTGTCAATGAACAAAATGTATTTTTTTTTTTTTTTGATTTCTCATCCAAAAATACATACAACCACAAATTTTAACTTCCCTAAACCCCCACCCTTCAATATTTTTTAGTGCGGTTTGGAGGATTTTTTGTAAGAAAAAAGGGTTATAACAGATATTGCTCTTATCGCTGCCTGGCTGTGGATGAGAAAGGTGATATCTTCTCGTGGTATTGCCCTCATCGCAGTCTCACGGGCTGCTATTGTCACTGCTAGGACCTCTGCCTGGAAAACGCTACTGTAGTTCGGAAGCCGAGCTGCCATGGAGAGACCAAGCGTTTCAGAGAAGATGCCTGCGCCTACACCTACTTCCATTTTGGATCCATCGGTGTATACAGCTAAGGATCGCTCGTTAGGCGTTCTGTCATTTTTACATTCTTCCCTGCTCGGATAGGTGCTAAAAATGGTCTTGTGAAGTCTAGGTAAGGCGTTATGTAGTCTGTATTAGATACACTGCCTACATATCTTTGCAGGATCGTGGTTGACCCATTGCATTTGTTCTCCAGCTATCTGTTGGGTTTAATCTTACGGCTCTTACTATGAGCCGCCGATAGTCGTATAAAGATGTCTACCGGAAGCAGATTGAGAATGGCCTCGAGTCCTGCTGTAGGTGTCGTTCTCATCGCGCAGGTTGTGGCGATGTACGCTAGTCTTTGTACTTTTGTGATAGCAGCTAGGTTGTTTATTTTGCTGGCCGCTTGCCACCGTACAAAGCTGCCATACGTTAGCATTGGCCTTACTATAGCTGTATACATCCATAGGATGATTTTGCGATTCGGTCCCCAAGTCCTCTCGAATATTCTATTGCACGAGTAAAAAGCTGTCGTGGCTTTTTTAATTCTTTCGTTAATGTTTAGTCTCCAGTTCAATTTCCTATCGAGCACCAGGGCGAGGTATCTCGCACTACTGGTGTTGCGACGCAACATGAACCATGAAATCCCTTTCTCGACATCACACCCACGATGTATTCTCCGTCGGAAAATGACAATGCCAAATAAAAGGCCGACGGCATATCACAAATGCATCACGCCCAAATGATTGGCAAAAGTGGGAGATCAGAAAATTGACCCACAACATAGAAAAGTAACATTAGGAAAGTGCATATTTTTATATGCGATGTTTTTTTTTATCACTTGGCTCCGCCCACTGTTTTACCATCTCGGTGTTTGTAATTTGGTTGCATGTATGTATTGGTAGCGGTCAACGACCTGAAGACATTGGTCAACGGCATAAAACAACTCGAGCTATGTAGAGAATCTTGGGCTGGTGCATAGCCTATTGGAAAACCTGCAATCCCAACAGGTCAATGATCTGTGGAACTGGACCAACGGCAGAAAACAGCTGGATTCGGAGGTTTCTTTTGGACATAGAAAAATCGTATCAATTATTCCCAAGTTGAAAGGATGGAGAGTCGGCAATAAAATAAGTATTCAAAAAACCAAAGTTAATTTGTTCTTTTATTGACCAATGACTAATACGAGGCACTTATAGTAGTAGCAAAGCCTACATTGTTTTGTCCCTGCGAGAATCCACCACGGAACATATTAAGTTCATTAAACGTAAAGATTGCGGAGTATTTCCTTATCCTTTTTCGCGAATGTCCTTACGAGACATTGTGGTCCTTCGAGCCGGATTAAAGGATTCTATACAGGATCAGGACAAAATAATCAAACAACCTAAGGGTGTTCGTGTGCGTCGGTAAATAGACATTCGGTACGGTCGGATTTCCTGTGAGGATCTGGATCTGAAGGAGGTGGTACACCGAGGGAGCAACGCTTAAGTACAGGTGTGTGGCATTTTTTTGTGTAATCTTATAATTTATTACATCTAAATCATTGATCCACGTTGATCTAAATATATAATCGTATGTTGTGTGTTCTGCGGCTTAATTTAATTCCTTGTCTTCATCATGAGTAAACACAAGATTCCCAACTTAGTAGATGCGATTCAAACAATTTCGCAAGTCTTACAGGCTGATTATAAGGCATATGCAGGTTTAGAAAAATCAAAGAAATCTGTACACATGAATGAGGCGCGCTTAGCGGATTTAGAAGCATCCTTTGAGGAAGCTAGAGCTCTTCATCAAAGAATTGTTGAGGCCCCTAGTGAAGAGGCAAAGGTGAATTACACGAAAGCTTTAACGTTCCATAAAATAAAGGAGCTTTTCTTTAAATATTCGTGAGAGTTAAGGGAACAGTTTGCAACCATCGAGAGTCAGAGTGTTCTCAACAACTCAGTAGCAGGGTCAAAGACACCGTCGGTCGAATTAAAGCTCCTCCTATGAAAATTCCTACCTTTGATGGTTCGCTACAACTGTGGCCAGAATTCAAAGGATTATTCGAAAGTTTAGTGAACAAAAATGCGTCAATATCCGATGCACACAAATTGCAGTATTTAAAGGATAATTTAACCGGTGAAGCGGCACGTATGCTACGGAATACCGATACCAATTTGAAGCTGCATGGGCGTTACTGGTCAAATGGTTTCAAAATATTCGATTGTTAAAGGACAATCAATTCAAATTGCTCTTCGATCAACCAAAGCTTACTGAGGAATCATCCAATGATCTCAAATTACTGCTAGACACAACAAACGAAGCAAGACAATCACTCAAAAACCTTGGAGTGCCTATGAACGCATGGGAAGATGTTCTTATTTTTCACACAGTGCAGAAACTTCCGTTTATTACTCGAGGACATTGGGAATCCCACATATATATGCATGCGGACTATCCGCAATACAGCGTCTTTGAAGATTTCATTCTTATGAGATCAAGAAACTTAGATGTCACTGGACAATCCTCATCAGGTTCCAGTCAACCTAAATCTAAAAAATTTACAACAGGCACAATTCGTGTACACAATTCCACAACTCTGAAGTACTCACTGTGTCAGGTTCACATTCCATTCGCAACTGCTTCAAATTTAAGGCACTAACCATCAGGAAAAGACAGGGCATTGTGAAGAAAAGGAAATTGTGTTCTAACTGTTTGTCGAGGGCCCACCTTACGCAAAACTGCACAAGCACCTTTACGTGTTCTACGTGCCACCAAAAGCACCATTCGTTACTGCACATAAACGAGCCAGTTAACGCAATGCATGCTAACGAACCCGCTTCAACAGCAGCTGGTTCGCTACCCACTCAACCAGCCTCCTCTTCCGTTCAACCTCTTCAATCGGTACCATCAGAGAACCCAACAACCTCCAACCAAACTGCTTCAGCATAAAACGCGTTCATAGCCGAAAACGACCAAGCACCCGTTCTTCTGGCTACGGCCCTCATCAAGGTTTTAACAACCGTTCGCCAACCGTTGTTGCTGCGAGCGCTATTGGATCCTGGGTCACAGGCTTCTTTTATTACAGGGTCCGCCGCTCAATTATCCTCGGCGTAAGAGAAACCAACACTAGCACCTCCAAGCACAAGGTTTCTCTGACAATTGTCTCGAATGTGAACGAGAATTTCAGCTTACAGCGTAATGCTTTGGTCTTGCCCAAACTTACAACTGTGCTTCCAACGCACAATATTCCATATGCTATTTGGTACCACCTCCAAAATATTGAACTTGCTGATCCGATGTTCAATAAACCAAGTCAGGTCGATATTCTACTTGGCAGCCTTGTTTATCCGTTCATTATCCTTGATGGCATTTTAAAGGGAGTGCCAGGGACTCCTATGGCTCAAAGGACGGAATTAGGATGGGTACTTTCCGGAGGCATTTCACCCAGGAAGCAGTCAAGAATAACACCACAACAGAAAGTCATACCATGGATAGCTTGTTGCTGAAATTTGGGAACTTGAGGAAGTCCAAAGGAGAAGAGAAATGTAAAACACATTTTTGCAGAACGCATCAACGTCAAACGGATGGCAAATATGTTGTTCAACTTCCATTTAAAGGGGGAACACGTCCCTGGATAGGTTTGTCTGAAAAATCAGCGCTTCTTAGGTTCAGGCAACTGGAAAGAAAATTCCAAACAAATGCGTCATTCCGCGAGGAGTATAAAAGGGTTTTCAATGAATATAAGGAGCCGAAGCATATGACAGAGATAGACCCCAGTGCACTAACCAATTTTCACTACTTCGTTCCCCACCACGCAGTGATAAAGGAATCCTGCTCAACCACAAAGCTACGAATCGTTTTTGACGCGTCCTGCAAATCGTCCGAAGGTCAATGATCATCTTCTCGTTGGCCCAAGATTGCAGGATGACATCTTTGATCATATTGCCCGATTTAGGAAACACAAAATCGCATTTGTAGCGGACATCCATAAAATGTATAGGCAAATATGGGTACCTCCGGCCGATTCGTTATACCAACTTATTGTATGGAGAGATGCGGATGGAGAAGAGGTAAAGATATACCGACTTAACACGGTCACATTCGGCACCGCCTCCGCACCATATTTAGCGGTTCGTACCTTGCAACAACTTGCATCCGACGAACGAGAGGACTACCCAATTGCATCGAAAATTGCTAAGAAAAACTTTTACGTAGATGACGTAATTCATGTGGCCGACTCAGAAGCAGAAGCCATGGAGATGCAATTACAGCTCAGAACAATGTTGCAGCGAGGAGGTTTCCCACTACGAAAATGGGCAAGTAACTCTGAACGATTGTTGGCATCCGTTCCAAAGGAGGATAGAGAGGTGCATCTACCACTCTCATTTGACGAAGGCAACGCGATTAAAACGCTAGGCATCCAGTGGCATCCTGCAAGGGATCACTTTACCTTTAAAATCACTCTTCAGGATGCAAATAGTTCTGCGTGGCACACCTTGAAAACCGAGCTGAACGCACTCAACGCCATCGAGATTCCACGCTGGATAAATCTCACCAAGGACTCACAGTACGAAGTCCACGAATTCTGCGATGCGTCAGAAAAGGCGTACGCCGCTGCAGTATACCTTCGAGTTATCACTGGAAATACAACAGTTACACACCCGATTGTGTCAAAAACTCGAGTTGCGCCGCTCAAAAATAAATCGCTGGCGCGATTGGAGCTTTGTGGAGCCCAACTGCTAGCACGTGTACTAGTGCATACCGTGAAAACGATGGAGCTTCAATCAGCAAAAATTTTCGCGTGGTGCGACTCACAAATCACACTTGCATGGATAAGAACCGTGCCATACATCCGAACAACGTTCGCTGCCAACAGAGTGGCGGAGATTCAAGAACTTATAGATCCTGGGTGCTGGAACTACGTTCCTTCTAAGGACAATCCGGCAGACATCGCATCTAGAGGACTGTCTCCAAGAGATCTCCTTAAAAATCATCAATGGTGGCACGGACCCGAATTTCTGCAAGCGTTTGATGAGCAACTGCATACTCCATATGAAGTTATACCGACGGATCTTGAAACGAAAGCACCAGAGATCTCAAGAACCAAAAACGAGTTTATCGCTGCGTTCTGCGCTCTGCGTTCACTTCACCGCCTTCAAGGCAAAAAAATTCATCAATGGTTTTTCATCTCTACGTCGTCTTCTTAAAGCTACGTCGTACTGGCTTCGGTTTTTTACCAACTTGCGATTCAAGGCCCAAAAATTGTCAACGCGGGTGTCTGGATCACTTTCAGTTGAAGAAATCTCTTCAGCTCAACGGCGATTGATTACCATAGTACAGCAAGAGTTTTTCGCCGAAGAAATTTCAAAGGTGATCAAAGGTGAAACAGTCCCCAAAAGAAGCAAATTGGCAAGACTTTCGCCAATTATCGAAGAGAAAGGGGTGCTGCGAGTTGGTGGTCGATTGGAAAATGCTGATTTACCTTACGTACAGCGGCATCCAATAATATTGCCTTCGCAAAATGTTCTAACGTCACTCATTGTTCAAGATGCACACCTAAAAACTTTGCATGGCGGTCAGCAAGTGATGATGGCAACACTTCGATCTGAGTATTGGATTTTGAATCTCAAATCTAGTGTAAAAAGATGTATTCACAACTGTCTAAAATGTTACAGGTACAAGGCAACAGAAATGCGGCAGCAAATGGGTAATTTGCCAGCGTCACGAGTCAACCAGGCGCGACCGTTTCAGACATCCGGCGTGGACTATGCAGGTCCTGTTCAATTAAAAGCATGGAAGGGTTGGTGCAGTCAAATTACAAAGGCGTACATAGCGATTTTCATTTGCTTCTGTACTAAGGCAGTACACCTCGAGCTTATAAGCGATTACACAACATCCGCATTTCTTGCAGCTTTTAAACGCTTCACTGCGCGCCGTGGGATCTGTTCACACCTATGTAGCGATTGTGGAACCAACTTCAAGGGAGCTGCAAAAATCCTGGAATCAGAAAAATCCCACATGTCAAGGCAATGGACGGAAGACATTGTCCAGCAGATGCAATCCAACGGCACAACATGGCATTTCAGCCCTCCTGCTGCTCCGCATTTCGGCGGACTGTGGGAAGCAGGTGCAATCGATGAAATACTACTTAAGGCGGGTTATTGGTCATTACCAGGGATAGGATTTTGCTAACTTTGCCTCTTTTTTTTGCTTAATCGGAAGATAGTACGACTTTACACAAACACGTTTCATGTCCTCCTGATTCCAAATATATGTATTTTATTTTGCCTTTTTTTACCTTTTTATATAATTATTGCCTTTTTTGCCTTTTTTGCCGTTGTTGCCTTTTTCTGCCTTTTTGCCTATTTTGCTTTTTTCTCAAAGTTTGTTCGCTAGAAAAATTGTAGAAAAATGCGCGTTTGCGTGTATGTATATCTGTGCAAACATGCTTCTTACTCACACTACGTAATACGCATACATAAATTCCTAGACGCATTCAAATTTAAAACGTCTAGTCTGTGGGGAGAGTCCACATGGAAATATGTACATGACCACAAACGGTTTGCACTTGTACGTGACCGCAGACGTTACTGTGTATAACTCTATTACATATTTCTTGTTTGTATACAATACATATATGCGGATTATTTTAATCAGATTACAAAAATCGTCAGCGTTCTTGAAGACGATGCAAGCTGTGTTGTGTTTGCAAAGGAATTGATTTAAAATGAAGCAGTACAAGCGCAGCTGGCGTACATCAAAGTCAATTTTATGTTTTTAGTCGACCCAAAAAAACGAATTTTCGAAGACTTACAAAAAACAGGTATTTTTGAGAGTCTGTACTTATAATTTTAACTAGCATTATTCTGATCAAGGAACATCAATTGGCGAAGTGTTGCCGGCTTTAAATAACATTCAGCAAAACTTCAAAAAAGCGAAAGGGCCGATTGCAAAGGAAATCCTGAAGAAGTTTACTGCCGTTTTCAATGCAAATACGGGACTGAAAACTATTGAGCAGATAAATTCTGTAATGAACGGCGACTTGGATTCCAAACTTCCAGAAAATATTGATGTTAATAATGTTGAAAGCTTTAAATGGGCTCCACTCGTTTCAGCTGAAGTAGAAAGGTCATTTAGCTCCATAAAGGCGCTTCTAAGAAACAACCGGAGAAGATTATTACCAGAAAATTTGAAAAAGCTCTTGGTAGTTCAATGCTACTATAACTAAATGTGCATTTACTTTCCTTTTCTTATTTTTTAATAAATGCCTTTTTTTGCCTTTTTAAGTGTTTTGTTTTGCCTTTTTTTACTTTTTTATGTCAACAAAATCCTAACCCTGGTCTTTACACTCTCACATTCGAAGAGTATGCAACAGTATTAACACAAGTTGAGGCTTGCTTCAATTCGCGTCCACTTTGTCCGGTAACCGAAGACCCAGACGATCTGTCTATTTTGACACCAGGACACTTTTTAATTGGTGCATCCCTAAACACCGCATCCGAAAGGGATCTAACCGAAAGCAAACTAAATTACTTGGATAGATGGCAGCTCATGCAGAAAATACAGCAAGACTTCTGGAAAAAATGGAAATCCGAATACCTGGCTCGGCTACAACAGCGTCCAAAATGGCTTACGCCAAACTCTCAACTCAAGGTAGAACATTTAGTACTCTTGACTGATGAACAAACTCCGCCCACACTTTGGCGACTTGGCAGAATGACAGCGACGCATACTGGAACCGATGGAAAAATTCGGATGGTCACACTCAAGACTGCAAGCACATCATTGAAGCGTCCTATCGCTAAACTTTACTTTCTACCAATGCTTAACGAATAAAGGTTCACACACACACCCACACACTCTAAAATAAATATCTTATATTATATCTCAACTTAACTTAATTATTAATTACAATGAATTTAATAAACCTACTCAAACCTATACCTATAAACTATTATGTATTGCCACACACCATTCACCACCCCTACTTTCTTCTCCCTTTCATGTACCTACACACACTTCGAGGAGCTCATGGCCAGCAGAAATCATCCAGGAACATACATCGGTAATCAACGGCATAAAACAAATCGAGCTATGTAGAGAATCTTGGGCTGGTGCATAGCCTATTGGAAGACCTGCAATCCCAACAGGTCAATGATCTGTGGAACTGGACCAACGGCAGAAAACAGCTGGATTCGGAGGTTTCTTTTGGACATAGAAAAATCGTATCAATTATTCCCAAGTTGAAAGGATGGAGAGTCGGCAATAAAATAAGTATTCAAAAAACCAAAGTTAATTTGTTCTTTTATTGACCAATGACTAATACGAGGTACTTATAGTAGTAGCAAAGCCTACATTGTTTTGTCCCTGCGAGAATCCACCACGGAACATATTAAGTTCATTAAACGTAAAGATTGCAGAGTATTTCGTTATCCTTTTTCGCGAGTGTCCTTACGAGACAACTGGAGATACTCAGGGGAGTACCCGTTACGGAAGGTGTTACGAATTGTGGATTTCTTCTTTTGTTAGTGAATAGTACTAACTCCGTTTTCTGGTGATTAACCGCTAGCCCACATCTCTCCGTCCAGGAGTCTATGATTTCCAGCGCCCCTTCGATTTGTTCGCTCAGGGTCGGGAGAAAATTACATGTTGCTAGCAGCACAACGTCGTCCACATAGGCTATGGCTTTGACGCCGCTGTTTCTCAATTTAAGAAGGATTTGGTTCGGGAGAATTACCCACAGCAGTTGGGATATAACCTCTCCTTGAGAGGTGCGTCTTGAGGCATAGACCTCAAGCTTTGTTCCTCCAAGTTCAACTTTGATATGTCTTTCCTTTAGCATACTGACGATTCATTTTATCACGGAATTGTGAATATTGAGGTTCGTTAGAGTTCTATTGACAGCGTTCGTTTTGACATTGTTAAAGGCTCCGTCAATGTCTAGGAAAGCGGCTAGTGTATATTCTTTGTCTTTCAGTGATTTTTCTTTTGAGCTGACAACACAGTGCAGCGCTATCTCTACGCTTTTTCCTTTCATATAGGCGTGCTGGCCTGGGGATAAGTCACC
This sequence comes from Brachypalpus laphriformis, assembly GCA_945910035.1. NCBI lineage: Eukaryota > Metazoa > Arthropoda > Insecta > Diptera > Syrphidae > Brachypalpus > Brachypalpus laphriformis. The sequence continues at coordinate 142,141,226 of OX246754.1, forward strand.
TGGGCGTAGCTTACTACGGATGTATATGTCAGCTAGTCTTTCAAAGGTTTTTAGGACAAAGAAGGTAAGGCAAATTGGCCTGAAGTCCTTCGCAGTAGTGTGGCTTGCCTTACCGGCCTTGGGTATGAAGACCACTTTGACCTCTTTACATGATCTAGGTATATACCCCCAAATGAGGCTGTTGAGGTACAGTTCTTTAAGTACCGAGATGATTGTGGTTACTGTTTTCTGTAGCATGATCGGGATAATCCCGTCGGGTCCTGTGGATTTAAAGAGAGAGAATAATCCGATTGCCCACTCAATTCTTTCCTCTGTAATAAGATGCGTTGGAGTTTCCGTTACAAAACTACTGTTGGTTTCGATGTTATTATCTAGATGGGTCGTATAACCCGGAAAGTGCGCTTTTAGCAGGGAGCTAAGCGATTCTGCACAGGATTTAGTCCACCTTCCATCGGGTTTTTTAAGAGATCCAAGAGTTTTTGATTCCCTGGATAGGATTTTCCTCAGTCTCGCAGATTCTGTCGTACCACTGATTTCATTACAGAAGTGCTGCCAAGAGTAGCGTTTGGCCTTCTGGGTCTCGTTTTTGAAATTGCTCTGACTGGACTTATATTGTTCCCAGTCCGCTTCTAGCATTGTTCTTTTGGCTACATTTAGAAGGTGTCTGGTTACTCTCCTAATTCTAGCTAGTTCAGACGACCACCATGGTGGTGATTTTTTATCTTTTCGTTTGGTTTCTGGACATGCTTTGACATAGGCTTCGTTAAAGACGAATGTAATATACTCTGCCTTGTGGTCGATGCCTGCAGGTCTAAGCCAGTTGCTATCCTGCAGGGATCTGACACCTTTCCTCACCTCGTTGTTAAAGAGATCCCAATTGGTTTTCCTGGGGTTCCTGTAAGGTTTGGGCAAGTCGTAGTTGTTACCCATGAAGAATTCGATCATTTTGTGGTTATAGTAGGATTCTTCCTACTTCTCGAGTTACTGGCTAAAGTTACATCTATAACTTCTTGCCTATTCTTTACTAGAAAAGTAATTCGCTACAATTACGTTGTTGTCAATTATAAACTCAAACAAAGACTCACCGCGTAAGTTTGTGTCGCTACTTCCCCATTGAGAGTGATGAGAGTTGGCATCACACCCCAGCAGCAAATCCCATCTTTCCAATTCCGCTTTTTGTACAAGAGAGCGGGTAATTGTGGATGGCGGTCCCTCCTTGTCATCAAAAGGCATGTAGACAGCTGATGAAATCAGTGGGGAGAGCCCCCTCCGCTAAAGCCTTACCACTGTCTGTTCCTCATTGCTGTAGCTAGATAAAAGAAAAAAGTTAATTCGTTTCCTAACTACAATGCACGTTCTGGTATTACATTCCGCGTTTAGCGGTTCGATGCTGTGTGTAATAAGGTCTTTATGCCTTAGATCAGTTATTTTGCCACGGGAAATCCATGGCTCTTGAATTAGGGCAATGTCTTTATTCCTATCTCCCATGAGATAAATGAGGTTGGCGCTAGCTGTTATGCTACGGTGAAGGTTTATATGTGCAATCTTCATCATCGATTTTCCTTATCACCCACCTTCCTTGTTTTCCTTTCGTCCATCTCAACTAAAGGTCTGACCTCGCATTGGGTAATTCCAATGCCAACCTTATAGTTGTATCTTCTTAAGATGGGCATAGACTTCTAGTTGAGCAAGACCACGATCTCAGTTCCGGTTTCAGTATGGGTACCCACTTCTAACACCTCCCAGTTTCCGCTATAGAGCTCAGGGTTGAGGTGTTGGAAAATTCTCTCTAGGAATGTGTGGGCCCGGAATAAGAATGTGCCCTTTAGGTCTAGTAAATTCCAGCAGATCTTTTTTCTCGACGAGTCGCAGCCCAGCATTCGCCCATGGAGCCTGCGTGCTGATTACAAAGGCTTTGAGCCACTTTAGTGTTGTCTCGTTGTCACACGACATGACCTTGAAGTATTTGAAGGTGGTAAGCTGCTCAAAGAAAGGAATAGTTCCCGGATTCTTGACTATGGCGTCATTTATTCCGTCGAGTACACGCAGTTCCTCCAGCCTCCATTGGTCTCCGAATAACTTGCGGTCAGGGTTATTTAAGTCGACGATCACCACCTGAAGATGAGCTTTTTATTTTCTAAATGCCATCTTGGCTTTTTTGCTTATTCTTCGTGTTGGCGGTGATGTCGTGTCGTCGTGCCTACCCCTCTTGGAACAACCCACAATCGGCTCGGCAGTAAACCTTTTGGCCCCATCCGAGACAGTTGGCGGGGGCTTGAGTCTGTCCAAAACTGAGGTGGATGGCAAGAGGCTTTCCCTCCTCGACTCGAACAGTCTCCTGCCTGTTCTCCTAGTCAGCCCTTCGCTGCGTCCACTATTACCTGAGTCAGCACCAGAACGTCTCGCAATCGACCTAGGTTTGGACTGTGCGCCCCTGCTTGGATCGATTGAACGCGGTTGAGGTCTATCCGCGGCTGAGGTGGATGGCAAGAGGCGTTCCCTCCTCGCCGCGGCCAGTCCTACACCCGTTCCTGATGCAGTCGAGTTCCGTGACGTAGTCGCCTTATTGGAGCAGCCAGTAACCGGCTCAGGGGTTGAGTCTGAGTCGGTTACTGGCCGAAGTCTCTTCGCGGCTGAGGTGGGGAGCAAGAGGCTTCCCGCCCCCGCCGCGAGGGAACTTCTTACCATACGGCCCGTCCTGTCTTGTCCTCTCAGCCTAAGCGTGTTTGTGGCTTTATCCAGAGCCACTCTTTCCTTCTCCGTGTACGACTCCGGATCGCGTTACGTATACGGTTGCGTACCGTCGTCTGTCTTGGGTTGATACTAGTGTCGCTGGTCTTCCGTATTTTGGGTGGTCGGACTAGTCCCAAACCATTTGTGCCTCCGGTGTTGTCTTGTGAGTTCTTTAAATTCATTACTATAATTTAAAACAAAAACATTGTTTAAACTTAAGAATCAACCTTTATTCACCTCACCTATAATATTTAATTTTTATTCATTATCAATTGAGAATTTTCAACTTAATAATTACACTTGAATATGAGATGAATAAAAAATGAAATAAAAAATATATAGAACAGTGTCGGTCTGATTTTTATTTATTTTCTATCGAACAAATGCATAATATATCCGACAACAGCGCCAAAAGATAAAAGGCGGTCTGTGGCAGGACAACGTCTTTCCGGGACGGCTAGTATAGTGTATAAATCATAACAGAATTTAATTAATAGATAAATTCGATGTCTATGGGACATGCAAGTAATAACGATATGGGAATAAATAAATAACAATAAATAAGTAATATAATGAATAAACATCACTATAATAAATAAATAAATTAACAATATACCTAAGCCTATGAAAATAAATTAGTAAATAAATGCACGTACGTACACAATACAAATGACGTAATTTATAAATAAATTAAGAATATATATATGTATGCGGTATTCTTAATCCTTTATTTTAAATAAAACACAGGCTTTTCATTAACGTTATAAATTCTATATTTGATTCAATTTCGCAGTCGCCACTGTACGCTACGACTGGAGTTTGATGACTGACTTTTGGTTCGTTTTGATTCTGTCTTGTTACTTTGTTACTTATGTGCGTGTGTTGGTTTGCCGTTCTACATCTGGCGGTATATTGTCTTGTCTACTGTCGGGTTGTCTGATCGTGAACAGTTGTTTATCTTTGTTCGTTCTCTTTGTTGTACCGAAAATATTGGCTTGCCTTCTTAACCGATCCACCACTTCGCTAGTTCCCCTACTTGTCGTTGGATAGAGCCAAACGAGCTTTGGGAAACCATCAACCACCATGAAAATGTGGTTGTATTGCTTGTGGGTGTCCAAAGTGATCAACATGATCAGTTCCAAGCGGTTAATCCTCCTTATCGGAGGGGGACAGAAACAGGCCAGATTTGGCCTAGCACTCAAAACCCATTCGGCGCTCCCGACCGTGCGAACTGTACTTTGTTTCCTATTCGGGTTCACTCCGCTTATGGTGGCCTGAATATCCTCAGCTCCCGCGTCGTATTGCGGAACTCCCTAATTCCGTCTATGCATAGTACGCTGCCACAAATCTCTCCGATTCTCTAGTTCTATCTTCCGTCTGGTTAGTTCTGCCTCACGGTTCATAAACATCTCAAACATTTCCGAAAAGTCAGTACCCGACGTCGCTGCCTTACTCTTCAGGTTTTACTTGTTTACTCGTTTCCCGACCATGGTTGCTCAGTCAATCGCGTGTGTGTTATACAGCTTTAAACTGTATCCGATGAAGTCCGATACGCCTTACGTTCTTTTTTGTTCGCGTAACTGTTACGTCGTTGTTCTTTTCGAAAGTAATGTACCGGTGATTACAGCTATGTACTTGGTATTGAGTATCACAAGAATATAACTGAATGATTAATTCCCCTATATGTACTCGTAAAGAACTTTTTTTTTCCGAGTATTTAATTTTCTTTTGCCCACTATTGGATGATACAATTTTATGACAACATCACATCGAATCCCGGTTGAGGCCCCATTTGTGGGTTCCAAAAAACAAAACGCAACTATTCAATTTAAATTCATTATAATTCAAGGTACAAGAGCAAATTACAAATAAGATTAGATATAATTCAATGTGCATGCAAAAACAATTAAAGATTAAGTAAGGATATGTAAAAGAAATAGAACGCAACAAAATCGTCTAAAACCGTCGTCGTCTTCGTGCCCGTCGTATATCTCGTCGTCGACTGCTTCCTCTCCGATACTATATTTTTCGCCCGAGTTGCTCATGAGTGAGTATTGGTTGAGTTGAATCGTAGAATATTAATGATGATGGATTCAGAGACAGTGTACATATATAAAAAAAATCCTTCTACAACAAATTGTTTTCAATGCCGTGCATATTGTTTGAAAATATGTATGTTAATAGTTTTAATTATTTTATTTGTATTACTTTTTGGTTTTACATTTTTTTTTCTTATATTTCCTGGAAGTTTATTGTTATGTTGTTTATATATCGTCGGCTAAGGATGCAAACCTCGTAAATCCATTTTTGTAAATTGTGCTGGACAGTGATTTCTAATGTTCAATTAACTACCAATTGTATACACTTTACATTTCTAATATTGTTTTTTTATACCATTTGATTAATTTTTTTTGCGTTCTTGATTTATTTTCAAAAATCTAATTTTTGGCGAAAAGTGGATTTACGAGGTTTGCATCTTTAGCCGACGATGTTATTTGCATTTTTTTCACCGCATTCTGGCAGTTTTTTTTAAGTTAATGTCTCTAAACGGTGGTTGGGGGTATGGGGTATGGGTCTAGAAAGCTGAATAATAATACAAATTATTATACAGGATATTTTAGTGAAGCTATAATTAGTTAATTGAATGGAATAACTTCCCAATAATTTAGTACAAGAGCGGAACAGATTTATTTTCCTAAACTTATAGCGTTCTATTACTAATCGTTGCTATTTCATGTTTTTCCTGTTTATTTACTTGGAATAAATAAACGATATACTACAAAATCTGAACGACGCCGATTTCATTTCCCAATATTGCGTTGAGAGCAATAGTCTACAAAATTCTTTTTTAAGTAAAAGATACAACGTGGGAAATGGCGGAGGCCGAAGAGACTCCAAAGGTATCTCGCAAATCTAAGCGACAAGCTCGAAACAAAAGCTGCAAATTGTGCCCGGAAGAAGACAATGAAGACATGGTTCAGTGCGATGAGTGCAACGTATGGTTCCATTTTGTATGCACTGGAACTTCTTCCGACATCGAGAATCAAGAATAGCCTTGCATGCAGTGCATGGGCAAGAAGAACACCGAGGATAACGATAAGTCGTCATCAGTCAACTCTATGGCATTATCCAGGCGGAAATTGATTCAACTCAAATTACTTGAAGAGGAAAGAAGGAAGCAGGAGAAACGAGACGCAGAGTATTTGCGAAAGAAAGCAGAACTTCTTATGGAGGACAGTACGAGTGACGACGAGGGCTGTACATCATCCAAAGCTAATGGTCAGTTGCTGCAGAGGATACCAAATTCATTTAATGCTGAACAGCAGATGCTAACAATAGCCAATATATCGGCACAAGCAGAAAATGCAACACAGCGGAATAATTCTATTGCAGCAAATGTCGCGCGAGCAACAACACCCCAAAGATAATCCACGATTTGCCTCTAACAAATACGAAGGTAGTGTACAACTAAATAAACACCAGCATCCGAGCAGATAACTTTCCAGGTAAGCAGTCACATCCGTTCGAATCAGTTCCACTGAACAGTCATCAAATCGCTGCGCGACAATTGTCAAAAGAATTGCCAGTTTTTAGTGGCAATCCTGAAGATTGGCCGCTGTTTGTCAGCAGCTTCGAAGGAAGCACCAGGCTGTGCGGTTTCAGTAATGACGAAAATCTCTTGCGACTACAAAAGTGTCTAAAGGGAAAGGCGATGGAGTTGGTAAGGTGCAGACTGCTTCTATCTGCTAATGTTCCAGGTATTCTGCAAACTCTACGCATGATGTACGGGCGACCAGAGATTATCGTTCACTCTCTCATGGTGAAGTTGCGCAATGAGCCTGCTCCGCGAGCGGATAAGTTAGATACTATTGTTACGTTTGCTTTAGCTGTGCAAAATATGTGTGCCACTATGGAAGCGTCAAATCTTGTGGACCACCTAGCTAATCCAGTACTGCTTCAGGAGATTGTGGAAAAACTACCAGCACAAATAAAGTTGAATTGGGCTGTTCACAAACGTTCTCTCCCAGTTGTCAATTTGTCGAGTTTAAGTGCCTGGCTATTCGAACTTGCAGAAACGGTAAGTGATGTTACTTTCACAACATCATATTTTACAGATAGAAAAGGTGAAAGACGTCAACCAAAAGAAAGAGGTCATATCAAGACACATGCTGAAAGTCCAGAGGTGAAGAACTCTAGTAACGTCAGAATGAACCCGCGCAAGTGCAAAGTTTTCAATCAAGAATGTTCTCGTATGGAAAACTGCGACAAATTTGTGAGAATGAACCTCAACGAAAAATGGGAAACCCTAAAGCGACTACGCCTGTGCCGTACATGTTTGGTGGAGCATTTTAATACGCGGTGCCGATCACATAAGCAATGTGGTGTCAACAGATGCACATACAGACATCATCCAATGCTGCACAAACATCAAGATGGAAACGTTAATTCGTCAACAAGAATAACATCAGGAATGCCACCAGTCCAACATAATTGTCATGCTAACAGGTCAGCCCAGGAAGATATACTTTTTCGAGTCGTTCCGGTCGTGATGTACAACGGTCATACGAAAATACACACCTACGCCTTCTTAGATGAGGGGTCATCGCTTTCGTTAATGGATAAATCACTTTTAGCAGAACTAGGTCTTGAGGGGCCCAGGGAACCATTGTGTCTAAGGTGGACAGGTCAAACTCATCGTGTTGAAGAGGATTCGCAAGTTTTATCCGTTGAGATCTCATCCACGAAGAGTAGCAAAAGGTACATTCTCCAAAACATTAGAACTGTGAAATCTCTAAATCTTCCACAGCAGTCTCTTCAAGTAACTGTTTTAACTTCTAAACACCCGCATCTAAGAGACATTCCACTGGAATCGTACGAGCATGCTGTTCCACACATTTTAATAGGCTTGGATAACTGGAAACTTGGGTTTCCTCTCAAGGCTAGAGAAGGCAATGAGGACGAGCCAGCGGCTGCCAAGACACGTTTGGGATGGGTCGTGTTTGGAAGGAACAAGACGGTGCAACACGGGTTTTACAATTTCCATATGTGCGATTGCAAGAGAAAAGACGAATCGCTTCATGACATGATGAAGGAGTACTTTTCGCTGGATAACCTCGGAGTAACATCACCGAAGTTACTGAAACCCCCAGAAGAGGAGCGTGCGAGCCAAATACTTAAAACGAACACTTGCAAAAAGGACGATCGATACGAAACGGCACTGCTGTGGAAGTATGACGAGTTTGAGATGCCTAATAGCTTTCCAATGGCCCTTCACCGATTCGATTGCCTTCGTAAGAAACTTCAAAAGGATCCATTGCTGGCAGATAATTTAAAGACACAAGTGGAAAATTACCTTGCAAAGAACTACATCCGACAGCTGTCTGACGACGATAACTAATGTAACTAATGTCAACAAACCTGGCAAAGTCCGTATAGTGTGGGACGCAGCAGCGCGGGTTAAAGGCATTTCACTGAATTCAATGTTGTTGAAGGGTCCGGATCAACTTATCTCTCTACCATCAGTCTTGTATCGTTTCCGAGAGAGACCTGTTGCAATATGCGGTGACATTCAAGAGATATTTCACCAAGTCCGAGTGCGGGAAGCAGATCAGCACGTGCAAAGGTTTCTTTGGACTCATGATCATACCAATCCTCAACCAAACGTGTATGTGATGGAGGTCCTCACTTTCGGAGCAACATGCTCCCCTAGCTGTGCTCAATTTGTAAAGAATAAAAACGCAGAGCAATATGAGAAGCAATTCCCGAGAGCAGCCAAGTCCATAATACAAAACCATTACGTAGATGACTTATTAGACAGCGTAGATATGGATGAGGAAGCAATTAATCTGGCTAACGAAGTACGATACATTCATTTAAACGGCGGCCTTAACATCCGTAACTGGATCTCCAACTCTCCAAAGGTAATTGAGGCGTTTGGTGGCAGACAGCACGACGCGATAAATCTTAACATCAGTCCGGAAGTTGAATCAGCTGAACGTGTATTGGGCATGTGGTGGTGTACGTCATCGGACAACTTAACCTACGTATTATCGCCAAAGACATCACTTCGGAAGCTGTTAAATGAGAACGTTCGTCCTACAAAGAGGCAAGTTCTTCATGTAATGATGACCATCTTCGACCCGCTTGGGCTAATTGGACATTTCATTGTGTACATCAAGATCCTCATGCAGGAAATATGGCGAGCCTCATTAGGATGGGACGATCCGATCATAGACGATCATTACAACGACTTGCAGCTTCACGTGTTCGTGGACGCAAGTGAGAATGCATTCGCAGCAGTCGCATACCTCAGGGTTTCTAATGGCAGTGAGGTAGAATGCAGTTTAATAGGGTCGAAAACACGAGTCGCTCCATTAAAGATGACATCGATTCCGCGTTTGGAGCTAAAGGGAACTAAACTTGGAGCTCGTTTAGCAAAAAGTATTGTCGAAGCGCACTCTATAAAAATATCAGTACAAGTTTTCTGGTCCGATTCAAAATCGGCACTAAGTTGGATACAATCGGATCACCGCAAGTATCGCCAATTCGTTGCGTTTAGAGTAAGTGAGATCCTTGATACGACCAATATCCAACAATGGAGATACGTTCCGACTAAACTTAACGTTGCGGACGACGGTACTAAGTGGACCAGTACGCCTGACTTTACTTCATCCAGTCGTTGGTTTAGTGGACCGATATTTCTCAAGCAATCCGAGGAGATGTGGCCAAAAAATACATTTGCATATGAAACCACTTCTGAGGAACTCAGAGCGCATGTCTTACATCTTTCGAGGGTAGCGCCGAATGTCATCCAAGTCGAACGATTTTCTAGTTGGAGAAGGCTTGCTCGTAGTCTAGTTTACGTGATCGTTTCATCTGGAACCTATCAGCATCCAAGAGGGGTCTTACTAGAAAGACAGGATACATCGATAAGGATGAATACGTGGAGGCGGAAAATTATTTGTATCGACAGGCCCAAGGAGATCTCTTCTGCGATGAAATAGCAATTCTTAAACACAATCAAAGTTTACTTAATGGTGAGAGCAAATGTCAATTAGAGAAATCCAGTCCTCTGTATAAACTATCGCCGTATATAGACGAAGAAGTAGTCTTGCGTATTCATGGACGCATTGATGCAGCAGTTGGGGTCGCCAGCGGTGTAAAGCATCCAATTTGACTACCCAAGTCCCATTATATCACCCGTTTAATAGTCCACGCATATCACCAGCGTTATCACCACCGGAACAACGAAACCGTAATCAATGAGCTTCGACAAAAATACTCCATACCACGACTGCGAGTTGTGTTGAAAAGTGTGAAGAAGGAGTGTCAAATGTGCAAGAACCAACGAGCCATACCACAACCACCAGAGATGGCAGAGCTACCAATAGCAAGACTCCCATCGTTTACTCGACCGTTTTCCTTTATAGGGCTTGATTACTTCGGCCCAATGACCGTGGTCATAGGACGGCGGACGGAAAAGCGGTGGGGCGTATTGATAACATGCTTAACGACCCGAGCAGTTCATATCGAGGTGGCAAGTAGTCTAACATCGGACTCATGTATTCTAGCGCTGAAGAGATTCGTTGCCAGGCGTGGAACACCAATTGAAATACACTGTGAGAACGGAACCAATTTCCACGGCACTGAACGTGAACTACGGAAAGCGACGCAGAAGCACACCCCATTTGGAGGGGAGCTGGGAACGGTTAGTGCAGTCGATTAAGAAAACATTATATCAGATCATGCCTACTCGAAATCCCACGGACGAACTACTTCACAGCATGTTACTGGAAGCTGAAAGAACTGCTAATAACCGGCCTTTGACGTACCTACCTCTAGATGATGAAAGCGATGTAGCCCTCACACCTAACCACTTCCTGTTGGGCTCATCCAATGGCGAACAACCCGATGGAATCCTGTGCGACGACACCGCCCTGCTTAAAAGAAACTGGTTAAAGACTCAACAATTTGCAAACAGCTTCTGGAAGAAATGGATCCGGGAGTAACTTCCAACCTTAGCACGACGCACCAAATGGTACCAGCCGGTCAAGCCGATCGAGAAAGGAGACCTCGTGATAATAGTTGACGAAATAAGTCCGCGAAATACATGGTTGAAAGGAAAGGTCATCGATGTCAGCAAAGCGAAAGATGGGCAGGTCCGCAGAGCGACTGTATAAACAACAACATGCATTTTTGAAAGGCCAGCTGTAAAGTTAGCTGTTCTCGACGTGCGAAGAGATGGTAGGTCAGATGAGACATCTAATATACCGGGGGGAGTGTTGGCAATGCTGCCACACATTGATTTGACAGCTAAGTGTAACAGCAGCCTGTCATCCAGTCGTCGACTAAAGGTAAAAACGGTATTTTGTTTTGAAGCTAACAAACAATTGTGAATTTACCGACCAGCTGCAGACACAGGAGTCCAGAACAAATAAAACAAATAAAATACACGAAGAAAACTAAAAAAGTAAGACAATTCCAAACTATACAATAACTATGTATATTTACTGTATTTCTAAAATTTATTGTAGGAATTTTGTAGTTTGCTATTTCATGTTTTTCCTGTTTATTTACTTGGAATAAATAAACGATATACTACAAAATCTGAAGGACGCCGATTTCATTTCCCAATATTGCGTTGAGCGCAATAACACTTGTCATCTCAGGGTGTGATATCGAAGACACCTTTGTTGCTACGGGCATATAGCGTCGTTTCATATTGTTTGAGTATTGGTTGATAGGCTTGTGCGTTGTTTGTATTGTTGTAGTAGTGTAGTTCGGTTATTACAAGAGGGGGGCTTTGAGAGGGGTTTTATTTCATAATTTGGGGTTGGTTGTTTAGAAGCATTCTGTTTCGGTTGAGAGGTAGTCCATGAGTTTAGATGGTGGATTGATTGCTTGAGACGCTGTCTATGGCTTGAGGTGTTTGCTTGAGATGTAGAGGGTGGCTTAGAGGGGGACTGATTGCTTATTCATGACGTCATATCTGATCTATAAATCAACTTTAAATTCGCAAACATCTGGTTATTAAGATAAACAAAATAAAATAAAAAAAAAGTTTATTGTGTTAATTTCCATGTCACACTAATACTAAGTAGGAAAATTCCGCTACCACTTCAATAGAGCTATTCCTGAATCATCACTACATCGTATAAAACAAAGTCTTCAAATTCTACGTGCCCGCCCTAATTTCGAGAACCACTGAAGGGATTTGGATGTGGTTTTCTCTGTTATGATACGCATTTCCTTGGAAAGGTTGTTGTGTCCCAAAAATTGCTCTACCTCTTACAGGAACTGGGCATTCGAGGTCCAAGTGGCAGAAAGAGGACTAAAATTACATTCACACGGTCCTAACTCAACAATGGTTTTTTGGATTTAAAAACAAATGACATAGTTTTTAGCAAATTCCTAAAAGATTCATTTGAGCTATAAATTATGTATGTATGTAAACAAATGTATTTCCTGTGTGTGTGTATACATATGTGTATATACTCGTAATATGCCAAATCCAAGTCTACTGAATGGATTTGAGTGCGGGTTTATTTACCACAGCCAGCAGTCGTGTCGTGTAGCAGTGGCTATTATATTGAAAAGGTATTGTTTTTTTTACTTTGTGTGTACAAATTATTGTATTTAAGGTTTGATTTTATTTTGTCGTGTATTTACTCACATAAGTAGGTAGGTACTGTTTTGGTACTGTGAGCGCCGTGGCACAAGTGGTTAGTGTGTTGACCACTGCGCGTGAGGTGTGAAGCACAGCAAACACCAAAAAGTTTTTTCACGGTCCCCTCTCCCGCGAACGCCTGACAAGCATTCGAGAGTAATGTTGTCACGAGAAAGCTTCTCAAATCGGCCTTCGGATACGGCACTAAACTGACCTACAGTTCCTGTGAAAAATATAACGCACGCAACACGAGTGGTTCCGATAAGATAGGCCCAGACACTTAAAGAGCTGTTGCGCAAAATATTTATTTTATTTACTGTTTTTATAGACGTGCTTTTCAAGGCAATTTTCATTTTGTCCAAACTATTGTAATTGTAAGTATAAGTGTTGATATTTTTTGTTCCTTTTGTTAGGAGGTGCCATGTGGGTGCGGTAGCGTAAGTGGTTAGTGTGTCGAACCACTGTGCGTGAGGTTCCAAGTTCGAATCCCAGAAAACGCCAAACAGTTTTTTCACGGTCCCACCTCTCGCGAACGTCTGACTAACATCCGAGAATATTGTTGTCTCGAGAAAGCTTCTCAAAACAAATTGCAAATGATACGGCAATAAACTGTAGGTCACTTCCATTCGTATAAAAAATATAACGCACACAACATGAGTGGTTGCGAGAGCTAGACCCTGGTCCTTAAAGAGCTGTTGCGCAAAATATTTATTTATTTTTTGTTAGGAGGCAATAATTCCAAGGCGTAGATCAAATATAGATCGTAGTACAACAAACGCTAAAAGAAAGCGTTTATCACTGGCTAATGAAAGTGAACAAGAGAGAGAACCCCCGGATCCTTTATATTCCCTTCTAAAAGGTGACCATCCTAAAAGTAAAAAAATCTTGAGTACTTAAATAGTCGAAAGCGGTTTCATGCCATCGTTTAAGGTACAAGGGCAGGTATATCATTTGGCCGGTAGCTTTTTCCCCTTCGGCCTGATGACCATAAATTTCTGCAAATATATTTTATCGCAGATCTTGAAACACCAGCTTCTACTCAATGTTTTATCGCTCGAGAATCCTTAAACAATGCATTGATCAAACAATTGCAAGATATACCATATTACACTCCCATATTAATTATATTCAACCACTGAACGTGTTCGACAAAATGTGCCGGACTCCAATGTTGTAATCCACGCCGATAAGGTACCTGTTGGCGAACATCGTGGTCGCTATAACACTCCTTCTACGACTGAGGTAGCAGTTATAATTGCCGGCCAACAATTTGACAAACGGAATATTATAATACGCAGTCGTGATGATAATCTGCAAAGAATATCAGAAATTCATCGATCATCTGATGCTTTACGATATCTCTTGATTTTATGTAGAGGTAAAGAAGGATATTCAGTAAATATTCCTCAAGTGGATCTAAATACCGGGGCACAGTTACCCAAAACAGTTTCATGAATGAACTACTACGCTTATCGCATAATGAATAAGGACAATTCATAAAAGAATAAAAAGCGTATGCACTAATTTAGTAACATATATCGGGTATGTCTTTTCCCAATTTATTTATTAGTGTATCGCTGTTAAAATTTAATTGCACCCATACGAAGTCGGGGCGGGCTGCTAGTTTAGTATAAATACTTTAAATAATTGTGAAGCTTGACACACGTAATCAAATAAAAGAAGAAGAAAAATGTATCTCTGTGAAATTTGTCAAAAATCATATAATGAAAAGTGGTCAGACACGTAGCACGGAAAAACAAAAGTAGAAGTGTGAAAAATGTTTAACTGAATTTAAAAGAAATGAAAAGTTAAAGCATCACATGAAATTGAAAAATCCATTAATAGTTTCGACTAACATTCTTCAATGCCAGCAACATCAACAGTGGTATAAGAAGTAAGAAACATGCAAAAGAGAGAGCTTACTCCGAAGCCTTCGGAATTGCTGCCTAAAAAGGCAAAACCCGCGATTTATAAACAGTGTTTAATCTGTGAAGAGGGCATTGAGACATAAATGGATACATCATCAAAGAAAAAAATACACAAAGAAAGCGAAAACAAGTGTTAAAAGACAATGCAAGCTTTACTAATGGTGCATTCAACAATAGGTGGAAAAGTTTTTTTTTATAAAAAACACCGACGAGTCCATTTAAGATCTTTAATTTTTATTAGAAAAAGATATACCTATAATTGTTGATTCCAAAGAAAGTAAACTCATGGCGTAAAAGGCAATTAAATTTAATCTAGAGTTTTTTTGCAAGTTCGCTGAAAACATAGACAATGAAGACGATAATGTGATAAGGCGTGCGAAAAGCATGCAACGAAGATGAGTGTCATCTTAGATGCAGATGACTTCCCAGCTTTATCAAAGACTATGGCTAACGATACTTAAGTAAAATTGGAGGAATTCCAAGAAAAAGACCGCGGATGGACTTCAATTTAATTTTTAAGAATTGAGATTAATATTAATAAATACAGACCTCTTCGTGGTTCTTCATATTTTAAATTACCAATAATGATCGCTAATAAGAAGGAATGAACATATGTTCAAAACTCTGATGAATACGGTTTTAAATTAGTTATTATCTCAGCTCTAGATGAAAGAGTTACATTTAGTCGCAAGAGGCGGTGATACGAAATAAAGTCTAATACAAAAAGTCCAAAATGCATTTTTGGACTTAATTGCCTTTTCAATAAAGTGGCGTAAGTGGTTAGTGTGTCGGATCACTGCGCATGAGGTTCCAAGTTCGAATCCCAGAAAACTCCAAAAAGGTTTTTTCACGGTCCCACCTCTCGCGAGCGTCTGACAAACATCCGAGAGTATTATTGTCACGAAAAAGCTTCTCAAATCGCCGTTCGGATTCGGCAGTAAAACTGTAGGTCCCTTCCATTCATGTGAAAAATATAACGTACACAACATGAGTGTTTGCGAGAAGCTAGGCCCTGGCACTTAAAGAGCTGTTGCACCAAATATTTTTTATTTTTTTTAATTGCTCTTTCAAAAGTAAAAAAAAGTCCAAAACAAGTTTTGAAATTTATCTCAATTTCAAAAGTGAAAGAAAGTCGAAATCCAAATGGAAATAAAATCCAAACAACAGTAGATGGTAATAAAACTGACACGAATTTATTTCCAAGACTGTTAACGAGCCCAGCAAGCCACCCACCTTAAACTTGAATTGAAGGAAATTTCTGGGGCGAGTGGCTCCCTCACGCCACTTCGTCGCTCCATGAGATCGCTTAAATCGTTAAAATAGAAAGCTCCTAGGTGAAGCTTTCTTCTATGGAAGAAAGGTGGACACGCACAAGGAAGGTGAGAAATGGTGTCTTCCTCTTCTTCGTCCATGCAGCTTCTGCAAAAATCATTTGAATATGGTATACGCCAAGCCTTGTTGCATGCTTGTCTATTAGACAGTGTCCTGTTATTACACCTATAATAGAGAGAATTTGCAATCGATTGAGATAGATCAATTTCTTAGAGTGTGTCAGATCCAACTTGGACCAAATCTGCTTAGTCGCTAGACATGTTGTACCACTTGTCTACCTATTTGAGATTTGCTTTTTTGTTTTCTGAATTGAATTTAAATTTGCAAGTAGCGATTGGTACAGTTGTTCCTATTCTGGCGATTTCATCAGCCATACAATTCTCCGGAATATCCCCATGCCCCGGCACCCAACAGAGGTGAATATTAAACTGGTCCGCCATCTCCTTAAGAGACGAACGGCAGTCTAGGGCTACTACTAAATTGATAGAGATCGATTTCTAGAATTTGATTACAGCTTGGCTTTCTGAAAAGATACGGATATCCTTAGCTGATATAACGTTTTTCCTCCTCCTTAATCGCCATTATTTCCGCCTGGAGCACGATGATTTGTTTAGACAGAAGGACATCTTAAGATTAAGCCTGTCAAATAAAACATCTCCACCAACTCCGTCTTTAGTTTTTGAGCCGTCAGTATAAAAGTGGATCGACTCATCTTCTAAAAAAGCCTCTACATTCCAGGGTGATCTGGAAGGGATGGTGACAAGGAAGTTCTTGTCAAAATTTTGACTTGGGGTGGTGTAGTCCGTTTTTTCGGGAGAGAATGTGAATTTATTCAGAATGGAGGCATGACCAAATTCTTTTTTGACCACTGTTGGGTAGCTCCAAGGCGAACGGCAGCACTAGCTGCCATCTGATTGCTTAATATGTCGAGGAGTATCAGGTGAAGCATTATGTCCAGTGCCGCAGAGGGACTTGTACGTAGTGCTCCACTTATGCACAGACAAGATGTACGACCTAACTTAGTTAATCGGGATTTATAGATTTTTCTTAGAGTGTCCACCAGACAATCACTCCGTATGTGAGTATCGGTCTGATGATCGACATGTATAATTAGTGAGTTATTCGAGGCTGTAAGCCCCATATATTTCTAATAGCTTTTTTGCAAGAGAAAAGTGAAAGTTAAGCTGATACCATTAAGAGAGGGAAGATCGATGAATGGAATTTTATATTTCCTTGAGAAGAGTACTAGTTCGGTTTTATGTGGGTTTACACCCAACCCACACCGAACCGCACATCTGGTTAACTTGTTTAAAGCGTTTTATAGCTCCAAAAGAGAGCATTAGGATGCTTTCCGGAGACTGCTACAGCAACATTATCTAAGTAAGCAATCGCCGTGCATCCCTCACCCTCCAGTATTGTCAATAGTTCATTAACCACCAAATTTCAAAGGAGAGGAGATAGAACGCCACCTAGCTCTGAGTTGATAATCCGACCATTAAGCAGTGAATTGATCAATTCGCATAGTGAGCTGTCTACCTTTAGGTCTGAAAGTTGTGACGGTGTTTTTGGTCGAAGGCTGTGATAAGCTCGGTGGGTCCGGGGTTTACCCAAAGAAACACCCTAAAGCATCGGGAAAGAGTTGTCTTTATTGACCGATACTGATTTTTATGCAATAATTACAATATATATATACGAGTATAATATAATTTATTGGTTGGTTGATCGGCTCGCTGGGTGTTGCTTCTTATGGCTCCTGGATCGCTAGGTGTGCTGAAGGTCGGCTTCCGTTCGGTGAACTCGTTCTGGGGTTGATTCGTCGGTTATCGCGTCCCACTTTAAGGGCGGGCGAGAGTGTCTTGTCTCACTTCAAGGGCGGGCGAGAGTGTCTTGTCCCACTTTAAGGCCAGGCGAGAGTGTCGCGTCCCACTTTAGGGCAATTCTGACAATTTTCTATGTCACGGATGACATACCGATCGTGGGGCAGAACCTTGTGGATGACATATGGTCCCTTAAACTTTGGGAGCAAATTCTTATTTGTACCGACAGTTGTATCTATGTTTTCAATGACAACGTAGTCACCCTCTTCGTAAGTACGTGCAGGTCGATTGTGTTGTTCGAACTGTTTGAGATTATACTCCTGAGCTTTATGTATAGATTCACACGCGCGCTGCCTAATCTGGCTCAGATTTCTTTCTTGGAAGCTTGACCCCTTTTCTTCCAGAGACTCGGTCATCCTATCCACTATGACACCACGCTGATCTTCACCAATATCAAAAGCGACACTCACCCATTGTACGGCGTTCAAAGAAGTTTCACCATCACTGTTGCATCGGTCCTCGTCCACGGCATTAGGTTCCCATTGTTCATTGCTTACGGCACCAACTCTCCTCTTCGGGCAATTTTTGTCCTGGGTTGGAACAGCGGAAGCAGGACCCTGGTGGTCTCTTTTCCTTATGGCAATTACTGGCAATATGCCCAAATAAGGAACAATTAAAACATCTTATTGGATCTCCCGGCACTGAAGTTTTCTTGGCTAAAATCGTAGGCATCATGGGACGTGAAGTTTTCGCTGAAGTTACTGAAGGTTTTGTTGCACATCTTTTTTCATATCGCGGAATGAGAATTTTTTACTCGCCTATTGTTTTGGCTGCGTACAAGATTGAGATACTTGGTGAAGAATCGGCAAGACCATCAATTATGAGTTCTATGGAGTCCGTCTCATCCATGTCGACATGATTTGCAATCTCCTGCATGCAAAGCACATAATGTAGGAGTGTTTCTTCCTCGCCGCGTTTGCGACGACTCAACTGTTTATATACTTCTTGGCGAGTAAGGCGTTTGTCGAATTCAGACAACAAGAGTTCTTTGAGACAGGCCCACGAATCTACTCTAACGGTACGCAGTAGCATCTGTGCGGTGCCACTTAGCAGACGTCGGGCACAAATATACTTGCGCCTTATGTGGCACCCAAGTGAGTCAGCGACGTCCTCGAAATTACTTAACCATTTCCTGATACCATAGTTATCGTCGCCAGTGAAATACGAGACCGCATTATCGTTGTCGGAAAAATCAACTCGCCGTCCGGTTGATGGTGACGGCGCGCTAAGCTCGATTCCTGCGAGCTCTCACTGCAGATCCATTATGCTTTTTCGCCTTTCTAATCGCGCCAACCCTCGTTCCTCCTCGTCGTCGTCATAAGCGGAAGTTTCAGAAGCTGAGGTTTGTCCGCAACTTCCAGCTGGTGGAGCTACTGATTTTGCAACATCCGCATTTGCTTCAGTCGTCACAGAAGTTAGGGCATTTGCTGAAGTTCCAGGTGTAACAGCCGTCGTAGATCCGAAAACTTCAACAGAAGTGGCGGCTGTATCAGACGCCTCAGTTTCGGAGGTAGCAGGAATCTCCTGTTCGTACAGCAAACGCAGTTGGGCTAACGTGGCCGATGCCGGAATTTGCACTTGCGCTTGCTGGAGTGCTTCAGCCAGTTGCGCCTTAGTAAGCCTGTTGCTCATCCTTTGCAATCTGGTTTTTTAGAAGATTTATTTAATTTTTCCACTTTTACAAAATTTTTACTTTAGTTGGGCAAACACGAGGAGAGAGGAGCAACCGTCGATCTTAGCTGTCAGTTCGCGAGAGACAAAATCTGTCCTTCTTCCCCGAAGTATGGCCGCCATCCATCCGAAGTATGGCCGCCATCAACCCGAAGTTGGTAGCTGTCAATGTGGATGACAACTGAGACCAACTTCAAGTTGGGTATTCATCGTTTACATTTTGTTTCTCCTTTCTTCTCGTTATTCTGCTAAAAAACTAAAAAGTTAATTAACTTCTTAAAAAAAGAAAAATTACGAAAGAGAAAAGAAAAAAAACTTTATTTATAAAGCAGAGAGAGAAAAACAAAAAAAAAAAAAATTCAACTATATTCTTCAAAGTTCTTTGTCTGCTTTACGGTTAACTTATTACCTACATATATATTTTATAATTGGACTGTGGCTTGTTTGGTTGTTGGGAGGGTGTTAGATGAGGATAAAATGTGCGTTGAGCCAGATTGGATAGGGGTGGGGTTGGGAGGGAACTGGGATGGGACCTGTAGGGAGTTGGCTTCATTATCTTTAGGCGTTGTCCGCTGCACAAAATGATTTTCCCATTCCTCCGATGGATTACCTTCAGCGCTCCGCCGGGTCGGTGGATAACTTGGTGCGCTGGTTCACCGGGATCAGGGGTGGTTACCCTGATATCTTCGAAGGGGACCCGTGTACCTTGCTGTTGCCTCTTGCGCTTCCGTCGTGGACTTCTCTTCTGGTTCGGCTGGCTTTTGGTAATAGCTGGCGGGTTGGCAGGCGCAACGGCGGCCCATGAGGTGTTCGGTGCCTCCGTGTTCTTGTTTCGTAACGAGGCCAGAGCGGCCCGTGAGGTAGTTGGAGTATCGCCGCTGTAGTTTCCATGATGCTTCTGGCCCGTGGCGACGGCAACCCTTGACTTCGGCCTAGGGATTGGTTTTTGGCGTGGTGGAAAGTCGGAGATGTGTTTGACGCGACGATCGCTGGGCTCGGTTGATGGTCGAGCAATGCGGTGGACCTACATTTCTTCTGCTTCTTCCTCTGAGTCCTGGCACGAGCGAGGCGTACCTGGTCGTCTTCCTTGGGCACGATGCATATGGCTTGTGTGTGACCTTTGGAGGCTTGATCGATGGGGGAGACTCGCCTAGCTGGCGCAGTGATCTTGCCAGGGTCGGTCGGCTGACGGGTGCACGGGTGTGGATCCTCTTGCTGGGCCATAGTATTTGGTTTAGCTAGCGTGTTGTTCTCTACGATCGCTGCAGAACTGATGACGAATGGGTCGAAGTCTCGATATTTACACCCTTTTAAGTTTTGAATATGCGCACGGTACTATAAGTTTACTTTCTCTCTTTTTTTTCTTAAAAGTACTATAACGGGAGAGCGGAATTTAATAAATTCGTGCGGTCCTACGTACCGGGGTTCTAGTTTCTCTGTGAAATATTTAACACTTAAAAAGATCTCGGGGTTTTTCTTATACACCCAGTCTCCAATACTGGGGCGCCACGATAGTCGGCGAACATTAAAATACTTGGTTTGTGTGTTGGTGGCTTTCTGGGGGCTGGTTCTTCTTAGTGTCCCAAACTTGGGCATTTCACGTGCCAAGAATGTCTTAAGCCGCTGTGGTTCTGGTTCCCGAAAATGTTCTTCGCGGAAGCAGTGCATAGATTCCGCCTTCTGTGTTGGGGGGACGGCGTAATGAGCGAAGGGTGGCCCGGCTGTGGTCAGAACGAAGTTGGATTGCTCCAGAAAGTCCATTCCGAAGATGGCATCTTCTACAAGTTCATTCATATAAGCTATCTCTAGGGTGACTTCCTTGTCACCATAGCAGAAATCTACTGTGTAGTATAAGGTGACCATAATTGTTTCCTCTCAAAGCGGGACACATGTTCCTTTCTTTCGGCAAAACATAATTTTTTTTTAATTATTTTAAGTTAAAGTGAATTTGTTTTTGCCTAAGGGGTAGTGGAAAAACGCAAATGCGCACGAGAAGTGCGAGACTTCTACTCTCTAAAAAAACACCTTTAAACCCTTTTTAACATGACACCATCCACTCCGGAACCGGATGCATTACTTCAGAGTGGTATCGTTTTCTTTCTCTCTGGGGAGCGGCTTTTTCACATTTTTCTCCTGGTGCGGGTTTATAAAATCTTGCCGGTAAGGCTTTCATCGATCTGGTAAACTTACTGAGGGTATATTTACATCCTCCTCTCTCTTTTTCGATCTGAGTACCGTCTCAATGAATAAAGATATTTTATTCCACGTGTCGATACTCGGGACCATCTTGTTTACGGCACGTATCTACAAAAAGAAAATACTGTTGGCCCACATCGCTCACTTAGTACCAAACGGATGAAGAAGAGCTAACATGTGAAATGAATTGGATCGAAAAGAAACGGCCTGGCAAAAAACGCACAGCTGGTTTCTCACCGGAAGTTGAGCCACAAAAAGATGGAAAGCGCAAGGAGAGAAGACACAACAAATAAAATTACGTCCTCCGCCACCTATAAACGTCGTTGGAATTACGGCTATACTAAGTTACATTGCCTCCTTAAAGGAACACTTGCATCGAAGTTTAAGGTGACATCTCGCCGAAACAATGCGTGGAAAATCAATATCGATGATGCTGACGGTTACCGAGCAGTGTCTCACAAATTGAATGCCGAGGAGATAAGTTAGAAAGACCACTGCGTGTTGTAGCAAGGGGACTTCACCCTTCGTACACTAAAGAAGATGCTATAAGCGACCTTCAAGACAAGGGCTTTAAAGTTATTGATGCCGTCAATATTATCAAGAAGGAGAAGCAACAGTTGGAGGGGGATCAGGAAAAATTGGTAAATCGTGGATTTCCACTATTTAAGATTGGGTAACGAAGAAAGACATAAACGTAGTAGAGAAAGGGTGACAGCAGAATTTTCGAATATTGGCGTGCAGTCTTATGCTCTAGCGGCGATGATGGCTAATCGCAAGTACATGACCGACAACCCACGGGAGATCAAAGAAACCATCCAAACTTTAACGCAAAGACTCCTGCTCAACTTGTGGCATTGGAAAACGGTGATTGAGGTAGCTCACAAGATCCTGTATCCAATGTTTTCTCCCTAATACTTGCGAAACTTAAAGAACAATGCAAAAACAAACAAACTAATTTTCGAGAGACTGGTTGCACTAGAAAACAACATTCATAACACGAGCACTTCAACCAAAATATGAAAGAAACGCTTAAAATTCTTACATGGAAAGTAAACGGGCTCGACGAGCTAGAAATATTTATACGAGAAAAATATATTGATATATGCTTGGTCTGTGAAACTCATCTGTTAAAACAATCGAATGTTAAGTTAATGGTATATAGCGTGTATCACGCCTTCCACCCATCGGAGAGAGCCAGAGGCGGATCATCTTCGTTTATAAAGGAATGTATCGAACACTCAGCAGAAATACAGATTAAACTAGAGGCAATGCAAGTAAGCACGGTACGCGCGAGGAATAGACATTATAGATACAGACACGGTACACGGAGCGACAGAGCACAAAGTACCTATTAACTACCCAAATATGTATTTCAATTTCAAGTCTGTTTTTTTTGTGTTTTTGTTTTTAGTTTTTTTTTTTGTGCTGCCATCCGCATTTGCTTCAGTCGTCACAGAAGTTAGGGCATTTGCTGAAGTTCCAGGTGTAACAGCCGTCGTAGATCCGAAAACTTCAACAGAAGTGGCGGCTGTATCAGACGCCTCAGTTTCGGAGGTAGCAGGAATCTCCTGTTCGTACAGCAAACGCAGTTGGGCTAACGTGGCCGATGCCGGAATTTGCACTTGCGCTTGCTGGAGTGCTTCAGCCAGTTGCGCCTTAGTAAGCCTGTTGCTCATCCTTTGCAATCTGGTTTTTTAGAAGATTTATTTAATTTTTCCACTTTTATAAAATTTTTACTTTAGTTGGGCAAACACGAGGAGAGAGGAGCAACCGTCGATCTTAGCTGTCAGTTCGCGAGAGACAAAATCTGTCCTTCTTCCCCGAAGTATGGCCGCCATCCATCCGAAGTATGGCCGCCATCAACCCGAAGTTGGTAGCTGTCAATGTGGATGACAACTGAGACCAACTTCAAGTTGGGTATTCATCGTTTACATTTTGTTTCTCCTTTCTTCTCGTTATTCTGCTAAAAAACTAAAAAGTTAATTAACTTCTTAAAAAAAGAAAAATTACGAAAGAGAAAAGAAAAAAAACTTTATTTATAAAGCAGAGAGAGAAAAACAAAAAAAAAAAAAATTCAACTATATTCTTCAAAGTTCTTTGTCTGCTTTACGGTTAACTTATTACCTACATATATATTTTATAATTGGACTGTGGCTTGTTTGGTTGTTGGGAGGGTGTTAGATGAGGATAAAATGTGCGTTGAGCCAGATTGGATAGGGGTGGGGTTGGGAGGGAACTGGGATGGGACCTGTAGGAAGTTGGCTTCATTATCTTTAGGCGTTGTCCGCTGCACAAAATGATTTTCCCATTCCTCCGATGGATTACCTTCAGCGCTCCGCCGGGTCGGTGGATAACTTGGTGCGCTGGTTCACCGGGAACAGGGGTGGTTACCCTGATATCTTCGAAGGGGACCCGTGTACCTTGCTGTTGCCTCCTGCGCTTCCGTCGTGGACTTCTCTTCTGGTTCGGCTGGCTTTTGGTAATAGCTGGCGGGTTGGCAGGCGCAACGGCGGCCCATGAGGTGTTCGGTGCCTCCGTGTTCTTGTTTCGTAACGAGGCCAGAGCGGCCCGTGAGGTAGTTGGAGTATCGCCGCTGTAGTTTCCATGATGCTTCTGGCCCGTGGCGACGGCAACCCTTGACTTCGGCCTAGGGATTGGTTTTTGGCATGGTGGAAAGTCGGAGATGTGTTTGATGCGACGATCGCTGGGCTCGGTTGATGGTCGAGCAATGCGGTGGACCTACATTTCTTCTGCTTCTTCCTCTGAGTCCTGGCACGAGCGAGGCGTACCTGGTCGTCTTCCTTGGGCACGATGCATATGGCTTGTGTGTGACCTTTGGAGGCTTGATCGATGGGGGAGACTCGCCTAGCTGGCGCAGTGATCTTGCCAGGGTCGGTCGGCTGACGGGTGCACGGGTGTGGATCCTCTTGCTGGGCCATAGTATTTGGTTTAGCTAGCGTGTTGTTCTCTACGATCGCTGCAGAACTGATGACGAATGGGTCGAAGTCTCGATATTTACACCCTTTTAAGTTTTGAATATGCGCACGGTACTATAAGTTTACTTTCTCTCTTTTTTTTCTTAAAAGTACTATAACGGGAGAGCGGAATTCAATAAATTCGTGCGGTCCTACGTACCGGGGTTCTAGTTTCTCTGAGAAATATTTAACACTTAAAAAGATCTCGGGGTTTTTCTTATACACCCAGTCTCCAATACTGGGGCGCCACGATAGTCGGCGAACATTAAAATACTTGGTTTGTGTGTTGGTGGCTCTCTGGGGGCTGGTTCTTCTTAGTGTCCCAAACTTGGGCATTTCACGTGCCAAGAATGTCTTAAGCCGCTGTGGTTCTGGTTCCCGAAGATGTTCTTCGCGGAAGCAGTGCATAGATTCCGCCTTCTGTGTTGGGGGGACGGCGTAATGAGCGAAGGGTGGCCCGGCTGTGGTCAGAACGAAGTTGGATTGCTCCAGAAAGTCCATTCCGAAGATGGCATCTTCTACAAGTTCCTTCATATAAGCTATCTCTAGGGTGACTTCCTTGTCACCATAGCAGAAATCAACTGTGTAGTATAAGGTGACCATAATTGTTTCCTCTCAAAGCGGGACACATGTTCCTTTCTTTCGGCAAAACATAATTTTTTTTTAATTATTTTAAGTTAAAGTGAATTTGTTTTTGCCTAAGGGGTAGTGAAAAAACGCTAATGCGCACGAGAAGTGCGAGACTTCTACTCTCTAAAAAAAACACATTTAAACCCTTTTTAACATGACACCATCCACTCCGGAACCGGATGCATTACTTCAGAGTGGTATCGTTTTCTTTCCCTCTGGGGAGCGGCTTTTTCACATTTTTCTCCTGGTGCGGGTTTATAAAATCTTGCCGGTAAGGCTTTCATCGATCTGGTAAACTTACTGAGGGTATATTTACATCCTCCTCTCTCTTTTTCGATCTGAGTACCGTCTCAATGAATAAAGATATTTTATTCCACGTGTCGATACTCGGGACCATCTTGTTTACGGCACGTATCTACAAAAAGAAAATACTGTTGGCCCACATCGCTCACTTAGTACCAAACGGATGAAGAAGAGCTAACATGTGAAATGAATTGGATCGAAAAGAAACGGCCTGGCAAAAAACGCACAGCTGGTTTCTCACCGGAAGTTGAGCCACAAAAAGATGGAAAGCGCAAGGAGAGAAGACACAACAAATAAAATTACGTCCTCCGCCACCTATAAACGTCGTTGGAATTACGGCTATACTAAGTTACATTGCCTCCTTAAAGGAACACTTGCATCGAAGTTTAAGGTGACATCTCTCCGAAACAATACGTGGAAAATCAATATCGATGATGCTGACGGTTACCGAGCAGTGTCTCACAAATTGAATGCCGAGGAGATAAGTTAGAAAGACCACTGCGTGTTGTAGCAAGGGGACTTTACCCTTCGTACACTAAAGAAGATGCTATAAGCGACCTTCAAGACAAGGGCTTTAAAGTTATTCATGCCGTCAATATTATCAAGAAGGAGAAGCAACAGTTGGAGGGGGATCAGGAGAAATTGGTAAATCGTAGATTTCCACTATTCAAGATCGGGTAACGAAGAAAGACATAAACGTAGTAGAGAAAGGGTGACAGCAGAATTTTCGAATATTGGCGTGCAGTCTTATGCTCTAGCGGTGATGATGGTTAATCGCAAGTACATGACCGACAACCCACGGGAGATCAAAGAAACCATCCAAACTTTAACGCAAAGACTCCTGCTCAACTTGTGGCATTGGAAAACGGTGATTGAGGTAGCTCACAAGATCCTGTATCCAATGTTTTCTCCCTAATACTTGCGAAACTTAAAGAACAATGCAAAAACAAACAAATTAATTTTCGAGAGACTGGTTGCACTAGAAAACAACATTCATAACACGCGCACTTCAACCAAAATATGAAAGAAACGCTTAAAATTCTTACATGGAAAGTAAATGGGCTCGACGAGCTAGAAATACTTATACGAGAAAAATATATTGATATATGCTTGGTCTGTGAAACTCATCTGTTAAAACAATCGAATGTTAAGTTAAGGGTATATAGCGTGTATCACGCCTTCCACCCATCGGAGAGAGCCAGAGGCGGATCATCTTCGTTTATAAAGGAATGTATCGAACACTCAGCAGAAATACAGATTAAAATAGAGGCAATGCAAGTAAGCACGGTACGCGAATTATGGATGTCCTTCGGGACTATTCCAAAAAAAAACACGAACACGATTTGTTTTTTAACGAAAACGTTCTGTTTATTATGAATTTAAAACTTAGACTAAAAAATTACAATTTTATTTTATTACTTGTTACTTCGTTTTTCTTTCATTCTTCCATTCGTTGAACTTAGTTTAATATTACATTGCATTAAAGGTATTGCGAAAAATGCCGGTCATCATTATTGACACAGTTCATTACGGTGAAATCTATTGAACCCGAATGAACTTAGTCTTACAATTATTCTCATGAACTACATTGAACTTAAATGAACTTGGTTGAACTCAAATGAACTTGATTGAACTCATATGAACTTGGTTGAACTCATATGAACTTGGTTGCACTCAAATGCACTTGGTTGAACTCAAATGAACTTATGCTGACCAGTTTATTGGTATAGTGTGGTTGGTGTCGGTTTGCGTTGACGGTAAGGTCGACGTAACCCCTCCTTCCTTTGAATGAAAACTCTCCTGGGTTTTATTACTTATAATGACTTTGAGTGAATTATATTTTAAAGAAATGAATGCAAAGAATATAATTAAAAAGCTTACAGTTATTAGAATTGCGATTAACATTGTCCAATTATATATGATATTGTTTTTCTTATGAAACTTGAGTTCTTCTATTTCTTCTATATTCTCAATTTGTTTTATTACAAGTTCATCGAATGATAATGTGTTTACAGTTTCGTTTAATTTTAGATTACTTGCCTCTATAACAAAATTCTGTATAAATTTTTCTTCCTTATTATAATATGTTCTATTGTTTATTTTAATGTAACAATTATGAAAACTTAATAAATAGTTTCCGCTTAATGTCATAATTCTTTCATCACATGAGCTGCTTAGTTTTGCTTCATTTTGATTCTTAAGTAATAACGAATTTGATTCTACTTCAACAATCTCCGGCTTCTTATTTTTGATTTTTAAACAATTATTTTGGTAAATACAAATACTAGATTCTTTTAAATTGTTCTCGTTAACATTTCCTTCAAAATCATAGGATATATTATTTAGGTTAACAATTTCTTGATTTTTAAATACAAGTTCTTCAAAATTTTTGTTAGTTATTGGAGTTATAAATGATCTTTTGGCTGCTATTGTGTCTCTTGGTATTGTAATAGCAAAAATTATTTGTTCGTTGTTAAATTTAGCTGCACCTAACCTAATGTTTTGCAATTTATATAAATCTACGTTGTATTTTCTAATTTCTTCTCCAGACAAAATGTTACTAGTCATAACGTTCAATCTGGCGGATGCAATGTTATTTTGGATATGTTCTACATTATCTGCGAGAATTTTAATTTTCAATAAAATATCTAAATAAATTACTTCCTTATAAATTTTCTCATTATTTGTTTTTATATCGTTAAACTTTTCTAATATCTTAATCCTATCTGCTTCTATCATCTGTTTTAATTTGGTAAATGTTTCATTAAAATGGTTGTTGATTTGAATATTTTTATTAAGATTATTTATAATCATATGGTTATTCTTGTCTACTATACTTAGATGTTCCTCGATTTCTGTTCTGTCGTTGTCGTCCATTGAACCAAATAACCAATTCAATCCTGTTCCCACAAAATTGGCAAGTCCTCTTCTGTGTCTGTGTGGTAGTATGGTCTGTATTTTTGCCCTTAGTGATTCAAGTTCGTATTGTAGAATCTGTTTACTCTCCAGTGTATCTACATGATTTATATTACTTTCTAATGTGTTCACGATCATTTCAATGCTTCGGGGTTCAATAATATGTAAAATGATGTCATAGTTTCGAGTAATTTGTATGTCTCCTAATCTTATTTCTACGAATCCGTCGTTATTGTCTATCTTCTCTACGATCAATGTTCCCCTCGCCATGTGTAGTAGTAGTATCATCATTGTAAGCATCAGTATTAAGCTGACCTGCAAATTTAGAAGGTCTCTTTATGTTTATTGGATGTATATTTTCTAACTTCAATTTTCTATATTTAGGTTCATTTTTGTGTCTCAAGGCTTTGTAGTTTTTTACATACCCTTCCTCCTGAGTTTGCTGGTATACTTCGCGATTCTTGTTGAGTTTGTCTATAACCTTTTCTTTTCCTAATTTAAGCAATCTTTCGACTTGTTCTTTGTCGGTTTTCCCCTCTATTACATCTATTGGTCTAGCCTTAATAGTTGAATGAAAGGATTTATTATACCACTCTACGCATTTAAAGATTCTCTCTTGGATCGATAGATCAGACTTTTCCGTTTCTAGTATCCTGAGCTTTTCCCCTATAGTGTTATGGAACCTTTCTATATCTGCATTTCCCGTGTGGCTGTTGGGTTTCGTAAAATGTGCCTCTACTCTTTCTGTTCTTAAGAAGTCCTTTACATTGACTGAGTTAAATTCATTGTCTAATATAACTAAATTTGGTTTTCCCTTTATAGAAAAGTATAGCCTTAGCTTCTCTACAATTGTAATGCTATTTCGGTCTTCTAGGTAAAGTACCACTGCATGCTTAGAGAATTTGTCAATGAAAGTTAAGAAGCTGTGTTTTTTATTTATGTATATATCTAAATGAATTGTCTGATTAATGTCGCTTGGTGTTTCCGTGATATTGAATTTGGGTTTTAATGGTTTTCTGTCGTATTTCGCTTTACTGCATGCATCGCAATTGTTGATGTATTTCTGTATATATTTTTTAAAATTTTTGAAATATATGCATTTTTTGAGTCCCTCATAATTTTCATTTATTCCTCCGTGTCCTGTCTCATTCTTATGGTATTTATGTATATATTTATAGGTTTCTTCCTCGTTTCTCATATCCTTAGCATGGTAGGAACATTTGTAAAATGAAAGGCTTGTGTTATATAATTCTATTAGTTTCTGCTGCACCCTATTGTACTCATGGTCTGATAATTCAGAGTAAATACCTATTTTACCTGGTCTTAAAAATCTACGAAATATGTCAGTCATAAAATTGCTCTCGATATCTTCTGGGCTTATATAAATTTTGCGTTTTGTATTGATAACCTCAATTTCTTTTGTTTTATTGTTCGTTAAAATAATTTGTGTGAAAAACCTATTAACAACTGTCTCTAATATTGGGATGTGATCGTTCTGTTCCTCCTCTTGTGAGTGTATTGTAGCGTTTGTACTCATATTATCAATTACTTCCTGACTTGATTCTATCGCGTTAATTTCTCCTGTATCTACATTTATTCTACTCATAAAATCTGCTGCTTTATTTTCTCTTCCTTTAATATAATTAATATTTATATCATATTCACCAAGTTTTAATAACCAACGTTGTAGCCTGGGATTGATATCTTTCCCCTTATGTTTAGCCTGCAACCATTTTATTGGCTGGTGATCTGTTAATAGATCGAATGGTCGTCCATAAATATATGGCCTAAAGTAATTGACTGCCCAAACGATAGCAAGAAGTTCCTTCTCTGTCGTTGAGTATTTCTTCTCATGATCGTTCAGGGTTCTGCTTGCATAACTTATGGGGTGTTCGTCCTGTGTAAGGACTGCTCCCAAAGCAAAATCACTTGCATCTGTGATAAGACTGAATTTTTTGCTAAAATTCGGGTATTTTAATATCGGTGGGTCAATTAATAGTCTTTTAAGCTTTTCAAATGCATTTACATAATGAGGATCATTTGTATTTATCTTTATGTCCTTTTTCAAGTATTTAGTCATTCCCTGTGCAACCTTCGCATAGTCTTTTACGAATTTGCGGTAATAACCTGTTATCCCTAAAAATGACTTGATTTGTTTTGTAGTTACGGGTAGTTTGAGTTTTTGAATATTTTCAATTTTATTCATATTTGGCTTAATGCCGTCCGTTGTGAGTATATGTCCTAAGTACTCAGTGGTTTTTGTGAAAAAATTGCACTTATCCACCTGAATTTTAAGGTTGTTTTCCCTTAATTTGTTGAGCACTTTTTGTATACTTTCTGTATGTTCTTCTAACGTCGTGCTGAATATTAAGATGTCGTCGAGATAAACTACGCATATTTGGTTAATATACTCTCTGAGAACTGAGTTTATTAGCCTTTGGAATGTCGCTGGAGCGTTTTTTAACCCAAACGGCATTCTAGTAAACTCGTAGTGACCTAAAGGTGTTGAAAAGGCGGTTTTTTTTCTGTCGTCTTGCTTTATTTCAACTTTGTGAAATCCCTTAGCAAGGTCTAGGGTAGTGAAGTACTGCGCCCTTCCTAACTTCTCTAATATATTTTCTATATTGGGTATAGGGAACTTGTCACTAACAGTAATTTCGTTGAGCTTCCTATAATCGATTACTATTCTCCATTTCTTCTTGCCGGAGTTATCGATCTTCTTCGGAACGATCCATAGTGGCGAATTGTATGGAGAGTTGCTTTCCTTTATGATTCCTTGCCTCAGCATATCTTTTATTTGATTGCTTATTTCTTCCTCGTGTATTTGAGGGTATCTGTATATTTTAGAATATACTGGTCTATCTGTATTTGTTATAATCTCGTGTTGTATTTCGTGAGTGTGTGTCAATTTCTGCCCTTCTTGAAAGAATAAATCCTTGTTTTTATTTATCAGTTTTCTAAGTTTTTCTTTTTCCTCTGAATTCATATCATCGCGGTCTAGTTTTTCCAAAGTACTTTGATCTAATTTGGATTCTTCCAACAGATGAATTTCATTATAATTATAAGGACAAGAGTTTACGAATTTCGTTTTTACACCGTGTATTTCTAAATAATCTTCTTCTAAATTAATAGTTGCCTGCATAGGTTTTAGCAAATTCTGTCCTATCAAACCGTCGAATTGTTTATTCGTAAATACAGTGAGCTTCCAACTCATAAGATTATCTTCCTTAAATTCTTTTGGTAATGGGGTTATAATTTCCTCGCTGATTAAAGTTTGTCCGCTAAGTGTGTTAAAAGCTATAGAGTTCTGAAGTTTTTGTCGTTTATATTGGGGTAGCTTATGTAAGTTTAAAAGAGATGTTGTTGACCCTGTGTCAATAAGACATCTTATTTTATCGTGACCAATAGTTAACTCAACTATCGGTAAACTTGTTTTTGGGCATGTGAGTGAATATTTACCTCTTCTTGGATTGTAGTTTCAATGTGATCTACTTCCATAGGTTCAGAGCGATTTTGTCTAATTTGTCTAGAATTCCCGTAGTTGTCTCCCCACTGCTGCCTAGGTTGTCTTGAGTTTGTGCTGTATGAGTTTTGTCGAAATTGTCCCGAATTCGAGTTGAACCTTGGTTGCCCTTGATTTATTTGTTCCGATTTGGAATCGTTGTGGTCTGAGTGACGGTTCTGTCTATACTGTCCTGAACTCCTAATATGTCCTATCTGATTTCCCTCATAACTGTGATATTGCTTATACTGTTCGTCTCTATAGTGTGAGTCTTGTCTTGTCAGCTGCCTATTATTATACTTGTTATAACTACTTGGTTGTTTATCATAATGTCTAATAATCCCTGTTTCTTCCAAGACGTAGTATGCTTCCCTTAATGTTTTAATATTTCTACTGTATATGATACTAGATAGATTTGCATCAATACCATTTGAAAAAGTTTTTAAAATAATAGATTCATTGGATTTTGGTGAAAATTCTACTGGTTGTTGTTTGTCAAATTCATATTTGGTATTAAGTTTGTCTAATATATTTCTTAAGTTACGAAAATATTCACTTACTTTAGTATTCTTCAGATTAATGGCCTGGTGGTATAGATGATGGTATGATTCCTTGATGCCGAAATTTTTGATCAATTCTTCCTTAATCTGCTCCCATGATGGTGCTGGTCCCAGTGTACGGATGACTTGAAGTGCTGCTCCCTGGATCTTATTTCGGACGTATCGTTGGAATATGAAGTTCCTCAGCCCTGGATCATTGTCGAATAGTGGTAGAATTAACTCCACCTCCCTTATGAAAGATGACAAGTCGTATTCTCTACTTCCAGAGAATTCCTTGATTCTTGAAGCTTCTTTGATTAACTCTGTCGCTGTTATCGTGTAGTGTGATTCTGGTTGAGCTGTAGCAGTGCCGCTTGACGTTGGCTGCTGCGCCGTAGATTCACCAATCGTTGCTGGCATTTCTTCAATTTTTGTAGTTGTGTAAGGTACAGTAAATCTGATGTTTCTGTCCTTGCTTTCCTTTGGCATTAGTTTTAGTAAGGCTAATCTTCAGATTCACCTTTGATGTATTTGTCTTTATGTGTTATGGGTATGGGTATCTTTAGATATTTAAACACTTGACACTTTTTGTAATTATCTTTGGATAATTATTATCACCTTCTTGTAAATATCTTTGGATAATTGTTATCACTTTCTTGTAATTATCTTTGGATAATTATTGACACTTTTCTTCTTCTTTTTTTTTTTTTATATAATTATCTTTGGATAATTATTAGCACTTTTTCTGTAGCTATATTTAATTTCTATTAAATACTGTAGGCTTCACCGACTGCGCCAATTATGGATGTCCTTCGGGACTATTCCAAAAAAAAACACGAACACGATTTGTTTTTTAACGAAAACGTTCTGTTTATTATGAATTTAAAACTTAGACTAAAAACTTACAATTTTATTTTATTACTTGTTACTTCGTTTTTCTTTCATTCTTCCATTCGTTGAACTTAGTTTAATATTACATTGCATTAAAGGTATTGCGAAAAATGCCGGTCATCATTATTGACACAGTTCATTACGGTGAAATCTATTGAACCCGAATGAACTTAGTCTTACAATTATTCTCATGAACTACATTGAACTTAAATGAACTTGGTTGAACTCAAATGAACTTGATTGAACTCATATGAACTTGGTTGAACTCATATGAACTTGGTTGCACTCAAATGCACTTGGTTGAACTCAAATGAACTTATGCTGACCAGTTTATTGGTATAGTGTGGTTGGTGTCGGTTTGCGTTGACGGTAAGGTCGACGTAACCCGCGTGAGGAATAGACATTATAGATACAGACACGGTACACGGAGCGACAGAGCACAAAGTACCTATTAACTACACAAATATGTATTTCAATTTCAAGTCTGTTTTTTTTGTGTTTTTGCTTTTAGTTTTTTTTTTTTTGTGCTGCCTCTGGAAGTCTATCTGTGAGCAATATTATTTTTAGTGTATACATTTACTGACAATGAGTTTAATGAACGAAACAAGTTTAATATGGGGTAGCCTTTTTTCAAAGCCGGACATTTTGCGTTCTTTGGGTACAGCGGGACACAAAGCTCGAAAGCGGGACGTATGGTCACCTTAGTGCAGTACTCCCATGTGGTAACTGGATATCCGTTTGCCATTTTTACGCGTTGCCTCGCTTGGCGCATCGGAGCTCGTGTCTTTCGGAGCTTCTGCCTCATGGCCATGCCTATGATGAATTTGGTTGCCCCAGTGTCGAGTAAGGCTTGACAGATCTGCCCTTGCACCGTGACGGGGATGAAGTATCGGGTTCCTTCCATACGGGATTGGAGAGGCTGGTTAGCCTATTCTGACGACATGGACTGTCTTTGGCCAATCTGCCGACTTTTCCACATTCGGCGCAGAGAAGACGGAACGGCCGGCGACGCTCTTGCTGGCGTTGGCCTCTTTGCTTGCAGTTCCAGCAATGGGTTTTACGGTTGTATGTGGTTTGTGTAGGCATTGGCCTACCGGCCGGTGGTATCGCAGCGGCAGTCGAAACGTGGGCTGGTCTACTAGTTCTCTCCTCGTTCCGTACGAACTCGTACTCTTCTGCGAGTTCCATGAGTTCTTCGAGCGTTACAAAATCTCTTCGGTTAATACATAACCGATATTCAAGTCTCAAGCTATCGTATATCCGGTCGATACTTCTTGCACTATCCATCTGGGGGTTTTTGGCGGATCGGGTATTGGTAGGCCTGGATGAACTCTTCTGCCTTTTCTCGGGGGTCTTGCCTTTTCCGCAAGTTTTCGTCTTCTAGTTTATGCAGGTACCGAGCCGGAAGGTAGTACCGAAGGAAGGCCTGGCGCAAATCGTTCCAGGTCTTCCAGTTACCTCGGTTAATGCGGAGCCATTCGAGGGCTGATCCCCGGAAGATCTCAGGAAGCGTGCGGCGTATGTAGTCTGGCGGGATATCGTAACATCGAGTCAGCTCTTCAAGCCGGTCGATGAATTCTGGAGCGCTCCCGGATGCGTCATATCTCAGGCCCCATTTGCGAACCATGTCCATACCGTCAGCTTCATAGCTGAACACTGGCTTATGTGGCGCTGGCGCAGTCGGTGGTAGACTTCTTGATGACCCCGGGAGTTTTGTTGGCTCGGTTCGTGGTGGCTGCTCGGAGGTCATTGTTTCCGTTAACTCGCCTGCTTTCATACGTTCGGGCGGGAGGTGTACGGGAACTGGGACCTAAGTCTCGGTATACATCGAGGTTTTCTTGCCATCGCCGCAGAACGGGCTGGAGTCTGAATCGGTGTATTCCCGTTCCTGTACCCCGTCTTCCCACTCCTTGCAGAGATTTTGGGTCGCCTTTTGCTGTCTGGCAGTTTTCAGATACCAGCTCATCCTCTGGCGTAGCTCCTTGAAGGCCCCCGTCGTGTTCAATTTTCAGTCGGCCATTGTGGTGATGAACTCGATCTTGCTCAGCAACTAGATCCAGCCGATGTTCATTGTTGAGAGCTGGTCATCTTCAGCTGCTTCTCGGGACATCGAGGTATCCTCGTTATCGGACATGGCTGGTTCTGTTGCAGTCTCGGTCTATTCGGTTTGCATTTAGTAGAGGTCCCTGCTCGGGCGCCAATTGTGACGGTGCTTTTGGTTGAAGGCTGAGGTAAGCTCGCCGGGTCCGGGGTTTACCCAAAGAAACACCCCAAGACTTCGGGAAAAAGTTGTCTTTATTGACCGATACTGATTTTTATGCAATAATTACAATATATATATACGAGTATAATATAATTTATTGGTTGGTTGATCGGCTCGCTGGGTGTTGCTTCTTATGGCTTCTGGATCGCTAGGTCTGCTGAAGGTCGGCTTCCGTTCGGTAGACTCGTTTTGGGGTTGATTCGTCGGTTGTCCTGGCCCACTTTAAGGGCGGGCGAGAGTGTCGTGGCCCACTTTAAGGGCGGGTGTGAATGTCGCATCCCACTTTAAGGGTGGGCGTGAAGGTCTCGTCCCACTTTAAGGGCAGGCGAGAGTGTCACGTCCCACTGTAAGGGCGGGCGTGAATGTCGCGTGCCACTTTAGGGGTGGGAGTGAAGGTCTCGTCCCACTTTAAGGGCGAGCGAGAGTGCCGCGTCCCACTTTAAGGGCGTGCGTGAATGTCTCGTCCCACTTTAAGGGCGGGCGTGAATGTCTCCCCCCACTTTAACCCGAATACACCCAACGTGACCGTATGGTCACATACTTACTTACTTAGGTGGCGCTACAGTTCGGGGTGAACCTGGGCCTCAACCAACAAGCCTCTCCATTTAGCTCAGTCTTTAGCTAATTGCCTCCAGTTGCGCACGCTAAGTTGGTCGAGGTCCCCTTGAACTTGTGCGCGCCACCTACGGCGATGATTTCCTCTACTGCGTCGTCCCTCGGGATTAGATTCGAAAACTCTGCGGGCCGGAGCGTTGGTGTCCATTCGCTCTACATGACCTAGCCATCTCAGACGTCCAATACGCAGTTTTTTGACTAGGTCGATGTCGCTGTACAGCTCGGTTTGCATTTAGTAGAGGTCCCTGCTCGGGCGCCAATTGTGACGGTGCTTTTGGTTGAAGGCTGAGGTAAGCTCGCCGGGTCCGGGGTTTACCCAAAGAAACACCCCAAGACTTCGGGAAAAAGTTGTCTTTATTGACCGATACTGATTTTTATGCAATAATTACAATATATATATACGAGTATAATATAATTTATTGGTTGGTTGATCGGCTCGCTGGGTGTTGCTTCTTATGGCTTCTGGATCGCTAGGTCTGCTGAAGGTCGGCTTCCGTTCGGTAGACTCGTTTTGGGGTTGATTCGTCGGTTGTCCTGGCCCACTTTAAGGGCGGGCGAGAGTGTCGTGGCCCACTTTAAGGGCGGGTGTGAATGTCGCATCCCACTTTAAGGGTGGGCGTGAAGGTCTCGTCCCACTTTAAGGGCAGGCGAGAGTGTCACGTCCCACTGTAAGGGCGGGCGTGAATGTCGCGTGCCACTTTAGGGGTGGGAGTGAAGGTCTCGTCCCACTTTAAGGGCGAGCGAGAGTGCCGCGTCCCACTTTAAGGGCGTGCGTGAATGTCTCGTCCCACTTTAAGGGCGGGCGTGAATGTCTCCCCCCACTTTAACCCGAATACACCCAACGTGACCGTATGGTCACATACTTACTTACTTAGGTGGCGCTACAGTTCGGGGTGAACCTGGGCCTCAACCAACAAGCCTCTCCATTTAGCTCAGTCTTTAGCTAATTGCCTCCAGTTGCGCACGCTAAGTTGGTCGAGGTCCCCTTGAACTTGTGCGCGCCACCTACGGCGATGATTTCCTCTACTGCGTCGTCCCTCGGGATTAGATTCGAAAACTCTGCGGGCCGGAGCGTTGGTGTCCATTCGCTCTACATGACCTAGCCATCTCAGACGTCCAATACGCAGTTTTTTGACTAGGTCGATGTCGCTGTACAGCTCGGTTTGCATTTAGTAGAGGTCCCTGCTCGGGCGCCAATTGTGACGGTGCTTTTGGTTGAAGGCTGAGGTAAGCTCGCCGGGTCCGGGGTTTACCCAAAGAAACACCCCAAGACTTCGGGAAAAAGTTGTCTTTATTGACCGATACTGATTTTTATGCAATAATTACAATATATATATACGAGTATAATATAATTTATTGGTTGGTTGATCGGCTCGCTGGGTGTTGCTTCTTATGGCTTCTGGATCGCTAGGTCTGCTGAAGGTCGGCTTCCGTTCGGTAGACTCGTTTTGGGGTTGATTCGTCGGTTGTCCTGGCCCACTTTAAGGGCGGGCGAGAGTGTCGTGGCCCACTTTAAGGGCGGGTGTGAATGTCGCATCCCACTTTAAGGGTGGGCGTGAAGGTCTCGTCCCACTTTAAGGGCAGGCGAGAGTGTCACGTCCCACTGTAAGGGCGGGCGTGAATGTCGCGTGCCACTTTAGGGGTGGGAGTGAAGGTCTCGTCCCACTTTAAGGGCGAGCGAGAGTGCCGCGTCCCACTTTAAGGGCGTGCGTGAATGTCTCGTCCCACTTTAAGGGCGGGCGTGAATGTCTCCCCCCACTTTAACCCGAAT
This sequence comes from Brachypalpus laphriformis, assembly GCA_945910035.1. Taxonomy (NCBI): domain Eukaryota; kingdom Metazoa; phylum Arthropoda; class Insecta; order Diptera; family Syrphidae; genus Brachypalpus; species Brachypalpus laphriformis. The sequence goes on from OX246754.1 coordinate 142,179,035, forward strand.
ACACCCAACGTGACCGTATGGTCACATACTTACTTACTTAGGTGGCGCTACAGTTCGGGGTGAACCTGGGCCTCAACCAACAAGCCTCTCCATTTAGCTCAGTCTTTAGCTAATTGCCTCCAGTTGCGCACTCCAAGTTGGTCGAGGTCCCCTTGAACTTGTGCGCGCCACCTACGGCGATGATTTCCTCTACTGCGTCGTCCCTCGGGATTAGATTCGAAAACTCTGCGGGCCGGAGCGTTGGTGTCCATTCGCTCTACATGACCTAGCCATCTCAGACGTCCAATACGCAGTTTTTTGACTAGGTCGATGTCGCTGTACAGCTCGTATAGTTCGTGATTGAATCTTTTCCTCCAAAACCCGTCAACGCAAACGGGACAGAATATCTTACGAAGAATTTTTCTCTCGAAGCGACCAAGGATATCTTCATCCTCTTTTAATGAAGTCCATGATTCAGCGCCATAAAGCAGGACTGGGATGATCAGAGTTTTATACAGAGTCTCCTTAGTAGTTCAAGATAGGGCTTTACTGTTGAATTGCCTTATAAGCCCAAAAAACAGCGATTGGCAAGAGTTATTCTTCGATTGATTCCTGCGCTGATGTTGTTCTCAGAGTTTATAGCAGAGCCAAGGTAGACAAAGTCCCTCACTACCTCGAAGTTATAGCTGCCCACTGTAACGTTTTGTCCAATTCGTCGGTGTTGGCTTTCCCTTCTTGTTGACAGCATATACTTGGTTTTGCCCTCGTTTATCGCTAAACCCATTTTGGCCGCTTCCGCCTCAACGCTTGCAAACGCACCGGTGACAGCCCGCTGAGTTCTTCCGATAATACCCATATCGTCGGCGTATGCAAGCAGTTGTACAGACATGTAATAGATTGTGCTTCTGGTGTTGGCTTGTGAGTTCCGCACAATCCGTTTAAGTACAATGTTAAAGAAGTCACATGACAGCGCGTCACCGTGTCTGGAACCTTTTTTGACATCAGAGGTCTCGGTGAGGTCATTACCGGCCTTTATGGAGCAGCGAGCGTCCTCGGGTAAACGATGCTGAGGCTCCATTTATCAGGCATACATTCGTGTGACTAAATCTTAGAGATGAGTTGGTGTATGCACTCTACCAATTCATCCCCAGCTGCCTTGAAATGTTCGGCCGGTAAGCCGTCAGGTCCAGCAGCCTTGTTAGATTTTAGCTTGGATATTGCTATTCTCACTTCGTTTTGGTCAGGTGGACGGAAATTTTGACTATCATCGTCTATGTTGAATGGTTCATTCTGCCTGACAGCGGGATGTTGGTCTTCGTCGCCGTTGTACAGTTTCCAGAAGTAGTTTTTCCATATTGTCAGCACCAACTGTTATTCTACTACGAGGTTTCCATTTTCATCTCTACAGGTTTCTGTACGGGTATTGCTCCTCTGACACGTTCTTTTTACCTTTTGGTAAAATTTCTGTATATTGTTCCTGGAGTATAAACTCTCGATATTCTCGAACGCGCGCTTCTCATGCTCTTTCTTCTTCTTTTGGAGAAGTCGATGCTCTTTCCGTCTCTTTTGCTCGTAGAGCTCACGAGCAGCTTTCGTTTTCCTTTGCAGCGCCGCTTTGTATGCCTCTTGTTTTGCTGCATGCACTCGCCGGCATTCTTCGTCAAACCAGGGGTTTCGCGGTGGTGGGCGAGCGAGACCCAGCACATCAGTCGCGGTGTTTCTGATGGCATGTTGGCAGCGTTGCCACTGGTCTTCGGCACTTGATGCTGGCGGCATAGGGGTGATTGAGAGATTTCGGGATACGCGTTCAGCGAAGAGTCTGGTGGTCTCTTGCGATTGCAGCTTTAAGACGTTAAATTTTCTCACAGTGATTCTTCTTTGTTGCTCAGATTGGGATATCCGCATTCGTCCCTTGGCTACAACAAGGTAATGATCCGAGGATATGTTGGCCGCTCGGAAGGTCCGGACATTCAGAATACTGGAGGCATGCCCTGCGTCGATCGCAATATGATCAGTTTGGTTGATCGTTACATGATCATTGGACCGCCATGTCTGCTTATGAATTTCGAGTTGAGGAAACCACGTGCTTGCTATGGTGACATTTCGCTCCACATCGAAATCAATTAGCCTTAGTCCGTTATCAGACGTCGTGTCGTGTAGGCTATGCTTACCGACTGCCCTAACAAAGACGTCCTCCTTTCCTATTTTGGCGTTAAAATCGCCCAATACGATTTTAACGTCGTATTTAGGACATTGCTCGTATGTTTTGTCGAGGAGCTCGTAGAAACACTCTTTGGTGACAGGGTCCTTTTCTTCCGTGGGGGCATGAACACATATTAGGCTTATGTTAGCGAATTTAGCCTTGATCCGGATAGTCATAATACGGTCGCTCACGTGTCGGAAGCTTAAGACTTCTTGCCTAAGTCTGCCGCGTATGACAAATCCGCATCCGAATAAGCGTTGCCTGTTGCCTCTGTAGCAATCACCGTAGTAGATGTCACAGTTTTTCATCCTCTTTTTGCCCGGCCCATCCCATCGCACTTCTTGGATGGCGGTAATATCTGCTTCATAGCAGTCTAGGGCTTCTGCTAGTTGTTCGGCTGCACGTGGTCTGTAAAGAAACAGAACATTCCAAGTACAGATCCGAAGGTCGTTGTCCTTATTTCGTTTGCTGAGTTCGTCATTAGTTGAGTCATCCTTATCCGAGGCTTTTGGTTGTTTCGGAACCATGAGTTTTTTACGTGGTAAGGAAGTTACCCCGACGGCACAATCCCCAACCTGGAGGGACAGTTCCTTAATTATTCCCCTAGGGCGAGGGGCCGGGTACACCGGTGCCAGTGGTTCACTACGGGAGTATGAGCGCTGCCAATGGCCCATTAAGGGCTCCTCCGCCACCATCTCTATTCCAATGTCCTGACCAATATTGGAAATTCCTTACCGACCTGTGATCCGAATACGTCGAAGCAGCTCGCGCAAGGTATTCACTAAGTTCAACATAACTGGAACTATAGACGCCACCGTTGACTCCGTCTAGGGAATTCGTCCGCGGCCGCCTGGAACAGGAAGAAGTGCTCTAGTGAGAGAACGCTCTTCCCCCCTCTCTCGTCTGCTGCCGCTAAGAATCCTCCAAACGGGGTTGGTTACCCATTTCTTGGATTAAGGTACTAGGCACCCGGCTGTCACCGTGGAGGTTAAGAGTAGGAGTTGGTAGGCCTCAGCTGAGTGAAAACGCTTGTGTTTGACCAGCAGGCGTATGGCGTATGGTCACATACGCAGGAGGCATAGCTTTGCATGATTTAAACGGTCTCTGGATAACCATTTTTTTTAGTTTTTCTCAACTTCCCGTTCTCAACGTATGTTTGCATTTATTGTCCTAAATCCATTTATTGTCTATTTGTGAAAGTGATGCGTTGCGCATATTTAGAAATATTTCGAAATAAAAATGGCAAAAAAAGTGAAAATTTATTACTACTAAAAGTAAGTAGTTATTAATTTTTTAGTGTTTGAGACAGTATGGCAACTCCCCTAAATTTCCCATTAATCATTGTATATAAAAATCAAGAATAATGAAATGTCAATTTGCTATATACTTTGCTATTGTCAATAATTATATAAAAAGAACAAAGGAGTTAAAGCAACACACACAGTTTATAACGTACAGAAAGAAAAGAAGTTTTTTTATTTTGCGGAGTTTTTACTGGTACATTTTTCATTACAATACTATCTCTATTGGGCGGTTTTATTACATATATTTTACAGTGGTCGAATTACCGCGAACATTTTGGTCCTTCGAGCCGGATATAGTATTAACCGAGAGCTTTTTCAACGATGATTGCAGTTTTTTATCATCGGTTGCGGGCGTTGAATGGACGATCTTCTTCTTTCGGCGTGGAGTGCTTTTTCCGCCAATGCGCACCTGCGCTTGTAGTTTTTTCAACTTTTCAGGATTAATTTTTGCACTCGAATTGAATTGGCTTTGCAATTCGATGGGAAATTTAGGCGAATTTCCGGATAAAAATTGTAAGATGCGTCGAAAACACGTGCGCCAAAAGCAAATTCAACTGTCAAAAAGGAATCGCCATTATGCAAAATGGGGTTATAGTTATGATGCTCTTAGGTTGCCAAAAATTACACTGCCAACGTTTTCTGGGGGTTATGAATCGTGGAGGTCCTTTTACGATATGTTTGTCAGCTTGGTCCACACGAACACGTCACTTTCTGAGGTACAAAAGATGCACTACCTTAAGTCCAGCGTCAACGGGGAAGCAGAAAGGCTGCTACTGCACTTAGCCATCGATAGGGAGAACTACCAGAAAGCGTGGGAGATTTTAGTAGAGCGCTATGACCACAAGAGAGTGCTAGTCAACACCCACCTCAAGCTGTTCTTCGGTCAACCCTCCTTCAGCAGCGAATCGGCAACGAACTTGAAGTGCATCCTAGATATTTCCCAGGAGATTTTCCACTCGCTAGAAAATTTGGGGCTTCCAGTAAAGCAGTGGGATACAATTTTGATCTTCATTATCCTCCAAAAGCTATCTAGTGCCAGTCAACAGCTGTGGGAAGAAAAATTGGGGAACAAGTCAGAGTTGCCTACCTTGAAGGAATTTTTTGATTTTCTACGAGCACGTTTTAGGGCTTTGGAAGCGGTTGAGCAGCAAGCAGCTCCCGCATGCTCAAGCAAGGGTAAGACGGTGGCCCAAGTTTTCCACACGCAGGATGTCCAAACGAAGAACGTGAGTTGTAGAGTGTGCACAAAGGGCAACACGCATTGAGGGAGTGCAAGAAGTTCTTGCAAATGGAGGTTGGCCAGCGGAGACGCACTGTCTACAACGTAAAGGTATGTGAGAATTGTCTTGCATACAGCCACTTCAAACAGAGGTGCCCAAGCCCGAAGTGTTGCTACTATTGCAAGCAACGTCACCACACACTACTGCATGACAGTTCTCACAACCCTTACCAACAAAACAACTTAGTACCAGCGCCACACACCACACCAACGCAACACAACACATTTCAACGTAGTTCGACCCAAATAGCCACCACTCATCCACACACTCAAACTCACACGTACCAAGTTTCGACAGTCAACCCAAACGCACCAGAATTTCAACCACCGCAACCCACACAATCTTCATCGAACCCCCATGTGAGTAGCTTTCACATCCACGCCGATACGCAGGTTTTGCTGGCCACGGCGTTGGTTAGAGTTCGATCATCGAACGGAGGTGGTTTAACGCTGAGGGCCTTGATCGATCCTGGATCTGAGGCATCGTTCATAACCGAAACAGCAGTACAAAGGTTGAACCTAAAGGCAAAACGTACATTTATTGAGGTTAATGGGCTGGGGAGGGTCAGCAGCGGATCATCACAAAAGATCGTCGATCTAGAAATCCGATCAATGACCTCCGATTTCGCAGGTACTATGCGAGCCCTCGTATTCAGATCCCTGACTGGGCTTCTTCCGACCCACAAAATTAATTTCAATAAATGGACTCACCTGGATGGATTACAGCTGGCAGATCCAACGTTCAACATCCCCGCAAAGGTTGATTTACTCATTGGCAGCGACATATACCCAGATATCATCTTGGGAGACGTGGTGCAAAGCAGCGAGTGCTTGGGGCCGATAGCACAAAAAACACAACTGGGATGGATCCTGCTAGGGAAGGTTCCTTGGGAAATACCAAGAAAGATCCAAAGCTACGTCAACCAACTGGACCTCGACACAACTCTTCGAAGATTCTGGGAAATAGAGGAAGAAGCGTATGAAAAATTTGAAGCGGAGGAGGATAAACAGTGTGAAGAACACTTTACAAACCACACGACGCGCTTACCTGATGGCCGGTACCAGGTCTGTCTGCCATTTGAAGGTGGAAAATACCCAAGCATGGGCCCCAACACGAGAGGGTGCGGTCAGAAGGTTCCTTCAGTTGGAGAAGCGACTCCAAAATAACCCGAAACAACACATGGAGTATGCCAAGTGTATAAACGAGTATCTCCAACTCGGCCATATGACCCCAGTGGAGGAGTCATATGACATACTCAAAACTCCATATCATTTTTTTATACCCCATCACGCCGTCGTTATGGAGTCCAGTACCACCACAAAGTTGAGAGTCGTCTTCGACGCAACTTTCAAACCATTTTTTGGCTCTTCCTTGAACGACATGTTGATGGTGGGCCCGAAGATGCAAACAAATGTGATCGACATAGTCCTAAGATGGCGGAAATATAGGTTTACCTTCACTGGTGATGTGGAGAAGATGTACCGCCAGATCCGGATAGACATCCCAGACGCGAATTACCAGTTGACTCTGTGGAGAGATCATCCCAGCCAGGACCTGAAGATCTTTCGTCTAGGGACAGTAACGTTTGGGACAGCATCGGCACCTTTTCTGGCAATCATAATCCTTTTAAAGCTAGCGGACGACGAAGCATCGAACTTCCCAGTAGCTACATCCATCATCAGGGAAGAGACTTATGTCGACGATGTGATCACAGGAGCGGATACCGTCAAGGAAGCACAACACAAACTAAAGGCAGTCAGTGAACTTCTGGCAACAGCCGGGTTTCATCTTCGGAAGTTCGTCAGCAACTCGGAAGAGGTATTGCAGCACACATCACCTGATGACCGCGAGGTAGATTTTTCCATGCCCTTCGAAGAAAAAGGGGACATCAAAACACTTGGGATTAAGTGGCTACCAATTTCAGATGTCTTCTCATTTCGGGTAGCAAGGTTCAGCGACGGCGACGTGACGAAGAGGTCAATTTTATCGTCCATAGCTAAGCTTTACGATCCAATGGGCTGGATCGCACTCTGCACGATTAAGGCAAAAATTATGATGCAGCAGTTGTGGAGCAGAGGATTGGATTGGGATAAGCCGGTTCCAATAGAGCTGAAGCACGAGTGGCTTACTTTCCGTGAAGATCTGCCATCGATCGAAAGGCTGCAAATTCCACGTTGGATAAACACCAATAAAAGCAGCAGGAAGATCGAAGTCCATGGATTCAGCGATGCTTCGGAAAAGGCGTACGCAGCGGCGGTCTATTTACGCGTCCTCGACGAAAACAACCAGGTGCACATGCATTTGCTGATGGCCAAGACCAAAGTTGCTCCGTTGAAAACAATCACTCTGCCGCGTCTGGAACTCTGTGGAGCTGTCCTATTGGCAAAGTTGCTTCACGAAGCAACACAAATACTGAAGTTAGGAGCAGTTGATGTTTGGGCATGGACCGATTCAGTCATCACGTTATGCTGGATTAGAGCACCGCCTTCAAAGTGGAAAACATTTATCTGCAACCGGGTTTCACAGATACATAAATTTACCAGCGGCGCCTCATGGAGACACATTCCTTCGGAGCTCAACCCAGCAGATTTGGCATCTCGGGGAATATTTCCGTCGAAGATCCTTCAAAACAAACTGTGGTGGCAAGGACCGGAATTTTTAAGGCTTCAGTGGGAGGCCACATTTCCAGAACAGCCTGTCAGTCTGGACACTCAGCAAGAAGCCCGTCCAGTCGTGGTACACCACTGCAGTACGGTAGAAGAAGAGGGTAGTAGCTTCGTGAATGACCTGCTAGACAAATTTTCAACACTAACTAGGGCAATTAGGGTAGTAGCGTATTGTTTGCGAGTTCGACGCACTAAGGTCATGGTAAGAGGAGTCGCGGATGTTCTTTCACCAGAAGAGTTGGAAGGGGCACTGATACGTATTGTCAGCATTGTTCAGCGGGAGATGTTCACGGAAGACGAGGAGAAGGACAACACGAGAGGATACAGAGCCCTGAACCCATACAGAGATGAAAACAACACGTTGAGAGTTGGGGGAAGGCTATCCAATGCACATCTCTCATATGACAGGAAACACCCAATGCTCCTAAAATCCAACCACAGGATCGCGACGCTCATCATCAAGGACGCACACGAAAAAACGCTACACGGAGGAAATCAGAAGGTAATCGCATACATACGCCAACGCTTTTGGATATTTAACCTAAAGAACGCAGTTAAAAAGGTCATTCACGAATGCACAATTTGTTTCAAGTTTAGGGCAAGGCCATTGGCGCAGTTAATGGGAAACCTTCCCACCGCAAGGACGCAGATTTCTCGGCCCTTCGCACACGCCGGAGTGGATTATGCTGGCCCAATCGACGTGAAGACCTGGAAGGGACGAAACGCGAAGGTCCTAAAAGGTTACTTCGCCATATTTGTGTGCATGACAACGAAGGCTGTACACATCGAACTTGTCAGTGACATGACAACACAGGCGTTCTTGGCAGCTTTTCGGCGATTTGTTGCTCGGAGGGGGTTATGCCGGGAGCTGTTTAGCGATTGTGGGCGAAATTTCGTCGGAGGCGATTTGGAACTACAGCGGCAGCTAAGAGAGGCAAAGGCGGATTGGAAGATGATAGCAGAGTCGCTGGCCAACGAAGGAACGAGATGGAGCTTCATTCCACCGGCTTCCCCGCACTTTGATGGCTTATGGGAAGCTGGTGTGAAGTCAGTAAAGTTTCATCTGAAACGCGTGGCCGGAAACCAGTGCCTGACATTCGAGGAGCTCACCACCCTTCTTACCCAAATAGAAGCGTGCTTGAACTCCAGACCGCTGTGTCCTCAGTCAGATGACATCAACGACATGCAACCAATCACGCCTGGACACTTTCTAGTAGGAGAGCCGTTAGTAGGTCCACCACAACCAGAATATGACTTGTCGAAAATTACTCACCTGGACCGGTGGAAACGTGTCCAGACACTACTCCAGTCATTCTGGAAACAGTGGAGCAACGAGTATTTGTCCAGACTCCAACAGCGCCCGAAGTGGACTAAGGTCACTCCCACGACAATCAACATAGGGGACTTAGTTCTGATAAAGGACGAAAGATTGCCACCACTAAAATGGAGTTTAGCACGGGTTGACACTCTACACCCCGGACCGGACAATTTAGTTCGTGTGGTAACCGTCAAAACCAACAGCACAACCCTAAAACGTCCAATATCGAAACTTTGTCCCCTACCTTGCAACAACAAAATGGAGTCAACGCAGATCTAAACATCAACACGAAAACTACCAACACCAACACTACAAAAAAAAAAACTAGAACAACTAGAAGTACCAACAATCAACATTTTTATTACACAACAAACTTCAATTCAAATATAATATACAAATCACCACAACACAAACACGAATTTTTCTACAACACAACACCATAGATTAATTTTATACAACACAACACAAAACAAAACAAAACAACACAACACTGTAAAGATAAGTCATTTCACAACACAACACAGCACAACACTGTAAAGATAATTCAACACTACACAACACAACACAACACTTTAAACATATTTCATTTTAATTCAACACTACACAACACAAACTGTTCATTCAACTCTTCACTACACAACACCACAATAGTCTACTAATTCACCAGTTAACCACTAAATCAAAAATCAATAGTAAAAAACCCTATCACCGAACGCAACTGGTATTCCGTAAGTCTACCATCGTTTAACACACACACAACACAATACACCATATTTCTTCTTTTCACTTGTCAACACAACACAACTCTTGCACTACTACAGTTCACTTGTACTATCACCCAAATTAATCAAAAAACAACACTACATTTCACAATAAAAACAATAGTCCACTTCATTTTAAAAACACCATAATCACAATAAATCTGTAATCAAAAACCACAAAAATAACCACCCTCGGTTCTTTAACGCGGAACTCAATCGTTAGAATCGAAAGAACTTGGGTACCACCCCTTTACCGCACACCCCGACCGCGAAAACCACACACGCCGCGAAAAACAATAAAATAAAAAACACACAAACTACCTAAGAAATTAATCAGAACAAATGAAGATATCATATTTGCAATAAAAAACATGAACATAACTCACCTGAAATCCGATTCTGGAGGCAGGAACATCACAATGAAAACCAAAAAAAAAAAAACAAATAAAAAAATTCACAACAAAAAAAAAAAAAAAAAATTACCACCGAACCAAGCAAAGCGACGTTTGACACTTACTTCGATGAATGGATTACTGGAGCTGGAGTAGTCCAGACAGTACAACGCCTGCGTAACTCGCTATAGGAGCCAGACAGGGACAGCGATATTATTGTCACTGTTTGTGTCGTCCATTTGTTTACTTTGTCGTAGAATCCATATGTTCCATATTCCATGTTGTTTACTAATGTTCTCTCTATTTACATGTGAGACAAAATAGTAGAAGAATTCAGTCACCAGGGTCGGCACGAGGCACGCATGGAATTTCACATTGGCTTTACGTTACGTTGACCAGTTAAGCAGTTCGTTGCAACAAGAGAATTCATGAAGCTGAGAACTTCGTTCACCGGGGGGGAGAATGTTTGAGACATTATGGCAACTCCTCTAAATTTCCCATTAATCATTGTATATAAAAATCAAGAATAATGAAATGTCAATTTGCTATATACTTTGCTATTGTCAATAATTATATAAAAAGAACAAAGGAATTAAAGCAACACACACAGTTTATAACGTACAGAAAGAAAAGAAGTGGTTTTATTTTACGGGGTTTTTACTGGTACATTTTTCATTACAGATAGTATTGTGCGGTTTTATTACATATATTTTACAGTGGTCGAACAATTAGTTTTAAATATCTTTCATAAGTTTTTAATTGTTCGTATTTTATTAGTTAATAAACTGTGGTTTTATAACTTGAACTTAGTTTCTGTGATTTCGAACATATTAGTGTAACACCCTTTTCTGCCACACACCATAATCGAGCCGAAGTCTAATTCTGCGCCCTACATGTCTCCGTGTTTGAAGCCGCCCATGCCTATACCTCTGTAAAGTACATAGCAGCGGCAATGGACAACCGTACTAGCGTGCGGCGAGATCAAGAGATGATCGGGCATACCTACATATAAATAGACAATATCGCAAGAAAACGGGGGTCAGTTATAGCAAGTACGATAGTGGTAAATAAAGAGACTGAGAATCTATCAGGAATTGTTTTCTTTTTTTTTCTTTGGATCATCTGTCGCTGTTACAACTTCAGAGGTGGGATAAAGCCCCAGTGCAGTTAAAGTCAAAAAAAAAAAAAAAAAAAAACAAAGTACGTGGGAGCGATAAATTCCATCTGATCGAAGGTTGTCCGTATGAAAGAACGAGTGTGCGGGAAATTGACTGAAGGAGGACGAAGATGAGTGAAGCCGAGCAGGAAATCGCTAAATTCAGTGCATACACCAGAGACCACCTCCACGATGAGCTGAAGAAACGCGGTCTGAAAGGGGCAAAATAAAAGTCCCAGCTGCTATACAAGCTTTTGGTGTACGAGGGATTAGTTGAAGGGGGCGAACTGGATGAGTTCAGTGTGGAGGGAAACGAGGCTGAAGAGGAGAGGGATCCTGATGAAAATGAGCAGAGCGAAGTGGAAAGACTCAGGAAGGAAATCCAATCCATGAATGCAGCGCTGGAAAGTATAAAGTCGCAGGGGAGAGATGAAAAGAAAAAGAAGACACCCGACCCAAAACCGAGAGCAGCAAGTAGTATAGAGGAGAAGCCTGAGTGAGTTTAACCCAAGAAACCCAGCCGGACTTTCTTCAACTGCATACGCTCGAAGAGTCAGAAGGCTACCAGTTAGATGAAAGGCTAGTTATGATGGCGGCGATTAGTAAGTTAGCAGGAGCAGCGAAACTTTGGAGTAATGGAGTTCTTCATTCGTCGCTAGAAGAATTTTTGTACGATTTAGTCCAAAACTCCGCAGCAGAAGATGACGTAGCTGATAAAAATTAACTTCTGCGTAATAAGAAGCAACGAGAGCGATTTGCGATTGCGATTCAAGGGGCCAATTAGAAGAAAAGACAGTGGTCAAATATGTGGTACGGGGCATCACCGATATGGAAAGTCGCGCCGTTTTAAAAGCGGCGCAGCCTGATACCATACAGGAGCTTTGAAGAAGATCCGATGGATCGCTGGTCTAAGATCGCAACGAAGGCATTGGGGCCGAATACAGATAGTCCAGCACCAATTGCGATTAGATGCTTCAGGTGTAACCAGACGGGGCACGTTGGACGTAACTGCACGACAACTAGGTGTTTCAGGTGTAATCAAACCAGACACATTGGTCGCAACTGTACAGCAACGAGGAGGGTAGCGGCCCAAGCAGCAGCGGAGATCATCAGCATGCAGGTACCAATCAATTGTGGGTGTGTGAAGAAAGAAGTGTATACAATAAAATTGTGAAAGTGAACGGGCAAGCAATCGATGCTTTCATAGACTTAGGAAGTGATTGCGTCACCATGCAAACGTCAACCATTTTTGCTACGAGGAGGATAACAGAAAGCTAAATGGGGTCGGCAGAGGAGTTTGCCGAACTGTAGGAGAATTATACGCAAATATCCAAGTAGATGCTTTACAAAGCTGGTGCAAAGTTTTAGTTGTCCCTGATGAAAGCCAATCATACAGAATGATCGTCGGACGGCGATTGCTGGACCAACCTCAAGTTAAGATCGGGAAGACTCACACCAAACTCAAAATTAGCGACTGCACTACGAGCGATGATGGTAAAGCTTTGATTATCACAGACGAAGTTGTTCAACAGGTGTAGAGCAGACTTAAGATTAGCGATCTGGGCATGGGAGAAATCACCGACGAGGAAAAGGAACAATTGTGCGAATTAGTAAATGCGCACCAAGATTGTTTCGCATTAGATGCTAGCGAACTTGGACAGTACAATTGGGGGAACGCACAATCGAACTCAACACAACACAGCCAGCGTGCATGCAACGTTATCCGTTACCCTTCGCCAAACGCAGGATAGTAGAAGAGAAGATAAGTGAAATGTTGCGGCAGGGAATTATTCGACCTTCAACATCTAATTTTTGTGCACCGATAGTTCTGACAGAGAAGAAGGATGGTGGAGACAGGATGTGCATCGACTATCGGGCACTGAATAAGGTAACTATCAAGCAGAAGTTCTCGATGCCTACTGTGGAGGAGATATTTGCAACGCTTGCTGGAAAGAAGTATTTTACAACGTTGGACCTTATGTCTGGATACCATCAGGTGCGAATAGCGGAACAAAGTCGAAAGTACACCGCCTTTGCTACGGAGAATGGCCTGTATGGCCTAGACATGCCATTCGGTCTAGTTAATGCACCAGCATACCTCCAAATGTGCATGAACCAAATAAAAGCACGCATGGACCGTGGGGATGTTGCATTTTACTTAGACGACATTGTCATCTGAAGCGAGTCAATAGAAGAAGGCCTACAAAAGCTCGAGAAATTCTTGACAGTTCTAAAAGATTCGGGATTGACTCTCAATATCAAAAAGTGTGCATTTTTAAGGACCAGCCTTGAGTTCCTCGGACATTAACTGGATGAAAACGGAATAAGACCAAGTGAGCGGAAGACTGCGGCAGTGAAAAACTTTCCTCAACCGAAGAATGTCCATTAAGTGAGGCAATTTTTGGGTCTCACCGGTTACATCCGGAAATTTGTACCGAAGTACTCACAAATTGCAACAGCGCTTACCAATTTGCTAAAAGCGGACAATCCTTTCGAGTGGATGAAGGGACAGCAGACTGCGTTTGAAAAGCTTACGTCTTCATTGATTAATCCACCACTTTTGGCTTTATATGATGTAGAATGTGATCAAGAGGTTCACATCGATGCCTCATCTGTGGGACTTGCCGGTATACTGATGCAACGAGGGAGAAATGACTTACTTACTTACTTAGATCCTTTAACCCCTCGGGGGGCATAGGGCTTCAACCACGCCTGCGCGCCATCTTGTTCGAAGTTCTGCAACGCATTTGAGCTGCCTCCAACTCATTCCTAAAGAGCTCGATTCCTCCTCAAACTGTTCTGCGCCACGTTTGCCTAGGGCGTCCCGCTATTCTGCCTGCCTGGGTGAGCGGATTCCAATGCATGGCGTATTTCGCAATGGAGTTGTCTTCGCGCCGAAGGGTGTGTCTTTATCCATTGCCACTTTCTTCTCCGTATAGTAATGCTTATAGTTTCTTGGCCCGTTCTCACATAAAGTGTTTCGTTGGAGATACGGTTCGGCCAAAAAATCTTCAAGATGATTCTTAAGCATTTGTTTACGAAGACTTGCAGCTTGCGTGTGTTAATAGTGTCCACCTTCCAGGTACTGCACCCATAAAGCAGCACTGACTTTACGTTGGAGCAGAACAGTCGCAGCTTGGTTCTTAAGCTGATAAAATTACTTCTCCAGATTTTAGATAGCATTCCGAATTCTGCTGCATATGTCCAGTTCGGTGCCACCGCGATTAGCCGAGACCACACTTCCTAAATTAAGAAAGTTATCAACTTTCTCGACTTCCTGTCCGGCAATGTAAAGTTGAGCGCGGTTGTTAGAAGAAATGCTCAGGGCTTTTGTTTTGGCTGTGTTTATTTTTAGCCCCACTTTGTTTGCCTCAGCTTCTAGATTTTGGGCTATCAGATGAAGATCCATTATCCGATATGGAAGTAGACAAACATCGTCAGCGTAATCTAGGTGTTTAAGGTAAGATGTCATAGTCCAACGAATTCCATAGTTACCTTCCGTCAATGCTGCACGGAGTACATCGCTGATAACCACCAAGAACAATAGTGGTGACAGTATGCACCCTAGACGTACTCCACTTTGGACTTCAAAACCCACCGACACCTTACCATTGTGCACGACGTGACACTTACCGCCCTCATATGTAGCCTTGATAATAGCTATAAGTTTTTCTGGGATGCCTCTCCTGCGCAAGGCCAACCAGATAGCATCTGTTCTCTTTTGATTGTCGTGTGGTGCGCATTACATAGAAACTTACACTAAAACCTTTACAAGATGAATTGTTCGGTATGTTCACATAAAATTGATCGCACTTGTATGACAAAAATAGAGTTGCAAGCTTTTTTTTCACTATGCTTGTGTAAACATTACCGAAGGAGATGCTAATTTTTATAAATCAAGTGACAATCCTTTCCGATGTGATAGATGTGCAATTTTAAGACGCCGTTCTCTACATATGCCTGCACCGGTTGCGCCCAAGCAGAAAGGCAGCAATGTTCCGGCTTCAACTAACGCTCAAATACATCAAGCCGAAAGAAGCAATGCCCAACCAACAGCTGTTAAGTCGTCCGCACATAATGTAAACGGTGAATGTGAATGCACTCTACAGATGATTATTCAAAGCTTTCGATGTTGGAGGAAACAAACCATCGTTTTTTACAAGAACTAAATGAGTTGCGAGCAGAGAATGCGGAGCTTAAATCAAAAGTAAATATTCTGGAGAGCAAGCTTAACTGGCAACAACAACAGCTTCGAAGCAATTCCATCGAAATTGTGGGTGTGTCAAATGTCAATGACACAAACGCAATCAGCAAGGCAAAACAAATTTTCACCAAAGCTTTGTCCAAGCAAACAACGATGGGCAAAGAAAAAGCTTTTCTGGTTCGCAAAGAAAAAAAACGGAAAATAAATTTTCAGTGCGAAAAGCTTTTTCTTTTGCTTTGCGAAAAGCTTTCACCACCAGCGTAGAGTTTGTGACATATCCACAGCGGAATATATTTTTTGTTTTGTTTTGTATTCTCGTATATTTTGTCCTGGCCTGCGACTTGGGCACGGTGAGGAACAGACAGAGCAGAAATATACCTACATATGTATGTATGCCTACATATGTACATTAAATTAGGGTATGCTAAGATCAGGAATAATTTTAATGCGATCTGCGATGATGTTAAGAATTTGTAGGTACGGTACAAATAATATAAATAGTAGGTACTGTATGTATTGTAGGCTAACTTTATTTTACTTTACTTTATCCATATGTATGTAGGCATGTACGTATTATAAAATTGAGGCTGAGACAAATAATTATGTTTATTTATTTCCTAATTGTTTGAATACATCTGTCTTTTACAAATCCTTGTGGTACTGCTACTCTCATTTACAGTATGTGTGATGTTTGGTCCTTACATTTTACTTAAAAGAAGAGGTCTGATAGGTAGCCATAGCCACCCCTTTTTTTTTTGTGTTCATGCACGTTAAACAATAGGAAACAAAATAAACTCTGCTCTTAGCCCACTTTAGTTAAAGGCATTTATGTGAAAATGCATTTGCAAAATATTTTTGTCTTTAGACATTTACATAATACATATTAGAAGTATGATTTTTAGCTATTCACAGTGCCTTCACCAAAGTGGTTTCCAGGGGACACGAACGCGGACGTGGGAGAATATTTATCCCCCCCCCCCCCCCCCCCCCCCCAACCACACCGCCCTTACCTCACCACCGCCTTAGTTTATTTTGTTAAATATTCATACATTATGTACAAAAGTAAATATTTATTTTAGTTTACATATTCATTAAATTTTGCAAAGAAGCAGAACTACCACAAGGAAATTGACTGTAGCAATTTTGTGCGAATAACATTTATTTGTCATTTCAAACCAATCTGGATAGTGCAAATTTGTTTTTGAGATACATTGGTTTACTATATTTTCTCTAAGATTAGATGCAAATGGAATTTATGAAAGCAAGTGGTAAATACTTGTATATGAAGTTGACATACTTTGAAGTACTTGTCTGATGGCCAGACAAGTATTGGATTTTCATTCGAGTGTTCATATTTTTTCAATTTGATCAATATTTCCGAGAGATCGAAGTTGTTTTTGTCCTTTGTCATATCTTTGACACAGTTCTCACAAACTGCATTAATTTTTTTAAGTGTTTTAAAAAAACAGTAACCTGTAAAATACCTTGTGGCTATGTCATTCATTTATGTCATTTTTATTGAAATCGTGTCTTAATCTGGTAATTTTATCGCCAGAAGTTCGGATTCACAATATTTGGCTAGATGGAATATGTTTTCATTTTTCTCTTGCTCCTGTGTTAGGACAATCTTTGTTTTATTTTCTGTATCCAACACAGCATTCCAATCTAACTGTAAATATTCAGAATCTTCTTCTTCACAATTGAAATTTTGACTTAAACAAAAATTTTAGAGCCATAATTTTGGCCAGTAATGAGCCAAATTCAGACGCGTTTGGATTATTTTTATTAAAATTTCTTGCTCTTATTTTTCCAATAAGGTTTTCAAGTGGGTCCTGATTGAACTTGTTAACATATATAGTATATAATGTAATTCACAGTAATCATTGTATTCTTTTTTTATCATTAAAATACTTTCAATTGTCATAATCAGGCCCTTAAAGCAGAAGGGTTTACATTTTGCATTGATTGGTTGAATTTGTTTTAAACATGATTGCATTTCTTTTAAAAATCCAATATTTGCGTCATTTCGAATAAGTGCAGGTCTTTCATTCAATAAATAAAATATTTTATTGATTTTATTTATAAATTCTGCTGTTGGTTGCGTAAACTGTGCAATTTTCTCTGGAAATTTATTCAAGCGCTGTAATGCATTAATTGCTTAAGCCACGGATCTGCTAAGTACTTGTGCCGCTAGTTTCACATTCATTTTTTGAAATTCTGTGGGATCTATATAACCATATTTTAGTTT
Source organism: Brachypalpus laphriformis (assembly GCA_945910035.1). Lineage (NCBI taxonomy): Eukaryota > Metazoa > Arthropoda > Insecta > Diptera > Syrphidae > Brachypalpus > Brachypalpus laphriformis. The sequence continues at coordinate 142,196,546 of OX246754.1, forward strand.
TGGATACATGTCACAGCAAATGCCTCTTACGTTTAGTCCCAGATTTCTACATGTCAATACAAGTTGTATACTTCAATTTCGAGCTGCTTTGTTGGTATATTGCTTGGACAGGTCACATGATAAAGCACTTCTTTATTATATTTACCACATATACCACGAATCATGAACACGCAAACTGATTTCGCATACAAATCTAATCTTTGGTTTTCTCCATAATCAACGAAGCCCTCGATTATGTCTTTATATTTGTTGTATGTTAAATTCGCCTGGATACTCATCTCATCGAATATTAAAATGACTTCTTTGTCTTTTGATTCCAATGTTAAAACATTTTTTTGTATTTCCTCAAAAACATTTTCGTTTAGACCAGGAGATAAACTTTAAAGTGGCAAGTGCAATTGCAGCTGATCGCGAAGAAAATTATATCCAGACGACGAGCGGAAAAATATACATTGGCAAATCCACCTTTCTTCTTGGGTAAATTGTCGTTTGCCTTGTGATAAAATGAGTTTGCAAAATGTTTTCGAATTTTTATTTATATCATGTAAGAAATCAATTTTTTTTCTATTGTTTGTTTTTGATATTCTCTCATCTGTGCTTTATCTTTTTTTAGCCTGTGGACTTTAATTGCCAGGATATTTCTGAATTTTAGACTTATTTTAGCTCTCTCTTTGAGGAGTTTTTTAATTTTGTTCTGTCTACTTATTTGTTGAATATAAAAAAATGGCTTTCTAATGAAATCTATAGATCTGTTGCAGTCTATAAGTGCTGAAACTTCATTTAGTTCATCAATGGATATATCGGTACTCGTTTGCACTTTTAATCTTTTGTGATTACAGTAGTTTATTTTGGCTTTCTAAGGATGAAAAGCAAGTTCATTGTCATTAGATTCCAAAAACATTTCACTCCTTTTCATAAAAAGTGTAGGAACAGCGTCGGGTTTTAATTTTTTTTTTTTTCCAAAAAATTTCAAATCGAAATGTTTACTACAAATGTATGGCCGTTTATGATTTTCAACATTATCACGGGATTCTTCTGCCTGTACTAGCCAGTTATTATATTTCTTAGTTCCCTTTTTATGAAATCTAAGCATTTTCCTTTCTGGAAATTGGGCAGTTGTTGCATTGCAGCATACAATAGCGCACTTTATTCGCCACGAAAAATTTCTAAGCTACTTTTTGAAACGAATCTGTCGACTTCCAATATGTACACCAAACTATATGCTGCATCTAGAAACTGGAGTCCCTCCTCTCTTTTTAGATACCCTAAAGTTGCATATAGATTATATTGTAAAAGTAGTGGAGATGGATGATGGAAGACTGCCCAGGATTGTTCTGAAGCATATACTTTCGACAAGAGGGCACTTGGTTCAAAAGTGGGAGGAGTTGGCAGCAAATTATGGCGCGAGCTTAAATATTGCATCTGATATGCAACTTACATCGATAAAACCTATGCTTACAAATGTTTTGAAAAATGCAGGTAATTCCATGTATGAGAGATTTGCAGCTGAAGCACATTCATCGCAACATAGGCTGATCTACAGTAGGCTGAATTTTAACCACATTGAAAGCGACTCAACGTACTTCCTCAATCGTTACTCTCTGCATATGATAAGCACAATATTCAAACTTAGAGGTGAACTAACAAGTCTTTATTATATTCCACATCGACCCGATCTTCCAATTTTATGTGACCTGTGCAACCTTAAAGAGAGGGAGGATGTATACCATTTCATCGGAAGATGTCCCATTTTAGGAGAATTTCGCGCGAGATACTTCGGAGTAATTTCGCTAGACTTAGATGAGCTGATCAACGTACTGAACGGAAGTCGTGGTTGGGTTGTTTTATACAACTATGCTACAGCTGCAATCCGCTACAGAGCCCGTATTTTGGAAGGCGATTTTTAAACAGAAATAGCAACCATATTGTCAATCTGGTAGACGGCCTTAAGCCAAACCATAAACGACTTTGTATATACTGTCTGTCTTATTCGCCACGACATTTCCCCTAAGTCGATTTTTTTCGCAACTTTTTTGTATTTGCATGTAAGTACCAAGGTACCTAATCAACCTGAAATAAACTTAAATAATATATTTTACCTTTCCTGGATTAACTCTTCAAATTTTTTACTGGACACACACAGTAAAATATCACTTTTCACTTCGAAAAAATACAATTTAGATATTTTTTACCACACCACAGATCTACACAGATCGAAACTTCGGTCAATATAGCAAAATGAAAAGGCAAAATACGTACCTACATATGAATACATGTACATACAGATGTATGTATAAATGAAATTGTGTCTCGCAGTCGCAGGTCGCAGACGGTACAAGAATAGCAAAAGAAAAAGCTTTTCGCACAGAAAATTTATTTTCCGTTTTTTTTCTTTCCGAAGCAGAAAAGCTTTTTGTTTGCCCATCGTTGTTTGCTCATCGCAAAAAAGATCAACATTTTTTTGTACGGGGATGCGACATCTGGGTAAGTTTATTATCTGTGGCAAAATGGCGTAAAATATGTATGGTACAGTAATAATCAAGTTCTTATGAGAAAGGTTGAGGGGGCTAAAGTCATCTCTATTAAATCGTTTAATGATCTCGAACTTATTTAGTGCATTATTTTTTCTTTTGAAATGAATTTTGATAATGATTTAATCGATGACTTTTCTTCCCTTATTCGATGCATTTCTAACTGTGAGAATGTTTTTAAAAATAGTTCCTGCTGTAATGATAAACTCTTTATTGTTCACCAGAATATCAGAAGTCTAAGAGAAAACTTTTCAGCTCTGGTCACACACCTTGATTCTTTTATGTGCGTTTTTTGTGTCCGAAATTTGGATCTATAACTTTGAGAAAAACGATTACTTTATGCCCGGGTTAAATTTTTTTGAAAGTGAACTACAAGATTATTGATGTCTTGTGTGTTGATTTTTTGAGTGCTGATATTTTAAAAGTTTCTATTGAAATTAACCATGAAATGTAAGTGTTTTTATGTGTCTATAGACTGCATATGTTTAATGCTTTGATGTTTATAAAAGAGTTTTCTGAACTCCTAGAAAGAGAAAAATCGAAAAACTTAATTATTGTAGGAGATTTAAATATTAACAGTCTGGTTGGTAGTAAAGGCGTTTCTAGCTACTTGGCATTGCTAGCATCGCATGGTCTAGCATGCTTTATCAATGAGCCCACTAGGAATGTTTCAGGTAGCTGTCTAGATCATATTTATGGGCGTTTCAAAAATGTTGCATTCAGTAAGTGCGAGAAATGTGTCTTCGACTTCAGAATTACTGATCAGTCCATGACGGGACTTCTATTTAACATCTCAGAGCATAAAGGTTGTAGAATTCATAATTCGTCTCATAGAAGAATGAAAATAAATTTTAGTAAACTTAGAAACAATCTATTTTACGAGTTTTGGGAAAATGTATATGCTTGTAGTGATGCATCCACGTCCTTTACAATATTTATTGACACTTTTTGTAGTAGTGTTAACTGTAGTGATAGATGTTTTCTAATAGAGAGAGTAGACGACTTCAAGTACTTGGAGCTCACCCTAGATTCTAGAATGAGTTTCTCGACTCATACAGATACATTGAGAAAGTACTTCCGATGCACACTTAGACTCTTCTATTATTTGCGTAATGTATGCCCAACTAAGCTTTTAAAGATGATCTTTTATGGGATTTTCCACTCTAAGCTACAATATGGAATTGCTTGTTGGGGAGGTGTGTATCAAAACAAAATACAACCGCTTCTGATTTTGGAAAAATATATTTTAAGGATAGGCACATGGAACGTCTCATCGCTCACAGGGAAGGATCTTGAGCTTGTTGGGGAGGCTGTTAAAAGTCGACTAGATATAGTTGGCGTCTCTTCAACAAAGCAGAGAGGTTCTAAAACTGTGGACCTTTCGGGTGGGTGGAAGCTCTTCCTCTCAGGAGTCGCACCCTCAATGTCTCCTCGGGCGGGAGTGGGGATACTCACAAGTCCCAGGTTGACAGACAGAGTATTGGAGTGGATACCATTAGGAGGGAGAGTTGCGAACTTAAAGCTCAAGTTTGAAAGATCAACTCTGGCATTGGTGCAGGTGTATGCACCGAACCTTACCTCAGAGTAAGCAGCTTTCTTAGATGAAGTTGATGTTGCCCTTGAAAAGGTTGCAGATATGGATTCTTTTGTCCTGATGGGTGACTTCAATGCTCATGTGGGTGTAGATGTTTTGACATGGGGGAGTGTGATTGGAGGAACGGTGATCCTGATCAAAACGCGAACGGAGAGAGGTTGTTGGATTTTTGTTGTGAAAATGGCTTATCCACCGTGAACACTATCTTTCCGCACAAAGACATTCACAAGTACACATGGTACCGTCAGAGTCTTCAGCAGAAGTCGCTGATCGATTTTTTTATGGTACCATCGTGTCTGAAGAGAATGGTTTGTGATGTTCGCGTATTTAGAGGGGCCGAACTGTCAACTGATCATCACTTAGTGCTGTGCAAATTGTATCTTAGCGAGAGAGTGCCTCCCCTACCAAAGCGTAAACCAAGGATGGTTACACGCATACGATGAGAGAGGTTACAGGACGATGAGATACGGGAGACATTTGTGCGGCAAATATCTGAGAGGTTTTAACGAATTTCAACTGTTCCATCAAATGTAGAGGAAGAATGGCAACTGTTTTTAACAGCGGTTATTGCCTCTGCGGGAGATGTCTCTGGAGTGAATCGGCTTGGTGTGGCGGCTGGTGGTGAGAAAAGAACTGCTTGGTTTAGAACGCCCGGAGTTCAAGAAGCCATCAGAGAGAAGAAGAGAGCCTTTAAGGTGTGGATTCACTTGGGGAACTCCGATTCTCGAAATCGGTACACTGAGGCGCGAAGAACTTGCAAATTAGCTGTGAAAACAGCGAAAGAACAGTCTTGGAAGGAGTTTGGCGAGAAATTGGAACGTGACCAGATCTGCAAATAAGAAGTTCTGGCAGACCGTCCGCCGACTCAGAGGAAAAAAGTTGAATATCGTTGAAGGAGTCAAATCCAAAGACGGTAGACTCTTTCCAAAGAGGAGGACATCTTACGCAGATGGAGCGAGCACTTTCCAGAATTGCTCAATCCCGAACAGGGCACCGAAGATGACAGACCTATGGTCGAGAGTTGGGCGGAAAGTAGTCTTACGGTAGAGGAAGTAACTTTGGCGATCAAAGCGCTGAAAGTTGGCAAATCTGCTGGTGTGGATGAAATTCGGCCAGAAATACTCAAGGGTTTAGGTAAAGAGGGAGTTCAATGGCTCTCGCGTGTCATTAAAGTGGCCTGGGAATGCGGTGAAACACCTGGTGATTGGCAAATGGGGGTGATAGTTTCTCTTTTTAAAAAAGGGGACAAAAGAGATTGCGCCAACTATAGGGGTATATCTCTTTTAAGTCTCCTTGGAAAAGTCTTCGCTAAGGTGCTAGAAACGCGTTCCAGAGTTGTGGTTGAGGACAGTTTGGGGGATGAGCAGTGCGGTTTTCGTCCCGGTAGAAGCACAACCGACCAGTTGTTCACTCTCAGAATGGTTCTTGAGAAGGCTTGGGAATTTGGCAAACCTGTCGACACTTGTTTTGTGGATTTGGAAAAAGCATATGGTAGGGTTCCTCGAGGCAAACTCTGAAGTGTTCTGCAGGAGTACGTTAAGGGCGATTCAGTATTTATATACAAACTGTAGAAGATCTGTTCGGATAAACGGTGTTAAATCAATACCTTTCACTGTGGGCGTTGGACTCCGCCAGGGGTGCGTTTTGTCAAATCTCCTCTTCATTGTATATATGGATTGGATGTTACAGCGCAGCCGTGGCGGGGAATGTTTCAAAGTGGGAGACCTAAGGATTAGTCATTTGCTCTTTGCGGATGATTTGGTCATCCTTGGGTCCACTCAAACCGAACTTCAGCGCGCACTCGAAAGATTTGTAGCCATTTGTGATGATGCTGGAATGAAGATCAACGTGAACAAATCGGAAGTAATGGTCGTTTCCAAAAAACCCATTCAGTGCACTCTGCATGTTAGTGGAGTCCCACTGAAGCAGGTGGAGAAGTTTAGGTGCCTCGGGGTTTTATTCACGAGTGATGGGAGGAGCAATGCCGAGTTATCCTGTAGAATTGGTCAGTCTGGATCAATTTTGAGAGAGCTTGGTCAATCTGTTATAAGGAAGGCCGAACTTAGTGTTCAAGCTAAGCTATCGGTTTTTAACTCTGTGTATGTTCCAACTCTCACCTATGGTCATGAAATTTGAGTAGTGACCGAAAGAATAAGATCGCGGATACAAGCTGCCGAAATGAAGTTCCTTCGCGGTGTTGTTGGAATAACTCGTAGGGATCGAGTGCGCAACACCAGAGTGTTGAGTAGCTACTTCTCCGAACGGAACGATCTATGCTTCGATGGTTTGGTCACGTGGTGCGTATGCCCCCAGACCGGCATCCAAGACGCGCCATGGTTGACGTGCCATCGGGTAGGCGACTTCGCGGAAGGCCTAGGAATAGATGGTTGGATCAAGTCCGACATCTCTCCTGGAGCCGCTTAGGGATTCCCCCTGATGAATTGGAGTCAATGGGGGAGGATCGAGAAGGATGGAGAGTCCACCTGAGCATCCTTCCCCCGCGACCCTCATGAAAAATTAGCGGGCCATTGAAAATGAATGAATGAATGAATATTTTAAGAAAAATTTGTCGCAAACCTTGTAGGCATCCCAGTTATCCTTTGTTCTGTGACCTGAAAATTCTTCCTGTTCGTCATTTGTATTCTTTTAAGTTGTTAAAAACGTTCTTTATGAAGTCTGGTAGTCGCAATTTTCGTTTAATTTCAAATTATAATTTACGCAGAAACTTTTCAAATATGTTATATGTACCCAATTTCCGTACCACTGCATTCCGTAATTTTTTTTCTGTTTTATCTCATCGGTTGTTTAATAAACTCCCACAGTATATTAGGGTAATATCAATATCTGGAAGGTTTTTAAAAAGCGTTAAAATGTGGCTCTTCCGCTTTGACTATGCTGGCTTGGAATCCCTTATTCTCTGATATTTTGGTTTAACTTAATTTTTATTTTTTTTATATTTACTTCGCTATTGCATATTTAGCAATTACTTTTGTTTGTAATTACTTGCATTTACTTTCTTTTTTCTTATTGTTTTGAACTAACTCATAATCTTTTATTGTTGCTATGTAAGTTGAAATTTTAAGGTCACCCCGTCTAAAAATTTTCTTTTTATTGCATAAGCCTATTGAAGTGGCACTCTAATCTATTTTTATAGCTTATATCAAAAATACAGAATGTCACAACATTTCTTATATTTCTGATAGGACTGAATTGTTTTATATATATTGAATTTTTTTTTTTGTATCCTGAATTACAAGAAATAATAAATAATACGAAATAATAGAAAAAAAATAATAATAAATAAAAAATCTCGATTCAATCTGTCGAAAGCTTCCTCGAGGTCGATAAACATTAAATGTAGCGGAGACCTATACTCAACGCATAGCTCGATAATGATCCGTAAGGTGTTTATGTGGTCGATGCAGGAGGATCCAGCGCGAAAGCCTGCCTGTTCGACATCGAGAGTTGAATCTAAATGTTCTTTAATTCGTTCTAGAATTATTTTAGCTATTATTTTGGCCACGGCTGGAAGAACGCATATACCTCTCCAGTTACCGCAATCCATCAAGTTTTCCTTCTTTGGAAGCTTAATGATCATCCCCCTTTTCCACTCATGTGGAAATTGTTCGCTATCCCAAGCTCTCCGTATTAGGGGATGCAGCAAATCTGCCGATGTATTTGGCGCCGCTTGAAATAGCTCGGCAGGGATGCCATCAATACCCACCGCTTTGTTCTTCTTGAAGGACTTGTTTGCTGTTATTATCTCGATTTTTGCTGGGAGGTGCGGTGCGAATTCGGGAATTTGTTGCTTCGAACTGCTCATTCGAATTCGAGATCACACCGCCATCGTCTAAGTGATTTAGCACTATAGCAAACTGTTCTCCATCTAGTGAGCTGATCCTCATCCGAAATCAGAAGGTTACCGTCTAGACTCTTCACTGGATGTTGTTTGGAGTTTCTACCACCGATGAGCTCCTTAGTGATGCTATAAGCAGTCCTACTGTCGCACCTACTCGCTGCTTCTTCAGCCCTTGAGGCCAGTGAGTTGACATATTGACGTTTGTCACGTCTCACACTACGCTGCACTTCTTTCTTCTTCGCACGGTATTGGGTTTCAAGCTCGGTTCTCTCTACTGCTGAGGCCGCTGCAATCCGAACCTTGATTGCTGTACGCTCATCGATCCGTCTCCAGGTATCTGTAGAAAGCCATGTGCGTGGTGTTTCTGCTTTTTACCGACATACGTGCGTGCCCCAGCCGCAAAACCATTTTTCACAGCACTCCAGTGGTCAGCCATGTTCTCTTCCAGTATGCTGCTGATTGCTTCTGCTTTTAAGGCAAGATGCTCCCTGAACTGTTGGCGCACTTGGGGAACCTGTCGATATTAAACCTGGTGATGTTGAGTAGGTTTGAGCGGTTGCTGTTGATGGATGCAGTACGAAGGCGTAAATGAGCTACCAGAAGATGGTGATCTCGTTCTAGTCCGACGTCAGCTCCACGTCTGTTTCGGACGTCCAGGAGACAATTTCTAAAGCGGCGACTGATCGCAATGTGGTCGATCTGGTTGGATGTTCGTTGCTTATCAGTAGAGACCCAACTGATTTTGTGGCAGGTGTTATGCTTAAACAGCGTACCTCCGATGACTAGGCGGTTGGTATTGCAGAAGTCCACAAACTGCTCACCGTTATCATTACGGTCTCCCACGCCGTGAACTCCCATCACGTGCTTAAGCATGGTGTTGTCGCTACCCACCTTGGCATTGAGATCTCCCATCACCATTACGATGTCCCCATTAGGCGTTTGGTTGTAGGCGGCTCCTAAGTGACTATAAAGATCACCCTTTTCATCCTCAGTCGCGTCTAGAGTCGGAGCATAACACTATATGACGGTAATTTTTCTAACTCTACTCTGGAACCTAGCCGTCAATATCCGGCCACTATGGAGTTTCCAGGATATAAGGCTACTACGTGCTGCTGGAGTTAGCATGAGTCCTACGCCAGAACTCCGTGCACTCCAGCTGGTTTACCAGAGTAGAGCATCACAGTGCTTTTTGTTGGGGAGATGTATTCCCCAGCATCGAACCATCTTATCTCGCTCAGCCCTAAGATGTCTATTTTATACAGTGCGAATTCGCGTTATAATTGGAGGAATCTGGCGTTATAAGGCCCTTCCTTGAGTGAGTCCAGGAGGGTCTTAACGTTCCAGAATCCGATCGTTGTCCGTGTCCGATAGCCAAAGGTCGTCATCAAATTATCCGTCCGTATCCGAGGCGTTGGTTTTCGTTTCGGAGCAAGATTTGTTTTTACGGTTGCGGCTCGCTGGGCCACAGACCAACCGACACTTATCCTGTTTTTTGGCGCAGGAAGCTCGCCATTCGTCGTCTCCCGTTAGCAATTTCCGAAGAAATCCCCAGATCGCACCACGAGGAGGTGGGAGTAGGGCTTACTAACAGAGCTGCTAGGTTTTCGGCTACAGTGGCTCTTTCTCGTTACTTAGCGGACCAACACCTATCGGGAGATGCTGCCCCTACGAGGCCTTTGTTAGTCGTTTGCCATCCCAACCCAGGGAGAAATGACGACCAACTGAAACCGGTAGCATATTTCAGCAGGAAGTTGACGGAGGCGGAAGCAAGGTATCGCTGCGAGCTGGAGGTCTTAGCTGTGGTGGAGAGCCTACAAAGATTCCGGATACACCTATTGGGGAAGGCATTTAAAGTTATTACTGACTGTGAAGCCATCGTAGCAACTCAGAACAAGGCAAGGATGATACCACGAGTCGCGAGATGGTGGCTCAAACCTCAAGAGTTTGAGTTTACAACACTTCATCAACCAGGGAGGAAACCAGGATATGTGGATACAATGAGTCGCCAACCAGTGGAGGATGAACGAGAGATGGAGGAAGCATCCGCCAACATATTAAACATCTGTATTAACGACGATGATTGGCTAGCCACCATGCAGTGGCAAGATGAGAAACTCCGCAACATTATCAACCAACTGCAAGCAACAACTGTTAGCGGCGATCGAAAGAAACTGCATAAGGAATACAAGCTGGAAGGAAGAAGACTGTTTAGATGCAACGGCGACGAAAGGAAGTGGGTGGTACCAAAATTAGTGCGCTGGCGAATTTTACGAAAGTGTCATGACGAGGCAGCACACATGGGTATCGACAAAACTCTTGAGAGGCTGAAAAGGACATATTGGTTTCCCAGGATGCGGAGCTTCGTCAAGAGCTATGTTAAGGGATGTGTGGAGTGCGCATACAGCAAGAGAAAGGGCGGAACGGCGCAAGGCGAGCCGCATTGTGTAGAGAGGGTTGCCATACCCTTTCATACAGTCCATGTTGAGGTGTAAACCGACCCTCAGACTCATTACAACGAGCTGAATGGACTCAACAGTGCCCCCCTCTAATGTACCGAATTGTTTACCACTAACGAAACTCAACGAACGAATGTCCGTCAGTAATATAACCTTTTTTGCCGAGTCTGGTCACGCATTCACTTTTTTCCTGGTGCCACCGGCGGTAAGCACACTTATAAAATTTACAAAACCAATAAAATTGTATTATCCCAAAAAAAAACCGTTTCTTTTTCCTTTCTTCGCATTGGAGAGAAACCCATACTGTTCTACGGCAGCAGGTACCCTCCAGCACGCAGCATCCCACGGGAGTCACCCATTAAGTTGCCATTCCCCCCCATGCACCAGAACATGGTCCAATCGAACCGGATTCCCAATCTCAACCCAAGGAAAGGATAAGCCTAGATTTCATCCCCTGAAACCTATCGCCAATCATCTCTATCCAGCAGATTATAATATAATCATCATCCAGAAAGTCATCATCATTCAGAAAGTTATCATCATTAAGGAAATCGTCATTTCAAGTTCAACCAAGCAAAAAAAAAAAAAGGTGCGTACAGTGTTTTAAAGATCAGTGTTGCCTAAGTCATTTTCCTACAATAAAAATAAAATAAAATAATAAGTACTAAGTACTTCGGATAGCTATTATATTCGGCCGTAGTTGGCCTTTCTTTAGTATACATATATATATATATATATACATATATAACGGTGAAAATTAAAACTCGGGCCGATTTAACGGTACATGTTACGCATGCATGTACAGTTCCCCTCGCATCAGTTTACCGAAACGCGCTAAGCAACGGGTCAGTTCTCAGTACATTCCGTCTTCTAGTACAATCCCAGTCTTTGTCGTTTATTCACTCACCCTTTCACAAAAATTAATTAAAGACCATGAGAGGTATAGAAGTTTTCATTCGAACCTCGGACCGTATGGTTGAGTTGTAACGAAAATTTTCAAAATATTCCTATTACCGATCACACAATCGAATCATTAGAAATTCTTAAAACGGGAATTAAAGATCTATGGCAAGAACTTAAAGGGTCATATATGTTAGCTCTTAAAACTACTAAAAGTTCTTCTCCTGACACTGACTTAACGCCGGCAAAGGGAAGATATAAGACCATATCTGCAGTTTATGTCACGTGCTTAGGTGACATAGTAACTGCAATCAAGAAATTAACCATTATTAAGGACGACCCTCCTTCCGAGTACACTGTTACAGCATCTCTTGCATTTCCCTGTGTAAAGGTTCCCCCGTGTGATACCGATGTTTTTTACGGAGATCATCTGACATGGCCTTCGTTCAGGGACATGTTTACAGCAATTTATATCAACCACCCTAAACTTTGCCCGGTTCAAAAACTCTATCATTTGGGTTCCAAAACTAAGGGGGAGGCTAACCGTCTTATTACGAAATTTGCATTAACGGACGAGAATTTTACCCTTGCTTGGGAGGTCTTAAAGGACAGTTACGAAAACACGCGTGTTCTTGTGAATAATCAGTTAAAGAAATTATTTAGCTTATCCTCAGTCGCTTTTGAATTTGGTCAAAATATTAAATCGATTCAAAGAGAAATTAATGATTGCATCTCTATACTACAAACTCATAAAATCAAAACGGAGAATTGGGATCCGATCATAGTTTATTTGTGCTCTAGCCGTTTGCCATCAGCTACTCTATCTATATGGGAGCAATCACTTAAGAACCCACGTGATGTTCCTACTTGGAAGGAAATGGACAGTTTTCTCACGAAAAGATATCGCGCTCTTGAAACAGTTTCAGATATGCAAATCACTACTCATTCTAAGCCTAATAATGCTAAGCCCTCCAGTCACCAGGTATTTCATGCCGAGCCCAATCGTTTTAGTTGTAAACTGTGCAGGGGAGAGCATGGGCTTCGACTTTGTAGCCAATTTTTACAAATGTCGGCTGAAGATAGGCTCGCTACAGTTAGTTCCCTTAAGTATTGTCGAAATTGCCTAGCATCTTCTCATACGGTGAAAGATTGCAACAGCAGCCACACTTGCACGCATTGTCGCTCAAGACATCATACCCTTCTACATTCGACACCCATAAATCATATATCAGACCCAAATACTTCCGCGGATCCCTTTGTACCCACATCGCGCCACACCCAAATACAGTCCACTATACCCCCCGATAATACTCATGATCCAGTCAGCCTTTCATGCTTTCTCAGTCGGGAGAGCAATCGCGTGGTTTTAGCTACTGCATTAGTTGACATAGAGACGCTCGGAAATAGGTTTCGAGTACGCGCACTTCTTGACCCGGGGTCAGAAGTAACTTTCATTTCGGAAGAGGCACAAAGGCGTTTAAGATTGCCAACCCATTCTATTCAAGCGCAGATCTCCGGAATGAACGCAGTGGTGACTGCTAATGCCTCTAAGCTATGTCCTCTCATCTTAAGATCCAGGTATTCCTCTCAATTTTCAATTGGTGCTAATGCAATCGTACTGAAACGGATGACGGAAGATTTACCATCCCATACCGTCGATATTTCTAAAGGTTAAGCCGCAGTTGATTTCGAACTGGCTCATCCCTATTTTTACCGAAGTGCAAAGGTGGATCGCGTAATAGGGGCAGATATATACCCTTCAATCCTACAAGACGGAGTTAAATCTAAAGTGTATGGTTCCCTAGTTGCTCAAAATACGATTTTTGGATGAATTTTAACTGACCCTCTCGTCAAACCCACACTGAAAGCATTCTCAACATTTCTTTCTGTCTACAGTGACACCCCTCTTGATAAAGAGCTATCCAAATTTTAGGAAGTCGAAGAGGTCACTGAGTAGAAACCACTATCGCCTGAGGACGAGATATGTAAACAACTTTATCGGGAAACCACTGTTCGAAATTCAGAGGGTAAATATACGGTCAAACTTCCATTTAAAGCCACTGCTGGGACCCTTGGTTGTTCGCGTGACATCTATGAGTAGATTCTTTCGACTGGAAAAGTCTTTGTCCAAAACTCCAAGCTTTCATAAAAATTATATGGATGTCCTTGAGGAATATTCTACTCTTAAGCAAATGAAGCCCGTCACACCCCGAGAAATTATTAAGGACGATATTGTTTCCTCGTACTATTCGCCACACCATGCGGTTGTGAAACCGGATAGTCTCACTACCAAATTGCTGGTTGTTTTTAACGCATCGAACCCCACCAGCACCGGTGTTCGATTGAATGATGTACTGCACGTCGGCCCAAGTCTTCAATCAGATCTCACTACCCTTCTCTTAAACTGGCGTTTCTACAAATATTTATTCAACGCAGACATTACAAAAATGTATCGCCAAATATTGGTGCACCCAGAACACACCCCTTTTCAGCGTATTCTCTTCCGAGAAGACCTTAGTTCTCCTATAGTCGATTATGAATTGCAAACTGTAACCTTCGGATTCAATTGCGCTCCATATTTAGCAATTCGAACCCTCCTTCAATTGGCGGATGATGTCAAAGATGAGTTCCCTCTAGCGTCGTCAATGCTACGACGCGAATTTTATGTTGACGATGTGCTGTCGGGCGCGCACGATATACAAACTGCAAAACTAGCGCAAACTGAATTAGTTGAAGCCCTCAAATCCGCTGGATTTCGACTGCGAAAATGGACTTCAAATTCTCACGACTTGCTAGCAAATTTCACGACAGAAGATCTCCTGGACAAACATTTTCTAAAGTTGGACGATTAGAGCTCCACTAAGATGTTAGGTATCAATTGGAACGCCCAAATTGACAGTTTTGAATTCTTTATCAAGTCGTTTAAAGAACAAGATAATGCATCTCAAGTGACTAAACGATCCGCTCTTTCAATCATAGCTAAGTTATTTGACCCAGCTGGATGGCTATCCCCAGTCATTGTAGTAGCCAAGATCATAATGCAGCATATATGGAAAGACAACACGGGATGGGATAGCCCACTCGAACCGACAACTTATCTCAGATGGAAACAATTTATAACAAACCTTCCGGACATCCAATATATTAAAGTTCCAAGATGGATAGATTTTACCCCTTTTACATCCGTTCAGCTACATGGCTTTAGCGATGCCTCCGAGCAAGCGTATGCGGCGGCCCTATATATTCACATACAATGCCAAAATAACACTTATTCCTCGCACCTTCTCTGCTCGAAAACTTAAGTAGCTCCGGTAAAGCAACTGACCCTACCGAGACTGGAACTATGCGCCTCGGTTCTGTTGTCAAAACTTATTAAAAAAACTACTACCGCAGTTAAACAATCCTATTTCTGATATTCACTTATGGACCGACAGCTCCATAATCCTAGCGTGGTTAAAGAAACCCCCTTCTGCTTGGAAAATATTTATAGGGAATCGAATCTCACAGATAACCCAAAATGTAAGCACCCAAAGATGGAATCATGTATCATCAATCGACAACCCAGCGGATTTAGGTACCCGTGGTTTAGTCCCAACTGAATTAAAGAATAACTCATTGTGGTGGCATGGTCCTGCATGGCTGTCCAAGACCGAAGAGTATTGGCTCTATTCAATCCCAGCTTAACCGAGCGAAGGCTTGCTCGAACATCGGAAAATTCAAACCTTCTTGGCTATTAATGCTCCAAATGTGGAAAATATTCTCAATCGATTCTTCTGCTGGTCAAGAACCCTACGGGTCATGAATCACGTATTTCGATTCCTAGCTATGCTCAAACTAAGATCTAAGACTCCATCTCCAATTCGATGTGTGTCCACAGCTCAAGAACAACTGCATCGTACGAAGATGGAGTTGGTTCGTTTAACCCAACAACTGCATTATCCCCAAGAGTACTTGTGTTTATCCGAAAACAAGGCCATTCCAAGCAAAAGCTCACTTTTAACCCTTAACCCTTTTCTTGATACGGAGAGAATTCTCCGCGTAAATGGACGCCCAGCCTGCTCTACACTTACCTATAATGAGAAGTACCCAATGATATTGCCCTATCATTCCTACCTCAGTAAACTTTTGAAAGATTTTGTCCATAAGATATCTATCCATGGTGGGAACCAACTCGTTATACGATTAATACGCTCCGAATTTTGGATACCCAAAATTAAAAATCTGACTAAAGTGCGTTTAAAGATGTGTAAGATTTGCAACCTACACAAAAGGAAATCCAGATCGCAAATTATGGCGGCAATACCCAAAGAGCGTACTACTTTTACTATTCCCTTTCTCACAACGGGTGTTGATTTCGCAGATCCATTTAAGATCAAAAGCTTTTCAGATCGTAACTGTCGCATCTCCAAAGGTTATGTCTGTCTCTTCGTCTGCTTTTCTACAAAGACAATTCATTTGGAAGCCGCTAGTGACTTATCGACACCAATTTTCTTAGCAGCCAAGATTCAAGATTCGTTTCCCGTCGGGGCGTCCCCAAAACTGTCTTTTCCGATAACGGAACAAATTTCGTTGGTGCCGATAAGATTCTTGCCCGAGATCTCAAAGCATTCACTCGAAGTTTTGCCGGTCATTTCGCGCGAAAATATAAGGACATCCTTCAATGGAAGTTTATCCCCCCAGGAGCTCCTCATATGGGAGGCTTGTGGGAAGCGGGGGTTAAAAGTTTCAAATCACACTTCCGGAAGATAGCCGGGGATAATAAGTTCACCTTCGAAGAGTTCTCAACGCTGTTATCGCGAATCGAAGCTTGCCTCAACTCTCGACCCATATCACCTATGTTGAATCGATGGACTCGATGCTGGTTCGGTGCAACAAAAAAAAAAAACTGATGGTTGGGTACACTCGGTTGAAATTTATTTGTATGATGTTCTGTGCTCGACCGCACGCCAGTAAGATCAAAAGAATAATGGCCGAGTCGTAAAACCGGAAAAGCTTACGATACGGAAAAAATAATGGCGGAAAGCAATGAACTGGTGAACGTACTAGATTTCTTACAATGATTATTGAATTGGTTCTTGCAAGTATTATACATTGAATAAAAGGTACTTTTTCACCTGAACATTACCGGCCGCCTTGGTGCGTAGCGCCTAAATGTACTCTATATAAAAATCATTATTAGCGTAACCCTAACTAAAGCAGGATGTAGTAAATTCAGTGATATGGAGATATATTATAATAGAACAAAAGTAGGTACATACATATGATCATTCTCTACTTTAAGCGGAATGTAGGATAAATATTGGACGCTAAAGGTTGCCAGCTGAGATAATTAGGTATTAATTCAATTAACAATTAAGTTTATAGATACTCCATCTAAAATTAAAGGAGGAAACCAAGCGTATAGTGGACGTGTGGATAAAAATAATAAAAACAAAATCTCTTTCAATCGGATGGGAGAACGCAGAGTTTGACGATGGGACGTGTAATGTCACCCATCTGAGTCTTGATAGTTGCCACCCTGATTCTACCGTCCGGTCCGGGAAAAACGCGAATTACCCGACCTAGTCGTCATTCAGTAGGCGGTAGGTGTTCGTTTCGAATGATCACGAAATCATTTACCTTTACGTTTACGTTCGGATGTTTCCACTTATACCTTTTGTGGAGCTCGGCTAGATATTCCTGTTTCCAACGACGACAGAATTCTTGGTGCATACACTTCAACCGTTTCCAACGATTGATTATTGATAAGGGTGGATTATGAATTTCAGGTTGAGGAGCAGCGAGTAAGGGGGCACCGCGGTTAAAGTGTCCCGGTGTCAGTACGAGAAGATCCGCTGGGCTGTCGGACACTGGTGAAAAAGGCCTGAAATTTAGACAGGCTTGAATGCGACTTAATAGAGTCGCGAACTCTTCGAAAGGAAGTCTGATACTGGAGTCAGTTGTGCGAAAATGGGTTTTGAAGCTATTGATTTCGAATGGATCTGCGAAATCAACTCCTTTGTAGGTGAATGGGGCTGACAAGGAACACCTCCCTATTCGAAGTGCCGCCATAATTTGTTTTCTCATTTGTTGACGATGAATCACATATAGTTTATAGTTCCTGATGTATGATTTTATAAGATTTACCACTCTAGGGATCCAGAAGGTCTGACGGATCAAGCGTAACATTAACGCGTTATCTCCATGAAGTGAAATTCCATGAATGAAGCGCACCATAAGATGTGATAAGTGTGTGTGTTCGTTATGAAGTAAAGTGGAATGTGCTACGCGCTCGTTGACATGAAGTTGATCGGGGTCCAACATCGGAGTCAACGATACTGTAGTTTTTTTTTTTTGGAATCGGTTTACCAGCGGATAACAATTGACGTTCCTTTTGAAAAGGTACGCATTGTGCTAGCAATATTGAGCGAGTTCTAACGAAATTAACTTCTGCCGGTGAAAACTCATCCGTAGAAATTAAATCTGAGTGCGGTCGTTTCGAAACTCGGTGGACAAATCGAAAGATATAGGATATGACACGCAGGGCACGAGAAAAAGACGAAAATGTTCCTAGGATCTCCTCGTGATTTTGCGCTACTGCGTATACGATAGGTTCGACTTCTAGAGCCTGTTCAGGAACTGAGGCTGGGGAGCTCACCAGCCATTGATCCTCTGGCTCTCGAAGCCAATATCGGGCTTTCCACGAAAGAGAGCTGCCCTTTAGATCTTGTGGTGTAAGTCCACGGGTCGCGAGATCGGCAGGATTCTTCGCGGAGGGAACGTGCGACCAATTGCTAACGTTACCTCCGAGATTATCAGATTTTTTAGTCGTACGACTGGCTACAGACGGTTTCCACTTCCAGGGTGACTTACGAAACCATACCAGCACGATAGCTGAATCGGTCCAAAGAACAAGCTGAAAGGTATTGATAGGGAAAATTTGTAGATAAAGCTTGATGAGTTTTGAGAGGAAAATACCCCAACATAGCTCTAACTGCGGTAACGAAACTGACTTAATTAAAGCCACCTTTGGCATGTGGTTTAGAGTGAGATAATTGGAGATTACTTTGGAATACGGTGACTGTAAGTTGATACTCCCCGACAAGGCCATTTCGGTACGACGGAACTGCTTTAATGCGAGGTTTTACGACATACTAAGTTTCAACTTCGATGGCACTTCAGGCCGAAAAGGAAGTCGAACGATATATCGTCCGTCGGGTCGTCTTGCAGTGGCTCTCTTGGAGAAGTCTTCGCAGTAGTGATCCGATGCCGACATACGAGTACTAGTGTAGATGTAAGGAATCTCCTCTAACTCGCAAAACTTTTCGAGTTGCTCGTCTAGCGTAAGATCGGCAATGGACACTGTGGTAGTGAATGAAGAGACTTTAGTAGATAAGGGTCCAGACAGAATCCAACCGCACACTGTCTTTAGTGCGACCAGATTGGCTGATAAGTGCTTTAACCCCTGCCGTATGATGGTTGAGTATAAATCAGCCCCTAGGAGAAGGTCGACCTGAGAAGACCGCTGATACGTGGGATCAGCAAGATGATAGTCTGTCAAGTGCTCTATCTGAATAGGATTGAAGGAAGCAGGTAGTAGATTATCAGTAAGCCTCTCTAAAATAATCGCTTGAACGGCGATGGGTGACGATAAATCTTCATGATTCACCAAATGAAAAGAACAAAGCTTATTAGAGCTAGCGGCGTGTGAAGCGGATATACCGGAGATTGTTGAATTTATCCGTGAGACAGGAAGGCGAAGCCGTGTTTGCACGGAGGATGAGATAAACGATACCTCCGACGCAGGATCAATGAGCGCTCGATTGGTATGTTTAGTGCCTTGAAACATTATTTGCACTAAGGCAGTGGGAAGAACCACTGGGTTTTGGATGGAAGTGACAAAGGAATGGTTGTTAGATTCCATGATGAACGGTTGCGAAGTGGACTGTAGTTGTGATTGAGTGAATGATGTTGTGTGGTGGTTGGTATTTGCTGCTGATGGAGTGATAAAATTCTTATCTAATGGTTGATGTGAATGAGGAGCAGGAGTAGGCACCTTAGCTTCCGGGTGTAGCATTGAGTGATGTTTATCCTTACAAATTGTACATGTAAAGTTGCTGCTGCAATCCCATATAAAATGATTGTGGGCTAAGCAGTTAAGGCAAAACCGATGTTTTAATACGAACTCCCGACGTGAGTTGACATTCATTCTTCTGAACTCAGGGCAGTTGCGAAGTGAATGGTGTGACCCACAAAGCTTGCAAGAAAAAGTGTTAGTTTTGATGTGATAGGTACCCACACGGTTGTTGAGCCTAGATTGTGTTTTGTTATTTGGTTGCTGACGGGTAGGAATTGGTTTGACTGATGGTGACACATCCGCTAACACTTGGTATCTACTGTTCAGAAACAGGTCCAGCTGACTCTACTTCGGTACCTCTATGGGGTCTTTCAGGGATTGTTTCCAGAGGGCTTAAGTGAGAGGGGGCAATCTACTAGAGCAGACGTATACTAGAATTGGATCCCAACTGGTCATGTCGATTTTGTGGGTGTGTAATGCAGTTAGGCAGTCATTGATGCTACGATGTAAGGCTTTGATTGCCTTAGCAGACTCTTCAGTCCTTGGCGACAGGTTATAAAGGATTTTGATTTGATTGTTTACCAAGAGACGGGTATTTTCATACGTGGAATGCAGAGCTTCCAAAGCGAGTTCAAAACTCGTATTGGTAAGTTTAAATTTGGCCGCAATATTGTGTGCCTCTCCTGCTGTCTTAGCCCGCAAATGAAAAAGCTTTTGTACATCACCTAACTTGGGGTGTTGCCGATAAACTGCGTCGAACATATCCCGAAAGGAAGGCCATGAAAGATAGTCGCCATGAAAGGTTTCAGTGTCGCAAGGTGGTATTTTGATACGGGGTTGGTAGGCCGTTTCGCCTGAACCCTTCACTTTAACACGGGGCGGTGAGTCGGTTGGGATCTGAGATAGAGTGCGGCTCACCAACGGTGGCGTAAGCCTGTTCTCATGATCTAGAAAGAACGTTGAGCATGCGACGAAGGTCTCATTCGACAAACGATATTTCGCGTCGATAATGCTTATGTCTAAATCCTCGCTTCCTTCCGCTGTATTTGCAGCCCGAGCACAGCTTGCGTGCGCGGCCTTCACTGAAGCCCACAGCTCTTTTAATTCCTGCTTACGTGCCTGTAAGGCAGATAAGGTATGCGAAGAGTCGGATACTTCCTTGGCGGCCACATAATATTTGACCAATTGGTCCGCCGCGTAAATGAAATCAGGCAAAAGAGACATGATGACTCAATCTACTGGAAAAGGTTAGCTCGATGAAACGAAAGAACAATAATCCCAAGAAAAGTGGAAAAAATACTCAAGGGTTCTGCGACGAACTAAAGGTAGTGGAAACAACTGAACAATAAGCCCGAATAACAGTTCAATTGACTGAACACGTTAGAGAACAAATCATAAGATTATCCCGTTAGGCGGTGAAACCGAAACACTATGGAACCGAACGATAAATCAAATTCACGTTAATTACGAATCGAATTACGTTAACCAAAAATACGCTAGTTTTACTACACTTTGAGTATAATTTTTATTTTTTTTTTTCTTAAGAAAGAAATGTCGGTAACCCTTTTTTAACGTTTCACGCGTAAATAGTAGATTGGCAACCCTTTCCGTACACAAATGTCAAATGGTCTAATGATTATAATCTTAATAGATATGTATATGTATGTTGTTTATTATAATCACTGAATTTACTACATACCTGTAACATATGTATATGTATGATGCGGAAGATGATCCTGCTGCTATTTGCGAGATGATGACAAAAATCTAGTTGATGGGCTGGTACTGATGGCCAAGGTGATGGCGAGGATGAAGAAAATGTTGAGCTGGTGTGCTGCGACTGGTTGTGTTGGTGGTGATGGCCACAATGAGAATGCCGGCTGTGCTGGATGATGAAGATGTGGAGCTGATGTGCTGGATGATGGCCAAGATGATGACAAGGGTGGCGAGGATGTCGAGCTGATGTGCTGCGACTGGTTGTGCTGGTGGTGATGGCCAAGATGATGGCGAGGACGACGAGGATGTCGAGCTGATGTGCTGCGACTGGTTGCGCTGGATGATGGTGTCGAGCTGATGTGCTGGATGATGGCGAGGATGATGATGCCGAGCGTGTTGGATGATGACCAAGATGATGGCGAGCACGACAAAGATTCCGGCTGCGCTGGATGATGGCGACGGACGATAGCCAAGATGAAAGCGAGGATGAGGATGATGCCGGCTGCGCTAGATGATGGCGCCGGGCGGTGGCCAAGATTATAGCATGGATGAGGATGGTGCCGGATGCGCTAGATGATGGCGCCGGCGGTGGCCAAGATTATGGCGTGGTTGAGGATGATGCCGGCTGCGGTAGATGCTGGCGCCGGGCGGTGACCAAGATTATGGTGTGAATGAGGATGTTGCCGGATGCGCTAGATGATGGCGCCGGGCGGTGGCCAAGATTATGGCGTAAAGGAGGATGATGCCGGATGCGCTAGATGATGGCGCCGGCCGTGGCCAAGATTATGGCGTGGATGAGGATGATGCCGGCTGCGCTATATGATGGCGCCGGGTGGTGACCAAGATGATGGCGTGGTTGCGGGTGATGTAGAGGCGATTCGGCTCGCTGGACCAAAATGTTAAATCGATGGACTCGATGCTGGTTCGGCGCAACAAAAAAAAAACAAATGATGGTTGGGTACACTCGGTTGAAATTTATTTGTATGATGTTCTGTGCTCGACCGCACGCCAGTAAGATCAAAAGAATAATGGCCTAGTCGTAAAACCGGAAAAGCTTACGATACGGAAAAAATAACGGCGGAAAGCAATGAACTGGTGAACGTACTCGATTTCTTACAATGATTATTGAATTGGTTCTTGCAAGTATTATACATTGAATAAAAGGTACTTTTTCACCTGAACGACCTATATCCGAAAACCCATTCGATATTCCACCATTAACACCCGGTCATTTTTTAAGAGGGGCTCCACTTCTGGCTATACCTGAGCCTGACAAATCTGACAATTCGGTCAACCTTGTTCATAGGTGGGACAAGGTGAAACTTCTACATCATCAGTTTTGCATTCGCTGGAAAGAAGAGTACCTTAAAGAACTCCATCATAGGTATAAGTGGAAATTCCCTCAACGAAACATTTCCGTCGATGACCTTGTCGTCGTCAAAGACGAACGGTTGCCTCCTAATTAGTGGTTATTGGGTAGAGTTATCAAAGTCCATTTAGGCGCAGATGGTAAGGCCCGCGTTGCAGACCTTCGTACCCAGCAAGGAACCATTAAACGCCCTATAGTTAAACTTGTTACCCTTTTTGAATAAACTAGCTTCTTTGAGTATATCGCTTACGAAGTATATACGCAATTCACACTTTAAAATATTTCCTCGTTTCATTTATTGATCTTTAAAGCATTATACCACTTTACAGATATGTACATCCATGAATTTTTTTTACATAATTTGATACATGAATATGTAGTTTGAAAAAAAAGAAAAATGTATTACCTCCCCTACTAACATAACCTTCCCCAACGGAGTGAGTGTAGTCCCTCCGATATCAAAAGATTACCCCTTTAGAATAATTACAATGTATGTGATTGAGTTTATTGCAAACTATGTTGCAAGGTGGTCGGCAATGTTGAGGTGTAAACCGACCCTCAGACTCATTACAACGAGCTGAATGGACTCAACAGTGCCCCATAACTGGAAGAGGAGGAACTAAATATTTGGTAGCGCTGGTAGCAACTTTACCAAATATTCGATCCTGAAAGCTGTAAGGACGACGAACACGAAGGGTACAGCATTCACGGCGGGTGAGTTCGCGAAATACTGTCAAAATTATGGAATACAGCACGTTAGGACGGCCGTTAAAATACCACGAGCTAACGGACAAGTGGAAAGGATCAACCGCACGGTACTAGCAGCACTTAAGTGTACTCATTCAGCGGGCAAGGACTGGCCACAACAGTTAAGAGGCATTCAATGGAGCTTGAACACGACGAGAAGCGCAACTACAAAGATGACCCCCCACGAATTGGTGTTTGCCTATACGCCAAGAGGAATCGCTGGGGACACACTATTGCTAGAGCTTGAGCAGAACGGACACTGGAACCAAGATGAAACAAGTCGCAAACGAGGCTCTGCCCTGCACAATATCGTGATGGACCAGCAAAAGCTGATGGAACGTTTCGACAAGACCCACAAGAAGCCAACTACGTACGCAGTAGATGACCTAGTTCTGATAGAATGCGAGCCTGCCGGCACAGGTGAGTCCAGGAAGCTTGATCCAATTTACAGGGGCTCATACATTGTGGTGAAAGTTTTGCCCAATGACAGGTACGTGCTGAGAGAGATAGCAGCGGACCCAAAAGACATTTGAGTCGGTCAAAAGCTCAGACAAGATGAAGAAGTGGTGTGAGCTTTACGACGATGATGACGATGATGATGATGACCAATTTGAAGGCGAATTCAAAGAAACTGACTCTAGGGGTTTTGATGCAGAGATCTCCGATCCAAGAATCAGGGGAAGTCGCGAGGACGAGTCTTAAGTCAGGATGGACGAGTTGTAACACACTTTTCTACCACACACCAGAATCGATCGCCGAAGTATAATTCTGCGCCCTACATGTCACCGTGTTTGAAGCCGCCCATGCCTATACCTCTGTAAAGTACATAGCAGCGGCAATGGACAGCCGTACTAGTGTGCGGCGAGATCAGGAGATGATCGGGCATACCTACATATATATAGACAATATCGCAAGAAAACTGTCAGTTATCGCAAGTCGATATTTGAGTAGTACGATAGTGGTAAATAAAGAGACTGAGAATTTATCAGGAGTTGTTTTTTTTTTTTTTCTTTGGATCATATGTCGCTGTTACATTAGTATGTTTAAATAACCGTAACTGTAGGTGTGACCAGGCGCGAACGCACGGGGGGTTTTGGGTTTTGAATTCACTCAATTTGTTCTATGGTGTCTATGAATATATCTGTTGCTCATTAGAGTATCTGGATAGACAAAATATGAAAACCGAAGGAGTCAAACCTCATGTCCTACTTGTTGCTATACAAACTACCCAATGTATAATATCCTTAACAGTGATTAAGCCAATTTTCAGGCTAATGAAGAATGTAAGTGAATTTTTACAAAAAAAGAATGTGATCTCAGCTTCTGTATGGAATATGCAAACCATTTACATGAGGAAGTAAATGAAATGCGTCAAAACTCCGAAGTTAGATTCAGTCACATATTTCCTGGAGCTAAAGTAATGACAGACAAAATGGATATTCAATTAGTAGTCCTGCGGCAAGTTGTAGAAAAAAAGAACCGTGACAACTATGAAGGAGGTCCTGAAGAATATTTCCGTTGGTCCGTCTTTGTTCCTTTTTTAGACCATCTATCGATGAAACTAAGGACTAGATTTCTTGACCATCGAGAACTCCTTTCTAAAATTCAAAACATTCTACCGGAAAGTGTTCTAAGCTGGAAAGAGAAGAAATACGTAGCACTATCAACGTATTTTCAAAAGAATGGCCAAATTACATCAAAAGATGTACTGGTGATATTGTAGGCGAAATGACGATGTGACGCAGGTAAAAACTTCTTTCTTTCATTTTCTTGATATCTGTTTGAATGTTAAATTAACTATGGTTGCAGACATTGCCTAAATATTTCGATTGATAAACGGCCAACAAATTTTATGGACGCTCTCAATTGTTGCGATTCAACGTTGCAGCAAACAATACATCGCTTTATGCAGATCGGTGCAGCACTTCCCGTATCTGTGGCTTCAAGTAAACTGCCTTTTCCTTGTCTTCGCAGATTGAAAACTTATCTGCGTAGCAACACTAGTGAGGAGCGGTTAAATGGCTTGATGTTATTTAACATGTATAGAGATATTGACGTGAAATACGAAGACGTTATAGATATGATGGCTAAGGTACCAAGACGTATGGATATAATTTTGTAAAATATTCCAACTATAAATTATATTATATTATTATACAGGATGATTTGCATAAGATGCGACAAAAGCCTAGAACGGATAGGTTAGGTCAAAACAAGAAAAAAATCGTACAGGAGGGGGGGGTCTATCTCCCTCCGCTTAGGCGGGAGGGGCAATTTTGTCAAAAATTGACTTGAAATGAAAAAAAAAATTATTAAAAATCAACGGAAACACGTACAATAATGTGCCATAGCCTTTTGAAAGCTAATATTTCATTCTTTTATCTGCTTTTTAAATCAAGTTATTTCAGTGAATAGTTTTTGAAAAATTAAATTTCAAAGTCAAAATTTTTGGAAAATATTTTTAATTTTTTTTTCAAGTTGATTTTTTTCAAAATTTTGCGTTATTAACTGCCACTGGTATTTTTATGTTTCAATGCTTTTGTCAATTCTTAATTAAATACCGGAAACCGGAAATGTAAAAAATTTTCCTTAGTTTTTGAGATATTAAAAAAAATTAGTAAACAGTTTTTATTTTGTTTTCATTGAAAAAGGGATAATCTGCTCATTCAATAAAGTCCAATCATAGAAAAAACCAAAAAGGGGTTTTCTGGGAAAAAAGTACCTTTACCTTTTTTTTAATATCTAAAAAACTAAGAAAGATTTTCACATCGGGTTTTCGGTATTTTATTAAGAATTGATAAGGACATTGAAAAATAAAAATATCAGTGGCAGTTAATAACGCAAAATTTTGAAAAAAATCAACTTGAAAAAAAAATTAAAAATATTTTCCAAAAATTTTGACTTTGAAATTTAATTTTTCAAAAACTATTCACTGAATCAACTTGATTTAGAAAGCAAATAAAAGAATGGAATATTAGCTTTCAAAGCCATAGCACATTATTGTACGTGTTTCCGTTGATTTTTAATAACTTCTTTTTTTAATTTAAAATCAATTTTTTTACAAAATTGCCCCTCCCGCCTAAACGGGGAGAGATAGACCCCCCCTCCCATACGATTTTTTTCTTGTCTCGATCCAACCTGTCCATCCTAGGCTTTTGTCGCATCCTATGCAAATCACCCTGCATATTATATTAATTATATTATATTATATAATAATAAAATAAGACGACCATATGGTCACGTTGGGTTGCAAAGTAGATACAAACTCTTTCTACTTATATGTAGATATGTAAATGAAATGGATCTTTTATTTAAGATTCAATAGTTTTTATCTTCATATTTATTTATGTCTGTGCTCTTATAAATTATAGACCGTTAAGTACAAAAGAAGCTCTTGATTTTATAAATGAGCTGTGCACTGATGATAAAAGTGAATCAGTTCAAGCACTCTTACTTTTACCACCAGGAATCGAAAGTGGCATACTCAGCGGTGAAGATGATGCTGGTGAGGATGATGTTGGTGTACAAGACGATGTATGTGCTGGTCAATTGAAATCATCATGCGGAATTGTAATGCAAAATGGGCGACGCAAATAGGATGTAGCGATTTTTTTTTAGCTAACATTCTTGAGAATTCAAGTTTAAATATGGAGGTAAATTTACCGGAAGAATCATCATTAAAAGTTCTTTACAAAAAGTGATAGCAACAACGTCCAAAATAAGCCTTCCTTCCTCGAATAAAGATACGACATTCACGTAGGTAAAAGATATTTCAGTTGCTATGATCCCAATCTTTCTCTTAGCTATTCAGATTGCAATAACTTGGAGCCTCATGAGCAATTGGAAAAATTTATTGACAATGAACTTTTAGAACACCAAATCCACAAATTATTGTTGCTGAGCTAAAATCATATATTGCCATTCTAATAGTAAGTGGATATAATGGTCGAAACAGCTTTAGGTCATTCTGGAATACTGATGATGAAATCGATTCCAGCAAATCTCACAGTTTCTTCATTTTGAAGATAGTAGAAAAAATGTGAACGATGGTGACAAATTGTGGAGATTGCGGCCGCTATCAGACCACCTAAAAGCTAACATGCTGAAGCACTTTCCCTCTAAACAACACCCTTCTTTTGATGAGAGCATGATTTCTTATTTTGGCCGCCATGGTTTTAAGCAGTTTATCAAGAGAAAGCCATTGTGCTTTAGATACAAAGTTTGGTCCTTGTACCTTCGGGGTATATGATAAATTTTGAAATATATCAAGGTACTCGTAACAATCCAAGGGCAATAAAAAGTTATGAAGAAAAATTCGGCAAATGTGCGTCACCACTCGTGAATATTGTGACACCTTTTTATGGGGAAGGAAAATCACACCGCGGGTCAATTGAAACAAAAGTAGCCGACTTGCTACGCTTAATTAAAGAAAAAAAAAAAACGCAAAAAAAAGGAGAACGCGACCGATCACTTTTGCGATCGGAAAACGAAATGACAGAAAGGGGCGAAAGGAAAAAGTGCAACAACACAGCACGTTGAGTGCTGTTCGCTCACCGGGCGCTCAGCTGGGGTGGGTTCGATTTGAGAATCGATGTACTGAGAGGAGAAAAGAAAATAGGGTAAGTAATAAGGGGTTTTGGGCGGCACGTAATTTTTGATAAAGAAGGGAAGGAAATTACGAAATCTTTTTGGGGGGATGTTTTGGAAAATGTTGAGGTACACTAGTGCTGAAAAATAAATACGTAAGAAAACGATGACTTTTACCACTTTATAAAAGCTCGTTCCAAGCGGCCGATTTATTAGATAAGAAAAAAATTAACCAAGACAAAATCAGATTAAAAAAAGAAAAGACTACAAAAAGTAATTTATGGGGGATCGAGGCGAACCCCACAGGCGGATCAGTAGAAATGCGGTGAAGTGGGAGGGTTGTGATCCCTTGTTTTCGGATCATGGCCTCGCTGATAAAGGGGAAGAAGATGGGGGATCGAGAAAAAAACTTCGATGAGGAAAAAAGATCCGCCGATGAGGAAAAAATATCGCCGTCGGAATGGACAGCTACGGGAAGTCCCGAACAACTTAAAACCGGTTGCGTGTCCCGCTTTCACCGGGAAATTTCAAATGATAAACGGAACAGACTTCTACCGGGCTCACCAATAATTTCAAAAAAACCTACACAAAACGCACTTAACAACAACTTCTAATAATGAGAAAATCAGATACAAAACTTATCTGTCAAATTCCTTGATATCTCCTTGCTCTATCCTCTTCCTGTTCGGTGCCTCGTTCCGGCTACCAGTCTTCTCCAAAGTCCTTACGTCCTCGTCTTGTAAGGCTTGTCCCTCTCACTTCCTTTCCTAAACTTCTTCAATTTTTTTTTTTATTTTTCCACTATTCACTATTTTACACTCCTTTTTTGTTGATTCCTCGTTTTTTTTTTCTTTTTTTACAAACAAACTTCCAACTCATTTGCTGGTCGACCAAGAAGTGGTCTCCCGCTGAATACTAGGTCTAGTCGAGCTTCGAGCCTTTTACTCACACATAAGTGAATCCCCGCTATTCAGCTATTGAGTTCAAGAGCAGCTTGCTGTGCATTACTCCGCTCATTTGCGCAAGTATGCAACCGCTCTTGAACCGCCGCTATTCCGCTCTCAATATTTACCCACATTCCGCTGGCTCGAATTCGCCCGACTTCGGCTTTTCCTCACAATCCGCTCTGTTTGCTTAAACAATTTCGGAAAACCAAAAATTAGAACAAGGAGTATAATTTAGATTACGCGAATAAGCTAATCTACCCGGTGGAATTCCGCGCAGATTTGGGGACTAGGGACGAGCCCTTAACGTGCCATTCCACACATAGAGGCGAGGGTTAGGGTGGGCTCTCGGCCATTGATGGGTTTCGTCCGAACCATTCTTTATTCGTGGGCTGCCGCTTGTCTTGTTTGTGTTTGATGGTGTTTGATGTCGATGTCTTCGTGTTATTTAGTTGTGTTCGTGATGTTGAATATGTTTATATGATGTGGTTACGTTGTTCTGGGACGCCTTGCCCCCTCTCGATGTACTTATGTTTGATGATTGTTGCGTTTGTAGGTATTGGGACACCTCGTCCCATTGCGTTGAATTAAGTGTTTCTCGTTGCTTGTAGACTCTGGGACACCTCGTCCCCACTCATTGGCTTGTCTTGTGACGTTGGTTATGTCGATGTGGAACAGACTCTCTGTCCCATCTGTTCACACGTTGATTTTTGTACTGCGTTGTAGTTAGTGCTGTTCGTGTTTTGTGTGCCCGTTGTTAAGGTGGACAACTTGTAGTGGCGAACACACCGTCCTTGCCGTTTCTGATCTCACCCTCACCACTCGTCTCGTTCTCAAGATTGTTGGAGAAACTGCCCGTTTCTCCTCTCCATCAGTGTAAAAGGTCATCTTCAGTTGAATCCTATATTCGTTGCCTCTGCAAGATGCTGGTGAAGTGGGCCTATGGCTGATGGAACCATGGCTGCCCTCCACTTTCCCAGAATTTTGCAGAAACAAAGGGAGAAAAGAGGGAGAGAAGGAAAGATGCATAGAGTAGGCCTTGTTGTGGTAAATTTTACCGAAACAAATCCCACCCTTACCTCCAAGGAAATGTGCTTACCATTCGAAGAACCGTAAACCATTTTCTAAGGTTGCTGGGTCCACGACACAACAAAGGGATAAAGCCCATCATGGCCAACATGTCTGTCTATTCAAAAAAAAAAAACTACTCTATAGTGGGACTTCAGAATTTACACATCAGGTGTCTCACAACATGGCTTCAGGTCCTTGACGTGCCATGTTCCACGCTCCTTACCGTTTTCGTCCTCTAGCACATATGTCCAAGGCGACACCCGCTTTCTGATCAAGAAAGGACCAACAAATTTAAGAGCCAACTTGGCTGCATACTAGTTAGCGGCATCCGATAGGACGAAATTCCTTCGCCATACAAGATCCTTCGGAAGGTATTTAACATCCCTCCGGCGAAGATTGTAGACCGTCGCAGAGTTCTTGGTCGCCGCTACTAACTTTTTGCCTATATCTTCCCTAAGTCTCCTAAATTGTTCTGCTATCCTATCCAAGTCCTGGTCCCTACTCCTATCATGGTCACTTACCGACGGTACCTCACTACCGTAAGTAACCATGTCCCTACCAAAATTCGCATAATACGGAGACACTCCTAAAACCTCATGTTGCGATGTGCGTATGGCACACGCAACCCTAGCTAACTGAGAATCCCGGCTGCGGTGATTCTCTGAAACGCAGGCCATCAACGTAGTCTTAATGATTTGGTTAATTTGCTCCGCCGGATTAGCCTGTGGGTGGTAATGAGCACTGAACATAATTTGTGTACCATACCCAGCACACAACCTAGCCAGTTCCCTACTCTTAAACTGAGGCCCGTTGTCACACACGACAATCTTCGGCACCCCAAACAGAACAAAAGCATCATCCTCAAGTTCCCTACACACCGAACTTGCAGTCGCAGACCTCAAAGAAAACAACAACGGGAATTTTGTAAAATAATCAACCACAGTCAGAATGTAAACAAAACCCCTACTCGACTTCGGAAGTGGACCAACCAAGTCCACCCAGACCATCTCCCAAGGTTTGGAAACACCAACCCTCTCCGTCATCAGACCAGCTGGCTTCTCATTCACCGGCTTCACTTGTTGGCAAATTCTACAGCTCTTAACATATCTAGCTATATCTGACCTCATTTTAGGCCAATAATATTTTCCCCCTACCCTAGCGAACGTTTTCCTAACACCCATGTGTCCCGCCAACGGATTGTCGTAACACTTCTTCAAAATATTTAACCTATCCTTTTTCCCTATCACTAGTTTCCACTCCTGATTTTCTTCAAAGACCTCCACCCGACTAGACTTCACAAACTTAAATGCCTTCCTTGTCTACTCTCGAACTAGGGTAAACCAAAAGGTTTGACTCTACCACTGAGATCATTTTTGTCACCCAAGGGTCTATATCCGCATCTGAGATCTCGGCTATCACCGGAACTCTTCGCGAAAGCATGTCGGGAGCTACATGCTCCTTCCCCTTCCTATGGATAATCTCAAAATCAAATTGTTGGAGCCTCACTGTCCAACGTGCTAGTCTACCTTGGGGATCTTTAAGGTTACTCAGCCAAACTAGTGAATAATGATCCGTCACGACCGTGAATCGAACACCTTCGATGTACGGCCACAACTTCTCCACCGCCCATAAAACTGCTAAACACTCCTTCTCTGTTGTGGAGTAATTCCGTTCGCACCTATTCAGATACCTACTCAGGTAACACACTACCTTTTCCTTATCCTCAAACTCTTGCGAAAGTACGGCCGCTATTCCAAAATTTGAAGCATCGGTCTGTACCATGAAAGACCGATGAAAATCCGGGCATGTCAATATTGGTGCCGTAACCAAACATTCTTTCGCTTTCCTAAAACTATCCTCACATTCGTCGGTCCAAACGAATTTCCTACTTTTCTTTAAGATATCTGTTAAAGGCTTAACTAAACCTGCAAAATTTGGTACGAAACGCCTGTATCATGAAACTGTCCCTATAAAACTATAGCACTGGCATTTGCCGTCAGCCCGAAAAGAGAGATTTATAGTCTAAAACATGTGATTATTAAACTTGATTATTTTTATATAATGTAGCTATTTTACTCTATCCTATCTAAATAATTAATATTTAAAATGCTTCATCTTGTATTTGCTTCCGGTAGTTTAAAGCAGTTTTTATACAACACACTCCAATTTTGGCCATTCAGGATTGAAATAACTTCGCTTGACGACAGGCTGCTTTTTCCCCAGTGATTTCTCCTGATCACGTTCTATATGGGACATATTCCAATGAAGTGAAAAATGTCTTCCTTAGCTCGTAGATTGCACAAACTGCATTCCGGGTTTCCTTCAGTCCTATATGGCATATAATTTAGTCTCAGAAGCTCACCTCTAGCCTTGAAAATTGAAGAGATTGTACATATGCTGTTTTGGTCGTGGAAATATTTTTTTTCCCCGAGGTCATATCCAAGAGTTCGGTACGTGTTCCTGGTAAGGCTTTCCTGCGCTCTTTCTCTAAAAGTGACACGGGTAGATAGCTCGATCTTTATCAACAGCTCCTGAAGAGGCTCTTTCCACGATGCTGCATTGAAGTCTATCAGGTGAATATCGTGTTCGCTGCACAACCTAAACCATTCACTGAAAAATTGTAATTTCCCTCGTAGTAAGTGCATTGCAACTATATGCGGAAGGCGTTGACTCGGGAATGACATTACTTTTAAAATATAGAGGAAGTGTAGCATTATTGTATAAACATGTAGTGGCGGCAAACCGGTTTCCAAGTGAAGCATATAGTTTGGCGTATTTTCAGGTAATCTGAAGATTTTTTGATAAAATATCTCACCAGTTTTTCTACTTCTGCATACTGTAAAATACCCCATACTTGGGCCGCATAGCGCATAATAGACCTTACTACTGCTTCATAGACTTTGTACTTTGTGCTTAATGCAATGTTCTTTTTACAAAGTATGCCTTTCCAGTTGCAATTTATTGCCCTTTTGGCTTCTTTTAGTTTTCCTTGCAGGTGATTATTAAAAGTTAGCCGAGGTGTTATCATGACTCCAAGATATTTATACTCTTTTACCTTCTCTAGTTCTTCGCCTTGCCATGTCCATTTTTCATCCCTTGCGTAATTTTGGACTTGGCTGTGTTGACTTTTAGGTTCCACAAACTGCAATATTGCTCTAATTTGTTAATCATGATTTGCATCATCGTTTGTGTTTCCGACAGAATGACAATGTTATCAGCGTATAGGAGCAGCCTTATCTTAATTCCAGCGAACTCGATTCCACCGGGAAAGAACATTGGCAAATCATCCAGGAACAGCGAAAACAGAAGTGGACTCATAAGACAGCCTTGCTTGACACCTATTTTTGACTCAAACCAGTCTGACATGTTGACTCCATCCCATACTGCAGTTGTATTGTTTTTGTAAAGGCTTTGTATAACTTTGAGCAACTTTGTAGAGACTCCCAGATTGCTTAGTTTGTAAAAGAGCGCCCTTCTGTCAACAGAGTCAAAAGCTGATTTAAAATCTACGAAGAACGCATACAGCTTCTTGCCCTTGTCCAGGTATGTCCTAGCAATAATAATAATATTGTCCACCGTAGAATAGTTTTTCCTGAACCCAGCTGGGAACTCGCTGAGTAGGTCATTTGCCTGTACCCATTCTGTTAGACGTTCTAGAATGATCCCCGTAAAAATCTTCATCACTGTGTTCAGAAAAGATATTCCTCTGTAATTACTAAGATCTTTGGGATCTGCTTTTTCATACAAAGGAAAAATTATATTTTTTCTGAAGCTGGCCGGTACATCACCCACGTCAAAATCGAAATTGTAGACCTTTGTTAGTGTTTGAGAACGCTTTTCATATTATAACTTCCTTTCTTACTTTCACTTAAAAATAATTTATTTGTTTGTATAGTTTTGATATTCGTTTAAAATTGTAAACAACACATAAGTCACCCTTTTTTTGCTAAAGTTTATTTATACCAATTGTTAATAACATTACTGTTTAATCGCTCTTTGGGAAACTTAATAACGCTTTCTGTTTTGTAAAAAAAGATCGTCTCGTCCACTTGGATTGCAGACACCACAGGGTAAAGACCTAATCAGAATTAATAAAATTGTTTATTCTAGACCGTTGCTGCCAGAGTTTTCCCCTCATTATTTTCTCGCTTCGCTTTTCTGGGTGCAATTTCTCGTATACTAATTACCACACAGTTAGCTTTACCAGGAACTCGTTGGTCGCATATTTGAAGAATTCGTAGGGGATACGATCTTCTCCTGGGGCTTTATTTAAATTGCATCGATGTACAACTCTACAAACATCTTGAAATAGTATGGTACGGTCCAATATATCGGCTCTCTGAAAGGGAAGCGCATAGTGCAGTTCGCTCGTGCTACAAGGTGGGTTCAGCAATTGTTCAAAATGATCAGCCAGAATAGTTGCTGCGGTTTGAATACTCCATGCGAAGAGTGAGCCATTGACGGTTCGGGCGAGTTTCCAAAACGAGCGACTGTCCTTAATTCCTGCAAGCTCCGTAGTCAGGTGTTGAGAGTACATTTTTTTGCTTCTCCCTGCACATGGTTTTGTATGTTTTATTGGTCTGCTGGTACATAATGTTAGCGATCTGGCAACGCCGCCAAAAAAACGAAAGCAGCGAATATAAAGAGAACGAAGAGAGAAAGGAGGAGTCGAGATTGAGAAGTTAAAGTGAGCGGACGTGTCCTTTGAAAGATCATCGAGTGTTTTTTTTTCCCATGTATTTAAATTTAATTACTGTTTTACT
The DNA here is from genome assembly GCA_945910035.1 of Brachypalpus laphriformis. Taxonomy (NCBI): domain Eukaryota; kingdom Metazoa; phylum Arthropoda; class Insecta; order Diptera; family Syrphidae; genus Brachypalpus; species Brachypalpus laphriformis. The sequence continues at coordinate 142,231,139 of OX246754.1, forward strand.
TTTAACGCAATAAAGCGAAGTTGTAATTCCCAGAGTTGATCGGTTTTATTTTATTTATTGCTAACATCTCAGAAGTGGGATAGACGGAATCATTTCCTTTTATTTCGGCTTGTTCGCGAAATATCACCACGCGCATAATTACGTCGTCAGTTGTTTTTGCGATTTCGAGAATTTGTTGAAGAGTGATTGAGCAAGTTCAATCATGTCGAATCGGGATGGAAGAGCTGCAGAGCGCGAAAGGCAGCGAGAGCGAGACGAGCAGAGACGTTCAGAGGAAGAACGGCGACGTGTTGACGGGCAACCAGAGCGGGTAGAGGGAGAGGGAGAGCAGATGGCGATTGAGGTGCAACAAGGAGATCAAGATAACGAGGACGACGGAGAACGAGCTGAACCGGAAGGAGGTGAAGAAAATTTCCCGAGGCGAATGGAACTACCATCGAATATGACACAGGACGATCGGAGCTGGGAAAGAATGATTAACCACATGATTGAAGAAAATCATTTACGTGATGAGCAAATAAACAAACGAGACAAGACCATCGAAACATTGATCGAACAAATACAAAATATGACAAGAATTCTACCAAACGCTCGAAGAACTCCACGGGTGGACGAAAATACAACATTTACTTGCAACGTATTGCGGGACCCAATGAAGAATATCGAGCAGTTTGATTGTGAAGGCGTTGGAATGACAGCACGATCTTGGGTAAGCACAATCGAGAGTATGCGTTAACTCCACAACTGGTCTGATGCATACGTTATCGATGCCGCAAGGATGAATTTGGTAGGAGGCGCTAGAAGGTGGTATCGGGCAAGAGCGGAGGAAATCCTTACATGGCACGATTTCAAATCAGCGTTTGAAAAGACTTTCCTCGTACAAGAAAATCTTACGACTCGATGGCAGCGAATGGTCGATAGAGTGCAACACCAAAATGAGACGGTCACGATGTATTTTCATGAGAAGTACGATCTTTGCTATAATTATAATAAGCTTCGATGAGTCCAAGGAGTTAATTCTGACGGGACTGTGGTCTAGGGATACAGCGAATGCACTTTTGGGTTCTCGACATTTAGATGCGGATGACCTCTTACATGCAATTCTCAAACAGGAGCTATGTCAAGTTTACGAGGCGAACGTATCGGGTTGGCAAGGACGGAGCAAACCAAACGCCAGATGAATAATAATTGCCGTGACAATATATATATATATAATATGCTTCAACTGCGGCGTAGCCGGCCACATATCCAGAAACTGTCCAGACCCAAAACAGGAACCAACATGCTTCAAATGCAAGAGGAAGGGGCATATTTCGCGTCAATGCCAAGAAGTTCTACAACGCGGAGATGTGAGTCAAGTGTCAGGATATCCAAAAAACGGAACCGAAAAGTATTTGAAGAAAATACGCGTAAATGGTAAGCTCCTCAATTCCTTCATAGACATGGGTAGTTCAGATTGCCTAATTAAGACAACCGCAGCTGTAATGAATGGGTTCCACATATACCATGGAACGGCAACGTTGCCATGGATTGGCAACGCGGACATTTGACGGCTTATACGCAAGTAAAATCGCTCGTCCAAGTAAATTGATATTTTTTATATTCAAAGTTAAAAATCTACTCAAAAAGTAGTGCAAAGTGTAGAGCAAAAACACTCCCTCAATACCTGCTAAAATTTCCTGGTGAGTCAACTTATTTGTTAAGTACCCACTTCTTTAAGTCCTGCAACCAACTTGGAGAACAATGGTTGGTGGAATACGGAGAACACCGCCGACGAATACCAACAACAATTCGCAAGCGAACGGCAGCAAGCGGCGTATCGTCGAAACGTCACCAGAGGCGAACAATGCTGTACCTGCCACTTCAAAACAAAATGCAGTGGGAAATATGTCAATTTGGGATCTAAAGTCCCTTATTTAGGGTTCTATGACAGCTTTACTCGACGATAAACTCAGCAACGTTGCAACTAAAGCTGATGTAGAAGGAGTATTCGTCCAAATCCAAGCACTACAAAAAGACAACACAACACTACGTCACAAACTGCAGGTGATGGAAGCTTCTTATTCTTCATTGGAACGCAAAGTGGAGATGTTGGAGAGAAAGGCGTTAGAAAGCAATCTTGTAGTGCATATGCCTGAGGAGACCGGAGTCAACTCGGAGGAGAGGGCGAAAAGTCTGTGTCTGCAGCTGCTGGGAAGCGACGACTCATCACTAATATCCGACGTTCGCGCCATGAGGCCAAACAACAACATTGCAAATATCGTTGTAAAATTGCAAAAGAAGGATGACGTTGTACGCGTACTAAACAACACAACAACACTTAGAGGCACCAAGGTAACTATTCACAGAGACTACACTGAAGCTTCGCGCAATCGAAGAAAACGCATGCTAAAGCTAAAAATAGACATTGAGAACAAAAACAAGAACACGAAAGTCGTAGTGAATGGACAAAAGCTGAAAATTGTAAACAAAACATTTTATTTCGACAATAATAACATCCTCCGATGTGAGGGTTATGTCAGTGAATGTGGGATGACACTTCTCCAACAGCTGGTTGATGTCAGTTCTACAGTGGCAGCTGCAACTGTCAGAAGCGAATTTGCCGAAGGTGGAAATGCATTGGGTGGAAACACAAGTAGCAGTTCTTCGTTTTTGGCGCCGCAGCCTTATATTTAATAGTAATGCCGTTTGCCAAAATATAATAGAAAATAGAAAAACATTAAGCAATGAAAATGAAAATTATAGTATAAAAGAAATTAAAAACCATGAAGTATTGTCATTTAAAATATTAAGTTATAATGTTATAGGCCTGAAAAACAAGTTATTTTTTTCGGATTTTTTTAATTATATTAAAAAATTTGATATATTTATGCTTTATGAAACACATGTTTTAGTCAGTGAAGAAATTAGGTTTAAGAGTATTTTTCTGGACTTCGAAACGAAATGGATTCCAGCAGTTAAAACTAATGTCTTTGGAAGAGGAAGCGGTGGTGAACTTATGGGTTATCGTAAATCTCTTAAAGAGGTGGACATACATTTTAAGATGGTGGAAGGAACCTGTGTTGTCGATGTAAGGATCAATGGCGGAACTTTTTGCATAGTACCTGTTTATTTGAATTGCACTCACTGGATGCGAGATTACGATAAACTCTCCGATATGCTGCAGATCTTAGGTTCGACGGACCTTCTTCTTGCTGGTGATTTCAACGCGAGAATAGGATTATCGCAAAATAATTTTGCAAGTGGACCTGCGTCAACAATTATAAACGCAACTCGGAGTTCCAAAGATGAATTTTGCGATGGAAAAGTCTCCAAAATTATGGAAATTGCTGATGCGTACGATTGTAAGATCTTAAATGGCAGCTGCAGCGGTGACTCAGATGGTGAATTTACGTTCATCCGTGGAACATCGTGCTCCGTAATAGATTATTGTTTTATGTCCGGTAATTGGAACTCAATTGTCAACGATTTTTCAATAGCTGCTCAAACATTTTCCGACCATATGCCGTTGGAAATTTCGTGCACTATTTGGAAGGCAGGGGATACGTCTAACTCAAGGCAGCTGGCTCTCCTTCCGAAGTTGGTTTGGAATAACAGTTTTCGTGCCTCTTATCAAAGTAATTTGAATACGGAACTTTTGAGTCTGATGGAACATAATTCAGCTCCACACATTGACGTCCTAACGCAAATTATAAAAAGATCTGTACCGTCTAACGTCAATGCAAGGCGTATTGTAGCCAGTAAACAGAAGTGGTTCGATATCGAGTGTCTAAAGGCGAGGAAACGATCATTTGCATTGCTATGGCGCCTAAGGAAGCAAAATAATGACCATGTCAAAGAACTCTATGCAGAAGCAAATAAATATTTCAAGCGTCTTTGTATAGAAAAAAGGAAAAAATTTAGCCAGGAAGTCATTGCAGTTCTTAATACTTCAAGGTGTTCAGCAGACTTTTGGAAGGCGGTTAAAATTGTAACTGGAAGAACTAACTTGATTTCGTCGACTTTACAAGCTTCTGACCTGAGGGAGTATTTCAAAAATTGACTCAACACTCCACAGTTTTCTCCGTTACCGCAATATGCAGCCCCTTTCTTCACAGACGAGCTCTTAGACTCACCATTTACTCTTTTGGAAGTGAAACGCGCAGTTGATTGCTCTAAAACGAGGAAAGCCCCAGGTGACGATCGGATCCCTTTCGAATTCTACAAGAACAGTTCCACAGAATTTCTCACTGCACTCACAAATGAATTCAATAAAATTTTTGAAACAGCCAATGTCCCAGAAAGCTTTAGAAGAGCGATAATTTTCCCATTGCACAAAAACGGTGAACTAGATAATCCAGCTAACTACAGAGGCATTTCTTTTTTGAATACTTCGGCAAAACTATTTAGTGCTTTGATATTTAATAGGCTTACACAATGGATGGCAAACAATCGAATTTTAAATGAATACCAGGCGGGGTTCAGAAAGCATTATTCAACACTGGATCAAATTTTTACTCTCACCAACATTGCAGAGTTTTTTAAACAAAGTAGCAAAAAGCTATATGTCTTCTTCGTTGACTTTCGTGCAGCTTTTGACTCCATAGCGCGTGAAGCTCTTTTCTATAAGCTGTACAAAATTGGTTTATCAAGTAAAGTGATAAATGTGCTAAAAGCGATGTATGAGAGCAACGTGGCGTGCGTATGGAATGGAGAGAATGTATCGGAAGAATTTGGAACACAAATGGGAGTTAAGCAAGGATGCATCCTAAGCACGCTACTCTTCATCATATTTATCAACGACATAGTAGGAGAAGTAGGAGGGGGGGTCGAGCTTGGTAGTGTGCGGATACCGGCGCTAAAATTTGCGGACGATATAGTGTTTTTATCGGAGACAGTTGAAGGGATGCAGCTTACTATGAACCGTCTTGAAAACTACTGTAAGCAATGGAATTTGACGGTGAATTTATCAAAATCAAAGATGATGATTTTTAGAAATGGCGGTGGAAGATACTCTCGCAACGAAAAGTGGTTCTATCGAGGTGAAAACGTTGAAATAGTGAAAGAGTATAAATATTTAGGTGTGCTAATTACATCCAACCTCAATATGAAAAAACACTTTGAATGTCAGCTAGCAGCAGAGCTATTTCATCAGTTTGGGGACGTTGCGTCGACAATAAGTTTATCGATCACACAGCGAAGAATAAACTATTTCGTACAACTGCTGCCTCTATACTGCTGTACGGAGCCCAAATTTGGGGTTATTGCTTTTTTGAAGAAGTTGAACAAATTCTAAGGTACTTTTTGAAACGAATCTTTCGACTTCCAATATGTACACCGAACTATATGCTGCATCTAGAAACTGGAGTCCCTCCTCTCTTCTTAGATACCCTAAAGCTGCATATAGATTATATTGTTAGAGTAGTGGAGATGGATGATGGAAGACTGCCCAGGATTGTTCTGAAGCATATACTTTCGACAAGAGGGCATTTGGTTCAAAAGTGGGAGGAGTTGGCAGCAAATTATGGCGCGAGCTTAAATATTGCATCTGATATACAACTTTCAATGATAAAACCTATGCTTACAAATGTTTTGAAAAATGCAGGTAATTCCATGTATGAGAGATTTGTAGCTGAAGCACATTCATCGCAACATAGGCTGATCTACAGTGGGCTGAATTATAACCACATTGAAAGCGACTCAACGTACTTCCTCAATCGTTACTTTCTGCATATGATAAGCACAATATTCAAACTTAGAGGTGAACTAACAAGTCTTTATTTTATTCCACATCGACCCGATCTGCCAATTTTATGTGACCTGTGCAACCTTAAAGAGACGGAGGATGTTTACCATTTCATCGGAAGATGTCCCATTTTAGGAGAATTTCGCGCGAGATACTTCGGAGTAATTTCGCTAGACTTGGATGAGGTGATCAACGTACTGAACGGAAGTCATGGTTGGGATGTTTTGTACAACTATGCTACAGCTGCAATCCGCTACAGAGCCCGTATTTTGGAAGGCGATTTTTAAACAGAAATAGCAACCATATTGTCAATCTGGTAGACGGCCTTAAGCCAAACCATAAACGACTATGTATATACTGTTCGTGAAAATTATATGAAGTTAATAAAAAGTCTAACTAACTAACTAACTAACTATACCATGGAATCATGGAGCTCAAAGCGTTCGGGCTCCAAATTTTAAAGTTGTTTCCCCGGGATGGGTTAAGGCTGCATTAATTATTGATGATGCTTCAGCGGACGATATCATACTCCGAGTTGTACCAGACGATGTGCAAAGATGCGATGTGCTTATCGGACGGACATTCACCGAATTGCCGCATATTGTGTACCATAAAATTGGCGATAATCTAACCTTTTCAATAAAGAAAGAAGTCCAATCGTATCAGGATATCAACGCTGATGAAGACGACACCATAAACATCAGGATGCAGACAAAACTGTTAGCCGATGAAGTAAATATTGTGACTGCACTCCAGGGCGGTACTCAGATCTTGATACCAGCAGCAATTTTGGGTGAAGAAGAGATCCCATCCCGGTGGACGAGATACTTACCATCAAGCGAGAGCATACCGAAGCCGTGGATAGCACGAATAGAATCATCGAGTTGGAGGACGTGAGCGTGGGTGAGGAGCAGCAGTCAGAGGTGGTTAACGACTTAGTAGGAATCCTGAAACAATATCGAGAATGTGTGGCACTTGAAGCGAACGAAATTGGATGTCATACAGATTTTCATATGGAGATCGAGGAAGTCCCAGGGAGTAAGCCCGTACAATCGAAACCATATCCAGCGAGCGAGGTGGAAAAAGAGAAGATGCGAAATATTCTGGAGGAGTGGAGGAAGATGGGAGTGGTTACTGAGACGAACTCTGCATATTCTAGTCCAGTTTTGTTGGTGCGCAAGAAAACTGGTGACTCAAGACTTGTCGTGGATTATCGACGTTTAAATAATCAGACCGTTAAGGTAAATTTTCCTTTACCAAACATTGATGATCATGTAGCGTTGCTGGCTGCTTCGAAGCTGTTCATCGTATTGGATCTGGCTCAGGGGTATCTACAAATATCAATTCATCCGAAGGATCGTCATAAGACAGCGTTCATCACACCAGAGGAGACGGGTGAGTTCACTCGTATGATTTTTGGTTTAACAAATGCACCATTTTATTTTACGAAAATCATGCATCGAGTTTTAGGGCCATTGCGAAATCGAGTAGTACTCTTTTATCTAGATGACATACTTATACCAGGACGTGACTGGGTAGATCTAAGAGAGAGACTTATTCTAGTCCTTCAAGCTCTGCGAAGGGGAGGTCTTACGATACGCCTAAGCAAATACGAATTTTTGAAACGAAGAGTAAATTATCTAGGCTTCGTAATATCAGATATGGGTATTGAACCGGGGGGGCGAAAGTTGCATGCAATAGAACAATTTCCCAGTCCGAAGAATGTTCACGAAGTAAGGCGTTTTCTGGGATTAGCCGGATTCTTTCGACGATTTGTTAAACAGTTTTCTCTGCGTGCAGCGCCTTTGTACGATCTTTTGAAGGCACATAAGACATTTGAATGGAGCGATAAGACAGCGAAAGCGTTCCAAGATCTCAAAGGCATGTTGTTGAGTAGGCCCATACTTCAGCTATTTGATCCCTGTAAATACACTGAATTGCACACAGATGCCAGTAGTATAGGACTGGCAGCGATGTTGTTTCAACGAGGCAATGACGGGAAGATGCATTTAGTGTACGCGATTAGTCGATTGACAACGGAACCTGAACGATGGTATCATTCTAGCAAGCTTGAACTGTTGGCTATTAAGTGGGCAACACAAAGACTCAGATTTTTGTTGCTTAATATTGAATTTAAAATTATAACCGACTGCCAAGCTCTGATTTTTCTGAATGTACAGAAAACTCGCAATCCTCAGATTTGTAGATGGTACAACGAGCTATGCGAATTTAATTTTTCTATCGAACACCGAGCCGGGACGAAACTACCGCATGTGGATGCGCTAAGTCGTGCACCTACTGGAGAAGCTGACATGGAGAACGTTGGCGACGCATGTGTTCTGAGTTTAACATCAGACGAGGATGAAGTTTTAACCTATGAATCAATGGACGAGGATCTGCAGCGAAAGATAAACATTTTGAAAAATAAAGCACCGGACGAGTATACACCGTACGAAAGAGGAGAAGTTCAGAGATTTGAGTTAGAACAAGGAATACTCTTCAAAAATATTAACGACCAGTTAAGGTACGTGGTACCTAAATCTATGCGGAAGTCGTTAACAGTACGTTTTCACGATTTTCAAGGGCATTTTGGATTGGATCGTACTCTTGGTAAATTAAAGAGATTTTATTATTTCCCAGGTATGCGTCGTTATGTGAAGCAGCACATTGGTGCTTGCTTGCATTGTTTGCTGGCGAAAACTCATACTGGAAGACCGGCTGGACAGCTACATCCTATTCCTCCAGCATCGAAACCGTTCATGGTCATTCATATCGACCATATCGGACCCTTTATAATGAGTTCCAAAGGAAATAAATACATCTTGGTGTCGGTGGACAATTTGACGAAGTTTGTTAGACTTGACGCTGTTCGTAACACTAGCGCCGAAAATGTGATTCGAAAATTAGAGGGCTTTGTAACAGAGTTTGGGGCTCCAGAACGAGTAGTATCTGATCGAGGTACATGCTTCACCTCAGCGAAATTTGAAGCGTTTTGCGAAAAACATGGAATCATGCACACTTTGAACTCTCCCCGACATGCTCAAGCGAACGGCCAGGTTGAGAGAGTAAACCGTACTCTCCTCCCAACGATAATGGCAAGCTTGGATGAAAACAAAGAAGGACGAGATTGGGACCGAAATCTTAAGACAGTGGCGAGGGATTTGAATAATTCGGAAAATAAGACAACGGGAAAAGCACCATTTGAATTGCTGTTTGGATACACTCCTAGATTTGGTGAAGGCCTGGGTAGGCAGATGACTGTTCGAGAAGAAGCCAGACACTATCGACGACCCGAGCAGATTCGAAACGAAGCGATTGAACGCATTAAAAGGGAACAGCAAAAATTTAAGGATCGCTTTGATCGAGGCAGACTTCTCAACATTCAGAACAATGTGGGTGATATAGTCTACATGACATCTACAGTCCAAGCGACAGGCGAGTCGACAAAACTACACCCGAGGAGCAGAGGACCTTTAGTTGTAACAACAATTTTACCATCCGATACTTATGGCGTTTCCACTATAAAACCTGATTCACACGGACGAATATATGCATCTACCGCTCACGTTAGTCAACTGAAGCTATGGAGACCACCAGCCGAGGAAGAAAACGAAGTTGAGCCCACTGCTAGCCAAGAAGAAGAAAGTGAATTACCGATGACATCAGTTAACCTGACCCAAGACGAAAAGGCAGAATATGGCGATGTGCCAAAATCACAAGAACTACGACGTGTTGACGGGCAACCAGAGCGGGTAGAGGGAGAGGGAGAGCAGATGCCGATTGAGGTGCAACAAGGAGATCAAGATAACGAGGACGACGGAGAACGAGCTGAACCGGAAAGAGGTGAAGAAAATTTCCCGAGGCGAATGGGATTACCATCGAATATGACATAGGACGATCGGAGCTGGGAAAGAATGATTAACCGCATGATTGAAGAAAATCATTTACGTGATGAGCAAATAAACAAACGAGACAAGACCATCGAAACATTGATCGAACAAATACAAAATATGACAAGAATTCTACCAAACGCTCGAAGAACTCCACGGGTGGACGAAAATACAACATTTACTTGCAACGTATTGCCGGACCCAATGAAGAATATCGAGCAGTTTGATGGTGAAGGCGATGGAATGACAGCACGATCTTGGGTAAGCACAATCGAGAGTATGCGCTAACTCCACAACTGGTCTGATGCATACGTTATCGATGCCGCAAGGATGAATTTGGTAGGAGGCGCTAGAAGGTGGTATCGGGCAAGAGCGGAGGAAATCCTAACATGGCACGATTTCAAATCAGCGTTTGAAAAGACTTTCCTCGTACAAGAAAATCTTACGACTCGATGGCAGCGAATGGTCGATAGAGTGCAACACCAAAATGAGACGGTCACGATGTATTTTCATGAGAAGTACGATCTTTGCTATAATTATAATAAGCTTCGATGAGTCCAAGGAGTTAATTCTGACGGGACTGTGGTCTAGGGATACAGCGAATGCACTTTTGGGTTCTCGACATTTAGATGCGGATGACCTCTTACATGCAATTCTCAAACAGGAGCTATGTCAAGTTTACGAGGCGAACGTATCGGGTTGGCAAGGACGGAGCAAACCAAACGCCAGATGAATAATAATTGCCGTGACAATATATATATATATAATATGCTTCAACTGCGGCGTAGCCGGCCACATATCCAGAAACTGTCCAGACCCAAAACAGGAACCAACATGCTTCAAATGCAAGAGGAAGGGGCATATTTCGCGTCAATGCCAAGAAGTTCTACAACGCGGAGATGTGAGTCAAGTGTCAGGATATCCAAAAAACGGAACCGAAAAGTATTTGAAGAAAATACGCGTAAATGGTAAGCTCCTCAATTCCTTCATAGACATGGGTAGTTCAGATTGCCTAATTAAGATAACCGCAGCTGTAATGAATGGGTTCCACATATACCATGGAATCATGGAGCTCAAAGCGTTCGGGCCCCCAAATTTTAAAGTTGTTTCCCCGGGATGGGTTAAGGCTGCATTAATTATTGATGATGCTTCAGCGGACGATATCATACTCCGAGTGGTACCAGACGATGTCCAAAGATGCGATGTGCTTATCGGACGGACATTCACCGAATTGCCGCATATTGTGTACCATAAAATTGGCGATAATCTAACCTTTTCAATAAAGAAAGAAGTCCAATCGTATCAGGATATCAACGCTGCTGAAGACGACACCATAAACATCAGGATGCAGACAAAACTGTTAGCCGGTGAAGTAAATATTGTGACTGCACTCCAGGGCGATACTCAGATCTTGATACCAGCAGCAAATTTGGGTGAAGAAGAGATCTCATCCCGGTGGACGAGATACTTACCATCAAGCGAGAGCATACCGAAGCCGTGGATAGCACGAATAGAATCATCGAGTTGGAGGACGTGAGCGTGGGTGAGGAGCAGCAGTCAGAGGTGGTTAACGACTTAGTAGGAATCCTGAATCAATATCGAGCATGTGTGGCACTTGAAGCGAACGAAATTGGATGTCATACAGATTTTCATATGGAGATCGAGGAAGTCCCAGGGAGTAAGCCCGTACAATCGAAACCATATCCAGCGAGCGAGGTGGAAAAAGAGAAGATGCGAAACATTCTGGAGGAGTGGAGGAAGATGGAAGTGGTTACTGAGACGAACTCTGCATATTCTAGTCCAGTTTTGTTGGTGCGCAAGTAAACTGGTGACTCAAGACTTGTTGTGGATTATCGACGTTTAAATAATCAGACCGTTAAGGTAAATTTTCCTTTACCAAACATTGATGATCATGTAGCGTTGCTGGCTGCTTCGAAGCTGTTCATCGTATTGGATCTGGCTCAGGGGTATCTACAAATACCAATTCATCCGAAGGATCGTCATAAGACAGCGTTCATCACACCAGAGGAGACGGGTGAGTTCACTCGTATGATTTTTGGTTTAACAAATGCACCATTTTATTTTACGAAAATCATGCATCGAGTTTTAGGGCCATTGCGAAATCGAGTAGTACTCTTTTATCTAGATGACATACTTATGCCAGGACGTGACTGGGTAGATTTAAGAGAGAGACTTATTCTAGTCCTTCAAGCTCTGCGAAGGGGAGGTCTTACGATACGCCTAAGCAAATACGAATTTTTGAAACGAAGAGTAAATTATCTAGGCTTCGTAATATCAGATATGGGTATTGAACCGGGGGGGCGAAAGTTGCATGCAATAGAACAATTTCCCAGTCCGAAGAATGTTCACGAAGTAAGGCGTTTTCTGGGATTAGCCGGATTCTTTCGACGATTTGTTAAACAGTTTTCTCTGCGTGCAGTGCCTTTGTACGATCTTTTGAAGGCACATAAGACATTTGAATGGAGCGATAAGACAGCGAAAGCGTTCCAAGATCTCAAAGGCATGTTGTTGAGTAGGCCCATACTTCAGCTATTTGATCCCTGTAAATACACTGAATTGCACACAGATGCCAGTAGTATAGGACTGGCAGCGATGTTGTTTCAACGAGGCAATGACGGGAAGATGCATTTAGTGTACGCGATTAGTCGATTGACAACGGAACCTGAACGATGGTATCATTCTAGCAAGCTTGAACTGTTGGCTATTAAGTGGGCAACACAAAGACTCAGATTTTTGTTGATTAATATTGAATTTAAAATTATAACCGACTGCCAAGCTCTGATTTTTCTGAATGTACAGAAAACTCGCAATCCTCAGATTTGTAGATGGTACAACGAGCTATGCGAATTTAATTTTTCTATCGAACACCGAGCCGGGACGAAACTACCGCATGTGGATGCGCTAAGTCGTGCACCTACTGGAGAAGCTGACATGGAGAACGTTGGCGACGCATGTGTTCTGAGTTTAACATCAGACGAGGATGAAGTTTTAACCTATGAATCAATGGACGAGGATCTGCAGCGAAAGATAAACATTTTGAAAAATAAAGCACCGGACGAGTATACACCGTACGAAAGAGGAGAAGTTCAGAGATTTGAGTTAGAACAAGGAATACTCTTCAAAAATATTAACGACCAGTTAAGGTACGTGGTACCTAAATCTATGCGGAAGTCGTTAACAGTACGTTTTCACGATTTTCAAGGGCATTTTGGATTGGATCGTACTCTTGGTAAATTAAAGAGATTTTATTATTTCCCAGGTATGCGTCGTTATGTGAAGCAGCACATTGGTGCTTGCTTGCATTGTTTGCTGGCGAAAACTCATACTGGAAGACCGGCTGGACAGCTACATCCTATTTCTCCAGCATCGAAACCGTTCATGGTCATTCATATCGACCATATCGGACCCTTTATAACGAGTTCCAAAGGAAATAAATACATCTTGGTGTCGGTGGACAATTTGACGAAGTTTGTTAGACTTGACGCTGTTCGTAACACTAGCGCCGAAAATGTGATTCGAAAATTAGAGGGCTTTGTAACAGAGTTTGGGGCTCCAGAACGAGTAGTATCTGATCGAGGTACATGCTTCACCTCAGCGAAATTTGAAGCGTTTTGCGAAAAACATGGAATCATGCACACTTTGAACTCTCCCCGACATGCTCAAGCGAACGGCCAGGTTGAGAGAGTAAACCGTACTCTCCTCCCAACGATAATGGCAAACTTGGATGAAAACAAAGAAGGACGAGATTGGGACCGAAATCTTAAGACAGTGGCGAGGGATTTGAATAATTCGGAAAATAAGACAACGGGAAAAGCACCATTTGAATTGCTGTTTGGATACACTCCTAGATTTGGTGAAGGCCTGGGTAGGCAGATGACTGTTCGAGAAGAAGCCAGACACTATCGACGACCCGAGCAGATTCGAAACGAAGCGATTGAACGCATTAAAAGGGAACAGCAAAAATTTAAGGATCGCTTTGATCGAGGCAGACTTCTCAACATTCAGAACAATGTGGGTGATATAGTCTACATGACATCTACAGTCCAAGCGACAGGCGAGTCGACAAAACTACACCCGAGGAGCAGAGGACCTTTAGTTGTAACAACAATTTTACCATCCGATACTTATGGCGTTTCCACTATAAAACCTGATTCACACGGACGAATATATGCATCTACCGCTCACGTTAGTCAACTGAAGCTATGGAGACCACCAGCCGAGGAAGAAAACGAAGTTGAGCCCACTGCTAGCCAAGAAGAAGAAAGTGAATTACCGATGACATCAGTTAACCTGACCCAAGACGAAAAGGCAGAATATGGCGATGTGCCAAAATCACAAGAACTACGACGTGTTGACGGGCAACCAGAGCGGGTAGAGGGAGAGGGAGAGCAGATGCCGATTGAGGTGCAACAAGGAGATCAAGATAACGAGGACGACGGAGAACGAGCTGAACCGGAAAGAGGTGAAGAAAATTTCCCGAGGCGAATGGGATTACCATCGAATATGACATAGGACGATCGGAGCTGGGAAAGAATGATTAACCGCATGATTGAAGAAAATCATTTACGTGATGAGCAAATAAACAAACGAGACAAGACCATCGAAACATTGATCGAACAAATACAAAATATGACAAGAATTCTACCAAACGCTCGAAGAACTCCACGGGTGGACGAAAATACAACATTTACTTGCAACGTATTGCCGGACCCAATGAAGAATATCGAGCAGTTTGATGGTGAAGGCGATGGAATGACAGCACGATCTTGGGTAAGCACAATCGAGAGTATGCGCTAACTCCACAACTGGTCTGATGCATACGTTATCGATGCCGCAAGGATGAATTTGGTAGGAGGCGCTAGAAGGTGGTATCGGGCAAGAGCGGAGGAAATCCTAACATGGCACGATTTCAAATCAGCGTTTGAAAAGACTTTCCTCGTACAAGAAAATCTTACGACTCGATGGCAGCGAATGGTCGATAGAGTGCAACACCAAAATGAGACGGTCACGATGTATTTTCATGAGAAGTACGATCTTTGCTATAATTATAATAAGCTTCGATGAGTCCAAGGAGTTAATTCTGACGGGACTGTGGTCTAGGGATACAGCGAATGCACTTTTGGGTTCTCGACATTTAGATGCGGATGACCTCTTACATGCAATTCTCAAACAGGAGCTATGTCAAGTTTACGAGGCGAACGTATCGGGTTGGCAAGGACGGAGCAAACCAAACGCCAGATGAATAATAATTGCCGTGACAATATATATATATATAATATGCTTCAACTGCGGCGTAGCCGGCCACATATCCAGAAACTGTCCAGACCCAAAACAGGAACCAACATGCTTCAAATGCAAGAGGAAGGGGCATATTTCGCGTCAATGCCAAGAAGTTCTACAACGCGGAGATGTGAGTCAAGTGTCAGGATATCCAAAAAACGGAACCGAAAAGTATTTGAAGAAAATACGCGTAAATGGTAAGCTCCTCAATTCCTTCATAGACATGGGTAGTTCAGATTGCCTAATTAAGATAACCGCAGCTGTAATGAATGGGTTCCACATATACCATGGAATCATGGAGCTCAAAGCGTTCGGGCCCCCAAATTTTAAAGTTGTTTCCCCGGGATGGGTTAAGGCTGCATTAATTATTGATGATGCTTCAGCGGACGATATCATACTCCGAGTGGTACCAGACGATGTCCAAAGATGCGATGTGCTTATCGGACGGACATTCACCGAATTGCCGCATATTGTGTACCATAAAATTGGCGATAATCTAACCTTTTCAATAAAGAAAGAAGTCCAATCGTATCAGGATATCAACGCTGCTGAAGACGACACCATAAACATCAGGATGCAGACAAAACTGTTAGCCGGTGAAGTAAATATTGTGACTGCACTCCAGGGCGATACTCAGATCTTGATACCAGCAGCAAATTTGGGTGAAGAAGAGATCTCATCCCGGTGGACGAGATACTTACCATCAAGCGAGAGCATACCGAAGCCGTGGATAGCACGAATAGAATCATCGAGTTGGAGGACGTGAGCGTGGGTGAGGAGCAGCAGTCAGAGGTGGTTAACGACTTAGTAGGAATCCTGAATCAATATCGAGCATGTGTGGCACTTGAAGCGAACGAAATTGGATGTCATACAGATTTTCATATGGAGATCGAGGAAGTCCCAGGGAGTAAGCCCGTACAATCGAAACCATATCCAGCGAGCGAGGTGGAAAAAGAGAAGATGCGAAACATTCTGGAGGAGTGGAGGAAGATGGAAGTGGTTACTGAGACGAACTCTGCATATTCTAGTCCAGTTTTGTTGGTGCGCAAGTAAACTGGTGACTCAAGACTTGTTGTGGATTATCGACGTTTAAATAATCAGACCGTTAAGGTAAATTTTCCTTTACCAAACATTGATGATCATGTAGCGTTGCTGGCTGCTTCGAAGCTGTTCATCGTATTGGATCTGGCTCAGGGGTATCTACAAATACCAATTCATCCGAAGGATCGTCATAAGACAGCGTTCATCACACCAGAGGAGACGGGTGAGTTCACTCGTATGATTTTTGGTTTAACAAATGCACCATTTTATTTTACGAAAATCATGCATCGAGTTTTAGGGCCATTGCGAAATCGAGTAGTACTCTTTTATCTAGATGACATACTTATGCCAGGACGTGACTGGGTAGATTTAAGAGAGAGACTTATTCTAGTCCTTCAAGCTCTGCGAAGGGGAGGCCTTACGATACGCCTAAGCAAATACGAATTTTTGAAACGAAGAGTAAATTATCTAGGCTTCGTAATATCAGATATGGGTATTGAACCGGGGGGGCGAAAGTTGCATGCAATAGAACAATTTCCCAGTCCGAAGAATGTTCACGAAGTAAGGCGTTTTCTGGGATTAGCCGGATTCTTTCGACGATTTGTTAAACAGTTTTCTCTGCGTGCAGTGCCTTTGTACGATCTTTTGAAGGCACATAAGACATTTGAATGGAGCGATAAGACAGCGAAAGCGTTCCAAGATCTCAAAGGCATGTTGTTGAGTAGGCCCATACTTCAGCTATTTGATCCCTGTAAATACACTGAATTGCACACAGATGCCAGTAGTATAGGACTGGCAGCGATGTTGTTTCAACGAGGCAATGACGGGAAGATGCATTTAGTGTACGCGATTAGTCGATTGACAACGGAACCTGAACGATGGTATCATTCTAGCAAGCTTGAACTGTTGGCTATTAAGTGGGCAACACAAAGACTCAGATTTTTGTTGATTAATATTGAATTTAAAATTATAACCGACTGCCAAGCTCTGATTTTTCTGAATGTACAGAAAACTCGCAATCCTCAGATTTGTAGATGGTACAACGAGCTATGCGAATTTAATTTTTCTATCGAACACCGAGCCGGGACGAAACTACCGCATGTGGATGCGCTAAGTCGTGCACCTACTGGAGAAGCTGACATGGAGAACGTTGGCGACGCATGTGTTCTGAGTTTAACATCAGACGAGGATGAAGTTTTAACCTATGAATCAATGGACGAGGATCTGCAGCGAAAGATAAACATTTTGAAAAATAAAGCACCGGACGAGTATACACCGTACGAAAGAGGAGAAGTTCAGAGATTTGAGTTAGAACAAGGAATACTCTTCAAAAATATTAACGACCAGTTAAGGTACGTGGTACCTAAATCTATGCGGAAGTCGTTAACAGTACGTTTTCACGATTTTCAAGGGCATTTTGGATTGGATCGTACTCTTGGTAAATTAAAGAGATTTTATTATTTCCCAGGTATGCGTCGTTATGTGAAGCAGCACATTGGTGCTTGCTTGCATTGTTTGCTGGCGAAAACTCATACTGGAAGACCGGCTGGACAGCTACATCCTATTCCTCCAGCATCGAAACCGTTCATGGTCATTCATATCGACCATATCGGACCCTTTATAACGAGTTCCAAAGGAAATAAATACATCTTGGTGTCGGTGGACAATTTGACGAAGTTTGTTAGACTTGACGCTGTTCGTAACACTAGCGCCGAAAATGTGATTCGAAAATTAGAGGGCTTTGTAACAGAGTTTGGGGCTCCAGAACGAGTAGTATCCGATCGAGGTACATGCTTCACCTCAGCGAAATTTGAAGCGTTTTGCGAAAAACATGGAATCATGCACACTTTGAACTCTCCCCGACATGCTCAAGCGAACGGCCAGGTTGAGAGAGTAAACCGTACTCTCCTCCCAACGATAATGGCAAGCTTGGATGAAAACAAAGAAGGACGAGATTGGGACCGAAATCTTAAGACAGTGGCGAGGGATTTGAATAATTCGGAAAATAAGACAACGGGAAAAGCACCATTTGAATTGCTGTTTGGATACACTCCTAGATTTGGTGAAGGCCTGGGTAGGCAGATGACTGTTCGAGAAGAAGCCAGACACTATCGACGACCCGAGCAGATTCGAAACGAAGCGATTGAACGCATTAAAAGGGAACAGCAAAAATTTAAGGATCGCTTTGATCGAGGCAGACTTCTCAACATTCAGAACAATGTGGGTGATATAGTCTACATGACATCTACAGTCCAAGCGACAGGCGAGTCGACAAAACTACACCCGAGGAGCAGAGGACCTTTAGTTGTAACAACAATTTTACCATCCGATACTTATGGCGTTTCCACTATAAAACCTGATTCACACGGACGAATATATGCATCTACCGCTCACGTTAGTCAACTGAAGCTATGGAGACCACCAGCCGAGGAAGAAAACGAAGTTGAGCCCACTGCTAGCCAAGAAGAAGAAAGTGAATTACCGATGACATCAGTTAACCTGACCCAAGACGAAAAGGCAGAATATGGCGATGTGCCAAAATCACAAGAACTACGACGTGTTGACGGGCAACCAGAGCGGGTAGAGGGAGAGGGAGAGCAGATGCCGATTGAGGTGCAACAAGGAGATCAAGATAACGAGGACGACGGAGAACGAGCTGAACCGGAAAGAGGTGAAGAAAATTTCCCGAGGCGAATGGGATTACCATCGAATATGACATAGGACGATCGGAGCTGGGAAAGAATGATTAACCGCATGATTGAAGAAAATCATTTACGTGATGAGCAAATAAACAAACGAGACAAGACCATCGAAACATTGATCGAACAAATACAAAATATGACAAGAATTCTACCAAACGCTCGAAGAACTCCACGGGTGGACGAAAATACAACATTTACTTGCAACGTATTGCCGGACCCAATGAAGAATATCGAGCAGTTTGATGGTGAAGGCGATGGAATGACAGCACGATCTTGGGTAAGCACAATCGAGAGTATGCGCTAACTCCACAACTGGTCTGATGCATACGTTATCGATGCCGCAAGGATGAATTTGGTAGGAGGCGCTAGAAGGTGGTATCGGGCAAGAGCGGAGGAAATCCTAACATGGCACGATTTCAAATCAGCGTTTGAAAAGACTTTCCTCGTACAAGAAAATCTTACGACTCGATGGCAGCGAATGGTCGATAGAGTGCAACACCAAAATGAGACGGTCACGATGTATTTTCATGAGAATTACGATCTTTGCTATAATTATAATAAGCTTCGATGAGTCCAAGGAGTTAATTCTGACGGGACTGTGGTCTAGGGATACAGCGAATGCACTTTTGGGTTCTCGACATTTAGATGCGGATGACCTCTTACATGCAATTCTCAAACAGGAGCTATGTCAAGTTTACGAGGCGAACGTATCGGGTTGGCAAGGACGGAGCAAACCAAACGCCAGATGAATAATAATTGCCGTGACAATATATATATATATATAATATGCTTCAACTGCGGCGTAGCCGGCCACATATCCAGAAACTGTCCAGACCCAAAACAGGAACCAACATGCTTCAAATGCAAGAGGAAGGGGCATATTTCGCGTCAATGCCAAGAAGTTCTACAACGCGGAGATGTGAGTCAAGTGTCAGGATATCCAAAAAACGGAACCGAAAAGTATTTGAAGAAAATACGCGTAAATGGTAAGCTCCTCAATTCCTTCATAGACATGGGTAGTTCAGATTGCCTAATTAAGATAACCGCAGCTGTAATGAATGGGTTCCACATATACCATGGAATCATGGAGCTCAAAGCGTTCGGGCCCCCAAATTTTAAAGTTGTTTCCCCGGGATGGGTTAAGGCTGCATTAATTATTGATGATGCTTCAGCGGACGATATCATACTCCGAGTGGTACCAGACGATGTCCAAAGATGCGATGTGCTTATCGGACGGACATTCACCGAATTGCCGCATATTGTGTACCATAAAATTGGCGATAATCTAACCTTTTCAATAAAGAAAGAAGTCCAATCGTATCAGGATATCAACGCTGCTGAAGACGACACCATAAACATCAGGATGCAGACAAAACTGTTAGCCGGTGAAGTAAATATTGTGACTGCACTCCAGGGCGATACTCAGATCTTGATACCAGCAGCAAATTTGGGTGAAGAAGAGATCTCATCCCGGTGGACGAGATACTTACCATCAAGCGAGAGCATACCGAAGCCGTGGATAGCACGAATAGAATCATCGAGTTGGAGGACGTGAGCGTGGGTGAGGAGCAGCAGTCAGAGGTGGTTAACGACTTAGTAGGAATCCTGAATCAATATCGAGCATGTGTGGCACTTGAAGCGAACGAAATTGAATGTCATACAGATTTTCATATGGAGATCGAGGAAGTCCCAGGGAGTAAGCCCGTACAATCGAAACCATATCCAGCGAGCGAGGTGGAAAAAGAGAAGATGCGAAACATTCTGGAGGAGTGGAGGAAGATGGAAGTGGTTACTGAGACGAACTCTGCATATTCTAGTCCAGTTTTGTTGGTGCGCAAGTAAACTGGTGACTCAAGACTTGTTGTGGATTATCGACGTTTAAATAATCAGACCGTTAAGGTAAATTTTCCTTTACCAAACATTGATGATCATGTAGCGTTGCTGGCTGCTTCGAAGCTGTTCATCGTATTGGATCTGGCTCAGGGGTATCTACAAATACCAATTCATCCGAAGGATCGTCATAAGACAGCGTTCATCACACCAGAGGAGACGGGTGAGTTCACTCGTATGATTTTTGGTTTAACAAATGCACCATTTTATTTTACGAAAATCATGCATCGAGTTTTAGGGCCATTGCGAAATCGAGTAGTACTCTTTTATCTAGATGACATACTTATGCCAGGACGTGACTGGGTAGATTTAAGAGAGAGACTTATTCTAGTCCTTCAAGCTCTGCGAAGGGGAGGTCTTACGATACGCCTAAGCAAATACGAATTTTTGAAACGAAGAGTAAATTATCTAGGCTTCGTAATATCAGATATGGGTATTGAACCGGGGGGGCGAAAGTTGCATGCAATAGAACAATTTCCCAGTCCGAAGAATGTTCACGAAGTAAGGCGTTTTCTGGGATTAGCCGGATTCTTTCGACGATTTGTTAAACAGTTTTCTCTGCGTGCAGTGCCTTTGTACGATCTTTTGAAGGCACATAAGACATTTGAATGGAGCGATAAGACAGCGAAAGCGTTCCAAGATCTCAAAGGCATGTTGTTGAGTAGGCCCATACTTCAGCTATTTGATCCCTGTAAATACACTGAATTGCACACAGATGCCAGTAGTATAGGACTGGCAGCGATGTTGTTTCAACGAGGCAATGACGGGAAGATGCATTTAGTGTACGCGATTAGTCGATTGACAACGGAACCTGAACGATGGTATCATTCTAGCAAGCTTGAACTGTTGGCTATTAAGTGGGCAACACAAAGACTCAGATTTTTGTTGATTAATATTGAATTTAAAATTATAACCGACTGCCAAGCTCTGATTTTTCTGAATGTACAGAAAACTCGCAATCCTCAGATTTGTAGATGGTACAACGAGCTATGCGAATTTAATTTTTCTATCGAACACCGAGCCGGGACGAAACTACCGCATGTGGATGCGCTAAGTCGTGCACCTACTGGAGAAGCTGACATGGAGAACGTTGGCGACGCATGTGTTCTGAGTTTAACATCAGACGAGGATGAAGTTTTAACCTATGAATCAATGGACGAGGATCTGCAGCGAAAGATAAACATTTTGAAAAATAAAGCACCGGACGAGTATACACCGTACGAAAGAGGAGAAGTTCAGAGATTTGAGTTAGAACAAGGAATACTCTTCAAAAATATTAACGACCAGTTAAGGTACGTGGTACCTAAATCTATGCGGAAGTCGTTAACAGTACGTTTTCACGATTTTCAAGGGCATTTTGGATTGGATCGTACTCTTGGTAAATTAAAGAGATTTTATTATTTCCCAGGTATGCGTCGTTATGTGAAGCAGCACATTGGTGCTTGCTTGCATTGTTTGCTGGCGAAAACTCATACTGGAAGACCGGCTGGACAGCTACATCCTATTCCTCCAGCATCGAAACCGTTCATGGTCATTCATATCGACCATATCGGACCCTTTATAACGAGTTCCAAAGGAAATAAATACATCTTGGTGTCGGTGGACAATTTGACGAAGTTTGTTAGACTTGACGCTGTTCGTAACACTAGCGCCGAAAATGTGATTCGAAAATTAGAGGGCTTTGTAACAGAGTTTGGGGCTCCAGAACGAGTAGTATCCGATCGAGGTACATGCTTCACCTCAGCGAAATTTGAAGCGTTTTGCGAAAAACATGGAATCATGCACACTTTGAACTCTCCCCGACATGCTCAAGCGAACGGCCAGGTTGAGAGAGTAAACCGTACTCTCCTCCCAACGATAATGGCAAGCTTGGATGAAAACAAAGAAGGACGAGATTGGGACCGAAATCTTAAGACAGTGGCGAGGGATTTGAATAATTCGGAAAATAAGACAACGGGAAAAGCACCATTTGAATTGCTGTTTGGATACACTCCTAGATTTGGTGAAGGCCTGGGTAGGCAGATGACTGTTCGAGAAGAAGCCAGACACTATCGACGACCCGAGCAGATTCGAAACGAAGCGATTGAACGCATTAAAAGGGAACAGCAAAAATTTAAGGATCGCTTTGATCGAGGCAGACTTCTCAACATTCAGAACAATGTGGGTGATATAGTCTACATGACATCTACAGTCCAAGCGACAGGCGAGTCGACAAAACTACACCCGAGGAGCAGAGGACCTTTAGTTGTAACAACAATTTTACCATCCGATACTTATGGCGTTTCCACTATAAAACCTGATTCACACGGACGAATATATGCATCTACCGCTCACGTTAGTCAACTGAAGCTATGGAGACCACCAGCCGAGGAAGAAAACGAAGTTGAGCCCACTGCTAGCCAAGAAGAAGAAAATGAATTACCGATGACATCAGTTAACCCGACCCAAGACGAAAAGGCAGAATATGGCGATGTGCCAAAATCACAAGAACTACGACCAAGAAGACAGGTTAATCCGCCCTTAAGGCACGTGGATTATGTACCCTAAAGAGTAACTTTATTTTTTCTTAGTTTTCCCAATTTAATTATCTAAAGATACACCCTGAGGAGTAATTTTGTTTTTTTTAATTGAATTTTGAGTTGTATTGTTTTTTTTTTCAAAATAGAATTCGAGGACGAATTTATGCAAGGATGGCCGAATGTTAGCGATCTGGCAACGCCGCCAAAAAAACGAAAGCAGCGAATAGAAAGAAAACGAAGAGAGAAAGGAGGAGTCGAGATTGAGAAGTTAAAGTGAGCGGACGTGTCCTTTGAAAGATCCTCGTGTTAAGTCGAGCCCACGCGTATAAAAGGCGGTGACCACGAGCCGAGGAGGAAGTTGTCGACAGGTCACCGCGACAAGTACTACTAAAGTGTGTAAGCAATAAGTGAAGAATAAAGAGTGCTCAGCAAGAGTCCAAAAGTGTTTCTCTTTTCTGGTTTGTTTTTTCTTCGTTGCGGGTATTGCACTGGTTCTCAGCTGTGAGGTCAATCCCCTTTCGCAGTGTAGAGATGGAAATGCCAACCCGTTTCACGTTAGGTTTTGTAATCCCACTTCTGATATGTAAAACAGACGGAAGGAGAGTAGGAGCCCACGTGTCGAGCCCACGCGTATAAAAGGCGGTGACCACGAGCCGAGGAGGAAGTTGTCGACAGGTCACCGCGACAAGTACTACTAAAGTGTGTAAGCAATTAGTGAAGAATAAAGAGTGCTCAGCAAGAGTCCAAAAGTGTTTCTCTTTTCTGGTTTGTTTTTTCTTCGTTGCGGGTATTGCACTGGTTCTCAGCTGTGAGGTCTTAGTGGTTCCCGATAAGGGTCAGCCGTACCCCATGATAATCGGACGGAAACTCCCAGATCAGCCTCAAGTCAGGGTGGAGAAAACTTTTCAAAAGCTGGCCATCACGGATACTATGCAGGGGCCGGCTCAAGAAGTACTACTGGTCGAGGAGGAGATCCCAAAGGTGACTCCTAAGAAGCTGTCGGTGATGGACCTCGACGTGGGAGAGGTGGAAGAGCCACACACGCGAAGACTACAAGAGTTGATAGATCTGCATCGGAGTTGCTTTGCTATGGATCTTGAAGAGTTGGGCGAGTCGAGGTTGGGCGAATGCAAGATTCAGCTGACCACATCACAGCCAGTCTGCGTACAGCCGTACAGGCTTCCGTTCGCCAAGCGGGCGATTGTGAATGAGAAGGTCGACGAGCTACTGAGACTGAGGGTGATCCGGCCATCAACATCTGACTACTGCTCTCCTATCGTCCTTACAAAGAAGAAAGACGGGACGGATAGGTTTTGTGTCGACTTTAGGGCACTCAACAAGGTCACAGTGAAGCGGAAGTTCCCCATGCCAGTGATCGAGGAGGTCCTCACATCGCTCAGCGGCCAAGCAGTCTTCACTGTACTGGACTTAGCATCGGGGTACCACCAAATTCGTATGGAGGAGAACAGCAGAAGGTTCACCGCATTCACAACGGATGAGGGGTCCTTCGAATTTAACCGAATGCCGTTTGGCCTCGTGAATGCCCCCGCCCATTTCCAAGCATGCATGAACCAGGTGAAGTCAAGGTTGCAGAAGGGCGATGCGGCAATATATCTGGACGACACGATTATCGCCAGCAAGACAGTAGAAGAGGGGCTGGATAAGCTCCAAAGATTTCTGGGGACCTTAAAGGAGTTCGGGCTAACGCTAAACGCGCGTAAGTGCGCCTTTTTCAAAACCGATCTCGAGTTTCTTGGGTACCATATAGGGAAAGAGAAACGGCGCTACGGAGCCCTGAAACCGACACCGGCGTCAATGCCGAAACCCTAGCTACCGATCGCGAGGGCACGATCATGGAAGGATGGCCGAAATGTTAAGTCGAGCCCACGCGTATAAAAGGCGGTGACCACGAGCCGAGGAGGAAGTTGTCGACAGGTCACCGCGACAAGTACTACTAAAGTGTGTAAGCAATTATATTATATATAATTACTCTCCTTCCGTCTGTTTTACACTCGAATGTTTTTTTCCCATGTATTTAAATTTAATTACTGTTTTACTTTTAACGCAATAAAGCGAAGTTGTAATTCCCAGAGTTGATCGGTTTTATTTTATTTATTGCTAACAATAATCTTTGCAAAACTCCTGCCTGTTTCTCTTATTAATCGCAAGTAGGCGAACGATTTTTTCCTAGCTGCCGCGCATTCCCAGTCATACCACAGTTGTTTTCTCTTACCTTTTCTTCTAGCTTGAAAGGACTTTGCCGCGTCAGATATGCAGGAAACAAGAACGTCCGCGCCACGTATGAAGTTGACTTCATAATCATGTATAGTGTTGACTTTCCGGTTTAGCATGGTTTTATATCTCTCTGCGAAGCTCTGCTTCCAGGAAATCTTTGGTTATAACCTTGTGTGTGCTGCGGATGGATGTGGGTTTATCGCTAGGTTTATCGAAACAGTTATAGGCAGGTGGTCAGAATGGGTTACTTCATTAACGTGAAAATCTGTCACACACTCAAGCCATTTTCCACATACAAGGCCGTAATCAATAGTTGAGCAGGCAGTTCCTCTGAAAAATGTCAGGTGACCTTGACTATCACTTTTAGTTCGACCATTTACTACCGTAACTCCAATCGACTCACACATCTCAATGACTTTTTTTCCATTACTATCAATTTTTTGATCTTCTGCGCATCTATCCTCGTAAATTGATTCAGTTAAAAACCCCGGCTCCACTTCTAGCAGCTGTGTATTACCTATTCGTGCATCCACCATTAAGTTTTCTTTCCTGAATTCTAATAAGAAGTTATATAGGCCCATAAAGTCATCCATCCAATTGTTACAATTGATGTAGACTGGAATTACGTACATTTTAGAATCCGCGGTGTCTATTTCAATTAAAATTCGATTGAGTTGGTTTATGAATCGACATTGGGTATATTCGCTGATCTGCTTTTTAATACCATATAAGCATCCCCCGCTCGCTCTTCCATGGGTAGATAACCGTGTTGCTGGGATCCACTGAAGCGTGTAGTTGCAGAAATAAACTTCGAATTTTTCCATGTTTTTGTTCAGGAAAGTTTCAAAAAGCAGGAAGATATCGTGGTTATTTATGAAGTCGAAAAATTCAGGAAAAATTAATTTACTATTTAAACCTGCTACGTTATAAGAGATTTTTTTTAAAGGAAGGTCACTTAAACTAGACTTAACGAATTTGCTTAAAAGGCTGACGGCCTACCCCCTTCGGGTAGGGGTTAGAATATACCCGAGGTAGGCATGCCTGTCGTAAGAGGCGACTAAAATCCACCCTCCGTATACCGAGTATGGCGTATACAAAAAACATGCAATGAACAAAACAAAAGATTTAAATACCCCAGGTGGCAGTCCAGGTAAACTGGAAAATCCACCCTCTTCGGAGGTCGGCTCTACGGATTCTGGGGAGAGCCATTTATTGCACCTTATAAATCCCTTCTCAAAAAGTACAAGGGTATCTCGATCTCCACCAACAAGATCGAACGTCTCCGGAAAAAGAAGTCCGCCGGAAGCGCAAACGCGTGAAAAACGGGACTCAGCGAAATCTAAAAGCATTGAGGAGGAAAACGACGTACTCCGTACCAAGCTTAGCGAAATGGAGCTACTCTATCGTGAGCTCAAGAAAGAGGTAGATTTACTCAGGCAAGAAAATAATGCCCTAAAAAACACGTACCTACAAAAAGAAAATACAGTTAGCTCACATCGCTCACCTAGTCGCGAATACCAGACGGATGAAGAAGAGCTAACACGCGAAACGAATTGGGTCGAAAAGAAACGACCTAGCAAAAAACGAAAAGCTGGTTCCTCACCGGAAGTCGAGCCACAAAAAGATGAAAAGCGCAAGGAGATGCAAGAAAAGCAACAACAACCAAAATTACGTCCTCCGCCACCGATAAACGTCGTTGGAATTACGGACTATAATAAGTTGCATTGCCTCCTTAAAGGAACTCTGGCTTCGAAGTTTAAGGTGACATCTCTGCGAAACAATACGTGGAAAATCAATGTCGATGATGCCGACGGTTACCGATCAGTATCTAAAAAATTGAATGCCGAAAAGATTCAGTGGTATACTTATGAAAATAAGTTAGAAAGACCACTGCGTGTTGTAGCAAGGGGACTCCACCCCTCGTGCACTAAAGAAGATGTAATGCACGACCTTCAAGACAAAGGCTTTAAAATTCTTGATGCCGTCAATATTATCAAGAAGGAGAAGCAACAGTCGGAGGGAGATCATGAAAAATTGGTAAAGCGCGGTCTTCCACTATTCATGCTTAGTTTTGATAAAGACGAAAATAAAGATATTATATATGGTATCAAGACTATTCTAAACATCGTGGTCAAAATCGAACCCATGCGTAAGACCTCCAGATCGATCCCGCAGTGTAAGCGCTGTCAAGGCTTCAATCACACGCAGACTTACTGCCAGAAAGAGCCGCGATGCGTCAAATGCGCAGGTAAACATCTCTCGGAAGAGTGTCACCTAAACAAGCAAACCTCAGCCACTTGTATAAATTGCAAGGGAAAACATCCTGCGAACTATCGAGGTTGCGAAGTGGCGAAAGAGCTTCAAAAACGCCGCGATACGCTAAAAAATTCGACGCGTCCGAATATGAAACCAATCAAGAACAGACCCAAAATAGCTACGAAAAAAGCAGCGAAAGATAGAAAGTCCGTCAATATTAACTTAAGATCGGTTAATGATAAAAAATCCGAAAGTAATAGAGATAAGGTAACAGAAGCAAAATCTCCGAATATTGGCGTGCAGTCTTATGCTCAAGCGGCGAAGACAGTTAAGGGTACGTACACGACCGACAACTCACGGGAGATCAAAGCAAGAAACCGTCCAAACTTTAATGTAAAAACTCCTTCTCAAGTTGCGACATTGAAAAATAGTGATAGAGGTAGTTCAGAAGATCATGTATCCAATGTTTTTTCCCTAATTCTTGCGAAACTTGAAGAGCAATGCAAAACAAATAAACTAATTTTCGAGAGACTAGTTGCACTAGAAAACAACATTCATAACACGCGCACTTCAACCAGAATATGAAAGAAACGCTTAAAATTCTTACTTGGAATGCTAACGGGCTCATACAAAGACTCGACGAGTTAGAAATATTTATGCGAGAGAAAGATATTGATATATGCTTGGTCTGTGAAACTCATCTGAAAAAGC
Source organism: Brachypalpus laphriformis (assembly GCA_945910035.1). Taxonomy (NCBI): domain Eukaryota; kingdom Metazoa; phylum Arthropoda; class Insecta; order Diptera; family Syrphidae; genus Brachypalpus; species Brachypalpus laphriformis. Next base: position 142,259,409 of record OX246754.1, read on the forward strand.
AATCGAATATTAAGATAAGAGGATATAGCGGATATCACGCCTTTCACCCATCGGAAAGAGCCAGAGGCGGATCATCTTTGTTTATAAAAGAAAATATCGAACACTCAGCGGAAATAAAAATTGAATTAGAAGCAATGCAAGTAAGCACGGTACGCGTTAGAAATAGACATTTTGCTTTCAACATTTCGTCTATATATTGTCCACTGCGATGTAAACTTGAAGAAAGTGATTTCACAAACATCTTCAACTTCCTTAAACCAAATTTTATTATTGGTGGTGACTTCAACGCGAAACACCCCTTCTGGGGCTCAAGGTACGCCTCTCAGAAAGGTAGAAAGCTTTATAATGCGGGTATGCAATTCAGTTGTGATTTTTACTCGACGGGTAAACCAACATATTGGCCAACTGATAGAAATAAGATACCAGATCTGATTGATTTCTTTGTTGTTAAAGGAATATCTAGCAACTGTATAAAAGTTGAAGAGAGCTTTGATCTCTCCTCTGATCATTCTCCAATCATTATGACGATAAGCGAAGCTTTGATTAAAAAAGTAGGACCGGCCAGATTAACTGGCGCGAAAACTAATTGGGACGGCTTTAAAAAAGATATTGAAGCAAATATTGAGCTGAGCGTATCACTTAAAACGCCCTATGAACTTGAAGTTGAAGTAGATCGCTTCGTCGAAATCTTACAGGATGCCGCGTGGAAGAATACTCCCAACCTAAGGAGAACCCCGGCCAGTTACATTAAAATTTATCCGCAGGAAATAAAAGAGATGATTAAGGAGAAGAGAAAAGCGCGTAAAAGATGGCAACAAACTCGGGCTCCGCAACATAAAGCACATCTTAACCGTTTGTGCAACTCACTAAAAAGATCTATTAAAGACCTTAAGAATAATGAAATACAAACTTACCTAGAAAGCTTAACGGCAGAAAAAGATTCTAACTATTCGCTTTGGAAGGCTACAAAAGGTATTAAAAAACCTCAAATTCAAGCCGCGCCAATTAGGAAAAATCAAGACGAATGGGCCAGGCATGATAAAGAGAAAGCGCAAGTTTTTGCCACCCACCTGGAAGAAACTTTCAAACCGTTTGATGGACAAGCTCTTATTGAAAATATAAATACGTCGTATATAGACAATAGTGTAATAAGAAATGCAACGCTTACCGAACTTAAGGAAGAAATAAAGAAACTTAAACCTAAGAAAGCTCCTGGATACGACCTAATTACGGGAGAGGTTCTTAAAGCACTACCAAGAAAAGCTCTAATTAAGCTTCTGTTCATTATAAACGCCGCGATTAGACTAGAATATGTTCCCAGTCAATGGAAAGTCGCCGAAGTTATAATGGTCCTTAAGCCTGGAAAACCGCCGAATGAAAAAACCTCTTATAGACCGATTTCGCTTCTTCCAATTATATCCAAAGTGTTCGAGAGAATATTGGTTAGGCGAATACAGCCGGTTATAGAAGAAGGGCATCTCATCCCTGATCATCAATTCGGATTTAGAAGTAAGCATTCTACAGTTGAACAAGTGCATAGAATAACACATGTAATCGAAAAATCACTTGAAGAAAAAAAGATTTGTTCAAGCGTATTCCTTGACGTTTCTCAAGCCTTTGACAAGGTCTGGCACGAAGGCTTAAAGTTTAAATTACGACAAGTTCTGCCAGAGCACCTATATAATATTTTGAAGAAAAATTATTATTAAAAACTATATTCCTGAACGCAGTTTTGTACAGTTTGACGGCTACTGTTAGTACCTTCATCTGACAGTTCGCAAGTGTTGTCTGTCAGTTGTCGCAGAAACGTCATCCCACCTTCTTCACTACATGTCAGATTGTTCGCAGCATCAAAGTAAAATGTTTTTTCACCGACTTTCAGCGTTTCTCCCCGAATTTGCAAATTAATGCTTTGATTTTTCGCGTAAATATCGTTCTTCAGCTTCATCAGACGTCTTCTCATTTCACGTGCCGCGGCCGGATAGTCCCTGTGCATCGATATGCCCGTGCCTCTAAGCTTCCTTGCCGATTCAAGAATGCGACGCACATCGTGTAGGGATGACATATGTAGGTCGGTGGTGAACATATTACCCACGGACATTTTCTGAGGTGGAAAATTTAGGGAAGTTTCGGCTAGCTTTCTCTTAGTTAAGGAAATCGGTACGGTTGTGCTGTTGTTTACCGTGTTTTTGATGGGAGTCCGTTGCATTGACATTTTTTGCGGTTTTGTTGTTTTCCCAGCCGTTCTTGTTATTTTGCGTTTTAATGCGAGTAATCGACTCACCTTTGATTTTCTAGTACTATTTGAGATTTTAGTTACTTTGCCCGCTCTAATTTGTATTAATTTAATTTTATTGCCTTGTATAGTTAATTGTTTTCGATACTTTTACTGGAGCTTAAGCAAAAACACACTCTCTCTCCTACCTAGATGTCTCGGTACAAAATGCATGGCAACTACACCGCGCGGCCCATCCCGACTTGTCGCAGTTAGAATTCAGACGGAATATTGCAATATACTATTGCAAAATTTTGATGAGAAGCCAAAGGCTGCTGGGCCCCGTAAAAGAAATTTGGAAGAAACATGTAAAGAAACTCTTCGTTACGATGGCAAAAATTACTTTGTTCGTCATTGCATTAAAAGAAGACAATGTGGAGGTGACTTGTGCACTTCTGTCAGACGGACTGAATGTTCGAAGTGTGATATTGGCCTTTGTGCGAATTGCTTTTTAGGCTTTCATTCCAAAGCCGATTAATAAAAAAGCAATAAAGTATTTTAATGTTTTTTATTTATATTTTTTCACATACAAAATCATTTTCTTATAATTGAAGAGTTGAAAATCAAAAGTATCTAAGTACCGAAATTCGCATTACAAAGAAATTGATAAAATACATATAAAATGTGTTACACATGTGTACTGGTTTATTATTTTAGCGCATAATTAAGGTTTATAACATACTCTTGGTGAAATTTTATTGTCGTTTGGTTGGCATGATTAGGCAATTCCTGGTGAGGTCATGAGCTATGAGTCTTGAAGAAGGGTCTATATCCCGTAGGATGAGATACTCAAAACGGTCCAACTCACAAGAAGGTCTCGCGTGGGTTAAAGTGCCAAATCAACGTAATTTAAAAATAAAAATAGATATATACTCGTACATACTTCACGAAATTATACTTCACCTAACATAAAACTGCAATTAAAAAATTTAAAAAAAACGCCACAGCAATATACCTATATATATGTATACATACACATATACAGGTTATATTCAATCTGTTGTGATTAAATAGTATTTAAAGTAGCTCGGTTCAAGCTTAAATAAACGTTGGATTACATTTTTTTTTTCTAAGCAAACTCTCTGATCAGAACTGAATAAAAAGATTAAGCCATCTTTGGCAAGTACTCCATCATGTTCTTTAGGTCAGCTAGCTTCTCTCGGGAGATGCGGTGGTTTAATGTATATTGCAGTAACTCCATTCCATTGATATCTTGAATATCTCATTGTGCATCCTTTTCGTAAGAAAAAAACATTTCTTTATTTTATCCCCAGTAACGCGTATTTGAGCGACTTTTCAGATGCTACTTTTTTCGATGCGTAGGAACTGTTTTGCCAAGAATTGAAAATCCTTAAAATCATATTTTTACAGCGTCAATGTCTTAAAAGGCTTATTGTTCCTAGCATTTTCCAAAATTACATCTTATTAATTCAGCCAAAACAGTTGAGCCGAGAAACTCGTGGGGAAATCGTGAATGGCACTTAGGCCTAAACAATACGTCCTAGAGTTGTACCTTCCGCCATCTTCTGATCCCTGTAGGAACTAACAACGTATAGCTATTTACATAGTTCCACTTGATTGTTAATGGCGCTTGCTTATAGATCGTATTCAAACAACTAACTCGATAAGATAAAAAATGGGACTTAGACCCCTCTGATTTTCAACTCTTTAATAATGTGGTCACACGCATTATATTGATTTAAGAGGGATTGTTGAAATATATATAATGTGCATTTGTGTTTCTTATACTCTACATGACATACTTACAAAATATTTTTGCAAACATCGAAAAAATAAATTCTGGGTTGATTCGGGTTAAGGGCGGGCGAGAGTGTCTCTTCCCACTTTAAGGGCGGGCGAGAGTGTCCCGTCCGGGCGTGAATGTCGCGTCCCACTTTAAAGGCGGGCGTTGATGTCGCGTCTCACTTTAAGGGCGGGCGTGAATTTCGCGTCCTACTTTAAGGGCGGGCGTGAATGTCATCCCACTTTAAGGGCGGGCGTGAATGTCTCGACCCACTTTAAAGGCGGGCGAGAGTGTCTCGTCCCACTTTAAGGGCGGGCGAGAGTGCCGCGTTCCACTTTAGGGGCGGGCGGGAATGTCTCGGCCCATTCTAAGGGCGGGCGAGTGTGTCTCGGCCCACTTTAAGGGCGGGCGAGAGTGTCTCGTCCGACTTTAGGAGCGGGCGAGAGTGTCTCGTCCCACTTTGAGGGCGGGCGAGAGTGTCTCGTCCCACTTTAAGGGCGGGCGTGAATGTCGCGTCCCACTTTAAGGGTGGGCATGAAGGTCTCGTCCCACTTTAAGGGCGGGCGAGAGTGTCTTGTCCCACTTTGAGGGCGGGCGAGAGTGCCTTGTCCCACTTTTGGGGCGGGCGACAGTGTCGCGTCCCACTTTAAAGGCGGGCGTTGATGTCAAGTCTCACTTTAAGGGCGGGCGTGAAGGTCGCGTCCCAATTTAAGGGCGGGCGTGAATGTCACCCCACTCTTAGGGCAGGCGTGAATGTTTCGTCCCACTTTAAGGCCGGCTGAGAGTGTCTCGTCCCACTTTAAGGGCGGGCGTTGAGGTCGCGTCTCACTTTAAGGGCGGGCGTGAATTTCGTGTCCCACTTTAAGGGCGGGCGTGAGTGTCGCGCCCCACTTTAAGTGTGGGCGTGAAGGTCTCGACCCGCTTTAAGGGCGGGCGAGAGTGTCGCGTCCCACTTTAAGGGCGGGCGACAGTGTCTCGTCCTACTTTAGGGGCGGGCGAGAGTGTCGCGTCCCACTTTAAGGGCGGGGGTGAATTCCGCGTCCCACTTTAAGGCGGGCGTGAAGGTCTCGTCCCACTTTAAGGGCGAGCGAGAATTTCGAGTCTAGCTTGAGAAGGGTTGTACCTACTGCAGAGGGTACGGACGGTCGCGGTGCACCTCTTTTCCCGGAGGGTTGTGCTTATTTCTCCAAATAAATCAAAAATTTACCACACATGTTTTCCCAGACGACGGGAAACCTAATCGAGACGTCAGGTCAACTTTGGTCAGTAGCGGACCTGAAACTGGTTGGCCAATCACCGAGGTGAGGGCTTCAAAATTTGGAACCGAAGGTCCTATGAGAGAATGCTGGCAGTACACAAGTTTGGTACCCAACCACGGCTGAAGAGACTCTGCTGACCACGTCTCTCAATCTCCCCCTTATATTAATTCCTGCAACAAGCAGGTGTGAATTCTAACAATGAATATAATTTATTGTCACACACAACTTGGTTGGAAAGATTGAGAGAGATGGACATGCTCTGACGGCGTGATCATCGCCAGATGTTGTTGTTCTATTGAAGGTACAGTAGTGGTCGGAGGCTTTTATCGATGAAGTAAACTCCTCGTCGGTCAGAGGTACGCATCGAGGAAGTAAGCCACTCGTCGGTCGGAGGTATACATCGGCGAAGTGAACAATTCGTCGGTCGGAGGTATTCATCGACGAGGTAAACTCCTCGTCGGTCGGAGGAATACATCGAGGAAGTAAACGCTTCGTCGGTCAGAGGTATTCATCGACGAGGTAAAGAACTCGTCAGTCAGAAGTATGCATTGGCATCATGCTGTGGCGGCGTGATTATCGTGAAAGATGTTGCTGTGGTATTGGAGGTACAGTGGTGGTAGGGAAATATGTAACACATTGACATTGTTAAAAGCACAATCTATATCTAAGAAAGCTTCCATTGCTACTCACATATTTACTTAACTTTTGTTGTTACCTCGCTTTAAAGGGTTTACACTTGTAGCTATCTCGCAAGTGTAAACCCCCTAAAGCTACTATTGTATATTCCTTGTGAAACAGGGAATACTCAATATTACGAACCATCGAGTGTAATGCCGTTTCAACTGATTTACCTTTGCAATACGCATGTCGAGCCGCTGACAGAAGTTGTGTATCAATACTGATGCGCAAGTGGATATCATTCAATTGCTCTAACGTTTTTAGAAGAAACGATGATAAACTAATGCCTCTAAGATCTTTCGGAATTATATGAGAACATTTGCCAGCTTTCGGTATGAAAACTACTTTGATCTATACAGCTTTTAAGAATTATTTCTAGCACCTGCAAGATAAGGTTTGACAACTTTTGTAGTTCGGCTGGTATTATGCAGTCTGGTTCCGCGGATTTGTATGGTTTGCAGCTGTGTATCGCCCAGTGGAGTTTGTTCTGTGTAATAAAGTTACAGGAGTTGTTTAGATTTGCAGCTGGTCTGTTAAAGACAGTGTTGCTGAAAACTTGGGAGCTACCTGGGAAATATGTGTCAAGTAGTAGATTTAGCGAATCTTCGCTGGAAGTCGTCCAAGTCCCATCTATTTTCTTGAGATAGCTGGGCATTATTGGATTTGTGGAGATGATTTTTCTTAGCCTAGATGCCTTAGAGATATCTTCTATTTTGCCACAGAAGAGTCTCCAAGAATTGCGCTTAGCCTTCCTCAGTTCGTTTTAGTAAATAGACAGGGATGCTTTGTACAACCCACAATCTGTTGCATCCTTCGTGCTTTTGGGATTGTTGAAGAGGTTTCTACAATTATTTGTTAAGGACCTGAATCTGCATACCACCAATAGGACTTTTTCTTGGGCTGTTTGTATGCTCCGTATCTTCCTCCTGGTCTGGATATTCTGGGCACAAAGGAGAGCTATCGTGTCCAAAGCGGTGAAGATATTTGCGGTAACCTCCATGGCCAGACAGGAACTGCGTGAGGTGGTAGGTGCAGTTGTGGCGATATATTTATAAGTCCACCTGCCTTAAGCCGTATTATACCACCGAGCTTGCCACACAGCTCTTAAAGCTGCTTTTTCTTCTTCTTTAACCATTCTTCTTTCGCTAGCCTCTTGATGGCTGAAAGCCTCTGACGGTCGGAATCAAATGCTGCCTTGTCAGAGACAGTTCCAAAACCATTGATGGTCCTTATAGCGCAGAGTCTGTAGGCTGATATCAGTTTCCTCCTTGTTTCTTTGGCCGCGAGAGCCCCTGCCAAGCGGAGCCGCATAAAGAAAGACTGAGCTGACAGCTCTGGATAGTAGGATCCTCCTAGCGTATCCAGGTCCTCCAATGTTGGGCATTATCCTTGAGAGTGCTGCCTGAAGTCTTGACGCTTTTTTGCTCGAATAATCAACATATTGTTTAAACTGCAGTCTATTGTCGAGCATTAGTCCTAGGTATTTGATGGCTTCTTTCTGATCTGATGATTTGGGCTCCAACCTGGACATTCATATATTCCACAGATTTCCGGTTGGTTATTAGAACAGCTTCAGTTTTGTGGTCAGCTAATTCTAGACCGGCTAGCTTTTGATTTGACTGATTGCCACATTTGTAGAAAATTTTACTTCACTGATTTGTTTTGCTACGGTAACTCGTTAGCTTTATCGCAGAGTTATTTGAAACATCTTGCTTTGCTCTCCTTGATAGCTCTTCTTAACTGTTGTCGTGCCTGCTTAAAGGACGATAGGTACTCCTGAAATTTGGGTGTGTTTCGAGATCTTTGTACTTTGCATCTTGCTCAAGACACTCTGCTCTAAGTACCCTGATCTCGTCGTTCCACCAGTAGCAAGGCATGTGTCTTCGACTTGGAACCCTCCTGCGCATTGATACATCGCACGACATGTTGATGGACTAGGTGAGGTGGCGAGCTGAATTTTCTGCCGATCATTGGACTAGCGTGAGGGTGTCAACCATTTCTGTGAATGCATCTTTGTCGAAAAGCTTATCCTGCCATTTCGGACCAGTCGATCTCGCGCGGTGAGTGCTTCTGGCATTACCGATGTCAATTATAACAGCTTGGTGGTCACTGTGGGTATAATCTTCACTGACCCTCCATTTAATACTCCGCAGGATGGAGAGCCCACATTGAGTCCATGCCTGCTCTGCGGAAGGTGTTAGCTCTACCTACGTTTGCGATGCCTACGTTGAGAATTGCAAATGTTTCCAGGAGGGCATGACCTCTTGCGTTGGTAAATCTACTGCCCCATTTCGTCGCCCATGCATTGATATCTCGGCCAATAACCACTGGAGTTCTTTCCCGAGCATCGGCCACGAGGTTATATAATATCTCCTAATATTCAATTATAGTTCAGCTGGGCCGAGTGTAGAGGTGTATACCGTTAATTTTGGCCCGAACGAAGCCCTATAACTCTTCATTGGCATCCTGGAACGCATGTTTTCACATGACCATATTGCCGCCCGCTTCGATCATCATCATCATCACTCCAGATCCAGATCCAGAGATCCAGATCACTGATCCAGATGCTGCTGTTGTCGGGAACTTTATATATGTATACAGCACAAATGTCATCTTCAGTGCAACAAATAACTGAAATGTGACAGTTTGTCACTACTGAAAAAGATAAGGCACTCTAAAAAAAAGCTCTATATTTTCATGATACTCTATGGTTTCAAATGATACTCAAAAATTTCTATTTATGATACTCTTAAAAATTGGAGAGCGACAACACTGATCAGCATTCCGTAGCAATGCTGGGGGATCATGGGAAAAATCCCTTTTTGTGGGAATTTTGGCCTAAAAAGGCATAAAGGGAAAACTTTATGATTTTGTGGAAATTATTTGATTTTATGGGAATTTGTTTTATTTTCAAAATTTAAACCAAATAAATGGATTAGCAAGAAAATTCCAATCGATTAATAGTTTTATTATACGAAACTCGCTTAGTAATGAAAGAAATAATAAAGCAAAAACTTTATGAATTTGTGGAAATTATTTGATTTTATGGGAATTTGTTTTATTTTGTTGCGGTAAATTTTACGACAACAAGGACCACTCTCCGCATCTTCCTTCGTTCCCTCTTTTCTTCCCTTGTTTCCGCAAAATTCTGGGAAAGTGGAGAGCAGCCATGGTTCCATCAGCCATAGGCCCACTTCTCCAGCATCTTGCAGAGACAACTAATATAGGATTCCCTTGGATGACCTTTTTACCCTGAAGGAGTGGAGAAACGGGCGGTTTCTCCAGCAATCTTGAGAACGAGACGAGCGGCGAGGGTGAGACCAGCGAGGGCAAGGACGGTGTGTCCGCCTCTACAAACTGCATACCTTACAACCTTATATTTTATTCGTGGTGGGAGACAAAGCAATTCTCACTTTTGGTTCCTAAGTTGGCAAACTGAACAGATCGGATAGGGGGAAAAGTCGAACTCGGGCGAATTCGTAAACAGTGGATTGGCTGGGAGTTTAAACAGAGAAATTAACGTTGGTTCAAGAGTGGTTGCATACTTACGCAAATTAGCGGAGTAAGGCACATACAAGCCACTCTTGCCATATAGCTGAATGAGCGGAAACGCATGAGGGTGTGCGTGAGAATGGATCGATCCGAGTAGACTAGTACCCCGCGGTCGACACTTCTTGGCTGACCAGTGAATTGACAGCAAATTTTTATTTGAGACTAAAAAGTGAGAAGTGTTTTTTTTCGGAGATAGTGTTTTGAGGTAGAGGACAAGGAAGAAAGAGAAAAGAAAGGTGTGACAGGACGGAGTTACAGGACGAGAGGACTCAAAAACATAAAGAAAGGAAACCGTCGTCAGAACGGGACGAAGGGAATAGGAGGAGGACAAAACAAGGACATCAACAAAAAGATAAGTTGTGTAGTAATTTTTTTTTTTTCTTTTTGTCGGAATTCGCGTTTGGTGTAGGAACGTTGTCATTTGAGATTCGGTAGATTTCCGTTCCATTATTTTCTTTCCCGGTGAAAGCGGGACTCGTGACCGGTAATAGATAGCTGTTACAAGTTCGGGACTGAGCATAACGGGCCACTCTCTTAACGGCGATAACATCCCTTTTACTTTTTTGTGGATCTTTTTTTTCTCCTCTATTGGGTTTTTTTTTTATCGATCCTTTAATTAAACTTGCCTTTGTAACTTTTCGTAAATTCTTTCTTAAATAAATCGCCACGCCCTGGAGGGGCGTTTATAAAGAAGTAAAATATTGTGTTAGTGTTGTGGACCTTTTTTTTCAGCGTCACTGTACCACACACCATTTTTCCCTCCCAACATTTCGTCGTCTTCCTACTAAAAGACGCCGTGGCGCCTATCTTAATATAAATCTTTTTCGCCAATCGACAACTTCTTATAATTAATTTTTTATCGACATTTTTCTTCGGATAATTATTTACCCTATCGAAATCGAGTTTTCCTTAACGAACCCACCCTAACTGAGCAGCCCGTAGCGAACAGCACTAAACGTGCTGTGCTGTTGCACTTCTTTTCGCCGGTTTTTTTGGACATTTGTCATTTCGTTTTCCGATCGCAAAAGCGACCGGTCGGGCTTTCTTTTTTCGTTGTCTTTTTTGTATTATTCATTAATCAGTGTAGAAAGTTGGCTACGTTTTTTTTGTTAATTAACCCGCGAATTAATTAGCATTTCCCCCGCGAAAAAGTGTAACAATTGGCGCCCAACGTGGGGCTTTTGGCAAAAAAAAATTGTCTTGGTGGTACGAGTGCACGTGTGTGGCTTTGTGCAGTGTTAGGGAAGTTTTGTGTCCTTTTGTTGTTCTTTTTACTTTGGTTTGTTTTCTCTTCCAAATTTAGCAGTGCATTGGCAGTGGAGCTTTTTTTTAACGAAAAGGTGTTCATCGTGGGACGATCTCATTTCTCACCCCGGCCGTGTGTATTTTCTTTTTATTGGAGCGACATCGGATTCACAAGTAGATGTTTTACTTTTACCTTTTTTTTACTTCGAATCGATATACATATATATATACATAATACCTAAATATATTTCGGGATTTGAAATTGATATACTTATATACATAATACATATATTTCGGGAATTCCTCATACGTTTCTTATATATGATACATACATACATACATATATATATATATTACTACCGTTTTACGGTGCGCCGATAGCGGCTCTTTATTTTTTTTTTTTTGTTGCTGTGTTTGCTTTGTGCAGTGGGGAATTACAGTGAACCACAAAATTGTTCGTACTCTGGTGATTTATTTACTTTTTCTTCCCTTTCGTGGTGTATAGTGGTCTTTTATCTTTTTCTACTGTGTTCTTTTTGGCCTGGCTATTTCGATTCGGGGATTTTTGATTTCGGTTGAGATTTCTTTCTTGTGTTTGGCAAGGAAAACATTGATTAACATTCGCGTATTCTGTTTACTTTTTTGGTGTTCTTTTTGGTTTTTTCTTTTGATTGGAGTTATATCTTCTTTATTTATTTGGGTTCCTACTGGGTTTATTTATTTTTACACACGGGGAAGTGCAGTCGATTGTATTCATCCTTAAATTTTTTTTTGACGGTTTTAGTGTGTTAGAACAGTCGGTAATATGGAGGTAAATAGACTTTCGCATGAGGAATTATCCTACGAGATGGCAGTTCGGGGTCAATGGACCCCAGGACCAATGTCGATGGGATGAGAAAATCATTGAGGTCTTGGCGTGATTTTGAGGGGAAGGGATCAGTAAAGACGACAGTTGACTATCCGTTCTCTTTTGAGGAGGACAGTAAAGCGGTCAAATCCAAGATCGCTGAGATTGAAGAATTGTTGAAGGCCAAACCGAAGGATCCTAGATCACCAAGTTATTTAAAAGTCGTTACCAAAATAGATTGGGCAGTAGATAGAATAGGTAGAGCTAAACCTGAGACGGAGAGTGAATCATCAGAAAGGATGACGATGAAAAACCAACTACTTTTGCTACTAGCAGATCTAATGGAAAATGCAAGCGAGGAACGCGATGTTCCTGGAAAATCAATTGCGGGTGCTTCGACAGCGGTGTCTCCTCCAGCGCTCTCTATGCCCAATTTGAAGGACGCCCAGATATACAGTTTGTTGAACGGTGCGTCGTACGGATCGACAAGTGGGAGGTAAAGTTTGATGGTGAGCGTTGTGGTTCATCAGTAAACTTTTTTCTTGAGCGAGTCGAGGAACTTCGGGAAGCACGGGATGTTTCTGAATTCCGCCTTTTTAAATCAGCGGTGGATCTTTTCTCTGGGAAGGCACTCATCTGGTTCAGGGCGATTAGGGATAGCATTGGTAGTTGGGCTGAGTTGGTCAAGGAGTTGAAACTTGAATTTCCACCCCCAAATTACGACGATCTCTTAATGGACGAGATCCGGCGGCGTACACAGGGCAAGGAAGAGTCCATAGGTGTGTACGTCGCTACGATGCGGAATTTATTCAAGAGATTGTCGGACCCTCTGACGGAGCAGCGAAAGCTGTCTATCGTTCAGAGAAACCTCGCTCCTTTTTACCAGACGCAACTTGGTCTAGCCGAGCCCAAATCAGTCGATGATCTGGTCGCGTTTGGTAGGAAGTTGGAGGCAGTTCGATCGAATGTGGAATCATTAACCCCCCCTCCTAGTAGTCATACTAGGAATCTTCTAGAACCCGACCTGGCGCATGTTGCGATTCAGGAGCATACGGCAGCAGTCCAGGAGCAAACGGTTGAGGTCGTAAGAAAGAACAAGCAACCAGTTGAGTCTATTCGGTGTTTCAACTGTGGGGAAGGCGGTCATTTTGCTAATTCGTGTTCTTCTCGTAGGCGTTGTTTTGGTTGCAGAGCTGTAGGTGTGACTCGGAGAGATTGCCGACGATGCTCGGGAAATGCTCCACGCGCTCTTGGGTCGGCAGGGCAGGAGCGCGTCAAAATTAGTTAGGTCGCCTGCTGGCGATCAGTTGGCTTCAGAAAAGATTCGGTTAGGTTTCACTCTAGAGGCAAACGGTTATGATAGGCGTCCATACATAGGTATTAGTATTTATGGGATTAGGTTTTTAGCTTTATTAGATTCGGGGGCATCGCGCACCATCGTAGGCAGGGATGGATGGAATATCCTGAAAGGTTTAGGTGTAGGTTTAGCTAATAGTAGGGTAGAATCAGTAGCATTTGCTGATGGTGCGGGTATAGAAGTTTTAGGGGTAGTGTCTCTACCAATTGTCGTCGAGGAGAAGTCAGTGTTTCTGGAATGAATGGTCATTCCAGCTCTTCCACATACGATGATCTTGGGTGCGGATTTTGGGGCACTCGCGGGAATCGTCCCGGATTTGAGATCAAGTATGTGGAATTTTTCGAGCCAGGAGTTGGTGGCTTCGATTAGCGCGCTTACAGTGAAGTCAGAGTTGGACGGATCTGAGGCCCGGAAGGTGGAAACTCTAGTAATGAGGATTTTTGACAAGATGCCAGAGGGCTAAGGGTGTACGACATTGGTAGAACACAGGATTAGGACGTCCTCAGAACCTATAAAACAGAGGTATTACCCGGTTTCTCCTGCGATGCAAGAACACATTGATAAGGAACTGAAAGAGATGCTCGATGCGGAGGTGATAGAAAAGTCGAGTAGCCCGTGGGCTTCTCCAATAGTACTTATTAAGAAGAAGGATGGTTCGTATAGGTTCTGTGTAGACTATGGGAAACTGAATAGCCGTATATCTCGTCTACATTCGACAAACTTCGCGACGCGAAATACTTGTCTTCGTTAGACATTAAGTCGGATCACGCCCGCTCACAGCCTTCACGGTCCCGAATAGGGGTCTCTACCAATTCAAACGAATGCCTTTTGGGCTGCACAATCCGCCGGCAACGTGGCAGAGATTTATCGACGGCGTATTAGGTGCCGGTCTCGAACCACATGTCTTTGTGTATCTTGACGATATTATTATCGTCACGAGTTCGTTCTCCAAACACCTTGAGATATTGGAAGAAGTTTTCAGGCGCTTGTGAGGTGCAGGGTTGAAGGTCAGTCGGGAAAATTCCACTTTTGCAGACCTTCACTGAAGTTCCTGGGATACGTCGTTGATAGGAACGGTTTGCATGTAGATCCGGAAAAAGTGGAAAGCATGGTTAGGATACCAGCACCGAAAAATGTTAAAGAAGTTAGGAGCTTTATAGGGACAGTTTCGTGGTACAGGAGATTTGTACCAAATTTTGCAGTTTTGGTTAGGCCTTTAACAGACCTGTTAAAGAAAAGTAGGAAATTTGTATGGACGGACGAATGCGAGGAAAGCTTTAGGAAGGCAAAAGGTATTTAGTTACGGCACCAATATTAACATGCCCGGATTTTCACCGGCCTTTTGTGGTACAAACCAAGGCATCAGACTTTGGAATAGGGGCCGTACTTTCGCAAGAGTTTGAGGATGGGCAAAAGGTAGTGTGTTACCTGAGTAGGTCGTTAAATAGAGTGCTTAGCCGTTTTATGGGCGATAGAGAAGTTACGACCATGCATCGTAGGTGTTCGATTTACGATCATTATACCTTGATTTGGTTGAGCAACGCCAAAGACCCTCAAGGCGGACTTGCGCATTGGGCTATAAGGCTACAACAGTTTGACTTTGAGATAGTCCATAGAAAGGGTAAAGAACATGTAGTACCCGATATGCTTTCGCGAAGAGTTCCGGTAGTGGCCGAGATCTCAGATGCGGATAAAGACCCATGGATTTCTAAGATGATATCAAAGGTAGAGTCAAACCCATTGGCTTACCCTAGCTGGAGGGTAGAGAAGGGAAGACTGTTTAAGTTCGTTAAATCAAATCGCGTGGAGGTCTTTGAGGATAATCAGGAATGGAAGTTAGTGATAGGGAAACGAAATAAATTAGATATTTTGAAGGAGTGTCACGACAATCCGTTGACGGGACACATGGGTGTTAGGAACACGTTCGCTAGGGTAGGGGGGAAATATTTTTGGCCCAAAATGAGGACCGATATAGCTAGATACGTTAGGAATTGTAGAGTTTGCCATCAGGTGAAACCATGAGATGAAGAGGGTCGGTATTTCTAAACCTTGGGAAATGGTCTGTGTGGACTTGGTCGGTCCACTTCCTAAATCGAGTAGGGGTTACATATATATTCTGACTGTCATTGATTATTTTTCTAAATTTCCTTTGCTGTTTTCCCTGAGGTCCGCGGCTGCAAGTTCGGTACGTGTTGGAGTCTCCAGTGACGTCATCATTAGAGATAGTGCAGGGGTTGAATACACCCACTCCCCAACAACTGCAAGAATGCATTTTTGACAGTAGAGAAGCTATGTACTACGTTCTGTTTTTACATAAAGGCAAAGATTAGCAGAATAAAATTACTCTCCATTTGAAATTACAAGAATCGGTTGTGTTTTATTTTCTACCGTATTTTTTCGACACAGTTCTTTTCAGTACTTCTAGTTTACAGCAAATTTATAGCCACAGTTGCATCAATTAAGTTATTCCGTAGCTCGAGACGCTAACATTTGGCCCTTCGAGCCGGATTTTTTTTTGTCAAAGTAAAAGACTGTGTTCGAAAACAAAAAAAAAGAAAATAGAGTGTGTGCGCGCTTTTGACAATTAACTAAGACAAAACATTAAGTGTGTAGTGTGTGCGAACTGCAAGGTACGTGAATTACGTCGCGTCGATCGGATTTCGTCACTTTTGTCGACGACAAGTAAGGAAAACCCATCGAAATTCTATCGATTCCCAGCGGCAGCATCATTAGCCATCACTTCACCAGCCTTCACAACATCAGTCATCACATCAGTCATCACATCAGTCAACACATCAGGTGTTCCAGACACTTTCCCGAGTCGCCAAGGTTTATCATCGCTGAGTGGACGTTATTTCGGACCAAGTACCTCATCCTGCAAGTAAGTGAAAAACTTTTTTTACTTTTTATACGCATAAATATATTGGTACATACGCAACGAAATGAGTAAGGGGTTGTTGTCGAGTGTGCTGAAACAGCTAGAGAAGGACGTCGTGAACTTCAGTAAGACGGGTCCAAGTAACCGTACCTCGAACTACTTGGCGGGACGTCTTTCATTGCTGGAGAAAACCATCGAATCCGCTACTAGCCAGTTCGAGCTTCTCCTAACAGAGGATGAATCGAAAAATGCTGAAGTGGAGGAACTTTTCGAAAAAAATCAAAGATCGTTACCTGGATTATCGGAGCAATTTGTTAGATGCCATGGAAAAAAATCAGCCTGTGGCAAAAACCGAGGACACCAAGTCGGTAGAAACTACGGCTGGTGCATCCAGAAGTTCTGATATCAAGCTATCGAAGATAAACTTGCCAGTTTTCTCAGGGAGTTATGAGACGTGGCGAGCTTTCCGTGATTTATTTGTCTCTTTGATCCACCGCAACTGCTCACTTTCTTAAATAGAAAATCTAAAATCGACGGTATCCGGCGAAGCCGAAAAACTTCTTGCTCACCTTGGGATTGTCAAAGGGAATTACACAAAGGCATGGGGTATCCTGACCGAGAGGTATAATCATACACGGTTCCTCGTCAATACCCAATTGAAGTGCCTGTTCAACCAGCCGTCAGTGGCTCAAGAACGATCGGAGTCAATTAAAGAGTTATTGGATACGTCGGCAGAGGTGGTACACAGCTTGACCAATTTAAAGGTACCTGTTGAGCACTTGGATGTGGTCCTTATTTTTGTCCTACTGCAGAAATTGCCGACGAAAACTCAGCAGCTTGGGGAGGAGAAGCTGGGGTCCAAAACTGACCCCAAGGAGCTGCCGACGTTTGCGGAATTCAAACAATTTCTGGAAACGAGGTTCCGTACTTTAGAGGCTGTCATCCATCAGGTTCGAGTATCAGCAGACTCTTCGAGAAGCATATCGCAGCGACACGCGTTCCACTCGCAGACCAATTCAGCCACATTTGCCTGCAAGGTTTGCAGCAAGGGTCAACATGCGATCCGAAAGTGCGGTCGCTTTCTTAAGATGAGCATCCAAGATCGGTGTCAGTGTATAGGTAGGTTAGGTCTATGCAGGAATTGCTTGGCATACAGCCATTCTTCAGAACATTGCCCAAGCACTCGTAGGTGTTACTACTGCCAGCAACAACACCATTCCCTTTTGCATAACACACAAAACTCCGTACTTCCACACTCACGTTCTCCGACACATGTTCCTAACACCCACAATAATTTTTTAGCCACTAGAATGAACGTCAACGCTCCAAATTTTCAGCTACCCCAAGAAGAGCAGCCGTCAACTAGTTCAGCGGTCAACACTTTTCATTCCATACCGAAAACCAACACACAAGTTTTATTGGCAACAGCGGTAGTCAACGTCAGGACTTCGTCAGGCGAGATGTTTCCGCTTCGGGCTCTGTTAGACTCGGGCTCTGAAGCTACCTTCATCACAGAGTCAGCAGTGCAATTGCTCCGCTTGAGGCCGACATCCACACATGTTGAAGTATCCGGGCTAGGGTTGGTCAGCAGTGGCACCTGCAAAAGAGTTGTCGACGTTGATATATCCTCGCTTCATTCAGCCTTTAGGACAACTTCGAAGGCTTTCATCTTCAAGTCACTGTCTGGGCATCTCCCGGCCCGAACTCCATCCGTCGGAAAGTGGAATCATCTTGAGGGTTTGGTGTTGGCGGATCCAGACTTCCACAAGCCAGCCAAGGTTGACCTGTTGCTAGGTAGCGATGTTTTCGCGGAGATATTGTTGCCGGACGTGATTAGGTCCCCAAAAAAGGCCATGCCTGTCCTCCAGAAGACTAGGCTTGGTTGGATCTTGTTCGGAAGAGTACCAGTGGAACCACAACCTATCAAGGCTTTCTTCCAAACAGGAGATATTGACGCACAACTCCGTAAGTTCTGGGAACTGGAAGATTTGCCGTCTGAGAATACTGGAACGATCGAAGACATCGCTTGTGAGGAGCACTTCAGCAAAAACGTACAACGCATGGATGATGGGCGTTATAAGGTAGCATTGCCCTTTAAAGTCTACGTTCACCCGGTCCTAGGTAGGTCACAGGAAGGTGCTCTGCAACGTTTGTAAGGTACAAGTACACCGCATGCGTAGAGGAGTACAAGCAGCTCGGTCATAGATACTGGGCATTATTTCCTGCCGCATCATGCTGTCATTAAGGAAAGCAGCTCCACAACCAAGCTGAGGGTGGTCTTCGATGCATCTTTTAAGACAGCTGATGGAGTTTCGCTAAATGACCAGCTGGTGGTAGGCCCCAGACTCCAACATAATGTGACGGACATTATTTTACGATGGAGGTTTTATCGCTTTACATTCACAGCCGATATCGAAAAAATGTACCGGCAAATATGGGTTACGGAAGAAGATTCAAGGTACCAGCTGATTTTTTGGCGCAAATCACCAAGCGAGCCCTTAAAAATATACCGCCTTAAAACTGTGACGTTCGGTACAGCATCTGCTCCATATTTGGCATTCCGCACTCTCAAACGGCTAGCTGATGATACCGAGACTCAATATCCGAGGGCCGCAAAAATGATTCGGGAAGAAATGTACGTAGACGATCTCATCTCTGGTGCAGACACGATAGCTGAAGCGGAAACGAAAAGAGAGGAGGTTAAGGTAGCTTTAGAGACAGGTGGCTTTAACTTGCGGAAATGGACCTCTAACGCAGAGGAACTGCTCAAGGGGATTCCTGACCAAGACCGTGAACTAACATTTTCACTGCCTTCCGAAAGCTCGGAAAGAGTCAAGACGCTAGGCATCCATTGGCTTCCGGTGGTCGATCACTTTTCTTTCCGCTGCACTCCTCCAAGCAGCCCGCAGTCAACGAAGAGGTTCGTATTGTCGACGATAGCACGTTTGTTTGACCCCATGGGATGGATATCGCCTTGTATCCTTAAGGCGAAACATGTCATGCAGCTGCTCTGGACCCGCAAAATATCATGGGATGATCCCTTTGATTCCGATATCCTGGAACAGTGGACTACGTTTTACTCCGAATTAGGGATCATAAACGATATACGTCTACCAAGGTGGGTTCAGACAGCTGGAAGGTCAAATCGCATCGAACTGCATGGATTCAGCGACGCATCAGAAAAGGCGTATGGGGCAGCAGTATATCTACGGGTAGAGGACGAAAAAGGTAAAGTCCACACACATCTTCTTATCGCCAAGTCTAAAGTCGCACCTGTGGTACCAGCAAGTCTTCCCCGGTTAGAACTATGTGGTGCTGTGATGCTGGCCAAACTGCTGCACTACGTCACGAACAACATCGAGCAGAAGGGCTTAAAGATATATGCCTGGACTGATTCCACAATTGCACTGTGTTGGATTCTCTCACCACCTTCAAGATGGGAGACATTCATCATACCAACATTTGGAAACATGTCCCAACACAGCACAACCCAGCAGATTTGGCGTCGAGAGGAACACTCCCATTAACACTTTTGCGGTCCACGCCATGGTGGAATGGACCCTCATTTCTCCGAACAAATTGGAATTTTGAACTCCCAACCGATCTTAACACAGACCAACCGATCTTAACACAGACGAAGGTAAGAAGAAAAATATTATCATTCATCACGCAGTTATATTGGATGACCCTATCAACCAGCTGATGCATCGTTCGTCGGATTTCAAGCGACTCATCAGGGTAATCGGTTATTGCAGGCGATTTGCAAGCAACTCAAGGGACCAACGCTCTAGAAGGGCTTTTGGATCCCTTTCTCCGTCGGAACTTGACGCGGCATCAAAAACTGCTGCTCGATGCGCTCAGCAAGAGATGTTTCCAGGAGGGATCCCTAAGTCCAGAGGTATGGGGCCCTTGAATCCATTTATTGACAGCGCAGGCATCGTTAGAGTGGGCGGAAGACTTCAACATGCTGATCTGTCTTACGAACAGCGACATCCCATTATCCTGGAACCAGGACATCACCTTACGACACTCATCATCCGAATGGCACACCAAAGAACGCTGCATGGAGGGATTCAGCAGATGATGGGTTATTTGCGTACAAGGTTCTGGATATTCGGGATGAAAAGAGCGGTTAAAAAGTATCTCCACAGCTGTACCGTGTGCTTTAGGTTCCGGAGCTAGGCAGCCCATCAATTAATGGGAGAACTACCAGCACCAAGGGTAAATGCTTCAAGGCCCTTTTTACATACGGGAGTAGACTACGCAGGTCTCATAAACGTACGGGCATGGAAAGGTCGCGGCGCCAAGTGCTACAAGGGCTATTTGGCGATATTTATTTGTCTAGCTACCAAGGCCATGCATTTAGAAGCGGTAAGTGATCTGACCACCCAGGCCTTTCTAGCTGCATTTCGACGATTCGCGGCACGGAGAGGAATCTGCAGCCAAGTCTATAGTGACTGTGGTACGAACTTTGTGGGCGCTGATGCAGAACTAGTTCGCCTTATGAAGGATGCTGCCCATGATTGGAAGGAGATTGCTGACGTCCTAGCATCAAAGGGAACGAAGTGGAACTTCATTCCCCCCGCTTCCCCCCACTTCGGAGGCTTATGGGAAGCTGGAGTAAAGAGCGTAAAGCACCACTTCAGAAGGATTGTTGGGAACGCAACACTCACGTATGAGGAGCTCACCACGCTTCTTACTCAGATTGAAGCGTGTCTGAATTCGAGGCCCCTTTGTCCCTTGTCTGAAGATCCAGACGACTTCCAAGCGCTAACTCCGGCACACTTCCTAATCGGAGAAACAATGTTCAGCGTGCCTGAACCTGACCTCACTATAGGCAACCAAGGGTATGTCGATCGATGGAAGGCAGTACAAAATCACTTGCAGGTATTCTGGAAGCAGTGGCAGCAAGAGTATCTAGCTCGTTTACAGCAGCGACCGGAATGGCTGAAACCTCAACCACAGCTAAGGATAGGAGACCTGGTGCTGCTGAAAGACGAACGACTTCCCCCAGCTAGATGGAGCCTTGGCCGAATAAAGGAAACATACCCGGGAAACGACAACATAACCCGAGTAGTCAAGGTAAAAACGCAGATAGGAGAATTCAAGCGACCAATTACCAAACTTTGTCCACTTCCAATACGCAACTTATCCGAAACAGCCTAACCACAGCTAGCGAAAACAGCCAAAATAAAACAAGGCAAAAGTTCATACATCCATACAATAATAAATTTATCAAAACAAATTAATCAAACATTCATTTTATTCAAAACAACATACCACCCTATTAAAAAAAAAAAAAAAACTAAGGTCTCTCGCGCGCAATAAATTAAAAAAAAAAATAAAAAAAAAATTTTAAAACGCGCCGAAAACCTTTGCACAACACTGTATCACTTTTCCACACTACACAAGAATCACCAAATACGGTATCACAACTCAAATCATCCGCGCGTCTAACACACACTCTTAAACTAAATGCTATCAAATGCAACCGCGCGTCTAACATTCACACAAACACACTCTTAATTGAAATCGTCTAACATTCACACAAGCACACTCTTAATCCAAATTTTATCAAACGCACCGAACACACACAAACTCACACGTACTACGCGACCCGTTAAAGAATTAAATTCATTCCTTAATGAACTCAATCGCGTTACTAAATTAAACCCTTATCAACACTTAAAACTACAACTTACTTGGATTCCACATGAAGGTTTCTCCCGCGCCGCACCATTGGGATCGTATTGACGGGCTTCCTGCACATCCGTACATCAAGGAAAACTACACTTGCCCAAAACAACAACTTTAGTGCATATTAAATCACTTTGGGCATTCTACTAAATTGTTACACAACCTTTGAATTTTAAATACCTGAGCTACACACGCGCACCACTCTACAACAAATAAATTCACCCGAATATCACCGAATTAAAACAGCAGTGAATGATTTACGATCACCCACGCATAACCGGCAACTAGTCCACATCTGTTAAGAGAAAAACAATCAATCAGCATGAACGGGAAATTGCGTAAACGAAGGAATTACTATTTTCCTTTGACTCTCTTTCGTAGAATCTCTTAACTTTGTTTGTGCTTGCATGGCTTGTCTTGTCTATTGTAAACAAATGCAATAATCAATTCTCTCTCTTCATGTAATCATAACTACGCACATACATGCTAATGATAAGAGCTCTCCAGCTAGGTACAACAAGCTAAACGGCAGATCATCGTAAGCAGCTGACCTACCCTACGTGCATCCCACTACAACCAGGGTTGCCACTTCATCAAAGTAGGCGATTGCGGAAAAGGTATTAGGTGGACGAAAAATACCAATGTTGCGAACCTTGTTCACCGGGGGGGAGAATGTTGGAGTCTCCAGTGACGTCATCATTAGAGATAGTGCAGGGGTTGAATACACCCACTCCCCAACAACTGCAAGAATGCATTTTTGACAGTAGAGAAGCTATGTACTACGTTCTGTTTTTACATAAAGGCAAAGATTAGCAGAATAAAATTACTCTCCATTTGAAATTACAAGAATCGGTTGTGTTTTATTTTCTACCGTATTTTTTCGACACAGTTCTTTTCAGTACTTCTAGTTTACAGCAAATTTATAGCCACAGTTGCATCAATTAAGTTATTCCGTAGCTCGAGACGCTAACAGTACGTTTAGACGTTAACTAGTGAGTGCGCTATGTCGATAGTTTTTGGGTGAGAAGAGTAAGAAAGAGAGAGCACCTCACTCTTCTCGCCCCAAAAACTAAGCGACATAGCGCACTCACTAGTTTTTGGGTGAGAAGAGTAAGAAAGAGAGAGCCCCTAACTCTTCTCGCCCCAAAAACTAAACGACATAGCGCACTCATCAGTTAACGTCTAAACAGGGTCTATGAGCATAAGTGCAAACAGGCAAACTGCACACACAACACAAACAAGGGAAACAAAATAAGTTAATTTTTCTTACAACAGACAACAGTATTAAATTAACGACCAAACGAGAAAGAGGGAAAGCAAAGCAACTAAAATAACAGTTTATTTTGTTTGGTGTGTAGTATAATTTGTTCCATATATTAATCATTCGGCTTTGTAATCTTTTAGATGTGGATGTTTGAAATAGGCTGAGGCAAACGTGCAATTTGTATATTGATCTGAATAAAAATGAATAGGTTGTATATTATCAGTTCAAATAGCTTGGCAAGGATTAGAGAACAATTTGGCCTGTTTGCAGATACATGTAATATTTGCATTAGGTGTACAAATGGACGAAAGTGCAACTGATTTGGAAGATGAAGCACATGTCAGCCCTAGAAAAAGGCAAAAACGTAGAGTCCGAAAACTTTTCCAAACATCATGGTTAACTTTACCTGGATTCAAAGATTGGGTTTTGGAAAATAAAAACGACAAAACTAAGATCACGTGCAGGTTCTGTAACATAGCGCTATGTGCAGGTAAGAGTGAGCTTACGAATTCGAGAGATGTAAATGCCCAGCAATTCACCATTCTTTGAACAAAATACCCATGAAAAGCCTGTTAAAAAAGCGGAGTTGAAACTTTATGCTTTTTTTCTGGAACATAATATTGCCACATCTATCGTCGACCATTTAGCACCACTTTTAAAAAATATTTTCGACAACTTAAAAATTTGCAAATATTTTACGTTATCAACAAGAAAATGCTCATCTATCAACTGTTGTGAGTAAGGGTAGGACCACAGAGGCAACTTCGGTGCAGGTGAGGAGGGCAGCGGCATGCTCGCGGTTGCTCGGCTCAGCTCGTCGGACGGGGTGGTTCTTGTCAACCCCACCATACACCACCTACTAAGCAAACAAAAAAAATCATACCAATATAAAACTAAACCTAGAAGAAGAAGAAAGCTAAAATCTAATCAGACATCGGACGGCCGAAACAGGATAGAGAAAACAGAAAAGAAAACCATGTACAAGAACTTATGCCTATACCCGAGAGAAAGTGCGGAAAAGAAAACACCAACTATACCTAACAAGCCTAGACTAAACCTAAACTAACCTAAAACTTAAAATAAACCCTAAAACTATCCCTAAACTACCTCAAAACTACTCTACCTTACCCTATGGCGCAATGCCTCATTTCCATGGTCCATCTCAGGTAGTGGTTCGTCAAGAACCCGTGGTATGCCAGATGTTAATGGCAAAGGTTGGCCAGCCCACCCTTAACGTCTTGCGACGCAAACCAAATGCTATCTCTCTGGCCGGATTTCTGTGAGAGATAGCCCCTCAAAGTACCTTCCGATCACTTGTGTAAGTTTGTCGTCAGTTCATGTCGTCAACGTTCGTAATTGTCCCGTTATGTCATTGCCCGTCCATAGAAGGACGGCAGGGCCCGTCACCCACACATCACTAGCAAAGAAAACCTTCAGTCGTACATAGCTCAAATATTATTTGAATTCACTAAATCTTTTTTCTCTAAAATTCATTTATTAATTATAAATTGAAGTTAAACTAAAACAAACTAACTCCCTTTCTGCTCTTAAGACTAATATTATAAAAAAACAAATCAAAATGAACTTAAGGTTAACTTAAACTACTCACGGTTTTTTTGGGAATCCCCCGCTGTCCTGCCGGCAGCACAAGAAAGGATCCTTTTTTCTTTCTTCCTCAAATCACGCACCGAAACCGAATTAAAAGCAGAAAGCCCTAACCTTAATAAACAAATTCAAACTACGCTAATCTTAAGACTATACACTTCATAAATTCACTTTTAATAAAAAAATTCAAACACTTGACCCACCCTCCTAGGCGTTATGTATCTGTCCAGGGTCATACTTGGGGCCCTGTACTGGTGGAGCATCCAGGCTCCTCCTGTTGTCCGTAGAAGTTCTTTTGTCGCTGTTGTATTATTGTAGTTTTTTGTTCTTTGTGTTGTCCAATCGGTGTCCTTTGTTGTAAATGAGTCGGCTCGTCCTTGGTGTTGTGTGTGTATGTACGTGTACGTGTATATATGTATGTTTTGGTAAACCGTACCACTACTCACTTTTTTGGTACCTCGGCTCCACCGCTACAAGACGTTCCCGCTTCTTAGCCTCATCCGACCAGGTCCGTTACGGATGGCGCTTTAACGTGGAGAAGCGGAATCCCGACACGCTATCTCGTTAGCTCTGTAGACGGAATCAAATTAGGAGACACCGAATTCCCTACTAGCACTTTCACCTACCTCTGAACAGCCAATATACCACCTACATGTACGCTGCAGTACTGCCTTTGGGAATAGATTTTGAGGAAACCGAGGTATCTAAAATAAAAATATGAAGAACCTGCCTATCTAATCATAGTGCCAACTCACCCTGCAATTAGAGTTGAAATCTCTTAGAAATGAGATTTAACTCACTGTGTTTTACAGAACCAAAAAAATGTTCTACCCTGTGGGTGTTTGCCTCATCGACCGCTCACTCGATTTGCAAAAAAAACTGCAAGTGAATTGCCGGTCAATGCTCTTTGGCCCACTTTTCATTCTTCTTTTCTTCCTCATCCCGTTTTTTTTTCTACCTTTGGTCTTACTTTTCTAATCTCTCTCTCTTCTCTTTTCTCTCACTCATTCGGAACATTGAAACCATCTCCACCTTCCAATACCCCTTTTATCATATGTCCGGTCACAATGACTACTCTTGTTTGTTTTGATTTATAACTATTTTACCTGCTACATAAATAAACTTACACTACATCAATAATGTCTTGTCGAACAATAAATCTAGCAATACGTAAATATTTGAGTGCAACATAATTAACATATTAATAAAAGGAATAAACATACATATATAACACTAAGTCATCAGGTCTTCTGGGTAACTCTTAAGCTCGCTATTATGAATGGGGCATAGGAGTAATATTCCGAAGTAAAATAAATGGAAATTATTTTCAAATATTTTGTGGGGAGGAAAGATATCGCCAAGTTGCTGTGGGGAGTCCCTGGGTGTAAGAGCAGCATAGCACCAGCCTGAACCTACCCCAACTGTCAAATGTCAATAGATCGTGCTGGTGGTAAGTAATACTCCTTACATGGGTTTATTTTATTTTTGATTTTTTTTTTGTTTTCTTCCAGATTGGTCCCAGGAATCATTCCTCGATTCCTGGCTTACCACCAGGCTCCCGTAACACAACATAAATATTTTGTGCAAATTTGAAGTAGAAAGCTTGGTAAAAATTTTAAACGAAAATTATTTTTCCGTTCTGGTAGACGAAAGCACCGATATTGCTGATAAAAAAATTTGTGTATTTTAGTTCGTTACGTAAGAGAAGTTGATTATTTTCCAATAACACAACTATTGGATATTATAGAACTTGATGCAAAAGATCGGTCAGCTCAAAATATAACAGATGAATGTAGAAAGCTAATGTTTTCAATAGGTCAAAATTTCACCTGACAGTTAGACAATATAATTTACGATGATGAATGTAGTATTCACGACTGCGTTTTACATCTAGAAGATATATATTTTGGGCCCAAATATTTAAAATTATTTGATAATCGTATGTCTTTAATTGACAAAACAATTATTATTGAGGCGAAAAATAACTGCAAAACATGTTATGTAACCAAGGCCGTAGCCAGACAAGTATTTCGGGGGGGGGGATATGATCTTTGAAAAATATCTTTTTATTTTTAAGGTTGGAAGCGATCGAGGAAAATAAAATAATCTTAAATTTTAAGTTAAATTTTTTTTATTGACTGAAAAAAAAAACATAACAAAGTAAATAATTATTTTATAACACTAAATTTAATCGCCTGGCCTTCTTTGCTATGTGTCTATTGTATGTCTATTGCTAATGTGTATTCTGCACATTTTTTTTTGGAGTCTGACCGTGTTTTATTATTTTTTGTGGTATTCTTGTGTAGTATGTAACGGCGCTTAGGTACTTTTAATTGAAAAAAGTCAATGCTATAGCTTGACTTGATTTGAAACCTTTTGCATTTAAAGTGCACTTGTTAAGAATTTCGGGGGGGGGGGGGGGGGGGGTCAAACCCCTGTGATCCCCACCCTAGTTACGGCCTTGTATGTAACTGCTTTTAATGAAATGAAAACAAAGATTTCCTCTCAAAGATCCTTTATAGAAAGAACTAAAGTTTATAGATCCAAAGGTAGCCCTAAATTTGACAGAAAGAATAAATAGCAAAAATTTTACATACCATATTTAAATAAAATACTTCATTTAGAAGTTTCTAAAGTTATATATGAGTGGCGGTCACTTCTTTCTTGTTTTAATGACACCCAGAAGTAAAAGCTCCTTTGATTAAATATCGAAGACTTCTGGAATACAATTTTAAGTTTGAAAGACATCGATGGAGAATATATGCACCCAAATCTAAAAAAAAAAATAGCAAAGTTTGCGTTAGCCCTTCCGCATTCAAACGCTGAGGCGGAAAGAACTTTCAGCATTATGACCGATGTAAAAACAAAAAAAATAAAAAAAATAAATTGTGTGAATAACAGTACACTAAACTCAATTTGTGTTTTCGATCTGCTTTAATTAGCAGAAATCAAACATGCATAGATCACGAAGTCGGTGATCGTCACTACAGCTATTCACAAACGATATGTACAAAACTCAGTTAAAAAATTTGTCTGATATCCGAATTTAAACTCATTTACATGAAATTATAGTCGGATAAGGTACACTTTAAAATTATGTTAGCTCTTAACAAAGTGTTTTAATAATTATAGTCGACATAAAGCCGAAACCTGATTTTAAATATTTAACGTGCAGTTAGGTTTATATGTTATTTGTCATTTTAGTGAAAAATGATTTTGTAATATGAATTTTACGATTTTTTGTTTAATAATAAAAAATTCTTAATAATAATAATTTAATAATACTGCGCCATTTCTTTTTCTTTAATAATAAAATAAAAAAAAATTTAAAAAAAAATGGTGTGTGGTGTGGTGTGTGGGGACAAGAGGAATTTTCGGCTTAGACTACTGTTCCGTAGTCACGCCCGTAAGTTAAAATAAAAGCAAAAACAACTTTTTCTCATTTTTTGCAGAAGCAAAAACAACGTTGTGTTTGTTTGTGACATGACGGAGTGAGAAGAGCGGAAAAAGCTTTCTAGTTTTTCTGCGTGCGAATTTTTATGTGATTTGATGGAGTAAAAGAGAAAGAGAGAAAAAGTAGATTTTGTTGTGCCTTTGCTTTCTGTCTTTGAAGCATACCTTATTTTTTACCGAATGAATGGCATCTGAATAGATTTATTATTTGTGCTTAGACCAATGAATGTGGCTTCTCTAACTTGGTGAATGCATGTACTTCAATATGTGAATGTGTGAACTCCAATCCATGAATGGTTAAAACTGCCAAAAAATCAACGAACGAAAAAAGTATGTGGAAAAAGTGGACGGAAAGTATGCGTTGGTTTACATATTTTCATATGATGATTGGTGCTTTCTTATTAACGTGACCTTAAAATAAAAAAAAAATATGGTGCACTCCGGCACTGAAATACCTTTCCAAAGATATATAATTTACGAAATTAAAAACTTGAGTAGAACACGCCGTAAGACGGGACAATATATGTTATTCGTGCTTGCCTATATCGGATTGGTGTTGTGTGTGTATGTACGTGTACGTGTATATATGTATGTTTTGGTAAACCGTACCACTACTCACTTTTTTGGTACCTCGGCTCCACCGCTACAAGACGTTCCCGCTTCTTAGCCTCATCCGACCAGGTCCGTTACGGATGGCGCTTTAACGTGGAGAAGCGGAATCCCGACACGCTATCTCGTTAGCTCTGTAGACGGAATCAAATTAGGAGACACCGAATTCCCTACTAGCACTTTCACCTACCTCTGAACAGCCAATATACCACCTACATGTACGCTGCAGTACTGCCTTTGGGAATAGATTTTGAGGAAACCGAGGTATCTAAAATAAAAATATGAAGAACCTGCCTATCTAATCATAGTGCCAACTCACCCTGCAATTAGAGTTGAAATCTCTTAGAAATGAGATTTAACTCACTGTGTTTTACAGAACCAAAAAAATGTTCTACCCTGTGGGTGTTTGCCTCATCGACCGCTCACTCGATTTGCAAAAAAAACTGCAAGTGAATTGCCGGTCAATGCTCTTTGGCCCACTTTTCATTCTTCTTTTCTTCCTCATCCCGTTTTTTTTTCTACCTTTGGTCTTACTTTTCTAATCTCTCTCTCTTCTCTTTTCTCTCACTCATTCGGAACATTGAAACCATCTCCACCTTCCAATACCCCTTTTATCATATGTCCGGTCACAATGACTACTCTTGTTTGTTTTGATTTATAACTATTTTACCTGCTACATAAATAAACTTACACTACATCAATAATGTCTTGTCGAACAATAAATCTAGCAATACGTAAATATTTGAGTGCAACATAATTAACATATTAATAAAAGGAATAAACATACATATATAACACTAAGTCATCAGGTCTTCTGGGTAACTCTTAAGCTCGCTATTATGAATGGGGCATAGGAGTAATATTCCGAAGTAAAATAAATGGAAATTATTTTCAAATATTTTGTGGGGAGGAAAGATATCGCCAAGTTGCTGTGGGGTGTCCCTGGGTGTAAGAGCAGCATAGCACCAGCCTGAACCTACCCCAACTGTCAAATGTCAATAGATCGTGCTGGTGGTAAGTAATACTCCTTACATGGGTTTATTTTATTTTTGATTTTTTTTTGTTTTCTTCCAGATTGGTCCCAGGAATCATTCCTCGATTCCTGGCTTACCACCAGGCTCCCGTAACACAACATAAATATTTTGTGCAAATTTGAAGTAGAAAACTTGGTAAAAATTTTAAACGAAAATTATTTTTCCGTTCTGGTAGACGAAAGCACCGATATTGCTGATAAAAAAATTTGTGTATTTTAGTTCGTTACGTAAGAGAAGTTGATTATTTTCCAATAACACAACTATTGGATATTATAGAACTTGATGCAAAAGATCGGTCAGCTCAAAATATAACAGATGAATGTAGAAAGCTAATGTTTTCAATAGGTCAAAATTTCACCTGACAGTTAGACAATATAATTTACGATGATGAATGTAGTATTCACGACTGCGTTTTACATCTAGAAGATATATATTTTAATTGACAAAACAATTATTATTGAGGCGAAAAATAACTGCAAAACATGTTATGTAACCAAGGCCGTAGCCAGACAAGTATTTCGGGGGGGGGGATATGATCTTTGAAAAATATCTTTTTATTTTTAAGGTTGGAAGCGATCGAGGAAAATAAAATAATCTTAAATTTTAAGTTAAATTTTTTTTATTGACTGAAAAAAAAAACATAACAAAGTAAATAATTATTTTATAACACTAAATTTAATCGCCTGGCCTTCTTTGCTATGTGTCTATTGTATGTCTATTGCTAATGTGTATTCTGCACAATTTTTTTTGGAGTCTGAAGTTTCTAAAGTTATATATGAGTGGCGGTCACTTCTTTCTTGTTTTAATGACACCCAGAAGTAAAAGCTCCTTTGATTAAATATCGAAGACTTCTGGAATACAATTTTAAGTTTGAAAGACATCGATGGAGAATATATGCACCCAAATCTAAAAAAAAAAATAGCAAAGTTTGCGTTAGCCCTTCCGCATTCAAACGCTGAGGCGGAAAGAACTTTCAGCATTATGACCGATGTAAAAACAAAAAAAATAAAATAAATAAATTGTGTGAATAACAGTACACTAAACTCAATTTGTGTTTTCGATCTGCTTTAATTAGCAGAAATCAAACATGCATAGATCACGAAGTCGGTGATCGTCACTACAGCTATTCACAAACGATATGTACAAAACTCAGTTAAAAAATTTGTCTGATATCCGAATTTAAACTCATTTACATGAAATTATAGTCGGATAAGGTACACTTTAAAATTATGTTAGCTCTTAACAAAGTGTTTTAATAATTATAGTCGACATAAAGCCGAAACCTGATTTTAAATATTTAACGTGCAGTTAGGTTTATATGTTATTTGTCATTTTAGTGAAAAATGATTTTGTAATATGAATTTTACGATTTTTTGTTTAATAATAAAAAATTCTTAATAATAATAATTTAATAATACTGCGCCATTTCTTTTTCTTTAATAATAAAATAAAAAAAAATTTAAAAAAAAATGGTGTGTGGTGTGGTGTGTGGGGACAAGAGGAATTTTCGGCTTAGACTACTGTTCCGTAGTCACGCCCGTAAGTTAAAATAAAAGCAAAAACAACTTTTTCTCATTTTTTGCAGAAGCAAAAACAACGTTGTGTTTGTTTGTGACATGACGGAGTGAGAAGAGCGGAAAAAGCTTTCTAGTTTTTCTGCGTGCGAATTTTTATGTGATTTGATGGAGTAAAAGAGAAAGAGAGAAAAAGTAGATTTTGTTGTGCCTTTGCTTTCTGTCTTTGAAGCATACCTTATTTTTTACCGAATGAATGGCATCTGAATAGATTTATTATTTGTGCTTAGACCAATGAATGTGGCTTCTCTAACTTGGTGAATGCATGTACTTCAATATGTGAATGTGTGAACTCCAATCCATGAATGGTTAAAACTGCCAAAAAATCAACGAACGAAAAAAGTATGTGGAAAAAGTGGACGGAAAGTATGCGTTGGTTTACATATTTTCATATGATGATTGGTGCTTTCTTATTAACGTGACCTTAAAATAAAAAAAAAATATGGTGCACTCCGGCACTGAAATACCTTTCCAAAGATATATAATTTACGAAATTAAAAACTTGAGTAGAACACGCCGTAAGACGGGACAATATATGTTATTCGTGCTTGCCTATATCGGATTGGTCGAATCCGCTATGGCACTTCTGATAAAATTGTAAGTTGGAAGGTAGGTTAGGTTAGGTAAGGTGGCTGTCCTGACAGGGTCAAGACACACTTAGACCACTTGGGTCCATTGTGATACCACGTAGAGTTGGGACCGGAGAATCACCGGTTACCGGGGGAACCTTAACGTTTCTCAGGAGGGTGTTGGGTGAGAATAACTATGCCTGAAGTGGCTAGAGAGGGTGACTGACTCAATCAACCCTAAGTCGGTGTGTACCGGGAAGATATAGTGTACAAACAAGTATTGGGGGTGACTGATTCAAACGAACCCCCAGTACTGTTTTGTAAGTAGTATTGGGAAGTCTGAGTAAGCCGTGTAGAGATGAGTTATACAGAGCCATATCTAGTCTTGGCATCCCTGCCAAGCTCGTCCGTTTGTGCAGAATGACGATGGAGAACTCTCGCTGCTCCATCAAAGTCGGTAAGAACATCACCGAACCGTTCGATGTCAGGAAAGGCCTTAGACAAGGCGACGCGCTATCATGCGATCTCTTTAACATAATACTTGAGAGAATTGTACGAAACTCACAAGCCAACCCCAGAGGTACAATCTTCTTCAAGTCTGTACAACTACTCGCTTATGCCGATGACATTGACATAATCGGAAGAACTCAGCGGGCCGTCAATGGGGCATTTACGAGTATTGAGGTCGAGGCAGCAAAGATGGGTCTAGCGGTCAATGAAAGCAAAACAAAATATATGCTGTCTACAAAAAAGGACACCCAACATCGGCGTCTTGGGCAGAACGCCACAATAGACAGATACAATTTTGAGGTAGTAAAGGATTTTGTCTACCTAGGCTCTATGGTCAGCTCCGCAAATGACATGAGTGGAGAGATCACACGGAGAATTACTCTTACCAATCGTTGTTTCTATGGGCTAAAACGGCAATTGAGTAGCAAAGCCCTATCTCGAACTACTAAGGTAACTCTTTATAAGACATTAATCATCCCAGTCCTGCTGTATGGCGCAGAGGCATGGGCTTTGAAAAAACCGGATGAGGATGCCCTTGGTTATTTCGAGAGAAAAGTTCTTCGAGCGATCTTTGGTCCCGTTTGCATAGACGGTGAGTGGAGGAGAAGGTACAATGCCGAACTATACGGCCTGTACAAGGACATCGACTTAGCCAGAAGAGTTCACATACAGCGACTAAGATGGCTGGGTCATTTAGACCGGATGGAGCCCAACCTTCCCGCTAAGAAAGTCTTCGAATCCAACCCGGACGGACGGCGCAGTAGAGGACGACCTCGCGGTAGGTGGCGCAAACAAGTGGAGAGGGACCTCAACCAACTTGGCGTGCGCAACTGGAGGCAGCTGGCTCGTAATCGTGCTGGCTGGAGAGGTTTTTTGGTTGAGGCCCAGGTCCACCCCGGACTGTAGCGCCATCTAAGTAAGTAAGTAAGTAAGTATTGGGAAGTCTGAGTAAGCCGTGTAGGCGTAGAGATACATACGCGTAAAAGAGTGACTGATTCAATCGAACTCAAGTACTGCTATGCAGGGTGTTGACTACGTGGGGTGACTGTTTCAATCAAGCCCTTCATACCTAGGCGGACCGTACAGGTGTAGAGATGCATAATCGTCATAGAGTGACTGATTCAACCAAACTCTAGGAGCTGCTGTGCATAAGGTGTTGACTAATTGGATTTCCCTATGAATCTGTATAAGTTTATAATGTATATGTTAGAAAGGTCACTTAAGTGTTCAAAGAAGTATTTCCCTAATATTTTCTTTCTCCGGGTAGCTAGCGCTAGGCATGTGCCGAGGAGGTGGAGATTGTTCTCCTCTTCCTCTTCATCTCTGCAGCTTCTACAGTAATCATTTGCTAGGACTCCCATTCTAGTGGCGTGTCTACCTACCTTATGTTCCTTCTATTTAATGAAAGGAGTTTTTTGGTTTTCTTTGAGTCTAAGAGAGGGCAGATCTTTCTGGTCAATACGCACGTAGACAGATTACTCCATCTGTCGTTTACAGTAGCTTGCGCTTCGCTAAACATATGAAGTTTCATCGTTTGTATTGGGGGTGCCTCTGTTGACAGCTAGAGGTAGTACGGTGCCTTGTTTAGCTAGTTCATCTGCTTTACAACTGCCTGGAATGTCTCTGTGTCTCGGGACCCAGCACAGAGTGATATTTTATCTGTCCGCAATCTCGTTAAGAGATTCGCGGCAATGTTTGACCAACTTAGATCTTATTGTTGGCGTTTCCAGAGCTTTAATCGCTGACTGACTGTCTATGCAAAGGACGATAGACGTACCGTCTATCGGGTACAAAGAGAGTCTGCGCGCTGCTTCACGTATAGCCGATATTTCCGCTGGAAAAATGCTGCAGTGGAAGTCGGAGAGCTACGTTTATCAGAGATACTTCCGAAAAAAATACCCAAGCCTGTGCCCTCCGATGTTTTGGAACCATCTGTTTAGATTTCGATTGCGACGTCATTTAGAATTGTACCGTCATCCCATGCGGATCTGTCAGGGATCGTGGTGTTATATTTGATGTTGAAATCAATAATTTTTTTTTTTTTTTACGCTGGGAGGTGGTAATCTTCTAAAGACGAAACTGAGCCCGTACTCAGTAACAGTGTGGGATTTTTACCCACTAACACCTTCTTCCCGTTGCCCATACGGTAACGCCATCTTGGCTTTTCATCGCAGGGCGGAGAGGAACCAGCCTAATTGCGTTCTAGTCACTTGGACAAATAGGCATTTTTTTCCTGACAACTACGTCTTTGAATGAGATCCACCATCTGGTGTATCTTTTTTTCTCCGGATGTGCTATGTTATGCATCTATACATACTTTTTTTTGTTATACTTCGAAGTTAAGTTAAATCGAGAGGTTTTATTCTTTTGAGCCTTCGTAATTGATTTTCATTATTCAAAAGTTTTCTCGCGTCTAAGTTTATATGCTCTTTTAGCTTTTCCTTGTGTTTTTTTTGCATGTTTAAGAATTTCCGAACTTACACTTTCTATCTTCAAATCTCGATGAAGGTCAGTGTTCCTTATGAACCAAGGTGCATTTACTATATTTCTAAGCACCTTATTCTGAAATCGTTGTATTATGTCTACGTTTGTCTTTTTGGCACAACCCCATAGTTGGATTCCATATGTCCATGTTGGTTTCAGAATTTGATTGTATTTATTTTATTTTATTTTATTACTTTATTTCCAATTGATACGGTTGAGTTTCTTCCTATCAGCCAGTGCAATTTTCTATATTTCATCTCTAACTCTTCTTTTTTCCTTTTTATGTGCTCTTTACATCGCAACTTAGGGGGATATTACGATTTCCGTGGTAACATGTTTTGAAAACGCAGTTTTGTAGATCTCGATGATATAAGAACAAAATATAATTAATTTATTTGCACGTGGAACAAAATTTAGTTTGCATAGTTATGGGTATGAATAATTTTTGCAATAACAAAATGTTGCATAGTTAAAGTAACACAAAGACACTATTTCTGCGATAAAAGAATGTTGCATAATTTTACGAGTTGTTTTATTTTTTTGTACACATGTGCAGCTTTTATGTAAATATGTACATATTGTTTCGCTAGGAAACAGCAATTCTTAAGAGGACTGTATTCAGGTTAAATATTAAAAAAAAAAACCATCGCGACTGAATCCTCAGAGGGGATATTACGATATCCGTGGCGCCACGATGTTTTGATGTTTTCTAATAGATCTCGACCCACTGAACAAAAAATAATACGTAACATTTTTTTATTGGCTGGCTTAGTTTTCGAGATATCGAACTTTGAAAGTTGACTTTTGACAACCCATATTTCAATAGCCTTAATACCCGGTGAATTTCGGGTATTAAGTGAATAAAAAAAAAAAAATGTCTGTGTTGCCAGCCATTGACGATATTTTCTTATAGATCTCTGTTACAAAAAAGGGGATATAAGACACTTAGACTTAGCCCCAGGCGCCTTCCTGACAGTTGTTGACATACCCTTAGCGGAGCGACGAAGTCGAGTGAGCGGCTAAACCCCTTCGGAAAGCGGAGTTTAAATAAATGAATCGCACGAAGCGCACCACTTACCAACTGTTGGCAACACTGGACGTAGTTTCTACTGAAATATTGCAGTTGAGAATGTAATTTTAATTTGTAAATTTTAACTTTGTAACAGAAATTGTATTGCTATCAAAAGTACGCTCAAAAGTGTAGTGCCATGTATTGATGTAGGAGCTTAGGCGATCTTCTGCACACTATGGCTCGTTTTAACTGCTGTTCTGGTTCTCCAAGGCGTTAATCGTGTTTAAAGGGTTGTTTTTCTCCACATATTCCCCTTTGCTGTGGTTTGTTTGCAAGTGCACCGTATCTTTGCTAAACAATTTCTCCACGCCAGAATACTGTATTGCAATATCGGTGCAGACTCGACTCGTATTTTTGTCGGTATATTTTTCTATGTAAGGCCACAAATCTGCCTTTTTTTTTTAGTTGACTTTAAAGAATAGCCCTTCTTTGTCTTCTTTGCAGTACAAACCAAGAACAGTAATCGTCATTTGGTCTGTTACTCTGCCCCGATTATACTTTCGTTTTGTTAGAAATGTTTCATCTATTTGAACTGTCTTGCCTTCTCCTCCAAGAATTATATCTGAGTGAGATGATATTACTTCAGCTAATTCTCTGCAACAACTGTAGTAATCATTAATGATGCCACAGCTTAGTTCACATTCACAATTTTCTTGACGCCGTTCGCTTAGTTGCTGGTATGTCCAAGTCACGGGCATTTTGCTCGCGAAGCACAAAATGATGGCCAAAACATCATTTATTTTGATATGGCAGCAGTTGCCATCAAAAAATGTTCCAGCGCATGGATTTTGCATTTTTCGGCATGGTTTGACATTTTGTTTTTTTTATCCTTTCATGGAACACCTCCAAATCCAGCCCAATTTCTTCTGTGCGTTATTTTCCACCTTCATTGGTAGTCCACAACAAAGAGGAGGCGTTGATACCTGTGAAGGAAGAAGTTTTATATCTTGTAAAAACCTTACCGCAACCTCTTCAGATGAAATCAATCGTGGTAAAGTTGAGAGAAAAGAAAAATGTTTTAATGTTGAGTGCAGTTGAGGATGTATAGACATTTTTATATAATAATTTATAACTTTTAACTTTGTAACAGAAATTGTATTGCTATCAAAAGTGCGCTCGTTTTAACCGACTTTCTAGTTATCAATTAGTATGCAAACAAATAAATGGTACATATGTACCTGGATTACTGATTACTCCTAAAAGTATGCCTACATTTTCATTCAGATTTATGCATGTAGGTTTCATATTGACACTTCTAAAGTTATGCAACATTATGTTATCGCAAAAATGTTCATACATAAAACTATGCAAACAAAATACTGTCCCACATGCTAAAAAAATAATATTCTATGAGAAATTCCATAGGAAAAAATAAACTTCTAAACCTTAATATCTCCTAAACTAAGCGAAAACGAGAATTTTGATACTTTATATTTTGTGCTTATTTCATGGAGAAAAAAAAATTGCGTCTTCAAAACGCGTTTCCACGGAAAACGTAATCGTGCCCAGCTTAGCATCTAGTGTCATACCTAAATATTTCGCTGTATTAGCGTATGGAACTATTTTTTCGTTTATAATGATTGGTATATGTTGAACCTTTTTATTAGTAAAATCAATATGGACTGACTTGAACTCATTCAATTTGATTCTTCACTTTTTTGTCCATTCACAGATTTTGTTTATGCCTATTTGGAGTTTTTCTGCGGATTCTTCATTAGTTCTCCCTTCTGCTAGTATTACAGTATTATCTGCAAATGTTGCCATAGTATGGTTTTCTAGTTCCGGAATATCACTAGTATATAATAGGTAAAATATAGGGCCCAGTACTCTACCTTGCGGTACGCCTGCCTTTATTTCTCTTAGTTTTGAAAGCCTAACACTGTCCGTCCATTTCGCTACTAAATTTAGTGCCGAATTCATTAGATCTCTTAGGGTTCGGGGCAATTTACCTGAACTGGATATAGCGATATCGTCAGCATATGCTACGACCTTGTAGTCTTTAATTTCTAGTGAAGTGAGTAGCTTATTCACAACTAGTATCCAAAGTAGCGGAGAGAGAACACCACCCTGGGGAGTGCCTCTGTGCGCTAACCTTTTGTTTGAGCAGTACCCAAGCATGGATAGAATTCGTCTGCTGTTCAGCATTCGCTCTATCCAGATGCGTAAGCAGCAACCAACCTCTAGGTTAGCGAGCGCTCCTATGATGGATTCTGTATTGACGTTATTAAAAGCGCCTTCTATGTCAAGGAAAGACACCATGGTATATTCTGCAACGGCAAGAGATTTTTCAATGGTGCCTACTAACGAGTGTAGAGCTGTTTCCACTGAAAAACCTTTCCGGTAAGCAGCTGGGAGTTAGATAAGGTTTGTACCTTGAGTTTTGAACGAATATAGTTATCAATTAGCATTTCTAACGTTTTTAGAAAGAAAGAGGAGAGGCTAATTGGCCTGAAATCTTTCGGAGTGTGAGGTCTTACCGCATTTCGGATGAAAGACCACCTTAATTTTTTTCCATGTGGGTGGAGCCACGGGGTTAAGGGTTTTATGCCCTCTTGCAGTTCTACTGGTGTAATACCATCTAAACCTGGAGATTTGTATGGAAGGAAATTATTAACAGCCCAATGAATTGTATCAGTGTTTGTTATTCCCACCGGAACGTCCATGATAGAGTGGTGTTGGGGTATAGATATGTTTGTATCTATAGAGTTTCCTGTGAAATGCGTGTCCATGAGGAGGTTTAAAGTTTCTTCTGTGGACATGGTCCAGTCCCCGTTAGGTTTCTGGATAAAACTAGGGATATGAGGAGATTTGGAAAGTATTTTTCTCAATCTACTAGAATCGTTTGCCCTTTCTATATTGCTACAGAATAATCTCCACGATTCTCGCTGAGCTTTCCTTATCTGTTTTTTGAAAACCCTGAGGCTGTTCTTATAGTTGTCCCAGTCTTCTGGAGATCGTGAAGACTTAGCTATATTGAACTGTTTCCTGCTGTCAATTCGGAGTTTTGCTATGTTAGCATTCCACCAAGGTGGTTTATTGCCATTTCTGTGTCTGCTTAACGAACAAGCTTTCAAGAAGGCTTTATTCATGGTTTTAGATACTTTGTCTACCATCTGGTCGATTTCAGATGGTGAGCAAGGTTGAGTTGGCTCGGTGTTGAGTTCTTTATTTGAAAATGTATTATAAACCTGCCAGTTAGTATTCCTAGGATTCGTAAAGGACTTTATTTTTCGCTAAAATACAGGATCCTGGTTTACCTGATCCTTTGGCATAAAGCAAGGAATAGTTATTTGCCCTTAGTCCAGCTATGCGGTTGTCGCTTGTCACCCAAGGTTCCTGGATAAGGGCAATGTCCTCTCCTCCTGACTGCAGGGGGAGTAAAAGGTAAGCAGAGCTGCTATCGAGTGGTGTAGATTAATCCGTACCAGTCGGATCATCATTCCTGACTGGTACAGATGCCTCTATTACTGTGGTGTCACCATCCTCCGACTCGGAAGATTCACCACTGGTATGCTTTGGCAGCACAACTACCTCTATGTCACCTGCTGACTTAGCTGGTGTACCGACCGGTTCGGTTATTTCTTTTGCGCCTGCTGACTCAGCTGGCGTTACGACCTGGATCGAAGTGGGAGCCGTCGGTTGTGAGAAAGACGGAAGGCTATGTGGTTCGGTATCCAGTCCAAGGCTGCTTAGGGAGGAAACCATACCTGCGATGAGTCTTTCGTCCTTCTCGTGGACCTTCAGCACCAGTTCTTCGATGCCGTAGAACATTTTATAATCACTTTTGCATAAAAGCTCCAGGGATTTTTGGCTGAGGAAGAATGAAACTAACCTTCCAGCCACTACCGGTTCGTCGGCTTTGATGATCTTCCAGTTGGCGGTTGGAAGGCCTGGATTTTGAATTCGGATAAGTTTGAGGATATTCGACTCGTAACATGGTCCTGGAGGAATCCAAGTTCGGGCTCTTGGACGGACCTTAATATAGCTCCAGCGACAGACTGATAAGTCAGCTCTAGCCCATAGGTGGTTGAGTTTGGGCACTGCCTCTTTGAGGAACGCGATGGAGCTGCTGTTGCTCCATTTCAGGAGCTTAGCACCGTTAAGATACCAACCAGGGTCCGGGAAGGTCGGTGGCGTAGCCGTCGGATTATTGAGACAATGCCCCAGCACGTCTGACGTAAGTCTTGCTTCCAGCAGCCTCCAGTTGTCCCCACTGATACGACCCTCCTCGTTTCTGCTATCGCAGATACCGAACACCAGGTGATCCTTCGTCACCTCGTTGTAGGGCCTGAGCACCGACAAGGTATTTTTCTGGGTTTTGGAGGTATCGTCCTGGGATCTAGGACGTTTAGACGTTGAGTCCGCTTTAGGCAAGCCGCCCGAACGTCCTCCAGACTCAGGTTGACGGTTCGGGGTGTTGCCGAAGGGCATATTGCCGTTCGTAGGTCTCACCGACTCAGGTTGAGACTTGCTATGCGTAGCCGAGCGTGCGCATTTTGGGAGTGGCCTCTTGCTGTCAAGTGGCTCGCGCTTGCTCGTTGAAGGGGCCTGTCCTCCCGACTCGGGTTGGCTAGTCTCTTCAGCAATAATGCTACCCGCCTATCGCAGCGTCTCTTTGTCCTTCTGCTCCCACGATTCCTCTGGTTTCTCGAGAATTCGTGCGAGCAGATGCTTTGCTAAGCGAAGGTTTCTATGCTTCCTTGCACTGGGGGAATTCCTCTTTTGGATTGCGCGCCCGCAACGTGCCGATACGGCTTTTGCCTGGGACTCCACATGCGAAGCGGAATTGTCGATGGATCTGGCATCAGAATCCGAAGGGTTCGTGTGATTGTCATTGCCTGTCGTCTCTCTGTATGTAAGTTTGTAGGTCGGTTCGTTGTCCTTGTTCGTTGCATTGAGAGGCAAAGCCTCGGAATATGTGTTTGTGTTAGTTTTTGTGTTTTTGTTTGATTTTGTATTTGAAATTTTGTTCATGTTGCCACGAGTAAGCCGGTGAGAAGTGTCCACCGCCAACATAGCCGGTTCTACTGGCGGTATACGACAGGCCCTGCCAGGGCACCTGAAGGAGCTCGTTAGCGATTGATAAAAACCCTCAGCCTTTCATCCCTGGGCACGGTTTACATGAAACGCTCACTTCACCCTTTAGAATGGGTTGACTACACTTTGGCTTCAGATACCCTACCCCGAAGATCTTACAGCGTGAGTGGCCCTACTGCAATCGACCTCCGGGATCATTGGGTACTTACTAAGCATCTTCACCGCGTCAAGGTATGTAGTCGAAGAAGATGAAGTTGGAAGGTAATGGAATACCTTTACAATTCAGAGAAAGGTAATTCTAACAAAATATGTCCGAAACTCACATTGGCACGCATTGACCCTACTGAGTTTCAAAAAATTAACGCCAATTGAGATTGAAGCATTAATAAAAACTGAACAAATTTCCATGCCATAAGTATACCTAACCGAATTTGCGAAATCGACAGCTGATTTGTAAAAAAAAAATCGGCCTTTTTATCTTTTAGTAGAAATCCAGCACTCATACGGAATGTACAAACTGTGCATTTTATACAACAAATTAAGTTTTATGTACTAAACATTGAACCGTTAAAAGCAAGAAATAGATCATTCTGTTTCAAATGTTTGGCTTTAACTAGTGACGGCGTTCTAAGAATAAGAGAAACATTATTTATCGATCACAATGAAGTATTTTACATTTATGTGAATAAATTTAATCAAGATCCGTTAGAAAACTTATTTGGCAAAACAAGAGCGTGGAATATAAACGAAAGTAATCCAAGTGTTTCCGAATTTGGTTCACTGCTGGCCAAAGTTATATCGACAAAATTTGTAATTAAGTCGAAATGTTCCAGTTGCGAAGAAGACGATTCGGAATATCTGCAGGGGAATTGGAATGCTATTCTGCAAAGTGATACAGAAGAACAAATATTGCCCACGCAGAAGCAACTACGAAATGAAGACATTGTTGATGTGGAGAAAGTTTTTGAAAATAGCATGAATATTATCATTGAAGTTGACACACCTGATGAAGAAGCGATATCGGTCAAGGTGCCCTAAATCCAATTTTGCAGGATACAGTCGAGAAGGGATACGTGCACAACGTCCGGACATCGATTTGTTGTGCACTTATCCGTAAGAGCACATTTTTGCACTTATGTGTACTTACTTAGTAAGGTGCACCGTATTTAACACTCTCAAAAAAAGAAACCTGCATATATTTATACTATTGGGAATTCTTTTATTAAAAAAAAAGTCAAAACTAAAAAAAATTAACAAAAACAGCACAACGACAAAAAATCAGATTCCATTTTGAGTTAGGTATATAATTGCACATCCATGTAGATATTATATCCAAAATAACATTATTAATACATACTGCTACTAGTGGGGCGCCGTGGCATAATTGATTAGTGTGACGGACCACAGCGCGTGAGGTTCGAAGTTCGAATCCCAGAAAACACCAAAAAGTTTTTTCACGGTCTCACCTCTCAAACGCCTGACAAACATCCGAGACTATTGTTGTCTCGAGAAAGCTTCTCAAACCAAATTGCCCTTCGGATACGGCACTAAACTGTAGGTCCTTTCCATTCGTGTGAACAATATAACGAATACAGTATGAGTGGTTGCAAGAAGCTATTCCCTGGCACTTAAAGAGCTATTGCGTCAAATATTTATTTATTTGTACATCCTATGTACAAGACGTGCTGTTTTGTCCATACACACTCTCTGTAATATTAATGATTCCAAAAACAAAAGAATCAATCGCACTTTTAAGAAAAACACTGATTTACCCATTTTACTGGAATTTCCTTGACTTTCGAAGAAAGCCAAGCAAGCACTTCAGTGATGAGGAGCTTACAGTACCAGCACTCACCACATCCGCACCGAAGATCTGCCACCTGATACGAGCAAAGGCCGGACACTCACAGAGATAATGTTCCGCGGTGTCGTCGCTCTCTCCACAAGCGTCGCAGATTGTAGTGTCACTTAAGCCTAACACGTTAAGGTGCTTGGCAAAAGCGAAGTGGCCTGTCAAGACGCCGATAAGTTGTCTACAGTCTTTTCTGCTAAGAGACAGCAAGAATGCCGCTGATTTCTTACAGACGTCCGGGAGCATGCGTTTAGTCAACCTGCAACCTGGAGAGTCATGCCACACACAATTGTGCTCGTGAGAGACCAAATCGTCAATGGAAGCCCTAACCGAGGACGCTGGAAGACCCAACGCGGGTTCGGGACCTGAGAAAGCCTCCTCTGAGCCTTGTCTAGCAATCTCATCGGAGATCTCGTTCCCCAAGATCCCAGTGTGACCTGGGACCCAGATAAGAGACAGAGAATTCAGCCTTGCGACC
Source organism: Brachypalpus laphriformis (assembly GCA_945910035.1). Lineage (NCBI taxonomy): Eukaryota > Metazoa > Arthropoda > Insecta > Diptera > Syrphidae > Brachypalpus > Brachypalpus laphriformis. The sequence continues at coordinate 142,302,482 of OX246754.1, forward strand.
TAGTTCAAAGAGTTTTTGGTTTCACGAACTATTTTGGAAGTGGTTAAAGGGTTAAGCAAGGCCTTAAGCGCAGCCTGACTGTTACTACAGACACAAATGCTACGTCCCTTCCACCTGTTCTTCACAACATAGTTCATGGCCATTAGGATGTTATATGTTTAATTTACTTTATTTCTAATAAATCTAATTTGTGAAGCTCCAACACGTACCATGATTGCCGTGCCATCAGGTAGGCAACTCGCCGGTAGACCTAGAAATATATGGTTGGACCATGTCCGACATCTCTACTGGAGCCATGAGTTGGAGTCAGTAGCGGAGGATCGAGAAGGATGGAGGGTCCACCTGACCATCCTACGCCCGCGACCCTCATAAAGGATTAGTGGACCATTGAAAATGTATGTATGTATGTATGTACTATGCATGTAGTTTTAAGTGTTGCCACCTAATGTTTTATTAATGTAAAAAACAGTGGAAACTTTTATTCGGAGTTTTGAAAAGTTGTTCACTTATGAGGAATTTGAACTTAAATGTTTTGCACTTATACCAACAAATTTCTATAGAAATCGCGTGAAATTTTTTTTTTTTTTTTTTTTTTCCGAGGGTTGGTGAAAAATCTTCCATAGACACTATGAGAATAGCAAGCGCGTGCTCATAGTAGTGTCAGATTCTTACTGACTAAAAAAACACCACCCTTCGATATAAATTTGTTAGATATCGCAACTAAGTATTAACTTATCAAGCAATTTTTCTTTCACGAAATAAAAACGTTTGGCAGGTTACTTTCCACTGAAAGATCCTGCATGTTCCGCAATCTAAACGCGGTTTATCATTATCTCGCCAAGTCGAAGTGAAATGACTAGGGGCATCTAAAGTTGTTGCCCTTATGCGATTTTTCCACTTATCTGTTTTCCGCTTATCCGTTCTCGACGTAGCTCACTGATCAAGATTACATCTGCTTTTTCATCCTTGATGGTTTGTGCCAGGATATCCTGAGCTGTCTCGCAATGGTTGAGGTTAATTTGGATAACCTTCATGATTTCTTGCTGCAGATCGCTTTCCTGAGGACAGGGCATTTGTTGCCGCCGGCTATATGCTTTGCATGTTTCGGGTTGACTTTCCTGGGGAACATGCGGGATGGTTCCTCGTTGCAATATCTCGCGATATGTGCATCTTTCGCCTTTCGCAAAAAAATGATGTCAGTAGTCAATACCTTGCCCGATTCGAATTGTGCTCTGACCGCCGCGCATACGTCCTCTTTGGTAGTGACCTCGTCGATGTCTCTGACCTCGACCGTGGTACGATGAGTGAGCGTTCTGACTTTCACCTGTTCTCCTAGGGCTTCCCCAATGGCGTTTTTGTAATCCGTCGTTTTGTCTCCTGCTTCCTTCAGTTGTATCAGAAGATCCCCTTTTTTCATTCGCCTGATCCTGGATACCGCCTTGCTCATAGCTTCCAGCTTAGGGTCTGCTCTTACGCTGCCGAGTATCTGAGCATAGGAAGCCGCCCCTTTCGCTTCGATGACGATGGCACCAGGTTTGGGTTTTCTGCCCTGCTTCTTTTTGGTGGCCATCTTGTTTTTAGCAGCTGACCAACCCTTGTCTTCTTCTTGCATCATACTTTCCTTATTACCAGAAGTACTGGATTGTTTAGCCTTTGCCATAACCGTTTTTGGGGCATTTTTTGGCTCCTTTTTCCTTTTTTCCTCGTTTGAGGAGCGCTTCTGCTTGCGTTCACGTTTCTGCTTCGGCGTGTTATTCTCCGATGACAGTCTCTTCTTTTTTGCATCCTGGACAGATTTAAGCCAGGGGAGGTCTGTGAAAAGTTATTTCTCATTATAAAGTTTACAAAAATCAAAGACATGGCCTATGCCGTGTGCCAGATTGACAACACTGTTAACAATTAATATACCTATTGCACTTTTAAGATAGTAAATTTACATACATAATTACTTTACAACAGAGAAATACCCGAATTTTTTTATTTAATTTTTTACATTTAGATTTATTAGAAGTTTCCGTTTAATATTCGGTCCCTATATGCTATTGCTGTGTTAGAATATGGATAAAGCTTGTGGACACGCAGCTCATCGAGGAGTTCAAACCCCTGATCGTCTGGCAAAAAATCAGCTCCAAAGATTTGTCTTCTTATTTCTCGTAGGGTAGGACACCTGCCCATGAAATGAATTACATCTTCCCTCTCTGCAACGTTACATATACCACACAAAATTGGGATGTCGTTCCGATGAGGTACGTAGTTTAAGGGAAGAAGTTCTCCTCGCAGTCTCACCATCATAGATATTTCGTGAATACTCAGCTCATCTCGAAAGTAGTTATTGTTAGGCTGCAAGTTATGATTTACCCTGCTATAGATCGATCTATGTAGAGAGCCCGAAGCATTCTCTAGGAATACGTTTCTGCATTGTTCGTCCACTTTTTCTATTAGAAGATATAAGGCAACTTTCCAGCTTGCAGTATCTGCTTCCCTGTAGTTTAGAACCAATCCACATTTTTGTGCTAGCTCCAGCCATTCACCATACCAGCTGCTCCTATTAGATATATTTCATTTATTCAACGTTTCAACAACACTTACAATAGACTTTAACAATCTTTAAGGCATAAATGTTGACATTTCATTACATTATTTTAAAATTAGAATTGAGATGACATGACAAAATTAGAATTATTTTAAAACTTCATGTTAAATTCTGCGGTTAAAGTAAATTCAATAGAAAAGTATGACAATTTATAATCTTAGATAGTATTATTTGTATCTGCAATTTATGTGCATGTAATATGCCGAAAGAGAGTATCACAAAAATTATTCGCATCGTGGAGTCTTCTTACGCTAAGAGGAAGTGCATTCCAAAGGCGAATGGCATGAATAAAGAATTGCCGTTCCGAGACCTGATATGTTACGCGAGGTGGAACCAACGTCAAAGAGCGTTGTGATTGTGCGAATTTTAATTTTTCGTATAAGTATTGAGGCATACATATGCACAGCAGAGTTATGAACAACGTTTGGGAGGTCATTAATAAATATTGTGAAAAGCAGTGGGCCCAATATGGATCCTTGGGGGCCACCTGTGAAACTCGCTAAGAACTCGGATTGAATACCGTTTACAAAAACTGCTTGTACGCGACCTGTGAGATAGGACAAAATTAATTTTCCAGCGGACGAGGAGAAAGCAAACAAATTTTGACGTTTTGCGGCAAGAAGTCTATGGTCAACCGTGTCAAAAGCCTTTGAAAAGTCTAGCAAAGTTAGAAAAGTACAGTAGTTTTTATCAGTTGCTGCCCTTATATCGTCGGTTACTTTAAGCAATGCTGAAGTACAACTGTGATGCTGCCGAAAACCGGACTGGTACATGCAAAGTAGGTTGTTTTGTCGAAGATAAGCAGACAGCTGATAGTGAACAGTTTTTTCTAAGACTTTGGATAAATATGGAAGTATTGCGATAGGTCGGCATTCTGCTGGGGCTCTATGTGTTGCTTTCTTTTTAAGAATTGGGATAATCCTTGCAGCTTTCCAGGACTTTGGGAAATTGGATGTTGTTATGATTGTGTTGAAAAGATGAGTTAATGCTGGAAGGACATACGGTAGAATCATTTTTTATAAAATAAGGGTGGATCCCGTCAACACCAATGGCTTTCGATTTTATTTTGAGGACAGCTCTAACAATATCCGTTTGCTCAACTCTGGAAAATTCAAAGGAACCGCTTGGTGCGATTTCCGGCGATATACCAGTGTTTGCCGATTGAATTTTGATGAAATCACGATTTAGCTGGTTTGGATCAACATTATCAACTCCTGAATCAATTTTACCACAAATGCCTTGCTGACGTAAGTTCTTCCATAATATCTTGCTGGCAAGTTTATAGTTGAGATTTTCACTGTAAAAAATACGCTTGGCTTGCTTTATTTTTGAACATACAAGATTTCTTAATGCTTTATAAGACAAGAAAAATTCAGGGAGCCTAAAATATTTCCACTTCCTGTATACAGCATCTCGTTCATTTTTAAGTCTAAGAATCTCTGGGGTAAACCACTGATTGATGTTGGATTTTGCAAGCTTAGTTCTAAGAGGAACGTGGCAATCAAACAACTGTGTAATCACGCTTTGCAGGTATTCAGCTTGCATGTCAGTTGAAGGTTCCGAAAATATTGGTAGCCAGTTTACACGTTGTAAGTCTCGCTCAAGAAGATCAGCTCGAAGATTTTTGAAGTCCCTATATGAGTATTTCAATTGTTCTGTCCAAGTAGCGAAATCAAAACAGGCAAAGAGGGGATCGTGTTTAGAAAATACAGGCGCAGAAACTTGGCTGTAAAAAACATTCCGAGTGTGGCTTGCAAGAAATAAGTCCAGGAGGGTACTACTTGAGTCAGTGAAATGAGTCGGAGTGGTCGAATTGATAAGTTCAAGATTTAGTGTTTTCATATTTTCCATTAGAGAAAACGAAATAGCAGGATTTAAAATATTGCAGTTGAAATCACCACAAACAATAACTTTCCAAAATGATGTTGTATTATTTTCAAGAAAGCTTATTGCTTTCTGTGAAAGATCAATGTAATTTCTTGGTCGATAGACGACACCCAGTAGATATTTCCTTCTCTCACATGCTAGTTCAATGAAACAATACTCGAACGGACTATCACAAGGTGAGGTTGCAATTAGCTGAACGGGCAGCGGCATACGGACGTAAATAGCAACACCCCCACCGATTCGATTTTGCCTATCTACCCGAAAAATCTTATATCCTGGCATTGAGTACGCACAATCAGGTATTTTCGGGTCAAACCACGTTTCCGAAACACATACTATATCCACATTGGAACCGACAAACAAACTTCTAAATTCATCAATTTTGCATTTCGACAAACTTTGAGCATTTATGTGACATACTTTCAGGCCCGCACGCTGTGTACAGAGGATGTTAATTAATACACGCAAATTATCATTCTGCTGCGATCTTGGGAAGTTTCTCATTTGGCATGTTTAGTACCTTGAGTATATAATCGACTTGCAATTTTAAGGTCTTAATAAAAAGGGGGGATAGACCCGTTTCGAACATTATCATGTAATTGGGAGTGTTAGCAGTTTGTCTTCTAGATGCTTCTGAATACTTAAATTGGTCGTAAAATAAACTCCAAGGCATTTGTAGTCCTTAACTACCTCAATGATTTCGCCATTATAGGTCCACCTCTCGTTTAAGCAATTTCTACCTCCCCTTTTTTTGAAAATCATCACTTTCGACTTTTCTAAGTTGACTAAAAGGCCCTGTTGGGGCACATTCAATTTATATGTTGGAAATCAATTAGTTAATTATTATTTTTTGCATTATCCTTATTTCAATAATATATACATTTGCTAAACTAAATGAATATTAATAAATTTGCACATCTCTAAATGGTAATGCAGTTGATGAATTACAAATTGTATAACACTTTTCTAAAACTCTACAATATTTTAAACTTAGCGCCAAGACATTAAGAAAACGCCATATTTTTTTGTTTAACACTAGTAGAATTCTCCAAATCCAAATGTTATATAAGGTCATACTGAGAAATAAAACAGATTATAACGTACTATCGAAGATCACGGTTTTTTCATTTGGTCCGCTTATCAAAAGGTTGCATTCTAAACGTTTCCGTCTCGTTGGCAGTAGTTCTTGCATCGGACAAGACTTTGCATTTTTCGTCGATTAGATTTTTCCTGCAATCGCATGGTTGGAAAAATCTCCCACCATACATTTTGGCGCCTACAACGTGGAGCAAACTTTTTAGTTATATTTTATAGACTTAACCATTTTTTCGAAGTCCAATTAAATTCGCAGAAGCTCAGTCTATCGAAAAAAAAAAAAAAACTTACAGACCTTAAGCTTGAGTACCATATATCGAAATATTTCTCTTTAAGCATAATATTTCATCCGGTTTCGCGTGCGAGTGTACAGTGTGTTAACTTCAAAATAATCACCCACACCGTCCGACAGTGACAACCGCAGCAGAACATCAAAGTGACGATATTTGCGCATCATCAGGTCCAGAAAGGAGTCGATGGGAGAACAGAAAAATACGGGTAGATAAGTATACATCTTCCCAAGAGGTACGTGCATATGTTTAATACTTAAAACGAACGTGCGTTGCAATTACATATCGATTTTCGACCAAATTCGTATCTCATACACATCAAAATAAGAGACAGATAGTATCTTCCAAATTCGCATCAAACGCACATTCGTCTTAAGCTCACTTGAATCAAACGTGTTGGATAATTTGCTTTAAAAGGAAAAATAAAATTAAAATAAAAATAATAAATAAACGAAACAAAGTACATACATCATTCTAAAGAGCTTTTGCGTTTCACTATATCAAACATAATCGAAGATCAGGAAAAAGCTTCACAGTACGATCGTACCCAAATACTCCACATAGTTATCGTGTTGTGTAGAAAATAAAAGCTTTCAGTAAAATCGATCGTTCGTTCTCGTTTTCGTCGGGTTTGGCTGCAACCTGCACTCAACAAATTTACCGTGAGCTTTTTGCCGCACTTTCGCTGAGTGATAGACGTCAGTTTTCATCGCCCACATAGGTGTAGGACTTTAACCTTTGCAGGCGAATTCACAATTTATTCGCATTCGCTACCTCGTTTGGAATTTGTAGAAATACATAAATTCTTTTGACAATTTTGTCAAGGAAAACATACTACAGCGGAACAATTCAGACAATCAATAGCGCTGCTAGTAGACTTGGTGTATGTGCCTTTCACCGTTGGTTTTTTTTTGGTTGGATTGAACATTGGAAATCGACTTTTGGAATCATTCTTGTTGCCGATTAAGCTTTATTGAAATTCCAAGTGGAGATTACTGGCTGTTGATATTTACAAACTTATTCGGATAGGTGAACAGAAATCCATCTAATTTGAGTACTACTTCGTCGGAAATTGCTAAATAAATCCCATACCAAGCGTACTGACCGTCAAATAGTGATGGGTGGAGATAGCGATAAGTCAGGTAGCGACAAGTCATCGGTGACGAAGAGTGTAACTTCCCCAAGACTAGAAGAATTAAAGCAACAGCGCGCATCTACAAAGGGTAGCACCACGCGAATAAAGACACTAGTTGAGAAATCGACAAGTTTATCTGTGACGGAATGGGAGTGTAGACTAGGCATTCTTGAGTCTTACTTTAAGCAAGCACTTTCTTATCAGACCCAGATAGAAATTATGCAACCAAGTGATACTCCGAGAAGCGAGTTAGAGGAGTTATATGTCACTACAAAGTCGAAGTTGCTCACATTAATAGGCCCAAGGCGAAATAGTATCACAGATACTTCATTTAGTATTCCACCTCCGCCGGCTAATCGATTGCCGCACCTCCGTTTACCAAAGTTTAGTGGGAAGTATTCGGAGTATAAAAATTTTATCGATTCGTTTAAACAATTGGTACACACTGACCCTACTCTTTCTAAAATTGAAAAGTTCAACCACCTTTTGTCGTGTCTTTCGGACCAAGCTTTGGGAACTATCCGAGCCTTTCAAGTATCTGAGGATAATTACACTAAGGCACTGGAGAAACTTAATGAGCGATATGATAACGACACCTTGATATTTTTGGAAAATATAGCTGCAATATTTGAACTCCCGAAGTGTTCGAAACCATCGGCTTCTCAGCTTAGGAACCTGGTAGATACTATTTCGGCAATCTTTAGTTCGCTTTTATCGCTCGGCTCTGAGGCTAATATTTGTAATGCGATAATAATCTACATTGCGATGTAGAAAGTAGATACGGAAACACAATCAAAATGGGAGGAACAACTCGATTATTCCAAACTGCCAAGCTGGAATGACTGTGCCAAGATGATCAGCAAACGATGTCAATACCTGGAGGCACGCGATAATAAACCAAAACATTCAGAACGAGTTGACCATCATCAACGTTGGCCAGTCAAGTCAAAGTCAAAAGGATTTTCACAAACTTCGTTGACAATAGTACAAAACACTTGCGTATTTTGCAGCAATAGCGACCATTTCATTTCCAATTGTCCTAGTTTCAGTAAACTCTCGGTGTCAGACAGATTTTCAAATACAAAAAGGATAGGTCTATGTATAAACTGTCTTGGAAAAGGGCATAACATGTCCAAATGTCCTTCAAAACACAAATGCAAAGTATGCAAACAGCCACACCATACGTTGCTGCATCGCCAGCAACAGGCGAGTGCTCGTACTAATGGTGAAGGCACTTCATGGATGGCAGATACTGCAATTACCTCAGTTGCTGCAATGCAAATAGAATCGGTTAAAACTTCAAATCACGTAATGCTCGCTACAGCACTAGTTCTGGTTCAAGTCTCTTCTGGAAGTTTCCACATTGGCAGAGCGTTGTTAGACTCGGGATCACAAATCAACTTGATGCGTGAAAAATTCGCGCACAGTCTTAATTTACACAAGGACAAAAAGCACATCGAAATCATTGGGGTAGGAGCTTCACAAACTCAGTTAAGTCATCAAACTCAGACTGCTGTCAGATCACGGTATACTAACTTTGAGGTAGCATTGGAATTTGTCCTAGCTCCAACAATCATCGGTTATCAGCCCGATAGAGCAATGTCAACGAGGGGCTGGACCATACCACCGAATATAGAACTCGCAGATGAAAACTTCAACCAACCATCCAATATCGATCTTCTTCTAGGAGCAGAGATTTTCTTTGACATATTATCAGTAGGACAAATAAAGTTAGGGCCAGGACTTCCAACATTGCAGAAGACTTCACTAGGATGGATTATGGCAGGAAGATGCAACACTCAGGTCGACGTTTCAAGCTCAATTTGTTACCTTTCTACGCAGGACGATGTTCTTCATTCTTATGTACAGAAATTTTGGGAGCTAGAAGAGACGAGCAGTCGTAAGCTTAAATGGACCGACGAACAAACAGATTGCGAGAACAGTTTTATGAAAACAATAAAAGTTCTCCCCAGTGGTCGCCTCTCGGTTCAACTGCCCTTTAAGAAGGATCCATCTTGTTTAGGCTCATCCTACGATATTGCTTTTAAGCGCTTCCTTTCTCTTGAGCGCAGGCTTCAGAAAAATAGCTCATTGAAAAACAATTATTCGAAGTTTTTACGAGAATATGAGGATTTAGGTCACATGTCGGTGGTAAAAAACCCGAACTTGAAAGATCCTCATTACTTTATACCGCATCAGTGTGTACTTAAACCAAATAGCACCTCTACTAAATTGCGAGTTGTATTTGACGCATCTTGTAGAACGTCCTCACAGACATCTTTAAATGGCATTCTTATGGTTGGACCAACAATCCAGGATGAACTTTTTATTATTCTGCTTCGTTTCCGATTACATAGATTCGCCTTAACTGCGGATATAGTCAAAATGTATCGACAAGTAGTGATTGATGCATCACAACGCCAGTTTCAGTATATACTTTGGAGAGAAAACGACTGTATGCCCATCAGAATATACGAGCTCAACACGGTGACGTATGGAACTTTCTCAGCTCCGTTTTTAGCTATACGTTGCCTTCGGTTTTTAGCAGATAAATTCGCTGGGACGCATCAAATAGGATCGAGAGTAGTAGCAACAGATTTTTACGTCGATGATATGCTCACAGGGGCGGATAATTGGGAATCACTAGTCAAGATCAAGGAAGAGGTTAGTGCAGTATTAGAGTCTGCCGGATTTGAGTTGGCAAAGTGGAATAGTAACCATCAGCTATTTGCAAAGGGAGCACCAGACGATTCGACCAAGGACTTAAAACTAGTAGAAGAGAATCTCACAAGTACGTTGGGGATAACATGGGACTCGCAGCGCGACAATTTTCGATTTTCATATCACCCAAACAGGACTTACTCGAAATATACCAAGCGGTCGATCCTTTCATTAGCATCCTCACTGCTCGATCCGATGGGTCTATTGAGCCCTATTATCATAAGGGCTAAGAAAATCCTGCAGAAGCTTTGGCTTGAAGGACTTGATTGGGATGAATCCATTCCACAAGCGTTAAACACGGAATGGGAGCAGTTTCTGTCAGATTTGCATTCGCTTCAAAATCTTCCCGTTCCAAGGTATGTATTGACAGAAAATAAGGTCGACATTCAAATTCATGGCTTTTGCGATGCATCTTTGAATGCATATGGGTGTTGTATCTACGTGAGGACCGTGGACCAGAATAGAAAGGTAGTCACGAAACTACTAGTTGCGAAATCAAAAGTTGCTCCGGCCAAGCGTAAACAACTTCCGCGACTGGAGCTATGTGGAGCACATTTGTTAGCAAGACTGTGGACAAAGGTACAAAGTATTTTCTCTAGATCCTACTCAAAAGTATATTTTTGGACTGATTCGGAGATCGTTCTTCATTGGATCGCTACTCATTCGTCGAAACTTAGCATATTTGTCGGCAACAGAATAGCCGAAATTCAAGAAAAATCGGCAGAGGTTAACTGGAGACATGTTCCGAGCGAGGAAAATCCAGCAGACATACTTTCCAGAGGATGCCCGGTGGAGGGTTTGAAGCATTCGATTTGGTTTTCAGGTCCATCGTTCTTGCAATTGCGCCCAGAAGAATGGCCGGTTTCATCAGTTAACCATCTTTCTCAGGAAGAACTGAATTTAGAACTCCGGAAAACCGTACTCCTCTGTCAGGGTAAGCACCCCAACTATCTGCTTGAGGTGATCAAAAATTGCAGTTCATATTTGAAAATCGTACGGGTGTTTGCCTATATATTGCGGTTTCGGAATCGGTCAAAGAAAATGGACATCGAAAGATACGATTTTCTCTCCCCATGCGAACTTAAAGCGTCGCTACACCAAATCGTTTGGATCATCCAAAGGGAATTTTTCTCAGAAGAAATTCGTCGCATTAAAACGCATCAAAATATCAAGGGGTCAATCAAGTGGCTGTCTCCTTTTTTGGATAATACTTCGGGCCTGGAACTATTAAGAGTAGGGGGGCGATTGAAGCATGCAAACCTACCAGTGGAGTGCAAACATCCCTTGTTGCTACCAAAACATTGCAACTTTGTAGAATGCATGGTAAAATATTTACATTCTTCGAACTTTCACGCTGGCCCCAAGATGTTAGTTTCATTGTCTCGTAGAGAGTTTTGGGTAGTAAACATAAGAGAAGTTGCACGGCGCATTGTGAGAAGTTGTATTCATTGTGTTAGATACAGGCCTAAGCTGCGCGAACAAGTCATGGGCAACTTACAGGCAGAGAGATTAATGGAATCTCGTCCATTTTTGCGCTGCGGGGTTGATTTTTGTGGTCCAGTAATGACACATCTCAACATTCGCGAAAAAAGGCCATACAAATCATACATTGCTCGATTCGTCTGCTTTTCCTCCAAGGCTGTACATTTAGAGGTAGTCTCCGATCTTTCATCAGAAGCATTCATAGCTGCGCTGAAGAGGTTCATAGGACGCCGAGGTCTTCCGTCGGATATATATTGTGACAACGCTACTAATTTCGTCGGCGCAAAAACAAAGCTCTTAGAATTATGCCGCATTTTCTTTCAAAAGTCATCAAAAGAAGCTATATTAAATTTTTGTTCGAATGAAGGTATAACATTTCACTTTATTCCTCCCAGGGCTCCACATTTCGGCGGACTGTGGGAAGCTGCAGTGAAGATTGCGAAGGGTCATCTACTTAGAACTATGGGGAACGCTAAATTGACGTACGAGGAGCTGTCCACGACACTTGTAGAAATCGAAGCTATAATGAACTCGCGTCCAATTACACCACTTTCCTCTGACCCAAGTGACTTTGAAGCTCTCACACCAGCACACCTCCTCATTGGGACATCCTTGAAGGCAGTTCCGGAACCATTAGACGAAGCACCGAACATCGGCTACGTTCAGAAATGGAGGCGAATTAACGTGGTAAAATCCCATTTCTGGAGAACATGGTCGGCAGACTATCTTTGCGAGCTGCAACAACGTAGCAAGTGGTCTTCAGAGCAACTCAATCTGAAAGTCAACGCAATGTTCTTGATTCACGAAGACAACGTTCCACCACAGAGATGGCTCCTAGGAAGAATCGTTGAAGTATACAAAGGGAGTGACGGGAAGGTCAGAGTCGCTGATGTCCAGACAACCAAAGGAGTTTTTAAACGCCCAATCCAAAAACTTGCTCTACTTCCTGTTTGAAAGCACATACTTTCAAAGGAGGCAGGATGTTGGGGCACATTCAATTTATATGTTGGAAATCAATTAGTTAATTATTATTTTTTGCATTATCCTTATTTCAATAATATATACATTTGCTAAACTAAATGAATATTAATAAATTTGCACATCTCTAAATGGTAATGCAGTTGATGAATTACAAATTGTATAACACTTTTCTAAAACTCTACAATATTTTAAACTTAGCGCCAAGACATTAAGAAAACGCCATATTTTTTTGTTTAACACTAGTAGAATTCTCCAAATCCAAATGTTATATAAGGTAATACTGAGAAATAAAACAGATTATAACGTACTATCGAAGATCACGGTTTTTTCATTTGGTCCGCTTATCAAAAAGGTTGCATTCGAAACGTTTCCGTCTCGTTGGCAGTAGTTCTTGCATCGGACAAGACTTTGCATTTTTCGTCGATTAGATTTTTCCTGCAAGTGAATGCAAATTGTTTAATCGCATGGTTGGAAAAATCTCCCACCATACAGGCCCCATAAACTGCAGTAATTTTATAGCCGATTAATCAGCAGCTGCAAAGCTTCTGGTGAATATGCCAGCATGATATATCATCCGCAAGAAGTAACACCTTGATGAGTACCCCAGCGAATTCAATGCCTCCTGGCAGGGAGTCCACTTACTTACTTACTTAGATGGCGCTACGGTCCGGGGTGGACCTGGGCCTCAACCAACAAACCTCTCCAGCTAGCACGATTACGAGCCAGCTGCCTCCAGTTGCGCACGCCAAGTTGGTTAAGGTCCCCTTCACAAGATTGGCAAGAGTAATTCTTCGTGTGATCTCCCTACTGATGTCATTTGCGGAGTTCAACATAGAGCCTAGGTAGACAAAATCCTTTACTACCTCAAAATTATGTATATCTGTCTATTGTGGCGTTCTGTCCAAGACGCCGATGTTGGGTGTCCTTTTTTGTAGACAGCATATATTTTGTTTTGCTTTCATTGACCGCTAGACCCATCTTTGCTGCCTCGATCTCAATACTCGTAAATGCCCCATTGACGGCCCGCTGAGTTCTTCCGATTATGTCAATGTCATCGGCATAAGCGAGTAGTTGTACAGACTTGTAAAACATTGTACCTCCGGTGTTGGCTTGTGAGTTTCGTACAATTCTCTCAAGTACTATATTAAAGAGATCGCATGATAGCGCGTCACCTTGTCTAAGACCTTTCCTGACATCGAACGGTTCAGTGGTGTTCTTACCGACTTTGATGGAGCAGCGAGAGTTCTCCATCGTCATTCTGCACAAACGGACGAGCTTGGCAGGGATGCCAAGACTAGATATGGCTCTGTATAACTCATCTCTATACACGCTATCATAGGCAACTTTGAAATCGATGAAGAGGTGGTGCGTATCGATTTTGAATTCATGGGTTTTTTCCAAGATCTGCCGTAGTGTGAATATTGGGTCAATGGTGGACTTTCCCGGCCTGAAACCGTACTGATAAGGACCTATCAGGCTGTTGACGATCGGTTTTAGGCGTTCACATAATACGGCAGACAGGATCTTATATGCGATGTTGAGGAGACTTATACCTCTGTAATTGGCGCAGTTCAGAGGGTCTCCTTTCTTCAGGATCGGGCAAACAATGCTGAGGTTCCATTCATCGGGCATACTTTCGTCCGACCAGATTTTACAGATGAGCTGGTGCATGCTCCTTACCAACTCATCTCCTCCTGCCTTGAAAAGTTCAGCGGCAAGGCCGTCGGCTCCAGCAGCTTTATTGGATTTGAGTTTAGATATCGCTATCCTCACTTCATTCTGATCCGGTTGACGGGAATCTTGACTGCCATCGTCACTGTTGAATGGCTCATTCTGCCTGACAGCGGAATATTGATCATCATCGCCGTTTAACAGTCTGCAGAAGTGTTCCTTATACATCCTCAGCACCGACTGCGATTCCACTACTATGTTGCCATTTTCGTCCCTGCAGGCTTCTGTTCTGGCTTTGAAACCCTGGCATGTTCTTTTTACCATTTGGTAAAATTTTCGAACATTATTCCTGCAATAAAGTCTCTCAATCTCCTCGATCGAGCGCTTCTCATGCTCTTTTTTCTTCTTTCTGAGAAGTCGATGTTCCTCTTTTCTCCTACGCACGTAGAGCTCGTAAGCAGCTCTAGTCCTTCTATGTAGCGCCGCTTTGTACGCCTCTTGTTTTGCTGCATGTGCTTGCCGGCATTCCTCATCAAACCAGGGGTTTCGTTGTGGTGGCCGAGAGAAACCCAGTACATCGGAGGCGGTATCTCTGATGGCATGTTGGCAACGCTGCCACTGGTCTTCCGCATTTGCTGCTGGCGGCACAGAACTTAGATAAAGATTAGAAGAAACTCGATCGGCAAAGGTTCTGGCGGACTCTTGCGATTGTAGCTTTTCGACATGAAATTTCCACATAGCATTTCGTTGATTTCGCTCCGTTCTGGATATCCGCAACCGTACCTTGGCTACAACTAGGTAGTGATCCGAGTCCACGTTGGCTCCTCGGAAAGTCTGGACACCCAGAATACTGGAAGAGTGCCTTGCGTCGATCGCACTGTTATCGATTTGGTTGACAGTTTTTCGATCAAAGGAGAGCCATGTTCCTTTGTGAATGTCGAGACGTGGGAACCGCGGACTAGCTACGACAAAGTTTCGCCCCGCTGCAAAGTCGATTAGCCTGAGTCCGTTGTCGGATGTGATGTCGTGCAGGCTGTGCTTTCCGACCACGCTACTAAAGACGTCCCCTCTTCCTAGCTCTGCGTTAAAATCACCTAGGATAATTTTAACGTCGTCGCTAGGGCATTGCTCATACGTCTTGTCCAAGAGCTGGTAGAAGTCGTCCTTTGTCGCGTTGTCCTTCTCCTCATGAGGGGCGTGAACGCATATTAGTCTAATGTTGGCAAATTTAGCCTTGATACGGATAGTCATAAGGCGTTCGTTCACATGCCGGAAACTCAAGACTTCTTGCCTAAGTCTGCCTCCAATAACAAATCCGCACCCGAATAGACGCTGTCCTTTTTGTCTGTAGCAATCGCCGTAGTAGATGTCGCAGTTTTACATACTCCTTTTGCCCGGCCCATCGCATCGCACTTCTTGGATGGCGGTAATGTCTGCTTTGAGACACTCTAGGGCCTCCGCAAGTTGTTCGGCTGCACGTGGTTTGTAGAGGGACCTAACATTCCATGTGCAGACACGAAGATCGTTGTCCTTTTTACGTTTGCTTGGGTCGTCAATAGTAAATTCGTCCGTATCCGAGGCTGTTGTTTGCTTCGTAGCCGAAGGTATTTTAGGTGGTAGGGAAGTTAACCCGACGGCACAACCCCCAACCTGGAGGACCAGATCCTTTTTTGCAATTCCTAGGACGAGAAGCCGGATACACGGATGTCAGTAACCCACTTCGGGGATATGAGCGCTGCCGTTGGCCCATTAAGGGTTCATCCGCCACCATCCCTTTTTCAATACCCTGATGTAGTATTGTAAATCCTTACAGACCTCAGCTTCAAATATGTCGAAGTAGCTCCGGTAAGGTATCCGCTGGTCTGTAGACGTCACCGTTGATTCCATCGAGAGAATTCATCCGCCGCACGTCCTGCTTCCGAGAACCTCTTGCTATACTTCTGAGACGCATATTCCAGCCGATCAGGTCAACAAGAGATGCCTCGTCCGGTTAAACATATGCGCGCTGTAGTTCACCCAGATGTGCTAACGCAGGTCCGAGTATTCAGCTACACATATATCGTCAGACTCAGCATACGCTAATCGTTAGTTCACTATCAGATAGCTATCCAGCGGGCACCACGGGGAGGTGATGATGCGATTTTGCCCACCGGAGAACCATCGTCATATCGCCCGCAAGGACTCCTGCGGCTAGCATTGCCACAAGGAGTTAAGATAATCGGGTTCGCTGACGACATCGCCGTGGTCACCGTGGCTAAACACATCCACGAAATAGAATCAACAACAAACGGAGCAATCGAAAAAATGAAAGACTGGCTAGGATCCGCCGGCTTAGAATTAGCAGACCGCAAAACTGAAAAGTCAAATGCTTAGGAGTAATGCTCGACAACAAGTTAAGGTTTGAAACACACGTGGAATACTCGAGCAAGAAGGCTGCACTACTGCAGGCAACCGTTTCTCTAATACTACCAAACATTGGTGAACCTGGATATGCTAGGCGAATTCTACTATCCAGAGTGGTTAGCTCGGATCTCCTATATGCTGCACAGGTCTTGGCGGCGGCGTTAGCGACGATAGAAACGCGGGGAAAAATATCGTCAACATACAGGCTATGCGCGATAAGAACAATCAGCGGTTTCCGAACAATATTGGACGAAGCAGCCTGTGTCATAGCCGGAATGATTCCCATCGACATCCTCGCAAATGGGAGGTAAGGATCTACGAAAGGAGAACCTCGAGTCATCAAGAGGTATTGTCTTCAGATATTGTCAAGAGAATAAAGGTGGGGGAGAAGGCAACATCACTGGCTATGTGGCAAGCCAGGTGGGATAACAGTACAAAAGGTAGTTGGACCTACAAACTGATCCCCACAATTGAGGTCTGGACAAAGCGAGTGTTTGGGGACTGCAACTACCGCCTTACGCAGTTCCTATCGGGTCATGGTGGATATCGTAAATATTTACACCGATTTGGACATGATAACTCACCTCTCTGTCCACATTGTCCAAACCAGGAGGAAGATACAGAGCATGCAATATTTCATTGCAATCGCTTTACGGAATGGAGAGAAATAACCTGTCAAGTCCACCATTCCTTATAGACCAAATGCTGCGGTCAGAAGAGAATTGGCTGGAAATTTGTACCCTTACAACGAATGTGCAAAAAGGGCTCCGAATAATTGAGAGAGCAAGGAGAGCTCAGTAAGGTCTTAACTATGGCATACTGGAAAACGAATTGGAATGACAGCTGTGAGGGCTGACGTCTGTAGTATTCTGTTACCTGAGTAATCTGGAGTGAAATCCGATTGAAATGGCTTTCAGGCTAATGCCACAGGCGCACCCGTCCCGTTAAAACTCTGGCAGGCTTCAAAGTACTTTCAATGTTTCGTCGCCATTAAATTGGTGGTGTAGGTGCAGATGTAACATTCTGTTACATACCTGTTTAACACAGATCTGGCTCTGACGCAAGTTGGCTTATGCCAACCCTCGCATGGCCTCACTGCTTGCATAGCCAACAATGAGGTCCCTAGGTGAGTACACATTCGAACATTGATAGCAGCTTTGAGTGGGGACCCAAAAGAAATGAATTCGATAACAACAATAACAGGAAAAACCTAAAACAACATCAAAACAAGCAACAGTCAAACCAATGGTGAGTATAGAGGAGACCAGTTTCAGAGGAGCTCAGTGATACTGAGGTCACCCGTGGGTCAACCAGATCGCTCACTTCCAGTATCACCGGAGGCAACGGTCCAAATAACGCCTGATCGACCTGACTTCCACAAGTTGGGCATCCAGATTAGTGAACTAGTCGACATGCTCGAAGATGGAAAGCGGTGCGCAATACATCAACCGATGAGGGACGCCATCTAAACCATCCGTGCGTTGTATGAACTCTCAGCAATCCAGTTGCAGGATGAAAAGGCCAAGGAAGTTATAATGAGAAATGGTTGGCAACGCGAACGGTGAGGTATAAAGCGTAAAGAAATTTGTCTCCCAGTTATTTGCATATTAAAATAGTTCCAATCGTTTTTAATTGAAACTAAAAACTCAAAGCAAAAAGAAAAAGTGCACTCAAGCCAGACAGCTGAATTAAAAACGTAAGGTGAGTCGAAATTCTTCGATGAACAATTTCCAATGTGTTGGTTGAAATGCAGAGCAAAGAGGATGTTGAGCGCATTTTAAAGGCAACAACAAAACTTCAGGGGACAGACATTTCGATACATAAAGACTATCCGGCAGCAGCGCGAGAGAGAAGGCGACGGCTAATTAAGTTGAAAAACCAGATTTCTGCGAAAAATAAGGGCATCCATATTCAAATCCGGGGGCAGAATCTAGAAGTCGGCGAAAAAAAAATGTTATTATGACAGAAGCAACACTCTCAAATGCGATGGAAAGGACGGCGAATTGGCATTGCAGCAGTTGTTAATTGACAGCCATCACTTGACAGTGACAGTTGGGAAAAGATCGACGAATGGTGAAAGCTCTGGTGCAGAACACAACATTGGCTTCCAAACTGTAGGGGCTGTTCAACCACATGGTTTTTTTTAATTTGAGTGCCGTCTGCCGTAATAAAAACATGGAAAATATTAAACCGATGAATTTTAGAATATTAGCTTATAACGTATCCGGATTATCGAATAAGTCTTTATATACAATTTTTTTTAATTTCATAAATCAATTTGAATTTTTATTTTTATTTGAAACATTTTTAACAGAGAAACGCTTTAGTTATTTTGAGAGTCGACTTATGAACTACAAATTTGAATGGATAAGTGCAACAAGAACATATGCTAGTGGCAGAGTGAGTGGAGGTTGTTTTTTGGATTTAAATGAGATCTTAAATGCCAATCTTTATCTTTCAGTCGTAATCTCTCACCTATCGAATTTATTTATGAAATAGATAACATGCCCCTTCATAGAGTTACTGAAAAAAAAGATCTTGGAGTGGTATTTGATTCTAAGCTCTGCTTCACATCACATATTGATTTTATTGTGGCTAAAGCTAATTGTATGATGGGATTTGTTTTGCGGAACTCCAAAGAATTTAGAAATCCGTTCACCCTAAGATCTCTTTTTTTCGCTTTTGTTAGATCATCCCTTGAATATTGCTGCTTAATCTGGAGTCCGTTTTATAATACTCATTCCATTAGGATCGAAAAAATTCAAAAACGTTTTACAAGACGTTTTATTTATAAGCTAAATTGGAATATAAGACTGCCTTCTTATAGCGTCAGATGCCAACTAATTGGCATTCAACCTCTTGAATTACGACGTAAGTTTTTCGCCATTATTTTTATTAGGGATATATTAACGTCTCGAATCAATTGTCCCCTTCTGTTATCTTTAATTAATATTTATGCTCCCACACGAAATCTGCGCGTACGAACTATTTTTTACGAATCACTACATAGAGTAAACTATGGTCTTAATGAACCATTTACACGTTGCATTAGAGAAGCCAATTCGATTTGTGATCATATTGACTGTTATAATCACCACAGCCGCAATGCTTTCAAAAGACATGTTCTATTCATTTTGAGTTCATCCGTCTGATGTCTAACTATTTCTAATGTTCATTTAATAATTTTTTATATTTATTTTTTTTTTCTGTAGTCTATGAGATAATATATGTTTTTTGTATTCTCTGATTGATGTTAAATAAATAAATAAATAAATAAAGGGATCAGCTGTGAATTCAAACAATTAAATGGATCAACTTATCTGAGCTTACAATTTAATAACTCGAGTTTTTGGATACTTCCAACATATCTGAATTATAATCGTTGGCAGGAGGATTTCGAACTTTTACAAGAGGCCTTATTGTGTGGAGATAATCCAAATATATTAATCGTAGGCGACTTGAACGCACGAACAGGCAATGAAGCAGGATCTGAAAATAACTCAGCTGGAATAGTTCGACAATCAAAAGATAAATTAATGAATACGAGAGGTGCTAAATTATTAGAGGTTTGTAACTCGCACGGGCTTCGACTTCAAAACGGAACAAGTTCTTCGGATAATGTGGGGAGTTCACATTTGTGGGAAATCAAGGGACTACGGTCATAGACTACGGTCTCATAGGAGGAGACTGGAATTCGTATGTCACTGACTTCGAAGCACATGAGAGCGAAGGAATTCGAAACTTGATGCTCCTTCCCAAATTGAGCTGGAATGAAGACAATGCTTTCAATTATAAAAGACAACTCGGCGTAGTATTGAGAAGAGTGAATGAATTTGATCTCGACACAATCGTGGAAGTTATAAAAGAATCGTATCCCTCCCCTAGGAACAACTGAAGCAGTGAAAAAAAAGTGGCGGAACCATGGTTCGATGTAGAATGCAAAAGGGCAAGGAAATTATCGTTTGCATGGCTGAAATCTTTCCGCGAAGCCAATGACGATTTCTTTAAACTTCTTTATATTGAAGCTTATAGCCAATTCAAAGCCCTATGTAGAAGAAAGAAGAAGGCCTACTACAGCAGCCTACAACAGAAGACCTACGAAGCAGAAGCTTTGAAGTTAGCTAATTGTCGGAGTTCATCAAATTTCTGGAGACTAGCTGCAAAACTTAATGGTAGAAAATTCAAAATCAATCAAGAACTAAATCCTACTGTCCTGTTTACACACTTTAATGAGTTGCTGAATCCTATGGTTAATAGTAGCGTGTTCCAATATGCCATACCGGACTTTGAAGACGAACTATTAGACTCGAGAATAACATACCGAGAAGTGATCACGGCTTTAAATAGGTTGAAAGATGGCAAAGCGGCAGGATCTGACGGAATACCAGTCGAGTTCTATAAGTATGGCACCAATGAGCTCTGTCACAGACTTATCCACGTGTTTAATGATGTAATGGATAATGGGAGTATACCACAACAGTTTAAGGAGGCTTTAATTTTCCGTATCCATAAAAAGGGCTGCACGAGTGATCCGGGGAATTATTGTGGGAATTCCTTCCTAAATGCAACTTACAAGATTTTCACTTCGGTTTTGCAAAGCAGGCTTACGGAATGGATTCGCGTAAATAAGCTGTTAAAAGAATTTCAGGCAGGTTTCAGACCAGGATATTCCACAAAAGACCACATCTTCGTTTTGCGTAGCATTGCAGAATCTTTTATCACGAAAAATAAAAAACTCTACGTATTCTACGTCGACTTCAAAGCAGCCTTTGATACTATAGACCGCAGAGCTTTAATTTACAAGCCTTTTGGTATGGGATTGTCGCGGAAGTTCGGACGAGTCATCCAGAACTTTTAAGAAGATACACAGGTGTCGGTTTGGAATGGAAAGGAAAAGTCCGAGTGGTTCCAAGCAAGATCAGGAGTAAGACAAGGCTGCACAATGAGTCCGCTCTTACTTGCACTATTTATAGAAAACTTAGTGGAATCCCTGGGTGGGCAAAATCGCATCATCACCTCCCCGTGGTGCCCGCTGGCTAGCTATCTGATAGTGAACTAACGATGAGCGTATGCTGAGTCTGACGATATATGTGTAGCTGAATACTCGGACCTGCGTAAGCACATCTGGGTGAACTACAGCGCGCATATGTTTAACCGGACGAGGCATCTCTTGTTGACCTGATCGGCTGGAATATGCGTCTCAGAAGTATAGCAAGAGGTTCTCGGAAGCAGGACGTGCGGCGGATGAATTCTCTCGATGGAATCAACGGTGACGTCTACAGACCAGCGGATACCTTACCGGAGCTACTTCGACATATTTGAAGCTGAGGTCTGTAAGGATTTACAATACTACATCAGGGTATTGAAAAAGGGATGGTGGCGGATGAACCCTTAATGGGCCAACGGCAGCGCTCATATCCCCGAAGTGGGTTACTGACATCCGTGTATCCGGCCCCTCGTCCTAGGAATTGCAAAAAAGGATCTGGTCCTCCAGGTTGGGGGTTGTGCCGTCGGGTTAACTTCCCTACCACCTAAAATACCTTCGGTTACGAAGCAAACAACAGCCTCGGATACGGACGAATTTACTGTTGATGACCCAAGCAAACGTAAAAAGGACAACGATCTTCGTGTCTGCACATGGAATGTTAGGTCCCTCTACAAACCACGTGCAGCCGAACAACTTGCGGAGGCCCTAGAGTGTCTCAAAGCAGACATTACCGCCATCCAAGAAGTGCGATGCGATGAGCCGGGCAAAAGGAGTATGCAAAACTGCGACATCTACTACGGCGATTGCTACAGACAAAAAGGACAGCGTCTATTCGGGTGCGGATTTGTTATTGGAGGCAGACTTAGACAAGAAGTCTTGAGTTTCCGGCATGTGAACGAACGCCTTATGACTATCCGTATCAAGGCTAAATTTGCCAACATTAGCCTTATATGCGTTCACGCCCCTCATGAGGAGAAGGACGACGCGACAAAAGACGACTTCTACCAGCTCTTGGACAAGACGTATGAGCAATGCCCTAGCGACGACGTTAAAATTATCCTAGGTGATTTTAACGCAGAGCTAGGAAGAGAGGAAGTCTTTAGTAGCGTGGTCGGAAAGCACAGCCTGCACGACATCACATCCGACAACGGGCTCAGGCTAATCGACTTTGCAGCGGGGCGAAACTTTGTCGTAGCTAGTACGCGGTTCCCACGTCTCGACATTCACAAAGGAATATGGCTCTCCTTTGATCGAAAAACTGTCAACCAAATCGATAACATTGCGATCGACGCAAGGCACTCTTCCAGTATTCTGGGTGTCCGGACATTCCGATGAGCCAACGTGGACTCGGATCACTACCTAGTTGTAGCCAAGGTACGGATGCGGATATTCAGAACGGAGCGAAATCAACGAAATACTGTGAGGAAATTTGACGTCGAAAAGCTACAATCGCAAGAAACCGCCAGAACCTTTGCCGATCGAGTTTCTTCTAATCTTTATCTAAGTTCTGTGCCGCCAGCAGCAAATGCGGAAGACCAGTGGCAGCGTTGCCAACATGCCATCAGAGATACCGCCTCTGATGTACTGGGTTTCTCTCGGCCACCACAACGAAACCCCTGGTTTGATGAGGAATGCCGGCAAGCACATACAGCAAAACAAGAGGCGTACAAAGCGGCGCTACATAGAAGGACTAGAGCTGCTTACGAGCTCTACGTGCGTAGGAGAAAAGAGGAACATCGACTTCTCAGAAAGAAGAAAAAAGAGCATGAGAAGCGCTCGATCGAGGAGATTGAGAGACTTTATTGCAGGAATAATGTTCGAAAATTTTACCAAATGGTAAAAAGAACATGCCAGGGTTTCAAAGCCAGAACAGAAGCCTGCAGGGACGAAAATGGCAACATAGTAGTGGAATCGCAGTCGGTGCTGAGGATATGGAAGGAACACTTCTGCAGACTGTTAAACGGCGATGATGAGCAATATTCCGCTGTCAGGCAGAATGAGCCATTCAACAGTGACGATGGCAGTCAAGATTCCCGTCAACCCGATCAGAATGAAGTGAGGATAGCGATATCTAAACTCAAATCCAATAAAGCTGCTGAAGCCGACGGCCTTGCCGCTGAACTTTTCAAGGCAGGAGGAGATGAGTTGGTAAGGAGCATGCACCAGCTCATCTGTAAAATCTGGTCGGACGAAAGTATGCCCGATGAATGGAACCTCAGCATCGTTTGCCCGATCCTGAAGAAAGGAGACCCTCTGAACTGCGCCAATTACAGAGGTATAAGTCTCCTCCACATCGCATATAAGATCCTGTCTGCCGTATTATGTGAACGCCTAAAACCGATCGTCAACAACCTGATAGGTCCTTATCAGTACGGTTTCAGGCCGGGAAAGTCCACCATTGACCCAATATTCACACTACGGCAGATCTTGGAAAAAACCCATGAATTCAAAATCGATACGCACCACCTCTTCATCGATTTCAAAGTTGCCTATGATAGCGTGTATAGAGACGAGTTATATAGAGCCATGTCTAGTCTTGGCATCCCTGCCAAGCTCGTCCATTTGTGTAGAATGACGATGGAGAACTCTCGCTGCTCCATCAAAGTCGGTAAGAACATCACCGAACCGTTCGATGTCAGGAAAGGTCTTAGACAAGGTGACGTGCTATCATGCGATCTCTTTAATATAGTACTTGAGAGAATTGTACGAAACTCACAAGCCAACACCGGAGGTACAATGTTTTACAAGTCTGTACAACTACTCGCTTATGCCGATGACATTGACATAATCGGAAGAACTCAGCGGGCCGTCAATGGGGCATTTACGAGTATTGAGATCGAGGCAGCAAAGATGGGTCTAGCGGTCAATGAAAGCAAAACAAAATATATGCTGTCTACAAAAAAGGACACCCAACATCGGCGTCTTGGACAGAACGCCACAATAGACAGATATACATAATTTTGAGGTAGTAAAGGATTTTGTCTACCTAGGCTATATGTTGAACTCCGCAAATGACATCAGTAGGGAGATCACACGAAGAATTACTCTTGCCAATCGTTGTTTCTATGGGCTAAAACGGCAATTGAGTAGCAAAGCCCTATCTCGAACTACTTAGGTAACTCTTTATAAGACACTAAGCATCCCAGTCCTGCTGTATGGCGCAGATGCATGGGCTTTGACAAAACCGGATGAGGATGCCCTTGGTTATTTCGAGAGAAAAGTTCTTCGAGCGATCTTTGGTCCCGTTTGCATAGACGGTGAGTGGAGGAGAAGGTACAATGCCGAACTATACGGCCTGTACAAGGACATCGACTTAGCCAGAAGAGTTCACATACAGCGACTAAGATGGCTGGGTCATTTAGACCGGATGGAGCCCAACGTTCCCGCTAAGAAAGTTTTCGAATCCACCCCGGATGGACGACGCAGTAGAGGACGACCTCGTGGTAGGTGGCGCAAACAAGTGGAGGGGACCTCAACCAACTTGGCGTGCGCAACTGGAGGCAGCTGGCTCGTAATCGTGCTAGCTGGAGAGGTTTGTTGATAGAGGCCCAGGTCCACCCCGTCCGTAGCGCCATCTAAGTAAGTAGATGATGGTTCTCCAGGTGGTTTGTTTCCTTTTGGTAGCAGTACCAAATGTTGAAGCTTGCACAGCCCAGGAAAAAGTCCTTCCTCTATACACTTTTGCATCGTGGCTATAAAAATGTCCGGCCTCTTTTGAACAGCCACTTTCACTGCTTTATTGGGGATGCCATCTGGTCCAGATGCTTTGTTGCTTCCTATCTTCCTGCATGCTTTGAGTAGCTCCTCCCGTGTAATAGCAATGAAGTGCTCTACATTAGTCTGTCTGGTTATATCACACAAAGTAGGTGGTCCATGGGGGAGTAGGTGCTCTATTATGGATCTTAACATAGCTGGGCAAATTATTTGTGGGGACCTATGACCCTTCAGCTTTGTCATCACCATCCTGTACGCCATACCCCAAGGGTTTATGTCTGCTTCGTTACAAAGCCGTTTAAAACATATTGTTTTACTCTCTTTGATCGCCTTTTTTAAGTCGCGTCTCGCCAGTTTGGATGTGTCTAGACGCTCCTGAAAATCGACTCTTCTCCTCCATCGGTGGACTCTGCGTCGGGCTTGTAGACACCTTGCCCTAATTGTTTTTATCTTCTCGGTCCACCAGTAGCATGGTGCACCCCTTCTACTAACTGTTCGTCTGGGCATTGCTGCATCGCACGCTGTTGTGATAGTGTGGGTGAGCTGGAGCGAGACGATCTCCGCTGTTCCGCTGCGAGTTATGGTATCGGTGCTCATCATTTCCTCGAAGGTGTCTTTGTCGAAGAGTTTGTCCTTCCATTTTGGCCCTGTTAATTTAGGGCGCTGGAGAATGGATGAGTTTCCTTAATATCAATTAATATCGCCTGGTGGTCGCGATGTGTATATTCCTCGCTAAGGCGCCATTTGGTGTTGCGCAGGAGAGAATTGCTCACGAACGTTATGTCGATGATTGACCCCATACCTGCTTTGCTATATGCGTTTGCACGCCCTCTGTTGCCCATGCATTGAAGTCACTGCCTATGAGCACTGAAGCTCTTCGGCCATTAGGTTGTCTAGCATAGTCTGATATTCACTCGTCGCCAAGCTTGTGTGTGTGTTTTTTTTTTTTTTTTAGGTTGCGCCAAGGATGTGTAATCTTCATAGATACTAATAGCCCGAGTACTGCTAGCATGCGCGATTCGCAAACCTGAGTAATCGATTCCAGGAATACGCCTACGTACTAAACACATACCCTACACACTTCAACCACTCTCCCCGTGGTACTGCCGTTAGGTATTTCTTCGCGGGGCTGGTTAGCAATTATGCTCTAGTCTCCGAGGCCGCCTCTTGGGCTCTTCTTAGGGCTTCTGCTCTTCGCAGCGCGTTCTGCACACATACTATGAATGAGCAGATCTCCATCCACTCGCCCTCTGATCGTGTCATGTGACTAACAAGATTTTCTGGACTTGGACTTGGCAGGTTTACTCTATCTTCTGCAAAGCGTCTGCAGTACAACACTGCATGCTACGCGTTCTCCTCTTCGTTTGGACATTCAGGACACAGGGGCGAACTATCGTGTCCAAATCTATGGAGATATTTCCGGTAGCCGCCGTGTCCGGATATGAACTGTGTGAGGTGGTAGTTGCAGTTCCCCCTCGCTCTCTTTGTCAAAGATTTTATAGTGAGAATGAGCTTGTGGGTCCACCCGCCTTTTGTAGAGCTGTCCCACCTGGTTCGCCACAGCGTTGCTGATGCTGCCCTTTCCTCCTCCTTAATCCTTTTTGCCTCCTGCCGGTTCGAGGGACATCTAAGGTATACCCTCTGCATCTCATCTGCGAGGATGTCGATTGGGACCAACCCAGCTAAAACGCAGGCTGCATCATCGGAGATAGTTCGGAAGCCGCTGATCACTCTGATTGCGCAGAGCCTGTGAGCTGATGATAGCTTCTTCCTGCACTCATTTGTCGCCAGTATCGTGACAGGGTTTTTTTTTTTTTGGTTGCGCCAAGGGATGTGGTAATCTTCGAAAGATACTAGTAGCCCGGGCTACTAGCATACACGATTCGCAAGCCCGAATACTCGATGCCAGGAATGCGCCTACGTGTGTGGACTAGACACCCTGCACACATCTACCACTCTCCCCGCGGGACTGCCGTAAGGTATTACTTCGCAGGGCTGGTTAGCAATTTATGCTTCTTCAGCTCTCCTTGCTCTCTCAATTATCTCAATTATTCGGAACTGTTTTTGCACATTCGTTATAAGGGTACAAATTTCCAGCCAATTCTCCTCTGACCGCAGCAATTGGTCTATAAGGAATGGTGGACTTGACAGGTTATTTCTCTCCATTCCGTAACGCGATTGCAATGGAATATTGCATGCTCTGTATCTTCCTCCTGGTCTGGACAATGTGGACAGAGAGGTGAGTTGTCATGTCCAAATCGGTGTAAATATTTGCGATAGCCACCATGACCCGATAGGAACTGCGTACGGTGATAGTTGCAGTCCCCAAACACTCGCTTTGTCCAGACCCCAATGGTGGGGATCAGTTTGTAGGTTCAACTACCTTTTGTACTGTTATCCCACCTGACTGGCCACATAGATAGTGATGTTGCCTTCTCCCCCGCCTTTATCCTCTTGACGATATCTGAAGACAATACCTCTTTATGACTCGAGGTTCTCCTTTCGTAGATCCTTACCATCTCATTTGCGAGGATGTCAATGGGGATCATTCCGGCTATGACACAGGCTGCTTCGTCCGATATTGTTCAGAAGCCGCTGATTGTTCTTATCGCGTATAGCCTGTATGTTGACGATATTTTTCTCCGTGTTTCTATCGTCGCGAACGCCGCCGCCAAGACCTGTGCAGCATATAGGAGAACCGAGCTAACCACTCTGGATAGTAGAATCCGTCTAGCATATCCAGGGCCACCAATGTTTGGTAGTATTAGAGAAAGGGCTGCCTGCAGTAGTGAAGCCTTCTTGCTCGAGTATTCCACGTGCGTTTTAAAACTTAACCTGTTGTCGAGCATTACTCCTAAGTATGTAACTGCTTCCTTGGTTCTTATAGTCTCAGTTCCGACTTGAATATTCGCATATTCAACAGCTTTTCGACTTGTTATAAGAACAGCTTCAGTTTTGTGGTATGGAGTATGGAGTATCCATTCTGGCTAGCGATCTCCTTATAAACGACCAATTTGCCGAGCTAAAGGCGTTTTTGATGTCCAGAGTCACTACTGCACAGCATTTCTTTGTTCCCCTTCACCATCTTTCTAGTTGGATTGCTCCAATTGCTGTGTCAACTACCGCTTCTATGGCATCAACAGTAGAACGCGATTTTCTAAATCCGAACTGATGGTCTGACAGTGCTCTTTCTCTTCTGCTACCACGAGCAGTCTGTTGTATATTATTCGTTCAAGTATCTTTCCCAAAGTGTCGAGTAAATATATTGGGCGATATGACGATGGTTCTCCAGGTGGTTTGTTTCCTTTTGGTAGCAGTACTAGATGTTAAAGCTTCCATGGCCCAGGGAAAACTGCTTCTTCCATACACTTTTGTGTGTGTGTGTGTTTTTTTTATTATTTTTTTAAGGTTGCGCCAGGGATGTGTAATCTTCATAGATACTAATAGTCCGAGTGCTACTAGCATGCGCGATTCGCAAACCTGAGTAATCGATTCCAGGAATACGCCTACGTACTAAACACACACCCTACACACTTCAACCACTCTCCCCGCGGGACTGCCGTTAGGTATTACTTCGCGGGGCTGGTTAGCAATTAATGCTGTACTTTCTGCTTCCCGACGTATTCTTTCTTGAATTCGAAGCTGCATTTGCACGTGCGTAATAAACGCGCAAATTTCCCTCCAATTTCCCTCAGATTGTACCATATGATCTATGAGGAATGGAGGACTGGGAAAGTTGTTTCTCCAGTTTTTAAATCGCCTACAGTAGAAGACTGCATGCTCCGTATCTTCCTCCTGGTCTGGACATTCTGGACACAACGGAGAGCTATCGTGTCCAAACCGGTAAAGATATTTGCGATAACCTCCATGGCCAGACAGGAACTGCGTGAGGTAGTAGGTGCAGTTCCCATGTGCTCGGTTTATCCAAATGTCGATGGTGGGGATTAATTGATGGGTCCATCTGCCTTTAACCGCATTATCCCATCGATCTTGCCACACAGCTCTTGAAGCTGCTTTTTCTTCTTCTACAATCCTTCTTCTTTCGCTGGCCTCTTGATGGCTCGAGCCTCTCCGATTATAGATTCTCTGCATCTCGCTCACGAGGATGTCGATCGGAACCATTCCTGCTATGACAAAGGCTGCTTCGTCAGAGATAGTTCGAAAACCACTGATGGTCCTTATAGCGCAGAGTCTGTAGGCTGATGTAAGTTTCCTCCGTGTTTCTTTGGTCGCGAGAGCCCCAACCCAAACCGGAGCCGCATAAAGAAGGACTGGGCTGACAGCACTGGATAATAGGATTCACCGAGCATATCCGTGACGCTTTTTTGCTCGAATAATCAACATGTTGTTTAAACTGCAGTCTATTGTCGAGCATTACTCCTAGGTATTCGATTGGTTCTTTGTATCTGATGATTTGGGTTTTAACCTGTACATTCATATATTCCACAGATTTCCGACTGAACAGCTTCAGTTTTGTGGTCAGATAATTCTAGACCGGCTGATCCTAGCCAGCTTTTGATTTGACTTATTGCCACGTTTGTAGCTGATTCTACTTCACTGATTTGTTTTGCTACTGTAACAACAGCGATGTCGTCAGCAAATCCAATTATATTCACTTTAGGTGGCAGTGGTAGTCGTAAAACTCCGTCGTACATTATGTTCCATAGTAATGGGCCCAGCCCCCCTGGCAGCTGACCTCCTCGTGGTGGGGGGCGGGCAACGTGACTGGGATGTGCGGATGGGGTAACTTAAATAGTTATTCCCATCCATACAATCCAGTCACGGCTAACAAAGCGCACACCCCATGATGACAAGAAGAAGACGACCGGCCTCGGATATTGCCAAGCCTGGTAAGTCAGGGCATCCTTTGGAGCCAGGCCTGAAGGGTATCAGTATGCGAGCGTCTGGTGGTCGGCTTGTCCCGCTCGGCAGCCGGCCGGGTCAAACCCGAAATGGCTACCAGCTTCCTTTCAATGGTTTCGCGAACCATTACGGGGTCAAGGGGTGAACGTGCTGTGCACCGATAGGGGCACAGATGGACTCTCTGAGATTCGACAACGGCATCGACTTAGGATAGGCACATGGAACGTCTCATCGCTCACAGGGAAGGATCTTGAGCTTGTTGTTAAAAGTCGACTAGATATAGATGGCGTCTCTTCAACAAAGCAGAGAGGTTCTAAAACTGTGGACCTTTCGGGTCGGTGGAAGCTCTTCCTGTCAGGAGTCGCACCCTCAATGTCTGCTCGGGCGGGAGTGGGGATACTCACAAGTCCCAGGTTGACAGACAGAGTATTGGAGTGGATACCATTAGGAGGGAGAGTTGCAATCTTAAAGCTCAAGCTTGAAAGGTGTATGCACCGAACCTTCTGTCAGAGTACGCAGCTTTCTTAGATGAAGTTGGTGTTGCCCTTGAAAAGGTTGCAGATATGGTTTCTTTTGTCCTGATGGGTGACTTCAATGCTCATGTGGGTGTAGATGTTATGACATGGGGGAGTGTGATTGGGAGGAACGGTGATCCTGATCAAAACGCGAACGGAGAGAGGTTGTTGGATTTTTGTTGTGAAAATGGCTTATCCGTCATGAACACCATCTTTCCACACAAAGACATTCACAAATACACGTGGTGCCGTCAGAGTCTTCGGCAGAAGTCGCTGATCGATTTGTTTGTGGTACCATCGTGTCTGAAAAGAATGGTTTGTGATGTTCATGTATTGAGAGGGGCCGAACTGTCAACTGATCATCACTTAGTGCTGTGCAGATTGTATCTTAGCGAGAGAGTGCCTCCCCTACCAAAGCGTAAACCAAGGATGGTTACACGCATACGATGGGAGAGGTTACAGGACGATGAGATACGGGAGACGATCAAAGCGCTAAAAGTTGGCAAATCTGCTGGTGTTGATGAAATTCGGCCAGAAATGCTCAAGGCTTTAGGTAAAGAGGGAGTTCAATGGCTCTCGCGTGTCATTAAAGTGGCCTGGGAATGCGGTGAAACACCTGGTGATTGGCAAATGGGGGTGATAGTTCCTCTTTTTAAAAAAAGGGACAAAAGAGATTGCGCCAACTACAGGGGTATATCTCTTTTAAGTCTCCCTGGAAAAGTCTTCGCTAAGGTGCTAGAAAAGCGTTCCAGAGTTGTGGCTGAGGACAGTTTTGGGGATGAGCAGTGCGGTTTTCGTCCCGGTAGAAGCACAACCGACCAGTTGTTCACTCTCAGAATGGTTCTTGAGAAGGCCTGGGAATATGCCAAACCTGTCTACACTTGTTTTGTGGATTTGGAAAAAGTATATGATAGGGTTCCTCGAGGCAAACTCTGGAGTGTTCTGCAAGAGTATGTGATTGATGGTTCCCTGCTAAGGGCGATTCAGTCTTTATATACAAACTGTAGAAGATCTGTTCGGATAAACGGTGTTAAACCAATACCTTTCACTGTGGGCGTTGGACTCCGCCAGGGGTGCGTTTTGTCACCTCTCCTCTTCATTGTATATATGGATTGGATGTTGCAGCGCAGCCGTGGCGGGGAATGTTTCAAAGTGGGAGACCTAAGGATTAATCATCTGCTCTTTGCGGATGATTTGGTCATCCTTGGGTCCTCTCAAACCGAACTTCAGCGCGCACTCGAAAGGTTTGTAGCCGTTTGTGATAATGCTGGAATGAAGATTAACGTGAACAAATCGGAAGTAATGGTCGTTTCCAAAAAACCCATTCAGTGCACTCTGCATGTTAGTGGAGTCCCACTGAAGCAGGTGGAGAAGTTTAAGTACCTCGGGGTTTTATTCACGAGTGATGGGAGGAGCAATGCCGAGTTATCCTGTAGAATTGGTCAGGCTGGATCAATTTTGAGAGAGCTTGGCCAATCTGTTATAAGGAAGGCCGAACTTAGTATTCAAGCTAAGCTATCGGTTTTTAACTTGGTGTATGTTCCAACTCTCACCTATGGTCATGAAATTTGGGTAGTGACCGAAAGAATAAGATCGCCGATACAAGCTGCCGAAATGAGGTTCCTTCGCGGTGTTGTTGGAATAACTCGTAGGGATCGAGTGCGCAACACCAGAGTACGCGAGGCGCTCAACGCTGAGCAGCTACTTCTCCGAACGGAACGATCTATGCTTCGATGGTTTGGTCACGTAGTGCGTATGCCCCCAGACCGGCTTCCAAGACGCGCCATGGTTGCCGTGCCATCAGGTAGGCGACTTCGCGGAAGGCCTAGAAATAGATGGTTGGATCATGTCCGACATCTCTCTTGGAGCCGCTTAGGGATTCTCCCTGATGAATTGGAGTCAATGGCTGGAGGATCGAGAAGGATGGAGAGTCCACCTGAGCATCCTACCCCCGCGACCCTCATGAAGGATTAGCGGGCCATTGAAAATGAATGAATGAATGAGTAATGGGCCCAGCACCGATCCTTGCGGGACCCTAGCTGTAACATCGTAGTACTTCACTTCTTCGTCGGTATCATACCTCAGTTTCCTGTTGCTAAAGTAGCTCGCCACTATCTGCAACAAGTAAGATGGTGTATCCATCCTAGCAAGAGATCTTCTTATAGTGGGCCAGTCTGCCGAATTAAACGCGTTTTTGACATCCATCGTCACTACTGCGCAGTATTCCTTGGTGCCGTATCGCCATCTTTCACCTTCAATCGCTTCCGCTGCTATATTAACTACAGCTTTAATGGCGTCAATTGTTGAGCGAGGCTTTCGGAATCCGAATTGGTGGTTGGACAAAACCTCTTTTTCCTCCGCTATTGTGAGCAATCTGTTGTAAATGATTCGCTCCAGGATCTTTCCCATTATGTCCAGTAGGCATATCGGGCGATATGACGATGAGTCTCCTGGGGTGATTGGGGGGAATCGGGTGACCCCTGGAATTGACTTTCCGATTCTATAGAGGAATTGTGAACACGTTCGATCATGTCTATGAATTGTTCTGTAAACGGCCAGATATTCGGTTTGGAAATTCACGATGTCTTGGAAAAAGTGTGAGCCATCAATATAAACAGCTGTATGTTTATAAAATTGGAGGGGGGTGACGTGTTGGAAACAGCTGAATGGGCATGAGAGTGGAATTTTCGGAAACGGGCTGTATGTTTCTGAAATTTAGAGGGGGGATGACATGTGTAAAATCCCTCTCTCTCTCGGTTTCAAATCGAATCAAATCAAAATAATGGAATTTCTAAATAATTTTGGCAAAGTTAAGACTCAATTGGCCTTAAAGTCATTAGAGTTGAAGAAAAGGTTCCCAACAATTAAGGCTACGCAATTCCAGACTAAATTCGGGCCAAGAGTACTCGTAGAATTGGAATTATGCAAACTTATTCTACAGACACGATTCAATACGGCGAGTATTGTAACGCTTCGCACACTCACCATCGCCGGCCGCGCTATACCAGGGCATAACTATTCCTTCTTCAGGTCCGCATAACGACCTCCGATCGTCACATATGTACATATAATTAGCCGTAACCTAGATCCTACAAAGCACCAACAACTTATTATCCGTTTTCTTTTCTGCCAACCCCACAGTGAATAAACAACGAGATCACGCCGTTACCGCCATACGACAAAACACCGCCCGAATGGCACACACACCAAAAATAATAATATATACACACAGCCACGGTCGCTCGTTTTCCTGCTCGGCTAGCCGATCTACAGCCACGAGGCGATGGCAATCGACATGATGAGCGCCAGTGTGTACGCATAGATATGCCAGCAGGGGTAGGTTGGTGTGTGCATAATAAGCAGAGAGAGCACTTGGAACAGTTGTTAAGCACCGCCTACCTACACTGTGTGCTACCAGGAAAAGCCTCGAATACAACGAGGATTTGCATTGAGTCCTAGAATTCACACTGAAATCTTCTAGGGATTTCCATAAGATAATCCACTGCCGACGAAAAAGTCAGAGTTCCTCATCTGCTGGGATACCAATCTAGGGCATAGCGGGTCAACACTCCAGCATGGTTATACCACCAGAAATTTTAAATTGTCTGTCTGACCCTTGGATGATATACATATCGGGCCTGCTGCTGACCACAGCCGATCAGATCGTAAATCTTAGGCTCATCCCCATCTAGGAGAAGCCGCTGCCGGTCCCATTATTGTAAACCTCGAGTTGGAGGATAAGTTCCGCACTCGCAGGAGTATTTCCAGACATTTCTGTCAAGTATCTGCCTTAAGCAGGTGCTGCCAAGTGACTGCCTCCAGCAGTTGCCGCCAGACGGCCTTAAAAAGCCTGTCGCTGCCAAGCAGGCGGCCCTAAAAAGCCTGTTGCTGCCAAGCAGACGGCCCTACAAAGCCCGTCGCAGCCAAGTAGCTGGCCCTAAAAAGCCTGTCGCTGCCAAGCAGATGGCCCTATAGTAGTAGTAGTAGTAGTAGTAAAGTAAATTTATTTTTTTAAACTTCATATTCAATTTTTTAACAATAATTTACAATAAAAGACTTTGGCCATTGCCGTCAGCCGAAGAAAAGAGAGAATTAGACTAAAGTTTTATGCAAATGTAGTGATTTAAAATGCTTCGCTCATTATTTGCTGCCGGTATTTTAATGCAGCTTTAAGATAGCTAGCCAGCACGTTCCAGTCCTCACCATCTAGAGTTCTTATGAATTCAGCCATTGATAGCGCCTCTTTACCCCAGTACGCTTGTCTGATTTCTTTCAATATTGGGCAAGCTCCAATAAAATGAAAAACGTCTTCCTTTGTTCGAAGGTTGCATAGGCTGCATTCCTCATTCCCGTCGCTTATATGAGGCCTGAAGTTCAGCCGAAGTAGTTCGCCTCTCGCCTTAAAGATGATAGAGATTACATCAACGCTGAACCGATCGTGGAAATAGTTTTTCGCAGCCAGATCATGGTTGAGTAAGGGATACGTACACCTGGTCTCACTTTGTTGCGCTTTCAATCTAAACTTCGCACGGGTAGACTCTTCAATAACGGATAACAGCTGGTTCAGAGAACGTCGCCAAGATTCTGCATTATAGTGCGTTAGCTGCATACTATGTTCGCCGCTAAGCCTCGACCACTCGTTAAAGAATTGCAGCTTCCGCTGTACCAAATATTTTGCGACGATGTGTGGAAGGCGGTAGTTTGGGAGTTCCATTACTTTCAGAATGTAGAGAAAGTGCAATCTTAATGTAAAGATGTAGAGAGGAGATAAACCAGTTTCAAGGTGCAACATGTATGTCGGTGTATTTTCGGGTAATCTAAAGATTTTTTTTTTAAAATATCTTAAAAGTTTTTCAACCTCTTCGTACTCGAATATACCCCAAACTTGTGCAGCATAGCACACGATCGACCTCATAGCCGCTTCGAAAACCTTAAATTTGCTGCTCGATGGAACGTTTTTCCTACCAAGGAATCCCCGCCAACTGCAATTTATTGCCTTTTTCGCCTCCTTTAGTTTTTCTCCTAGGTGGGCCTTGAAGGATACTTGAGATGTAATTAAAACTCCAAGATATCTATATTCCTTAACGACTTCAAGTTCCTGGTTTTTCCAAGTCCATCTTTCTTGCCTTGAGTATCGTCCAAACCCGTTTCTAAAAACCATTACTTTGGACTTAGCGGTGTTCACTTTCAGGTTCCATAAATTGCAGTAGTTTTGGAGCTTATTTATCATCAGCTGCAACATCATTGGAGTTTCTGATAGAATGACGATATCATCTGCGTATAAAAGCAGCTTTATTTGGAGTCCGTCGAACACAATTCCACCTGTTAAAAAGGTCACAAGATCATCCAGAAATATTGAAAATAGAAGTGGACTCATGAAACAACCTTGCTTCGCTCCCATTTGAGTCTTAAACCAGTTGGACAGGTTGTGGCCATCCCAAACAGCTGCTTTATTATCTTCATAAAGACTTTGTATGACCCTTAGGACCTTTGAAGATACCCCTAAGTTACTCAGCTTGCAGAACAGCGCGTTTCTGTCAATAGTGTCGAAGGCTGCCTTGAAATCAACAAAGAACGCATACATTTTTTTCCCTTTATCAAGGTATGACCGGACGATGCTTGTCAATGTGAAAATGTTGTCTACTGTGGAGTAACCTTTTCTGAACCCCGCTTGGAATTCACTTAGAAGATCATTTTCTCGCACCCAATCCGTCAAACGGTCTAGGATAATCCCAGTAAATATTTTCATTATTGAATTCATAAATGAAATTCCTCTGTAATTCGCTGGGTCAGACACATCTCCTTTTTTGAATAACGGAAGTATTATACACTTTCTAAAGCATTCGGGCACTTCTCCTGAGACAAATATGTAGTTATATACTTGAGTGAGCTTTTCTAAGAATTCTACTGACGCAGACTTAAAGAATTCGTACGGGATACGGTCTTCACCAGGAGCTTTATTTGCATTGCATCTGTGTAGAATTTTGGTAAGGTCTTGGACTGTAATTGGTCGGTCTAAAGAACTGTTTGTTATGAGAGGAAGGGCATAATTTAGCTGAAGCGCATTGCATGGCGGGTTTAGCAACTGTTTGAAATGATCCGCTAATGCAGACAGTTCCACTTGGATGCCTCGCGTGAACGACATACCATTAAGTGCTTTGACAATCTTCCAAAATGTGCGACTATCTTTGGCGCCATCCAATGTTCTCGTCAGCTGTTGAAAAAATATTGTTTGTTTATCCTTGCAGATGTCTTTGTATGCCTTGTTAGCCTGCCGATACATGTCTTTTGCAACGTTACTGTT
The DNA here is from genome assembly GCA_945910035.1 of Brachypalpus laphriformis. Taxonomy (NCBI): domain Eukaryota; kingdom Metazoa; phylum Arthropoda; class Insecta; order Diptera; family Syrphidae; genus Brachypalpus; species Brachypalpus laphriformis. Next base: position 142,339,123 of record OX246754.1, read on the forward strand.
TGTTTGTCGGACTAAACGTAGACAGGCGAAAGACTTTTTCCTCGCTGCAGCACACTCCCAGTCATACCACATTTGATTTTTTTTTAGATTTGCTCTCGGTTGGAGACCTCTCGCAGCAAGCGTAATACAAGAAACTAAAGCATCCGCACCACGACTTGAGTTAATTTCGCTATCATCTATATCCCTGAGACTACGATTCAGATGTTGTTTATAACTAAGCGAGTAGCTTTCCTTCCATTGGAGTTTAGGTAATAAGCGTAATTCCAGAGCTTCAGATTCAGTGAATATATCAAATTACATCATAACTGACAATGGTAGATGATCAGAGTAAATCCGTTCGTTAATATTGAGATCGGCAACAAACTTCAGCCATTTTCCACGCACCAGGCAGTAATCTATTGTCGAGCAAGCAATACCTCTGAGAAACGTTAAGTTACCTTTCACGACGCTTTTGGAACGACCATTCAAAACCGTTAGACCAACTGACTCACACATTTCAATACATTTTCTGCCATTTCTATCAATTATGTTATCTGTGGCACACCTGGTTGCGTTTACGGACTGTGGTAACAGCTCGGGTTCCACCTCCAAAAGCTGCGAACTCCCTATTCTCGCGTTACAATCTCCCATAATCATTACGTTCTCTTTTCCGAATTCTAATAAAAAGTCGTATAAGCTCTGAAAATCTTCCATCCATTTGTTGCAATTTATATAGACTGGGATTATAAATAGTTTCATAGCATCCGAAGTTATTTCAACAAAAGTTCTGTTGAACTCATTAATAAAACGACATCTTAAATTATTATATGTGTGCTTTTTAATACCATATAGGCACCCTCCACTCGCTCTTCCGTGAGAAAATATTCTTGTTGCTGGTATCCAGTGTAGTGCGAAATTACTTAGGTGACGTTCAAACCCATCCATATTTTTTTCTACAAAGGTTTCAAATAAGAAGAAAATATCATACTGACTCATATATTCGAAAAAATCATTAAAAATAAACTTGTTTCCTAAGCCTGCTACATTATAAGCAATAACATCTAACGATAAAATACTTAGTCTAGGGCTGACGGCATTACAATTAAAAATTATTTGATTGGGCACTAGTTGCCTGAACGCTAGGTTTGACAGATCGGGACACCCTGCTACTGCTCTGCTTGTCGATTGACACTTGACAGTTGTCATCTGTCAGTTGCTGTAGATAAGTCATCCCGCATTCTTCGTTGCTTGTTAGGTTGTTTGAGCCATCAAAATAAAATGTTGTTTTTCCAAATTTGAGTGTTTCTCCTTCTATTTTTATTTCAGCGTCGCGGTTTTGTGTTTGGATGACTTTTTTCAACTTAATTAGTTGCCTTCTGCGTAGACGCGCAGCTGCTGGGTAGTCTCTGTGCAAGGAGATACCTACTTCTCTCAATTTGCCAGCTGCTCCGAGTATACGTCCCACATCCTCTCTATCACGCACTTCAAGAACAACATTCTCCACATTTGTGTTCCTTGATCGCAAGGTCCTAACTGAAGTTATTGCAGCAGGATCTTGCTCCTTTAACAATCCCAGGCATACAGATTTAGCTTTTTCAGCAGCAGATTCACCTTTTTGCGCTGGCAGGTGTATGATGATATTTTTTTCATTGGCTTTCGTCGATAGCCACTCCACTTGACGTTCGAGCATAACACAGCGCGACACCGTTTCCTTTAGCTGATTTTGGAGAGCTATATTGTTTTGCTGTAGAGTGTAAATTTCTGAGCTGATCCCTTCTAAATCAGATTTTGTTGGCATGTCTCTGAGCTTCTCATCCAGCAGTGACCCCATGGATCCTACTATCAACGATTTCAAGTCGCTGATCGACATTTTACCGACAGACATGTTTTCATCGTCTTTGTTGATCTTTAATGGGGGGTATTCAAGGGAGGTATCCGCTAGGACTCTTTTGGACACGAGTACCGGTTGTTGTGTCGTGTTATGTTTTGGGGTTTTTGTGGGTGTCCGTTTCAGAGGCACATTTTTTGTAATTTATACCAAATATCGACTCACCTTCGACTTATTTGTAAACAATTCGTGCGGCAGGTGTAAATGCAGCCTTATTTAAGGTGAAAGTAGAAATATTCCTATACTTTGAATGAAATTTTCAGGATTTTCACGGGAGCTTATTAAAAACACGACTTGTCACTTGAACTCTCTCTCTCTCTACATCAGATGGCCCTATAAGCCGGACTCTGCCAAGCAAACGGCACTAAAGAGCCTGTCACTGTCAAGCAGACGACCCTGAAGGCCTGTCGCTGCCAAGCAGACGACCCTGAAGGCCTGTCGCTGCCAAGCAGACGGCCCTGAAAAGCCTGTCGCTGCCAAGCAGATGGCCCTGAAAAGCCTGTCGCTGGCAAGCAGGCAGCCCTAAAAAGCCTGTCGCTGCCAAGTAGACGGCCCTAAAAAGCCTGTCGCTGCCAAGCAGACGGCCCTGAAAAGCCTGTCGCTGCCAAGCAGATGGCCCTTAAAAGCCTGTCGCTGCCAAGCAGACGGCCCTGAAAAGCCTGTCCTTGCCAAGCAGATGGCCCTGAAAAGCCTGCCGCTGGCAAGCAGACGGCCCTGAAAAGCTTCTCGCTGCCAAGCAGGCGGCCCTAAAAGCCTGTCGCTGCGAAGTAGACGGCGCTCAAAAGCTTGTCGCTGCCAAGCAGACGGCCCTAAAAAGCCTCTCGCTGCCAAGCAGAGTGCCCTAAAAAGTCTTTCGCTGCCAAGCAGACAGCCCTAAAAAGCCTGTCGCTGCCAAGCAGATGGCCCTGATAAACCTCTTGCTGCCAAGCAGACGGCCCTAAAAAGCCTATCACTACTCCGTAGTTAGACCATAGTAACCAAGAATTGTGAGGGTGTTCTCTCGAGGGCTGAGGTTTAGCTTGTCGGATCCAGGGTCAACCAAAGAACACCCGAAACTGTGGGAAAGAGATATTATTAGTTTAATTTATTATTGATATAGCTTAGTCAAGCCTTAACAATGTCAAAAAAGCTTAACAATGTTGGAATACCTAAGGTGGCCTCGATTTGCACTGTCCTCAACAATCTTAGGATACTTAACAATAATGAGTTACCTACGTAGGCCTTAGACTCTTAACACTAGGACTTAACCATAAGATAGCGACGGTTTCAGCTATGTTAGCGACAGGTTTATAGGGCGTCAGCTATGGCAGCGGCTGCTGAAGGCAGCTACTTGGCAGCACCGGCTTAAGGCTGGTATTTTGACAGCAAATGTCAAAAAAAGAATACTCCTAGGAGTGCGGAACAGATCCTCCAAACTGATTATTACGGCTAGGACCGGTAATGGCTTCTCCTAGAGGAGGATGAGCCCAAACTTTACGGTCGGAGCGGCTGTGGTCAGCAGCAGGTCCGATGTTTTAATGCTCAAGTCTTGAAAAAGGCGGAAGAGCAGCCAAAAGGTTCGGTGGATTTGTCCACACCAGAGAGTTGACACACAGTACACCAGATGGGTACTCTAACAACAGCGTGAGGAACTCCGACTTCTTCGTCGGCAGTGGGTTGCCTTATTAAAATCCGTGTAAGCATTGAGTAATTTGACGACCCAATGCAAAACTTTCCTATATTCGGCACACATCTTCGTTTACCTCTCCATATATCACTTAGCCTTAACCTTTTCTCTCATTTTATTAAAAAAAAAGGAAAACCAAAAAATCATTTAACTTACCGTTAGTATTCGCTAGGTGGCGTGAGCTTGCTTCTCACAGAAAAGTATCAATCGAAACCGAAAGGACAAAGCACAAAGAAGACGCGAAAATTAACAAAAAATTCTCTTCGAGGTAGTTTATATACATATGTACGCATTGGTGTGGGTATTACAATATTTTGAGATGTGAGGGTCATGTTGGTATCAGCGTTGCTATTTTTTCGCAGTTTTCTTCTCCTTCCTTTTATCAGCGAGGTTATGATCCGAAAATAAGGGATCATAACCCTCTCACCTCACCGCATTTCTACTGATCCGCCTGTGGGGTTCGCCTATTTCGCCTAAGACCATTTTTTTGCAGTAGATTCTCTAAAGAAATGCAGTAGATTGAATTGAAATTGAAAACAAAGTAATAACAGAAAATAACATAAACAACAAAAAATAGGATTTTTTAGGATTTTTATTCATATTTTTTTTTTTTTCTTTTTGTTTTTATATATTGTACATTTTTTTTTTTTTCGCACATCTGTAAACCAATTTCTAACAATCATGATTCGAGCTCCTAATTTTTTTAATAATAATGATTGATTGAAAATTCTGTTATCTAACCAATTCTGGATAAGTAATATTTCCAAGCATGCCTTTATATTTAAATCATTTGATTTTCGTGTGGAGTTGGTTAAACCAGTATATGCTTACAGGGATTATAGATCTCTGGATCTTGGGGCTTTATTTAGAGATTGCAATAGAGTTGACCTATCGCTCCTTTATTGCACAAATGATATTAACATTCAAGTTAGCTACTTGACTTCTATTGTTTTATCTTTATTTGATCGACATGTTCCTTTAGAAACAGCTACCCAGCGTAACTCTAATCGTTCCTGGTATAATATTGATGTAATTAATGCTAAGACCTTGAGGGATCTTGCATTTAATGCCTATCAGGAAGATAGGACTCATGCAAATTGGAAAATATATGCTAAATTTCGAAATAGAGTTACTAACCTGATAAAGAAACAGAAACGTCAACTTGGAGTGAATGAATTCTCTAATATTAGAGATTCAAAAGATTTTTGGAAAAAGGCCAGAAACTTTGGTGTAGTCAATAAAAAAAAAAAAATACTTACAACTGGTCAGCGGATGAATTCAATGAATATTTTGTTCAGCCACCATCCAACATGATGGAAAGTTTTAATATTGAAGAAGTTAATGAAAGCGGATTCGTTTTTCGTAGTATTTCCTATTATGATTTCCTAACTGCTTTATTTTCTATTAAGACGAATTCCATCGGTCTTGACAAGCTCTCTTTAAAATTTATAAAAATTCGTTTGCCTGCATTTAGTAACCCATTTGTCCACATTATTAATACTGCGATAATGACTTCTACTTTTCCTGAGGCCTGGAAAGAGGCGAAAGTTATACCTATACCCAAGACTGGATCGTCTCCTGCAGTGCTTTCCGAATTTTGACCAATTTCTATTTTACCCATTCTTTCTAAGGTTTTTGAAATTAACTTGAAAAATCAAATGATGGAATTTCTCAGTGTTAATAATCTATTCTACCGTTTTCAATCAGGCTTTCGCCGACATCACAGCACTACTTCAGCTATGATTGCTATTACTGATGAAATCCGCTTTAACATCGATAAAAAATGTGCTACCATTCTTGTGCTGCTTGATTTTACAAAGGCATTCGACACCATTGATCATAACATTCTATGTTCCAAACTTGTTTCTAATTTCCAATTTGCTCGAACCTCTTGCAGACTTATATGGTCCTACCTTAAGGGCAGACGCCAACAGGTAAACTTAGAGTCCTCGGTGTCCTCATTCTTAAATTTAGGTCAAGGTGTACCCCAGGGATCAGTTTTGGGACCTTTGCTTTTCAGCGTTTTTATTAACGACCTTCCGTCTGCTGTTCCCAATTCTAATATTAACCTGTGTGCTGATGATGCCCAAGTTGTTCATTATCTACCCCTGAAAGATATTGAAAGTTCCATTTGTGAGATTAATGCTAATTTAGATAATATATCTTTGTGGGCTACTTTGAACAACTTGAAGCTTAACCCTCTGAAATCTAAGGCCATTGCAATTTTCAGGCATTCTATTTCGTCTAATCTAGGCAGTCTATATCTCAATGGAGTGTTAATATATTATTCTAAGTGCGTGGAAAGTCTTGGTTTTAAGATTGATGAGACTTTATCCTGGGAAGCACATATTAATGTTATTAGTCGTAGAACGTATCTTACTCTCCGAATCTTGAATTTAGTAAAACAATTTCTACCTGTAAATGTTCGTGCAAAGTTGGTTAGAAGCTTAATTATGCCTTTCTTCACATTTGGATGTGAACTTTTTTCTGGCTGTTCCATCGGTGTCCGTAACAAACTGCGTACAATTTTTAATAGTTGTATCCGATTTATTTACTCTCTCAAAAGATATGATCATGTCAGCCCTTTCCATCTAAAGTTTCTTGGCTGTTCTTTCAACAAGTTTCTTAACGTCAGAAATATCATTTTTCTTTTCAAGGTTCTCAGTTCTCGAAAGCCTATGTATATTTTTTCTCAGTTTCAACTTCTATCTTCTTTGCGTAGAAGAGGTTTACTTATACCACTTCATACATCTGTAATCACGGAGTTATCTTTTATTGTACGCTCATCCAAACTTTGGAATGCGCTGGGGACCCACGTTCGTCAGCTGGAGTCTATGAGTATTGTTCAGTTTAAATATTTTATTAGCCAGAGTAATAATATTGATTCTTAGAAGTGGAAAAAAAAAAGAAAAAAAAAAAAAATTAAAAAAAAAAAATTGTTGTAGACTCTAGTATAATAGTTTTATTCTTTTATTCGCTGTCATTCTTTTTATATTATCTCTTTTCAACCTTTGTATAAGGCATTTATGTTCCTTTTGGTTGATTCAATTAATAAAAATAAAATAAAATAAAATAAAAATAAAAAAACTGAAAAATTCATAGCGGCCGTTACACGATCAATAATAATGTCATTACTTGTTTCAGAGGAAGTATAATTTTCTATCAATTTCGGCCATGGATTCGCGTAAAACTCATATCTTGGTATATTTTTGGAATGTTCCATTTAAAAAAAATGTGTTAATCGACGAGGGTGGGTAAAAACTACGAAAGTAGAACACTATCGTATTTACTTCCGCATGAATGAAAAAGCATTTGCGATGAAAGAGTTTATTTGTGCGGGAGAGGTTGACAGTAACCTTGAGGTACTTACATAGCTCCTGGAAGAAACTTTGAACAACTTAAGTTCTCCGTTTATATGTCTCCGGCTTCAAGAAGTTATACCATAGTTGAAACATGTCAAGCAAATACACATGTACATACAATACTTCAGGAATTTTACTCATATAGCTCGATAACGAGAATAGGAAATAAAGTACAAAATTGACAGCATAACCTTTGGTTTCACCAGAAAGTTAGGTTAATAAAGACCCCTTACCGCTGGTGGGGGAAGTCTATAATAAAAACACTGTCCGTACATTGTCCGGTGTTGTGATTATAATAAAAAACATGATTACTGTTGTGGTCACAACATGCTGGGGCCATCTTTCAAGCCACTTGGAAATCGGTCGCAGTAGTGCACGTATCTGCAGGTATTGGTGGTAGTTCCTGAGCCTGAATCTCTATTTCCATATTTCTCTTGCTCCTCTTGCAATGTCGCCAGATGGCATAAGAAGTCATTAGAATAAATAATGCAGCGATTAGGCTGTAGTTGACTCCATGATGAATTGGATGTACTGTTGGCTTAACTGGTAAATGTTCATTATTTTTCATGTCCGTTATCCACTTGGTTAGATCCTTGATGTCTTTATTTTCCGATTTGAGTATGACGCGTGGAATGACAAGCGGCTTGGATGTATTCCTAGGGCTTTCAGATAATACTTCTGTAACATTTGTAACTGGAATGAAAGCTGCGTTGATGCTGCTAGAACTACTGCTATAAGAACTGATGGTCATCGAATTTTGTTGAAGTATACAACAGTGTCAATAGTGTCAATATCCCGTCACCTTGTAGTGATATCTCCCAGACTTGTCTACTACAAATCACGTTCAACGTATACATCCTGTCCAGGACGTAAGTTCAGCTATTGCCATTGTTTAGCTGAATCTATACAGGAGATGGTTTGATGCTGCGTAGTTTACAAGAGGATGCCAACTCCGTAGCATGCGTCAGCAGATCCAATTCACATCTGCTGACATTGGACCGGCGATTAAATATCGGATGCTGTTGCTGACATAGATATTTTTCGCTGGTTCTTGTGCACTTGGTCAGCTCCTCCCTTGTCATTCTGTAATATGATTCTCGTAGCAGATTTACTGTTAGATAATCCATCGACGGTTCAATAAAAACGTCGGAACAGGTATAACCTTGAATAGGTCGAAGTCTTCTGTGTTGATTAAAGGCACTCTTATGTCGAATATTATATTCCGTACTCTTGCATTCATTCATTCCGTTACTCTTACCCTAGCTGTCAAAAGTTGGTACAGTCCTAACAAACTCGAATGCGTTTCTTCTCCTGCTACAGATATCTTTGGTTGCAAGTGGCTTCTTATCAACGTTAGCTGCGATCGAAGCTGGGCCGGTGCAATCACCAGAGGTTTGATTTTGGCATGATGTAAATCAGTTAGAATATTCAGTAGGGAATTTTGCGTTTGTTGATAATTCAACATTGCTAATGTCGCATACCTATGCTGACAATACTAAAAACTTCTGTTCTGCATCATTCTGGTTGTTTGATTTGATTGCACTGCTCTTCAGGTTCTCTAAGTCATTTTGGAACGCTTGCAGTTGTGGTTTCAGTATTTTTCTGTAAAATACTGCTCGTTGGTTCTGCTACCGAAGTCTGATTTTTTATTAAATCTAGTAGGTGATTCTCATTTTCTTGTGTTTCCTGAATTTGTTGCTCATAGTGTTCAGCATATGACTCGTCCAAAAGTCCGAAGAGCTTATTTGCTACGGTACCAATAAAGTCGAACGGGGATCGTTTTGTTCGAATCTTGAGTGGAACTCCGGCTCCTTGGTTAAGCAGCAAGTCGTTGTTGCTTTTGATGATCGTCAGCTGGTGATTAAATTTTTTTTTTCCCCGAGAGCAGGTGAAAAATCTTCTAAAGACACCACAAGGTCCGACCGCGCGAAATAGATAATCAAATTTGCGAGATTTTTTTAATAAAGTTTTTATTAATTTATTTTACTTTTATTCTATTATCTCGGTTAATAATTTGACTGTCTCAATGCGGGGCTGCACCGTAAGATTGCGTTAAAGATTTAAACTTAACTGAAATTACAAACTAAAAGGAATGCCAAAGGAAGTCATCGATGGCCTAGACCTTTCCTATTGCGACACGCTATATAATCTACTCAAGCAATAACGATTAAGAAATCTAGCCTATATTCGGTATTGCTTGTGTAGTCCACAATAATGGGTCAACCCAAAAGTTACGACGGCCACAAATTAGGAAATACATTGTATGGAAAACAAAGCAACCCTTGAAAAATGTAAACTCAGCCAGTGCAATTAAGACCAATACTTAACTTCTCCTTCCTTAGACTGAACATTCTCGCGAATGTTCTCATGCTTTTGTGGTTCCGTTTCAACACTGTTTATTTTGATTTTTGTCTTTTCTGTTCCTTTGACATTCTTACAAATCTTTAACACTAAGATTACTATTATTATTATCGTTATTAACATATGTAAGAATACTTGGAAGTGCATAGGTTTTGATTCTGTGATATTGTTTTAATTCTATAGCATGTCTTTGATCGATTTCTTGCAAATCTTTAATTTTTTCGATCATTGTATGTACTGTTACTTTTGCTTTATGTATTTCTTCATAATAACGTTGGAATATATAATTTGTTTCTTTTTTTTTTATAATTTGCGCGCACTCAAAGGGTTATGAATACCTTTAACATGCTTACACACAGTGCGGGCGTTTGGAAAGGAAGGATAGAGAGAGAGAGAAAGATTTTGGTGTAGTGGCTTTTTGAAGCTCAGTTGTTTTATGCTTCAGCTATTCTCCGGGGGTGGCATCCAGATAACTGGGGAGATTTTTTTGTTATTATTGTCATTGCTTCTGATTCACAGTACTTTTTTTCCGATAATCGATGTCAAGGGCAAATAATCCTCAACAGAGCGAACAATTTTTCCAGCCACATGACCAAGCTACTGCCAGTGTTATGCCTTCGCAGTAGTGTTCACAGAAGCTTTTTGCAAATGATCGGACTGACTTTATATATTTCATGAGAAATAAATAAATGCTTGCTGACATCAGGATTTGAACCATGAACCATTAGCGTGGCAATTGACGATGTTACCACTACACCATTGCCACCTTTGTTTTGTATTACAGCATCATTAATTTTTAAGTTACAATTTTGATGATGATAGGGTTCCTCAAGGCAAACTCTGGAGTGCTCTGCAGGAGTATGGGATTTATGGTTCCCTGTTAAGGGCGATTCAGTATTTATATACAAACTGTAGAAGATCTGTTCGGATAAACGGTGTTAAATCAATACCTTTCACTGTGGGCGTTGGACTCCGCCAAGGGTGCGTTTTGCCACCTCTCCTCTTCATTGTATATATGGATTGGATGTTGCAGCGCAGCCGTGGCGGGGAATGTTTCCAAGTGGGAGACCTAAGGATTAGTCATCTGCTCTTTGCGGATGATTTGGTCATCCTTGGGTCCTCTCAAACCGAACTTCAGCGCGCACTCGAAAGGTTTGTAGCCGTTTGTGATGATGCTGGAATGAAGATCAATGTGAACAAATCGGAAGTAATGGTCGTATCCAAAAAACCCATTCAGTGCACTCTGCATGTTAGTGGAGTCCCACTGAAGCAGGTGAAGAAGTTTAAGTACCTCGGGGTTTTATTCACGAGTGATGGGAGGAGCAATGCCGAGTTATTCTGTAGAATTGGTCAGGCTAGATCAATTTTGAGAGAGCTTGGCCAATCTGTTATAAGGAAGGAAGTTCAAGCTAAGCTATCGGTTTTTAACTCTGTGTATGTTCCAACTCTCACCTATGGTCATGAAATTTAGGTAGTGACCGAAAAAATAAGATCGCGGATGCACGCTGCCGAAGCGAGGTTCCTTCGCGGTGTTGCTGCATTAACTCGTAGGGATCGAGTGCGCAATACCAGAGTACGCGAGGCGGTCAATGTTGAGCAGCTACTTCTCCGAACGGAACGATCTGTGCTTCGGTGGTTTTATCTCGTAGTACGTATGGCCCCAGGCCGGCTTTCAAGACGCGCCATGGTTGCCGTGTCATCAGGTAGGTGACTCCGCGGAAGGCATAGAAATATGGTATATGGTTGGACCAAGTCCGTCATCTCTCCTGGAGCCGCCTAGGGATTCCTCCTGATGAATTGGAGTCAATGGCGGAGGATCGAGAAGGATGGAGAGTCCACCTGAGCATCCTACCCTCGAATTATGGATGTCCTTCGGAACTATTCCAAAAGAAACCACGAACACAATTTGTTTTTTAACGAAAACGTTCTGCTTATTACGAATCTAAAACTTAGACTAAAAACTTACAATTTTATTTTATTACTTGTTACTTCCTTTTTCTTTCATTCTTGCATTCGTTGAACTTAGTTTAATATTACATTGCATTAAAGGTATTGCGAAAAATGTCGGTCATCATTATTGACACAGTTCATTACGGTGAAATCTATTGAACCCGAATGAACTTAGTCTTACAATTATTCTCATGAACTAGATTGAACTCAAATGAACTTGGTTGAACTCAAAAGAACTTGGTTGAACTCAAATGAACTTGGCTGAACTCAAATGAACTTGGTTGAACTCAAATGAACTTGGTTGTACTCAAATGCACTTGGCTGAACTCAAATGAACTTATGCTGACCAGTTTATTGGTATAGTGTGGTTGGTGTCGGTTTGCGTTGACGGTAAGGTCGATGTACGCCCTCCTTCCTTTGAATGAAAACTCTCCTGGGTTTTATTACTTGTAATGACTTTGAGTGAATTATATTTTAAAGAAATGAATGCAAAGAATATAATTAAAAAGCTTACAGTTATTAGAATTGCAATTAACATTGTCCAATTATATATGATATTGTTTTTCTTATGAAACTTGAGTTCTTCTATTTCTTCTATATTCTCAATTTGTTTTATTACAAGTTCATCGAATGATGTGCTTACATTTTTGGTTTAATTTTAGATTACTTTTCTATATAACAAAATTCTGTATAAATTTTTCTTCCTTATTATAATAGGTTCTGTTGTTTATTTTAATGTAACAATTATGAAAACTTAACAACTAGTTTCCGCTTAATGTCATAATTCTTTCATCACATGAGCTGCTTAATTTTGCTTCATTTTGATTCTTGAGTAATAACGAATTTGATTCTAATTCAACAATCTCCGGCTTCTTATTTTTGATTTTCAAACAATTATTTCGGTAAATACAAATACCAGATTCTTTTAAATTGTTCTCGTTAACATTTCCTTCAAAATCACAGGATATATTATTTAGGTTAATAATTTCTTGATTTTTAAATATAAGTTCTTCAAAATTTTTGTTAGTTATATGAGTTATAAATGATCTTTTGGTTGCAATTGTGTCTCTTGGTATTTTAAAAGCAAAAATTATTTATTCGTTGTTACATTTAGCTGCACATAACCCCTAATAATTTTGTAATTTATATAAATCTACGTTGTATTTTCTAATTTCTTCTCCAGACAAAATGTTACTACTCTAATGTTCAATCCGGCGGATGCAATGTTATTTTGGATATGTTCTACATTATCTCCGAGAATTTTAATTTTCAACAAAATATCTATTACTTCCTTATAGATTTTCTCATTATTTGTTTTTATATCGTTAAACTTTTCTAATATCTTAATCCTATCTGCTTCTATCATCTGCTTTAATTTGGTAAACGTTTCATTAAAATGGTTGTTGATTTGAATATTTTTATTAAGATTATTTATAATCATATGGTTGTTCTTGTCTACTATACTTAGATATTCCTCGATTTCTGTTCTGTCGTTGTCGTCCATTAAACCAACCAACCAATTTAATCCTGTTGCCACAAAATTGGCAACTCCTCTTCTGTGTCTGTGTGGTAGCATGGTCTGTATTTTTGCCCTTATTAATTCAAGTTCGTATTGTTTTTTTTTTTTTTTTTTTTGCCTAGGGGGTAGTGGAAAAACGCTAATGCGCACGGGAAACAGTCCCGCTCTGTTTCAAGTAGTGTCAAGTAGTGTGAGACTCACTAAAAAAAAACCACCTTTAACCCCTTCTTTCTACTTGACACCATCCACTCCGGAACCGCTTATCGCATTACTTCAGAGTGGTGTCGTTTTCTTTCCCCTCTGGGGACCGGCTTTTTCATATTCGACTCCTGGTGCGGGTTTAAACATTCTTGCCGGTAAGGCTTTTATCTACGTTATGTGTGTCGGTCAAACCGTTTGATGGACAAGCTCTCATTGAAAATGGATACGATCTAATTACGGGAGAGGTTCTTAAAGCACTACCAAGAAAAGCTCTAATTAAGCTTCTGTTCATTATAAACGCCGCGATTAGACTAGAATATGTTCCCAGTCAATGGAAAGTCGCCGAAGTTATAATGGTCCTTAAGCCTGGAAAACCGCCGAATGAAAAAACGTCTTATAGGCCGATTTCGCTTCTTCCAATTATATCCAAAGTGTTCGAGAGAATATTGGTTAGGCGAATACAGCCGGTAATAGAAGAAGGGCATCTCATCCCGGATCATCAATTCGGATTCAGAAGTAAGCATTCTACAGTTGAACAAGTACATCGTATAACACATGTAATCGAAAAATCACTTGAAGAAAAAAAGATTTGTTCAAGCGTATTCCTTGACGTTTCTCAAGCCTTTGACAAGGTCTGGCACGAAGGCTTAAAGTTTAAATTACGACAAGTTCTGCCAGAGCACCTATATAATATTTTGAAGAACTACCTTACGAATAGGCTATTCCGCGTCAAATGTGGAAACGAATATTCTGATTTTAAGGAAATAATGGCTGGGGTGCCGCAAGGAAGCGTTCTCGGTCCAGTCTTATATCTATTATACACTCGTGATATACCGCAAGTAGAAGGCACTGAGCTAGCTACATTTGCCGACGACACTGCTATCTTGACAGTAGGTAAAACGGTCGAAGATACTACAGAAAAACTGCAAGAAGCTTTGGATAGAGTAAATGAATGGACAAAGATTTGGCGAATCGCACTCAACGAGACCAAATCTGTTCATATAAATTTTACTTATAGGAAAATAAATAACTTGCCGATCTATTCGAACTCGGTTCAAATCCCGTTTGCAAACGAGGCTAAGTATCTTGGAATGACACTTGATACAAAGCTGAAATGGAAAACGCACGTAAAGAAAAAACGTAAAGAATTAGATAATAAATATAGAGAAATGTATTGGTTACTTGGAAAATATTCCAAGCTTAATATATATAACAAACTGCTTTTATATAAGCAGGTGCTAAAGCCCGTATGGACATATGGTATACAACTCTGGGGTTGTACCAAAATAAGTAACATCCAAATTTTACAAACCTTTGAGAACAAAGTGCTAAGGGGTATTGTTAATGCGCCATGGTATATCAGAAATAGCGATATCCACAGAGATCTTGGCATTAAAACAATCGAAGACGAAATCAAAAACTACGCGAGAAAGCATAAAAGTCGACTAGAAAGTCACGCTAATATAACAGTCCTCCAAGTTTTGGATGAAAGAAATTTACTTCGCCGTCTACAAAGAACCAAACCTTTAGACTTAGCGCGTTAAGTAACCGCGTCTAAACTGCGGAGCTAGCAGGAACTTCTAATGGGAAGCTACCTGCAAAACGTCATTATTTCGCGAAACGAAAACTACTTGATAAGTCGAATACTTAGTTGTAGTAAAAATAAAAACAAGTCTGTTTTGAAGGGAGGTTTTTTAGTGGGTAAGAATCCCACACTACTATGAGCACGCGCTGTCGATCCTCATAGTGTCTTGTTGAAGATTTTCACCTACCCTCGGAAAAAAAAAAAAAAAAAAAAATGTGTGTCGGTACTCGAGATCATCTTGCTTATAGCATTTTCCGGGGAAAAATCGCCTTTTTCCGACTCCAGTCTACTCCTCTGCTCTGTCCATCTGCTACAGGCGAAAAAGGTGTGGAAAGCGTCGTCTTCCGCTGATTCTCCATATTGGCAAGCTGCGCTCTCTACTTTACCCATTTTGTGGAGGTATCGGTTGAAATACCCATGTCCGGTTAGGAATTGAGTGGCAAAGTAGTTCACTTCGCCGTGTTCCCGCTCTGTCCAAGCCGTGACGTCTTTAATCAGCCTCGCTGTCCACCTCCCCTCCGTTTCAGCGCTCCTCCTTCTCTGCCAAGCCTGCTTAGTAAGCTCCTTCGCTTCAGCGGCTGCCAGTTCAGCCCCTACTTCCGCCTTCTGGTCGTGGGCGTACTTCCTCTCTGTCGCTAGGAGGTCGATGGGGGTCACACCCGCAACTACAAGGACGGCTGGTTCCGACACTGTGCGATAGGAGCTTGCAACTCAGAGAGCTCCTCGCCTTTGTACTGCGGCAATTTGCTTTCTGTACTTCTACTGTCTAAGTGCGTCTGCCCAGAGCTCACACCCATATAGAAGAATGACGTTCAGTCGTTCACAGACCTTCGTGGAGTGTAAACGTGTTTCGGCTTCGCTTGAAATAGCAGTGACTCGCTTAAGTAGAAAATTTGACAAAGACTCCTAAAAGACAACTTAGCCTAGTGATAGTGTTCTCAGCCAGTAACCCAGTGACGCTGGTTCAAGCCCTGGCCAAGGCTAAAGTTTTTTTTTTTTTTACTTAAATTCAAATAAAGCGGTGAATTGTGTTTGGTCGAAAACAAGATCAGGCGATGGAGACGGATGAGCGGTTCGCTCTCCCAGTTACGGGATCAGCGGACTGTACAACATCAGCCGATGAGGAGGTTGTGTCGTCAGACCATCTGGCCATAGGGTCGGCTGATGGCAGCTCTAAGCGGAGGAGGAGGTTAAGGCCGACTCCCAATCTGGCAAAGCGCGTCTCTCTGTCAGCTTCAACCGAAAGGCTGCCGGTCGGAGTAAAGGGGGGCGCGCCAACAAGGAATACAGTGGCAGCTGGGAAAACAAGAAGCGGCAAAATCCGAACTGACGGTGGTGAGGGTCGCTTCACCGGAGAAAGGAATAGTTTTGCTGATCTAGCAACCTCAGAATCAGACGATGAAGAGGAAGAAGTAGACAGCCTAAACAAGACCATCAGGCAGCTCCACGAGAGGGTAAATGCCATCAAGGCCAAGCAAGCCGCCAGAAGGGAGAAGGAGCGACAGTTAGAGCTCCAACGGATCCAACAACAACATCAGTTGCAACAAGAGCAACAAATTCAACAGCAGCAGCAAACTGAACAGCCGCAACTCAGCAGCAGCAAAAACAACAGCAGCTACAGCCAAAGGCCCAACGGCAGCCTAAGCCGAAGCTACAGCAGCAACAGCAGCCGCAGCAACAGCAGCAACTACAACAGCTGCAAAAGCAGCAGCCGAAACAACAGCAGCAAAAGCACGTCAGCAGCAGAAACAACCGCAGCAGCCGAAACAACAGCAGAAGCAGCAGCAACAACCGCAGCAGCAACAACCGCAGCAGCAACAGCAGCAGCAACAGCAACAGCAGCAACAGCAACAGCAGCAGCAGCAACAACAGTCGCAGCAGAAGACAAAGAAGAGGGTGCCGCCGATTAACACCTTCAAGATGGAGCTTAAGGACACCATCGAATTGTGTAAGTCGGCCATAGGCAGTAATTTTTATATTAAACGATTAAGCGTGGATAGGCATGCTATCCACTGCAACACAGTGGAGCAGTACCACAAAATTAAACATTTAATAAGGGAATCGACGACGGAGTTCTTCTCCTTCACCCCGAAGGGGGAAAAGTTGCAAACCATGCTTCTGAAGGGGATGGAACTGTCCACAGAAGCGGAGGAGCTCTTAAAGCTACTCAAAGAGAAAGAGTGCGATGGGCTCACTTTCGCAGGGGTTAAGCCATTTATCACAGCTAAGGCCAAAAGGGAGAAACGGAAATTACCGTTCTTCCTGGTTCAGCTCTCACCCAACAGCAAACTGGATGGTCTAAGGAGTATCAAAGTCCTAGACAGCCAGGTTGTCACCTGGGAAAAAGTAAAGAGGAGGGAAGGCATGATACAATGCGTTCGCTGCCAGAGGTTTGGGCACGCCGCGTCGAACTGCGAAATGCAGCCTCGATGCGTGAAATGTGGAAAAGACCACAAAGCAGAGGAATGCGCGCTAGGTAGGGACGGCGCGACTGAAAAAAGTCAGCTCTCGTGTGCGTTATGTAGGAACACGGGGCACACCGCAAACTATCGGGGTTGCCCTAAGTTCCAATACATTAAAAAAGTAAATCTGGCTCATCAGCAGAAGGTGGAAGTGAAGCGTCCGCCCGTTCCAAGTGTTCCTGCACAATCCGTCACTCCCCAAGTGACCTACGCCCAAATGGCGTCAGGTTGTTCCGCAGGTCCCAAAGCCGAGAGCACCGGAGGCTGAACCTGATTTGTTGGTTATCTTGCTCTCTATCCAGGGGCAGATGGGTCAACTTCAGCGACAAATTCAGGAGCAGGCGAAACGGTGGACCAGATCTACGCGCTTCTGCCGGGCCTAACGCACCACCAATCGTAATGGGTACGAACATGGCGGAGCAACCCTTAAAGATCCTTGCGGTGAATGTGAATTCACTGATTAGGATCGAACGTAGAGCCGTACTTTTCAAGTTGTTTGAGGATCATTCTCCTGATGTGCTTTTGGTTAGCGAAACTAAGCTATCCCAGAAACACAAGTTGAGGCACAGTAGTTATAATATTATAAGAAGAGACCGACCCAACTCTGTACAAGGAGGAGGTGTCGCGATCTTCATTAGAAAAGAGTTACGTCATAAAGTAGTGTACTGCGGTGAAGTGCGTAGATTCCAGGAGCTGGAAGCATGTATCGTGTATATCCCTCTCCATAGTGGAAAGAGGATGTATGTGGTCGCTGTCTATGCTCCTGAAGCTACTCAATCCACTTGTTTTATTTCAGAGCTCGAGACACTTTTTCGAATACTTAGGCTGGAGTCGAAAGAGAACTTTTACATTTTAGCCGGTGATTTAAATGCCAAACATAGAGATTGGGGAAATAGCACACCAATTTCTAGTGGGAACCTACTATTCAATTGGTGGGGTCGGTACAGTGTTGAGTATCGACTAGATTTAAAAGCGACGGATAGTCCGTCGTATCCTAGAAGCGGATCTTATCTGGATCTAATGCTGTTCGACGTACGGTTACAACTGACTGACATGGACCGACAAATGATAAACTGCTTACACACTTTTGTGTATGACAGTGACCATTGCGGACTCAGTGCCGAAATAACGATTTTAACGAAATTGCGGAATTGGAGGAGTTTGTCCAATTGCACGCCTACAATTACAGTAGAACTCGTTGGACTCGCTTCTCCAGAGAGTTGACGAGAGCACTCTCCTCGAACTTGCTCAACCTACCGTCTAATAGGAATCTGTCAAACGAGGAGATTGATAGACATCTAAAACAAATGGACGAGACAATAAAACGAACGATGGACAGTACGATACCTCGGTATCAACACACTGAAAACGTAGACATATACCGCAATGCAACGATTGACGCACTGCACGAACATAAAAGTAGACTACTGTCGACATTAAAAACCTTGTACAGACAGTTTACTGACAGACAGAACTCGGAGGAGGTTAGGACGCTGAAGTCGTTGATTAAAAACCTCTCCCAATTAATTAAAGAGAATTACAGACTTTCTGTAAATTTGCACTGGGACAAGAAAATTCGGGCTGTAAAATCCAACAACCCGAGTATGTTCCCGAAAATAAACAAGAACTTTCGGAGGAATAATCAAAACGATCTTCCGCGTCTTAAAATCCCCTGAACTACGAACAATGTACAAATACTAGTGACAGCAGGTATAGATCCATGACAATTTCTTTGTGATCGAAGATCCGCAGGAGAAGGTAGAGGCTATAGGAGCGACCTTCCAGAAAGTGTATAAGGTGAATGATAGTGTTTGCCCGAGCCACGACCTGGAGAATCGGGTCCTTGTGCACAACTTCTACCTTCGAAATGACATGGAGCACTGGCGATCTGAGAACACTGGTTTCACCGTGTTCAATGAAAGATACATGGCAAACAATGCCGTCGCCGATGAAAGGGTACATCCCCCGTTCATTTCGAAGGCAGAGCTCCAAGCGATTTTCGAATCACTGAGGAAAAAGAAATCCGTGGGAATCGATGGTATACCCAACATTGTGCTTAGATATCTTCCTCTAGAAGCGGTTAACATTTACACGATCCTGTTTATTAATGCAATGAATAATGCCCATTATCCAGCGCATTGGAAAACAGCGGTGGTGCGGCCCATTCTCAAAAGGGATAAAGATAGTTCCAATCCGGGGAATCTCCGGTCGATAAGTCTACTTCCGAACATCAGCAAGGTATTCGAAAAAGTTATTCATAGAGCCCTGACTAAGTGGGTGGAGGACATGCATATAATTCCGGATAATCAATTCGGTTTCAAGGCGGGGCATGATACCATACATGCGGCGTCTAAACTGGTATCGGATATCCAATGGAACAAAAGCAAGAAGCAATGCACGGGTGCCTGCCTGGTTGACTTGGAGAAGGCCTTCGATACCGTATGGTTAGTGGGACTGTTTTACAAGTTGAACAGGCTAGGCATAAGTAAACCACTGCTGTACATACTTTATGACATGCTCACCGGTAAGAAGTTCATTGTGAAGAATGGCAATGTGACGTCTGCTGGAATTTTTGAAGTAAAAAATGGTCTGCAACAGGGCGCGGTTAATTCGCCGATCCTTTTCAATATTTACACGAGCGATCTCATCGGTTCACTTCACCATGCCATAGCGTACGCAGACGATTTGGTCGCGTACAGATCAGGGCCTAAGATTGAGGTAATTGCAATACTCTTGCAGCGTGACTTCGATAAGATCAAGAGATACTGCGGCGACTGGAAGTTGAAGATTAACTTTCAGAAGTCGGAGACCATCCTGTTCAGAACGCCGTTGTCTGGGGCCTCTAGGGACACCAGAAAGAATTGGCGAAAGTTCTCTATCGTGGGACAGCACGGACAGCCACTTGCGAGTCGAAGTGTAGTCAGATACCTTGGGGTCTGGCTAGATCAATATCTGTATTTTAACAAACATATAGATGCTGCTCTGGCCAGAGCCAAAGTTGCTTTCGCCCTTACAAAGAGACTGTTTTGAAGCAGCCAACTCGATGCAAGGGTGAAGGTAATCTGCTACATGGCCCTCATTCGGGCTATGCTCGCATATGGATGTCCCGTGTGGTTCAACGTAGGCCCAGGCTTATTGGAAAAGATGCGGGTGTTTTGAGAGGGCTTGCCTTAGGGCTTGCCTTTGTTTGTACAGAACACCAGAGTCTGAGTACATAAAATTCTATCCTAATGAGGACCTGTACAACAGGGCGAATCTGATCAGAGTGGATAATTTCTTGATCAAGATGATTCGAAGGCACATTGCAAGAGCAATGACTTCGATGAATAGCCTGATCTTTGGGGCTTATTACCCCAACAATCTCTATCACGAGAGTGTGCGCCTTAACGGCTTTATCCCACCAGAAGCATTCCTATACCTTGATCAGAGAGGTCTGATCCAGGATAAGTTAGCGGTGCCGCTAATCTTCCACGTCGCCAGAACTGCTGTGGATAGGCGACTCAACTACGACCGAGACGTCGCACAGAGTAGTGTAGAGCGTCTCCGGTACAGTAGGGCGGTTTCCAACCGCGACATTGAAGACGTTAGTAGGCAGCATGACCAATTTTGGTGGCTTAGAGAAGAAGAGGGAACGCCGTCGTCGTTTCTCCCTAATCCGGGTTAACCTGTAACGTAGGCAGAGCGGGTCGTCTTTTTATTGCTATGGCCGGCTTACATAGTTTAAGGTAGTCTTAAGTTTGTATAATATAAAAACAAAAAAACAAAAAAAAAATAAAATAAAAAAAAAAAATAAATAATAATAAAAATACCTTCGCAGCTCGCTCAGATGCGGACTTAATCTGTTGCCAGAAAGAGAGTTTAGAGTCCAGGGCGATTCCTAGATACCTTACAGCTGGTTTGCTAAAAGTTCGTATTGTAGAATCTGTTTACTCTCCAGTATAAATCTACCTGATTTATATTACTTTCTAATGTGTTCATGAACATTTCAGTGCTTCGGGGTTCTATAATATGGAAAATGATGTCATAGTTTCGAGTAATTTGTATGTCTCCTAATCTGATTTCTACGAATCCGTCGTTATTGTCTATCTTCTCTACGATCAAGGTTCCTCTCGCCATGTGTAGTAGTAGTATCATCATTTTGAGCTTCAGATTCAGATTCAGAATTTAGAAGGTCTCTTTATGTTTATTGGATGTATATTTTCTAACGTCAATTTTCTATATTTAGGTTCATTTTTGTGTCTCAAGTCTTCGTAGTTTTTTACATACACTTCCTCCTGAGTTTTCTGGTATACTTCGCGATTCTAGTTGAGTTTGTCTATAACCTTTTTTTTCTACTTTAAGCAATCTTTCGACTTGTTCTTTGTGGGTTTTCCCCTCTCACCTATTGGTCTAGCCTTAATAGTTGAATGAAAGGATTTATTATACCACTCTACGCATTTAAAGATTCTCTCCTGGAGCGATAGATCAGACTTTTCCGTTTCTAGTATCCAGAGCTTTTCCCATATAGTGTTATGAAACCTTTCTATATCTGCATTTCCCGTGTGGCTGTTGGGTTTAGTAAAATGTGCCTCTACTCTTTCTGTTCTTAAGAAGTCCTTTACATTGACTGAGTTAAATTCATTGTCTAATATAACTAAATTCGGTTTTCCCTTTATAGAAAAGTATAGCCTTAGCTTCTCTACAATTGTAATGCTATTTCGGTCTTCTAGGTAAAGTACCACGGCATGCTTGGAGAACTTGTCAATGAAAGTTAAGAACCTATGTTTTTTATTTATGTATATATCTAAATGAATTGTCTGATTAATGTCGCTTGGAGTTTCCGTGATTTTGAATTTGGGTCTTAATGGTTTTCTGTCGTATTTAGCTTTACTGCATGCATCGCAATTGTTGATGTACTTCTGTATATAGTTTTTAAAATTTTTGAAATAGATGCATCTTTTAAGTCCCTCATAATTTTCATTTATTCCTTTGCTGAAGGCGATAAAAAATATTAAATAAAAATTCTTAAATAAATGAAATTACAAATAAAAGATAATTTTGAATTGCAAAAATAAAATATTTAACTTTATTATTGTAAATTGCCATAAAATTTAGCGAAATGTCATTTAATATTTATACCATTTGTTTATATATAATTTATACATAAAATTCACTTTTGCAATAAACTTAACAATCGAATTATAACGTTGAATCAAAACGGTCGTCTTTGATCTTTTGTTCAAATTTACTTCTCTTTGCGGATTTTAGAATTTACGGATTTTTTAGAGTACGGACAAAGAAGTGTGCGCTATTCATCCAGTTTTTACGCAAATCCTAACGTGACCCAAACCCTTTGTGAAACGGACGCAACATTTGGTCCATTCGAGCCAAATTACCCTGATACCCAGTGACAGTGTGTGTGTGTTCTCAAATTTTAAAACAATTAATGACATTTTTAACAAAAAAGACAAAAAACCCCTTACCCAAAACAATAGACTTGTGAGTTTTTTGTGTTAATCGGTTTCCCGCGACGTGTAATCACTAATTAGTGCAAGAAACCGGGTTCCCGTGCCGTGCAATATGCCAAGCTCCCGAGGTGCAAGTTCCTGAGGTGTACACAAGTAAAGGTGAGTGAGTTTAGCCATATTAGCCCTTTTATACATATACATTTTCCACCTTATTGGCAAATTGGGGAAAATGAGTGCCGCCAAGAACTCAAACTTTTAAAAAAACTCCCTTTCAATCCTGAAAATGGATTACACGAGCTTTAGTTTGACGACGGATGCGAAAAAAAGAACCAAAAACATCGTCATGGTCGTTTGGCCATTTTAGAAGATTAATTCAGGCAAAGTAAATGTAGCAGTGAGAAACTGACTGCATTGCTGGAAAGTGAGGAAGAGATTTCTTTGTTTGAAAACATTTATGAGGAGATTCGGGAAGGTTACCTCTAGTATAGGGCGGAACTGCAGGATTGTTTGGATAAGCTAGCCGAGCCTACGCCTGCTAGCAAAGAAAGTCCATGTAGTTCAAATCCGCATGGTATTCGCCTCTTCCAGTGTTTTCTGGCCAATATGAAAAATGGAGGCCATTCGAAAACAAATTCGAATCCATGATTCATAATAATTCCACGTTGACGGAAATCCAGAAAGTGCACTATTTAAAATCTAGTTTATCCGAGGATGCTGAAGACTTACTGCAGCACCTGGAGATAGAAGAAGGGAATTGTGATAAGGCTTGGGCTCTTTTGTGTTCTCGGTACGATAATGAACGTTTTTTTGGTAAACACCCACCTCAAATTGTTCATTAATCAGCCAACAGTTACGACCGAAAACGCACTAGGGCTCAAAAGAATGCTCGATACATCCACAGAGTGTCTCCATTCCCTTCAAAATCGTGGGGTGCCTGTAAAAACGTGGGATATAATTATAATTTATATTTTGTTGCACAAACTACCACCTTGTACGCAGCAGCTGTGGGAGGAAAAGCTCGGCGCAAAAAAGGAGCTACCAAAATTTGATGAATATTCCGAGTTCTAGGTTCCGAGACTAAGTTCCGGACCTTGGAAATTATAGACCAGGATAAACCCAAATCAGGAAAAAGTTTCACCGGAGCTCCCACTCATCGTCAGCTTGCAGTGAAGAACGCGTTCCACCTACAGCAGAAGTCCAAGGACAAGTACAGCTGCAATGTGTGTAGTAAGGGGCAACATTCCCTGCGTAAGTGCAACAAATATAATAAATTGAGTCCTGTTGAGCGATGTACTATCGTAAATAAAATAGGTGTTTGTAGTAACTGCCTTGCTTACAGTCACCCTACTCAACAATGTCCTAGCCAGGCACGTTGCTACTACTGCCAACAAAAACACCACACTCTTTTACACTCAGCTCCAGTTCAAAATCATTCAAGTAATAGTTTCACACAGTATTCACAGTCGCAAACACTTACTAACCCTCCATTTCACACAAATTCAACACATTTCAATTACAATCCCACACAAAATACAAATACTAACTCACAAGCATATCAAATTTCCACAAATCCACCTACATTTCAACAACAACCTAGTGCAATAACCTCTACCATAGGCCCAAGTTCTTCTCAACCCAGTACTGCAGGTAACCCAACAGCTAGCACTTCAGTTAATAATTATCACACACAACAGCGCACAAATTCTCAAATTTTGTTAGCGACTGCAGTTGTTAAGGTCATGTCATCTAGGGGGAAGTATTTCAACCTTAGGGCGTTGATTGATCCAGGGTCGGAAGCGACCTTTATAACGGGGGCAGCCGTACAAATGCTCAACCTGAGGACGCGGAGTACGTTGGTTGAATTGTCAGGGCTGGGAAAGGTCAGCAGCGGATCATGTCACAGGTGTGTTGACATAACCTTCGCATCTCTACACTCCGCGTTTGAGTCCAGCACACAGGCCTTTGTTTTTAAGTCCCTGACTGGGCTCCTCCCGCCCAAGCAACTGACACTCAACAACTGGAAACACCTCAACGGTTTGGAGTTAGCAGACCCTACGTTCTACAAACTGGCTACAGTAGATTTGATATTGGGAAGTGACGTGTTTGCCGATTTCGTCCTTCCAGAAATCGTTCGAGGCGAAGACGGCTTGGCGCCAATAGTTCAAAAGACGGAATTAGGCTGGATTTTGTTGGGTAAAGTACCTTTAGAGACACCAAAAAAATGATTTCTTCAGGTTTGTGACATCGATACCCAACTAAGGAAGTTTTGGGAAATCGAAGAAGCACCATATGCCGATGCCGAAACTGAGGAGGTGCCTTGCGCAGGTTCCATCACTTGGAGAAGCGGTTCGAGGCGAACCCGAAACTACACAAGGATTAAAGAATACCTGGAATTGGGGCTGATGTCCGAAGTCGATGGTCTCAGCAACGATGTTCTCAATACTGCTTAACATTATTTTGTTCCGCATCACGCTGTTCTGAAGGAGTCCAGCACGGCAACCAAATTGCGAGTAGTCTTTGATGCCGCTGCCAAGACTCCAGATGGTACGTCGTTGAACGAGCACTTGCTAATAGGACCTAAAACACAGAACAGTATTAATGATATACCATAGTGGTAGTATGGAGAACAGACATTGAAAAAATGTTTCGGCAGATACGAATGAAGAAGGAAGACTCGTATTACCAACTTATCCTGTGGCGTGACAATCCAACTCAACTCATACGGATTTACCGGTTGCAGTCACCTTTGGAACTGCCAGTGCGCCCTATTTTGCCAACCGCACAATCCGAAGAGCTGCAGATGACGAGGAGCATCGTTTTCCAATCGGCGCAAAGGTAATCCGGATACGTTGGAAGAGGGACGCGAAAAATACGTGATGAGGCGAGACATTTGTTGGCATCTGCTGGCTTCAACCTGCGGAAGTGGATGACGAATAATGACGCGGTTTGCAGGATATTCCTATGGATCAAAGAGAAGTAGGGTTTTCTTTACCTTTCGAAGCTGCTTCTACTCCACAAGTTAAGACGCTAGGTATTAGGTGGTCCCCCGCAGGAGATTTCTTTTCTTTCCAGAATGTCATCATAAATCCATCTGAAGTTCCAACCAAAAGATCGATGCTGTCCACTATCGCCAAATTATTTGATCCACTGGGATGGATTTCGCCGTGCATAATTTTGGCGAAAATGTTGATGCAACAGCTGTGGTGCTGCGGACTAGCGTGGGATGATCCTATTCCAGCTGAGTTCCTTAGGTCCGAATGGGACTTTGACGCTCCGACTCAACCAACGACGGTGACAACTGATGAAGAGAGGCGAAAGGTTCAATTGCATTGCGTCATCACAGAAGACAACGAGATCGACCTGCCGATACATCGCCACTCGAATCTTCGGAAACTGCTGTGAATTTTGGCATATTGTTCCAGGTTTATTTCCAACATGCGCCGAATAGAAAAGCATTCCAAAACACTTTCGCCGATAGAGATCGATTCAGCATTGAAGGTTGCCGTAAAGACCGTCCAAAAGAGCATGTTTTTCGACGATGAAACTCAGCCTAACATGAAGGGGTTGAAGTCATTGCAGCCTTTTGCCGATCAGATAGGAATCTTAAGAGTAGGAGGTGTACTTCAAAACGCTAATCTGAGCTACGAGCAACAACATCCAATCGTCTTGAAACCAACTCACCATCTCAGTCGGATCATCGTAAAGGATGCACATGCTACTACGCACCATGGTGGAACCCAACAAATGATCGCACGTCTTCGTCAACGGTTTTGGATACTAAGTCTCAAAAACGCGGTAAAAAAAATGCATCCATTACTGCAATGTTTGTTTTAGGCAAAAGGCAAAACCCATCGCCAAACTCATGGGCAGCTTGCCACCACCGAGGGTAAGGATTTCCCGGGCCTTTTCCTACACCGGCGTCGATTATGCTGGTCCTATTGAGGTCAAAGCATGGAAGGGTCGAGGCTCAAAAACATTCAAGGCATATATTGCAGTTTTCCTCTGTTTGGCTACCAAGGCTCTTCACCTGGAAGTGGTAAGCGACATGACTTCTCAGGCCTTCATCGCTGCCTTTCGAAGATTCTCCGCGAGGCGAGGACTCTCCAAAGAATTGTTTAACGACTGCGAAACAAATTTCGTGCGGCTAAGGAATTGCAGAATCTTCGAAAAGCAGCTAACTACTCCGAGAAGGAAATAACAGAGACCCTTCATACAGACGGCACCAAATGGAATTTTATCCCTCCGGCACCGCCACACTTTGGCGGTTTATGGGAAGCTGGAGTTAAATCGGTAAAGTACCACCTGAAGCGAGTTGCTGGCAACTCGACCCTTACTTTTGAGGAGTTGTCAACACTATTGACACAAATAGAGGGCTGCCTCAACTCAAGGCCTTTGTGTCCACTCACCAGCGATCCCGAAGACTTTACCGCTTTAACCCCAGCACACTTCCTAATAGGCGAGCCCATGCAAGGGATACCAGGACCAGACACTACCGAGGAGAAAATATGCTGCAACGACCGTTGGAAAAGAATACAACAACTCTACCAAAACTTTTGGAAGCAGTGGAGCTCAGAGTACTTATCTCGTCTCCAGCAACGTCCAAAATGGCTAAAAACTGAGAAACAACCGCAGCTAGGAGATCTGGTTCTACTCAAGGATGACAGGGTTCCACCTTCAAAATGGATTATGGCGCGCATCATACAACTACATCCCGGAGCAGATAAGCTCATTCGCGTCGTCACTCTAAAAACTCAAACCGGAGAACTGAAACGACCGATTACGAAAATATGTACTCTTCCGAGCAACGAAACAACCGCGGATCAATCCTTAATTAATTAATTAGAATTTAGATTTAGATTTATTTCAGTTATTTCAATTTACAATTTTCAACTTTCCAAATACAGTTATAGTTTATAATTTAAAATTTTTACAAAAAGATTTCTATAAAACTAATGTATGTAAATAGATACTTATATAAAAATATTAAACATATTTTGGGTATTTAAAGCATATAATATGATAACACACTTTGTGGTCGTAAAAAAAAAAAGCAGTGACGAGTGTGAATTCGTTTATTATTATTAAAGTATTTTAAGGGTAAAAGCCGAAAGGAAAGGAAAAGAAAAGAACGCGGTGTATGTAGTTCACAGTACGAAGGTGACAAAAAGATTTGTGGTGGGTGACGAAGTAGTAGAATGAATTAAACGAGATATGGAACATGAGAAAAAAACCTGCAATGGATACATTTTGTTTATTAAATCGTAACTTGTGTAAGAGTCTCTACCTCAGATCTAGAGAGTAGCCAATTTTTGAGGAGTTTAAGACCCCGGTAACCGTGTGCAATTTGACTAGTTATTTCCGACGGCAGTTTGTTGAAAATATAAGGTGCAATGAAACTGAGAAAACGCCTTTTGTGCTCTTTGTTGACTGTTGGAACGACCACAGTCTGCCTATTTCTCAGCAAGTACACCTCATTACTTCTGTAATTAATATTACCACTTCTGACGAAAAAGATTTTAAGTGCTTTGTATATTGTATACTGATTGAAATAAGGGCTGGGAGTGTTCGATTGCTTTCTTATGGAATATTAATCTGATAATTTTCTTTTGTGCTGTGACAATGGGCATCAGGTTCGTTATGTACGCACTACCCCAACAAGCAAGACCATATTCTAGACGTGGATGAACCAGTGCATAATAAATTGTTAATAGCAGACTATGTGGAACGAGCTTACGTAGATAAAACAATTTGTTCATGGCGATGTAGAGCAACTTCTTTACTGACATAATATGAGACTTCCAACACAATTTGTTGTCTATTAAAACCCCAAGATACCTAAACTCTTTAACACATTCTAGCACAAAACATTTATCTGAACAGCATACATTATTACATCTTAAATAAGATTATAACTTTAGGGTTGAGTTCAATTAAATATTTATTGTTGAGTGTGGTTTTAGAAATTAAGTGTAGTGTAGAGTGTGTTTTATTTTTGAGGAGTAGGTGTAGTATAGAGTGTGTGTGTATGTGTGTTCGAATGATTGTGTAAAGGATGAGTGTAGTGTGAGTGAGTTGTTGATATCGCCTAGAGTGTGTGCGTGAAAGCGAATGAGTGGGAGAGTGAATGAGTTTGCGAGGGGACTGATTGGAAATTAAGTGTAGTGTAGAGTGTATGTATAGGCTTAGTGTCGTTATACAAGCATTTTATCGGTATGGGTATCGTTAGAGGGAAGAGGGCATATTTTGGCTATCGGTCTTTTTACTATTCCATTATCCGTTTTTAATGTGACGACGCGAGTGAGGTTGTCCTTTCCTAAGTGTTTCTCGGTAATGCGCGCTAAGCGCCATTTCGTTGGTGGCAGTCGTTCGTCCTTTATAAGCACTAGGTCTCCTACTTCGGGTTGTGCTTCAATTTTCAACCATTTCGGTCTATGTTGAAGTCGTGCGAGATATTGGGAGCTCCACTGCTTCCAAAAGACTTGATAGAGAGTTTGAATTCGTTGCCACCGTTCCAAACAGTTGATTTTCTTTTCGGTCTGATCCGGATGAGGTACTCCGATGAGAGGATGACCAATTAGAAAATGACCTGGTGTGAGCGTTGCGAAGTTGTCTGGGTTGTCAGTCAATGGACAAAGGGTGAGTGAATTTAAACATGCCTCTATTTGAGTCAGCCACGTGGTAAGCTCTTCAAAGGAGAAGATGTCATTCCCGATAATTCGCTCGAGGTGGTACTTGATGGATTTGACTCCTGCCTCCCATAATCCTTTAAAGTAGGGAGAAGCAGGTGGGATGAAGTTCTATTTTGTCCCATCGTTGGCAAGCGGTGCTGTGACTTCCTTCCAATCCTGTTGTGCCGCTTTGAGTAATCGCATGAGTTCAGCCTCGCCGCCCACAAAGTTCTTGCCGCAATCGTTGAAGACTTGCGAAGGAACGCCTCTTCTTGCTGTGAATCGTCGAAGAGGTGCTAAGAAAGTTTGAGTGGTCATGTCACTGACCAACTCGATATGAATTGCCTTAGTCGCCAGGCATACGAATATAGCAAAATAAGACTTAAAAGTCTTGGACCCCGTACCTTTCCAGGCTTTTACGTCGATAGGCCCGGCGTAGTGGATGCCAGTATGATTGAATGCTCGCGAGATAGAGACGCGTGGAGCTGGCAAGTTGCCCATCAGCTGTTGTATTGGTTTCGCCCTGTAGCGAAAACAAATAGTGCAGTCGTGAATGCATTTCTTCACGCTATTCTTTACATTTAAAATCCAGTATTTGCTTCGGAGATATGATACCATCTGCTGAATTCCGCCATGAAAAGTTCTTTCATGTGAATCTCGTAGCAAAAGTTTTGAAAACTGATGTGTAGGGTTGAGTATAATTGGATGTCGCTGATCGTAAGACAACTCAGAATGTTGCAATCTACCTCCTACTCGAAGAATGCCTTCCCTGTCTACAAAAGGAGTGAGAGAGTTGAACATTTTACCTTTCGAACCACCCCTTATCGCTACAATTTCTTTTGGAAACATATGATGTTGAACTACCTTTATCGCTTTCAGTGTAGCTGCTTGAATCTCCTCGGGTGATAACGCCGTAAGTTCCCGATCATGAGGTAGTTTTCGTAGATTTTTAACGAATCTTGTACACCAAGCAATGATCCTCACCAATTTCAAAAGATTAGAGTGTTGGCTAATCAAAATGTTGGTTGCATTATCGGCTACGATTGCGCAAAGACCTTTCACCTGTCGAACTTCCTCATCGGTCTCCTGTTTTGAAGGTTGACATGGAATGATGAACTCCCATTCTTTTCGGAGAAATTTTGGGCCATTCCACCAGAGCTGGTTTCCTTCCAGGTTTGAGGGAAGAAGTCCGCGCGACAGCAGATCCGCAGGGTTATGTTTGGTGGGAACGTGGTTCCAATTTCTGCAATTGGTGAGTCGCTGAATCTCTGCTACCCTATTAGCCGCAAAAGTCTTCCATTTAGATGGAGGTGCATTGATCCAGGCCAATGTTACCTCTGAGTATGCCCACGCGAATGTCTTGACCTCCTCCCAGCGCAATGTCTTCGATGTGTAGTGTAAGACTGAAGCCAACATAACTGCTGCACAAAGCTCTAAACGAGGGAGAGTCACCGTCTTCAGAGGAGCCACTTTGGTTTTAGACATCAGTAGATAAGTATGAATGTTGTTGTCTTCATCTAAACTCCGCACGTAAATTGCAGCACCGTACGCTTTCTCCGACGCGTCACTAAAGCCATGAAGTTCCAGGTCCCGTTGTTTGCTTTTTGTGTGGATCCTCCGTGGCAACCGAAACATCTCGATCAGGGAAAGTTACTTTCGAAAGGCTTCCCATTCTTCTTGAAGCTCCACAGGAATCGGTTGGTCCCAGGACACTCCGCGCCAGCAAAGTTGCTGCATCATCATTTTTGCCTTGACAATGCACGGCGAAATCCAACCAAGGGGATCGAAAAGTTTTGCGATCATGGAAAGCATTGATCTTTTTGTGACTTCCGAGGTCTCTACTTGTAGGTTCTGAAAGGAAAAGGAATCACCGAGTGAAAACCATCTGACCCCTAAAGCCTTAATGTGCTCTGCCGAATCAAAGGGAAGTACAAAACCTAACTCTCTCTGATCTAGTGGAATATCCTGAAAGAATTCCTCAGTGTTGCTCGTCCACTTTCGAAGGTTAAAGCCTGCAGGTGATAACAAGTGTCTGACATCATCTCTTCTCTTCAAAAGTTCCTCCAACGAATCGGCTCCTGTGATG
Organism: Brachypalpus laphriformis; assembly: GCA_945910035.1. Taxonomy (NCBI): domain Eukaryota; kingdom Metazoa; phylum Arthropoda; class Insecta; order Diptera; family Syrphidae; genus Brachypalpus; species Brachypalpus laphriformis. Next base: position 142,370,297 of record OX246754.1, read on the forward strand.
ACATCATCGACGTACGTGTTTTCTCGGATAATCCTGGCTCCAATGGAATGTTGCTGTTCTCCGTCTGCTGCTAGCTGGTTAAACGTTCTGTAAAGGTCCTTTTTATCGAAGGCTGAGGTGAGCTCGCCGGCTCCAGGGTCAGCCCCAAAGAAATACCCTAAAACTTTGGGAAAGAGGTACTTTATTAAAACTATGAGCCTAGTGTTACAGTGTTCCCTTTAACAATGCAATATTCTGTTACTAACAAATCTTATACTTAACAATTCATGGATAAACTTAATTCTACACTACAATAATACTTAAACCCCTAGCTCAGGCTTGGACTGGCCTCCTTGGCGGGTCTCTGGGGTTACGGTGTCTTGGAACGGCTTGACAGGTCGTGCGGTCCACACGCGGTACTGGTACGGGCAGGCTGGGTGTCCGTGCAAGGCACGGGCCCCCTGGCTGGTCCGTGCAAGGCACGGGCCGGCTATCAGTCCGTGCAGGGCACGGGCTGACTGGCTATGTCCGTGCAGGGCACGAGCCCCCTGGCTTGTCCGTGCAAGGCACGGGCCGGCTATCAGTCCGTGCAGGGCACGGGCTGGCTGGGTGTCCGTGCAAGGCACGGGCCCCCTGGCTGGTCCGTGCAAGGCACGGGCCCCCTGGCTGGTCCGTGCAAGGCACGGGCCGGCTATCAGTCCGTGCAGGGCACGGGCTGACTGGCTATGTCCGTGCAGGGCACGGGCTGGCTGGGTGTCCGTGCAAGGCACGGGCTGACTGGCGAGTCCGGACAGGGTCCGGGCTGCTTCTTAGGAAGGGGAGCCAAGCGTAAGCTTGGAGTGGGAAAGGCTGGCGGTAACACTCCGCTAAATGCCGGTCTGGGGGGATTTGTCCCAAAGGAATGGGGACACTTATCAAGGGACGGGCCGGCTGTGGTCAAAACGGACCCTTAGCTGAATACCCACTCACTGGGGTGAAGGCACGAAAACCAAAACCAAAAATGTTGGTGACCGAATTCGGGGGAGAGTCTGTTCCAGGTACGCTGGATTGGTACACTTATCACCACTGAGCAGACCCTCCCAACTGCCACTTACGTTCTCTTACTTGTGGATTATCCTTGCAAGAACGAAGTGTAACTTTTTAAAACTCCTTCGTGTTTTGTTGTTGTTTGCGACTCATTGACTTTCTGGCTTTATTTTATATTGGCGTGCCTTAGGGTATACCATACTTCCTTATAAGTTGGTCGTCTTTGTAGAGGTGCCCGAAAGTATGCAACCCTTTTGGTGGCATGGGTCGTCCTCTGCCAAAACACCTGGCTGTATACCCTGTTTTCTGTCTCGGTCGGTACTTGAAGGTAGGGAAACATGTCACTTCATTACAGTTCGAATAGCAAGGTAAGGAGCGCTGGCAGTGCCGAAAGTTACGGTTTGTAGGCGGTATACCTTCACAGGCTCATGGATTTCATCACGCCAGTAGATGATCTGATAGTATGAGTCGCTGTGATTCATCCGGATTTGCCTGCACATCTTTTCGATGTCGGCTGTAAAGGTATACCTATACGTTGTCCATCTCAGCAGAATATCCGTAATATTATTTTGAGTTTTAGGTCCTATCATCAAATGGTTGTTCAACGAAGTTCCATCCGAAGTCTTTGCAGCGGCATCGAAAATGACTCGAAGCTTGGTGGTAGTGCTTGCTTCCTTAACCACTGCATGATGCGGAAGAAAGTGATGGAACGGAGTCTTTAGAACTTCGTCGGACTCGACATCGACTTCTACCATCTGATGAAGTTGCAGGTATTTTTTTATACATTTTGTATATTCTTTGTGTAGTGTTGGGTTGTTTGCGAAACGTCTCTGATGAGGATCGAAGCCCAGGTTTACATCCTTCCTTAAACGGTAACGACACACTTCGTAGCGTCCATTCGCTAACCGTTTCGTCGTTTCCACGAAATATCTCTCGCAGGCTAGATTTTCTTCTGTTTCTTGGTCCTGAAAGGGAAGCTCTTCCATCTCCCAAAATTTTCGGAGCTGGGTATCGATGTCCAAAACCTGAAGAAAACTTTTTACGGTGTTTGTAGATTGCACAGGCACCTTCCCCAGCAAAATCCATCCCAATCGAGTTTTTTGGGCAATGGGAGACACAGGATCGTCTCCTCTTACTAGACCCGGAAGTAACATTTCCGAAAATATGTCGGTTCCTAGGAGCAGGTCGATCGGTGCGGGCTTGTGGAAAGAAGGATCAGCCAAGGTTAACTCCTTAATGGCAGTAACCCAGTTAATGTTTTGAAATCAAAAGCCCTCAGCTTTGTTTCGTAGGAAGAGTGAAGGGAAGCTAGCGTCAAATCCACAAAAATGTGACAAGACCCATTCCTAACTTTGCCTAGACCAGACACTTCGATGAAGGTACGACGCTTGTTCAGGCCTAATGTTTGAGATGCTGCCTCGGTCACGAACGTTGCTTCAGAACCTGGATCTACTAAAGCACGGAGGTCTACATATTCTCCGTTGGCAGATCTTACCCTGACAACAGCAGTAGCTAAAAGAACATGCACGTTTGCGTTCGGCTGCGTGTAAAAGTTGTTGAGAGAATTGCATCCTGGTACTGCCGCATCGTTAGGAAGAAACACTGGAGCCTCTGGGTTGACTGTCGAAACCTGATAACTATGAGTTGAATTTGGAACAGTAGGTGTGCGAGAATGTATAGGGTTATGTGTGTTGTGAGCATGTGAAACGTGTGGATTATATTGTGTATGTAGATTCGAGTTTTGTATATTTGTGTTAGGTGAAATGGCTGAATTTGTATAGTGGAGCAGAGAATGATGTGGCTGCTGAGAGAAGTAGTACCGTGCTCGACTCGGGCATTGATGAGTGCTATGACTATAAGCGAAGCAGTTCTCGCAAACGCCAATCCTGCTAACCGTAGCTTTGCGCGCACCTACTTCCATCTTTAAGAACCGGTTGCAGGTTCTTAGGGAATGAGCACCTTTGTTGCAAACCTTGCACCCAAACTGCTCCTTCTGCTTAGGCCTGATATGGAACGTGTTTGCCTTGGATGATCCATTTTTCTGTCTGCTACCCTTCTGCTTCTGCTGTTCGACTACAACCACTAGCGCCCTAAATCTGGCTTCCAGGAACTCAGAGAATTCTATGAAAGTGGGTAGATCCTTTTTTACCCCCGGCTTTTCCTCCCACAGTTGCTGTGTTATTGCGGGAAGCTTCTGCAACATCGTGTAAATAAGGATAGAGTCCCAATGCTCAACCGGAAGCCCTAAATTCTGAAGAGAATGCCGACACTCTGTAGAGGTATCGAGAACCTTTTTTAAGCCAAGGGAACTTTCCTGAGTAATAACTCCTTGTCCAAAGAACAGTTTTAACTGCGCGTTTACAAGGATGCACTTATGGTCATACCGAGAAGTAAGGATCAACCAAGCCCTATCATAATTTCCTTGAACGATACCTAAATGTTGTATTAAACGGTCAGCCTCACCCGTTACGCTGGATTTCAAAAAGTGGAGTTTTTGGATTTCCGACAGGGATGCGTTATCGTGGATGAGTGAAACAAAAATATTGTGGAAAGATCTCCACTCCTCATAACTACCAGCAAATGTAGGCAACTTCACCACAGGTAACTTTAAATCTGTAATTCCCATATTTAAATTTATTGGCACAGAACTCACCGGATCTCCTGCTTCGATTTCAGCTGCCTGTGTTGATGCCGGTGACGGTGCTCCTGCTGGTTTCGGTTTCGTAGTCACTGTTGGTGGCGGTGGTGGTGCTGGTGGTGCTGGTATGGGTACTGATGTCGGTGCCAACTTGTCCAAGGAGTCCATCATCGCAGTCCGATAATCCAGGTACAAATCCTTAATCTGATCAAAAAGTATTTTACACTCCGCCTGGCCTTCAGGTTCCTTTGATGAAACTACGTCCTTGTTGTAGTCGCAGCTGACTTTAAAATTATTTTCCAGTATGGAAATTCTGGCTTTGAGGTAATTTTTGCTTCTATCCGCTTCCGATCTTTTTTTAAAATTCACAAAATCCTTTTGAATTTGCGATAGAGCGTCTTTCAATAGTTTTTCCATTGCGCTCATTGTAGCGCAGAGAAAAAAAATCCAGGTAAGAAATCGAATAAAGTTTCAGAAACACACACTCTACTCACCTTTACCTTTTCCTATTTTAGCGCTCCGTTGCATATCCTGATACGGTGCACGGAATGGGTTGCTGTATGCAGTGAACGGTCCCACGGTGCGGTAATACTTGCAGTACACCGGGCAGTTGCACTATAATGTACTGTATTATGAAACGGTCCCCCGATGCGGTTGTACTTGCAGCAGTAAACCGCATAATTGCTGTATACCGTACCGTATTGCGCAACGGTTACACGATGCGGTTCCAATTAGCAGTACACTGACAGTTGCGGTATTACGTACCGTGTTGAATTTATAGCGGCGCGGGATAAGTCTATTAGCGGCGCGGGATACCGTTTTGCACTTTTGCCTTTGTCCAAAGGTTTGTTAAATGTCACGAAAATGTCACGAAATTGAAAAAATGTAAAAAAAAATATGCACTTTAGCGTACAAGCACAACAAATAAATGCACTTGAATTCTTATAGAACACTAATAATAATAATAATAATAATAATAAGTTCTTTATTTTGAAATAATATTTTACAAAAAAATGCTTTTGCTTCAAAATTATAAGTTAAAATAAATAAAAAATTATAAGTTACATAGTATTAAAGAACATACGACATGGATTGAACCGTCTGTCGGTAGAGAAGTCTGTTTACTTTTAATTCATTCTTCTGTAATTTAATCAAATTCTTCTGTTATTAGCTTTCTATAATTTAAACCGGAAGTTATATAGTAAACAACATTTTTCCGATTTTCATCTAAGCCTCCATTTAAAATATTAATTATTTCCTCTTCTGAGAGCATATTTTTATTAAAGTATTTGCATCTAAACTCTCTAAGCACCTGGCATCTGCCCATAAAAAGTTGTATTGTTTCTTCTTCCCTTAAATTGCAGAGCGTGCATAGTCTTGTATCTCCAATGTTAAAGCTATTTCCATTTAGGCGAATAAGATCTGCTCGCGCTTTAATAATCCAGCTAATATCACTTAGCGGCTGTTGTCATTGCAATAAGCGTTGCCTTTAGTAAAATCGAGTTTTTTGTAGATTCGCGTTTCGCTATCTTTGGCTTTGGATACATGCTGGTGATATATACGCTGCTTCAGATTTTCACTTAGTGCTGTGCATTTACTATGCCACTCGTTTTGGGAAAGGTGATCATCATCCCAGCTTAGGCCTAAGTCTGACCCCAACCTTTGAAGCTCTTTGAACCAAAATAGCTTTTTAGTCTTTATTATGTTTGAGAGTTTATGTGGAAGCCTCTCTACATCGCATTCAAAAAGTGTCTTTGCAATATAACACATATATAGATTCAAGGTGTAAATATGGCCTTCTTCCGCTCCAGTTTCTAGCGCTATCACATAGTTTGGAGTAAACTCAGGTAGTTTTAATGTACGTTTTACAAAATATCGTTGCAATTTATCTACCTCCTCGAAACAAGAATGCCCCCATACTTGCGCTGCATATGTTTGTACTGCTCTGCAGGCAGCTAGAAACAACTTCCATTTCAATCTAAGCGTGACCTGTGTCCTTTTAAAGAAGTCTTTCCATGTAGCATTTATGCTAGCTTTAGCTGCAGCATTTCTACTTTTAACATGCTTTAAAAAGGACATTCCTGGTGTTAGTATTACTCCTTAATACTTATACTCAGCAGCAATTTTCACTGGTTCACCCTTGTACGTCCACTTCTCTTGTCTTCCTAGTCTCCCGCCTCTTCTGAAAACCATAACTTCGCTCTTGCTCATATTAACTTCCATACCCCAGGTATCGCAGTATGTTTCTAATTTATTGATCATCCTTTGCAAAGTTTTGACATCATCGGCCAAAATCACAATATCATCGGCATACAGTAGTAGCCTTATGTTTAGCGAGCCTAAATATAGTCCTCCTCCCAGATGTTCATGCAGATCATTAAGATACAAAGCAAAAACGAATGGTGATAGCAAGCATCCTTGTTTCACTCCAGTATGTGTTTCAAAAGAATCGGAGAGTTCACATCCAGTCCACACCACTGAGTTTGTGTTTTTATATACACTTTGTAAAAAACGAACTATCTTTGAAGACACTCCCATTTCGAGAAGTTTGTACATTAGGAGCTTTCTTGGCACTTTGTCGAAAGCTGCTTTGAAATCTACAAAAAATGCGTACACTTTCTTGTTTTCTGCGAATTTTAGTTGGATTATTGCCGTTAGGTTGTAGATGTTATCTGTTGTCGAGTACTGTTTGCGAAATCCAGCTTGGTATTCGTTTAGTTTCCTATATTTCTCAACCCATACTGATAACCGCTCGTTTATAATACCCATCATGATTTTGGCTATACAGTTCATAAAGGATATGCCTCTGTAGTTACAAGGTTGATTAGCATCTCCCTTTTTAAATATAGGAAAGACAATGCTTACGCCAAAGGTCTCATCTACACTGCTTCTAATTAAGGCCAGGTCATACGCTGAAGCTAACTTTTCTATGAACTCATCCGAGGCGTTGATAAAAAATTTATAAGGTATTCGGTCAACACCCGCTGCTTTGTTCAGTTTCACCTTAGATAACATACACTTAATTTCTGCTGCTGTTATTGGTCGATCAAGGTCTTCATCTACATTCAATCTTGGGGCGTACATTATGTCTATAACATTGTTGGATGGGTTTAAAAGCGATTTGAAGTAGCTCCTGAATTCTTGGGCTCCAATAGCCTTCCCAGTTTGAAATTGCTGGCGCCTAATTTTTTTCGCCAGTGACCACCATTCTTTACTGTCTTTTATACTATTAATTTTTCTTTCAATATCCTGGTAATAATACTCTTTCTTCCTTTTGCAGATAACATTATAACAATTTTTTGCTTCAATGTATTTTCTTCTATCTTCAAGGCTATGCGTTTTTCGAAATTCATTTAGTGCGCTAAATGACTTTTTCCTATATTCCTCATATTGCTTATCAAACCATTCGCTTCTAAAATTTGTTTTTCTATTTGATTTTAGTTGCAAAGGCGTAGACTGCTTTATTATTAATTCTAAATCTTTCAAATCAAATTCAGATTTATGTTGTGCTAACGTTTCTATGTTCTCGTTCAATTTAGTGACGTAGCGCTCTTTAGCTATGGGTCTCCATAACAGTTTAGGTAAAAGACTAAGCCTTTTCCTAGTCTTTGTCGCGGACCTTAAGTTAAGGCTAAGTTGAATTGGGAGGTGATCAGACCAAATTTTCTCTACGACTTCGAATTTTTTTATCAGATCCAGGATTTCTTGCGAGGCGGCACATATGTCATTAACAGATTTTCCTACATTAGAGATAAATGTAAGGTTTCCTTCAGTATCTCCAATTGTCCTTCCATTCAAGACTATTAACCCATAGTCATTGCAGAAATCGAGAAATTCTCTGCCTTTCGCGTTTATTGTCGCATCGTGCGAAAATCTCTTTTCTGTACCTCCGGCAAACAAAGCTTTGTAACATTCTTCAATGTTTTGTTGTAGTTGACCAATTCGTACATTAATATCGCCAATTAACATTGGATTGATTATAACTCGTTCGCCAAATAAATTCTTCACCACATTGAATTCCTCGTTCCAGTTTGCACCACGAATGTAAAGCGGTACTATTGTAAAATGAAGTGTTCTTGTTTTGAATCGGACAATATCTACGCCACCCCCCTCATCAAAGAAATGTTCCACACCAATGTTACGCAAGTCTTTTCTAACCCCATAAAGACATCCGCCTATGCTTCTTCCAAAACTACTATTACGCGTGGCCGACTTACACTTTAAGTGAAAGTTATTGAATTAGAAATAATTAAATAGAACACTATAAACAATTCGCTTGGTTTTTCTTTTTAGGATCGAATGGACCAAATGTTTGAGTCGGGTTGCTAAAGAGCACACTGCGAGTATCTTTTGGGCGATAGGTGTTGTGTGGGGTCACTTTTCACCGACGGATATATACGATATATCTATAGATAGGTATCGCGATGAATATCTAGAGTTGGGAAGAAAAATAGAGAGACCAACTTATCTGTTTGACGTTATAAATTGGAGTGTATTTTATTGTACTTTGATGTGTTTGACAATTCAAAAATGACATTGTTAGATTCTATGTTTTTGACATTTAAGAAAATTAACCTTTATTTTAGATTAGCAAAAATATAATTGAATGTACTAGAATATAAATCTAACTCCAATAAAATTAGCAAAAACAATTAAAACGGATTAAAAATGATTATTTTTAATAAAGCTGAAAACAATACCTATTTTCCCTGGTTTTAAAAATCTACGAAATATGTCAGTCATAAAATTGCTCTCGATATCTTCTGGGCTTATATAAATTTTGCGTTTTGTATTGATAACCTCAATTTATTTTGTTTTATTGTTCGTTAAAATAATTTGTGTGAAAAACCTATTAACAACTGTTTCTAATTTTGGGATGTGATCGTTCTGTTCCTCCTCTTGTGAATGTATTGTAGCGCTTGTAGTTATATTATCAATTACTTCGTGACTTGATTCTATCGCGTTAATTTCTCCTGTATCTACATTTATTCTACTCATAAAATCTGCTGCTTTATTTTCTCTTCCTTTAATATAATTAATATTTATATTATATTCACCAAGTTTTAATAACCAACGTTTGTAGCCTGGGATTGATATCTTTTCCCTTATGTTTAGCCTGCAACCATTTAATTGGCTGGTGATCTGTTAATAGATCGAATGGTCGTCCATAAATATATGGCCTAAAGTAATTGACTGCCCAAACGATAGCAAGAAGTTCTTTCTCTGTCGTTGAGTATTTCTTCTCATGATTGTCCAGGGTTCTGCTTTGACAACTTATGGTGTGTTCGTCCTGTGTAAGGACTGCTCCCAAAGCGAAATCACTTGCATCTGTGATAAGACTAAATTTGTTACTAAAATTCGGGTATTTTAATATCGGTGGGTCAATTAATAGTCTTTTAAGCTTTTCAAATGCATTTACATAATGAGGATCATTTGTGTTTATCTTTATGTCCTTTTTCAAGTATTTAGTCATTCCCTGTGCAACCTTCGCAAAGTCTTTTACGAATTTGCGGTAATAACCTGTTATCCCTAAAAATGACTTGATTTGTTTTGTATTTGCGGGTAGTTTGAGTTTTTCAATTTTATTCATATTTGGCTTAATGCCGTCCATTATGAGTATGTGTCCTAAGTACTCAGTGGTTTTTGTGTAAAAATTGCACTTATCCACCTGAATTTTAAGGTTGTTTTCCCTTAATTTGTTGAATACTTTTTGTATACTTTAAAAGTTTTTTCACGGTCCCACCTCTCGCGAGCGTTTGACAAACTTCTGGGAGTATTGTTGTCACGAAAAAGCTTCTGAAATCGGCGTTCGGATTTGGCATTAAACTGTAGGTCTCTTCCATTCGTGTGGAAAATATAACGCACACAACATGAGTGGTTGCGAGAAGCTAGGCCCTGGCACTTTAAAGAGCTGTTGCGCCAAATATTTGTTTGTTGTCTGTTTGTTTGTTGTATACTTTCTGTATGTTCTTCTAACGTCGTGCTGAATATTAAGATGTCGTCGAGATAAACTACGCATATTTGGTTAATATACTCTCTGAGAATTGAGTTTATTAGCTTTTGGAATGTCGCTGGAGCGTTTTTTAACCCAAACGGCATTCTAGTAAACTCGTAATAACCTAAAGGTTTTGAAAAGGCGGTTTTTTCGGTCGTCTTGCTTTATTTCAACTTGGTGAAATCCATTAGCAAGGTGTAGGGTAGTGAAGTACTGCGCCGTTCCTAACTTCACTAGTATATTTTCTATATTGGGTATAGGGAACATGTCACTAAGAGTAATTTCGTTGAGCTTCCTATAATCGATTATTATTCTCCATTTCTTCTTGCCGGAGTTATCGATCTTCTTCGGAACAATCCATAGTTGCTTTCCTTTATGATTCCTTGCCTCAGCATATCTTTTATTCGATTACTTATTTGTGCCTCGTGTATTTGAGGGTATTTGTATATTTCAGAATATACTGGTCTATCTGTATTTGTTATAATCTCGTGTTGTATTTAGTGAGTGTGCGTCAATTTCTGTCCTTCTTGAAAGAATAAGTCTTTATTTTTATTTATCAGCTTTCTAAGTTTCTCTTTTCCCTCTGAATTCATATCATCGCGGTCTAGTTTTTCTAAAGTACTTTGATCTAATTTGGATTCTTCCAACAGATGAATTTCATTATAATTATACGGACAAGAGCTTACGAATTTCGGTTTTACCCCGTGTATTTCTAAATAATCTTCTTCTAAATTAATAGTTGCCAGCAAAGGTTTAAGCAGATTCTGTCCTATCAAACCGTCGAATTGTTTATTCGTAAATTCAGTGAACTCAGCTCATGAGATTGTCTTCCATAAATTCTTTTGGTAATGGGGTTATAATTTCTTCGCTGATTAAAGTTTGTCCGCTAAGTGTGTTAAAAGTTATAGAGTTCTGAAGTTTTTGTCGTTTATATTGGGGTAGTTGGTGAACTTTGTGCATGTGAACGGACTGTGTATTGGTATTGCCTTGCAGAAGACACATGATGGCGATGGTGAAGATTTTTGCGATGTTACAAAGCCGGCGTTGTTGGTGCTCCCAGCCTTTGGTCTAAATTTTTGTGGTTTTGGTGCGAATGATGATGCGAAAGTTGGTGCGATGATTGGTCGAGAGTTAAAAAAACGGAGATATATCATGCCTTGTTCGATACTCTGCGTATTTTATGTTACTCCCCGATGGTTGTGATGGTTGCGATTGTTGCGATGGTTGTGCTACTTTTTCCTCTTTGTCGCTCATTTTGTGTTACTTTTTTAACGAACACCAAAAAATTGTAAATATTAATTTGGGAGCGATTTTGTTTAATGTCGACTTTGTGAATTGCTAATTTGTTTTTGTGTCACGGACTACCAATTAAATTTTTGCAATGAAACCGACGCCAATTGTGTGGCTCTCGATCGATACTCGATTGCATTTGTTCTTTTGTCTTATTATGTACGCGTTTATGATCTCAAAGAGTAGGTAGCGCTAATATCCCATTGTTGAATTAATTTAATGAATTAATATGCGATTTATCGAATTATATCCGGATCTGAAGGACCATGGAGAATCCTCAAGCTTTTTTGATGATTATTTACCGGACTGTATTTGGAAAAGAACGAAAGATGCGATTTATGCAATTAGGCGAATATTAGCGAATCAATGAGAAACCAATTCTTGAAAATAAATCTATGGACACTGTAGTTGAAATTCTTAAATCGTTTATTATAACTTATTAAAACACTTTCATGGATTGCATCAGAGCCTCATCGTTGGGCGACATTCGTAGCAAACCGTGTATCGCAAATTCGCAAAAATTGAGAGTCAGCCACATGACTTCATGTACCTACTGACCGAAAACCTGCCGACTTGATATCAAGAGGGCTCTACCCAATACAACTTATCGACAACAAACTATGGTTTGACGGACCAGAGTTCTTTCAACATCTATCTGCATCATGGCCCAGAAGATTCAATAGCCCCACTGAGGATATCCCAGAGCAAAACAAGTAAATAATATCAATGATTTCGACTCATAACACAGATCTCGTCACAAATTGGAAATTTCACAATGACTACACAAAATTGGTGTCTGAAGATTCATACACAATTGCAAAAATCATCAAATAATAAAAAGATTCGGTCCTTTCTCACCTCAGGAAATTGAGGCATCACTTTTTCGCATCATTCGCAACATTCAAAGCACCATCACTCAAGTTCATTTCGGTCATTATCACCTATTCTGGAAGATGGCATTCTTCGAGTGAGTGGACGAATTTATCACGCTTCGCTTTCCCATAACACCATTCACCCAATACTGCTCCCAAAACAGAACACCTCCACAACAACTTTGATTCACCACAACCACAAGAAGCATCTTCATGTTGGCTGCCAAGCGCTACATAATATTCTTCGAGAAAGATATTGGATCCTGCGAGCTCGGGACACAATTCGCAAGGTAATCCACAATCGTATAATTTGCTTTCGTTCCAAACCTATTTTAGCAAAACAAATTATGGTGACATTACCTAAGGAGAGAGTAACTCCGGCAAGAGCTTTTACCACCACAGGCGTAGACTATTGTCTTATCAGTGAAATCGACCACAAACTCCCTTGTGAAACTCTCAGCAAATCGAATCATCTTGATGACTTTTAAGCGAGAATTTTTATCTTACTCTCAAGCAATCAAATCGAGCATTTGCGAGAGTATCAACTCCCTGCGGTCCGACATCGAAGTTCTTTTCCAAAGCCCATCCGTTGTAACTTCATCGTCTGGCCAACCCGATCCACTTTTTGCCGAGCTGGTAACTACGATGGAGAGTATCAGCAATCAAGTACTATCTACTCAGCTTATCATCGGTGATATGGGTGAGGAAATACGGGTGATCAACAGCAAAATCGATGACGTACAACCATCCTGTAAAAAATCGCACTGCTTTACAACACATCCATACTCACTGAACTCGAAAACGCTGCTAATTCGCCTCCAAGGATCCAACAACCGCCCGTTCAACCTGCCGCTCAAGTTATTTCAACTTCCGCTACCACCATACCTTCCACCGATGGATCACGGAGTCTCCCATCACCACCTCGCCTCATCAAACGACTTGGAGCCTTTTGGACCCCATCCGACTGGAACGAAAGGCTTGAGAAATTAAATAAAAGCAATCTCTCGACCTTTACCGTAAAAGTTACTTCTCGTCTCGTCGACCCCTCATGGCTACGAAACTTCTTTCACCAAAGATTTGGCATCACAATTACGGACTGCCACAAAATCTTACCAGCAAATTCCAGTAAGTCACTTTTAAGTTCACGATGCCCTCAAGATACGACTGGTTATTTTCGAGCCCCACTGACAATGCTTTCAATTTAGGTGATTTGTGCTTCAAAAAGTGGATCGCCAAAACCAATGACACTAGGTCTAAGCCTAAACTTAACACTAAGTCTAAGTCCAAGCCTAAGTCGAATCACACTTCTAAGCCCTACTCTCAGTCAAATTCTGACCCTAACTGGAGTTTTAAAACTAACATTTTTCCTATTTTTTCCCCCCGAATAATCCAGTCTCTTTCTCTTCCTCAGTTAATACTCCCTCTAATGTTACTCCTCATCCTAAACGTAACCGCGTCTCTTTCAATCTTACACCTGCTCCTGCCACTTCGGCACAGCAAACTTCTACCAACACTAAAACCAAGTATCCTAATTTTTCTCACTCGCGCATTCTTAACGCTAGACCATCTCCACCGTCATCCTCCGTTGGCAACCCAACCGACCCCACCAGCGCTTCCAACACTATTAAAGCAGCTTCTCTCGACGCTCCATCTGCCTTTTTGGATCCAATGCTTCCCCCTAAGGTTAAACTAACTAAGCAATTAGTTGATCAAAGCGATGATGGTCGTTACGTAATGTCTCGCTTGAGAGATCGTAAAATCTACGAGAACGTTCGTTTATATCTTGCATACCTGCACAACAAACCTGATTCCATTTGTATTGATGGTAAAACAAAAACTAATGTAATGGTCTCAATCAACCAGGAAGGTTTTCCTACTAATCCTAAGGAGTTAAGGCAATTATTCATCCGTTTTCATGAGTGCTTCAACATCTCGCCCACTGATGTCTCTAACGATCTCTTTTCATTTGCTTCCTATGTTAGCTCAAAACGTCTTTCCCATCTTCAGAGATCGCGTACTGACTTTAAAAACTACTACCGCTCCTAACGACAGACGCATTTTCGCTCCAAATATCTCAATGCCATGCCCTACTAACGTAGATAATTGCACAGTTAAACACCTATCCGTTTACTACCAGAACGTACGCGGTTTACGCAGCAAAACCTCCTCTGTCTTCCTTAATTCGCAAAAGTTGCCCTACGATGTTTTCGCCCTTACTGAAACTAATCTCTCCCCCGCCTACAATAGTATGTTGCAGCCACCCTATGGGGATAAAAAAAAATAAAAAATTTTAGTAGTGAATAGCGATTAATTATGAAAAAGACATACCTTTTGACACACTGGAAGCGAGCAAATATCCGTCCGTCCACATGTTGTAGTCCATCTACCCTTAGCACTGGCAAGCGGATTATTTCAAGAAAAATGTAAACAAAAGCGAAATTATACCACCTTGATCAAAAAGTTCCCGGAATAGAAACCGTGTAGCGCACCCATCGTTCCGATTTGAGTTCTGTTGATACATCTGTTGTTGATATTCCCTCTAAATCTTAGCGTCATAGCTTGACATTTGCAAAAGTTACGTAGCCAAGAGTACATCTATCTCTGTGTGTGTTGGCGATTTTTACCAGACCAGAATTGTGGGCAGAAAACTCGTGGATTTTGCACCATGATAACGCACCGTCGCACAGTGCCATCATTATTCGTAATTTTTTGACGAGATATGCAACAAATACCATCCAATAGCCACCGAATTCACCTGACTTGGCTCCCTGTGACTTTTTTCTGTTTAATCGAGTTAAAAAACCATTACGGGGAACGCGTTTCAGCAGCCCAGAGGAAGTAATGGAAAAATCGCAGGAAGCGCTGATGGACATACCGAAAACCGAATATAAAAAATGTTTCGAAGATTGGATCAAGCGCTGGCATAAGTGTGTTGCAGTCGATGGGGATTACTTTGAAGGGGACAATATAGATTTAGATGAATAAAATTGTATTTTAAATTTTCTGAATAAATTCCGGGAACTTTTTGATCAAGGTGGTATATATATCTAAAAGCACTCACATTAAACTTGCCTTTTGCTGCTGCTGCTGCTGTGTAAACAGGAGAAGTGGTAGTCTGGAATCCATGCTCGAAGAAATAAATAAGATATTTAGGAAATAAAATGCAAATAAAACTTTGGAACTTACCTCTGGACTTGCCTGTTGTATCCTGTTTGTATCCAGTTTTGACATTTGTTTTTTTTTGTTCCGCCTGTTTCGCCTTGGTCATACCATCGTTCAACTAAATGTACTAAAGCATCCCGTCAACATTACGTTACAGTACATTAAAGTACATTAAGCAAGAATTCAGATGGAGAGGCCGTTATGGATTGAAATTCCTCTAGCTGAGAGAACTCCAAACGGCCAGTGGAATAATCCGTAGGCTAGAGGCATTTTTGGAAGAGATGTGGAACTGGACAAAGTCAGTTCACGCCAATAGAGAGACGAAAGTCCATGGAGACGCATGTCTAGTCAGTTTCTTTTAAAGACCCTCTAATGGGCAGTGCCACAAAAAAAAGAATAACAGAAGTACATACATATAGTGCGTGTTTTTCAAACGTAATTGAATTTATTCCGAATGTAGTATTTACGGTCAAAATAGTGAAATTAGTGATTATTAAATAGTTTATGTTGGGGTAAGTGCTAGCAGTAAGATTTATAAAAGGAAGTGTAATAAGAAATTTTAATTTAAAAAAAAAAATAGGCTAAACGTGAATGCAAATTGCCGGTCACATACATAATAGAAAGTGAAATAGGGTAAATCCCTCAAATAAAAACCTGCAAAGTGGCCGCCAATATTTTTCGTATCCCTAAGGAAATTTGGTTCCCCTATAATAAACAAAAAACACATTCAAAAGCTCTAAGTGGAGCGAACAATTTTAAACTTCGGATTTTCAACGTGAGCATAGATGCTCCGGGTCCATATCCGGCCCGCAAAGAGTTCCGTTGTGAACGGAAAAAATAAGAAGTTCACCGTGCGCTAGCGGTCAAACCGAACCAACGTCATCGTTATGTGTATTTTTTTTATTGTTTTTTTTTTGGCTTGACATATTTTTCCTTTTCTTACTTTTTGCTAAGTTTAAATTAGTTTTTCGTTATTTTTTTTCTCTCGTTTTGCTTAATTCTTTTTTGATTATTTTATTTTTTTGTTCTGTAAAAATTTCGTTTCCCTCCTGCCCGCGTTGAATAGTGTATATGCCCATTTTATGGCTGCAAAAACAACAACCTAATTAGAGCTCTAGCTAGGTAGGTTTTTTTTCTAAGCGTAGTAGGTGGCGTAACAAAAAAAAAGAAGTGTTACGAGAGGGGGAGACCGAGTTTAGGGTAAATGTCCGTGGTTTCTGTTTGTTTTTTAGTTTTGTATTTTAATGATTTTTTTTATTATTTTTTTTATTTTTATTTGTCTTTTTAAGTTATATAATTTTAAACTCATTTTGTTTTTTTATTGTTTTTTTTTTTGTTTATTTATTTAATTTATTTATTTTGTAATTTTTATTTGTTAATTTAATTTAATTTTTTTTTTATATAAGATTTTATTTTTATTAAAGTTAAAAGAACAATTATGTTTTAAATTATAAGCCTTCAGCATTTAAAATCAATTAAATAAAAAGATGTTTGTGAGTCACGCTACATGAGTGGATTCTTAAGTGTTTTAATTCACGAATAAATTTCATGGCTTGGTAAACAAGCTTTCAGTGGGGTGCGGTAGGGTTGGTTATACCCTATCGGCGAGAATGGCTTGAGCAACAGCAGCAGCAATATTGAGAAGTCCCAACAAATAGCCACCGGACTTCATTGTTGGGAGGATAAAGTGCCAACGCTGCAACAACACCAGCAGCGCCCTCTGTGTGGTGGATGTCCGTCCGTTAAAAGAAGAAGTAAGTGATTTTGGCATGTTATATGTATTTGTAGTAGGTTTAGTCGATCTGGGTGAGCAAGAACCGCCCCATTTCCGGCGAGCGAAGTCGAGTAACGCAAGCATGCCACGTCTCTCGCAGTCGACTCTCCTTTCCTTTTCCGTCCCATCCCATCCTTAAGTCCCATCCTCATCCTTGTTTCCTGTCCTGGCGCCAAACGTTTATATGTTTGTCCACGTCTTTTGTTCTATGTAGTAGTAGTCCTCAATTGCCCTTATTGTCAATATCGAAGTCCTCGTAGGTCTTCACCCGGATAGTTATTTATGTAACATGCCGAGGTGAATTGCTACGAGTGCTTTTGATATTGACAATGACAACAATTGGAACCTTTAATGTCGTCCTTGTCCTCAATTACTCTTGCTGTCGACATCGAAGAACTCGTAAGTCTTTACCTGGTTAGCTCTTGAGCAGGACATGGTGAATTGCGACGAGTGCCTTTGATGTCGACAGCGACAGTAATTGAAATCTGTTTGTCCTAGTTTTGTTTTTTGTGTTTGTCTATTTAGTTCTTTTTATAGTTTTGCTGATCTTCCTGCTGTATAAATTTCAAATTTCATTTTTCTCTGGTCTATGTTTAGTTTTACGTTGTACAGTGGCCTCGTTCGATGTTGTCTAGTCGTATCATGTAGCACTATCCCGTCCTTAGTTAAGTCATTATATGTGTTGTTGCTCTCACTGCTCCAAGTCTTCCAACAAAGCCCTCGGGGTATATTAGAATTGCGGGAGCAGAGGGAAATACAACAGTATGTCCTTGTCGTCTTTGTTTTATGTTTTCATGTATCACCACACCGAGGGATATACAACTAAGTCCGTCTGCAGTCTTTATTCATGATGCTGTTGGAACTCAAGTCACGCCAACGAGAATACCGCCGAAGAAAGCCGCCTGAAACACCCCCATACGATAAATGATAAACATTTTTTATACGTATTTAAATTTTTTTGTATTATCATCGCTAATGCCTATGAATATAAATACAACTTATTGATTACATTCATTTTTAATTTTTTTTTTTTTGTAATGGTTTGAATTACATTTTAGCACAATTTTTGTTTTTTTTGTTTGATTTTTCTTTTTACTTCGATTTCATATCTTTATTCCGATTCCTTTTTGTATACTTAGTGTTCTCTTATTTTTTTTATTAAATACCTTTACATATACATAACCTCTTATATAACAATACAAACATCTTTCTTCATCTAGCCTATATAAATATTTACATATTGCATTTTTTTATTAGCTTATATACTAGCTCTTACCCCTTGATTTTCGTCGACGGATACAAATGTTGAAAAGTCATCTTCTGTTGCGGTTGTCCTTTTCTTTTCTGTGCAATAGTAGGCAGTTATAATACATAATGCCATCTACAAAAGATATGGGGAAGGAAATAAGAAAACAAATTAGAAACAAAAAAATAGAAGTTTTAGAGAATAAAGTACTCACTCGAGCCGTAACAAAACAGCATTTACAACACCTTGACATAATGTTGCCGGTTAAGCATAGTCCACCGCTTAAGAAAAGGCCAATTCCAGTGACCACATCTTCTTCCGATCTTCCCCTTAGCTCCGGTGTTCCCATGTCTTCTACTTATTCCACAATTTCATCTGAATCTGTGCATGCTCCATCTTATAGTAGCCTTAGCCAATTAGGAGCAGCTTCGCTTTCGGCCCAAGACAGTAGTGTCCAAACGATGGTTGGCCAAATGGAGCGAGCAAGATAGGGTATCGTCTGAACTAAAGAACTACATTGATCTGACTGTGGTGAATACTCTCACCACATACCAGAACTCCTTAAGGGAAGAGATTTCGCAAAATCTGAAAACGGAGTTGAGAAATAACTTTCCAATTTTCATGAAAGAAATTGATTATGTTACCCGTCCGACTCTTCCACAAGAAGAAAACGTCTCAAGGTCTAGGATGAATCCGAATATCGTTCGCAAGCCGACTCTTCCGCAACAATTCAACGTCTCCCACTCGCAACCTCAGCTGGATCCAATGGCCGCAGCCTATATTCCGGCTGGAATTCCCGACCAAAGGCAAGGTCATGCCAATGATTTGCTAAACAGTGTCAGTCTTGGGATGCACCAGCGAGACACTCATCGGCAGAGCCAGGCTATGCCTAATCCAAACCAGACAAGACGTCAATTTAGACAATACAGACCTTCTCACAGCCAAAGAGTATATCCTCAGACCTAAACGGCTTATCAGGAGAGGAATTTTCGTCCCGAATTGGATCCGGATTCACCGCCACGTCATTTCGATGTGAATCCCCATTCAGGAATCCGAGGTCCAATTAAAATCGATAAGTGGGGAATAAACTTCGAGGGTAAGCCAGAAACTCTAACCGTACCACTCAAACCGGAAACACTCCAAAGACAATATGATTGCTCCTGGGCTGAGATCCTGCCGGATTTTCACCTACTGCTTTCAGGTACTGCGTACGAGTGGTATTGGCGGTTTCAGCGTACCAATTATCGCTCTGACTGGCCAATGCTACGCGATGCCCTAATCCGCCAATTCCAAAACACTAAGTCCGATTTTGAAATAATGCGTGACATAATGGATAGGAGGCAAGGTACCTGGGAGCGTAGCGATGAATTCTTTTCGTCGATATCCAAGCTGAGATCTCAGCTCAGGATTCAGATTCCCGAGGTGGAGTTAGTAAGGATACTCAAACGTAACCTTAATGAGAAGGTAGGAAAGCTGGTGTATCCCATGGCCATATTTACCCTGGACCAGCTCAGGTACGCATGTAAGGATGCGGAGAATGCATTTCCGAGTAGGAAGATGCCAAAATACCACCGGCCACTGACAAAATATGTTGCGAATGAGTTGGAGTACGAAGAGTCATTTTATCCCGACGAGGAGGTGGCAGCACTGCAGTACACAGGAGCTCACCCTAAGATGACCCGAAAGAATCCAGATGCCAAAAGACTTGTCTGTTTGAATTTTCGAACGGAGGGACATATGTACGTTCATGGATTGCCCCTCTAGTACGCGGAACATATTCTGTTACAAATGTGGGCAGGAAGGGGTCATCACTCCGAAGTGCCGCCGCTGCAATCCGAAAAACCGGCTGACGAACGCGATGTCTTCGTGGAAGTCGCGTTCGACTCAGACCCCGTAATTACAACAAAGAGGGACTCTGAGACGCAAACTGTGGAGACCTTGAACAAGTCCAAATTTTGCTTCAAGGAATTGAAGTATTTGGGGTTCATAGTTGGTGGTGGGATGCTGAAGACTGATCCTGCTAAGGTGAAAGCCATTGTGAACTTTCCTGTGCCAAAAAACCCTAAGCAGGTTCGCAGGCTGCTTGGTCTTGCATGGTGGTATAGAAGGTTTATTAGGGATTTTTCGAGTTTGACTGCCCCAATAACGGACACGTTGAAGAAAAAAAATTAAATGTTCAAAATGTCGGATGAGACACTTATAGCATTCGAGAAACTCAAAGGGGTTTTAACATCTGCCGCTGTGCTCACACATCCGGACTTCATAAAGCGCTTTTACATCCAGTACGATGCTTCGGAATCCGGAATAGGTGCTGTCCTTTTCCAAAGGAACGATGCAAACGAGGAGTCACCCATTTCTTACTTCTCACAGAAGCTAAACTCTTGCCAGAAAAATCATAGCTTGACTGAGAAAGAGTGTCTGGCTGCCTGTTGACGAACCTGGCAACATCGACCCTATTATTAAGTAGATGGCGCCCTTTGAATTACTGTGAATATTAAGTGCTGGCGCCTCTATTGAATTATTATGAATTATTCGTTTTGTGCTTGCCATTTTGGTTACCAAAATCTAACCTTTCTTTTTAAAATAAAACGCTGAAGCGTGCAGTTGTTAAGCCTTAAGTTTAATACTAAACGTAAGAAAACCCCATTCATGTATAACCATTAAATTTAAATATTGTATTACCTTTTCTAGGAAATTTTAACAAATACTACAACCGTTTGAGACGGCAAATAAAGTTTGTTCAAAATTCGGAAAGTAGAATTTTTCTTGGTTTAACAAATTAAAATTTCGTTTACTCGATAAACAGGATCACTAAGATCAGCGTTAGAGACGCAATAAAAGGATTATCAGAAGATCACCGTTAGAGACGCCTTAAGAGGAATATCCCCAGATAATCCATAAAATTAACCAACTGACGTCGGAACACGAGCATCACATGTGTCTACACTATTGGAAATCAAAGTGAGTACCTTTTGAATCATTCTTTCCCCTGTGCCTTTAAATAAGAAATATCAGTCAATGCAACGTACACCGCCGCAATCAGTCTCTGCTAGCGATTTAGTCGCAAAAAATAATACAGCATTAAATGCTTCATAAGATGTCGGTTTAAGACCACCAACCCCTCCGCCATTTCCACCTCATGCACCTCCACAAGCAGGTTCACCATTAGTTCATGCCCAAGTGGAACAGTTGGCTGCACACCCTGTTCAAGGAGCTTCTCCACCCCCACATAATTCTCCATTCGTTTACAATGCAGCTCAACCCTCACAAGGTATTGCAGCAAGTTCTCAAGGTGTCATACAGATAACCTCAAAGACTCAAAATGCCTTCTCGAAATCTTCAAAAATGTTATCAAGCAGAAGGATATCACTCCAAATGAAGCGCTTGGAAGAAGAAAAGCTACTGGAAGAAAAGTATTTAGCGAAAAAATATGAAATTTTTGAGGAAATGACATCCGACGATGACGACAACGAACTCAGTGATAATGAACAGCCCACAAACTCAAAAAAACACGTGGAAAATTGGCTGACATGGGAAAACGGACAGGGAAACCCAACACTGAAAGCAGATGTACCAAATAAAAGCATGCTCAATAATACCTGGATTGGAATAAATCCACCACTACCACAGAACAACACTTTATTGCATGATAAAAATCAAAGTTTTCCTCAGATAGCTACACCAGTTAACGCCAGTAACAATTTTTTAGGTAGGCGGGAAATTTTAGACGAATTCCACGAAGCACCTAGATTGACACAACGCCAAATGGCCGCCCGTCAGTCCACACCGAAAGATCTTCCCAAATTTAATGGAGATCCTGAAGACTGGGCTTTATTTATAAGCTGCTTCCAAAGTAGCACAAGGATTTGCGGATTCTCGGACGAAGAGAATTTGGGACGTCTTCGGGCCAGCCTTAAAGGAAAAGCGCTCGATGCTGTACGCTGCCGGTTGTCACATCCAGGTCAAGTGCAAAGAATATTAAGTACTTTACAAATAATGTTCGGACGTCCTGAAATAATTATTAATACATTGCTTAATAAACTCAAGCATGATCCGCCACCAAAGGCGGACAAATTAGATTCACTTGTAAAATACTCACTAGATGTCGAAAATATTTGTGCTACGATGGAAGTGAGTGGTTGTTCCTCGCATTTAAATAATCCGATTTTACTACAGGAATTAGTGGAGAAGCTACCACCCCCACTTCGTCTTAACTGGTCCATCTACAAGCGGACACTCACTGAAGTCAATATTTCCCAATTCAGTTCATGGCTGATTGACGTTGGTCGAGCGGCGAATGATGTATTGCTGCCTAATCCTTTGGTACAAGAAAGTAAATCAGAACATAAATCACGACAAGAACGATCCTTTCTAAATATTCATAAAGATTTACCCATCAAAAAATGCAAAATCTGCCATCAAAACTGTTCCTCTGTTGATAAATGCAAAGAATTTCTCGACTACACCCTACCGCAACGTTGGTCTGTTGTAAAAGCAAAACAACTTTGTCGTACATGCCTTTATCGCCACAACAATCGATGTCGATTGAATCAGCTGTGCGGAGTAAATGACTGCTCATACCGCCACCACAAGCTTCTTCATAATAACAGCAAAAATACAATCGCACAAGCAAATGTTGCAAATGCGCACACAATTGAAAGGACGACTGCTACCCCGATTTGTAACAGTGTAACTGTTGACGCCGCAACCGATCTTGTCGACGACAGTCAAGTTTTTTCCACATCGGGTGCCGCCACACCAACATCGTCCTTGTGCCACACTCAAACGAAAGAGAACACAATTCTTTTCAGAATAGTACCCGTTACATTGTATGGAGATGGCACAAGGATAAAAACATTTGCCTTTCTTGACGACGGATCGTCGACTACATTGATGGAAGAGCAGTTAGCAAACGATTTGCGAATCGAAGGAAAGCCGCTACCACTGCAACTGAAGTGGACGTCAAATGTAGTTCGAGAAGAATTGAATTCAAAGAAGGTTGACGTTTTGATTTCGGGCGACAATTTAAAAGTAAAATATTCAATTAGTGGAGTGCGAACAGTGGATAAATTGGATCTACCGCAGCAAACAATTAATTCATCAAAATTAGCTGAAAGGTACAAACATTTGAAGGGAATTCCATTAAGCTCATTTGTAAATGCAAAACCTCGTCTGTTAATAGGTTTAAAGCACTGGGATTTGGGTATACCACTACGCACCAAAGAAGGAACTGCAAGGGAACCAGTGGCAACAAAAACGCGACTAGGCTGGGTGGTGTTTGGGCCGTGCGACTCTACGTCGATGAAGAATTTAAGTGCAAATTATCATCTTCATATTTGCGCCTGCTGCCAAGAGGATGACACATTCTTAAATGACTGTGTGAAAGAGTATTTTGCAGTGGAAAACATGGGGACAAAAAAAGTTTCACTCATGTCGTCGGATGAAGAAAGGGCAAAGCACATTCTCGATGTTCATTCCAATAGAGTTGGAAATCGTTTCGAAGTGCCATTGCTCTGGAAGATTCAAAATCTGAAATTGCCCAATAGTTTTATGAATGCGCAACGTCGTCTGCAATGCTTGGAGAACCGACTGGTAAGAGAACCGAATCTTCGTGAATTAATTAATAATTTAATCGACGATTATGTACGCAAAGGTTACGCTCGGAAAATCAATTCAAAAGACGCGGAGACGGGGAAAACCTGGTATCTACCAATCTTTCCTGTGTTCAACCCTAATAAACCGAACAAATTACGCATCGTCTGGGACGCAGCGTCGAAGGTAAATGGCGTTTCTCTTAATTCGGTTTTGTTAACCGGTCCAGATATTACCTCACCACTTCTGGGAATTCTTTTTTAGATTTAGAGACCGAAATGTAGGCCTGTGTGCGGACATAAAAGAAATGTTCCACCAGGTCCGCATAAAAATGAAAGATCAAGAAGCGCAGCGATTCCTTTGGCGAAATGCGGAAACCAACAAAGTTGAAATATACGTTCTTCAGGTAATGTCCTTCGGTGCGACGTCCTCACCATTCTGCGCACAATACATCAAAAATAGGAACGCTGAAGAATTTAATCTCCAATTTCATTTCGTTCATTTCATTACGTTGAAGATTTCATAGCAAGCTTCGACAATGAAGAGGAGGCAGTAAGAATTGCGAAGGACGTCATTTATGTGCACAGTCAATGCGGATTCGAAATCCGAAATTTTCGGTCCAATTCGCAAAGTTCAGTGGAGAAGTTGGAAAACCACAAAGCTGGTATGAATTCCAGTATACCTATGTCAAACGCTGAAAAGGTGCTTGGATTATGGTGGTCACCAAAAGGTGATGAATTTTTTTTCGTATTCAACAGTGATCGAATGAATGCTGAAGTCATGAACGGTAAGCAAAAACCAACGAAGAGGGAAGTTCTTCGATTACTAATGAGAATTTATGACCCTTTAGGGTTAATCGCCACCGTTTTGATAAACTTAAAAATTTTACTACAAGCAATTTGGAGATCCGGTGTTGCCTGGGATGAGCAAATAAATGTTAACCATTTTGCAATATGGAGTAAGTGGCTGTGCCTTTTGCCTGAAATTAATAATATTAAAATTCCACGCACCTATTTAACAGTGCTCCACCTTGCTAACGCTGATAGTATCGAACTTCACATATTTTGCGATGCCAGCGAGGAAGCTTTGGCCTCAGCAGCATATATCCGAGTTTCGGTTGGGGAAAGTTTGGAGTGCCGTTTAATTGCTGCGAAAACCAAAGCAGCACCTCTGCGTCACATTTCAATTCCGCGTATGGAACTCGAAGCAGCAGTTCTTGGAAGCAGACTTGCATCTACAATAATTGAAAGCCATTCAATCAGGTTTACACGGCAAGTTTATTGGACAGACTCCAAAACTGTAATCTATTGGATCAGATCACCTAGCCGCAAGTTCCAGCAACTCGTCTCATTGAAAATTGGCGAAATTCTCGAGAAGTCTGACTCAGCGTCGTGGAAATGGGTGCCTTCAAAGCTCAATGTGGCCGATGAAGCTACTAAGACCCGGATGAAGTTCGACTTCTCTTCGCAAAGTAATTGGTACAAAGGCCCTGACTTCCTGTGGTCCGAAGAGCGATTCTGGCCTAGGTGTGAACTCGAGTCCGACTTTACGAACGACGAAATCGCTGAGCAATTTCATCATGCGACAGTTAATCAATCTTGTGTGATAGATTTCCGGAAGTTTTCAAAATGGAGAAAATTGCTCAATACGATGGCAAGAGTTTATTTGTTCACTGAGTTGTATATACAAAGGAACTCAGATCTTCATTATCAAAATTTCCTCGATAAGGCTGAGCATTTTTTGTGGAAGCAGGCACAGAAAGAGGCATTTGGTGAAGAAGTACGCATTCTTAATGCAGCGACTACTTTAGAGGAGGTCATCCTACCAAAGACAAGTGTGCTTTATAAGCTGTCACCTCATCTAGGTCGGAATGGAGTGTTGAGGGTTTCTGGAAGAATAGATGCATCAATGGACGTGGGACTCGACACCAAAAGGCCTGTTGTACTACCAAACGAGCACTACATTACTTATCTCATTCTCGATCATTACCATCGAAATTTCAAACACCAAAACAACGAAACCATCGTAAACGAAGTTCGTCAGCGATTTTACATTCCCGCATTGCGTGTGATGGTCAAGAAAATACAACGTCGCTGTCAAGAATGTCACAATAAGAAAGCTGAACCATCGATACCAATAATGGGGGAGTTACCGCCTGCAAGGCTGAAGACGTTTACGAAGCCTTTCTCATACGTCGGCATAGACTATTTTGGATCGATGTCTGTAACATTGGGTCGTCGCGTGGAAAAAAGATGGGGTGTGATTTTCACCTGCTTGACGGTTAGAGCGATTCATGTGGAGGTCGCACATTCTTTGTCTACCAACTCGTGTATCCAGGCTTTGAAACGATTTGTCGCTAGAAGAGGATTGCCAATAAAAATCTATACGGACAATGGTACAAATTTTCGAGGTGCTAGCCGTGAATTGCAGTTGGCGGTTGGACAAATTGACGGTAAGAAACTGATTGAAGGCATAGGTGAGGGAAGGGTCAAATGGTCATTCATTCCTCCAGCAGCGCCACACATGGGCGGTTGCTGGGAACGTTTGGTACGCTCAGTGAAACAAACGCTTGCACAAATTACTTTAACCAGAAATCCAAGTGATGAGTTGCTGCTGACGATGGTGGCCGAAGTTGAGAACATCATCAACTCTCGTCCATTGACATATGTTCCAGTTACTACCGATGATGACGAAGCTCTAACCCCCAATCATTTTTTGTTGGGCTCCTCAAACGGGTCAAAGCCATTGGGAGAAATTAATGATGAGGGCGTTATACTTAAACAAAACTGGATGATGGCTGAGCAGTTCAGCAATTCCTTCTGGCGAAAATGGATTCGCGAATACTTGCCCAACCTCACCAGAAGGACTAAATGGTTCCAGCCTGCGAAACCAATTTCTGTGAACGACTTAGTCATAATTGTGGATGAAAAGAATGCCAAAAATGTTTGGCCCAAGGGTCGCGTACTAAAGGTCAACGCAGGTCGAGATGGCAAAATAAGAAGTGCCCTTGTTCAAACACAATCCGGAGTCTACGTTCGACCCGTTTCAAAGTTAGCGGTATTGGATGTAGCTGGTTCTGAAGTTTTGGGTAAGCAGGACTAATGCTGCAACTTACCGGGGGGGAGTGTTGACGAACCTGGCAACATCGACCCTATTATTAAGTAGATGGCGCCCTTTGAATTATTGTGAATTATTCGTTTTGTGCTTGCCATTTTGGTTAGCAAAATCTAACCTTTCTTTTTAAAATAAAACGCTGAAGCGTGCAGTTGTTAAACCTTAAGTTTAATACTAAACGTAAGAAAACCCCATTCATGTATAACCATTAAATTTAAATATTGTATTACCTTTTCTAGGAAATTTTAACAAATCCTACAACCGTTTGAGACGGCAAATAAAGTTTGTTCAAAATTCGGAAAGTAGAGTTTTTCTTGGTTTAACACTGCCGTTATGGCGGTGAAGATACTTTTTGTATCTAATTGTGCAGTATGTTAGCAATGTAAGTCTTCTTGTCAGATATCTCGTCGCCCTATACGTACCAGTTGTTGTACCGATCGTCCTTTTCAAAAATTGTATATAGACTTCTTGGGTACGTGCCCAAGATCAAAGTCCGGTAATGCATACCTGTTTGTTGTCCTAGACCATTTTTCAAAGTTTGTCTTTCTGAAGCCCTTAAGAAATGCCAACACCAACAGTGTCGTAAAATTCCTTCATAACGACGTTTTTAACATGTTCGGATTTCCGGAAATCATACATTCCGACAATGGGAAGCAATTCTTGGCAAAAGATTTCCAAAATCTTCTGCAAAAATATGGCATTAGGCATTTCAAGACGGCAAACTACGCACCACAATCAAACGCGTCGGAGAGGGTGAATAGAACGCTGTTGGCGGCCATACGTTCATACCTGAAGGAAGATCAACGCAACTGGGATCTTCACCTCAGCGACATAGCATGCGCACTACGAAGTTCTGTTCATTCCTCCACTGGTGTGTCACCATATTTTGCACTTTTTGGAGTGAATATGATGACTCACGCCAGTGGGTATGAACTAGTGGAAAGGTTGAACGCGGCAGCCGACAGCGAGCTATTAACCCTACCCCGACAAAATCGATTACAGTGTGTGCGCGATAAAATAAAAGAAAACTTATTGCGGGCTAATGAGAAAAGAGCAAAAACATACAACGTACGCACGCGAAAAATACGCTACCTACCCGGACAAGAAGTATTTCGGCGCAACTTCGTTCTTAGCGACACGACAAAGAATATAGCATCGAGACCGTGCCCAAAATATTTAAAATGCCGCATAGTAAAACCGATCGGGAACAATATGTACGAGATAGAAAATTTGGCTGCGAAAAAGATAGGCGTCTTCCATGCAAAAGACCTGAAGCAATAAAAGTGTTATGTATTCTATGTTATGTATTCCTTATGTATTTGTTCCCGTCAATAGATTATTCTAGTTTCATGTATAGTATATTTTAAATTGTATAGGATAAGTTAGTTAAGGAATTTATTTATCTTTTTATATTTATTCGAGTTATTTATCTACAATTTCTATCTAGTCATTCATTATTTTAAGTATGTGTTATTTATTTATTTATTCGTCCAGATACATATCTATTTATTTATTCATTTATTTATTTATTGCATCTATCTAGTTACTTATTATTAAGTTTAATTTATTTGTCTATTGAAGTATATTAGAGTTATTTATTATTTTAAGTATATGTTATTTATTTATTTATTTGTCTCCATATTCATATCAATTTATTTATTTATTTATTTATTTATTCATTATATATAGTTACTTAATATCTAGTCTTATTCAACTTTATGTTAACTATATGTTATTTATTTGTCCTCACATAGTTCATATATCTATCTACCTACTTGTTTATTTATTTATAACTTCTGTAAGTAACTTATGTATACCTATGACTATTAACTATGTTGTGTTCAACCTGCAATATCAGTTTTTATTCTTTTTTCCTCATACTATAAGTCTTTTATGTTACCTATTTGTTAAAACTTAATCCACATAATCTAACCTTAAGCATCTACACTGCCAATACATGATAATAATGTATGCATACATAAAATAAAATAATACTCACTCCGATGAAATGTCCACAGCTAGTCCATCCTGTGCGTGTGCTGCATTGCAGCCAGTTGATGAAGTCTTCTCTTTCATGTGTTGCGCATTTATCTGTAAAGGATTGGAAATTTATTTAGTGAAATAGGTATATCGTGACGGAATAGGACTAAGTTAAGTATTATCGAAGGTCGAGCACTTTAAAATACATACCACCTATCTGAATAGTGCCCGGCTTGCAGAGGGTGGGTTTCTTCCCCACGTTTTGATTCAGGGATCTGCCTCTCTTCGCCCCTGTCATCCTTTGCACTTCAACATGGTCGAAGTTTTTGTTGCAGCCACCCTATGGGGATAAAAAAAAAAATAAATGTTAGTAGTGAATAGCGATTAATTATGAAAAAGACATACCTTATGACACACTGGAAGCGAGCAAATATCCGTCCGTCCACATGTTGTAGTCCATCTACCCTTAGCGCTGGCAAGCGGCTCCGAGAATTTCAAGAAAAATGTAATCAAAAGCGAAATTATATATATATCTAAAAGTACTCACATTAAACTTGCCTTTTGCTGCTGCTGCTGCTGTGTAAACAGGAGAAGTGGTAGTCTGGAATCCATGCTCGAAGAAATAAATAAGATATTTAGGAAATAAAATGCAAATAAAACTTTGGAACTTACCTCTGGACTTGCCTGTTGTATCCTGTTTGTATCCAGTTTTGACATTTGTTTTTTTTTGTTCCGCCTGTTTCGCCTTGGTCATACCATCGTTCAACTAAATGTACTAAAGCATCCCGTCAACATTACGTTACAGTACATTAAAGTACATTAAGCAAGAATTCAGATGGAGAGGCCGTTATGGATTGAAATTCCTCTAGCTGAGAGAACTCCAAACGGCCAGTGGAATAATCCGTAGGCTAGAGGCATTTTTGGAAGAGATGTGGAACTGGACAAAGTCAGTTCACGCCAATAGAGAGACGAAAGTCCATGGAGACGCATGTCTAGTCAGTTTCTTTTAAAGACCCTCTAATGGGCAGTGCCACAAAAAAAAGAATAACAGAAGTACATACATATAGTGCGTGTTTTTCAAACGTAATTGAATTTATTCCGAATGTAGTATTTACGGTCAAAATAGTGAAATTAGTGATTATTAAATAGTTTATGTTGGGGTAAGTGCTAGCAGTAAGATTTATAAAAGGAAGTGTAATAAGAAATTTTAATTTAAAAAAAAAAATAGGCTAAACGTGAATGCAAATTGCCGGTCACATACATAATAGAAAGTGAAATAGGGTAAATCCCTCAAATAAAAACCTGCAAAGTGGCCGCCAATATTTTTCGTATCCCTAAGGAAATTTGGTTCCCCTATAATAAACAAAAAACACATTCAAAAGCTCTAAGTGGAGCGAACAATTTTAAACTTCGGATTTTCAACGTGAGCATAGATGCTCCGGGTCCATATCCGGCCCGCAAAGAGTTCCGTTGTGAACGGAAAAAATAAGAAGTTCACCGTGCGCTAGCGGTCAAACCGAACCAACGTCATCGTTATGTGTATTTTTTTTATTGTTTTTTTTTTGGCTTGACATATTTTTCCTTTTCTTACTTTTTGCTAAGTTTAAATTAGTTTTTCGTTATTTTTTTTCTCTCGTTTTGCTTAATTCTTTTTTGATTATTTTATTTTTTTGTTCTGTAAAAATTTCGTTTCCCTCCTGCCCGCGTTGAATAGTGTATATGCCCATTTTATGGCTGCAAAAACAACAACCTAATTAGAGCTCTAGCTAGGTAGGTTTTTTTTCTAAGCGTAGTAGGTGGCGTAACAAAAAAAAAGAAGTGTTACGAGAGGGGGAGACCGAGTTTAGGGTAAATGTCCGTGGTTTCTGTTTGTTTTTTAGTTTTGTATTTTAATGATTTTTTTTATTATTTTTTTTTATTTTTATTTGTCTTTTTAAGTTATATTATTTTAAATTCATTTAGTTTTTTTATTGTTTTATTTTTTTTTTGTTTATTTATTTTGTAATTTTTATTTGTTAATTTAATTAAATTTTTTTTTTATATAAGATTTTATTTTTATAAAAGTTAAAAGAACAATTATGTTTTAAATTATAAGCCTTCAGCATTTAAAATCAATTAAATAAAAAGATGTTTGTGAGTCACGCTACATGAGTGGATTCTTAAGTGTTTTAATTCACGAATAAATTTCATGGCTTGGTAAACAAGATTTCAGTGGGGTGCGGTAGGGTTGGTTATACCCCTTCGGCGAGAATGGCTTGAGCAACAGCAGCAGCAATATTGGGAAGTCCCAGCAAATGTCCACCGGACTTCATGGTTGGGAGGGTAAAGGGCCATCGCTGCAACAACACCAGCAGCGCCCTCTGTGTGGTGGATGTCCGTCCGTTAAAAGAAGAAGTAAGTGATTTTGGCATGTTATATGTATTTGTAGTAGGTTTAGTCGATCTGCGTGAGCAAGAACCGCCCCATTTCCGGCGAGCGAAGTCGAGCAACGCATGCCACGTCTCTCGCAGTCGACTCTCCTTTCCTTTTCCGTCCCATCCCATCCTTAAGTCCCATCCACATCCTTGTTTCCTGTCCTTTTTCAAATCCTAACTCCCATAACATCCTTTTAACCTATTACAAGTAATGAGCTATTTTCCCCTGAATTTAACGTTTTCCGCGATGATGGTCTTGACAAAGACGATGATTCTTCTGGCCGCGGAGTTCTCCTGGCTATACATAACCGCTATGACTCCGCACTTTACAAGTCGTCGTATACCGCTAATTTTGGGTTTATTTGCGCTAGAATTACAATCCTTAAACGTAATCTGTATCTACTTTGCTGCTACATTCGCCCGCCTCAACCAATTCATGGCTACCAACTTGCTGTATATGCTATAGATTCTTTCCTTGATGCTACTGATCCCAACGATGATGTCATTATCTTAGGGGATTTCAATCTTCCTTTTCTCCAATGGGTTCAGTCTGAGGATGAGTCTCATTTTGTCACTTCAAATGCAACCTCAGACAAAGAAGTCCTCTTCACAGATTGTCTCTTCAACTCTGGCCTCCATCAAATCAGTGGCATAACCAACAGCCTTGGCAGACAACTTGATCTTATCTTTTCATCAGATGCTGATAATTGTGTTGTTACAGCAAGCAACCATCTTCTCTCTACTCTAGACAGATACCATCCTCCCCTCTTTGTATCGTATTCCTTCGGTGACTTAAATTCTGGTAATCATTCTCAGAACTCATATAGCTTTAACTTTCGAAAAGCTGACTTCACCAAACTTAACATCCTGCTCAGTAATGCTAATTTTAACCACGCACGCGTTACTGTGGATGCTGCTCTTGCATCCTTCTGTACTACAAGCACTTTTGCAAGCTGTTCCTTTTTCGCTCCAAAAAAACAGTACTTCATCCCCACCCTGGTATAATAAACAATTGCGCTCACTGCTAAACAAGAGGAACAAACTTTTTAGAGCATACCTAAAATCCCATTCAGGCTATGACTACTCCATCTATCAGCACACACATACACACTTCGCCGAACTCTGCGAAGCTCTCTACCAGGATTATCTTGATCGAATGCAATCCAGTCTCATTACTGATTCTATCATTTCATAAATGCCAAACGAAAATCTGATAGTTATCCTTCTACCCTTAAACTCGCCAACACCTCTTCGTCCGACCCTAAAATTATTGCAAACCTATTCGCTCACTTTTTTAGCCAGTCGTTCACTGACCGCATTCTTGAGCCCGACCACGATTACTTCTTTTATATGGACAATTGCGCCAAAACGTCATTAGTTTCGGTTTGTATCACCTCGCTACTTGTCGCAGAGAAGATTAATAAACTTAAAGATGTCTATTCTTCCGGTCCTGATGGGTTGCCCCCAACCTCCACAACAACTTTGATTCACCACAACCACAAGAAGCATCTTCATGTTGGCTGCCAAGCGCTACATAATATTCTTCGAGAAAGATATTGGATCCTGCGAGCTCGGGACACAATTCGCAAGGTAATCCACAATTGTACAATTTGCTTTCGTTCCAAACCCATTTTAGCAAAACAAATTATGGGGACATTACCTAAGGAGAGAGTGACTCCGGAAAGAGCTTTTACCACCACAGGCGTTTACTATTGTGGACCATTATATGTTAGCCAACGCATTCGAGGACGATCAGCATTGAAAGCCTATATCACAATCTTCATTTGTTTCACCACCAAAGCAGCTCATTTGAAACTCATCAGTGAGCTCACCACAGCATCCTTTATCGCCGCACTAAAAAGATTTATCGCCAGAAGAAAGAAATGTGCAACGATTTACTCCCACAACGCCACCAATTTTGTAGGAGCTGATCGAGAGCTCCGACAACTACATTCACTTTTCGCATCGGAAGGGAACTTACAAAGTTGTGTCCATTATCGCTAGAGTCCAATTCGTCATAGTTTTGAAAGCTACAACTTCCAAGGCGGGCAGTATGTTATTGCCATTTAGCAGTAAGTTAAATGTGCTGTAGAATCACTCCTCCAATCCACTCACTTGCACTAGAATAGCACACACACTAGATGTGACAAACACCTATCTTGTGGCACTCAGCTACATGCGGGAAATCGAAACAAAGTACAACAAGCTGTTAAATGCATTTCTCAAACGGAGTCATTTGTTTGAATTCTTGTCACACAAGAGCGTGGAAGAAATCACCAAGAAGTGTGCGGAGAAACTTGGCCCAGAGATGAAGGTATTACCAGATCCAGTGGACAAACTGGAGATGAACTCAACTTCCGAGGAAGTTTTAGTCACAGGATACTTCATGATCAGTGACGTCGGTGAATACATCTTAATCAAAACGAACGCTGTTCAAGAGAAGATAGGTGAGCAGACATTTCGGGAGGTACAGATACAGCAGACGGTGCTGGAAGTCAACTATAATCTACAAAGGTACTTCGAAGTACCACTGGAAGATATTACCAAGGCACCCATACTCAACGAAACAACATTTATCTTCAGGCCTTCAATATTTCGCAGTATTGAATAAAGTGAGGATTGTATTGTCCAGCAGCTGTACAAGAAACTGACTTTCAAGAGATGCCCAACCAGAGCAATTAAATTAACGCATACCATTTGGAAGGAATTATGGACGCACAATACATGGATGTTCATTACACCATTGGAAACCACTGTCTTCGTAAATTGTGGCACAACTCGAGAAGAAGTTATCCTAATCAACACGGGCCTCATTCACGTCACTCCGTTATTCAATCGAAATTCGTACATAATTATAATATGCACTTTTTGTTTTAGGCTAGCATTAATTCTGTATAAATCTTAAGGTAAAATAAAGCAATTGGTCATTGTTATCTGAAAAATCGAACCAAGCCTTTTGTAATCCTAATAAGAGGCTGCATTAGGCGATTTTTAAGTAAATCATCAAAGATTTTCAGAGACCTTAAATGAAATCAACAAATTTGAAATTAAGAGAGAATGTATTACCTTATATTCAAAAATACATAGTAGATATAATACCCTTTAAAAAACGATCCAAATGAGGACTTATAAATGCAATAGGCACTGCTCAGAAATGGCTATTCGGCACCATGGATAATGACGACCGAGAAGAAATTGGGGAACATCTTAGAATCACAGACATTAACAACCAAAAGGCAGTACAAGATGTAAACAAGCAAATTCGAATCAATACTCAGTTAGAAGAAAATATGAAGAACATTCGAGAGCTAGTAATAAAAGACAGACAGGAAATAGTTGCTACCAGAATGAAAGCCAACAATTACAGAAGACAGTACTGAGCCGTCTACAACGGACTGAAATTCTGACTAGGCTTCAGATGATTAGAGAAAATAATCGACAATATTCTGGGCACAGTAGCCTCAATTAAGGTAGGCATCACTCATCCCAGCTTATTAACCACAGAAGAACTAGTAATGACCGAAATGAGTTTAAGTAAATTGAAAAACATTAAAGCAGGCATAATGCATTATCAAGATAATTCTATCATCATAGCTTTAAAAATACCAGAACAGATCATAACTCATTCATTCATTCATTCATTCATTTTCAATGGCCCGCTAATCCTTCATGAGGGTCGCGGGGGTAGGATGCTCAGGTGGACTCTCCATCCTTCTCGATCCTCCGCCATTGACTCCAATTCATTAGGAGGAATCCCTAAGCGGCTCCAGGAGAGATGTCGGACTTGATCCAACCATCTATTTCCAGGCCTTCCGTGAAGTCGCCTACCTGATGGCACGTCAACCATGGCACGTCTTGGAAGCCGGTCTGGGGGCATACGCACTACGTGACCAAACCATCGAAGCATAGATCGTTCCGTTCGGAGAAGTAGCTGCTCAACATTGAGCGCCTCGCGTACTCTGGTGTTGCGCACTCGATCCCTACGAGTTATTCCAACAACACCGCGAAGGAACCTCATTTCGGCAGCTTGTATCCGCAATCTTATTCTTTCGGTCACTACCCAAATTTCAAGACCGTAGGTGAGAGATCATAACTCTCCCTACAAAAATAATTCTACCTATCCCAAATTTGCAAAACCAAGAAATTGATTTAGAGCCATATGTAATAATAACTTATAATGGAGAAAAATATAAATATGACAGTCAGAAAAGTCATGTTAACGAACTAGTATAAATGAATGATTGCATTATAAAACAAACGTGTTGGATGAAAAATTGTAAGAATTTTGAAATCATTAAATTAAACGAAAGAATCTTTGTTGTCAAAAATAAAATGAAAATGTAACAATTCAAAACTATTGCGATTCCAGAAATATAAGCCGTCAAGGAAATTATATTATACATACATATTCAATGGCCCGCTAATCCTTCGACCCTACCGTCAACGCAAAAACGAAACCCACCAAACTATACCAATAAGGTATTTTGATTCATGTTATATATGGTAAAAGTGTAACAAAAATGTAAAAAATGAAACAAACATTATTTTTTATATGACTTCAAAAGTTTTTTGAAGGATTCCATTTACTACAATCAACTCCATTTAATGCAACTCATAATTGCATTCAATGTATTTACCTCCAATCTATTTCGTTTTTTATCTTAGATGAGAAACAGTTGGGAAAAAACTCGTTCTGCCGCTGCGCTGCTGTGCGGAAGACTTAACAAAGCACTTACAAAATCCCTTGTCAGAGGGAAAAGTGTTTCATCAAGGCCATTTTTTAAGAAAAATATCTCTGACCAAAATTCTTCTATTTCTAAAGAATTAGAAACCATAGTTTGATTAAGTAGTGTTCCCCACTCCATGTCAAGGTTTTCAATCTCATTTCCATTAATCAAATCAGGAATAAGAGAAATTATTTCAGTGGCGCTTTCTGCTAAATTTAAAGGGTCAATGCCTTGTATAGATTTCAAAATGTCGTCATTAAAATCGATTCGCTTTGAAATTTGCGCACACAGGGTCTTATAATATTCTCGAGAAGCACCTTTAAATGCAATTAGTTCATTTATTTAATTTTTTTTTTTGTTTTAATTAAAAGTTCAGCCTTAGCCCCAACATATATAGAGTCAATATTTTTTAAATAGTTGTCAGAAAAATTCGGATCAGAGAGAAATTCGTCACGTATAAACTCCGATTTGATAAAATTTGGTAAAATAGTTTTGTAGAAAGTTTTTATGCTTGGCAAAAATTTATGAATCCGGACGGACTGAGATTGAAATTCTAAGTTAAGTTGTTAAGTTAACTGAAGAACATAAGCTAGAAATAACAAATACAATTTTGTGGTATCATTTAGCTCTTCTTGAATCTTGTGAACAGAGCTTATGTTTTTCGACGTTAAAATATTCTTGAAACTCTTTAGACTCGATTTGCTTCTTTGGGCTATGCGAAAAGTAAACATAGATGTTTCTTAGGAAAACCTCAATATTCTGTGGCATTTTTTTAGCTGCGGCTGAAAAACAGAGATGTTGTGAATGGCACATGCACCCTAAAGTGAACATATTTGGATTTTCTTTAAAAAAAAGAGATCGAACTCTACTTTTTTGCCAACCGTCACAGGCAAAACCAACACCATTTTTAAAAGGTATTGAAAGATCATTGAACAACTTAAATATAACGTTAAAAATAGATTTAGCATTAAACTCAAACAGCTCAATCAAAGAAAGAAATCGATCTCTAACTTTACCATAATTGAAACCAAAATACGTTACCACGACACATAAGCACTTTGAGGAACTGACATCCGTTGTCTTATCAATTATTACAGAAAACTTTTGTTTTTTTTTAAATATTCACTATATCACGATTTGCCTCTTCTAACAAACTCGACGTTATTGTTTCTTTGAGTTTTGTTCTCCCAAGCTTTATATCTTTTATAGTTTCACCATCAATACTTTTTATTAATGCAATTAAAGGTTCAATTAAGGACATGGCTAGGTTATACTGTAAAAATAACATTATTATTTTTAGTTCTGACGTTCATTTTACAGTATAACTCTTTTCATTTTTTTTAGTTGATTCTGAATTTGTTATATTTATTTTCGGTTTAAGCGATTTGAGTATTTGTTGGTGGTTTTTTGATTTTTCATGTCTTTCTGTATGCTGTTTGTTGTTTGTAAGGTTCATATTAAAAACGAACAGAAAGGCTTTTTGTCGATTTCCTTAAGAAAGGCAAAATCACTCAACCATGCTTGACGAAACATTTGCGTGCGATTTTTGCTTTTTTTTCGAAGATGTAGTAGCTGTATCAACTTCATCAACATCAGAACTCTCAACATCGTCGGTTCTTTCGGCACGGGATTCAGGTGATTCTTCCACCAAATTTGCAGGAACAGCAGCAGACTCATTTGGCTTTGTACCAGCAACAGAAGACGCATTGACATTGGCAGCAGGAACTTTGTTTGCCTTTACCGATTTTGATTTGGTCGGTGTATCAATTTCAAAAGCAAATACTTTTTCAGCATTTGTAAACTCAATATCGTTGGCTCTAGCAGCAGGTGATTTTGGTGCTAAATTAATAGGAACAGCAGCAGCCTCTTTTGTTTTAGAACCTCGAGCAGCATAAGACACATTTACAAATTTTTGGCCTTTACCGGGTCCAAGGAATCTAATTTCACTAAGTATCTATAGCACAAGTTTACTTTGAATTATTCTAATAAGAATTACAATGTTTCAAGCATTAATTTAACAAACTTTTCCATTTTATTGAACTATACATAAAAATTTACGGAATTCAAACCAAAACAGAACCACCAAACCACAATCTCAGGTAACAATAAAATAAATACCGGAGTGATTGATGAAAATTGCATGAAGCCAACGAAAAACAAAAACGAACAAGAAAGATGGAAATTCCCTTTTTGACGACAGTTTGAAAGATGAAAGTGGTGCCAAATTGCATTCAATTTGAAGTGAATTAAATTTATTAAGATTGAAATCATACTTTGCTGCAAGTGTAAGATATTTTAGGTCTTTCAAAAAAAGGAGTACGAATATGAAAGGAGGAGTACGGAGGTGTTGAAAGAAGTACAATACTCCTATGGGAGTACTTTCGATAACACTGAATGGACGTCAAAACCCGCATAGAGGCAACCAAACGAAACTCAATTTGCTCCAATTGCCTTCGGTTCGACCATCATGCGTCTAATTGCAGTAGCTCGCATCGCTGTTTTAAATGCAACTCAAAGCATCACACCACAGATAATAAAGTTACATAGATATCGCATGCAGACTAAAAAAATATGTCGCTTTTTCAGGCGAATGGGATTTACTACTACGTCGCAGTTTGATCGAACTCGCTCGAATCGTGCATAAGACATGATGTTCTTTCAAATTTGGTTGGAACAACAAATTGCTTGTTGCTTTTGCTTATTTCTCTTTGTGTTTTGTTTTTCATTATATCGGTTTTTGTTTTCATGTACCTAGTGTGTTTGTTTTTGTGTTTTAGATTCTGATTGTGATTCAATGGAAGGAATTTCTTGTTCAAGGTTATTTGGTTTTTTTTTTTAAGAACAGTGAGATGGGATTAGCAGGAAAGTATATCTTGCAATAGCAACAATTTAAGGGGCAAGTGGCCTACAGAAGTGGATTATTAAATTATTTCATTTGAATACATAGACGGAAGTCATAGAATGGATTCACCAATGTACGAAGGCTTTGAACTGAGCTTGTCTGAAATTTTTGGTAATGCCACATATGTAGGCCCTTCTTCCACTTGCACCTTTAAGTAATAACAGGCAAGTTTTAATTTTTTGGGATACTGCTTTTAAGTCGTGGGATGCTGGTTTATAGTGAGGTCCCGGTGCCTCTCACTCTGGCGGAGTTGGTTCAATTGCGTGATTGTTTTGCATTTGTTTTCCTGACAAAATTTGAATTTTTTTGATTTTTACTGGTAATTTTTTTTTGGATTTTCCAGGCACAATGTTTTCGCAAGAGAATAAGAAGTGCAAAGTAAAAAATTACTTTGCGATGCTCAAAGCATTGGTTTTGCTCATCAAGTTTTGTTATTCTCATGCATTCCAAGGCAATTCTCTCCCTTATATTTCTAATATGCCGACGATCTCTACAAATTGTATGGAGTACTTTGAAATGGAGCTTACAAATATTGAAAAACTCATCAGTTGGTGCTAAGAGACTTCCAAAATAACTATTTTGGGAAAAATTCTTAGCAAAAATGAAAAATTCTGACGGACATGTTATTTGTTTATCACTTTTGAACAATTTGCACAATTGTTTTTTAAAAGCATTTTAAACTCCAGATATCCTGCAAAATAACGCATTGCAGTCGTTTCCAATGAAATTCCATTTGTAATTTTGATTTCATTTATCACTTTTTCGAACAAAGTATTATGAAATACAGTTTCCTCGCGTTCTTCAAGTAATAAAAAAGTTCTTGATGTGTGCGGTTGAGTCTGGGAGGTATCTAAATTCAAAAATTCTACATCGCCATCATCACAATTACTATGAGGGGAGAAAGCAATTAGATTTGAGGACAGAATTTTTGACATCAAAACATTAAATTCGTACACAGAGGGATTTTTGTTATTACCGCCTTTACTACGAATAATAGAAAATAAATTTTCCAAAATATCTTGATGAGTTCTCTTTGTAAGTAAATACTCAACTTTCCCGAATAAACCATCACTTATGTATATCTTCACTAAGTAATAAAACCCCGTTTATTGACTGTACCATTCCTTTTAGACAAAAGTTCCTTGGAAAATTAGTCGACTCTTGCATTGATCTTAAGTAAGACAAGAATCGTTTAAGCTCATTATAAGCTGGATTTCCGACCTGAACTCCACGCTTTAAAATATTTTTATCGTAATGAGACCCACTATCCATACAGTCGAAAACATTATTCATTTTTAATGTAAACGCTTGTGTTGCTAGAGCTTGATTTAAACTATTAAGTTGATGAGCAGTTTGTATTGATGCTGCCGTTGTCCTACTAAAGGTTTCCGTTGCCAAGCGAACACTCATTTTTTCAAATGCATTTGGGGCTATGTGTGAACTTGTAAATTTCAAGCATGTTTAAGCCACATTATCTCTTTCTAAATTCAATATTTCGCTGAAAACATCAAAGGAAAGAGTACCAACTGGAGTAAGCATATCAGATTTGAGTAAAACATTACGCATGGATTTTAATAAATGAGGAAAATCATAAAAACAAAATATTTTTTCAGTATTGAAACTTGTAAAAGGCTTTTCTTCTGTAACACCTAATAATTGGTAAGCTTTCCTATTGTTAGGTCCTTGGTCGCAGACTACAGCGCACACTTTCAGATCAAGTTCTTGGCAAATTGTCAAATTATAGAATTCAGGTTAACCCCTTTGACAGAGTTTGCTGAAACAAAATAATTTAAAATACTTTTCCAGCTATCAAAGAGGTCGTTTACCATGAAAACACAAATTTCGTTGCCGTATAATCTTTTTCGATCCACTCCTTGATCTTCAAATCCATCAATTAAGTCTTCTTCTTCCTTTTATCAGCGAGATTATGATCCGAATACAAGGGATCATAACCCTCCCACTTCACCGCATTTCTACTGATCCGCCTGTGGGGTTCGCCTATTTGACCTTAGACAATATCGGCAGGCCTGCCGATTTTGGATCACTCGGTTACTGAGGCCAATAAAATGCCGATGTTGTCGCATTTTTCTTGTCCAGGCGTTTATAGGCCTGCCTTCCCTACATCGCGATGTCTTTGGAACGTGCATTGATATTGCGTTTTTAACAGGGTTCAAATGATCTCTTCTTTTAACGTGGCAATACCAGCTGAGCCGGTCGCGCTCTATTTTTGTACGAAGGTTTCCTTGATGTGAAAGCTTCCACGGATCTTCGAACTTCTTATTCGATCAAGCTTTGTCACTCCTGCTGTCATGCGAAGCATCTTCATCTCAGCTGCCGTTAATTTGTTTTCATACTTTTTGTACATCGTCCAACATTGTGAACCGTATGTGAGCGCTGGACGCACAACTGCGGTGTAGAACCTTCCTTTCAACTTAGGTGGCATTTTTGTGTCACAGAAGATAGCGGAATTTTGTCGCCACTTCATCCACCCTACGCTTACGCGATGATTGATGTCGTCATCACAAGTTGCTTTGCTATTGATCATAGGTCCCAGATATTTGAACTTTTCGCACTTGGGAAGCACTGTTCCATTCAAATAAATGTCTGGAATAGACCTGAGTGGATCAGAGAACGGGCAGCACAAGTACTCTGCCTTTTTTTAACTAATGCGATACCCATGTCCCTCCAGAGCGTCCACCCACACATCAAGTGCTCGTTGCAGGGATGTAGGATCCTCACTTATGATGGCTCCATCGTCAGCAAAGAATAGCTGATACACCTTGGGGTCCATCACTTTACCTTCAAGCACATAATCAAGGACTGTAATAAAGAGCAAAGGACTTAAAACGCTTCCCTGGTGCACCCCGACTTTGATTGGGAACTCTTCGGTTTCTCCAGCGGGAATCTTACTCTTGTCTTTGCTTCTTCGTACATGTCCATGATCATCTGTACATAGGTTTCTGGAACCCCTCGATGTCTTAAGGCCACCCATATCAGATCTCGTGGTTGTCTGTCGAATGCCTTTTCAAAGTCAACCAATACAATATACAAATCCCTTAAGGAATCACGATGTTTTTCCATTATGATCCTTATACTTTGGATTACATCTGTGATTGATTTACCCGAGACAAACCCGCACTGATCATTAGATAGCCGTATTATTTTTCGCAGTCGGCCACGTAATACCCGCTCAACGATCTTCATGGTGTGTGACATCAGCTTGATCGAACGGTAGT
Organism: Brachypalpus laphriformis; assembly: GCA_945910035.1. NCBI lineage: Eukaryota > Metazoa > Arthropoda > Insecta > Diptera > Syrphidae > Brachypalpus > Brachypalpus laphriformis. The sequence goes on from OX246754.1 coordinate 142,412,244, forward strand.
TATCAGAGTTTCGCGTATCACCATTCCCTTTGTATACAGGGAGAAGATAACTTTCCCTCCATTGATTCGGCATTGGATCACCTCTCACGAATTTGGAGATGAGAATTCTGAGCCATCTGAACCCGACGTCTCCCATCTTTTCCAGAACTCAGAGGGCATCTCGTCTGGCCCAACCACTTTTCGTTTTTTGGAGTATTTGACCGCCTCACTAACTCCTTCGACTGTAAATCCATCAATATATTCATATTGTACGTGAGATTTGGACGAATTCTAATTTCATCAAATATCATTCATTTTCATTTCATTTTCAATGCATTTTATTGTTTAATTCAGTATACCTTGCATGCTAACAAAAACGCTTAAAACTAGCTTAATTAACTTAACTATCTTATTTTAACTTACTGGCCCCATGCGGGCGCTCTAAGCTAAACTTAACTCTTAACCTATGTCTTTCGACGTAACCTAACTAGATGTATTTACTATTTTACTATGACTTGCCTAATGACTATTGATAATACTAAGAAAAATTGTTTTTGTAAGAAAAAAAAACTTAGTAAATTGACTTTTTTTTTTCATCAAATATCAGTACCACATTCCGTTCACGTCGGCTTAATGATGCAAACTTTGCTTTCAGAAAACAGTGGGCATTGTTTTGGAATCCAGGCTGCAAGCCTTTAACAGGAGCCTAACGATAAAATGTGGATACGTGGGGAAGTCGAAATTACAGTTTATTTCGGAGAAATTTATAAACGTTCTGAGATCTGTGAAAAATGTTTTCGGAAAGTTCTCTTTCGGCAACATGATATTTTTTGGGCTTAACACAAAAAATGATTGATTGCTCTGAAATATCAAGTACTTGTATTTGCGATGATAAACTAGTTGATATTTTGCTAGTTCGTAGAGCGTTATGCGTTTTAGTTCTAGAGCGATGATTTAAGTCTGCAGCTTAATATTTTTTTTTTCCATTCAGAATTTGTCTCCTCTTGTGCGCATTTTTTTAAAAATTATTTTGCATCTAACGCAAGAAATATTTGAACTACTAAAGGTTCTTCTGCGTTTTGGTATCAAATACGAAAGATTTTCTAAACTCAAGTCTAAATTTAAATTACATTTTTTCTGCCAATAAATTCGGAAGTGAAATGAAATGAAATGATTTTGACAAACAAAATATTTCCCTTCGCTCTTAAAATCCCATGCCTGCCTCCACAAATTACTTAAAATTTAATTTTTTTTATTTGAAGAACATGCAAAAATTTTCAGATCGGGGAAATTTGTTTTCGATTTTTTTACAAATCGAACAAGCAACGCCAGACTTCCTATTACGTGTATCACACATTGCTAAATATTTAAAAAGTATACCGCTGAAAAAAATCGCTCAATCATAAACCAAAAACACCCAAATCCCCTGAAAGTTGACGGCGAATGAAAATGAAATTGAAAAATAAAATCGAACAAAAGCGACATTGACGTCCTTCTCATATGTATATTGTTACGGATGTGCAAGCGGATCATGCGACACCATGGGAACAACAACCCCATCAGCACAATGCACCATGACATGCGACGGAAACCAGACGCCGACTCAGCAGAAAAGAGAACAACGAAGAAAATGAGGTGTCAACAGATTAAAAGTATTTAGGCAGGTGAAAAATTAAATAAAGTGGGATTTGTTGGAAATTAGCTGAACGATTAACATGTGCAACTTAAATCTTAAGAATAAATATAATTAGTGTAATAAGATAAAAACGTGTCTCTCTATTCATTGTGATCATCGGTTTATCATCTTCTTGGCGTTCGATTTGCCGACCATCGTTTGGACATACGTGTCTCTCTATTCATTGTGATCATCGGTTCATCATCTTCTTGGCGTTCGATTTTTCGACCATCGTTTGGACATACGTGTCTCTCTATTCATTGTGATCATCGGTTCATCATCTTCTTGGCGTTCGATTTGTCGACCATCGTATGGATATTCACATACACCCTAAAGGAAATACCAGCGTCCATTACCGAGACACCAGCTGGCCTGCCGGGGTTTCTTTTGAGTTCCTGATTCTTTATTTTTTTTTATGTGTTACTCAACCGAGGCATAACACATTTTCTGGTGGCAGCGGTGGGATACAGCAAAAGAAGAAGTGAAGAAACCATCGATGGAGCAACGCATATTTATAATATTCTTGTGAGTATATTATTATTTTAAAGCTATTGTTTCATACGGTGCATAAAAGAAAGTTTTATAGTAAGAATTTCTAAACCCTAAGAGTTCATGTTTTCAAAATTCCGAGCTTCGATAAACGGTCTAAATACTATCGCGGAGGAAAGCGAAGGTGGAGAAAGTTTTAAAAATAGTTATAGTTTAGAAGATCTTATTGAATACGAGGATATCTTAAATAATAGTGAGAGCAATACCGATAGTGAAATTAGAGTTGTAACTATGAGTGAAATCACGATTAATGTTTTAATTTCCTTCATCCCCACATTCAATGGCACAAGTGACGAAGTTTTCACTTTCATTGACTCGTGTAACGATGCTATCCAATTAGCATCGGCTACACAAAAAGATGTTCTTTTTAAGCACATCAAAACAAAGATTCGTGGTAATGCTACAACAATTCTCATGAATAAGGACATTAAAGACTGGGATTCTCTAAAGAAAGAATTAACAGCAGTATTCAGAGAGCCTCACAGTGCTCTACAGCTTCATAGGGAACTTATTTCTATTAGACAAAATAGGGACGAGTCTGTTGTTCATTACCTACAAAGGGTCGAAACGTTGCAAAGGCGGTTGCTACAAAGCAAACTCGCGGACGTAAAGAGTGAACATAAAGAGGGGCAACTGGAATATATCCAAAATTAAACCTTAACGGTTTTCATTAACGGCTTGCGAGAAAGATTGTCGACGTACACAATAAAACAAAGTCAAAAACGCTAGCCGAAGCGGCTCAATTTGCGTCAGAAGAAGAGCAACGAATGAACATGTTTCGATCAAATACCCAGAAAGATTATACAAATAAAAATTTAGCTAAGATAAACTACCATGAAAAACGGTGTTTTAATTGTGGTAAACCAGGACATATTGCGAGGTTTTGTAGGCTACCGAAGAAAGATAGGAACGAGCTAGGTAATCGGGAGAATGGGCCGAGTACCAGCAATAATAGCAGTAGGAACGACAACAAGAATTTTAAACAGAAAAATGTTCGGTAAGCTGTATGGTCAATGAGGCACCCGTGCAGCTTAGGATCTTGGATAATTTCGAAAGTCCTCATGTACTAGTAGAGATCAATGGCGAGCTGAAAATGCTAATAATTGATACGGGAGCAGAGGTGTCCCTTATCAAAGCCAACTGCGTTTACGAAGAAGATGTAGAAGCAAGGAAATGTATAAAATTTAGTGGAATAGGTGGTAGGACACGTAGCACTCTAGGTGAAACGGAAGTCCATATTAGATTTGTTCCCTTAGCCGGAAAATCTAAAGCTATTAATTTCCAAGTGATAGAAAATGACTTGCTAGGAGAATATGACGGATTAATTGGAAATCATTTCCTACGAGAGGGTGATTTCACAATTAACTACGAAGAAAACGTCATTAGTGGAAAATTTGGAGAGATACCATTACGGTATCTAAATGAAGAAAATTTCATAAGGGCAAGATCAGAAATTTTTAGAGTTGTAGAGGTTGATAGAAATCTAAATAAAGAAGTCGTAATACATCAGCAAGAAATTAGTGAAGGTATTGTAATACCCAATTGTGTTACACTGAATGACAAAGGAAAGTGTTTAATTTCAATAATTAACACTACAGACAGGCCATTCAATCTAAAAAATATAAGAATTGTAGGTACCAATTTAAGTGAATTTGAGATAGCGGAAAAGAAATGAAGTAAAACAGTGTCAGGTAACGTTCGAACTGATCACTTAAACAAGGAAGAAAAAGTAAGTCTTATCGAAATTGTCAGGAAATATAGCGATATTTTTAGTATCGATAATGAAAGACTATCAAAAACTTCCATAATAAAGCATAAAATACGTACAGATCCCGGGTATCCGAAGGTTCACGAGGAGGAAGTCCGTGAACAAGTCAGTAAATTAAAGAAAGATGGGATAATTCGCGATAGTAGTTCTCCCTGGAGTTCACCGTTATGGATCGTTCCAAAAAAGGTGGACCACCCTGGACTTAACGTCCGGTTTTCATCAGATACCGATGGCAGAAGAGGATGTGGAGAAAACAGCCTTCAGTACCCCATACGGTCATTTTGAATTTACCAGAATGCCGTTTGGACTGAAAACTGCTCCAGCCTGCTTCCAGAGGCTGATGAACACAGTATTAGCTGGATTGCAGGGTATCAAATGCTTCGTCTACCTAGACGACATTGTTGTATATGGCAAAAACTTGCAAGAACACAACGAAAAACTGGTCGAAGTATTTGAACAACTCTAAAAGGCTAGCTTAAAACTTCAGCCGGATAAATGCGAATTTCTGAGAAAAGAAGTGTCATATTTAGGACATGTTATTACTGATAAGGGGGTAAAACCCGACCCGAAGAAAAAAAAATGTATAGTGCAAATGAATGCGCTAAAAAATTCGAAAGGTATAAAATCATTCCTTGGAATGATAGGTTATTACCGGAAATTCGTCAAAAATTTCAGCCAAATTGCGGAACCATTAAATCGTCTTCTCAAGAAAGACGTTCAGTTCATATGGAATAACGACTAGCAACAAAGTTTTGAAAAGTTAAAGCAAGTTATAACTCAAGATCCCATTTTGCAATACCCAGATTTCAGCAAGACATTTATCATAACAACAGATGCTTCCAACCGAGGAATTGGTGCAGTACTCAGCCAAGAACACAATGGGAAAGACTTGCCTATACATTTCGCAAGTCGCAAGTTAAATAAGGCCGGGGTGAATTACAGCACCACCGAAAAAGAGTGCTTGGCAATTGTATGGGCCACTAAGCAATTCAGACCATACATCTATGGGACTAAATTTATAATACAAACAGACCATAGACCCTTAACTTGGTTGTTTCACGTTAAGGATCCAGGTAGTCGATTGGTAAGGTGGCGACTCAAACTTGAGGAGTTTGATTATGTCATAACTTATAAAAAAGGAAAAGAAAATGTCGTCGCTGACGAACTTAGTAGGAACGTACGGATAACAGAGGAAGAAAAGGAAGAAACCTGGCAGGATCTACTGAGTATAATAGAAGAAGAAGGAATAGAAATCAGTAATGAAACTAGGGAAGGCAGAGAAAGAGACGAGGGTTTAGAAACAATTATGGGGAATAGTAACAACGAAATTTTCATAGAAGCTATAGAGAACATCCTTGAAGAAGATACAGCGGTAGAAAGTGAAACTTCTAGCATAATAGAAGACGAGGTGTTGACAAGGGATAAAGAATTAGTCACTGATATAGAGAAAAGGAAGGCCATAATAGGGGAATATCACGAAGGGTTATTAGGTGGACACACGGGGCAAAAGTAAGAAAAAAATTTCAATGGAAGGGCATGCAAAAACAGATCGAAGATTTCGTGAGAAATTGCCCTCAGTGCCAGACAGAGAAGGTCAACAGAGCGCCAACTAGAAACCCTATGAAGATCATTACATCAGCTGACAAAGCAATGGAAAAAATCATGATAGACGTAATTGGACCCCTTGAAGAAACTGAAGAAGGTTACAAGTTCGGATTGACTATTCAAGACGATCTTTCAAAATTCATCAAGTTCATACCGATAAAGACTAAAGATATGCGGACGATAGCGCGAGCCCTAATCTAGGATTGGATTATGAATTTTGGGATGCCAAAGTTGACTTTATCTGACAACGGATCAGAATTTTGCAATAAGCTGTTTGAAGAGTTTTGTGAGCTTCTAAATATAAAACACATTACTACTAGCGTAGCTTATCCACAGGCCAACGGTAGTGTTGAAAGGGCTCATTGCAGGCTCCTAGAGTACCTTAAATCTACAGGACGCGAATCAGATCAACTTAAAGACTGGCGTAAGAGAATGTTTTATGCAGGATTCTCTTACAATGGAACTAAACATACAATTACAGGTTACACTCCTTACGAATTGGTATTTGGTTTTGAAGTTAATAGGCCTAGTGGTGTAGACCCGAATGATGAAAAATCTGTTTTCGATTATGTAGACGAACTTCGAGCCAATCTATTAGAAAAGCAAGAAAATGCCAAGGAAAGTACAAGAAAATGTAGGGAAAAGTCAAAAATTAGATATGACAAGAAATTAGGAAGAACTATAGAATACAAAATTGGTCAAAAGGTCTTAGTGAGGAATGAAAGAAAAGGAAAATTAAGAAGCCAGTATAAAGGGCCATTTAAAATATTAGAAGTAAATGAAACTAATTTAGTCATACAAATAAATAATAAGAAACAAAAGTTTAACAAAGCTAATGTTAAGCCATATATTTCAGATCCCTCTTCAACGGGCAGGTCATCGCCGAAGTAAAATTATGGTTGAAAGATCTACAAAATAATACCGGGATATATTTTAATCACTTAGGAGAAGCAAGAGAAATTAACAATTATATAGCATTAGTGATAGAACTAGATATAAATGGATTAGAACACGCGAGTGGAAATATAAGAAACATGATTAACACAATGGATGTCGTTTGTCTAGAGTCGAAAATTAAATGTAAAGAATTTCAGAGTATAGCAAAAAAAAGAAATTGTAAAGATTGATAATAGAATAAAGATTATTTTAGGAATTATGGGTAGTTCGAGAAGACAAAAACGTGGACTAGTCAATATGATAGGTTCAGGATTTAAAGTCCTCTTTGGCACAATGGACAATAAAGTAGCGGAATACTATTATAATGTCATCCAAAAGATAAACAAAAACGAACAACAAATTAAAGATGGCATGGAAGATAATGTTAAGATACTCAGTCAGATAACAAGTAATAGAAAGTATCAAGAACACTAATGTAACTTTTGCTAAAATCAATGAACTAGTAGATGAAATAAAGAAAGTTAATTCTCTAGAAAGTAATTTAAATAGAACTATTTTGATCGAATCATACTATGAGGAAATATCTAATAAAATTAATTTTAAAATGTTACAGTTAGAAATGGAGATAGAACAAATAATAGATAGCCTCTTATTTATACAAGCAGGTATATTACATCCACGAATAATTGAACCTATAGATTTACTAAATGAACTTCGAGATTTGAAAAATGACAATACATTCGCAATAGAACCGAGCATGGAAAATTATTCCGAAATTTTGAAAACCACGAATTTAAAAGCTTTTACTAAAGATCAAAAAATTATTATTATTATTAATATTCCGACAGTAACTAAAGAAAATTTTGAAATTTATGAAACAATTGCTATTCCAAAGATAGTTAAGAATGGAGTTATATTTTTAGATGTAAGAGATAAATTTATGATTATAAATAAAAACAAAGAAGACTGTGTTCTAATAAATAATTTAGAAGATTGTAATAAAATTAATAAAATTTTAATTTGTAAACCCCAGCTTCTTAGAAGTACTATTAGTGATGATAATTGTGAAATAAATTTGTTTATGAGAAATAGAGCTGATAAATGTAAAGCTAAATTCATAAATTCTAATGTAGAAATATTTCATAAGCTAAAAGATAATTTATATTTGCATAGTATTTCTGAACAAACCCAATACAAATGTAAATGTAACAATGAAACAGAAATAGGTAAACTTGTTGGCACCGGTATACTCCAAATAAATAACAATTGCATCCTCGAAACTTATGACATGACGATAAAGACGGTCGGTACTGGAACAGAAATTACGGTTAGAGATAAGCATTCATACAACGAACTAGAAGACTGCTGCTTAAACGCCACATTAAAGGATATTGTAATTAACCAAGAACCATTGTCGAAGATAACTGCTAAGGATATCCACGAGCTGCAGGATCTGTCAACTCAGATTCAAAATCACAAACACTTTTGGTCAAGAACATTGGAAAAAATACCAGAACGATCACAGGAGATAATAATATCAACATTTGGAATCCTGAGCTTGTTAGCTATAACATTCATCATCTGGAAATGTAGCTATTGTCGAGGTAAGACAACATTAACCATCTTCAATAAGTGTTTCAACAGAAAACATCGAGTTAATCCGGAAGTATCCTTGAGAATGACCAGTTCAGCAAATACCTCAATCGAATCCATAGATGTGGAAAATCCGAAATCCAATCTAAAAATTAAATATCCTTAGATGTGTCGTAAGGAGGGAGGTGTTACGGATGTGCAAGCGGATCATGCGACACCATGGGAACAACAACCCCATCAGCACAATGCAACATGACATGCGACGGAAACCAGACGCCGACTCAGCAGAAAAGAGAACAATGAAGAAAATGAGGTGTCAACAGATTAAAAGTATTTAGGCAGGTGAAAAATTAAATAAAGTGGGATTTGTTGGAAATTAGCTGAACGATTAACATGTGCAACTTAAATCTTAAGAATAAATATAATTAGTGTAATAAGATAAAAACGTGTCTCTCTATTCATTGTGATCATCGGTTTATCATCTTCTTGGCGTTCGATTTGCCGACCATCGTTTGGACATACGTGTCTCTCTATTTATTGTGATCATCGGTTCATCATCTTCTTGGCGTTCGATTTGTCGACCATTGTTTGGCCATACGTGTCTCTCTATTCATTGTGATCATCGGTTCATCATCTTCTTGGCGTTCGATTTGTCGACCATCGTTTGGATATTCACATACACCCTAAAGGAAATACCAGCGTCCATTACCGAGACATCAGCTGGCCTGCCGGGGTTTCTTTTGAGTTCCTGATTCTTTATTTTTTTTTATGTGTTACTCAACCCAGGCATAACAATATATACGATGTGCCTCCTCAATAAATATATACACACAAACACACCACAGTGTAGCGATCCAGATACACATCAGCGACACAGTCCGTCATTTGTATATGTTCGTTTGCAAGATCGATTGAGACGTAAAACAAAATAAAGGGCTGCAGCAAAACGAAATATGAAAAAAATGTGTGCATATCGAAGTTACAACACACTGGAGGATGGTTGTTATCCACTACTATACAACTAAAAATGGTTTCATACCGAATTGATGCAACAACTCATAGGTTTGAGAATTTTATTGTCGTTGAAAAAGTGGTAATTGTTTTGTTTTTCCGCATGCGATATCTATGTAACTTTATTATCTGTGATCACATGTTATTGCACTATGAGTCACAAAAAACTCAACGAAATGAGCATCAAAACTTACAAAGTCACCATTGTCAGCACTCTGTTCCCTACAACATCATAGAGACGACAAACAACACCAATTTGATGAAACAGAATCAAACCATTGGAAATCAACTCAATCACAATGCGGGTGCCTACGTTCCCAACACAGCTCAAAATGCAATATGCACTCATCCGCATTGTACCATTAACACGCTCCTTGTCCGAAAGAGAAATTCACAAAACTCGACAGAGATTTCGCAATGTGGATACAGGCAGTAAAATGAAACATGCTGTTCGCTAGCTAATCAAGGGCATGCCAAGGCATTATTTGCGACAGCATTGGTCAACGTTTATGCACCTAACGGTAGCCAGTATATCTTACGGGCATTACTTGACCCTGGCTCCGAAGCAACCTTTGTGACCGAAAACGTCACTCAGCTTCACAAATTAAAAAAGCAAAAGACATCTGCACAAGTCACAGGTCTAGGTCAGATTTCTGCTGGTATTTCGAGTTACGAAGTCAAATTTACCATCTTCTCATTGACGAGCTCAACATTCTCACTCGGAGTCAAGGCATTTGTTTTCAACCAACTGTTACCAGCGCACCAATTGCAAACAAAAAGCTGGACACATCTTGTCAACCTACCCCTTGCAGATCCCTCGTTTAGCAATCCGAGTAAAATTGATATTCTTCTAGGTGCTGATGTGTACGCATCCATAATCCTACAGGGCCTCGTGAAAGAGGAAAAGGGAGCCCCTGTAGCGCAATGTACTCAGCTTTGGTGGATTCTGACTGGCAACACCAACAATGCTGGTCAGACTAGTAAAATGACAATTCAAATTAATACATTAAATGCTCAGTTGAGAAGATTTTGGGAGTTGGAGGAAGATTTAGAGAATAGAAAGTTAACCCAGGAAGAGAAAAGGTGCGAACAACATTTCCAAAATACGTATAAAAGAAGAGATGACGGTAGGTACGAAGTAAAACTACCCTTCAAAAACAATATTCGCCCAATTCCCTAAGGCCGGCCATGGCCAGATTCTTTCAAATAGAAAGACGGCTCACAGCAGATAAAAAATTACAGAAGGTATACACCGACTGCATTTAGGAATACATTACCCTTCGTCATATGGAAGAAGTAACAAAAGATATGCGAATCTCTGCAACACAGCATTGCTTTCTTCCACACCATGCGGTCAATAAAGAGTCGAGTAGCACCACGAAATTGCTCGTTGTGTACGATGCCTCGTGCAAATCATCAAATGGCGAATCATTGAATGATAATTTAATGGTTGGACCACGTTTACAGGCAGATATCATAGAGCTGATTGCAAGGTGGAGAAAATATAAAGTGTTTATGAATTATTTGACTAATTCGTGATACATGTATTATGGAAATGTACAAGAGGTAGATTCCTTGTTTGTCGGCTTCTTTGGTCACATATGTTGTTTAATGAAACAGATTTATTTCATTACGTTTTTCCCAACGTTTCGGCAGGGATTGCTGCCTTCTTCAGGGGATCTTTATTCGTGAGAAAGTTAATACACATGGAGAGAAATTCAACAAAATGGTTTACATTATTTAAAAAAAAAAAACGAACTTACATTAACGAGTAATAAAATGGACGATTGAAAACAGTTGTGTAAAAAAAACAGGAAATAAAAAAGAAATCCATTAAACAATTTATCGCAAAAAAAAAAAAAAACAAGAAAAAGAACACTTCTTATGATGAAGTTTAGTCACTAAATAACGGCTAGTACATTTAAAATTTAAAACTTTGCAGAAACGAGAGAGCCATATATCGAGGATATGTTCTGTGTGTCCTGCTTCCGGTTCATGCTGTTCCTGTTGTTCAAAATATGTAGCGTTTTGAGAGTGTAGCGCTTCGATGTAAGTTTTTCCGTCTGCAGGACCTCTACGTTGTCGAAGTCTGGTGTTTGGCTATTCTCGATGCTGTGTCTTGCAAGGGCTGTCTTATTGGCACTTTTACTTCTTATGTACGACTTGTGATTGGACATCCGCTGTTTTAAGAGCTGTGTCGTTGTACCAACGTAGCATAGGTCACAGTTTTCATCGTCATTCCCAAGGCAACCTATTTTGTAAATGACATCTGTGCATCTACCCTTTCTGTTTTGGACGTGAGTTTACTGAAAACGGGTGCAAGCGTTCTAGTGGACTTATGCGCCAGATTGACGTCCTTGGTGTTATCGACAACTGTTTGCTTAAACCTTTCAGCAAGCTTGGGAATGTAGACCATGCTTTTGTAGACCCCGTTTCTTCTTTCGGCTTCGTCATCACCAAGATCTCCTACCAAGATCGCCGGCTAGCTTATAAGCTAATTCGCCGCATCCAGAAAATTCCTGAGCGGGATAGAACCCAGAAGCATAAGACTTCTTTAAGCTGAGCATTCAAACGTGTCCAGCTCCCCCTCCCCCCCTCGGTCGTTGACCATAGCGATCCGGATGGCAGCATTACCGCGGATAAGTAGAGGAAGGTGGAGATTAAACTCGCCACCAATTGTCTCCAAATCCTACGTGACCATCCCGGCCTGATGTTTCCTGCAGGGATGGTGGCTGGCATCAAGGGCATGTCAAACTTATTGCCTGCGCTGACCAAAGATCGAAGGATCTCTATAAATTTGCTGTCTCCAGATTAGGACAGGCTTGGCCAGGTGCACAGTTGGAGGTCGTGGAAAAGGACCAGATTCCAAACCGACCAAGAACACGTGCTACCATCCCGGCTGAACCCTCTGAACCTAAAATTATCCTGGATATTCTAAAGGCAAACAACAATTCCCTTCCTACCCATAATTGGAAGATTGCCAAAGTCTCTGGCCTCCTTGGCATCTTCTAAAGGGGTAGTCAATTATGGATTCAGCCCCATCACCTAGAAAGTCTACAAATATGACGGGAAGGAGCTCGAGAAAGTACCTCCCAAGCAGGTAGCAGTCCCTTCTGCACCAGTTAAGAACATCTCTCCTTCCGAACCCCTTCCCACGCTTCCTTGCGCCGATCCATCTTTTTCGGGGGTTGACTCCTCGTCGACAGACACCGAAATGGTTGACGCTCTCCTAAAATTGGACTTTTCTGGTGCTACCTCTCCTTCACCATCACTGCTGGACAGTGATCCTTGTGGCCTCTCTCTCGAGGATGAACTTCTGTCATCAGATTTAGAGGAAGCCAATAATACCGTGGTAATCGTATCTGTACCGAGAAGTAGCTCCAATGCTGCGGATCCTTCAGATTAACCTGCCTCACTCCATCACGCCTTCGGCCTCCCTTATTCTCCGGCTCAGCAAAAACGGGGAAGACTTAGTCTTGAACCAGGAACCATGGGTTGTTCGAAACCGGGTTTGCGGACTCAAGACTCCGAACTACAAATTAATCTACGCAAGAGAGGAAGGTAAACCAAGATCTGTATCCATGCAAAGACCCATCTAAACATCCTTTTACTCTCTAATTTCAGCAATCAAGACATAGTCGCTACCAACTTGGAATTGCGATCAAGAAATTACTGGCTGGTATTGGCTTATTTAGATCACGATCTTGTGGGCCCCCTCCCCCCGGACATCTTGGGGAGCTTGACTGCTAAAGCAGAGAGCCGAAACACTGGTCTCATCATTGGCTGTGATGCGAATGCCCATCACTCAATCTGGGGCAGTTCCGTCCTCGGAAGCTTCCAGGTTGCGGAAAATCCTCTCTAAAAACCCTTCTATACTCAGCTACCTTTTGCATCCTGTTATGTACGAGGCAGGAGGCAGGTGTAACAATGCGCTTTATTGTAATGACCGTTCTGTTTAAGACTGCATATGTATATGAATGTATATAGTGAGTGCAGTACATAGTGAGGCAGGGGTGCACAACATATAACATCCCCCAACTTTTAAAGGATCAAAATTTTCGCAAGAACAAAAGTACAAGTTCAATTCATTGAATATTTATAATGCATGTAACAATAGCTCGGAATATGTGTATTAAAAAATATAAAGAACAAGTAGCTTTTATAAAATTTAAGTGAATATATGCTACATGCAAATATAATTAAGGAGTGATATAGCTAGTTAGAATTCAAGTATAATATAAGTTCATAAAGATAATTCAAAGGATATATGTACAACATAATGATAAGTTCTCAAATTCAAAAGAAATCAATACATATGGTATATAACATAAATTCATATAGATAATTCAAATTTTATTAATAGCATTTGAGTTGCAAAGTTTAATCTCTTCGGTGAAGAAGACTTCAAGGTATAGACGTGTATCTATTAACGGGTTTAACAAGCCTGCCGCTTCTGGTTTTGTACATCGAGTTGTCATCAGTACTTTGAGTGACGTCATTGTTACCGGTGTCGCCGTCTTAATTTTGACGAGTACTCGTTTCGGAACTTGGTGGATTGGTGACAGCTTGTGCATTTCCTCTTGGACTCTCCGTGGCATGCGTGATTGGCGTCTCTGGATTGACAACTATGCTTTTTTCTGGAATGATATGAGCGTTAGTTTTATTTATATGCAAAGAATTACAGCGTATCAGTTTCCCATCATCTGTTTGAATGATGTAAGAACGAGGAGCGTTGCTCTTCATTTTAACCTCTCCGGATACCCAATCACGAACTCCCTTTTGTATGCAAACCCTATCACCGCGTTGGAATGTTTCTTGATGTTTGCCATTGACCGTGGCGAAACGCTTTTCATTGACTCTTAGCTTCAACATCTTTTGATCGACCTTTTCGACGACCCTGGGTTTTAATCGAGATTTTAGTAGCGATAGTGTGGATCTTGTTAAACGACTCATCAATCTCTGATTAGGTGATTGCATTCCATTGTCTCGCGGTGTATTTCTCACGTTGATTAATGCAAGATCGATATCGGTATTATCCTTAGAGCACCTCTTTAAAAGTTTTTTTTTGCTTCCTGAACATACCTGTCGGCCAGACCATTCGATTGTGGATAATAGGGGCTTGATGTTTGATGAAAAAATTCCCATGTCTTTGAGAAGTTCTTGAAGTCTTTAGACGCAAATTGGGGCCCGTTGTCGCTTTCAAGTGTGGCAGGTATTCCGAATGTTCGGAACCAATACTTCAGATGACTTATGATTTCGTTGGATGAGGATCGTTCCAGTTGGCGAAAATCGAAGAAGCTCGAGTAGCTATCGTCGATTAGCAGGTAATTTTCACCTCGGAACGTGAATATGTCGTTGGCTACAATCTGCCACGGAAGTTCTGGGATTGTTTTCGCCATGAGCGACTCCTTTGGTTTGGAATTTTGTGTTGCTTGGCAGATAGCGCAAGATTTTATGTAGTTTATTACGTCGTCCGACATTCCAAGCCAAAACAAGGTACTGCGTGCGCGATTTAGTGATTTTTGAATTCCTTGATGACCCTTATGATATTTCCCTAGCATATGTTTCTTTAAGCTGAAGTGAACTACAATTTTTTCTGATTTTATTAATATTTCATCATCAATACCGAGCTCGTCTCTGAAAGTCAAATATGGCTTGCCTCTGGCCGAAACTTGAGAGACGTCCATCCGTCTCGTACATATTTGACGACATCTTGCAGATCTGTATCCCTTTTTGTTTCCTCCTGTAGACGATTACGCGTTTCCACAGAAGCTTGCGTTAGAGAATTTATTTGCAGTTCCTCTCCTCGTGGTTCGGATACTTCAACGTTTTGTAATTGGTTGCAATCCCGGCTTAGAGCATCAGCAACTAAAATCGCTTTGCCCTTTCTGTAGGTTATATTCGGCGAATATGGCATTACTTCGAATAGAATTCTTTGTAGTCTGCTCGGAGCGCGGTGCAAAGGTTTTTTAAAAATCGCCTCCAACGGCTTGTGGTCGGTTTCCACGGAAAGCCGTTTCGCGTAAACATATTGGTGGAATTTTTTGCATGCGAAGTGTATGGCTAGGGCCTCCTTTTCGGTCTGTGGATAGTTCTGCTGAGCGGATGTAAGTGCCTTCGACGCGTAAGCCACAGGTTGACCGTTCTGTGTCAGCACTGCTCCTAGGCTGTGCTTGCTAGCGTCCACTTGAAGTTTGACGTCGAGGTTAACATCATAGTAACGCAATGCGGGTGCGCTTGAAATAATTTCTTTCAATTTTTCGAAAGCATCTCGATGCACTGCCATTCGACATCCTTCTTTATTAGCTGCCGTAGCGGCTGAGTTGTGTCAGACAAACCGACGATAAATTTACCCAGGTAGGTAATCATTCCCAAGAACCTTTGTAATTCAACGACATTTGTTGGTTCTTTGAGTCTTTTAATTGCGTCGACTTTGTCCTGGTCTACACGAATTCCGTCCGATGTTAAGAGATGACCTAGAAATTTTACTGAGGGGGCACAGAAAATGCATTTTTCTTTATTAAGCTTCAGCCCTGTGTGTGAAATTATTGACATAACCTCGCGCGTTAATGATTTCAATTCCTTTGTTGACGAGGCGTGTATCAATACGTCATCCACGGACAATTCCACGTTTTTAAGCCCCTCGAGCAAACTGGACATTATTTCTTAGAATATTTCTGGGGCAGAAGCGAGTCCAAAGGGTAGGCGAGTATACGAATACCTGCCCCATGGTGTAGTTATCGTAAGTAAGCTTTGCGTGCGCTTTGACACTTTTACCTGCCAAAATCCTTTCTTGCAATCCAGCAACGTAAAATATTTGGAATCGTGTATCCTGGCTGCTATTTCTTCCAGCGTCCTTAAAGGATGATGCCTCCTAACTACGTTTTTGTTTATGTTGGAAGGGTCAATACACACTCTTATTTTACCATTCCTCGTGCTACTACCATGGGTGATACTGCTGCTCTAGCTTCTTTTGTTTTCACTAAGACCCCCATTTCAATCATTTTGTCGATTTCTTTCTTGACACAATCCCGCAATGCATGAGGAATCTTCCTTGCAGGATGAATTCGTAATACGAGGTTTTCTGCTATGTCTATATCGTACACGTAATTTCGAACGCACCCCAGACCATCGAAAATATAATCATCGACATTTAGCTCGCTCACACGCAATACTAGGTTCAACTCCTCGCAAGCTCTTTTACCTAATATGGGACATACATTTTCATTTACTACCTTGAAATTGATACCGGTATTTTGATTCCGGACTACGCAGTGTACATTCACTTCACCCAAGACTTCTACCTTGTTATGCGCAAACCCTATCAGGCGCTTGGTTCTCGACGGTGTTAACTTTAACCGCAGCTGATCAACAACACTCCTAGGAAGAACATTACACTGCGTTCCGGTGTCCAAATTCATTTTAATTTTCTTCCCCAGTAAGATAACTTCCTCAAGCCAGCCCGTATTGCCGTTGTCTCCGACATTGTTTACGGCGTCTATATATAAGAGATCAACCTGTGACCCAATACTACTCGCACTATCATTGTCAAAATCAATATTATTTACGGCACTTGCGTTCTTTTTTTTTCACAGCCGACAGCAACTCGCAAAATGCCCCTTTCTATTGCACTGCCTACAGATTGCATTAAATGCTTTGCATTGCTGTTTACCATGGCGAAAACCGCAACGAGAGCAATCGTATTCGTCTTTGTTTACGCTCTTCGATTTTTTGTACGAATGCGCCTGCAATCGCTGATGACCATTATCACTACTCCTACCACGACGTATGATATTTACTTCTTGCTCTTTATGTATTTGTCGTAACTGTTTAGTTGCGATTTCGCTAGACTTGTATATTTGTATGGTCTGATCTAATGTTAACTTTTCCTCCGAAAGTAATTTCGCCCTAACTGTATCCTTAAACAAACCGATCACTATTTTATCACGCACTAAGTCATCCCTTAATGTACCGATTTCACAATTCTGTGCCTGGTTTTTTATTTTCGTGAAGAAATCATCAAATGTTTCGTCCTCCTCCCATGTCTTTGAGAAGTTCTTGAAGTCTTTAGACGCAAATTGGGGCCCGTTGTCGCTTTCAAGTGTGGCAATTATTCCGAATGTTCGGAACCAATACTTCAGATGACTTATGATTTCGTTGGATGAGGATCGTTCCAGTTGGCGAAAATCGAAGAAGCTCGAGTAGCTATCGTCGATAAGCAGGTAATTTTCACCTCGGAACGTGAATATGTCGTTGGCTACAATCTGCCACGGAAGTTCTGGGATTGTTTTCGCCATGAGCGACTCCTTTGGTTTAGAATTTTGTGTTGCTTGGCAGATAGCGCAAGATTTTATGTAGTTTATTACGTCGTCCGACATTCCAAGCCAAAACAAGGTACTGCGTGCGCGATTTAGTGATTTTTGAATTCCTTGATGACCCTTATGATATTTCCCTAGCATATGTTTCTTTAAGCTGAAGGGAACTACAATTTTTTCTGATTTTATTAATATTTCATCATCAATACCGAGCTCGTCTCTGAAAGTCCAATATGGCTTGCCTCTGGCCGAAACTTGAGAGACGTCCATCCGTCTCGTACATATTTGACGACATCTTGCAGATCTGTATCCCTTTTTGTTTCCTCCTGTAGACGATTACGCGTTTCCACAGAAGCTTGCGTTAGAGAATTTATTTGCAGTTCCTCTCCTCGTGGTTCGGATACTTCAACGTTTTGTAATTGGTTGCAATCCCGGCTTAGAGCATCAGCAACTAAAATCGCTTTGCCCTTTCTGTAGGTTATATTCGGCGAATATGGCATTACTTCGAATAGAATTCTTTGTAGTCTGCTCGGAGCGCGGTGCAAAGGTTTTTTAAAAATCGCCTCCAACGGCTTGTGGTCGGTTTCCACGGAAAGCCGTTTCGCGTAAACATATTGGTGGAATTTTTTGCATGCGAAGTGTATGGCTAGGGCCTCCTTTTCGGTCTGTGGATAGTTCTGCTGAGCGGATGTAAGTGCCTTCGACGCGTAAGCCACAGGTTGACCGTTCTGTGTCAGCACTGCTCCTAGGCTGTGCTTGCTAGCGTCCACTTGAAGTTTGACGTCGAGGTAAACATCATAGTAACGCAATGCGGGTGCGCTTGAAATAATTTCTTTCAATTTTTCGAAAGCATCTCGATGCACTTGGGTCCACTGCCATTCGACATCCTTCTTTATTAGCTGCCGTAGCGGCTGAGTTGTGTCAGACAAACCGACGATAAATTTACACAGGTAGGTAATCATTTCCAAGAACCTTTGTAATTCAACGACATTTGTTGGTTCTTTGAGTCTTTTAATTGCGTCGACTTTGTCCTGGTCTACACGAATTCCGTCCGATGTTAAGAGATGACCTAGAAATTTTACTGAGGGGGCACAGAAAATGCATTTTCCTTTATTAAGCTTCAGCCCTGTGTGTGAAATTATTGACATAACCTCGCGCGTTAATGATTTCAATTCCTTTGTTGACGAGGCGTGTATCAATACGTCATCCACGGACAATTCCACGTTTTTAAGCCCCTCGAGCAAACTGGACATTATTTCTTGGAATATTTCTGGGGCAGAAGCGAGTCCAAAGGGTAGGCGAGTATACGAATACCTGCCCCATGGTGTAGTTATCGTAAGTAAGCTTTGCGTGCGCTTTGACACTTTTACCTGCCAAAATCCTTTCTTGCAATCCAGCAACGTAAAATATTTGGAATCGTGTATCCTGGCTGCTATTTCTTCCAACGTCCTTAAAGGATGATGCCTCCTAACTACGTTTTTGTTTATGTCGGAAGGGTCAATACACACTCTTATTTTACCATTCCTCGTGCTACTACCATGGGTGATACTGCTGCTCTAGCTTCTTTTGTTTTCACTAAGACCCCCATTTCAATCATTTTGTCGATTTCTTTCTTGACACAATCCCGCAATGCATGAGGAATCTTCCTTGCAGGATGAATTCGTAATACGAGGTTTTCTGCTATGTCTATATCGTATACGTAATTTCGAACGCACCCCAGACCATCGAAAATATAATCGTCGACATTTAGCTCGCTCACACGCAATACTAGGTTCAACTCCTTGCAAGCTCTTTTACCTAATATGGGACATACATTTTCATTTACTACCTTGAAATTGATACCGGTATTTTGATTCCGGACTACGCAGTGTACATTCACTTCACCCAAGACTTCTACCTTGTTATGCGCAAACCCTATCAGGCGCTTGGTTCTCGACGGTGTTAACTTTAACCGCAGCTGATCAACAACACTCCTAGGAAGAACATTACACTGCGTTCCGGTGTCCAAATTCATTTTAATTTTCTTCCCCAGTAAGATAACTTCCTCAAGCCAGCCCGTATTGCCGTTGTCTCCGACATTGTTTACGGCGTCTATATATAAGAGATCAACCTGTGACCCAATACTACTCGCACTATCATTGTCAAAATCAATATTATTTACGGCACTTGCGTTCTTTTTTTTTCACAGCCGACAGCAACTCGCAAAATGCCCCTTTCTATTGCACTGCCTACAGATTGCATTAAATGCTTTGCATTGCTGTTTACCATGGCGAAAACCGCAACGAGAGCAATCGTATTCGTCTTTGTTTACGCTCTTCGATTTTTTGTACGAATGCGCCTGCAATCGCTGATGACCATTATCACTACTCCTACCACGACGTATGATATTTACTTCTTGCTCTTTATGTATTTGTCGTAACTGTTTAGTTGCGATTTCGCTAGACTTGTATATTTGTATGGTCTGATCTAATGTTAACTTTTCCTCCGAAAGTAATTTCGCCCTAACTGTATCCTTAAACAAACCGATCACTATTTTATCACGCACTAAGTCATCCCTTAATGTACCGATTTCACAATGCTGTGCCTGGTTTTTTATTTTCGTGAAGAAATCATCAAATGTTTCGTCCTCTGCTTATACAATTTTACTAAATGCATATCTTTCAAAGGTTACACTTATTTTTGGATCGAAAACTGCTGCAAATTTGGCTTGAATAATGCTCACCTTTCCTTTCTCCTCCTCTGTAAGTCCAAAAGAATTAAATATTTCGGCACTGTCCGGTCCAATAGCCAACATGAACTGCGCTGCCTGTTGCTCTGGAGATTTTATGTCCAATTCCGCTGCTAGTGTGTACCATTTGTACCGCTGTATCCAGTTTTTTCCATTTTACCGACATGTTAGAGTCGACGATTTCTAAATATCCGGGAGGCCTCACGAAGTTACCACCGCGATTATCGTTTGAACCACCATCTTCATTTGCCGGCATTTTCAAAAAAAAAACTTTGCTTTGTTAACTTTTCTTTTAGTTTGATACCGAAATAACTTCTGACACCATGTTATGTACGAGGCAGAATAACAAGTTGACACGTCCTTGGTTAGTGTAACAATGCGCTTTATTGTATTGACATAGTGAGGCAGGGGTGCACAACATATAACAATCCGGATGGTCACTGGACCTCCTCTGCTGAGGAATCCATTGACATCTTATTGGATACTCACTTTCCTGCTGGCTCCCCTGTTGCTGTATCGCAAGTGGGAAATTCCCCCCCTCAACCTTGCAGCAACTCCTTTTTTTCACTCGAGCACTCAGACACAACTGGTCCATTGTACTGCCAGTGAACAAACCCTGATTTACCCATTTTGATGGAATTTCCTTGACTTTCAAAGAAAGCCAAGCAAGCACTTCAGTGATGAGGAGCTTACAGTACCAGCACTCACCACATCCGCACCGAAGATCTGCCACCTGATACGAGCAAAGGCCGGACACTCACAGAGATAATGTTCCGTGGTGTCGTCGCTCTCTCCACAAGCGTCGCAAATTGTAGTGTCACTTAAGCCTAACACGTTAAGGTGCTTGGCAAAAGCGAAGTGGCCTGTCAAGACGCCGATAAGTTGTCTACAGTCTTTTCTGCTGAGAGACAGCAAGAATGCCGCTGATTTCAGACACAGACGTCCGGGAGCATGCGTTTAGTCAACCTGCAACCTGGAGAGTCATGCCACACACAATTGTGCTCGTGAGAGACCCAATCGTCAATGGAAGCCCTAACCGAGGACGCTGGAAGACCCAACACGGGTTCGGGACCTGAGAAAGCCTCCTCTGAGCCTTGTCTAGCAATCTCATCGGAGATCTCGTTCCCCAAGATCCCAGTGTGACCTGGGACCCAGATAAGAGACAGAGAATTCAGCCTTGTGACCGAGTTCAAAGAGTTTTTGGTTTCACGAACTATTTTGGAAGTGGTTAAAGGGTTAAGCAAGGCCTTAAGCGCAGCCTGACTGTCACTACAGACACAACTGCTACGTCCCTTCCACCTGTTCTTCGCAACATAGTTCATGGCCATTAGGATTGCATAAGTTTCCGCTTGGAAAACAGACGCATATTTGCCTAACGAGAAGTGAAGTCTAATGTTGTCGACTTCCACGAAGACACCAGCGCCAGACCCTTGACTGGTTTTGGAACCATCCGTGAAAATACGACTACATTCCATTCCCGGCTCAGACTCTGACCGAAGCCAGTCCTGGACACAAGGAAAGTCGACTCTGAACTTGCGCATCAGCTGGAGTTCTGGTGTCATTGCATCAGACGGCATATCCATAAGACAGGAGTCGTAAGATAAGTGTTGCGCAAGTTCATCAAAGTTCCAGTGTGGAGTATACCAAAAACCGCCTCGCCTAAGACGATGGATGGCTTTGATAGTGCAACCCATGATATAAGTATCAAGGGGAGGTAGGTTCAGCAAAGCGTCTAGAGCAGAGCCAGGCGTACTCGGGAAAGCTCCCGAGACAAGTCGTTTTTTGGAGTTTCGAGCAAAAAGCAACCACATATTTACGCGAGAGCCCCTTCCACCATCTTCTTATCATAGCCGTGTAGATCCAGAGAACCTTATTCGGTGATAAGCCCCAAGTCTTGCCAAAAGCACCCTTACACTGCCAGAAGACTGAGAGCGCCTTGGATGCTTTCGACTCGACGTGTTTAGACCAATGAAGTTTCTTATCTAAAATCACTCCCAGATATTTGGCTTCATTGGAAATGCGAATGGTGACGCCTTTTAGTACTGGCTGAGTCAGACCGATCAAAATCCTCCTTCTCGTAAAAAGAACAACCTCAGTTTTAAGAGGATTCACCGAAAGCCCACTCCTAGTACACCATTCATCGATCATGTCCAGCGCCGCCTGCGCGTTAGCACAGACCATCGCCAGGCATGGCCCGACATCTGCCAGTCTCTCCATACTTTTCAGTAAGAAGGATGTCAAACTTATAGGTCTGAAACTCTTGGGGAGCGAATAGTCTTCCTTATCAATTTTCGGTATGAAAGCTACTCTGACAGTCCGCCAAGGTGTAGGAATATATGCCAGCGCCAAGCCAGCGGTGAAAATTCTTTTCAGAGTTGGCAATAGCTGATCCATACCCTGTTGCAGCATAGCCGGATATATTCCATCGGTGCCAGGCGATTTGAAACCATCAAAAGATGCCACAGCATATTTGATGGCCTCATCTGTTACCACGGCTGATGCAATATACCAGCTGCGCCGAGTTTTCTGACTTAGATCAAACTCAGCCTGGGTAAGCGGGCCAAGCTGCGACCTAGTGATTATCCGATTGCCAGGAAAGTGAGTCTCCAGCAGAAGACTAAAAGTTTCCGCTTTTGTCTCAGTAAACCTGCCATCAGACCGTCTGAGTGACTCCGGTTTGGTCGGCTTACCTCTTTTGAGGACTTTAACCAACCTACTGGTTTCACCGAGTGTCTCGATCTTTTCACAAAAATCTCTATAAGAAGCACTTTTCGACAAACGAATTAACTTCTTATAGTCTTTTTGCTTCGATCTAAAGAGATCCCAGTCACCTTCTAAATTTGTCTTAAGAGACCTATTCAGAAGTTTTCTGGATTCTTTCCTAAGCCGCTGCAGTTCCGGGCTCCACCAGGGAACCGGCGTTCTGCAGGAGTTTTTTGTCATTGGACACGCCAGTTCAAAACAGTTGGTAAGGACACTGGTCAGGTTTTGAACAGCATCCTCCCTCAACCTTTCGTTTCGTTCTGAGTTTAGTTGGAGTTTTGACAGATCTGTCTAGCTCTCTCCTAAACCGCACCCAGTTGGTTTTCCTCGGATTCCTCCTCTCCAGCAAAGTTAAAGCTTCGCATTCGATTTGGAAAACGATGTATCTATGATCTGATAAGGACACTTCCGGCAGTCCCTCCAGTTAGTAATCGACTTGAAGTACCTATTAGATAAAGTCAAGTCAATTACCTCCTGCCTCCTTGCCGTAACAGAAGTTGGCTGGGAGCCAACATTGTTTATGTCATACCAGATGATAGTATAAAGTCTAGGAGATGGTTTCCTCGTCTGTTGCATTTGCTGCAGCCCCAGACTGTATTCTGAGCATTAGCATCGCAGCATATGACTAGTCCCGTCTCCCGAGTGTCACAATACTTTATGAGTTCGGCAACCGCCTTCGGTCGTGGAGGCATTACAGAATCATAAGGGAAATAAGCCGACGCAACGACGAAAGTTTTCCAACTTCCGTTTGTTTCGTAGCTTACAGCTGCAGCTACCAAGTCCTGACCACAAAATTGTCCAAGCTTGCTTACTGAGAGGAAATTCGGCACAATTAGACAAGCTCTCGGTCTTTCAGATCGCTCGTCACATAGCACCGTTACTCGACGAACACCCCCAAATGTGGGGTTTTGTACGCACCACGGAAAGTCTACTACTTAAGAGAGCGGTAGCAGCCTTGGAGTGATGCAGGTTAATCTGCGAAAATATCATAGATATAGTCGGTGGTTTTCGCCCATTACTTGCACTCATTTGGAAATTAAGAGGAAATGAATCCTTCCAAGATGCAGGTAAGGACGCGTGTCATACGTAGACTTCAAGACCTCCACAGAGCCAAGATCTAAACCCACAACAAGCGAAGAGCCTTCCACATTTTCCCGATTCTTGCACTTGCCGTGAGAGTAGACGAACCATTCGCTCGTGTCGAGGCCAGGATTCTGGGTACGGATACGCGTCAGCACATCTGCCGTTTTCCTGAGTGGCCCCGGGATAAAGCAAATGGCGCGCGTTCTCTTGATGGGCATGAGAACCACAAAAGAAGTGGTCCCCAAGGGTGGTATTTTCGGCACCGCATTGCTTAGCCATTCAAGGGTTTGCTGCGAGGAGCACTTCACCACGAAGGTTCCGCTCTTTAACGCACAGCCCTCCACTTGAATGCAGGCATTTGCTGCCGAAGCCAGCTCCCACAGACGATCTTCGCCAGCTCTTGCGATTCGTAACGTAAGAGCGGAGGAAGCAGTTTCACTATACAGAATCTGCTCCTTTCGCTCCTTCGATCCGGATTGCTTCTTACCGAAGGTCTTATCCGCGTCAGCCAATTTCTGTCCGCAGGTGCTAGAGCTTTTAGAAATTCCAGCACGCGCATCACCCAGATTTTGTGCGCTGGCAATACCTCCAGTTCGAGGCTTCTTGGTAGAAAGGCGAGCACCTGATGCACCCACGCTTCCGCCGAGACGAGCATCCTTACCCGTGGCTTTGCCTGCGTCTGCCATTTTCTGTCCGCTAGTGCTGGAACCTTTAGGGATAGCAACACCAGCATCACTCAGATTTTGTGCGCAGATAACGCCACCGGTAAGAGTGTGTCCAGCAGAGGGGCGCGCATCAGATGCGCACACGTTTCCACCGATGAAAGTAGGCGAAACTTGCTTCGTCCGCTTTGACCTGTTCGAGCCAACCGAAGGGGAGCCGGCGTTGGGTCCGAGGGATAGATCGACTCCAGTTGGAGTACTTTCTGTCGACCTAGTCCTCTTTCCCGCCGCCATTGAGGGATGACTGCTACCAGCGCTTGCGCCTTCAGCTGACTCTGCAGCCTCTTTGCACCTCGCCATCGCCGCCTTCCTTCTTCTCCTCTTCAACTGACTCTTAGTAAGGAGCTTTCGGAGTGCGCCGTTTCAGGAGCTCGTTCACCTTTTTCGGTATCCCGAGTCAAACCCTCTTCAACACAACTTCGACCAGCTGCCCGACTATTAAAACAAAGATTAGACGTTCCAGCCGAAGCCTTTCCGCCACTTTCTCCGTCATTCCAGCCCAAACGAGTCGGAGACAGAGCCGCAGGATTCTTCAGAAGCAAGCATCGCTACTACTTCCGGGTCAACGCCAGAGGCGGGGGGTTTGAGTATGCTGGTTGGGACCTCCAGAATCCTTGTCCCGGCCGGGGTCGAAAAGACCACGGGTGGATTGTCGCTTGCGCAAGTACCACCTGGAGTATATACCGTGAATGTTTCTTCCATCATACTTTTAACAGGTTTTGCGTCACAGTCAAGATGTATTCAGCCTTTAGTTCGATGTCTCACCTGGGGTTCTTTCGGATCCTTAGGGTCATTGACTCTTAAGCCGTTCCGGCACGTCAAGGCAGCTGAAGAATGGGAACGGGATAGCAACTCCTTAGTCTTGATAACTACCGAAAAGATCCGATGGGCCATGCGCAGTTTCAAACCCTTCAAGTCCCCAGGACCTGACGGTGTTATTCCTGCTGAAATTCAGCAATGCGAGGACATTGTGCTTCCATGACTCAAAGTCATCTTGTCGGGCTGTCTAAATCTGGTATATATTCCCAAACTTTGGACCGAGGTTAAACTCATATTCATACCTAAGGCAGGAAAGAGCTCGCACGTGGAACCAAAGGATCTCCGACCTATCAGTCTATCGTCCTTTCTGCTTAAAACTTCAGAAAGGTTAATTGATATCCATCTTCGGCAAAGTATTAGCCCAGCTCTCGCCGTCCCAACATGCGTACTGCAAAAACAAATCGGTTGAGACAGCCTTATATTCGCTTATGCGCACCATCGAAAAATCCTTGAGCATCAAAGAATACACCTTGGTGGCTTTCCTTGACATTAAGGGAGCTTTTAACAATGCCAAATCAAAGGCGATTACCGACGCACTTGCAAATCTGAAAGTGGATACTTCGCTCGGAGTGCTGATCAATCAATCGCTTACATGCAGGATTATTAACACACAGCTGGGCGGAGCATCGGCCAGAAGAATTGCTCTCTGCGGTACACCTCAAGGTGGAATCTGGCCACCTCTGTGGAACCTAGTAGTAAATGAGCTACTGATGGACCTGGATACGTCAGGTTGTAGAGTGATCGCCTGTGCTGATGATATTGCTATTGCTGCCTCCGGTAAATACCCAGACACTCTCAGGGAAATCCTCCAATATGCTCTCCTTCGGCTCACCAAATGGGCCTCCAAATGTGGACTGGGGGTTAACCCCCATAAAACGGAACTCGTTCTCTTCAGGAGGAAATATAAAGTTCCCTTCATAGACCCTCCTATGATAAATGGCACCAGTTTCACCTTCTCTGAAAACGCAAAATATCTGGGTCTTATTTAAACAGGAAATTAAACTGGAAGGCCAATCTATTAGAGCGCGTCAAGCTAATTGTAGCTCTCTATTCCTGTAGAAAGGCTATAGGTAGGAGCTGGGGTATTAAACCTCAATTCACTCATTGGCTATACGTGTCCGTTATCACGCCTATACTACTATATGGCGTGATCGTATCAACTCACTCAACTAGCTAAGGTGCAAAGATCTGTATGCATCTGCATCAGACGTGCACTGAGAACCTTAAGATATTTTCAGCAGATAGATGGCTGCCTGTGCGGCCATCCGCCTGAAAGCCTCCTCTCAGTGGTCTAGCTATCGCTTTGGCCATTCCTCGATCCTTGATCTTCTCAACTTCAAAAACGAAAACACGGACTACACCCCACCGAAACTGAGATTTGACTGCAACTTCCGTACGAGCATCCCTAACCGGGATGTATGGGACACTTCTCCCCCTGTCGATGGTAGTTCGGTTCACTTCTTTACAGATGGATCTAAGACGGAGGGTGGGGTGGGTTGTGGTGTTTTCTCCGAACAGCTCAATCTGAGCATCTCTTTCCGCCTCCCTGATCATTGTAACGTTTTCCAGGCGGTAATCATCCCTGTCCTGGCTGAAAAATAATGTATTATATCTCAGGGATACTAGCATTTTCACTAACAGCCAAGCGGCAATCAAGTCCCTGGAATCGTTCTCCTTCACTTCAAAGGCTGCCTTAGACTGTCGTCTATCTCTTATGGAGATGACAGAGCAGTTCAACATTCACCTATGCTGGGTGCCGGGCCACAGAGACATTCCAGGTAACTGCGGGGCTGACGACCTCACCAGACAGGGTACCACTCTAAGGATTTTGTCTGAAAGGCAAGCACTGGGTATGCCCCTCGCTACATGTAAGTATCTACTAAAGCTGAACGCTATTAGCACCACCAACCTCAGATGGGGAAACGGCTCAACGTGTCACATTTCGAGACAGATCTGGCCTAAGCTGGATCAAAAACGTAGTGCCGATCTGATCAAGTTAAAGCGTAAACAGATCAGCTGCGTTGTCGGTGTTCTCACTGGATACTGTCTCATAGGCCAGTACGCCAAAAGACTTGGTCTCTTCTCCAACGACTTCCGCAGGAACGGTAGGGACGAGCAGGAGGAGGAAACCATCCTTCACCTCCTATGCACATGTCCAGCCCTGTCGCATAAAAGAATGCTCCATCTAGGGTCCCCCTTCTTGACGACCTCTGCGATCTGGCGTCCTTGGACGTCATGAGCATCCATCGCTTTGTCAAAAGCTCCGGTTGGTTTTGTTAATCCCTGAGTGGCCTAATGGTTTGATCCATAGTATCACAAAAGACCTTCACTGGTCTAAGTGTGTCTGCACTCTCGTGTGGACAGCCAACCTAACCTAACCTAACCTACGGACATCAGTATGATGTACCGACAGGTGTGGATGGCACCTGCCGATACCCCTTATCAGATGATCTTGTGGAGAACTAACCCCACAGAGCCTTTAAAAACCTTCTCCCTAAAGACTTGCCTTTGGCACTGCATCAGCGCCATACCTGGCAGCGCGAACTTTGCAGCAGCTAGCAGCAGACGTCCATAAATTGTATCCGCATGTTACCAAGGCAATCACCGAAGGATTCTAAATGGTTGACCTGATTTATGGCGCAAATAAAGAATCCGAAGCGATCAAGCTTCAAAGAGTCGTTCTGGAGACCTTGAAGTCGGCTGGATTTCCTCTTAGAAAGTGGGCAAGTAACTCAGAAAAGGTATTAGAACAAATACCTGGAAATGAAAAGGAGATCAAGCTTCCACTAAGCTTTCACTCGACCGATACCATCAAGACCCTCGGAATCTGATGGCACCCAGCACAAGACGTATTTAAATTTAAAATTAATTTACCTGTAGTGAAGGCATATACTAAAAGATCCGTCTTAGCAGATATTGCCCGTCTATTTAATGCCCTCAGGTGGATCTCGTATTGCATTATCAAGGCAAAGCTTAACTACGGCTTCAAGAGCTAGCATTGGACACCCCAATCTCTATAGAGACCGAAGATGTTTGGGTAAATCTACGGAATGAATTCAGTGCTCTTGAGAACATACAAACACCCCGTTGGATGCAATATGAAGATTCAGCTAAGGTCCACCTACATGGCTTCAGAGACGCCTCGGAGAAGTCATATGCAGCCGTAGTATATGCTCGAGTAATGGAAAATGGTAAGGAATATATTAACATCCTAGCGTCCAAAACTAGAGTTGCCCCAGTGAAATGTGTTTCATTACCACGCTTAGAACTATGCGCAGCGCTTCTGTTAGCAAAACTTTTGCGTCTCATATCGCGAGCAATGCGATTCGCCAATCCTGAAGTCTTCGCATGGTGCGACTCAATGATCGCGTTAGCATGGATTAAGAGGAATTCATTAATAAGAACAACATTTGAAGCCAATCGGGTGGCTGATATCCAGACCCTCACCAGGCCGAAGATGTGGAGACACGTCGCATCAAAAGATAATCCAGCAGATATCGGCTCACGACGACTTTCAGCCGAAGAGCTGATCGACAACTAGATGTGGTGGTCTGGTCCAAAATTTCTACAAACTTTTTCCGCCACAGAATTTCCAGCAGCAGTTCCAATTGACACCAATCTGGAAACCAACGGTATAAACCAGAAACATGAACTTCAATCATGCTTCTATCAGGTATATTTAATACACATAAGGCCTCACTTAACACAGGTAGTAGCTCATTGTACCCTAATTAATAGAACTTTTTTTGAACAATTCTCAACTCTACATCGACTTGTTCGCAACGTATCGGTATGGAGATGATATTTATTTAATATTGTAGTATCAAGTACATCGCCAGGTACTGTGTGCAACGACATCTACTGCCTGCTAGCAGTAAATATTCCCACCTGATGAGCTTACGTTCTACAATTGTTCCACACAATATCCCAATTATTCCAGGATCCTCAATTCATCCCTGGCGACATCTACTATACTCTAGAAGGACTTGTATTTTATATAAATACCCATACCACAACCACCGTCGACACAGTTGTTTATAAGGGCATACAAGCGACGTGAAAAACAGTGACGTATTGAAAGTAAATCTGTAGTGACAGTTTAATTTGAAATAAATAAAGAATAAAGTGATTGAATACTGTGTTGAAGTAAAGTTAGTAGTTGTCAATAAATAAACAGTGAAATACACAAAAGACAGTTTTATTTGAACGAACCCGAGCAAGAATACTACATTGCTGTCAGAAAAGTGGAATAAACCAAGTTTTGTGTATTGCTTATTGTGCAAGTAAAAAAAAAAAATAAAAAAATGATTCGGAAATTGCTAGAAGATTTGTCAGTGCCGCAACTAAAGGAAGTACTGAGCCAGCGGGAGCAACCTACGACTGGTACAAAAAGAGAACTGATTATTAAGTTGCGGAAAATAATGACGGCCGAGGGTGCAGATCCTGAAACAGCTTTGTTTGACGTCGAAGAAGAACAAGTAGGTACGACGAGTGACATGTCGACTCTAATGAAATTGCTATCTGAGAAATTCGAGAAGCTAGACAATTCTTTAGACGAGCAAAAGAATTCTCTAGATGCCAAGTTCGATGAGCAAAAGAATTCTCTAGAGCAACAGCTATTCGATCAAAGGAGCGTTCTCGAAGGCAAATTCGATAAACAAAATAAAAGTTTGGAAACAAGATTCGAGACAATTGACGAGAAGATTGGAAATGTAGAAACCAAAATAGAGACATTTGAAACAGCCGTTGAAGGACGACTCGAGAATGTTGAAACAAAATTCGAGAACGTTCAAACAAAAATCGAGACTGTTGAAGGAAGATTCGAGAATTTGGCAAAGGAACTCGAATACGTGAAGAAACAGAAAGTTCGGGAGTATCCAACAGACTGCCCGAGAAGGAAAGAGATGCAGCCTCCCGTCTTTGACGGACAGACATCATGGGCGATATATAAACGACAGTTCGAAGCTGCGGCAATGACGAACAACTGGGACGACGAAGAGAAGTCCATTGCCCTCACGCTTGCGCTTAGAGGATCATCTGCAGAGCTACTACAAACTATTCCCGAGGACAAACAACGCAACTACGAAAGTCTGGTGAAAGCCATTGAGATGCGATTTGGGGACGACCACATGCAGCAAGTATATAAGGTCCAGTTGCGCAGAAGGTCCCAGATGAAGGGTGAGACGCTCCAGCAGTTACAAGCAGACATCGAGCGGCTGGCACATTTGTCCTATCCAAACGCCGGCGAGGAGATCATTAACGAGATGGCAACCGAAGCGTTCACCCATGCCATAGCTGATGCGAAACTACAAATGGCGATAAGAATGGCTGAAAAGAAAACGCTCGCCGAAGCTTTGACGTTTGCTCTGACAATGGAGGCCGCAGACCAGGCCTGTCAGGGAATCCACTGTGTGAGGGAAGTAGCCGCCATCGAATGCTCTTGCCAGAGGATGGACGTCGAAGACCAAAACAACGCTCGCGGAGGACAAATTCGTTGCTGGAACTGCAACAATATAGGACACCTACAACGGCAATGCAGAAATCCACCCAGACGTGGAAACTGTCCGCATTGTGCGAATAGGCGACGCAACCAAGAACCATCCTACAGGGACAACATCCATCCTGTTGGCCAGGCTCCTCGAAAACAGGAGTCGGGAAACGCCGAAGAGCCAGATAATGGAATCGACGCCCCCAAGACCACCATCCAGGTCTCCCAAACCAAACGATGCAACAAAAGTCTCACAGTGGAAGCATTCATCGGCAAAAACAAGTGCGTGGCTACTATCGATACCGGCGCCACGGCTTCCATTGTAAGAAGAGATCTCGTCCGGAAGTCTTGGCCGCACAACACCAGCTGCTACTGTCTTAGAACTGCGACAGGGGAAGCGGCGAAAGTATATGGAGAAGTTCGCCTCACGTTACAATTAGCAGGGTTGGCCTTTTCTCATGCGTTCCTGGTGGCCGACATATGTGATGAATGCATCATCGGAGTGGACTTTATGAAGGAACATGACGTAATCATCGACATCGGGATGCAAGTTCTGCGGTACCGGAACGTAGAGATTCCAATGGTGTACGGGAACGAGAATGCAGCACATTTAAGGGCAATATTCAGCAAGGACGAAGTCTTACCACCATCCTCCGAGACTATCATTTGGACAAAACTAGAGGGTGATCTTGGGAGCCACCGATTCTACCTATTGGAACCGGATTCAGGAAGGAATTCCCCGAACTACATCATGGGAAAAGTGTTAGTGGAACCAAAGAACAGCCTGGTCCCAGTAAGGTTCATGAACTTAAAGAGCCACAGCGTGAAACTAAAACAAGGGGAGGTTATTGGTAAATGTGCGCCGATATGTTCAATTTCAACAATAACCGAAAAGGAATCTGCGAGGCCCGTTTCATCAGCCAGGTTGGCCGAAGTAAGGGACAGGATCCTCAAGCACTGCGAACTGGATCGGGATCAGCGTGCCATGGCAGAAAATTTAATCGGTGAGAACGCTGATATATTTGCCTCACGGGATGGAGAGTATGGCCGAACACATCTGGTGCAACATGGCATAGACACTGGGGATGCCAGACCAATTCGTCAGCCTGCCAGACGACTACCATTGGCAAAACAGACGGAGGTTGCGGATATGATGTCATCGATGGAGAAGGAAGGGCTCATCGAAAGTTCTAAGAGTCCGTGGGCCTCACCTGTTGTACTGGTCAAGAAGAAAGACGGCAGCACTCGATTCTGCGTGGACTATCGCAGACTTAATGATGTCACCAAAAAGGATAGCTACCCTCTGCCACGCATCGATGACACATTAGACACACTCTCAGGAGCTAAATGGTTTTCCACCCTTGATTTAAAGAGCGGTTACTGGCAGGTACAGATCGATCCAAAGGATCGAGAGAAAACTGCGTTCACTGCAGGAAATGGGCTGTGGCAATTTACAGTAATGCCATTTGGATTGTGCAATGCTCCGGCAACTTTTGAGCGCCTAATGGAACACGTCCTGCGTGAATTGACCTGGAAAACTTGCTTGGTGTATCTGGACGTGATAGGAAAAACGTTCGAGGAACATCGCGATAACCTGAAGAATGTGCTAGAACGGCTTCGAAGCGCTCACCTGAAGCTGAACCCAAAGAAATGTGACCTCTTCAGATCCGAAGTTAAGTACCTGGGCCACGTTATCTCATCAGAAGGAGTGCGAACAGATCCAGACAAGGTGGAAGCTGTGAAAAATTGGCCAGTTCCAAAAGACAAACACGAACTCAGGAGCCTTTTGGGTCTCGCTACGTACTACCGACGATTCGTAAAGGACTTTGCCGGAATCGCGAAGAGCTTGCACCAGCTGACGGAAAAAGGAAGGCAATTCAAGTGGTCAGGTGAGTGCGACAATAGCTTCAAGAACCTTAAGCAACAACTATGCGAAGCACCAACACTAGCATATCCCATTCCCGGAGAAATGTTCATCGTGGATGCAGATGCAAGTAACGTCGGTATCGGGGCGGTTCTTTCGAAGGGACACAACGGCCAAGAGAAGGTAGTCGCATACTTCAGCAAAGTGCTCTCCAAGGCGGAAAGGAACTACTGCGTGACCAGGCGAGAACTTCTGGCGCTGCTTCTGGCGACAAAACACTTCCATAAATACCTCTACGGCCAAAAGTTCCTTTTGCGCACAGACCACGCGGCTCTAAAATGCCTGCTGCAGTTCAAGAATCCAGAGGCCCAGGTCGCAAGATGGATTGAACGGTTGCAGATGTACGATTATGAAATACAGCATCGTAAAGGGAAACTTCATTCCAATGCGGATGCCTTATCCCGCCGACCATGTAAGAGCGACTGCAAGCATTGTGTGCGGCAGGAAGAGAAGAACCTTCATATCGCCGGCTGGAGTGCTGAGGAAATCCGCAACGCTCAAAAAGAAGACCCAGACATCGAGCCGATATTAGCGTGGAAGGAGTTTATGGAAAAGCCAAACGGACAAGATATCTCGGACAGGAGCCCCACTCTCAAGGCATACTGGGCTCAGTGGGACTCCCTTCATGTGCAAGATGGTGTTCTGAAAAGGAAATGGGAAAGGCCGGACGGGAAAGATTTCATAATGCAGCTTGTCTTACCGCGATCAAAAGTACACGAGGTGCTACGGGAGATGCATGATGGAGCATCCGGAGGTCATTTGGGTGCAAACAAGACGTTGGAGAAGGTGCGAGAACATTTCTATTGGCTCAGCGCAAGGTTAGACGTAGAGAGTTGGTACCGAAAATGCGTCGTGTGTGCCGCCAGCAAGGGATCTAGAACGAAAACGCGAAGCAAGATGCACCAGTACAACGTGGGTGCACCCTTTGAACGGATTGCCGCTGACACCGCTGGTTCATTTCCAGAAACCGACAAAGGTAACCGTTACATCCTAGTCGTCATGGACTACTTCAGCAAATGACCGGAAGCGTTCGCCATCCCTAACCAGAAAGCGAAGACCATCGTTGAACAGATCGTCAACAACTGGGTGAGCAGATTTGGCGTGCCCATGGAACTGCATTCCGACCAGGGACGAAACTTTGAATCGAAGATATTCCAAGAGGTATGTCAACAACTAGGAATCAAAAAGACGAGGACGACTCCGCTTCATCCACAATCCGACGTGATGGTAGAGCGCTTCAACAAAACCTTAAACGAACATCTCTCCAAGGTCGTAGAAGAGCACCAGCGCGATTGGGATCGACAAATTCCTCTCTTCTTGATGGCCTACCGAAATGCTGTGCACAGTACTACTGGACATACTCCATCCGAAGTCTTATTTGGTCGAGCAGTTCGGCTACCTAGTGAGGTGAAGTTTGGATCCCCTAACGATGAGCCCAAATGTGAAGAGGACTATGTGGCAGACCTCAGGGAAAGGATCCGAGACATACATCAGAGGACCAGGACGAGGGTAAGGATAGCGAGTGACCGCATGAAAACCAGGTACGACACAAAGGCAACAACGTCCAGCTTCCACGAGGGAGACCTAGTATGGTTGTACAACCCACACCGGCAAAAGGGAGGTCACCTAAGCTGCAGCAAGAATTTGAGGGCCCTTCTAAAGTGGTCACACGCATCAATGACGTCGTCTTCCGGACCCAGCGTGGAGTAAGAGGCAAGATGAAAATTGTCCACCTGGATCGTCTTCATCGTTACCATGGCAGTAGGCCAGATGATCTTGTTCGAGCAAGTTTTAGAGGGGGGCAGTGTAGCATTGACTACAGGATGGTTTGTGTACCAAAAACGGAAACACTGTATCTCAAACTGTAGGAACGACATCTGTTGCAAAACCTGTTAGCAGTAAATATTCCCACCTGATGTGCTTACGTTCCGCAATTGTTCCACACAATATCCCAATATTCCAGGATCCTCGATTCACCCGGAGAAACATCTAGCATGTTCTAGAACCCCTTACAATTTCATATAAATACCCATACCACAACCACCGCGGACACAGTTGTTTATAAGTGCATACAGCGATTACAAGAGGGAGATTCGACCAGTGGTGAAAACAAGTGACGTATTGAAAGTAAATCTGTAGCGACAATTAAAACAAAGTGATTGAATACTGAGTTGAAGTAGAGTTAGTGTTTGATAATAAATAAACGATTAAAATACACAAATGACGGTTTTATTTAAACGAACCCCAGCAAGGATATTACAATACAACAAATATAAAGACATAATCGAGGGCTTCGTTGATTATGGAGAAAATCAAAGATTAGATTTGGTTGCGTGTTCATGATTCGTGGTATATGGTATGTGGTAAATATAAACAAGTACTTTATCATGTGACCTGTCCAAGCAATATACCAACAAAGCAGCTCGAAATTGAAGTATACAACTCTATTGACATATGTAGAAATCTGGGACTAAACGTAAGAGGCATTTGCTGTGACCAAGGCCCTACGAATCAAAGCCTTTTCAATAAATTAAAGCTGGATGAGGACAACAGTTCCTTTCTTTATATAGAGAAAAAAGTGTATGGAATGTATGATGTGCCACATTTAATCAAACGTGTAAGAAACTTCTTTTAAGATCAGACTTACGAACTCTGGATGTAAGCTGGAAAATAATTGAGTATATCTATAATACAGAAAGAAATAATACCACAAAAATGTGTCCAAAACTAAAATATGCTCATATAGATCCCACAGAATTTCAAAAAACGAATGTGAAACTAGCGGCACAAGTACTTAGCAGATCCGTGGCTTGCGCAATTAATGCATTACAGCGCTTGAATAAATTTCCAGAGAAAATTGCACAGTCTGCGCAACCAACAGCAGAATTTATAAATAAAGTCAATAAAATATTTGATTTATTGAATGGAAGAGCTGCACTTATTCGAAATGACGCAAATATTGGATTTTTAAAAGAAATGCAATCATATTTAAAACAAATTCAGCCAATCAATGCAAAATATAAACCCTTCTGCTTAAGCGATAGAATTACCATATGAAGACACGATTTCAATAAAAATTACAGAAATGAATGACATAGCCACAAGGTATTTTGCAGGTTACTGTTTTTTTAAAACGCTTAAAAAAATTAATGCAGTTTGTGAGAACTGCGTCAAAGAAATGACAAAGGACAAAAACAATTTCGATCTCACGGAAATATTGATCAAATTGAAAGAATATAAACACTGGAATGAAAATCCAATACTTGTCTGGCCATCAAACAAGTACTTCAAAATATGTCAACTTCATATACAAGTATTTACCACTTGCATTTAGAAATGTCCATTTGCATCTAATCTTAGAGAAAATATAGTAAATCAATGTATCTCAAAAACAAATTTGCACTATCCAGATTGGATTGAATCGACAAATAAATGTTATTCGCACAAAATTGATACAGTCAATTTCCTTGTGGTAGTTCTGCTTTGGAAAAATTGTAAGTGGTTTATTGACAAGAGCATAAACAAGAAAATGAATCCAAAACAAAAGACAAAAAAGTTGCAAACATATGTACATATGTAGGTATATTTCTGCTCTGTCTGCTCCTCACCGTGCCAAAGTCGCAGGCCAGGACAAAAAATACGAGAATACAAAACAAAACAAAAAATATATTTCGCTGTGGATATGTCACAAACACTATG
Source organism: Brachypalpus laphriformis (assembly GCA_945910035.1). Lineage (NCBI taxonomy): Eukaryota > Metazoa > Arthropoda > Insecta > Diptera > Syrphidae > Brachypalpus > Brachypalpus laphriformis. Next base: position 142,448,862 of record OX246754.1, read on the forward strand.
CTCATGGTGAAAGCTTTTCGCAAAGCAAAAGAAAAAAGCTTTTCGCATAGAAAATTTATTTTCCGTTTTTTTCTCTGCGAAGCAGAAAAGCTTTTTGTTTGCCCATCGTTGTTTGCTCATCGCAAAAAAGATCAACATTTTTTTGTATGATGATGCGACATCTGGGTAAGTTTATTATCTGTGCTATGAGGATCGAGAGCGCGTGCTCACAGTAGTGTGCGATTCTTACCCACTAAAAAACCTCCCTTCAAAACAGACTTGTTTTTATTTTTACTGCAACTAAGTATTCGACTTATCAAGTAGCTTTCATTTCACGAAATAATGACGTTTTGCAGGTACATCCTCATTAGAAGTTCCTGCTAGCTCCACAGTTTAGACGGGGTTACTTATCGCGCTAGGTCTAAAGGTTTGGTTCGTTGTAGACGGCGTAGTAAATTTCTTTCATCCGAAACTTGGAGGACTGTGATATTAACGTGCCTTCCTACACGACTTTTATGCTTTCTCGCATAGTTTTCGATTTCGTCTTCGATTGTTTTAATGCCAAGATCTCTGTGGAAATCGCTGTTTCTGATATACCATGGCGCAAACAATACCTCTTAGCATTTTGATTTGAAAGGTTTGTAAAATTTTAATATTACTTCTTTAAGATATAAGTAATTTTATTTAAATTAAGCAAACGTTATAAACAAGGATTTCGAATTAATCTCAACGACTTAAACTAAACGGCTGCCCGGTCTAACGTTGTCTTCTCGAGTGTTCTTTCTGCTTTGCTTTGTTCCTGTGCAACCCTCTGGTGGTGAGTACACAGTGGTGAATTGACGATCGGTGGTGGTAATTACTTCCCATGCTGCCAAGTTGTGAGTAGTTTTCTTCTAATGTTGAGTAGATGGCGCTCCAATACTGTTACAGCTCGGCCCTTCCTGATACAAGTCATCGTCCTCGATGTCTACCTCTGTATCCGTAGGATTGTTGTCCAACTCAGGTGCCAGCTTACACCATGGTTTCATTCCTTCAGCAGAGAAAACTGAGTTGAAATGTCTGGCCTTTCTCATCATACCAGGAACGTCCTCAATTACATATCGGTGAATTCCCAAAGCTTTCGTTACCATATATGGACCATGGTATTTGGGCTCCAGTTTTCGTGATGTTCCCGTAGCGGCAGGTTCATTTTCAATTAGCACTAAGTCGTTCTTCTCATAGATGTGGGGAGCACTGTGCTTTTCGTCGAATAGCTTCTTCCATTTTTCCTTGTGCTTCAGAATGTTTTCGGAAGCTACTTGTCGTTTTTCCATCAACGTAGTCTGGTTATCCGTTGAATTATTGATTATGTCAAATAACACGTTTTCATTTCGATTTCGAATTTGAAAATCGAAAACAAGTTCATTCGGGCAGAATCCGGTTGTTGCATTTCGCTGGGAGTTTATATTCCATTGAATGTCCATTAATTGCAGATCCCAGTCTTTATCTTCAGTCACAGACGATATGACAAAATTGTTCTATTCGCTCTTTCAACTTGTCCATTTGAGTGAGGTGATCGAACTGCGTTTAGAATGTGGCGGATGTTATTTTGTCGGCAATACTCGGAAAACATTTTGGATGTGTAGGCTGTTCCTCGATCCGATACGATGGTAAGCGGCAAACCAAAATAAGAAGACAGTTCGTTTAAGAAACGTATTATCGGTTGTGTTTTTGTTGTCCTTACAGCTTTCACGACTAGATATTTTGTAAACGCATCGCAGATGGCAACTATGTATGCATTTCCATGTCGGCTCTTAATAAACGGTCCTAAGTGATCGATGTTCCAGATACTGAATTCACCGGACGATTTTCCTCCAGTTGTTTTGTTGTAGGCACAGGCTAAGCATGTTGAAATATACTGCTTGATGTACCTTCGCATTTGGGGGAACCAAAATTGTTTCCTGATACGTTCCATCGTTTTCTCCACTCCACAGTGACCACAGTCATCATGGCAGTATTTTGCAATGCGCAATCGGATTGAGTTTGGAATGACTAATTTGTCTTCATCGTTACTGCGCCGATACAATCGACAGTTGCGAAGGACATACTCTTTTCGTATCTGCCTCTCTTCTTAGAATGCGAGTGATATTCAGCAATTTCTCGTCCTGTAATTGCATTTTTGAAAACCAGTCGGATTCACTGATCTCGATTTTGCTGATACTGTCTTGAACAATGTCGGGTTCCACAGCTGGTAAACATGGTGATCGGCTCATCGCATCCTATTGGCAGGACGGTGCTCCAAAACAAAGTCAAACTGCTGGAGTTTAAACCACCACCAGGCTATTTTTGGCAAGAGATGCTTCTTGGATTTGGTTAGTGTTACTGCTGCACAATCGGTTACTACTTTGAACGATTTTCCGAGTAGGTATATCTTAAAACGTTCGAGCGCCTCGACTATGGCTAGAACTTCCAACTCGTAGCTAAGGTACTTCTGTTCCGCGTCTGTACACTTACGGCTGTAATAAAACACAGGGCGGATGCTCTTACCATTTGTTGTTTGCATCAGGATTCCAGCGAGGCCAGTTGAGCTTGCATCCGTATGAACTTCGTGTGTCGCTGCGGGGTTGTAAATGGCGAGTACCGGTTCAGAAGTCAGTTCTCGTTTCAAATCGTTGAATGATGTTATTTCTTCCGACTCCATTTTGAACTCGACGTCCTTTCGTAGTAGTTGTGTTAACGGTCGTGCTATTATTGAATACTCCTTGATAAATTTTCTGAAGAAACATGTGTGTTGCGTCCGTTTTACTGCGGGTTTGGGTCGCGTTACGATTTGGGTAGGAACTGTAAGAATAGCGCCCACTTCTTTTCCGTACTCTGAAAATTCCGCAAAATGAAGTAAATTGGAATAAAGAAAAGACGACCGTTTTAGCGTAACGTTATAATAAGAATGTTAACTTTATTGCGAAAGAAACTAATTATTATATAATTTGTATATAAACAATTGGTCTAATGTCAAATGACATTTGCTAAGTTGTATGCTAATTCACAATAATAAAGTGAAATATTTTATTTAAGGAATTCACAATTATGTTTTATTTTTAATTTAATTTAATTAGAAATTTTTATTTAATATTTTTTATCGCCTTCAACATTCACCCCCGCCGTGAACTCGTTCGCAACAATTACTTCCAGGCTGGTAACACTGCTTTCGGACCTCTAATTCGCCGTCATTCTCTCTGCATTTTTTCTCCTTCATTAGTTCTATAGAAGAAATAATTAGTGAAACAGAGAGGGACATAGTCACCAGATAAAACATAAACAAAAACCCTACAGACAGTGAAGTGAGTAGCCTACATATTGCCCTTTGCCAATTGCCAAAATGTACGCTGCTCTCTTTTCCTCTGTTGCGAATTGTTTCCTTGCCTACGTGCAGACTGATCTTGGTATCAGTTGAATTCAAATGGCGTCGGTTTGTTTTGAGTGCAGGGTTGTTTCTTTTTGTTTTGTGCTCAAAGTCGCGAAAATAGTTAGTGTTTTCGGTTTTTAGGTGTGTAGGAACATGTTGGTTTGCTGGAGTGTATTCAGGTAAGTGTTATTAAGTATTATGTGTTGTTTGTTTTGTTCGATGAATGGACTGTATGAGTGATTTGAGTTGAGTGGATTATGTGTGTAGTATTTGTAGTGTTGATTGACGTATGGGAAATTTTTATTTGGGTAATTTCCCAAATGTTATTTGGTGTGTTGTGATGTGTAGTGTAGTTTATATTTTAGAGTATATTATTCTGATAGGGTTTTTTTTAATTTTTAATTTTGAAAATTATATTTTTTGTGTAGGGTGTTTTTTAAATTCGATAATTTGTTTTGTTAATGATTGTGTAGGGTAAATTGATATTTTTTTTTTGATATTTGAGAATATTTAAGTAGGGTAAGTTGATATTATTTTTTTTTTTTATATTTTACTTGTGAGAAATGTGTATGGGTATTTTTAGAATGAAATGGGTGTCTTTTTTTTTTTTAGGTTGCGCCAGGGATGTGTAATCTTCATAGATACTAATAGCCCGAGTGCTACTAGCATGCACGATTCGCAAACCTGAGTAATCGATTTCAGGAATACGCCTACGTACTAAACACACACCCTTCACACTTCTACCACTCTCCCCGCGGGACTGCCGTTAGGCATTACTTCGCGGGGCTGGTTAGCAATTTATGCTATACTTTCTGCTTCTCGACGTATTCGTTCTTGAATTCGAAGCTGCATTTGCACATGCGTAATAAACGCGCAAATTTCCATCCATTTTTCCTCAGATTGTACCATATGATCTATGAGGAATGGGGGACTGGGAAGTTCCAGTTTTCAAATCGCCTACAGTAGAAGACTGCATGCTCCGTATCTTCCTCCTGGTCTGGACATTCTGGGCACAACGGAGAGCTATCGTGTCCAAACCGGTAAAGATATTTGCGATAACCTCCATGGCCAGACAGGAACTGCGTGAGGTGGTAGGTGCAGTTCCCATGTGCTCGATTTATCCAAATGTCGATGGTGGGGATTAATTTATAGGTCCATCTGCCTTTAACCGCATTATCCCATCGATCTTGCCACACAGCTCTTGAAGCTGCTTTTTCTTCTTCTATAACCCTTCTTCTTTCGCTAGCCTCTTGATGTCTCGAGCCTCTCCGATTGTAGATTCTCTGCATCTCGTTCGCGAGGATGTCGATAGGAACCATTCCTGCTATGACAAAGGCTGCTTCGTCAGAGATAGTTCGAAAACCACTGATGGTCCTTATAGCGCAGAGTCTGTAGGCTGATGTAAGTTTCCTCCTTGTTTCTTTGGTCGCGAGAGCCCCCGCCCAAACCGGAGCCGCATAAAGAAGGACTGAGCTGACAACTCTGGATAGTAGGATCCTCCTAGCGTATCCAGGTCCTCCAATGTTGGGCATTATCCTTGAGAGTGGTGCCTGAAGTCGTGACGCTTTTTTGCTCGAATAATCAACATGCTGTTTAAAGCGCAGTCTATTGTCGAGCATTACTCCTAAGTATTTGATTGCTTCTTTGGATCTGATGATTTGGGTTCCAACCTGTACATTCATATATTCCACAGATTTCCGACTGGTTATTAGAACAGTTTTCAGTTCTTCAGTTTTGTGGTCAGCTAATTCTAAACCGGCTGATCCTAGCCAGCTTTTGATTTGACTGATTGCCACATTTGTAGCTGATTCTACTTCACTGATTTGTTTTGCTACTGTAACAACAGCGATGTCGTCAGCAAATCCAATTATATTAACTTTAGGTGGCAGTGGTAGTCGTAAAACTCCGTCGTACATTATGTTCCATAGTAATGGGCCCAGCATCGAATCTTGCGGGACCCCAGCTGTAACATCGTAGTACTTCACTCCTTCGTCGGTATCATACCTCAGTTTCCTGTTGGTAAAGTAGCTCGCCATTATCTGCAGCAAGTAAGATGGTGTATCCATCATAGCAAGAGATCTTCTTATAGTGGGCCAGTCTGCCGAATGAATGGGTGTATAAAAAAATAAATGTGTGTGTGTGTGTGTGTAAAATTTAAATTTTAAAGGGTGCGTTAAATGTGAATTAATGGTATGCGCTATGGTATGGGTTACGTGTAGGGAAAGTGTTTTTTAGGGTTAAATTAGGGATTGATCCGCGATTGTTTCGTTGCTCGGAAGTGTACAGATTTTCGCAATCGGTCGTTTCAGTTCTCCGGTTTGAGTTTTAAGGGTGACAACGCGAATAAGATTGTCTGCTCCGGGATGCAGTTGTATGATGCGGGCCATCATCCATTTTGAAGGTGGAAGCCTCTCATCCTTGAGTAGAACCAGGTCTCCTAGCTGCGGTTGTTTCTCAGTTTTCAGCCATTTTGGACGTTGTTGTAGACGAGATAGGTACTCCGAGCTCCACTGCTTCCAAAAGTTTTGGTAGAGTTGTTGTATTCTTTTCCAACGGTCGTTGTAGCAGATTTTGTCCTCGGTAGTGTCTGGTCCTGGTATCCCTTCCATGGGCTCGCCTATTAGGAAGTGTGCTGGGGTTAAAGCGGTAAAGTCTTCGGGATCGCTGGTGAGTTGACACAAAGGCCTTGAGTTGAGGCAGCCCTCTATTTGTGTCAATAGTGTTGACAACTCCTCAAAAGTAAGGGTCGAGTTGCCAGCAACTCGCTTCAGATGGTACTTTACCGATTTAACTCCAGCTTCCCATAAACCGCCAAAGTGTGGCGATGCCGGAGGGATAAAATTCCATTTGGTGCCGTCTGTAAGAAGGGTGTCTGCTATTTGCTTTTCGAAGATTTTGCAATTCCTTAGCCGCACCCACGAAATTTGTTCCGCAGTCGCTAAACACTTCCTTGCAAAGTCCTCGCCTCGCGGAGAATCTTCGAAAGGCAGCAATGGAGGCCTGAGAAGTCATGTCGCTTACCAGTTCCAAGTGAAGAGCCTTGGTAGCCGAACAGACAAAACTGCAATATATGCCTTGAATGTTTTTGACCCTCGACCCTTCCATGCTTTGACCTCAATAGGTCCAGCATAATCGACGCCGGTGTAGGAAAAGGGCCGGGACATCCTTACCTTCGGTGCTGGCAAGTTGCCCATGAGTTGGGCGATAGGTTTTGCCTTTTTCCTAAAACAAACATTGCAGTCATGGATGCATTTCTTTATCGCGTTTTTGAGATTAAGTATCCAAAACCGTTGACGAAGACGTGCGATCATTTGTTGGGTTCCACCATGGTACGTTGTAGCATGTGCATCCTTTATGATGATCCGACTGAGATGGTGGGTTGGTTTCAAGACGATTGGATGTTGTTGTTCGTAGCTAAGATTAGCGTTTTGAAGTCTACCTCCTACTCTCAAAATTCCTGTCTGATCAACAAAAGGCTGCAATGACTTCAACCCCTTCATGTTAGGTTGAGTTTCATTACCGTCGATGAAAAACATGCTCTTTTGTACGGTCTTTACGGCAACCTTCAATGCTGAATCGATCTCCATCGGCGAAAGTGTTTTGGGATGCTTTTCTGTTCGGCGCATGTTGGAAATAAACCTGGAACAATATGCCAAAATCCGCAGCAGTTTCCGTAGATTCGAGTGGCGATGTATCAGCAGGTCGATCTCGTTGTCTTCTGTGATGACGCAATGCGATTGAACCTTTCGCCTCTCTTCATCAGTTGTCACCGTCGTTGGTTGAGTCGGAGCTTCAAAATTCCATTCGGACCTAAGGAACTCGGGTCCATTCCACCAAAGTGTGTTGCCATTCAAGTGGGATGGCAATAGACCACGTGATGCTAGATCTGCTGGATTGTGCTGAGTTGGAATATACCGCCAGATGCTACAATTTGTAAGACGCTGGATCTCTGCAACGCGATTGCTTACGAAGGTTTTCCACTTAGCCGGAGGTGCCATGATCCACGCCAACGTAATCTTCGAATCCGACCAAGCATACATCCTAGCGTTGTCCAAGCTCAAGACTCTTGCAGTGTAGTCCAAGAGTGTCGCCAACATCACCGCTCCACAAAGCTCAAGCCTGGGAAGGGTTACGGTCTTCAACGGAGCAACTCTTGTTTTGGACATCAAGAGATGGACGTGAATGTTGTCGTCGTCATCTAAAACACGTAAGTAGACCACCGCTCCATAAGCCTTCTCGGATGCGTCACTAAACCCATGTATCTCCAGGTCTCTTCGGTTGTCTCTTAGATGGATCCACCGTGGTATCTGGATATTCTCAATGGATGGCAGCTCACGTCGAAAGTCCTCCCACTGGGATTTCAGTTCCGCTGGAATAGGATCATCCCACGCTAGTCCGCAGCACCACAGCTGTTGCATCAAAATTTTCGCCAAAATTATGCACGGCGAAATCCATCCAAGTGGATCAAATAATTTGGCGATAGTGGACAGCATTGATCTTTTGGTTGGAACTTTCGATGGATCTATGATGACATTCTGGAAAGAAAAGAAATCTCCTACGGGGGACCACCTAATACCTAGCGTCTTAACTTGTGGAGTAGAAGCAGCTTCGAAAGGTAAAGAAAACCCTACTTCTCTTTGATCCATAGGAATATCCTTCAAAACCACGTCATTATTCGTCGTCCACTTCCGTAGGTTAAAGCCAGCAGATGCCAACAAATGTCTCGCCTCATCGCGTATTTTTCGTGCCTCTTCCAACGTATCAGCTCCAGCGATTAGATCGTCGACGTACATCCCTTTACGGATGACCTTTGCACCGATTGGAAAACGATGCTCCTCGTCGTCTGCAGCTCTTCGGATTGTGCGGTTGGCAAGATAGGGTGCACTGGCAGTTCCAAAGGTGACGGGCTGCAACCGGTAAATCCGTATGGGTTGAGTTGGATTGTCACGCCACAGGATAAGTTGGTAATACGAGTCTTCCTTCTTCATTCGTATCTGCCGAAACATTTTTTCTATGTCTGCGGTGAAGGTAAATTGATATGTTCTCCATACTACCACCATATCATTAATACTGTTCTGTGTTTTAGGTCCTATTAGCAAATGCTCGTTTAACGACGTACCATCTAGAGTCTTGGCAGCGGCATCAAAGACTACTCGCAATTTGGTTGTCGTGCTGGACTCCTTTAGAACAGCGTGATGCGGAACAAAATAGTGATAAGGAGTATGAAGAACATCATCGCTGAAACCATCGACTTCGGACATCTGCCCCAATTCCAGGTATTCTTTAATATACTTAGAATATTCCTTGTGTAGTTTCGGGTTCGCCTCGAACCGCTTCTCCAAGTGATGGAACCTACGCAAGGCACCTTGCTTCGATGGTCCAAGCGCAGGTATCCATCCATCCTTAAATGGTAAAGACACTTCATATCTTCCACCTGGTAGACGTGTGGTCGTCTCTAGGAAGTGCTTCTCACAAGCGATGTTTTCCTCAGTTTCGGCATCGTCATAGGGTGCTTCTTCGATTTCCCAAAACTTCCTTAATTGGGTGTCGATATCAAGGACCTGATGAAAACATTTTTTTGTAGATTTTGGTGTCGCTGAAGGTACTTTACCCAACAAAATCCAGCCTAATTCCGTTCTTTGTGCTATTGGCGCCAAGCCATCTTCGGCTCGAACGATTTCTGGAAGGACGAAATCAGCAAACACATCACTTCCCAATAGCAAATCTACTGTTGCCGGTTTGTAGAACGTAGGGTCTGCTAACTCCAAGCCGTTGAGGTGTTTCCAGTTGCTGAGTGTCAGTTGCTTGGCCGGGAGAAGCCCAGTCAGGGACTTAAAAACAAAAGCCTGTGTGCTGGACTCAAACGTAGAGTGTAACGATGCGAAGGTTATGTCAACACACCTGTGACATGATCCACTGTTGACCTTTCCCAGCCCTGACACTTCAACCAACGTACTCCGCGTCCTCAGGTTGAGCATTTGTACGGCTGCCTCCGTTATAAAGGTCGCTTCTGACCCTGGATCAATCAGTGCTCTAAGGTTGAAATACTTCCCCGTAGACGACATGACCTTAACAACTGCAGTAGCTAGTAAAACCTGAGAATTAATGCACTGCTGTGTATGGTAGTTATTCACTGATGTGCTAGCTGTTGGGTTACCTGCAGTACTTGGTTGAGAAGAACTTGGGCCTATGGTAGAAGTTATTGCACTAGGTTGTTGGAATGTAGGTGGATTTGTGGAAATCTGGTATGCTTGTGAGTTAGTATTTGTATTTTGTGTGGGGTTGTAATTAAAATGTGATGAATTTGTGTGAAATGGAGGGTTGGTATGTGTTTGTGACTGTGAATACTGTGTGAAACTATTATTTGAATGATATTGAACTGGAGCTGAGTGCAAAAGAGTGTGGTGTTTTTGTTGGCAGTAGTAGCAACGTGCCTGGCTAGGACATTGTTGAGTAGGGTGACTGTAAGCAAGGCAGTTGCTACAAACACCTATCTTATTTACGGTAGTACATCGCTCAACAGGACTTAATTTATTGAATTTGTTGCACTTACGCAGGGAATGTTGCCCCTTATTACACGCCTTGCAGCTGCATTTGTCCTTGGGCTTCTGCTGAAGGTGGAACGCGTTCTTTACAGCAAGCTGTCGATGAGTGCAACCTCCGATGAAACCTTTTCCTGATTTGGGTTTATCCTGGTCTATTATTTCCAAAGTCCGGAATCTAGTCTCCAGGAACTCGGAAAATTCGTCGAATTTCGGCAGCTCCTTTTTTGCGCCGAGCTTTTCCTCCCACAGCTGCTGCGTACAAGGTGGTAATTTATGCAACAAAATGTAAATTATAATTATATCCCATGTTTTTATAGGCACCCCGAGATTTTGAAGGGAATGGAGACACTCTGTGGATGTATCGAGCATTCTTTTGAGCCCTAGTGCGTTTTCGGTCGTAACTGTTGGCTGATTAATGAACAATTTGAGGTGGGTGTTTACCAAAAAAACGTTCATTATCGTACCGAGAACACAAAAGAGCCCAAGCTTTATCACAATTCCCTTCTTCTATCTCCAGGTGCTGCAGTAAGTCTTCAGCCTCCTCGGATAAACTAGATTTTAAGTAGTGCAGTTTCTGGATTTCCGTCAACGAAGAATTATTATGAATCATGGATTCGAATTTGTTTTTGAATGGCCTCCATTTTTCATATTGGCCAGAAAACACTGGAAGAGCCATTTCTGGAAGTCGAATACCATGCGGATTTGCACTGCATGGAGTTTCCTTGCTAGCAGGAGTAGGCTCGGCTAGCTTATCCAAACAGTCCTGCAGTTCCGCCCTATACTCGAGGTAACCTTCCCGAATCTCCTCATAAATCTTTTCAAACAAAGAAATCTCTTCTTCACTTTCTAGTAATGTAGTCAATTTCTCACTACTGCATTTACTTTGTCTGAATAGATCCTCTAAAATAGCCAAACGACCATTGACGATGTTTTTGGTTCTTTTTTTTTGTATCCGTCGTCGAACTAAAACTTGTATAATCCATTTTCAGGATTGAAAGGCAGTTTTTTAAAAGTTTGAGTTCTTTGGCGGCACTCATTTTCCCCAATTTGGCAATAAGGTGGCAAATATATATATATAAGGGCTAATATGGCTTAACTCACTCACCTTTGAATTAGGGTGCACCTCAGGAACTTGCACCTCAGGAGCTTGGCGTATTGCACGGCGCGGGAACCCGGTTTCTTGCACTAATTGGAGATTACACGTCGCGGGAAACCGGTTAACACAAAAAACTCACAAGAAATTGTTTATTGTTTTGGGTAAGGGTTTTTTTTTGTCTTTTTTGTTAAAAAGGTCACTAAAATGTCTTAAAATTCTTTCAGATGCACACACACAAATTGTCACTGGGTATCAGGGGTAATCCGATCCGGCTCGAAGGACCAAATGTTGCGTCCGTTTTACTGCGGGTTTGGGTCACGTTACGATTTGGGTAGGAACTGTAAGAATAGCGCCCACTTCTTTTCCGTACTCTGAAAATTCCGCAAAAAAAAAGTAAATTGGAATAAAGAAAAGACGACCGTTTTAGCGTAACGTTATAATAAGAATGTTAACTTTATTGCAAAAGAAACTGATTATTATATAATTTGTATATAAACAATTGGTCTAATGTCAAATGACATTTGCTAAGTTGTATGCTAATTCACAATAATAAAGTGAAATATTTTATTTAAGGAATTCACAATTATGTTTTATTTTTAATTTAATTTAATTAGAAATTTTTATTTAATATTTTTTATCGCCTTCAACACTGTGAGCCCCAGAAATCGGCGGACTTCGTGAACGTTTTTCGGTGGCGGGAACTTAAGTATTGATGTTGTTTTTTCTTCACTTGGTCGTATACCGTTCTTCTTCCCGACCAGTACTACGGGAGAAGGATACGCTGAGTGACTCCGTCGGATGATGTTCTTCTCCAGCAAGATAGAGATTATGACGTATATTCGTTCCCTCTTAGCGAATGGGATCCGATATGGTTTCATCTGTACGGGTTGAGTAGATGTCACCTCAATCTTCATCTTCACTATTTCGCGTTTTCCCAGATCCTGAATTGTCTCACCGAAGCAATCGGAGTATTTACATAGCATCGATTTTAATTTTCTCCTATGAACTTCTCTACCATCGGATCAACTTTTTCAATGCGGCAAACTCCTTCTTCGATTATTACTCGATTTTCCTTTCGGCAGAGAATATCAGTACCCAATAACAGTGGCTCCTGCAGCATATGATCGTCGACCAAGTATAGCTCCACTTAATAGTCCTGTTTATCGATGGACAAGTTTTTTTTTTTTATAATTTGCGCGTGCCAAAGGGATTATTAATACCCTTATACTGGTTCTCAGGGCATGGGCGGATAGGAAGAGGGGGGAAGAAGACAGAGGAGATGCCGGTTTGTGTTGGCTTTAATTGTTTGAAGGTTGTAATGATTAGGAAATACAGAGATTGGTAATTCGTTCCATAAACGTGTTGTTCGGCTTATAAACGAATCCCTATATTTGACAATACGTCCGAAGATGGGCTTGAGAGTGAACTGATGTGCATTCGAAGCGTGACGCATATTGCGGGTGAAGTTTTGAAGGGGAGGAATGCAGCTGGCTATTTCGCTGGAGCATTTTTTATAAAAAAAAGCGATAAAAAAGAGAAAGACACGAGACATTTCTACAATGTTCAAGTGAGACTATGGAGCTCACGATGTCTCTATCACCTATCAGTTTTAGCGCGCGATTCTGTACCCTATCTAGAATGTGCAGAACGGTCTTGGGTGCACCAGACCAGATGTGGGCGTTATATTCCAGCTTTGGGCGGATGAATGCCTTATAGATGAAGGCCAGATCAGACGGGGTCAAATATTTCTTGCACCGCTTAAGGAATCCTAGACATTTTGCAGCATTTTTGGCGACTTCGAATATGTGATCGTTCCATCGAAGACGGTTATTGATGCACATACCGAGAATGGCAAGTCTTTCGGATTTAGCGAAGCAAGAACCGTTCATCGATAATGGTTGAGGGTCTTGGTTTCGCTTGAGAGACAGAAGACAGCATTGAGTTTTGGATGCATTAAACTCCACTCTATTGATTGAACCCCAGTCACATACGATTTGAGAGTTGAAGTTATATCGTCCACTGCCGAATCCTAAAAGTTTCATATCGCTTGTTGGTTGTATTTGCGCTATACGTTCGGCCGTTGACTGTTGAATTAGTGACCGTACACTCCCTGGGTCGACTAGGGCATCGAGTTTCCACTTGTTGTTGATAAGGATCGTCTTCACTATCTTCGTGCCGTTGGTTTCATTTCCAGTCTCTTGATTTTCAGCAATTTTATTTACGTTTGTCTTCGTGAATGTCGGGTTCGGACACAATTCGGTTTTGTGACCTACTCGTTGACATTTCTTACAACGTTCTCGTTGTGCTTTTGGGCAGTCCAGCGATATATGTCCACGTTCGTTGCAGTTGTAACAAAGGATATTACTTTTCCTCTGATGCTGTTGCTCGTTCGTTGGGGACTTCGTAAAAGATGGTTTGTTTCGTACAATCGGCGACTGATGGAATCCCGGTCTCACTGTTTGTTTCGTTGCAGTGTTTTCGTATGACCGGATGGATTTTAGCAGATCAAGGAGATTATCGAAATGGTGTGCCGAGATTGCATGTTGCATCTGTGAATCATTTAATCCGCGTACAATGTACTTAATACTAGCTTGATTAGATAACTTACCCCTTCGTCCGATGGCACACATCTTGTAATAGTAGTGTTCCGTCTGCACATCGACCTCACGTATGGATTTGGACATCTCAAAATGTACATCAGTTTCGTCATAAGAACAAGGGAAGTCTTGAATGAACTTCGTCGAGAACTGTTGCCATGTCAGGAAGATATCTGGCAGTCCGTCTATCCACAATTTTGCAGCACCCCTTAACTTCGCCGTAATGGCCAACAACACACTCTTTTCAGGCCACAGATAAGCTCCGATTAAACTGTTTATACGTGATATAAATTGCTCGGAGTTTAAAGAAGTCGATAATAGCGGATCAAACTTGGGTAAAACATCAATTATATCTCGAACAGTCATACTGCTGTTGTTTACGGGAACACATGCATTCGCAGACTGCGATGTATATGTGTACGGCCAATTCATCGGTGGTATTTGCATATACGTTGCAGTATATTGCATTTGGATTGGCGCCTGCATGTACACTGTCGGCATAGGCTGTGCTGTTGTCATCAATTGCGGATGTGTATACATTTGGGGACCTGCATTGCGATTGATCGGGAAACTACTGACTGCCCAAAACTTGGCTTGGGCCAGTAGCGCAACAATCAAGTTCATGACGAAGTGCTTACTTTACCTCCTAGTGGTGGTCCCCGGGCAACTATACGTATAAACCCTTATACGTATAGGCCAAAATTGTAAGTGCGGGTTGTCTAGGGCCTTGATTCTAGGCTAGGTAACGTGGGCCAGCAACCTGCGTTACCGAATATTGCCCGCTACGGAAACCGACACTATGCCTCGGATAAGGAATGATCACATGTTGACGACTTTTGGCTATTGTACCCGGACAAAGATAGGTTTCTGGAATGTAAAGACGCTCCTCGACTCGGGAAGAGAAGGTCCTTACAATGCCAGATTCCTCCAATTGGAAAACGAATTCATGCGATATAAACTGGACATTTTGGGGGTAAGTGAAGTAAGATGGTTAGAAGCGGGCGAGTACCAGTCTCCAACGCGTAACACTGTACTACTCTATTCTGGAAGACCATCCGGAAACCCGCGGGAATATGGAGTCGGACTGCTGCTAACAACAACAGCACGCAAGGGCCTAATTTCCTGGCAGCCTCATGGTGATAGGATTTTGACGGCCAGATTCCGGACTAGAGTACGACGCGTCACCATCATATAGTGTTACGCACCAACGAATAGTTCGTCTGAGGACGAAAAGGAGAGCTTCTACAATCTCTTAAGCGCCGTCTTCAACACAACACCAAATGGAGACATTGTCATAGTGATGGGGGATTTGAATGCCAAGGTAGGCAGCGACAACGAAGGGCTCAAACATGTAATCGGGAAGCATGGACTAGGCAACCGGAATGACAACGGCGAAAGGTTTGTGGATTTCTGCAATGCCAACCGCCTTGTGATAGGTGGCACCATGTTTGAGCACAAGACCTGCCACAAAGTCAGCTGGGTTTCCAATGATAGGCAAGCAAGCTCCAACCAAATTGACCATTTTGCTATCAGCCGCCGCTTTAGAAGTAGTCTCCTGGACGTCCGAAACAGGCGAGGGGCAGATGTGGGGATAGTACGTGATCACCATCTTATGATAGCTACTCTCCAACTACGCACTGCTGCAGTTCGAAGATCCCACGACAACACAAGAATGGCCAGGTTCAACATCGATAGACTTAGTGATCCCTCAGTGCGCCAACAATTAAGGGAGCACTTTTCGGTGTGGAAGCAATCAGCAGCTCAATGCCCGCAACCATCCAAGACCATTGGTGTGCTGTGAAAAATGTTTTTACATCTGGTGCTGAAAGAATTGTCGGTCGATCGCAGGGAAGACATAGGGCGTGGCTTTCCGAGGATACCTGGAGACGGATTGACGAACGAAAACAGCTAAAAACTCGCGTTGCAGCTACCCCAGCAGCAGGGAGAAGCGAGCTAGAGTCCCTATATCGCATGAAGATGAGAGAAGTTCAGCGTAGCGTACGACGTGACAAGCGCAACTACATCAACGCGCTGGCTACAGAAGCAGAAGAAGCTGCACGGAGGTGCGACAGCAGGACCGTCTACAGAATCACGAAGGAGCTGACAGGTGGTCGCAGCTCCAGCCAACACCCAGTGAAAAGCCTAGACGGCTCCTTGCTCATTTCGGATGAGGACCAGCTCAAGAGATGGAAAGAGCATTTTGCTACGGTTTTAAACCGTGTATTCGCTAGCGATATGCTCCCAAATCAGACTGAGATGCCCGAGGTGAGAAGTACCCGAATACGCACCACGACTCCCAGTAAAGATGAGATTATTACCGCGATCAAGGCACTCAAAACCAACAAGGCGGTAGGACTTGACGGTATTCCAGCAGAGCTCTTACGAGCAACGCCAACAACATCGGCTGAGCTTCTGCTTCCACTTATAGATAGAGCTTGGGAAGCTGAGAGCTTTCCTAACGAGTGGAAAAAGGGAATGATCGTCAAGCTTCCTAAGAAAGGAAATTTAATGGAGTGCGGAAACTGGAGGGGTATCTGCGTGCTTCCTGCTGCAGCTAAGATAATAGCTAAAATCATCCTTAAGCGAATCAAACAACATCTCGAAGACACACTCGATGCCGAACAAGCAGGTTTCCGCTCTGGATCCTCCTGTGCCGACCACATCAGCACCCTGCGGATTATCATCGAACAGTGTGTTGAATATCGATCGCCACTGCACCTGCTGTTCATCGATTTTGAGAAGGCGTTCGATAGTGTCAACAGGGAGTTTATTTGGCGTGCCTTACGCAGGAGAGGCATCGCCGATAAACTAATTGTTATTATCAAAGCTACATATGAAGGCTCCAAATGTCACGTTCTGCACAGGGGAAGGTTGTCTGAGGAATTTGAGATCCAAAGTGGGGTAAGACAAGGCTGTATCCTTTCACCAATATTATTCCTATTTGTGATTAGCGATGTGCTTCATGCAGCTTTGTCGACGGGAAACGGAGGAATTCGATGGACTCTTACATCTCAACTGAAGCATCTTGACTACGCAGACGATGTATGCTTACTCTCCCACAGAATTATGGATCTCCACCAAATGACAGCAGATGTGGAGAGGGAGGCAGGTGTCGTCGGGCTGAAAATTAATACGGCAAACACTAAAATTATCAGCCTTGGAACAAACTCATCAGCTCAAATATGCATTGCTGGACAACCGGTAGAGAGAGTAGAGGATTTCCAGTATCTTGGTAGTATTGTCTCGACCGATGGTGGAACCGAACTGGATATAGCCAACAGGATCGCCAAAGCAAAGTCCGCGTTCGGGATGTTGTCCGAAATATGGCGAAGCAATGCAATCAGTTTGAGCACCAAAATAAGACTGTTCCGCTCCAACGTTGAATCCGTGCTGCTATATGGTTGCAGCACGTGGAGAGTGACCACTACTATCACCAGAAAGCTGCAAACGTTTGTTAATAGGTGTCTGCGCAATATCTTAAGGATTTTCTGGCCCAATCGTATCTCTAACGAACACCTTTACGAGAGAACGGGTCAGGAACCAATAGGCACAACTATCCAACAGCGGAAGTGGCAGTGGATTGGTCACACGTTCCGAAAGGGTGACAGCTCCACAGCGAACCATGCTATGCAATGGAACCCTCTAACTCAGGATGGCAGAAGAACTGGCGGTCCGAGAAGAACATGGCGCAGAACAGTCGAGAAGGAGGCACGGCAGTTAGGGAAAAGTTGGGGAGAACTCAGACACATTGCCAGAAACCGTACACGATGGCGCGTAGGCGTAGTAGAGGCCCTAGGACCCACAAGGGGATACAGGACATAAGTAAGTATACATGGTGGAAATGATGTGTAGTTTTTTGTTCTAGATGGTTCCGTTGGCGTCGTCTGATTGACGCCATTATTTGTTGGTGTTGTTCTAGATGGCTCCGTTGGCTTCGTCTGAGTGACGCCGTTGTTTGTTGTCGATGGTATGTACAATGACGGTGTGTTTTTATCCAGCGGTGATGATGGGCGTAGTGGTAACGTTTGCGACGTAGAGAAGAACTGTTCATCGTGAAATTTATGACGACTTGCTCCACTAATGACTTAAGTTCATCGAATTTGTCGTATAATGCGTCTATCCTAGAATCGCTCGAGATTGTATTCGCATTTTTTTCGAGAATTCGTTTAATCAGCTCTGCTTTCGTGCCGTCATCTGGCAATCCTAGTTCAGCGCACTTCGTACGCAATTCACTTGCCTTCAATTTATTTAAGGATGCCATTTTTCACTACGCGTTTGGATTACAGTAATCCTACCTACTTTCCTACGGGAAACGCCTAAGAGCCAGCTTCGCGGGGCAGAAGTTGGCTAATGGAATCGACGCCCCCAAGACCACCATCCAGGTCTGCCAAACCAAACGATGCAACAAGAGTCTCACAGTGGAAGCATTCATCGGCAAAAACAAGTGCGTGGCTACTATCGATACCGGCGCCACGGCTTCCATTGTAAGAAGAGATCTAGTCCGGAAGTCTTGGCCGCACAACACCAGCTGCTACTGTCTTAGAACTGCGACAGGGGAAGCGGCGAAAGTATATGGAGAAGTTCGCCTCACGTTACAATTAGCAGGGTTGGCCTTTTCTCATGCGTTCCTGGTGGCCGACATATGTGATGAATGCATCATCAGAGTGGATTTTATGAAAGAACATGACGTAATCATCGACATCGGGATGCAAGTTCTGCGGTACCGGAACGTAGAGATTCAAATGGTGTACGGAAACGAGAATGCAGCACATTTAAGGACAATACTCAGCAAGGACGAAGTTTTACCACCATCTTCCGAGACTATTATTTGGACAAAACTAGAGGGTGATCTTGGGAGTCACCGATTCTACCTATTGGAGTCAGATTTAGGAAGGAATTCCCCAAACTACAAACAGCCTGGCCCAGTAAGGCTCATGTACCTAAAGAGCCACAGCGTCAAACTAAAACAATTGGAGGTTATTGGTAAATGTGTTCCGATATGTTCAATCTCAACAATAACTGAAAAAGAATCTGCGGGGCCCGTTTCATCAGCCAGGTTAGCAGAAGTAAGGGACATGATCCTCAAGCACTGCGAACTGGGTCAGGATCAACGAGCAATGGCAGACAATCTAATCGGTGAGTACGCTGATATTTTTGCCTCACAGGATGGAGAGTATGGCCGAACACATCTGGTGCAACATCGCATAGACACTGGGGATGCCAGACCAATTCGTCAGCCTGCCAGACGACTACCATTGGCAAAACAGACGGAGGTTGCGGATATGGTGTCAACGATGGAGAAGGAAGGGCTCATCGAAAGTTCTAAGAGTCCGTCGGCCTCACCTGTTGTATTGGTCAAAAAGAAAGACGGTAGCACTCGATTCTGCGTAGAGAGAGACTTGGAGACTTAATGACGTCACCAAAAAGGATAGCTACCCTCTGCCACGGATCGATGACACATTAGACACACTCTCAGGAGCTCGATGGTTTTCCACCCTTGATTTAAAGAGCGGTTACTGGCAGGTACAGATCGATCCAAAGGACCGAGAGACAACTGCGTTCACTGCAGGGAATGGGCTGTGGTAGTTTACAGTAATGCCATTTGGATTGTGCAATGCTCCAGCAACTTTTGAGCGCCTAATGGAACACGTCCTGCGTGGATTGACCTGGAAAACTTGCTTGGTGTATCTGGACGATGTGATCGTGATCGGAAAAACATTCGAGGAACATCGCGACAACCTGAAGAATGTGCTAGAACGGCTTCGAAGTGCTCACCTGAAGCTGAACCCAAAGAAATGTGACCTCTTCAGATCCGAAGTACCTGGGCCACGTTATCTCATCAGAAGGAGTGCGAACAGATCCAGACAAGGTGGAAGCTGTGAAAAATTGGCCAGTTCCAAAAGACAAACACCAACTCAGGAGCTTTTTGGGCCTCGCCACGTACTACCGACGATTCGTAAAGGACTTTGCCGGAATCGCGAAGAGCTTGCACCAGCTGACGGAAAAAGGAAGGCAATTCAAGTGGTCAGGTGAGTGCGGCAATAGCTTCAAGAACCTAAAGCAACAACTATGCGAAGCACCAATACTAGCATATCCCATTCCCGGAGAAATGTTCATCGTGGATGCAGATGCAAGTAACGCCGGTGTCGGAGCGGTTCTTTCGCAGGTACACAATGGCCAAGAGAAGGTAGTCGCATACTTCAGCAAAGTGCTCTCCAAGCCGGAAAGGAACTACTGCGTGACCAGGCGAGAACTTCTGGCGCTGCTTCTGGCGACAAAACAGTTCCATAAATACCTCTACGGCCAAAAGTTCCTTTTGCGCACAGACCACGCGGCTCTAAAATGGCTGCTGCAGTTCAAGAATCCGGAGGGGCAGGTCACAAGATGGAGTGAACGGCTGCAAATGTACGATTATGAAATACAGCATCGTAAAGGGAAACTTCATTCCAATGCGGATGCCTTATCCCGCCGACCATGTAAAAGCGACTGCAAGCATTGTGTGCGGCAGAAAGAGAAGAACCTTCTTTCCATCCAAAGGGTAAGAGCTGAGCCTATCCCTGGTTGGAGTGCAGAAGAAATCCGCAACGTTAAAAAAAAAGACCCGGACATCGAGCCGATATTAGCGTGGAAGGAGTTTATGGAAAAGCCAAACGGACGAGATATCTCTGACAGGAGTCCCACTCTCAAGGCATACTGGGCTCAGTGGGACTCCCTTCATGTGCAAGATGGTGTGCTGAAAAGGAAATGGGAAAGGCCGGACGGGAAAGATTTCATAATGCAGCTTGTCTTGCCGCGATCAAAAGTACACGAGGTGCTACGGGAGATGCATGATGGGGCATCCGGAGGTCATTTGGGTGCAAACAAGACACTGGAGAGGGTGCGAGAACGTTTCTATTGGCTCAGCGCAGGGGACGACGTAGAAAGTTGGTGCCGAAAATGCGTCGTGTGTGCAGCCAGCAAGGGATCCAGAACGAATACGCGAGGCAAGATGTACAACGTGGGTGCACCCTCTGAACGGATCGCCGCTGACATCGCTGGTCCGTTTCCGGAAACCGACAATGGCAACCGTTACATCCTAGTCGTCATGGACTACTTCAGCAAATGGCCGGCAGCAATCGCCATCCCTAACCAGGAAGCGAAGACCATCGTGGAACAGATCGTCAACAACTGGGTGAGCAGATTCGGCGTGCCTATGGAACTGCATTCTGACCAGGGACGAAACTACGAATCAAAGATATTCCAAGAGGTGTGCCAACAACTAGGAATTAAAAAGACGAGGACGACTCCACTTCATCCGCAATCCGACGGGATGGTAGAGCGCTTCAGCAGAACCTTAAACGAACATCTCTCCAAGGTCGTAGAAGAGCACCAGCGCGATTGGGATCGACAAATTCCTCTTTTCTTGATGGCCTACCGAAATGCTGTGCACCGTACTACTGGACATACTCCATCTGAAGTCTTGTTTGGTCGAGCAGTCCGGCTACCTAGTGAGGTGAAGTTTGGATCCCCTAACGATGAGCCCAAGAGTGAAGAGGACTACGTGGCAGACCTCAGGGAAAGGATCCGAGACATACATCAGACGACCAGGACGAGGATAAGGATAGCGAGTGACCGTATGAAAACCAGGTACGACACAAAGGCAACAACGTCCAGCTTCCACGAGGGAGACCTAGTATGGTTGTACAACCCACACCGGCAAAAGGGGAGGTCACCCAAGCTGCAGCAAGACTGGGAGGGCCCTTATAAAGTGGTCACACGCATCAATGACGTCGTCTTCCGGATCCAGCGTGTAGTAAGAGGCAAGATGAAAATTGTCCACCTGGATCGTCTTCATCGTTATCATGGTAGTAATCCAGATGATCTTGTTCGGGACGAACAAGTTAAAGAGGGGGCAGTGTAGTATCAAGTACATCACCAGGTACTGTGTGCAACGACATCTACTGCCTGCCAACAGTAAATATTCCCGCCTGATGAGCTTACGCTCCACAATTGTTCCACACAATATCCCAATTATTCCAGGATCCTCAATTCATCCCTGGCGGCATCTAGTATACTCTAGAAGGACTAGTATTTTATATAAATACCCATACCACAACCACCGTCGACACAGTTGTTTATAAGTGTATACAGCGATTACAAGAGGGAGATTCGACCAGTGGTGAAAACAAGTGACGTATTGAAAATAAATCTGTAGCGACAGTTTAATTTGAAATAAATAAAGAATAAAGTGATTGAATACTGTGTTGAAGTAAAGTTAGTAGTTGACAATAAATAAACAGCGAAATACACAAAAAACAGTTTTTGTTGATGATATCAACAAACAAATTACAAAACAAAAATTTGATGACAACGCATTATGACAAATGCAATAAACAACATTGCAGTAGCTACAAAGGGCAATGCTCGATAAGCGAAGTCAGCATATTTTTGTTTTTCCTTTTATTAAATAATTTGACTCTTTTCCATTTTTCCGTAGTTTGCACTTTTATCATTGTAATTATAATATGCACTTTTTGTTTAGGCTAGCATTAATTCTGTATAAATATTAAGGTAAAATAAAAAAAATTGTCATTGTTATCTGAAAAATCGAACCAAGCCTTTACTTATCCTAATGTGAGGCTGCATTAGGCGATTTTGAAGTAAATCAGCAAAGATTTTCATTGGTCCTTCGAGCCGGATTATTAAGTGTTGGTACGAGACCATAACTGAGTACAGTGAATGTTAGTGAGTGTTGGTGTGAGACCAAAATCCCAAGGAAGGTCAAGTAACAAGTGAACATCAGTGAGTGTGGTACGAGACCAAATCATCACTCATCAAAGTCGTGGTACAAAACCACAATTCAAAAAAACAACAAAAAAAACATCATAAAGTGCTAGTGTCAGTGTAACAATGAGCGCAATGGAAGAGATTGCACTAAACCAAGTCAGGATCACGGAGGAGGTTCATCGATTATGGACTAATTTCAAGAAGGATGGAGAATCCCGGTACTCTGTGGAATACCTAACAAGGAGATTGGAGAAGTTAGAAGGGCACTGGGTCGCTTCCAAATAAACAACGGACATTTGGAGGAGCTGAGGAAAACACATCCCCAGCATGAATACTTCGTGAAGAAGTATTTTGAACAATTTGAAGTAAGGTATCTCGACATTAAAGATACGTTCCAGGCAAAATTGGAGCTCATAAAGAAGAAAACACAACCTTCGTCGATGTCGAAACCTACTGATGCAGGTATTCAAGCGCCAACCTTCCAAGCAACAACACAACAATCAACGAGCAAATCATCAGATCCAGAAAGGACAAGAGAGGCGGCTGCATCTATGACGTTACCCACTGATGCAGGCATTCAAGCCTCAAGCTCACGTGCAGCAATGCAACAAACGAGAAGCAGCCTATCAGGTACAGGAGAAACGGGGGAGACAGCTGACAACACGAAGTGTCCAACAAGGTTCAGAAAGTTGAATCTAATCAAGAGCAACTTTCTACGCATAATTGACAACTTGGATTTAAGTCAAATTCAGTTTACCTCGGGTTCAAATTGGATCAACTGAAGGGATGCTGGACAAAGTTGGTGACAATGAACGATGAAATAATGTCGTCACTGG
The DNA here is from genome assembly GCA_945910035.1 of Brachypalpus laphriformis. Taxonomy (NCBI): domain Eukaryota; kingdom Metazoa; phylum Arthropoda; class Insecta; order Diptera; family Syrphidae; genus Brachypalpus; species Brachypalpus laphriformis. The sequence goes on from OX246754.1 coordinate 142,472,066, forward strand.
AAGACGCAGATTACGACCAGGAGTATGTGTCCAGTAATGAATTCATCGACTTAGAGCAAATGTATCAAGATGCATACATCCAAATTAAGGAAGCAGAAGATCGACAACACCAACCGGAGCGCAATCCCCAAACAACAACACGTTCTCAAATAAAACTCCCAACAATAAGTATACCAACATTCAGCGGAAGGTATGAAGAGTGGACGTCATGGAAACTGTTTGATCGGTTGGTTCACCAGAATGGTTCTTTAAGCGACGTTGAACGAATCCAATATTTGAAAGGCAACATGAATGGAGAAGCAGCAAGGATTGTTAGCCACTTGTCACCAACATCAAGCAATTATGCAACGGCTATAGAATTGCTAACGAAACGGTTCCAAAATTCAGCAGCTTTGGTCAACAACTACATCCAAAAGTTGCTTAATTTAAAACCAGTTCGAAATGAAAGTGCGTTCGACTTGAAAACCATCATGGATACGTCGAATGAAATTTTGTACGGTATCAAAAACTTGGGAGTTGACGTGAGCTCATGGGATCCATTAGTAATCCAGCTTATATATCCAAAACTGGACGGAGAAACAAGAAAGTTATATCAAAAATCAAGAGGAACTTCAACAGATATTCCAAAGCTAAGTGAGTTTTTTGACTTCATCGAGGGTAGCACCAGTCACAAAATAAAACAGCACCAGCAAGAAACCATTTGACTACAGTCACACAGTCGAAATGTGTCGTTTGCAGCGAATCTCATCAACTATTCAACTGCAAAAAGTTTTTGAGTATGAAGCCGAAAAACCGAGTGGATGTGGTCCAACAATCAAAGCTATGTTTCAACTGTTTACGAGATGGACATGCCGCAAGAGAATGTGTGTCAAAGAAGGCATGCAAAATATGCACAAAACAGCACAACTCCCTACTACATTTCCCTCGAGGTGAGGGTACAACACTGACGGTAACTGGAGTATCGGCTAAAGAAGAAGCACAAACAACAACAGGAATCGCTACTGCACATAAAAGCAGTAAGAACAGGATGATATTGCTAGCCACAGCCATGGTGAACGTATGCGTTGGAGGACAAGTAAAACTTGTACGAGCTCTGATTGATCAAGGGTCTCAGTCGTGTGTCGTGACGGAGAAGTTAGCACGTCATATAAAGGTACCATTGGTCAAGCATCAGTCAAAGGTCAATGGAATCAATGGTCATGCTACAGAAATCATAGCAGCATGCAATCTTGTCATCCAATCAATTCACGATAAAAGGGTCAGCTTAAAGGTAAAAGCGCTAGTAATGCCTGTCATTCCTTAAAAAATGCCAGGACATGAATTTACACCCAATCATTGGGCACACATCAAAGGGCTGAAGTTGGCGGATCCATGGTACGGGCAACCAAAGTACATCGAATTACTAATCGGATCAGACATCTTGCCGCAATTTCTGACGCATGGTTTAGTTAAAGGTTCCAATAATACGCCCATGGCACAAAACACAAGATTTGGCTGGATACTATCTGGACCAGTCATCACCACCCCAACTCTAAAGAAGCAGACGCAGGCTAATGTAATAACATCGTGTATCAGTGTGTGCAGTGAAGACGAAGCCTTAAAAAAGTTTTGGGAACTAGAAGAAGTTCCAAGTGCAACCGTAAAGTCTGCAATCGATGAATTGTGCGAAACTTATTATCAAGAAACTCATAAACGAGATGCAACGGGAAGGTACATCGTCAAATTGCCATTGCTGAAGGATCGCATGGTTTTGGGCGAATCACGCAAAATGGCACTGAAGCGGTTCTTTATGTTAGAGCAGTGGTTCGCAAAAAACGAGAGTCTTCGGCAAGAATATACCAAATTTATTCAAGAATATATTGCTCTTGGACACATGGAGGAAGCACCGGAGGGTTATACTGGAAAAAACGTTTTTTCTTCCACATCATGCAGTGATAAAAGATGACAGCACTACCACAAAACTGAGAGTGGTCTTTGATGCCTCTGCGAAGACGACATCTGGGGAATCGCTGAATAGCATCATGATGACAGGTCCAACAGTTCAAAAGGATCTATTTCTTCTACTACTTCAATGGAGGTCATTTCCAATTGCATTCAAAGCTGACGTCGAGAAAATGTATCCGCAAATTTTAGTCAACCAGGACGATACAAACCTTCAGCGTATTTTGTGGAGGGAAAATTCTAGTGGTCCAACAAGAGAATATGCCCTCAAAACTGTCACATACGGTACAGCTGCCGCTCCATATTTGGCAATAAAAACTCTATGCCAGTTAGCTGAGGATGAAAGAGAAAGGTATCCACGTGCAAGCAAAACAGTACTTGAAGGATTCCATGTAGATGATTGTCTTGGAGGAGCAAATTCACTAAGGGAGTGTCAGGACCTTCAACAAGAATTGATGCAACTACTTCACAAGGGTGGATTCAACTTACGCAAATGGACATCAAATAGTTCAGAGTTCATAAAAGCGTTGCCAAAAGAGGTTATTGAAATGGAACCAGAACATGACTTTGATTGTCATACAACGTTCAAGGTTTTGGGAATCAAATGGTGTCCGGGGACAGACGACTTCCAGTTTAAAGTCAACTCGTCGTCATTCAGCACAAAGGGTACCCAACGAGCAATATTGAGTGACGCTGGCAAAATCTTTGATCCGTTTGGCTGGTCATCACCAATCACAATCAAGGCAAAGATTCTTATTCAAAGTCTTTGGCTCCTGGGCATCGGATGGGACGAAAATGTGCCAACAAAAATTCTAAATGAATGGGACGAATTCAAGACAAGATTACCAACACTTGAAAATGTAAGAATTCCACGATGGACGCGACAAATGGAAAACTCTCAAATAGAGCTGCACGGATTCGAAGATGCGTCGGAATCAGCGTATGCAGCAGTGGTGTATCAGAAAGTTATTAATTGTGACTCTACAACAATACGTATCATCGCGTCAAAGACCAAGGTGGCGCCAGTGAAGCAAGTTACATTGGCAAGGTTGGAATTATGCGCAGCTGCACTTCTAACAAAACTAATGAAGTACATCAGAGAGGGGACAAGCACAGAATACACCAGAATTGTTGCGTGGACAGATTCAGCGATAGTGTTAAACTGGTTACAACAACATCCAGTGAAATGGAACACATTTGTCGCCAACCGGGTATCCTATGTGCAACAACATTTTAAAGGACAGTGGAGGTTCGTACCGGGAAGGGAGAATCCTGCGGACATTCCGTCTAGAGGGGCATTTGGGGATACCCTAACTGGAAATTCAACATGGTGGCACGGTCCAGAGTGGTTAAAAGAAGACGAACAACATTGGCCAGCTAACAAATTTATGATGGAAGAGAAAAATATATTTGACATCAAAAAATCTCACGCTTGCATGGTCATGCAAACCAACAATCCTCCATGCACGGACAACATTACTCTCGTGTTTTTGTCGCTTCCGAAACTCAAACGCATAAGCGCGTACTGTTTACGATTTAAAACCAATTGCCGAAGAAGCAGGAGAGGTGAAACATTATTACACGGTAATTTAACAGTGAAGGAGCTTCTGGAAGCAGAAAAAGCGCTGGTGAGGGGTGCTCAACAAGGCAGCTTCGCCGAGGATATGCAGAATCTAAGTGAGAACCGAGCACTGAAGTCAAACAGCAAGATCTCATCATTAAATCCATTCATCGACACAAGTGGAATATTGCGTGTCGGAGGCCGATTGAAACATGCAAATTTGTCAATTGATCAGAAGCATCCTATGATTTTGGCATCATCGCATCCACTGACAAAACTAATCATCAATAAGACGCACATCGATACACTTCACGGTGGAGTGACAATGACTCTGAATCACATTCGGAGAAAATTTTGGATCATCCGAGGAACCAACACTGTTAAGGCTGTAATAAATCAATGCGTAAGGGAAACAAAGCTAGGGAAACAAAGCAACTCATGGGATAACTTCCGAAGGCACGAGTAACATTTTCACGGCCGTTTACTCATTGTGGGGTAGATTATGCAGGCCCGATCAACATACGATGTTCACAAACTCGAGGGGTGAAATCACACAAGGCATACATAGCGCTCTTTGTCTGCATGGCAACGAAGGTACTGCACATTGAGCTGACTTCTGATTTAACAACGGATGGGTTCATGGCAGCATTGAGACGAATGATCAGCAGAAGAGGGTCTATACATCATCTGTACAGTGACAACGGAACAAATTTTGTTGGTGCAAAAAACATGATTGATGCTCTACAAACCACGTTAGTCGAGAACGGTATCCAGTGGCATTTTATCCCACCTGGAGCTCCACACTTTGGTGGACTCTGGGAAGCTGGGGTGAAATCAGTCAAGTATCATTTAAATAGCATCATAGGAGAGCAAAAACTCATATACGAAGAGATGAACACCATTCTTGTGCAAATAAAAGGATGTTTAAATTCGAGATCTTGATGCACTTACGCCAGGACACTTTATAATTGGATCGCCGTTGATTGCGCCACAACATGATGTCATTCTGGATGTCGCAGAGAGCAGTTTAAAAAGATGGAAACTCATTCAAAAACGAGGTACGAGGATTACGTCAACAAATTACAACGACGCCACAGTCGAAAAGATATCGAAATTGGTCAATTGGTGCTGCTGAAAAATGAGCTGCTGACTCCATCAAAGTGGCCTCTGGGCAAAAAAATTGAAGTACACCGCGGAGGAGATGAACTTGTCAGAGTTGTAACCGTCAAAACAGAAAAGGGAACATTCAAGCGACCGGTAGCAAAGGTGTGTTTGCTACCAACAGATGACAATGTTATCAAACCTGAGGAAGGCGAAGTTCAACAGTCGCCAGAGTCATCACCACGAAGCAGACCCAGAAGGTATCTAAGAGATAAGAAAGAGAAATCAGTAACTTCGACATCAAATTTCTCCATTGCCCTTGTGATTCTATCGCTGTTTGCATCTATCATGCCAGGATCGACAAAGTATATTATCACTCACCCGGACGCAGGATTGTTTGTAGAACAAATTGGAATAGCCAATATTCAACGAGGCGTACTACGCACGAGTATTCGTTTCCCAATCACAGATATCTTACGTGATCAAGCCAACATAAACAAGACGAGAGATCAATTAACGGAATTTTGTAACAGAATAAAAAGCGTGACAAAGGAAAGTCAATGCGAGGAATTATGTCATCACCTGGGCGAGGAATGGAAAAATGTATTTTCAATCAACAGACTTCAAGTACCACCCCTGCATAGGCAAAAACGAGGACTACTAGGAACTAATCTCACTTCACTATTCGGAGTTAATGACGAAGTCTACCACGACATTGAAGACCTGGACAATAATCAAAAGGAGCTGATTAAAAGTGCTAAGACGAACACTAAAATTATGCTATCTACAATCTCCAGTGTAAATGAGACAGAAGCTAGAATCAACGACAAGATGAACAACTTTACAAGAAAACTTAATGCTGGTCTAGAAGAGATCAACAAAATGGAATCTTGGTACAGAATGGTTGACGAAAATAAGATCAATCTACATGTGACAAACACCTATCTAGTGGTACTCAGCTAAATGCGGGAAATCGAAACAAAGTACAACAAGCTGCTAAATGCATTTCTCAAACGGAGTCATTTGTTTGAATTCTTGTCACACAAGAGCGTGGAAGAAATCACCAAGAAGTGTGCGGAGAAACTTGGCCCAGAGATGAAGGTGTTACCAGATCCAATGGACAAACTGGAGATGAACTCAACTTCCAAGGAAGTTTTAGTCACAGGATACTTTATGATCAGTGATGTCGATGAATATGACTTAATAAAAACGAACGCTGTTCCAGAGAAGATAGACGATGAGACATTTCGGGAGGTACAGATACAGCAGACGGTGCTGGGAGTCAACTACAATCTACAAAGGTACTTCGAAGTACCACTGGAAGATATTACCAAGGCACCAATACTCAACGAAACAACATTTATCCTCAGGCCTTCAATATTCTACAGTATTGAGCAAAGTGAGGATTGTATTGTCCAGCAGCTGTACAAGAAACTGACTTTCAAGAGATGTCCAACCAGAGCAATTAAATTAACGCATACCATTTGGAAGGAATTATGGACGCACAATACATGCATGTTCATTACACCATTGGAAACCACTGTCTTCGTAAATTGTGGCACAACTCGGGAAGAAGTTATGTTAAACAACACGGGTCTCATTCACGTCACTCCGGACTGCGTTATACAATCGAAATTCGTACGACTGGAAGCAAAATTATTAAAGGAGACCAGAGTAGTGATGCACTTCAGCAAATCGATTGCTATAGTCAACACATCAGTATCAACTCAAACCGCGGTATATTTTACAAATGAAACAGTGATCCCGTTGAATAAGGATTTAATGGAAGTATTGAGCTTCAATAATCGTGACGGGGCCGAGGCACTCAACCGACTACATGAGCACAACTGGGAGACCATTAAAAAACACCAGTATTGGACAATTGGGGTTTCGATTGCAATGTTTACGATTGCAGTGATCATCATCTGCTTCTTGGCTGTGGTACTGAAATACGGGGATTGCCGAAGTAGGTCTAACCACTCTGCCGATATCGAACTAAGAGAATACAACAACACTCGAGATCATCCCTTTGAGATTAATTGGCAGACGACTCCGGAGGAGGCAAAATGTTGATGATATCAACAAACAAATTACAAAAAAAAATGTTATGACAACGCATTATGACGAATGCAATAAACAACATTGCAGTAGCTACAAAGGGCAATGCTCGATAAGCGAAGTCAGCATATTTTTGTTTTTCCTTTTATTAAATAATTTGACCCTTTTTAATTTTTCCGTAATTTGCACTTTTATCATTGTAATTATAATATGCACTTTTTGTTTAGGCTAGCATTAATTCTGTATAAATATTAAGGTAAAATAAAGAAATTTGTCATTGTTATCTGAAAAATCGAACCAAGCCTTTTCTTATCCTAATGTGAGGCTGCATTAGGCGATTTTGAAGTAAATCAGCAAAGATTTTCAGTTTTATTTCAACGAACCCGAGCAAGAATATTACAATATCAAAAATACAAGAACCAAAAAACCACTCGAAACATACCCTCTCACCCCCGAAGAACTGACGTCAGCACACGATCAGCTCCTCACACTTGTCCAAGAAGAGCTTTTCGCCGAAGACGTTGAAAACAACCAACTCGCTTTCAAAGCGAAGCAAAATCCTCAACTTAAATCCATTTCTCGATGCTGAAAGATTGGTGCGGGTAGGAGGCCGATTGACGAATTCCTCGCTTCCGTTCATCAACGGCACCCTTTAGTATTAACAGACTTCCACCATTTTGCGAAATTGGTAGTCAGTGACATCCATCAGCGCACACTCCACGGCGGTCTACAAATGATGATGGCAGAAATCAAAAAAATCTATTGGATAACCAACATAAAGGGGCTAGTGAAGTCTACACTTCGTCTCACTTGATTACGAACAGGCAGTTTTTTGTTTTAATTTTACGATATTTTTCAAACCCTTCGCTAATCTGGGAACAACCAATTGCACAAGGAATGAAGGATATATTATGTTTATATTGTTAAAAGAAAAAATGGGATTAAGTTGATAAATGCAATTTTTATGACGCTTTTCCCAAGAAGGTAATAAAATTTAACTGTTTTTTTTTTGTCTCACTTGATTAGGAACAGTAGCTTAATCTACCTGTTAGAAGCTTAAAAGGTAAAAAAACAATACAAAATTTGTTTGTATAAATAAATGTTGGTTTTATTCAAAGAGCAGCAAAAGTTTTTAGTAATTGGTACTACCTCCTGATCGCTGAATCACTTCAAGTAGCCTGCTGTGTAGAGATTCATAGAATGCTGTCAAATAATCTAGCGAAATTTCGGGCCAGGCTCGTTTTATGGCTTCAATAATCTTTTCCGTTTCACCATATTGCCTTCCTCCTTCGTAGACTTTTCTTGAAAGCCAACCCCACACGTTTTCCATGATATTCAGGTCGGGTGTATATGGCGGTCATGCAAGTAGGTTTACATTTTGGTTCTGAATCCAGGCTTTTGTTGTCCGTGCGGTATATATCGGTGCATTGGCTTGTTGGAAAGCCCATCGCTGTCCACCAAACATATCCTAAAATTGCGGAAAAGCTCTTTCTAGTATCGATTTGTAAGTGATTGCCATCATTTTGGAGCTTTGGGAATCCAGCTCCACAGTTCCGTAATAGCTTATTGCTCCCATACCATTACACCACCTCCTTTGCTGTGCCGCCTTTGAAGATGCATTTCTTCTTTTCTCAAATCATGGAAATAACAGCTGTATCCATCAAGTCCGTCCAAATTAATTTTTTTTTCATCAGAAAAGGCGACGGTATGCCATTCTCGATTCCACCTGATGTGACTTCTTGCAAACTCAAGCCGCTGGATTTTACGTGCCGCATTCAATGGTGGTTTCCTCTTCATTTTATCATGGCAAATATGGCTCGCCTTCTGTATCACGCGATGAACAGTCGATCTGCTAGCTGTAACTCCAGTTTCTGCCTTAATTTTACTTACGGAGAGCCTTGAATTTGAAGCAGCGCTCAGTATCGCCCGCCTTTCCTGACATGTTGATGCTTTGCTGACTCTTCATTTGCGGTTTTTTCCATACTTCTCCGGGTCCTTAATAAAGCTGTGTACAACAGTGGCGCCTCTTTCAATCTTGCTGGCTATGAAACGGAAGGATTTTCATTGTTCCCGGTAAGCTCGAATTTGACCTATTTCCTCCTTGGTTAATGTCTTTCCTTTACCCATAGTTGTGGATTGTATGAAGTTATTTCTTGAACTAAGCTCCCTAATAATCGAAGTATCCTTTTATTTGATTTAAAACATGGTAACAGGTAGATTTAGCTACTGTTCGTAATCAAGTGAGACAAAAAAAAAAAAAACAGGTCAATTTTATGACCTTGTTGGGAAAAGCGTCATAAAGGTTGCATTTATCAACTTAATCCCATTTTTTCTTTTTACAATATAAACATAATATATCCTTCATTCCTTGTGCAATTGGTTTTTCCCAGATTATCGAAGGGTTTGAAAAATATCGTAAAATTAAAACAAAAAACTGCCTGTTCGTAATCAAGTGAGACGGAGTGTACAATACACAAGTGTGTGAGATGTCATCGACACAAGGCGAAAATGAAACAGCAACTCATGGGGAGCCTTTCAGCTGAAAGAGTTCGTTGTTGCAGACCATTCACCAACACGGGTGTCGATTATGCCGGACACATAGAAATAAAGTTGTGGAAGGGACGATGCAACAGAATAGAGAAAGGATATATTGCAGTATTCATTTGCCTCTCAACGAAGGCTATGCACATAGAGCTCGTAAACCAGCTAACTGCCACTGCCTTTATAGCTGCATTTAGAAGATTCGTCGCCAGAAGTGGTACATGTGCAAACCTATTTAGCGATTGTGGCAAAAACTTTAAACGGGCATTTAACGAACTCAAGAGAGACAGCAAATTTCTCTCGTCCGACTGGCCCGTTGAAGTTGCCAAGGAACTAGCCTCTCTAAGCAGAACATGGCAATTTAACCCCCCTTCGTCACCATATTTCGAAGGGCTCTGGGAGGCAGGAGTGAAATCCATCAAACATCACATCAAAAGAACTATAGGCAACTCCAAATTAGCATGTGAAGAGTATTCGACACTACTCAGTCAAATCGAAGCATGCCTTAATTCCAGGCCACTGTGCCCTATGTCGTCAGATCCCGATGGCTTGACTGTATTGACCCCAGGCCACTTTCTTATCGGGGGACCAATACACACTGTGCCAGAAAGAAACTTGTGTGATAAAAACATCAGAGGTCTGGAAAAATGGAGATATGTTCAGCGTCTTCTCCAAGAATTTTAGAAGCAATGGAGCATATCATACATCCATTTGCTACAGCAACGACCAAAACGGCTCCAGAGGCAGACAAACCTCGAAGAAGGGGACATTGTCATCGTCAAGGAGGACAATCTACCACCCTCGTCATGGGCACTCGCGCGTGTGATGGAATTTCATCCCGGTTCGGACGGTTTAACGCGCGTCGCGACAATAAAGACACAAACATCGACACTCAAACGACCGATCGTAAAGCTATCCCCCGTGCCGGTATCTGAACTCTTGAAAAAACCCCTGAACCAAAACATTTCACATCCCCTGCAAGTATATATAAAAAAAAAAAACTAAACCAACCTTGAACTATAAAAAAAACTAAAATCTGAATTCGGAAAATTCAAAACTTGAACTCTTTATTTATAATAATATAAACTACAACATAAACACAATCTTCACATAGAATCAACCATCAACTCACCACAGGTGCAATGCTATATGCATTACCATCCCGTACTAGCATCAGCTCACCTCAGGTGCAATGCAATATGCATTATCATCCCCTATTACCTAGGCAGGATCACAAAATGCAGCACGACGCGGGCTCGCCATCCAATCATCCACAACGACCTCCACGAGGAGGACATTTCCTTCAACATATCACCACACACCAACCAGAACACGAAACTGTGATGCCAGGGCGGGGAGCATGTTGGTTCCCAACACAATTTATTGAACCATTATTAAATTAATTGAAATAAATCACCGACCGACCGACTGCCACGGGAGAAGACATGTAAACAAACCAAATGTCAACAGCCTCGCACTGCACCTCTCCCTCTTACACATCTGCGAAAATGCATACGAGGTCAGCGGTTATCTCTCTTCCACTAAATTCATCATGGCTGACGTACAGACAAAGAGAAAGAGTGCATCATTTCTTCGGCGATCACTTCAACACACATGATTAATAGGGGGCATTAATTTTCATACATAAAGTACAATACTTTTGAAAGCAATACATGTAAACACATATGTACATACACTTCCTATTTTTTATGTAATAACATATTTAAAGAAATTCAAGTTCAAGTGGTCATTGACCCTCTTATGTAAATCAGTATTCTATGTTAATTTACAGTACCAACTAAAAGCGAGGTTTCATGGGAACTAGGGTAGCAATTATAAAACCACTTGTCGATTAGCAATCAACATAGTTAGAGCCAATAAAGATAAAATTATTATAACGTAGAAACATACAGTCTTTAAATTTATTTAAAGGATTTTCCATATAAGTTTTAACCCAAGAGATCATTACTTGGGAAACTTTACTTCTGAGTTTAACTCAACGAACAGGCACTGATATTGTTTTTTTTTTTTTTTTCAATTTTAACTCTAGAAGAGATCGCACACTGAAGATCAAAAGATAATCATGGGATAGCGCGCCCATACTATTGCAACGATTGCCACTGCTGCATGACTGCTGGCCGTGGTCCCCACTGAAGGAAAATTGTGGGCGATGATTTGATTAACGCAGAAGGATGTTTTATACCTTAAATGAATCAGCGGCGAATTTACTAAATTCATCAATTTTTTATTTTTTAAATCCTTAATCCGGAGAGCCAGTACTGAGCTACGGCTGTTGAATCAATATTTACAGATGGAAAATTCGATCTCAACCCCCTTCATGCCACTTAGACTTTGGATTTCGGAAAATCCCTTCTTATCTCGCATTTAGGCAAAATAAGGAATAACTGTAAAAAAATTTCAAATACCTACGTCTAGTAGTTTTCGAAAAACGGTGTTCACAAGGAAAATCGATTTTGCTTTTATAGTTGCTGTCAGCTCATTAGACAACGCCAACCTGCTTACTGCTCACTTGTGGGCGTCGAATTTTCCATGGGACAAGTCCACTTTAGCATTTTTACAGATGCAGGAGTACTCAAAGGTCTCAACATACACAAATCCGCTGGTCCAGATGGTATCTCCCCCATAGTTCTAAAGAGGTGTTCTTCGACGCTGGCAGCTTTTCTGTCTGTCTTACTCTTCTGGACTCTTTCCGAGAAGATAAAAAACAGTATTTGTCCAGCACGTCCCTAAAAAAGGCGAATCTTCCTCCCCTTCCAATTACCGACCCATTGCACTAACGCCCCTTCTTTCCAAGGTCATGGAAACGTTGATGAATCGTCAGCTTATGAAATATCATGATTCACGGAAACTCCTCAATGACCGTAGCGCAAGGTCCACTGGTGATTTGATGGCATATCTCACCGAGAAGTGGAACCAATCTCTCCTCACTAGGGCGAAACAAAGATGGTCGAGGTCGATATTTCTAGGGCATTTGACAGAGTTTGGCATCAGGCTCTTGTGTCGAAAATGCGTGCATGAGGCAAATGCTACTCTTCTTCAATGAATTAGAAGTTACCTCTCGGGCCGATCAATACAAGTTGCCTTGGACGGCTTCAAGTCTGCAATTCACCATATAAATGCTGGTGTTCCCAGGGCTCCGTTTTGTCTTCGACTCTCTTCCTCATTTTTATAAATGACCTATTGTCTGCAACTTCTAATCCAATCCATTCCTTCGCTGATGACAGTACCCTCAGTTTTTCATATTCGTTCCCTAACTCACGTCCGCGCTCTTCGGCCGTAGAAGAGGAACGACAACATATTTTAAACACATTAAATTCCGACCTGGACAGCATTACCAAATGGGGTTCAATCAATAGAGTGGAATTTAATGCATCCAAAACTCAATGCTGTCTTCTGTCTCTCAAGCGAAATCAAGACCCTCAACCATTATCCATGAATGGTACTTGTATCGCTGAATCCGAAAGACTTGCCATTCTCGGTATGTGCATCAATAACCGTCTTCGATGGAACGATCACATATTCGAAGTCGCCAAAAATGCAGCAAAATATCTAGGATTCCCTAAGCGGTGCAAAAGATATTTTACCCCGTCTGATCTGGCCTCCATCTATAAGGCATTCATCCGCCCAAAGTTGGAATATAACGCTCACATCTGGTCTGGTGCACCCAAAACCGTTCTGCACATTCTAGATATGGTACAGAGCCGCGCGTTAAAACTTATAGGTGATAGAGACATTGTGAACTCCATAGTTTCACTTGAACATCGTAGAAATGTGTAGCGCCTTTCCTTTTTTTATCGTTTTTTTTTATGAAAAAATGCTCCAGCGAAATAGCCAGCTGCATTCCTCCCCTTCAAATCTTCACCTACAATACGTATCATGCTTCGTATCCACATCAGTTCACCCTCAAGTCCAACTTCGGACGTACTGTCAAATATAGGGATTCGTTTTTAAGCCGAACAACACGTTTGTGGAACGATCTACCAGCCTCTGTGTTTCCTTATCATTAAAACCTTCAAACATTTAAAGCCCACGCAAACCGGCATCGCTGTTGCCAAAAGTACTTCGGTAGTAAGATGATGCTGACTGTGGAATATGTTTACGGAGCTGTTGCTCGAATTTTGCTGAAGACTGGAACGTGAGGATTTATTGCTAATACCTGATATGATTGCGTTCGATTCGGAATGCCTAAATGGTGAGTGTTATTGTGTGAATATGTTTCTGAATTGTGTGGTGTACGAGTGGGCCGTATAGGATTGTGTGTGGTGTGATTCGAAATATGGGCTATAGGTTGTGTGTGTAAGTGTGATTGCTGATGTGTGTATGGAACTGCGACTGTTTGTGTGGGGTGATGTTGAAAAATGAAGCAATGAGTGATGGGGTTGCTGGCAGAAATAACAGCGAAGTCTACTGGGGCACTGTGGAGTGGAGTGACTATATGCGAAGCAATTTACGCATACACCGATCCTTTTTACTATGCCTCGCCGAGCTCCTACATCTATTTTCAAAAATTTCTTACAGGTACGAAGTGAATGCTGGCCTTTATCACATACCTTGCTACTGAATTCCTCCCTATGCTTCGACCTCAAATGAAAAGAGTTGTGCTTTACTGTATTGAAACTCTTTTGAGTACTAATGCGGTTCCCTGACAAATGCTCTTTCTTGCCTTGTTGATCTACAACCTCTAATGTCCGGAACCTAGCTTCTAGGAAATCAGAAAAGTCTTTGAAAGTAAGTAAAGTCTTCTTATCATCTTTCGTTCCTAATTTTTCCTCCCACAGCTGCTGCGTAATCGGAGGAAGTTTTTGGAGCATGCAATAGAGAAGAATTGCATCCCACTTGTCTACTGGCAACTCTAAATTCTGCAAGGCATGACGGCACTCGGTGGAAGTGTCCAATAGGTTCTTCAAACCAGTCGAACTCTCGTGCTGTAACACCACCTGTCCAAAAAAAAAATGCTAAACTGAGCGTTGACCAAGATGCGCTTGTGGTCGTACCGAGATGTTAAAATTTCCCAAGCCTTCGCATAATTTCCTGCATCTATAGACAAATGCTGTAAGAGCCTTTCTGCCTCATCTGATAAACTTGACTTTCGATAATGCATTTTCTCGATGCTAGAGAGCGACTTGTTGTTGTGGATCAGGGATGAAAATAAGTAATGGAAGGACTTCCAATTCTCGTAACTCCCAGAGAATGTCGGCAAATTTATTTTCGGAAGTCGCACAACGTTCTCATCAGAAGAAATATTTGTTTTTATGAGCCTTACCAATGTTTCAGCTGAATTTTCCCTTTTCTTTCCTTCCACTTCTACCTTGTCGATAGCGTCCAAGAGTGCAGTACGATACTCCAGGTACGTTTCCTTCAAAGCTTGGAAAATTTCGTCGAACTCGTCTTCTGTTGACACATCCTTTACAGTCTCCTTTTCAGAAGTATCCTTTTGATGCTCCCTTGGTGGAACGGTTGCTGCGTATGAAGCATTGCACTCAACACTCTCTTTGAAGTTTCCCTCGAGGATGCCCAACCGAGTATTGAGGTAATTTTGTGTCCTCTCCTTTGATGACCGCTTATTGAAATTGTCAAAATCCCTTTGGATTTGTTTCGACAGGTTTTTAATTAGCCTGAGTGAGCTCATCGCGGGAGAAAAATAAGAAAAAAAACACCGAAAATCAACCAAACAGGTGAGGACACTTGAAGAAAGTAATTCAAGGTGGACTTACTTGAAGATAACATTTTTTTTTGCACTACTGTAGACTTCGATGAACAACTACGGCCCAACGGTGTGAAACTGTTCCAACGGTGACTGTCTAGCGGTTCCAAGCTGTAAAAAAATGATCCAACGGTGCGCTACAGTTGCAACGGTTCACTGCACAGCTCCAACGGTTCACTACACAGTTCCAACGGTGATTCGGCAGCGGTGCTTGCGGTGTTCAGACGATCCAAACGGTGCACGCAAAGTTTCTTCCAACGGTGGTAGAATTTCCACGAAATGAACACCAAACAAAGTTCCTAAAATTCTTTACGCGGCGCGTGAACCCGTTTTGTACTTTATTTCACCTGTGATTGTTTCAATTAGTTTTTTTCTTTGAATGTTTCTCTGTTTGTTTTAATTCTATTGTTCACTAGTCTAAATGTTGTTCTTATTTTTTTTTTTTGTTTTACACACACACAACACTGTACTTTGAATTTAATTTAATAAGGCTAAGAGGGACCAAATGTTCGAGTGATAAAATCTATTTTCCACTTAGCCGAATATTTACGAAAAGAAAAAATACTTGTTTTCGCTTTGAGTGGTACAATAAAAGTGAATTTTCTTTATATAGAGTCATTGACATTTTCAGGTATTTGACAATTAATCAGATGGCCAGAAATTTCCCTAAAATCTGACATTTATTATAGAGGGAAATTTCTGACCATTTACACGTGTCGACAACAGTACGTTTTACTCTGAGAAAAGTATTTGGAGTAGGTCGATTGCACTACTCGGAAAATCTCGTCACTTGTAAATATAGCAGTTTGTTTGTTTGGTGCGAGCAATTTCTTGAAAATGTCGATTATGGTTTGTTCGTCAAAATTGGGTTTTCTTCTTTGCCTGTTCTTAAATATGGTTTGACTGTCATCGGGGATCCTCTGTTGTTTGTTTCTAACACTACTTGTAAACTAAATTCATTCAACGGTTTTCTGCTATGGGGATCCCGTCATTTAGGTTTTCCTGAGCACTGTGTCTACAGTCTCGTCGTCGTTGTTAAAAAGTTCCTGATGTTTGCTATTCATATCAATGGGGTTGTCAATTTTGATGCGGCTTAAAGCATCCGCGTTTGTATTGGATTTGTCTTTTTTGTAAATTATCTCGTAGTCGAATTCTTCTAACTTCAGCCGACACCTAACCAATTTTGAATTCGGCTCTTTGAGACTCATAAGCCAGGTCAGGGGTCTATGGTCCGTTACTATTTGGAATTTTCTTCCAATTAAGTAAGGACGGAAGTATTTTGTGGCCTAGATTATGGCGAGCAGCTTCTTTTCAATGGTCGAATAGTTGCTTTCGCTGGAGGATAGAGTGCGGCTAGCAAAGCAGATAGGTTTATCGCTGCCTATACGTCCTTGTGAAAGTACGGCTCCAAGTGCGTAATTGCTCGCATCCGTGGTGAGGATGAACGGTTTGGTGAAATCTGGGTGTTGTAATATTGGATCATTCGTGAGCAGGTTCTTGCATATTTCAAATGCATCATGTAGTTTTTATCTACGATAATGTCAACACTTTTGTTTAAACAGTTAGTTAGAGGCTTTGTGAGTTTCGCTAGGTCTTTGATGAATTTCCTATAGTATCCAACTAGACCTAGGAAGGCTTTTATTTCTGTGCGAGTACGTGGGAGGGGAAATGCTTTAATAGCATGAATTTTCATGGGATTCGGTTTTATACCTTCAGACGTTATAATGTGTCCTAGGAAGACTATTTCCTTCTTTAGGAATTCAGACTTGTCCATTTGGATTTTGAAATTTGCTTCCCGAAGTTTTTCAAAGACCAGAGCTATACTGTCCAAATGTTCTTGCAGGGAAGTGCAAAATATGATTATATCATCCAGGTACACAAGACAAATTTTGCCAACCAAATCTTTCAAGAGATAATCCATCACCATTTGAAAGGTTGATGGTGCATTTTTTAATCCGAAAGGCATTCTGACGTACTAATAATGCCCTCCCTCGACGGTGAACGCAGTTTTCTGAATATGATTGTGATCCATCTCTATTTGATGGAACCCACTAGCGAGATTAAGTGTTGAAAAAGGCAGACATTTTCCCAACTTGTCTGATATTTCATTTATATTAGGAAGTGGGTATAGGTCGGAGATGGTTTTGTCATTGACCTTGCGATAGCCTATAACTAGCCTCCATTTTTGTCGCCCACTGGCATCTTGCTTTTTTGGAACAATCCATACCGGAGAGCTCCATGGAGAATAACTATGCCGAATGATGCCTTGTTCCAGCATCTGAGCGATTTGGGTTTGTACCTCTTCCTTGTGGACAAATGGGTACCGGTATGACTTTGTATATGTTGGACATTCGTCTGTTGTATTTATACGATGTTTTATTTTGTTGTCGAACGTAAGTGCCTTCCCTATATATGATATCGCTATATGTTCTGCAAAGTCTTATAAGTTTTTTTCGCTCTTCGGTGTTAAGGTGGTCCATTCGTAGCAGATTAGTTATGCCTGTAGATGGCGAATGCTCACTACCATATTTTCGTTGTTGAAAGTAGAGGGTTTAGGGGGCTTCTGGCTCAGGTGCTATTTGGTGCTATATGTTAGAGTGAGAGCCCTTGAGGTGCTATTTGGTGCTATGTGTTAGAGTGAGAGCCCTTGAGGAGCTGAGGAGCTATGGGAGGAGCTATTCGCTGCAATGGGTTAGAGTGAGATGTAAGATAGGAGGTATTCGGTGCTATGTGTTAGAATGAGAGCTCTTGAGGAGTTGAGGAGCTATGGGAGGAGTTATTCGCTGCAATGTGTTAGAGTGAGATGCAAGATTTGGGGCGAGTTTTTTTTCATATTTCACATTCACATTTGTTTATTTATTTGTTTTTGCATTGAGATCTGAATTTGGGAGCGAGGTGTCATATTTAATAGTTGTTAGTGTTTAACTGTGGGGGAATCATCATCGGAGCGAGGTGTCATATTTCAAGTTTGTTTATTTTTTGTCTTTGGACTGAGATCTGAATTTGGGAGCGAGGGGTCATATTTCATAGTTGTTAGTGTTTAGCTGGGGGAATCATCATCGGAGCGAGGTGTCATCTTTCAAGTTTGTTTATTTTTTTGTCTTTGGACTGAGATCTGAATTTCGGAACGAGGAAATGTGTGTGTGTGTGTGTGTGTGATTGGTTTGGCTGATTCCAGGAATTGACTTTAGAGGAATTGTGAAAACGTTCAATCATATCTATGAATTCGATTTGGAATTTCACAATGATTTATGTTTATGAAATTGGAGATGGGAATCAGCAAATGGTTTGATTGGGGAGGGAGAATCGATCGATTCCTGGAATTGAGTTTCGGATTCTATAGAGAGGAAATGTGAACACATTCAATCATGTCTATGAATTGTGTTGGAAACGGCCGGCGGCCTGATGTTCGATTTGTAATTTCACAATGATTTCCTGGAAAAAGGTATGAGTCATCAAGTTGGAAACCATCTGAATGTATGTGAGAGAGAATGGAATTCATTGAAAGCGGATTGGATATTGGAGTGGGGATGATGTGTTGGAAACCAGCTGAATGTGTGTGTGTGTGTATGTGAGAGAGAGAGTGGAATTCATTGGAAACGGACTGGATGTGGGATGACATGTATAAAAGAGCGAGCATTAGGGGCATTAAACATCAGTGATCAAAGAGATTTTGAAGTTTTAAGAACATCTCTCTCAGTTTTATTCAAATCAAATCAAATCAAATCAATTCAAATCAAGTTACCTATATATATACAATGGAATTTCTTAACAATTTGGGTAAAGTCAAGACTCTATTGCCTTTAAAGACATTAGAGTTAAAGAAACGATTCCCAATAATTACGGCTACAAAATACCAAACTAAATTCGGGCCAAGAGTGCTCGTAGAGTTAAAGCATTGCAAAGTTTTTCTACCAATTCGATTCAACACGGAGGCTGAAGACATTTTGAAGCAACTATCAACAGCTGAAATGGTTGTGGTGCAAGCAGTTGGAAATAGCCACGAAGTGCAGTTCCATCCAATAGCTGAGGAAGCTACAGCAGAAGACATCCAATATTCACAATATTTCCTAACATTTTATTGAACAAGGAAAAAAAAATGGCTTGAAATAAATATACAAAAAAAAAAACAATAAATCTTTTGAATAAATAAATTTTTAATTATTATGTTTTGAACATTTCAACAATAAATTGTATAAAAAAGAATATATCTTTAAAAAAAAACTATGCATTTTATTTATTATTATTCAGTATTATTCAGGTCGATGTATCCATTCTTCATGTATCCATTTTACATTTAATTTTTTCGCCAGCAAACGGTCTATATATTCTTCTTTGATAGTTGATCCAATTTAATAGACCTTCTTTATTATTGGGCAAACGAACTAGATAGCCCACTCCAAGTGTTTTTATGACACAGCACTCTATGATTGAGTCTTTTTCTATTTCCATGCTCTTGATTTTATGGGTTCTGCTATATGTTCTCAACTAAAGTCTTTAATCACAACAGTTGGCTTTTATTTATCCATGAATTATAAGCGTTTGAGAATCCAACCCACTTTACATATACTTGATCACCTCTAGTTTTCAGCATTTTTGCCACTAGAAATACATCGGGGTGTCTGGTTTTTTGTAGTTCAAATTCATAGAATGAACCTTGGACGGGTTGCCCTTGAAAGTCGTCCAGTAAGTATGTAACAGGATTAGTCCTGTTAACTTTTCTTATTGCGAATACTTCTGTTGTCCAATTGGGTGTGTAACCCTTCTCAAAGGCATGTTTAAACTTGCTTATTCGAACTTGATCACCAACTTTAAATTTGCGCCTTTGGGCGATTTTAATACGATTGTAAGCCGATGCTAGTAGATCTTTGGCATTTTTCTTATTCACATCAATCGGCCGCATCTTTATCGTTCTATGTATAGAGTTATTATATGCGTGGAGCAAACCCCTTAGAATCGATAGCCATTTGTAATTGCCATTAAAACTGAATTCTCGCCACATTTTCTCCTTAAGAGTCCTATTAAATCGTTCAACAATTGACGCTTTCAATGTACTATATGTTGAATAATGATTAATCTTGTACAGTCTCATCAATTCTTGGAATTTGCTATTAAAAAACTCCTTGCCGTCCTCAGTTTGTAGATTTTTTGGTATACGCTGAGAACTATTGAAAATTGATTTCATAGCTTCTGTAGTGGCGGATGCAGTCTTATTCTTCAAAGGAAGAGCCCACGTATACTTTGAAAAGGTGTCAATTACGGTCAACAAGTAGTTATGCATATTGTTTTCCTTGTTATATGGAATCATTTCCACCAAATCTACTTGCCACCAGTCATCGAGTCCCTTAATAACAACTCGACGTCTAATGAAATGTCTTCGAGCGGGCTTATACAATTCCTCAACAACATTGCGCTTACTCATCGTATACAATAATGAATGCAAAAGCAAAAAAACATGTTCTTTTATATAATTTCTTTTATTTTATTTGTAGTTTATTATACAGAGACATCAATTTCTTAATTCTAAACATTTTATTTTCAATCAAATAACAAGCACATGTATCCGGACCCAATTTACACGTATTGGAAGACCAAACACAATTGGTGTAATGAAATCCGTGAATAGACTATGTGGACGTCACATTTTCACATCTCCTTAGAAATGCAATACAATTTTGGATTTCTTCGTAATGCTCCTCAAGAAGTGTGTGTTGATCGATTTTTAAAAATTGTAAAATTTCGTTGAAAACCGCACCGGTATTTATATTGGACATGATTTTAGATTGAATTTCAGGCGTATACTGATGGGAATTCTCTTCGAGCTATTCTTTTAAATAGGTGGATAATTCTCTCCTTTCTTATTAACTTCCGCAATGCTCTCTTCTAGCTTCTGATCATTACTCTCTTTAAATTTCTCAAGTATATCGAGAAAATAGTTTCTAAACTTTTTCAACAGTTCAAGTATATTCAAATTTTGTTCATCGATGTATGCACGTAATATTTTCTCATTTTTTCATGTTTTGCGTCCATGGCCAGAAGACATCTATGAAATAGCTCATTAATTTGATTATCAGTATAGTTTTTTGTTGCAACATCATCATGATCAATTGGTTCCTTAATATTCTTCAATGCTTTATGATCAGCATCAAAGTACCCGTTTAAGTGTAGTTTTAAACTCCTTGCGATGTCTGTGTGAATAGCGTCAATCGTATTGTCCACATACTGATGAACAATATAAATGGATTTATTTTGAAATTCTATACGATCATCCATGCACTCCTTGTTGACAGCTTGTTGCAATGATGTTGGCGTCCAACATTATTTAGACATTTTCTCTCCATATCAAAACCAGTTGTTGAGCTGTGAAGCCGATTGAAACTCCTTCCGAACTTGTCAACACTCATTTTGCTTTTGATTTATGCGTGCTAGGACCGGTTGCGATTGCAATAACCGCTTTACGTGCAGCTAAAAAGATCATTAAAAACAAACGAAAGAACATTGGAATTCCTCGAGTAATACCAATACCCAAAATTGGCGGTTTCTTGCCACTGGCACCTATCATGGCAGCGCTATCAGCAATTGGTGCTCTAACTGGAGGAGCTGCGGGCGTTGTTAAAACTATAAATGCTTCAAAGGTAGCCAAGCAACAGTTGGAGGAGAGTAAACGTCACAATCAAGCCGTCGAGGGAATAAAAATCAAGCAAGGCAAGGGACTTTACTTGCAACCCCATAAGAAAGGATTCGGACTTTTTCTAAAACCACAGCCCACGAGCACAACAAACTAATGGAATTGCTACCCAATCGTCCTCTCACCAATATTGATATTATGAAATTTGGAAAAATTCATATACCTAATTTTCGTGGTGTTTAAATGAGAGATAAATTGCCCAGAAGGTCATTTGACAAAGAATGTGGTGTAATTAACTTGGACAATGAGAGTGGTCCCGGAACACACTGGGTAGCATATATAAAACATAAAAAAATCTTTGTAAAATATTTCGATAGTTTTGGTAATTTAAGAAATTGTAAGATATCTGGGTGAAAATATTCAGTATAATTATAATAATTGTCAAAATTATAATACATTTATATGTGGTCATCTATGCTTGAAGTTTCTAATCACTGAAAATAAGAAATAAATAGAGCAAAATCAAAAAATGCGTTTCATTTGTGTTCTAACAGCGATGTCGATAACACTTACATTAAGAGGAAACCAACTCTCACTACAGAGTATTTTCCTCCAATTATCCTAAATTCTGGTTACGTATGCGGCTTGGTTGACTTCCAGACCTATAATTCTATACCAAATGTGGATGTTTTTAATAATTTATTTCATGTTGGTGATGCCGTAATAACATTTTCAATTGGTTCCTATGAGATTGAAGACATAAATAACTGCATTCAGGAGGCTCTCAAACCCCATAATAAGGATAAATCCAATGAAATATCAATTAAGATCAAAGCAAATAATAACACATTAAAATGTGAAATTTATAGTAGCATAGAGATTGATTTCTCACAACCAAACTCGATTGGATCACTATTGGGGTTCAGCAAGAAAAAGCTAGCTGCAAACAGGTTACATGAATCGGATCTGTACGTCAACATAAATAGAGTGAATATCGTTCGAATTGAATGTAATTTAATTAATGAAACGTATATCAACAATCGACCTGCTCATATACTACATGAATTTTCGGTCAACGTTAGCCCAGGGTATAAAATAGTCGAGGTTCCTCGCAATGTCATCTATTTGCCGGTGAACTCCAAGAGGATAAGTTCTATAACATTGAATCTCCTGGACCAAGACGAAAATCTAATAAGCTTTCGAGGTGAAACCGTAACAGCTCGATTACATCTTAAACCTCAGCCATGATAATATATGACAGTTCGTCTTACCCGCAAAGTATAAAAGCGCAGTTGCTGCTAGTAGCTCTATCAGTACACAATCAACCTCCGAGGGGAGAACATCAAAACTTGCTCCACAAAATCAACCATTTCTATTATCACTGGGCTACAGATTGAAAAATTAAATCAAAAGGCTCACAAGACAACGACATGTTGAATATTTTCGAAGAACCAGCGTTTGAGGAGACTATCTCAAAATTGGAATATCACAAATACTCACCGTATTTGAATAATTTCCAACATCAAAATCTTAATATTCTCCCTTCTGAAAGTTATATTTATATTGAGGGCACTGTATCGAAAAATGATGGATCAGCAGCTGCGAAAACAAAACTTGTAAATAATGGAATAGCTTTCTTATTCGATGAAATTCGCTATGAATTAAATGGTTCAGAAATTGATAGCAATCGTAATGTTGGCATCACATCAACTATTAAAAACTATATTTCTTTAAACAAAAATGAAAGCGATATGATGTTGAATGCTTCTTGGTCTTCCAATTCTTCAATCAATTGGGATGGCTTATACTTTAATTTTTGCATACCCCTTAATAAAGTACTGGGATTTGCGGAAGACTACAAGAGAAGGATACCAAATGAGCGTCATGATTTGATTCTAACACGCTCACGCACAGATGAAAATTCATTAATTACAGACGAGGATGAAAAAGCAAAGATAAAATTGCTTAAAATACAGTGGAAAATTCCTCATATCACACTGCAAATTGCAACTCTACAAACCCATAAATAATGGTCAAACAATGAAAATTGCTTTCCGAAACTGGGACCTATATGAATATCCAGCATTACCTAGTACCAATCATCATATATGGAATGTGAAGACAACCTCTCAAATGGAAAAGCCTCGCTACATTATCCTTGATCTTCCTTGTTAGGAAATATCTTCGAGAAAATATCAAAGATACTATTGTTTATGTTAAGGGCTTTAAAAAAGTCCAATGGCTGAAATAATTACTTCAGGATGAAGATGTCGAACTAATGAATATCGAAGAAATCGGCTGCCCGGCTTTAATAGAATTGAAACGTCTCCATCCCAAGGAAAAGAAATGCGTATACCACAATAAATGTTGTGCACTGCAAAATGTTTGCCTGCTAGAAAAATTTTTAATTGGAAGTCAGTAAAATAAAACATTTTTTTTTTCTTTCTTATATTTATATTTTATATGGCTGTAAATTTAATAAAAGAAAGAAATAAAACGCAAATAGTTAAAAGATGATTTGAATCTTTTTATTTATTTTTCTCCTGTGCTGAAATTGGAAGTAAAATAATTTTTTCTTCCCGATGATGTTTGCAGAAAAAAATTAACCAAGCTAAATAATTGAAAGCGTTTTTTTAATATTTTTTATAATATAATTTTTATTTTTTTTTATTTTATAATTATAATAGGAATTCATGGCTGAATTCCTATCAGTGCCTGCGAGAATTCGCACAGCTGGGGTACTTCCTCCTCCCCGTACCCCATCGCCAGATTTGCACACCGCAATCCGAGGGCAAGGTGTACAGCCGCCTGCCCCTGCCTCAGCCGTCCGCCTTCAAAAAACAGCTTGGTGCAGCACCAAGCCAGCGCAGTGGTCTCCGAAAATTCTTCGAAGCGCTCGAAGTCGTTCAAGAATTTGATGAGACCATCCACTGGTCTTTTGTTCGCTGCCATGATAATGGTGGTGATGACTGAATTATCCCATCTAAGTTCCTAGTGTATTTATACAAATTTCTATTGAAGGAGATGGCGAAGTTTCTATATCAAACGCTGTATTCTATAATCTAATGTGTTGGAAAGAAAATAATAAACAATTGATTCATAATTGCTGATCACCAAATTGTTGGATCTGATTCTTGGTCTAGCATCAAAAATAAACAATCATTTGCAGCATCGACACTAATCAATGTTTTTTTTTCCCCTAAGAAGAAGAAGTCCAGATCGTTGGAAATATAAACAAACAGTCATACTGGCGACACTAGTCAACTCAGAACATTACTTCTGAATCAAAACAATCATCCAGCCGCGATGCTGAAACTAAACACTTCTTTTCTTTTTAAACATACGAAACCTCGGTCCACCATCGAAAACATAAACAGCAGTCAATAGACCATCTATGGATTCCAATTCGACAATCAAATCAAGCTCTGAAATATGACACCTCGTTCCCAACAATCCAACTCGGCAATCAAATCAAGTTCTGAAATATGACACCTCGCTCCCAACAATCCAATTCGGCAAACGGATTAATCTCAGAAATATGACCCCTCGATCCCAACATGAAATATTCCGCGATGCCATCTATGTCTCTCTATCCCAAGGAATAGAAATGTTTATATCACAACAAATGCTGCGCTCTGCAAAGTAGTTTGTGAAGTTAATAAAAATAAAAAACAATTTTTTTTCTTTTTTATTTACAAATTAAAATTACTTAATCTATTTGTATTTTGTGATGGCCCCAAGCTAGGGTGCTAATACCATCACTACAAATATACCGTTTAGTATCATTATAACTTAAAGCTAATTTGTTTATGTGCTGTGTATAAATATTGTGCAACTTACTTCTAAATATAAACATAGGCTTACAAATAAGTTGTTTCTTAATTAAGCATTCTCGATAATGTCTTATATCTAAGTTATTAGTTACAGACTTTTTTATACCTTTCGCTTTTTTTGTAACCCTGCCGTTATCTATGCTGAAGGAATACATTTTTGCTCTGAGTCCTATAAACTCCGATATTTTCTGACAATTAACCTCGTTTTTGAAAAGACCAAGCACTTTGCCATTTCTTTGCGGAAAATTGTGTGGATTGTCTATAGGATACTCAGATGTGTCAAATCTAGATTTGTTTGAATTGATAACATCATGATAGATATCAGCATAGAAATCATTGGTAGCGATTGAGTATATAAAAGAGTCTGTATCCATGTAGTTTAACCTAATTGAGCTATTAAATTTAGGTTTCATGTAATCATAATGAAAATCATACATGAGCCATTTCGATAACTCTAGTACGGAGAAGCCGAGATATATGGGTTTATTAAGTTCTAATTGGCCTTTTTTCATTTCAATGGCGCACATATTTGGTGTAAATATGGTGCGACTATGAAAATTTGGATTAGCGATTAAGCTTCGGCAACCAAATCGTCTCCCCTCATTTTCCCAACTTGTGACGATTCTTACGTCGCGTCGCTTTTCAACATTTTTCATTGTCTTTCCGTATACACTATTGTTCATGAGCTTAAAGAAATCTTTTTCGAACTCATTGTTAGCATTTTTTCTGTGTTCGGTATTCAATGAAATATATTTATCTAACCAATTAGATTGACTAAATTTTAAAACTCTATGGACTTTGGTTAAAATAATGCCATTATCAATGCATTGTTTCAAATTCATTAAGTGAATAACATATTTATTTTTAGAATTCAGATTGGCTGTCAATTTAGGAAATTTACTCCCCGGAGTAATTGTGTTTTCTGGGCAAAATGGGAGATCATTATGAGTATTGTGAAGAGATGTTGGATAAGTTAATACTACTTCGAAAACATATCCAACATTGGAGTCTTTTAAATTGGCGATATATTCATTTGTATAGATCTCTGGATCTTCCCAGGTGAAATTACCGTGTAGGAGATTACGTGACATTGCCCAACCGTACAAGTTATTAGCATCGAAATACATTAGATATTCACTTAGTCTATTTGGATCATAGTTTGCAATGTATTTATTGTTTGCTTGCGCATGTCTATGACTACATTGACAAAGGCCTCCTCTTATACCATTTTTAAAGAAATTATACATATCTATGTCGGTCAAAAGTTCCAAGTTAATTTTAGTGATTTTAAGCATAGCATCCCAGGATAAGCCTGGAGCAGTGTAATAATGACATGGATCTAATTGATAAATCGAAATACAAACTTTGCCTAAATTTTCAAAAATGTCTGCTAACAATAAGACATCGCTTTGTAGATATAATAGCAAATAATCTTTTAAGGTGTTACATTTGAAGTGATTCCACATTTTGATGGCATGATTATAATCTTCTTCCTGACATTCTTTTACTTTACTTACTTATATCCTTTAACCCCTCGGGGGGCATAGGGCGTCAACCACGCCTGCGCGCCATCGTGTTCGGAGTTCTGCAACGCGTTTGAGCTGCCTCCAACTCATTCCTAAAGAGCTCGATTCCTCCTCAACTGTTCTGCGCCACGTTTGCCTAGGGCGTCCCGCTATTCTGCCTGCCTGTGTGAGCGGATTCCACTGCATGGCGTATTTCGCAATGGAGTTGTCTTCGCGCCGTAGGGTGTGTCCAATCCATTGCCACTTTCTTCTTCGTATAGTAATGCTTATAGGTTCTTGGCCCGTTCTCAGATAAAGTTGTTCGTTGGAGATGCGGTTCGGCCAAAAAATCCTCAAGATGATTCTTAAGCATTTGTTTACGAAGACTTGCAGCTTGCGTGTGTTAATGGTGTCCACCTTCCAGGTACTGCACCCATAAAGCAGCACTGATGCTACGTTGGAGCGGAACAGTCGTAGCTTGGTTCTTAAGCTAATAACATTGCTTCCCCAGATTTTGGACAGCATTCCGAACGCAGCTTTAGCCTTCCCGATTCTGCTGCACACATCTAGTTCGGTGCCACCGCGACTAGCCGAGACGACACTTCCTAGATATAGAAAGTTATCAACTTTCTCGACTTGCTTTCCGGCAATGTTAAGTTGAGCGCGGGTATTGGAAGTACTCAGGGCTTTTGTTTTGGCTGTGTTTATTTTTAGCCCCACTTTGTTTGCCTCAGCTTCTAGATTTTGGGCCATCAAATGAAGATCCATTATCCGATGTGAAAGTAGACAAACATCGTCAGCGTAATCTAGGTGTTTAAGGTAAGATGTCATAGTCCAACGAATTCCAGAATTAGCTTCCGTCAATGCTGCACGGAGTACATCGCTGATAACCACCAAGAACAATAGTGGGGACAGTATGCACCCTTGACGTACTCCACTTTGGACTTCAAAGTCCCCCGACACCTTACCATTGTGCACGACGTGACACTTGCCGCCCTCATATGTAGCCTTGATAATAGCTATAAGCTTTTCTGGAATGCCTCTCCTGCGCAAGGCCAACCAGATAGCATCTCGATTCAAGCTGTCGAAAGCCTTCTCGAAGTCGATAAACAGTAAATGTAGCGGAGACCTATACTCAACGCATTGTTCGATTATGATCCGTAAGGTGTTTATGTGGTCGATGCAGGAGGATCCAGCGCGAAAGCCTGCCTGTTCGACATCGAGAGTTGAATATAAATGTTCTTTAATTCGTTCTAGAATTATTCTAGCTATTATTTTGGCTACAGCTGGAAGAACACATATACCTCTCCAGTTACCGCACTCCATCAAGTTACCCTTCTTTGGAAGCTTAATGATCATCCCCCTTTTCCACTCCTGTGGAAATTGTTCACTATCCCAAGCTCTCCGTATTAGCGGATGCAGCAAATCTGCCGATGTATTTGGCGCCGCTTGAAATAGCTCGCCAATGATGCCATCAATACCCACCGCTTTGTTCTTCTTGAGGGACTTGATTGCTGTTATTATCTCGGTTTTACTGGGAGGTACGGTGCGAATTCGGGAATTTGTTGCTTCGAACTGCTCATTCGAATTCGAGATCATACCGCCATCGTCTATGTGATTTAGCACTGTAGCAAAATGTTCTCTCCATCTAGTGAGCTGATCCTCATCCGAAGTCAGAAGGTTACCGTCTAGACTCTTCACTGGATGTTGTTTGGAGTTTCGACCACCAATGAGCTCCTTAGTGATGTTGTAAATAGTCCTACTGTCGCACCTACTCGCTGCTTCTTCAGCCCTTGAGGCCAGTGAGTTGACATATTGACGTTTGTCACGTCTCACACTACGCTGCACTTCTTTCTTCTTCGCACGGTATTGGGTTTCAAGCTCGGTTCTCTCTACTGCTGAGGCCGCTGCAATCCGAGCCTTGATTGCTGTACGCTCATCGATCCGTCTCCAGGTGTCTGTAGAAAGCCATGTGCGGTGGTGTTTCTGCTTTATACCGACATACGTGCGTGCCCCAGTCGCAAAAGCATTTTTCACAGCACTCCAGTGGTCATCCATGTTCTCTATGCTGCTGATTGCTTCTGCTTCTAAGGCAAGATGGTCCCTGAACTGTTGGCGCACTTGGGGAACCTTGAGCCTGTCGATATTAAACCTGGTGATGTTAAGTAGGTTTGAGCGGTTGCTGTTGACGGATGCAGTACGAAGGCGTAAATGAGCTACCATAAGACGGTGGTCTCGTTCTTGTCCGACGTCAGCTCCACGTCTGTTTCGGACGTCCAGGAGACAATTTCTAAAGCGGCGACTGATCGCAATGTGGTCGATCTGGTTGGATGTTCGTTGCCTATCAGTAGAGACCCAACTGATCTTATGGCAGGTGTTATGCTTAAACAGCGTACCCCCGATGACTAGGCGGTTGGTATTGCAGAAGTCCACAAACCGCTCACCATTGTCATTACGGTCTCCCACGCCGTGAACTCCCATCACGTGCTTAAGCATGGTGTTGTCGCTACCCACCTTGGCATTGAAATCTCCCATTACCATTACGATGTCCCCATTAGGCGTTTGGTTGTAGGCGGCACCTAAGTGGCTATAAAAATTATCCTTTTCATCCTCAGTCGCGTCTAGAGTCGGAGCATAACACTGTATGATGGTAATTTCTCTAACTCTACTCTGGAACCTAGCCGTCAATATCCGGTCACTATGGGGTTTCCAGGATATGAGGCTACTACGTGCTGCTGGAGTTAGCATGAGTCCTACACCAGAACTCCGTGCACTTCCAGCTGGTTTACCAGAGTAGAGCATCACAGTGCTTTTTGTTGGGGAGATGTATTCCCCAGCATCATACCACCTTATCTCGCTCAGCCCTAAGATGTCGATTTTATACCGTGCGAATTCGCGCTCCAATTGGAGGAATCTGGCGTTATAAGGCCCTTCCTTGAGTGAGTCCAGGAGGGTCTTAACGTTCCAGAATCCGATCGTTGTCCGTGTCCGATAGCCAAAGGTCGTCAACAAATGATCAGTCCGTATCCGAGGCGTATGTTTCCGTTTCGGAGCAATGATTTTTTTTATGGTTGCGGCTCGCTGGGCCACAGATCAACCGACACTTATCCTGTTTTTTGGCGCAGGAAGCTCGCCATTCGTCCAATCCCGTTAGCAATTTCCCAAGAAATTCCCAGATGACACCACGAGGAGGTGGGAGTAGGGCTTACTAACAGAGCTGCTAGGTTTTCGGCTGCAGTGGCTCCTACTCGTTACTTAGCGGACCAACACCTATCGGGAGATGCTGCCCCTACGAGGCCTTTGTTAGTCGTTTGACATTCTTTTGCCGTCTTATTATTAGAGAATTTGTCGATTGTTGGAAGAGAGCATTCGTCATTACGTTTCCACGAATCTAAATAATCATATGGAAATACTCCCTTCCTAATCATTAATTCAAACGAATTATCGCTTTGGAAAAATTCTTTCGTAATAGTCATGACATCAATGGATAAATTATTTGTAAGCGACTCAATGCTTGCTTGAAGAAATCTATTTGAGTCTAAAAATCTCATTTCAAATGTATTGTTTTGATCTAATTGTACACGGAAAGACAATGAAATATACCTTTCCTTGTTCAAAGGAATTATGGTTATGTCACCGTTCATCTGAGCAAGACTCTTGACAAACAAATGGCAATCATAGCCCGAAAAGTTGTGTAAGAATATTGGGAAAAATTTGGGAATGTGAAATTTTAGATTGCACTGTGAGTGTGCAGGTCCTCTATATGCGCCAGTGAAATGACAATGATCCCTAACCCTCAATTCATTTTCGTTAAACTTTTCCTTACAAATTGAACAATTAGGAGCTGTTTCTTGAATGTAGGATTCCAGTTGGGTTAGGGCATTCATCGGTTTCGGCTTCATTAAGACTTCTTTGTAGAGCTGAATTAAATCATTCGCCAAGGTTGTTAAAAGTTCTTCTGGTGAATTTTCTCCTGAGAAAAAATAAAAAAAGAAAAAATAAATAAGTAATTAGCATATCTATGAATTTAACATATTTGTTTTAGTATTACTTACCGAAAAATGGTTGGTGTTTATTGTGCTGCTCATCAAATGAACTTTTGATTAGATATGATCCGGCACAAGGCTTATATTGTTGCACAACTGTTGTGGATGAAATCTCTGGATTTGGTGTGCAAAGTTTTATTGGGTTCAGTATCGATTCAAGTCAGCATACACAACAAAGGGAACTTGCTGCATCCGTTCATATTTCTGATATTTGAGGAACTTTTTGTCTTCCTCTGGCATTAATGTAACTAATTTGCAGCATTCTGGCTTATGGTTTTCTAATTTACTCGCACTTGAAAATTGCTGCAAACAGCCGTTACATAGATGCATTTGGGTTTTATGCTTTGTTGCTTGAGCTCTAATTAATCGAGAAATATGCTTGATGTATACATAATGAGTTCTTCCATCGTTGTTTTCGCAGTACAACAAATTTATATGGACCATTTTCTCCGCAGCAGTATGATAGAATGGACCAATGATTTTAAAACTGGGGGTTAATTCATATCCGAACACATTAACACTTATCTCCAGATTATTATTTTCAAAAATTTACTTTAACGGTTGTAGGGAATTCCAAATCACTAAAGTTTATAGATCGGTCAATCACCACAATTATTTCACTGGTTATATCATTGATATTATATACAGATGGTCTATCACGATTGCTTGTGACTTTTTCGTTTAGAGCTGAGATAATGGCCCATTTGAAGCAGTACTCATCTGTATTTTGGACATTAATGCATGCCTCCTTGTTCTTGATCACAGATGGCAATTCGAAATATGAAGAGCCTCGAATAGGTTGATACTTATTAATGTTAATTTCAATCCTTAGAAATGAAATTAGTGTACAACCACTGTCTTTCTCTTGAAACTCTTCCAATTTCATTTTAATGTTGTCAGCCATTGTCTTTAGTATTGTTGGCAACTCATCTACATCCAGAATTGCGCTCATCTTTGTTTGCATACTCTTAACATCGATGATCATGTTGTCGTCATCATTGTCATCGATGTTTTTTACAAACTCGCAAAACAATTCCAGATTGAATTTGAGTCCCTTTAATACTCTGAGTTCACTTTGAATCAATTCGGTAATCACGGGTAAATTTTGTTCAAATAAAATGTTCACATCCAGAATTGATTCATCATTGTTTTTAATAAAATAGCTTTTCAACCTATTGTTGAATGCGCTATTAATATAGGACACATTGTCTTTAAGCACACATTTTGATTTTTCTTTGTGGCTATTTTTCCGCTCATGTTGCGGCCTCTTTTTTTTTCGATGTCCTCTTCGCACACTAAACACCGTTTAAAGACGGTTGGTTTTGATTTTTTATTCATCACTTGCACTTGGGTGGAGGGGTTTGTAGAAAAGACTCTCTTTTGAGCTTCTGATGATGTTGTTTGCAATAAAGAAGGGCTAATTAGGTGACTAACTCTTTTATGGCGATTCGAATTGTCCCTTCTTGTGAATATAGCCACACATTGATCACATTTTAATTGGTGTTCTTCCGGACTATGAATCGACTTCATGTGCCTCACCAAAGACCGCTTTTCACTAAACGTCACTTCACAAATTTCACAGCGATACATTTTTTCTTTTTTTGCTTTTAGTTGTGGCTTCGCGAAAATTCGGTTAATAACTGTGATTGCTGTGGGTAATGCTCGCTCTTTTATACACGTCATCCCCAGTCAAATTTCAGAAACATCCAATCCGCTTTCAATGAATTCCATTCTCTCTCACATACATTCAGATGGTTTCCAACTTGATGACTCATACCTTTTTCCAGGAAATCATTGTGAAATTACAAATCGAACATCTGGCCGCCGGCCGTTTCCAACACAATTCATAGACATGATTGAACGTGTTCACATTTCCTCTCTATAGAATCCGAAACTCAATTCCAGGAATCGATCGATCGATTCTCCCTCCCCAATCAAACCATTTGCTGATTTCCTTCTCCAATTTCATAAACATAAATCATTGTGAAATTCCAAATCGAATTCATAGACATGATTGAACGTGTTCACAATTCCTCTAAAGTCAATTCCTGGAATCAGCCAAACCAATCACACACGCACACACATTTCCTCGTTTCCAAATTCAAATCTCAGTCCAGTCCTCGCTCCGATGATGATTCCCCCAGCTAAACACTAACAACTATGAAATATGACCCCTTGCTCCCAAATTCAGATCTCAGTCCAAAGACAAAAAATAAACAAACTTGAAATATGACACCTCGCTCCGATGATGATTCCCCCACAGTTAAACACTAACAACTATTAAATATGACACCTCGCCCCCAAATTCAGATCTCAATGCAAAAACAAATAAATAAACAAATGTGAATGTGAAATATAAAAAAAAAAAAACTCTCCCCAAATCTTACATCTCACTCTAACACATTGCAGCGAATAACTCCTCCCATAGCTCCTCAGCTCCTCAAGGGCTCTCACTCTAACACATAGCACCAAATAGCACCTCAAGGGCTCTCACTCTAACACATAGCACCAAATAGCAGCTGAGCCAGAAGCCCCCTAAACCCTCTACTGTTGAAGTTATTAATTTCTATAAAATTTCTTGATTCATATTGTTCTACATTTAAGGGTTATTCTAGAAGCAGAGTTCGATCATTTTTTGAGTAGTTTGCCAATTCTATAGCGCTGAGTCCGTATTCGGCGTCGTATAGACCTTCAGTTACATAGAGGTTTGGCTTGAGCTCTATGAAGTTAACATATATGTTGCAATTTTCTTTATTAACTGGGAGTTTTTCCAGTATTTTGGAATTAGCCGGAACTGTTATTTTGTTTAGATAAAGGTTAGCTTTGAGTTCTATGTTATTGACTGCGAATTTTGTAAGAATGACTTTGTTTTCAAGATCAATTTTTGCATTCAAGGACATAAGTGCATCCAGATCTAGAAGGCCAACAGAGAAACTGTGGAATTTGAAAAGTAAGAACCTTAGGGATCCTTCTTGACCAAATTCTGTGAAGATTGGCAGGGTTACCAGTTTTTCGATTTGATATTTCTTAAAAACAGTAGTGATAGTAACAGGCTCGCAGCACAGTTGTTTATTTGCTGGTACGAATTCAGGGTTAGAAAAACATATGGATGCGCCGGTATATAAAAGGAATCTGAGTGGTCTGCCGAAAGATGAGGAGATGTTTATATAAGGTAAAGTTGGTGGGTGCTTTGCTGGGTCTATGTAGCCTGTTAGTTCCTCGAGGGTAGTGTTGAAAAATGTTGGTTGTCTTTTATGTTAGTGGGATCACTTTGGAAATAATGGTCTAGTTTCTGATAGGTGTTATGGTCGATGTTGACATACATACATAACATATATTTTGGAAGTTGAAATTTTGGTTTGTAGTAGTTCTAGTTGATTGGCTAGGATTAGACCTGTTTCGGGAGAATGCAGTTGAATTTGAGTTATCTAGGGAACGTGGTACCGAATCTTGTTTTGGAGGGTGTAAGACTTCCTCTTCCTCCGGTTGGTGGTTGTCTTGAGTTTGAGGGGTTTGCATATTGTTGCCAAGGATTCGGGTGGTTAGAGTAGGATGTTCCATTGCGATAGTGGTTATTGGAATTGTAAGGCCTGTATTGGTTGTTTTTTCTAGACCTAAGGTTTTGAGATGCCCTTTGGTAGGAAATATTTTGTTCCTTTATGCAGTTCATAAGTGCTGTAGCCAGCAA
The DNA here is from genome assembly GCA_945910035.1 of Brachypalpus laphriformis. Taxonomy (NCBI): domain Eukaryota; kingdom Metazoa; phylum Arthropoda; class Insecta; order Diptera; family Syrphidae; genus Brachypalpus; species Brachypalpus laphriformis. Next base: position 142,506,693 of record OX246754.1, read on the forward strand.
ATCTGGCTATATTGTTCTTACTTTTGAGCCAAGTGGTTCCTTTAAACCACTGAGGAAGGCGTTTAGGCACATTTCTGCATATCAATCTTTCTTTGCTTTTATAACATTAGCGCCGCTCTTATGGATTAGAATGTTGTTGCAGAGGGCTGATTGTATTTCAATGACTTCCCCATAGAAGCATTCTGCAGATTTCTCGTATTGTTTGAGATTGTGGAGGTCTCTAATGAGTGAGGTTTCCGTTCTTTTGTCGGAGTAGTGGAGGATGAGATTGTCTTTTATCCCATCCCACACAAGAGGGGTGCCATACATGTTTAACACCTCGTTGGCTTGTCCCTCTATTTTATTCCGTATGGCCCTTAATAGGATTTGGCCGTAAGGGGTGTTGTCCGTTCCTCTTATGTACTAGAGGAGAATTTCCTCAACATTGTTTAGGAACTCATACAGGAGCTTCGAGTTACCGTCGAACCTTGGCAGATCCTTGATGGCATCAGGGATCCTTAGCGAATTAAATACATTGATCTGACTAGTTGCTTGACTCCTATTGGTCTGATCTGATTGACTTTGATTCATTGTGTCTGAATTAGTACTATGGTTAGGATTCGAATCTGAATTTCCGGGGGATACCGCGGGTTGACTAATTTCTAGGATAGAAGTCAGACTTTTAGAGAGGTTTCTTAATTTATATGGGAAAAATCTGCCTTTGGATTCACTTTTATTTTTGGACATTTATTTATGTTTGAATAAAAAAAATAAATAAATGTCCTTTACTTAATTTCTTGTGATATACGAGTATGTGCCTGTTAATGTGTTTTCACTCTTTATATTAGTTATGGAATAGCAATAAAATTGTAATATAATTTTAATATATAATTGTTAATTTAATAATATTTTTTTCTTTATTTCAACTGGAGTGCCGTTCGATAAGGGTCGCAGTTCCTTTCTTTTATTTTTTATTTGTTGTAGCTAGAGTGCCTTTCGATAAGGATCACAGGTATGATTTATTTTTTTTTATTTTTTATTTCACCTGGAGTGCCTTGCGATAAGGGTCGCAGTTCTTTTATTTTATTTGTTATTTGTTATAGCTGGAGTGCCTTTCGATAAGGCTCGCAGGTACGTTTTTTTTTTTTGTTTTTAACTGGATTGCCTTTCGATTAGGGTCGCAGTTATTTTATTTTGTAACAACAACACAACTTACATGCACCGAAAGATAGCGATGATGATGATCAGCAGCATTATTGGCGAACCCCACAGGCGGATCAGTAGAAATGCGGTGAAGTGGGCGGGTTATGATCCCTTATTTTCGGATCATAACCTCGCTGATAAAAGGAAGAAGAAGATGAAGAAGATGATCAACAGCATTATTGGTGACAAGAGCGATGATTGGTGGTCCAGCGATGGTTTTCAGTATTTCATCCAATCGATGAGGGTTGAGTTAAAGTTGAATTGAAAGTTGTAGGTCCAACGGTGACAGAGGATTGAAATCCAACGATTTTTCCAGTATCTCCAGTCACTGTGAGCGTGGTGCCGCTGCTATACGATTATTCTCGCGATAAGGTGATCGTTTTGCGACACACACTGTAACGGTTTTGATGCGATGCGCCACCTTATATTGTTCGATAGAATACCGAATACTTTGCAATAAAGCTATAGTTCGCGACACAATCAAGTTCACTAGGTTTTTTTTTTTTTTTACAAGTTTTACTGGTACTTAGGAAAACCCTTCACCGTTCCGTAGACTGCGCCAGTTATGTTGGAGTAAAACCCGGGGATTAAAAAAATATATTTTATTGACCAATCGGTCTGACTTACAAACATCAGCTGATTTTACATTTTATTATTTCAGATTAATTTACTGCCCCCCTGGCAGCTGACCTCCTCGCGGTGGGGGGCCGGCAACGTGACTGGGATGTGCGGATGGGGTAACTTAAATAGTTATTCCCATCCATACAATCCAGTCACGGCTAACAAAGCGCACACCCCATGATGACAAGACGACGTAAACGGGCCTCGGATATTGCCAAACCTGGTAAGCCAGGGCATCCTTTGGAGCCAGGCCTGAAGGGTGTCAGTATGCGAGCGTCTGGTGGTCGGCCTGTCCCGCTCGGCAGCCGGCCGGTTCAAACCGGAAATGGCTACGAGCTTCCTGTCAATGGTCTCGCGAACCATTACGGGGGTCAAGGGGTGAGCGCGCTGTGCACCGATAGGGGCACAGATGGACTCTCTGACGTTCGACTACGGCATCGACTTAGGATAGGCACATGGACGTCTCATCGCTCACAGGGAAGGATCTTGAGCTTGTTGGGGAGGCTGTTAAAAGTCGACTAGATATAGTTGGCGTCTCTTCAACAAAGCAGAGAGGTTCTAAAACTGTGGACCTTTCGGGTGAGTGGAAGCTCTTCCTGTCGGGAGTCGCACCCTCAATGTCTGCTGGGAGTGGGGATACTCACAAGTCCCAGGTTGACAGACAGAGTATTGGAGTGGATATCATTGAAAGGGAGAGTTGCGATCTTAAAGCTCAAGCTTGAAAGATCAACTCTGGCATTGGTGCAGGTGTATGCACCGAACCTTCCGTCAGAGTACGCAGCATTCTTAGATGAAGTTGATGTTGCCCTTGAAAAGGTTGCAGATATGGATTCTTTTGTCCTGATGGGTGACTTCAATGCTCATGTGGGTGTAGATGTTATGACATGGGGGAGTGTGATTGGAGGAAGGGTGATCCTGATCAAATCGCGAACGGAGAGAGGTTGTTGGATTTTTGTTGTGAAAATGGCTTATCCACCGTGAACACTATCTTTCCGCACAAAGACATTCACAAATACACATGGTACCGTCAGAGTCTTCAGCAGAAGTCGCTGATCGATTTCTTTGTGGTACCATCGTGTCTGAAGAGAATGGTTTTTGATGTTCGCGTATTGAGAGGGGCCGAACTGTCAACTGATCATCACTTAGTGCTGTGCAAATTGTATCTTAGCAAGAGAGTGCCTTCCTTACCAAAGCGTAAACCAAGGATGGCTTCACGCATACGATGGGAGAGGTTACAGGAGGATGAGATATGGGAGACATTTGCGCGGCAAATATCTGAGAGGTTTGAACGAATTCCAACTGCTCCATCAAATGTAGAGGAAGAATGGCAACTGTTTTCAACAGCGGTTATTGCCTCTGCGGCAGATGTTTGTGGAGTGAAGCGGCTTGGTGTGGCGGCTAGTGGTGAGAAAAGAACTGCTTGGTTTAAAACGCCCGGAGTTCAAGAAGCCATCAGAGAGAAGAAGAGAGCCTTTAAGATGTGGATTCACTTGGGGAACTCCGATTCTCGAAATCGGTACACTGAGGCGCGAAGAACAGTCTTGGAAGGAGTTTGGCGAGAAATTGGAACGTGACCACAGATCTACAAATAAGATGTTCTGGCAGACAGTCCGCCGACTCAGAGGAAGAAAGTTGAATATCGTTGAAGGTGTCAAATCCAAAGACGGTAGACTTCTTTCCATCTGCTCTTACGCAGTGAAACACCTGGTGATTGGCAAATGGGGGTGACAGTTCCTCTTTTTAAAAAAGGGGACAAAAGAGATTGCGCCAACTATAGGGGTGTATCTCTTTTAAGTCTCCCTGGAAAAGTCTTCGCTAAGGTGCTAGAAAAGCGTTCCAGAGCTGTGGTTGAGGACAGTTTGGGGTATGAGCAGTGCGGTTTTCATCCCGGTAGAAGCACAACCGACCAGTTGTTCACTCTCAGAATGGTTTTTGAGAAGGCCTGGGAATATGCCAAACCTGTCTACACTTGTTTTGTGGATTTGGAAAAAGTATATGATAGGGTTCCTCGAGGTAAACTCTGGAGTGTTCTGCAGGAGTATGGGATTGATGGTTCCCTGTTAAGGGCGATTCAGTCTTTATATACAAGCTGTAGAAGCTGTGTTCGGATGAACGGTGTTAAAGCAATACCTTTCCCTGTGGGCGTTGGACTCCGCCAGGGGTGCGTTTTGTCACCGCTCCTCTTCATTGTATATGGTATATGGATTGGGTGTTGCACCGCAGCCGTGGCGGGGATTGTTTCAAAGTGGGAGACCTAAGGATTAGTCATCTGCTCTTTGCGGATGATTTGGTCATCCTTGGGTCCTCTCAAACCGAACTTCAGCGCGCACTCGAAAGGTTTGTAGCCGTTTGTGATGATGCTGGAATGAAGATCAATGTGAACAAATCGGAAGTAATGGTCGTTTCCAAAAAAAACCATTCAGTGCACTCTGCATGTTAGTGGAGTCCCACTGAAGCAGGTGGAGAAGTTTAAGTACCTCGGGGTTTTATTCACGAGTGATGGGAGGAGCAATGACGAGTTATCCTGTAGAATTGGTCAGGCTGGATCAATTTTGAGAGAGCTTGGTCAATCTGTTATAAGGAAGGCCGAACTTAGTGTTCAAGCTAAGCTACCGGTTTTAACTCGGTGTATGTTCCAACTCTCACCTATGGTCATGAAATTTGGTTAGTGACCGAAAGAACAAAATCGCGGATACAAGCTGCCGAAATGAGGTTCCTTCGCCGTGTTGTTGGAATAACTCGTAGGGTGCGCGCGCAACACCAGAGTACGCGAGGCGCTCAACGTTGAGCAGCTGCTTCTCCGAAGGGAACGATCTATGCTTCGATGGTTTGGTCACGTAGTGCGTATGCCCCCAGACCGGCTTCCAAGACGCGCCATGGTTGCCGTGCCATCAGGTAGGCGACTTCGAAGAAGGCTTAGAAATAGATGGTTGGCTTAGGTCCGACATCTCCGCTGGAGCCGCTTAGGGATTCCTCCTGATGAATTGGAGTCAATGGCGGAGGATCGAGAAGGATGGAGAGTCCACCTGAGCATCCTACCCCCGCGACCCTCATGAAGTATTAGCGGGCCATTGAAAATGAATGAATGAATAGATTAATTTACTTGCAAAGGTGATTTCCAAGAACTTGAGCTTGCGTTGGATGAATTGCCAGACGCTTAGGTTACAGTTTCTGAATCACCTGTGCAATCACAATTCCAAGAATTAATACAATATTATCCAAAAATTAATAAAGCGGATGTTCGGGTGCAATGTAATTGGATGTCAACGGCCGGCCGTAACTGTATACATGTGAGATACCTGTTGCGGTGTGGAAGGGGGTCAGCGGGAAGACGTAACTCGCGCGTCGTTTTTAGGTGACATTTTTCTCGTCGAGAATTTTGGAGACGACTTCTTTAGAAATTCAAAGAAAAGTAGGTTAATAATTGTTAAAAATTGTTTTTCATGTTTTAAATAATGGCACACCCTGTTTGCAAATTAGTTTTTCTTTTTTTATTTATATGGCTTGCTGCACTCTCTTATGCAAACTCTTGCTTACAGTTTTGGTACTCAGTAATGTAAAAGCACATTGAACTCAAAGATTAAGTATTTATTGATTTACAGTATTTTTCTATCATTCTATTGTTAACTAGAACTTATTAAAATACAGTTCCTCTCGAAGTGTTGAACCAAACGGTCGTTTAATTCCAACAGGTTATGGGCCCAGTTGTGAGTACTTGAATACGAGAATACTTTGGTTTGATCGGTTATCTCTGTAGAAGACGAGAAAATGTTTTTTTGTACTGAGACGCAAGAATTATTAATTATATAATTAGGTTTGTTGACGATTAGATTAGAGCCCTTAAGCGGCCAACGGCAGCGCTCATACTCCCGTAGTGGACTATTGGCAACTGTGTACCTGGCCCCTCGTCTTAAGGGTATAATTAAGGAACTGGCCCTCCAGGTTGGGAGTCGTTCCGTCGGGGTAAATTAAAAAAAAAAAAATACAAATATTTGGCGCAACAGCTCTTTAAAGTGGCAGGGCCTAGCTTCTCGCAACCGCTCATGTTGTGTGCGTTATATTTTTCACACGAATGGAAGGGACCAACAGTTTAATGCCGAATCCGAACGGCGATTTGAGAAGCATTTTCGTGACAACAATACTCTCGGATGTTTGTCAGACGCTCGCGAGACCGTGAAAAAACTTGTTGGCATTTTCTGGGATTCGAACTTGGAACCTCATGTGTAGTGATCCGACACACTAACCACTTACGCCGCGGTGCCCACTTCCCTAAAACGCAAAAAATCGATGGTTCCGAAACAACCAAAAGCCTCGGATAAGGATGACTCAGCTAATGACGACCCCAGCAAACGAAATAAGGACAACGACCTTCGGATCTGTACGTGGAATATTCTGTCCCTTTACAGACCACGTGCTGAGCAACTAGCAGAGGCCATAGATGGCTATAAAGCAGATATTACCGCCATCCAAGAAGTGCGATGGGTTGGGCCGGGCAAAAAGAGGATGAAAAACTGTGACATCTACTACGATGATTGCTACAGAGGCAACAGGCAACGAATACTTGGATGCGGATTTGTCATACGAGGCAGACTTAGGCAAGAAGTCTTAAGCTTCCGACACGTTAACGACTATCCGGATCAAGGCTAAATTCGCTAACATAAGCGTAATACGTGTTCATGCCCCCACGGAAGAAAAGGACCCTGCCACCAAAGAGTGCTTCTACGAGCTCCTTGACAAAACATACGAGCAATGTCCTAAATACGACGTTAAAATCGTATTGGGCGATTTTAACGCCAAAATAGGAAAGGAGGACGTTTTTGGTAGGGCAGTCGGTAAGCCTAGCCGACACGACACCACGTCTGATAATGGACTAAGGCTAATTGATTTCACTGTGGAGCGAAATGTCACCATAGCAAGCACGTGGTTTCCTCATCTCGATATTCATAAGCAGACATGGCGGTCCAATGATAATATAACGACCAACCAAACTGATCATATTGCGATCGACGCAGGTCATGCCTCCAGTATTCTGGATGTCCGGACCTTCTGAGCGGCCAACATAGGCTCGGATCATTACCTTGTTGTAGCCAAGGGACGAATGCGGATATCCCAATCTGAGCAACAAAGAAGAATTACTTTGAAAAAATTTAACGTCGAAAAGCTACAATCGCAAGAGACCACTAGACTCTTCGCTGAACGCGTATCCCGAAATCTCTCAATCAGCCCTATGCCGCCAGCATCAAGTACCGAAGACCAGTGGCAACGCTACCAACATGCCATCAGAAACGCCGCGACTGATGTGCTGAGTCTCGCTCGCCCACTACCGCGAAACCCCTGGTTTGACGAAGAATGCCGGCGAGTGCATACAGAAAAACAAGAGGCATATAAAGCGGCGCTGCAAAGGAAGGCGAGAGCTGCTCGTGAGCTCTACGAGCAAAAGAGACGGGAAGAACATCGGCTTCTCCAAAAGAAGAAGAAAGAGCATGAGAAGCGCGCGTTTGAGAATATCGAGAGTTTATACTCCAGGAACAATGTACGGAAGTTTTACCAAAAGGTAAAAAGAACGTGTCAGAGAAGTAATACTCGCACAGAGACCTGTAGAGATGAAAATGGAAACCTTGTAGTAGAATCACGAGAGAATATGGAAAAACTACTTCTGCAGACTGTATAACGGCGACGAAGACCAACATCCCGCTGTCAGGCAGAATGAAGCGTTCAACATAGACGGTTATAGTCGAAATTTCCGTCTACGTGACCAAAACGAAGTGAGGATAGCAATATCCAAGCTTAAATCCAACAAGGCTGCTGGACCTGACGGTTTACCGGCCGAACTTTTCAAGGTAGCTGGGGATGAATTGATAGAGTGCATACACCAACTCATTTCTAATATTTGGTCAGACGAGTGTATGCCTGATGAATGGAACCTCAGCATCGTTTGCCCGATCCACAAGAACGGAGACCCCCTCAACTGCGCCAATTATAGAGGCATCAGTCTCCTCAACATCGCATACAAAACTTTTCTACGATATTGTGTGAACGGCTGAAACCTTTTATCAACAGCCTGATTGGACCCTATCAGTGCGGTTTCAGGCCAGGAAAGTCCACCATCGATCAAAACTTCACACTTCGGCAGATACTGCAGAAAACTCAAGAATTCCAAATCGATACTCACCATCTCTTTATCGATTTCAAGGCCGCCTATGACAGCATCTATAGAGAAGAGCTTTATAGAGCCATGTCTAGTTTTGACATCCCTGCCAAACTTGTCCGTTTGTGCAGGCTGACGATGGAGAACGCTCGCTGCCCCACCAAGGTCGGTAGTGACCTCACCGAGACCTTTGATGTCAAAAAAGGTTTTAGACAAGGTGACGCGTTGTCATGTGACTTCATTAATATTGTACTTGAACGGATTGTCCGGAACTCACAAGCCAACACCGGAGGCACAATTTATTACAAGTCTGTACAACTGCTTGCATACGCCGACGATATAGACATTATCGGAAGAACTCAGCGGACTGTCACCGGTGCGTCTGCAAGCATTGAGGCGGAAGCGGCCAAAATGGGTTTGGCGATAAACGAGGGCAAAACCAAGTGTATGCTGTCAACATGAAGGGACAACCAACACCGACGAATTGGACAGATCGTCACAGTGGGCAGCTTTTACTTCGAGATAGTAAGGGACTTTGTCCACCTTGGCTCTGCTATAAACTCTGAGAACAACATCAGCGCAGCAATCAAGAGAAGAGTAACTCTTGCCAATTGCTGGTTTTTTTGGGTTTACAAGGCAATTTAACAGTAAAGCCCTATCTTGAACAATTAAGGAGACTCTGTATAAGACCTTGATCATCCCAGTCCTGCTTTACGGCGCTGAAACATGGACTTTATTCAAAGAGGATGAAGATATCCTCGGTCGCTTCGAGAGAAAAATTCTTCGTAAGATTTTCGGTCCCGTTTGCGTTGACGGGTTTTGGAGGAGAAGATTCAATCACGAACTATACGAGCTGTACAGCGACATCGACCTAGTCCAAAAATTGCGTATTGGACGTCTGAGATGGCTAGGACATGTAGAGCGAATGGACACCAACGCTCCGGCCCGCAGAGTCTTCGAATCTAACCCCGAGGGACGACGCAGTAGAGGGAATCATCGCCGTAGGTGGCGCGCACAAGTTCAAGGGGACCTCGACCAACTTGGAGCGCGAATTACGTGTTTGCTGCCACGGAGAATGAAAAAAACAAAATTTAATTTTCGATTGGGCAGAGCTTCGCCCACTTTATTAACCAGACTTCGAATAATAAAATGTTACAGTGTCTTTTATACGTAATTTAAGCTTACTTGACAAAATGCGTTCTATGGGAAACAAAATTATAATTAAAGCTTATTTGATAAAAATATATTCTATGGGAAAGGAAATATCTGATATGAACTGTGCATTGACTTTACATTAAGGTGAACAATTTAATAAGGCCAGATAATAAAGAAAAAAGTGCAATGTAATAATATATGTACGTATACTGGATAAAGGTGCTGATGGAGTGAGTGAACGTTATGGATACGTAACTCCTCCCCCCTTAGAGTGGAGCGAAGGCCAAAGAAGCTGCGGTGCTGCTGTTTCTGGGGCAGGAGCGACTATGACCTGTGTAGTTTCTGTTCTTGGGATGTTAAATGCTTTCCTTGATGATGATAGGTAGTGTCTCAGTAGGTGGATGATGATTAGGATGAGGCCGAAAGTTACTATGCTGTTAAGTATGGTGATGCTGCTGGTTCGAGTGGTTGCTGTATGTAGTGTATTTATTAGGTTCATGTTCTTGAATTGATGATCTTGTAACTTCTGAATGTTGGGTGACTTAATTATTGATGATACGTTGATTTGTTGTAGTAGTGATGGAAAGATGTGTACGTCATCCCAGTATATATTTTCGTTGCTTTCATAAATGATCTGGTTTATCTCCAGTTGGCAGTTTTCGAAGTGTATTAGTTGTGTTCCTCTAAGTTTTTGTTGGTGAGGTTCGCAAGTTGTCTGGATCGTTGTTTCGGGGATGTTCGTAAGTAGGATATAGTTATGTTCTGGTTGTAGTATTTCCGTTACTTCCGGTACTTCTCGAAGACTGCATTCCGCTGGTAGGATGTTTAGAAGATTGGCGATGCAGGTGTCATTGGGATTTATTTTGTACTTCCTTGCTTCTCTACACTAAAATGTTCCCTCGATTTTTGGACATTTCTCATCAAAGTGGTGAATATTTTTGGGATTGGAAATAACAAAAGGTTTGGAAATAATCATTTTAGTGTTGTTAATAGGAAGGGGTATAATGTGGAAAAATGAATAGGTTTCTTCAGAGATTTGTGGAATTTGGATATTGAATATGATATTAGTATTGTTGGAATAGGCTTGGAGGCCAAGAAGTTAATAAATATGCTCATCTGACTTTATTTCTATGATATTATTTGATATTAAGTCTTGCCAATACTATTGCTTCTGCTATGTTGCTTAAGTGATTACTCAGTAGGTCTATGTTGTAGTTTACTTGATTAAGGTACTGTGTGTATCTTATTGCTATTTCATCAGATTTTATTCTGTTGTTTAGTTCATTACGAGAATATCTTAAGTAGCCCTCAATTATTTCTTGCTGTCTGTTAATGTGATTAGTAATGTCGCTAAATCTTTGGCTCATTTGATTATTGATTTGGGTTAATTGATTTATTTCGCCTGTCATTGTTGATTGACCCTGAGTTAATTGTGCTATCTCTTTATTCAAGTGTATGGCGTCATCAGCATCCATATTTCCGGTTATGCTTTTTATAACTGATCCTAGTCCGTTAACCAATCCTCTTTTGTTTCTTAATTTTGGCATTAATGTCTGTAGTTTAGCTTTTAGTTCTGTCACCTTAACGTTAAGTATGGTTAATGAATCTTTAAGGTCGCCAATTTTATCAAATGCATTGAGTGAGTTTGCTATCTTGTTTATGTTTGTTTCGTATGCGTCTAGTCTTACTACGTGTATGAGGTTATTGTAAGCTTTAATGGTTCTAGCCGTTCCTAATTTCATGGGAAGTATACCCATATTGTCGCTAAGATTCTGTATTTCCATTTTCTGTCCTGTCGTCAACGTTGTTATCGTTAGTAATCTGAAATTTACGTTTTCTTTTTATTTTAGATTTATGAAGTTTTTTATTATCTCTAGTAATAATTGTAACTTTTTTATTTGTTTTAATTCTATGTTTGCTAAACCTAGGTGTAAGTTTGTTTCTTCTAAATTCTTTCCTTAATATAATAGAATTTTCTTTACGAACTTTAGGGTCTTCCCTATTTATGTTTAATTTGTTAATATTCTTAGATACTAGTTTTTCTATCTGTGCCTTTATGGATGGGTATAATTTTTCTTGAAATTCATTTAATTTTTTGAGATATTCATGTTCATTATTATATTTTATTTCTTTATTAAATTTGTATGTTCTACCATAGAATAGTTCATAAGGAGTAAGTTTTGTGGCAGAATGTATAGCATTATTGTATGTGATTACGGTTTCATTTAAAATGTCATCATGATCTCTTTCTTTCTGTTTATTATATATGATTCTGTAGATTTCTGTAAATGTGGAATGCATACGTTCCACAGGGGAATTGCTACTCGATTGTTGGAAGGAGGTGATATGAAAATCAATGTTGTATTGTTTGCAGAAATCTTTAAATATAAGTGCCATGAATTCAGATCCTTGATCGGAAATTAATTTTTTAGGTACGCCGTGGAGGCTCATAAAATGTTTAAGTGACTTGATTAAATTAAGACTATTCTGAATAGGGAGTGTGTATGCTGCTGCAAATTTCGAGAATTTATCTATTATTGTTAGAATCTTCCTATTGTTTATACTGTAAACATCGATATGGATTATATCTAAAGGTTTCCCTGGTGTTTCTGGGTTTTCTTATTTAATTCTGGGAGGGTTCCTATCGTATTTCATTACCTGACATTCTTCGCAATTATTAATTATTTTCATTATTTTATTCTTCATGTATGGAAAGTAGTATTGTCTTTTTAGGTGCAAGAGAGTTTCGTTGATGCCTCTATGGTTATTATTGGTGTGATAGTCAGTGATAAGTTTGTCTGGTGTGTCATTTTCTGTTATGTCTGATAATATTTCCATGCATCGAATTAGTTTAAAAATTTTGCTGTTAGAAAAGTATTTCGAGTAAACACTTTGGACGATTTTGAATATTTCATCATCTGTATATATACCACAACATTTATTTGGGGGCAAAAAATAAAAAAATAAAAAATGTTAATTATACTGTCTTCGGAAAAGTATTGTCTATATACTGTTCGACTTTGTTTGTTTTTAAATAACATTTGAAGTGTAACTGGTCTGTCTCTGTCACTTGTTTCTAGGATAAGCTGAATGTTAAACTCATTAAGGAGACGTTCTGAAATGTATATATGGTCGTCAAGATTTTCAGTAGCTGAATGTATAGTGGAACAATTAGAGTCAGGGTTATGAGCGTTTATATCGTTAGCATATAGTCTCCATCTTACTAACTTGGAATTTGGATTTTTGAGACTCATTAGCCACTGTAATGGCTTGTGATCGGTAACGATCTTAAATTTGTGACCGTATAGATAGGGGCGGAAATATTTAGTTGCCCAAACGATCGCTAATAATTCTGTCTCTATTGTTGAATAGTTACTTTCCGTGTCGGTTAAGGTTCTACTGGCGTAACATATAGGTTTGTCGCTACCAATAGTACCTTGTGATAGTACTGCGCCTAATGCGAAATTACTGGCATCTGTAGTGAGGATAAATGGTTTCGAAAAGTAGGGATATTGTAAAATTGGGTCGTTAATCAAGAAGTCTTTACTTGATTCAAATGCTGAAATGTATCTGTCATTTAGTTCAATTGTCTTACCTTCCTTGAGACATTCTGTGAGTGGTTTTGTCAGTTTTGCAAAGTCTCGTATAAATTTGCGGGAATAACCGAGAAGTCCTAGGAATGACTTGATTTCTTTTTGAGTTCTGGGTATCGGAAAATCCTGTATTGCCTTGATTTTGTCGGGGTTAGGCTTAACACCTTGACTAGTTACTAGGTGTTCAAGAAATGCAACTTCCTTGTGAAGGAATTTGGCCTTATCCAGTTGAATTTTAAAATTTGCTTCACGTAATTTTTTAAATACTTTTTCTAGATTTTCGGCATGTTCTTGAAGGGATGTGGAAAAAATGATTACGTCGTCTAAATAAACCAAGCAGATTTTGCCTTGTAAATCCTGCAAAACATTATCCATCACTCTTTGAAAAGTCGATGAAGCGTTTTTGAGGCCAAAGGGCATACGAACATACTCGTAGTGTCCGCCTTCTACCGTGAATGCTGTTTTTTCAACGTCTAATGGGTTCATTTCAATCTGGTGAAATCCACTAGCGAGGTCTAGTGTGGTGAAGTACATACTTCGTCCAAGTTTGTCTAAAACATCAGTTATGTTGGGGAGTGGGTACTTATCGCTAACCGTTTTCTCGTTGAGTTTACGATAATCTATTACCAATCGCCATTTAACTTTTCCGCTGGCATCTTTCTTTTTAGGAACGATCCAGATTGGCGAACTTCATGGGGAATAACTCGGTCTTATTACACCTTGTTCCAACATTTTTTGAATTTGAGTTTTAACTTCTTGTTTATGAATATGCGGATATCTATACGATTTTGAAAATATAGGAATGACGTCTGTTGTCTTTATGCTATGTTTGATTTTGTTAGTAAAAGTTAAGTTTTGTCCGTCTTTGAAAAAAATGTTTTCGTATGCCTGACATATGTAGTTTATAAATTACCTTTTTTTCTTCAACGTTGAGGTGAGATGTTCGGATCAGATTAGCTATGTCGTTTGAACTTATGGATCTTGTGTTAGGGTCGTTGTTATTGATTTCAAAGTTATTTAATACACAATAGTTGTGTTTATCGAATTTGTTAGCTTTAACGGGTTGTTCTAAAAATAAAGTTTCACTCAAATTTGAAGTGTTTATTACTAATAAATTACTATACCATTTCACTGACTTATATATACCTTCTGGAATGTATAAGTGGGGTTTGATGTACGTAGTATTAATGAGGATGTCACCTTCTTCTACATCAACTGGCAATTTTACTATAGTTTTGGAGTTTCCGGAAAGGATGAATTTGTGTGACATGAAATTGGGTTTGAGAAGTATAGGCAATTTTGAATTTTTAGTAATTAAGAATTTATTAGCTAAATCAACCTTAGCTCCTAATACAGTGAGTGTATCTAGTCCTAGTAACCCATCGAAAAATACATGAAATCGAAATACTAGGAATCTAGTTGTTCCAGGTTGATTAAATTCTATAAAGTTGGGTAAGTGTACTTCTTTATCTAATTTATGCATGTTTAAAATTGTGGTAATAGTAATAGGTTTTATTGTACAAAAATCATCGGGGTGAGCGAACTCAGGGTTGATAAAAGAAGCTGAGGCTCCTGTATCAATTAAGAATTTAAGCGGACGACCGAAAGGAGAAGATATATTTATATAGGGAAGGTCAGAGCCGTGTTTATTTATATCTATGTATCCGATTCCTTCTTCGGGGCCAGTAAGTGAAAATTTGTGTTGTCCAGTTCGCGGAATGTATCAAGCAAATTACGGTCTAGTTCGTCAAATTGTTCGTAGTCATAGTAGGGGTCTAACTGTTTATAGTTGGGAGTTTGGTTGTCAGTAGTTATATTGTGCAATTCCTGATTAATAAACCTCGAGGGTTCGTTGTGTCTAAATAGATTAGAATGTTGCTGGGATCTGGTTTGCCTGGTGTTCCCGGAACCGAGTTCCATTGGTTCTGGTGGTGGAAGTCTTTTTTGGCTTTGAGGAAACTGATGGTTTCTCTGAAATTGGTTCTGGTATGCTGGCTGTTCTTGAGGACGCTGCTGGAAAATAGGTTGTTGCTGCATATTGGGTTGGTATGTTGGTTGTTGTTGAGGACGCTGTTGGAAAATGCGTTGCTGTTGCTGGTATGTTGGCTGTTGTGTGTACCTTTTGTTTCCATTGTACGAATGATTCGTACGTTGGGGTATGGCTGGGAGTTGCCGTCTCAGTTGCTGAGAAAACTGCGTAAAGCACTCAGCTGAGTCTGTTGCTTTCTTATAATTTGTCCTTCCAGGGTTGGGTTCGGATTTTGCATAGAAAATGTTTTGTTCCTTTATACAAAAGGAAAATGCTTCTGGCAATGATGTTGGTTTCATTGCCCGAACTGTGGAGCCTAAAGGTTCCCGTAGGCCTACTAAGAATGTGTTGAGGCACATTTCATTATACAAATCGCTTTTTGCTTTGATTACAGTTGGGTTTTGTTCGTACACCTGTACGTGATTACTTATTGTGGCAAAGATTTCTATAACGCTGCTGTAAAATTTTTCTACACTATTGTGATTTTGTTTTAAGGTGTGTAGATCTCTGATAAGAGAGGTTTCATTCCTCTTGTCCGATTAGTGTATTACAAGATTCGACCTGATTGCCGTCCAAGTCAATGGGGTGCCATACATATTAAGGACCTCATTGGCTGGCCCAACGATTTTATTTCGCACTGCTCTAAGCAGAATTTCACTATGCACTGTGCCATCCGCATGTGGAATGAGGCTCAGTATTTCTTCAACATTATGAATAAACTCAAAGAGAAGCCTAGGGTTGCCATCAAACTTCGGCAAATGCTTTATGGCGTCAGGCACTCTTAATGCCTGAAAAATATCTAGTTGTACTGCTGGTTGAGAAGGGTTTAGTTGTTCATTTTGAACATTATTTTGAGAAAAATTGAGTTCAGGAACTTCCTGATGGTCCTGATCTACCGACATTTCTAAATTAATATTTCCTAACTGCTTGGAATTATTGGTACTACTCAAGATATTGTCTTTTCCTATATTAGTTCTTATACTACTACACTCGACTTCTTCGTCGGAATCACTTAAGTTGCTAGTGGAAGCTGGCAAATAATAGTGTGGATTTCTTCTTGGCCTGCCTTTTTTGTTATTGTCGGACATGGGGAAAGAAGGAAGGAAACATTCTACTTTGACTTACATGTACAACGCTGCTTTCATTGTTGAGTATTTGTAGAGTAGAGCTTGTATAGTTGATCCCAATTGAATAGCTTTTGTTCCAGGTAGTGTCTGTCTATTATTTTACACTTTGCAAACACTTCTGTTTCAATTATTTCACTTTTATTTCAATTAGTTCACTGTCTCTTATTTTGGTCTAAAGGATTGAGGTTCCTGCGGTGATTAGGGCATGAAATCCCGCGGTAATGATATCACTTTATATCAATATTCACTCGATACCGACGCTTCTTAGCAATTATCCTTTGATAATAACGTCACAATATCAATTTCTTTTAACTTTCATTTTTCGATAAACTAGCCGGGAATCCGCCGATTATAATTTATTTAGAGTAAACAATCAAAGAAAACCGTCACCGAACTGCCGACTGCGCCAATTACGTGTTTGCTGCCACGGAGAATAAAAAAAAAAAAAATTAATTTTCGAATGGGCAGAGCTTCGCCCACTTTATTAACCAGACTTCGAATAATAAAATTTTACAGTGTCTTTTATACGTAATTTAAGCTTACTTGACAAAATGCGTTCTATGGGAAACAAAATTATAATTAAAGCTTATTTGATAAAAATATATTCTATGTGAAAGGAAATAAACGTAATCTGATATGAACTGTGCATTGACTTTACATTAAGGTGAACATTTTAATAAGGTCAGATAATAAAGAAAAAAAGTGCAATGTAATAATATATGTACGTATACTGGATAAAGGTGCTGATGGGGTGAGTGAACGTTATGGATACGTAACTCGCGCAACTGGAGGCAATTAGCTAAAGACCGAGCTAAATGGAGAGGCTTCTTGGTTGAGGCCCAGGTTCACCCCGAACTGTAGCGCCACCTTAGTAAGTAAGAAGTATTGAACCAAACGGTCGTTTTATTGCAAAAGGTTATGGGCCCAGTTGGGAGTAATTGAATACAAGAATACTTTTGGTTTGATCGGTTATCTCTGTAGAAGACGAGAAAACGTTTTTTGTACAAAGACGCAAGAATTATTAATTATATAATTAGGTTTGCTTACGATTAGAGTGAGTACAAATTGAATTGAAATTGCGGAGAATTTTTAATTCGGAAGCACCACTTTTTTCTAAGTTGTATACGCCATACGGTATAATGTCGAATAAAAGCGAGGCAATTAAGATTGAAAAATTGATAAATGGTGATCAATGGAATTTGTCGAGAATCCAAATTAAAATAATTTTGAGCTCCTCGGATCTGTATGTAACTGTATCTGTATCTCAAGTATGTAACGGGGGAGGAACAATTACCTACACTTGAGTCTGTAGTAAAAGCAGAAAGTCTACCAAAGTTACTGCACCTAGGGTCTCTCAATGACAGTAAGGCGCAGAAGGTTATCGTCACTTCTATTGGACAACAGCCGCCTCTGCATATTATTGATTACAAGACTTCCAAGGAAATGTGGGATAAGCTAGAGAGTGTGTATGAGCTGAAATCTAAGGCTAGCATCCACATGCTCCAGCAACAATTCTACAGCTTTATCAAAGACACGCAGGATGATATAGCAATGCATATTTCGAAGTTGCACGCTATTGTGCAACAGTTAGCTGATGTAGGGGAAAGTGTTTCTGGTTCGATGGTCATCAAAAAATTTCTAATGATTTTGCCACCATCGTATAGTCATTTTTACAGTGCATGGGAGTCCACAGACCCAAAACAGCACCTGGTTAGTTATGGAGGAGGCCCGAATGAACTTGCATAATAACCATGAACAGATGGAGAGCAATGCATTAGTTGCAAGTAAGCAGTAGTATTCGGTGGCCAGGTGCGGACTCTTAGGGTAAAGTTTTTGGACGATCCCTATTGAGTAACCGTTACAAGAAGACTCACTGCCTCCTCGGAGCGGCCGCCGGGCAACGAATGCTACA
Source organism: Brachypalpus laphriformis (assembly GCA_945910035.1). Taxonomy (NCBI): domain Eukaryota; kingdom Metazoa; phylum Arthropoda; class Insecta; order Diptera; family Syrphidae; genus Brachypalpus; species Brachypalpus laphriformis. The sequence continues at coordinate 142,524,460 of OX246754.1, forward strand.
TCATGATAATCTGCCCACTGGTCCCAGGACGCTCAACCGGACTATGTGTTCTCTTTGGCCTCTCTGGACCATTCGGCTCGAATTCATAACTGTGGTATTCGGCCAAAGTGTGCAACGTGAGGAGACAACCTCTGGAAAAAATCTCTAATCCAAGGTGGAACAGCATACGCCGAGGGATGCGTGGCTAAGAGGGTGCTTAGTCGTTAGTATGGGAACTCAGGATACCCAGGCGACCTCCTGTTTTATTTTATGCCCTCCCATGGTATATCGGGCTCTGCTGTGGGCGATGTTTCCTTTCCCGACTGCTCGTGGGTCCAAAATTTCACAACTTATAAAAAATTCACAGGGTGATGCAGCCTCTACTGCATCAACTTCTGGGTCAGCAACCGTGCTTTCCCTAAATCCTGAGGAGGTCGCTGCTACTAGAGCCGACCCCCTCATCATTGTCGCTGATAAGAGACGGGATGAGGCGGACCTGTCCTCCCTTCCTGACTCGGACTCTGACACTCTCTGCGGAGAGTCCTCCAGCATGCTCTCGGACGAATACTCGGTTCGTTCCGGATGCACTGCCGTTGAAGCTGGTGTTGAGAAATTGTCCCTAAACACCAGCGGATTCGTTCGACTAACTTCGGCTGAAAGGAGGCGTTTCAATCGCACCTTAAAAGACGGCGCTTCCAGAGAACGTGCTCTGGAGATAGCCAAATCCTCTCAGCCTGAAAAGGGTACCGAGGCGAAGCGAATGCGATCCGAGGAGTCTACCCCTTCTGCTACGCAGAAGAAAAAAGCCAGGACCGAGACTGCCACACTCGACAAGACCTCGTACAGGGACAAAGTAGGTACTGTCAAACTGGGTGTGGTTCCTGCTGATCTGGCGCGCAGTCCCTTTAGTGCCGAGCAAATGGCCGGCGTCCAAAATAGCATCATGGACACCATTATTGAGCTGGTAGACGAGGTCGCTAAGCCACAATTTCATGGTTTGTTTCACAAATCAGGCTGGCTCCTTATTATTTGCTCAGACCCCTCCACTGCAGAGTGGATGAGGGTCAACTTTGATAAAATCAGAGGGAAATGTGGTTTGAACATGACGCTTGTGGATGAGGATTCATTTCCTAAACCACATATCATCCGTGGGTTCTTTCCACAAAGTACCGACTTTGCCACTAGTAAGATTCTGACGCTTTTGGATGCTCAGAATACTGATCTGTTCGCTAGGAACTGGAGGGTGGTTCAAAGGACCGTAGAGCGTGATCTTGTTCATCTGGTACTTGGTGTCACGGACTGCTCGATGGATCGCCTAAAGCTGCTAAAAGGCAATGTGGCATATTGTTTTGGCAGAGTTAGGCTGATCCTGAATAGCTCAGACAAGGTCCCAGGTGAGCAGAAGCCCGCACAAACTGCCGTAGGAGCAGTTACAGTACACCTGTGTCTACACCTTCCACCTCAGAAGTCTCCAATGAGGTTGCACGTAGTACACTTGAGTCTAGTGCGGCCACATTGCAGGGTTCAGTGACTTGCGATGCTAGCGTCTCGACGGTGACACCGTCTGCTGCTCAGATGGCGGGTGCGGCACCTGTGTCCACTCTTTTAGACAAGACAGCTTCTGCTGTGAGGGATAGGCTTGCTGACCACTCTCGTTGGGATGGTGAAATTAAGAAAACAGGCACTAATACGTCTGCCAGTAATAAGGAACCATCCCACGAAAAACAATAATGCACTAATGATGAAAGGTGACATCAAAGTGCTGCAGAGCAACCTGCATCATGCTAAAGGTGCCTCGGACATCTTTAGCCAACGGTTCATCCGGGATAAAATCACCCTTGGTTTCATTCAGGAGCCTTGGGTGGTTGGAGGCAAAATTAAGGGCCTTCATAGTAGGACATGTAAGTTGTAAGGAGTTAATGCCTAGGGCTGGGGCCTCACTCTGTATTGCTACTCGAAAGTCAAATTTTTGCGAAAGTGCTTTGCGATTCTAATCTTAGCCGGCACTCTGTAAGAAAACAGAATCGAATGGAAGTATTGCCAACTGGAACTATGAAATGTGCGAATCTAGCTTCGAGTATCGAACGCTGAAATGTCACTTTGAAGCAAATCTCGTTCCAAAGAATTTTGTGTTTTATTTATATTTGAGAAAGAAAGTTAAATATATGTTAAGAAATGGAAATGGATGCTGTCGAATTGTGGTTTCATCAAGATGACACACAAGGAGAAAGAATAGAACGCAGGCGAATTAGAAATAGGTGGAATATAATGGGTCTAAGTGATAAAAAGTAGAAGAAAAATATAGCAGTGGTTGGTTGAACCCGAAACTGAGAGTATTGGGTGGCAAATACACGATACAACCGTCGTACCGGCATCGGCATACTGTTGTATGCAGCACACTCATACAATTTGCATACGACTTAAGTACAACCAGACATTTTATTCAGCCATTTTACACATACACACCATATAATTTCCATACAGTTTTTGTATGTTACAGCGGTTGTACAGTCAAGACCATGCGACCATACGATATCGGTACAATGGTCGGTTGTGTGAATACACACTACGCAATTATCGTATACAACACCAAAGCTGTGAAACCGTTCGTAGAACAGTTGTATCGTGTATTTCCCACTTTACTCATTCTATCCACTATCTTCAAGAGAAGTTAAGGTGGAGCATTTACATTTGATTTTTGGTGGACTGCCCTAATGTTCTAAAACACGTTTTAATCAAGTAGTTTCACAAAACTATTATATATATATTACTTTCATTGTATTTTAAGTTAAAAATAACATTTTATGTCATAAAATACTTACATTTTAAAGGAAACACAATTGCTTACCTCAACATCCGCAAACCAAATAGCAATAGAACAAAATGATGCGAATTTGAGTTACTTTGACATTTCGTTTAGCAATACAGAGTGCCGGATTTGCGATAAGAAATTGACATTGAAGTTGGCAACAAAAGTTTGTTCGACTGTCATAAATTTGGATTTGCGATTCGAATTACAGAGTGACAATTCTGCGAATTCGAATGATTTGACTTTAGAGTAGCAATACAGAGTGAGGCCCCTGCTTGCTTAATCAGTTCTAAAATTAATTTTCTTCCCATCCCAGAGTTCATCAGCAGAGATTTGGTGGCCTGCGTGGTCGAAATTCCGATTTTAGGAGGAGTTGGGGAGATCGTGTGCGCCTTCGCCTACTTCCCTGGAGATTCGGAGCCGGTTCCGCCCTTGGCTGTGCAGGATTTGGTGAACCTATGTCACCTTCGCAACTGGCACCTAATCATTGGATGCGATGCCAACTCCCATCATGTGGCATGGGGTAGCAGCGGCATTAACAAAAGGGGTGAGTTACTTCTTGATTATATTACTAGCAGAAACTTAGCTGTATGTAATGAAGGTAACAAGCCAACTTTTATAAATTCTATTCGAGAAGAGGTACTTGATCTCACTATCTCGAGCCCTTTTATTTCCAATTCTGTTGTAAATTGGCATGTGTCAAATGAACCCTCACTATCTGATCATCAGCATATCAGATTTAACATCTCGGGTGGGGTTAAACATAATAATCAAACGCATTGCGAAACGAACGAACTAATTGGGCACTTTTTCGCGAAAATCTCGCCGTCAAGGATGACATGCTGCTAACATCTTTAAGATCTAAATATGTTGTTGATGTGGCAGCCTGCCAACTAAATGACTTCCTAATCTCTTCCTTCAGGAGTAGCTGTGTCCCGAAAAATGACAATACAGGTAAACGGAGCGTACCGTGGTGGAATGACCAGCTAGAGATACTCCGCAAAAGGGTGAGAAAACTTTTCAACACCGCAAAACGCAATAAAAATTGGGACGAATATAGGTCCGCTTTGACTAAATTCAACGTAGCGTTGAGGAAATCCAAGAGAACAGCATGGAGAAAAAACTGCGAAAATATCGAGTCCCTTCCAGTAGCAGCCCGTCTCCAAAAGGCTCTCTCAAAGGATCATTCCAGTGGGGTGGGATTGCTCATCAAACCTGATGGCACCTACACCGCCAGTCGAAGGGAAACCCTGGAAACTCTGCTTGAGGTTCACTTCCCTGGCTCAACAATTCTAAGCGACCACGTACCTGTTGCTCTTGAAGGCTCCACATGTGGCATCTCCAGAAGAGTCAACAGCTTGTCTGGAAATCTGTTCAGTCAAGAAAAAATTAAATGGGCAATCGGTTCATTTAAACTAGGACGATGACCCATGGAAGAAATTTGGATTTTAAGCTTTGGGCTGAGGCATTAAATACGGCTGTTTTTATTCTAAATCGTACTGGTACTAGTCCTATAAAGGGGAAGACTCCATTTGAACTTTGGTTTGGGAAACATGCTAAAATAAAAGATTTTAAAGTTTTTGGTGAAGAGATCTTTGTTCACATTCCCAAAAAAAAGCTGCGTAAATCGGATAGGAAATCCAAAAAATAAGTATTTGTTGGATATGGCGACGGCGTAAAAGGCTTTCAAGTCTACATTCCGGAAAGTAATTCCATAGAAATCTGTAGAGATTTTGTGTTTCATAAAGATGATGGTATGACTATCCGAAGTTCTCCAGAGGTTCTAGTTTTGATTGACCCTGGATATCTTCAAAACTCATTGCGTGTGATAGATATGGAATGCATTGATGAAGAAAATGGTGCAAAGATACATTATCCGTCTGAAAGTGATGGCGTTGCTGTTGATGAGTGTGAGTCTAATATTGATAATGATAATGTTGTTGAAGAAGCAGTTGGAAATCGTTTGAGAATCAGAAGCAAAAAGGTTCAAAGTGAAATGCATTGCTGCATTCAAGAGAGTTTTGCATTTCTAGCCGAGTCTTTCATACCAACTACTTTTAAAGAGGCAATAAAATGCAAGGACTCTAAAAGATCGATAGCGTCTATGGACGAGGAAATGAATTCGCTGAATAAAAATGACACCTGGACCTTACTACATTTGCCTAAAAATCAGAAGTTTATACCAAATGGGTATACCAGATAAAAAGTGCGACGGAAAATGAATGCGAACGATTTAAAGCCAGGTTAGTTGCTCGTGGCTTTAGCCAACAATTTGGGATCGATTATTTTGAAACTTTTAGTCCAGTGGCCAAGTTCTCATCAGTTAGAACCATCTTGAGCATCGCAGCGTCTGAAAAATTACACATAAATCAATTTAACATCAAACAGCCTTTTTGAATGGTGAAATTAAGGAAAAAATTTATGTTCGTCAACCAAAAGGATACGATGACGGGACAGGTCGAGTTTGTAAATTAAATAAAAGCTTATATGGACTTCGACAGGCATCAAGGTGCTGTAACGAACACCTTTACGAGAGAACGAGTGTGATTGCCGGACGTGCCTTGCTGGATCATCCAATGATAAATTTAGTGTTTTATAACGGCAAGTTGAAGATCAACAAGGTAGGGCAGCAGGACAGCGCAGCGTCTGTAGGCAGAGAAAATCTGGAAATCCCTGACGGCAGCATTGAGTACAGCTTGAATTCGAACTCGCAGCAGAGACTACGTCACTTGATCAATAAGTATCGAAATTGTTTTGCTTCAGATATCTCCCAACTTGGTGAGCCGAGGGATGACACCATAGCCATTAAACTAAAAGGAGCGGTTCCCATTGGCCGGCGGAATTACAGTACTCCATTTGCTCAGCGTCAGCAAGTTTAACGCAAATTTCAGGTGTTGCTCGACAGTAACGTCATTCAGGAGTCAACTTCGAGTTTAACATCGCCAATCGTCATGTTACCAAAGAAGGGCGGCACTACCAGGATTTGTATTGATTATCGGACTTTGAATTATGGGTCTGTCAAGGAGAAGTATCCAATGCCGATTGTGGAGGAGCAGCTTAACGGATTAAGTGGCTACAAATATTTTACCATTTTGGATTTGAACTCAGGTTACTACCAGATTCCAGTGTCAAGGGAGTCGAGGCACCTGACAGCGTTCCAGATTCATAATAAACAGCTGGAATTTCGTCGTATGCCATTTGGTTTGGTTAACGCGCTATCCGTTTTCCAGCGAATGATGGACCATCTTATAAAAAGTCGCCTCGAAATGGATGAGGTGATGGTATTTTGGGACCATGTCATCGTGCGAAGCCGTACTGTAGATGAAGGATTGATCAAACTGGAGCGGTGCCTGAAGGTGCTGGACGACAGTGGACTGACGCTGAAATTGACAAAGTGCCAGTTTCTTAGGAGGGAGGTAGAGTATCTGGGCCATCAGATCTGTGAAGGAGGGATTAAGGCAGGACTTTCCGAAATAGAAGCAATTGTAAACTTTGCAGTAACAACAACGCCAACACAGGTACGTCTGTTTTTGGGTCTCTCGGGATATTTTCAGAAATTCGTCCAAATCTATTCAGAAATATCGAAACCATTGAATCAACTCATCAAGAAGGATGCGGAGTTTGTTTGGGTAAGTCACAACAAGTTGCTTTTTATACCTTGAAGTAGAAATTGCCAGTACTAGGGATTTATGATCCCAAAATCGACCACGAGGTTCACTGCTATGCGAGTGCACTTGGATTGGCTGGAATTTGGATTTAACGGGATGAGGAGGGTCAACTGCTAGCTGTTAGCTATTTCAGCAAGTGCACTACTGAGGCTGAGGCAAAATAGCACAGTTATGAACTCGAGTTTTCGGCAGATGGCTTATTGCCATGCTTTTTTGATTTTTCGATCTTTGCAAAGAATTGTAAATAATTATTGAATTAATAAAATCTAAATCCAATCTAATCTAAACTCGAAACGCTGGCGATTGTGGAGCGTCTGTCTCGTTTCCGGATATATGTATGTATTGGGAAAATCGGTTACCGTGGTAACTGATTGCCAAGCTCTGGTTACGTTGAAGAGCAGGACTGAGGTTGTACCCCGAGTTGCGCGTTGGCTGTTACGACTTCAGAAATTTGATGTTCAGTTCATACATAGACCAGGGACCGCTATGTCTCATGTGGATGGTATGAGTGGGAATCCTGTAGGTGTGCCTAGCGAAGTTGCAGATATTGATGTAAGCAGTATCTATCCATGTGCCTTAATAAGGACGGCTGGTTGGCATCCCTACAACGCCAGGACAATCGTGCTGAGGAAATCCAGAGGGTGCTAATAAAATCATCACCATATACAACAGATGAAAGACAGTTGCGCTATGACTACGTTGTAAAGAAAGTATAGACTGGTTGGTGGGGAGTGCAAGTGGTACGTTCCGAGTGCTCTGAAGTATAGGCTCACAAGCCGTATGCGAGACTTCGTTAAAAAGTATATTTCTTCTTGCGTGGAATGTTCGTATTTAAATGGCAAATCTGTACAGGATAAAGGGCAGTTGTATCCTATCCCCAAAGTTCCTGTACCATATCACACTGTGCATTTGGATCATATGGGGCCGTTTCAGCGGAGTTCAGCTGGAAACATTCATTTGTTGGTTTGTGTCGACGCATTCACCAAGCATGTGACTATTAGGGCAGTAGGGTCAACGGAGACAGCATGGATGATAAAGTTCTAAGAGGAAGTTAGCGGATACTTTGGTCTGCCAGCAAGAATCATTACTGATCGCAAGACCGCATTCACATATCATCGGTTTGAAGCATTTTGTAAGGACAGCATGATTGAGCATATGAAAAACTCTACAGGATCACCCAGGGCTAACGGTCAGGTAGAACGGTACAACCGGACCACATTGTCGGCCGTTCGTTGCATGATGGAGTCCACCGATGGCAAAGATTGGGATAAAGCTCTTCGTTTCATCCAATGGACCCTCAACTATACCCGAAACAGCAGTACGAATTTGAGTTCACAAAAACTTCTGATGGGCTATTCTCCAAAAACAATAATGAAAAACAATCTGTTGCATGCCTTGCACAATTGGGAGGACTACGAAAAATATCTGCCTATCCAGACGTTGAGAGATATTGCCAAAAACAATATCGACGTATCGCAGACTAGGCAGAAACAACGTTTTGATGCTAGTCGTAGGAACCTAAAATGGTATAAGTGTGGTGAAATGGTTCGTATCGAAAATGATTTTCAGGCAACGGGATCATCAAAGAAGCTTCTGCCGCGATGGAAGGGCTCATATCTAATAACGCAGGTGTTGGGTAATGATCGTTGCCTTATCGAAGATGTTCCTGGTGCCATGAGGACGCAACGGAAATTCAAGTCAGTTTGGGCTTCCGACCGTATGAAACTATGGTTGAGCATGCCCGAAGACGAAGCAGATCATCTTTTACTGGCCGAACACAATGCATGCCGCGGCCGCGCCGCGGTAGCGTAGTACGATCTGTCACAGAGTTAAAATATATGGGAACTCACTAGAGCGCCCACAATGAGGTAGCTGCGGCGTGGCGGTAGCAGTGGTGTAGTACGAAGTTGGTTTACTTTTAACTTGTGCAGCGCCACAAGTGACAGATAGAGAAATTGGCGACTGTTGAAGACTGTTTTGGTTTTCTATACGATGTTTTCGTGGTAGATTCTTGAACTGAGTTCAGCAGTACCGCAATAAATTTGAAATATTCGTTACAGTCAAAATGGAAGAGCACGCCGTGGAAAAATTTATTTTGCTAGTGAAAGGAAAATAAATTTATTCATTTCTTATTATTTTTATTGTATTATTATAGCACAATAATCTCGCAAAAATAATCAAATCTCAATAACACTCAAAAAGAAAAACACAATTTTAATCAGCTGGCATTATTTGACATTACTACGCGCTACACCATTGTGGCGAATTTTGTGAGTGCAGCGCCACACCATTTGACAGCTCTACGTACTACGCTACCGCGGCGCGGCCGCGGCATGCATTGTGTTCAGCCAGTTAGTGTCGAGGTCGCCACTTCGTCAAAATCGCCGATTGTAACGATTAGAAAAGGATCGTGTATAGTATGAATCTGGATGTCGTCGTGATAAGTCGCATTTTTCTCCTTCTCATTCCTTATTATATATATATTACCTTTTCTATACTGAAAACAATAAATACCTGAGTATACCATATGTGTACTTAATGTTGTGTGTGTTTATTTTATGGACCGAACTAGTACATTAAATTAAATAAATTGAAAAGCTGTTTTCTATGCCTTGTACATAAATATATACATATGTATATACGAGTATGTGTCAGAGTTATTTTTGAGCTGCTGAAACTGAAATTTTTCTAGGACGATAAGATCGAAAGCCGTTGAAGTTAGTTCCCAATCCATACGGAATTCTTTGCTCCTGCTACCCTTTTTCCATTCATTCTCTTAAGGCCCATTCACAGCTCAGCGACCTGCGAATGCCCAAACTGCGAACAAACCATTTTTTGCATATTTAAAAGCACGCCATGGGCAATTTTACTATTCCAAAAGAACGGACCTTCATTTATCTATCCATTAATATATAAAAAGTTAAATTGTAATTAGTTTCTGCGAAGAAATTAACAATTCGCCGATTTTTCCGCGAATAAGGGAATGATTTTCGCGAACTGTCAACTTTTCTTCACATTCCACACATGTAGGACGCAATCCACATTCCCGCGACCAAAACATTTGCGAGAGTGTAACCTTTGTGTTGATCTTGGTGGGTAAGATGGTGGTTGAATTAATCGAAAGAATGTAAGACATTACCTTCTGAATAACAGCTGCGCTATGTATTTATGCATTTTTCAGTTTAGGCAATTAGTTACAAAATGAATGACAACTTAAATTCGGCGATTGGCGCGACCAGTTAAAAAATAGCTGTGAAAGAAATGTCAAAATTTGCGAATATTCGCTCGTTCGCATTCCCAGGTCGCTGAGCGTTTTATGCGCACATAAAACGATGCACAAAATAAGTGGAAAAAGTTATGTCGTCATAGGTCGCAAGCATCACTTTCTGTATATGGGTTCCCTCCTTCATGCTTACGATCAAGAATAGAAAGGGGTGGGTGTTTGTTTTGATTTATCGTAGAAAAAAGAAAACAAATATGTAAATATTCACGGCGAACGAATTTTTAAACTCAAATGTCAAATAAAGTAAAAGAAGAATGTTAACATTTCATTCATCAGAAGCAAGGACAAGAAATAACAAAAATCTCCCCTCTCTCTCTCTCTCTCTCTCTCTCTCTCTCTCTCTCTATCTCTATCTCTCTCTATCGTTTCCAACGCCCGCACTGTGTGTAAAAATGTTAAAGGTACTCGTATTTATAACCATTTGAGTGCGTGCAAATTATAAAAAAAAAGTTGATCAAAGTGGTGCAAGTATGAGGTGGATTTTTCGACGAAAAAGAGGTCTAGTTCTATTTTATTATCTGAATCTTTTTATTTTTTACTTTAAATAATTTTTTACATAGATATAATATTCTTGAAGCCGTTTAGAAGAATTTTTAATTATTAAAATGCAAAAGAGAGTTTTGTATAAATTTGACTGACAAAATGGTTCGTCCGAATGGCAGTGTATATTGTAAGGTGATGTGATAGGTTTACCCCCGTCTGGGAGAAACATTGTGTGCCTCCAAGCCACGGACGACCCAACTTAAAATAACGTCATACTATATCCATATTAACATACAATTATTAAGTATAAGAATTGTTAGTAGTACACACTTGGATTCTCAGCGAAATCTAAAAGCATTGAGGAGGAAAACGACGTACTCCGTACCAAGCTTAGCGAAATGGAGCTACTCTATCGTGAGCTTAAGAAAGAGGTAGATTTACTCAGGCAAGAAAATAATGCCATAAAAAACACGTACCTACAAAAAGAAAATGCAGTTAGCCCACATCGCTCACCTAGTCGCGAATACCAGACGGATGAAGAAGAGCTAACACGCGAAACGAATTGGGTCGAAAAGAAACGACCTAGCAAAAAACGGAAAGCTGGTTCCTCACCGGAAGTCGAGCCACAAAAAGATGAAAAGCGCAAGGAGATGCAAGAAAAGCAACAACAACCAAAATTACGTCCTCCGCCACCGATAAACGTCGTTGGAATTACGGACTATAATAAGTTGCATTGCCTCCTTAAAGGAACACTGGCATCGAAGTTTAAGGTTACATCTCTGCGAAACAGTACGCGGAAAATCAATGTCGATGATGCCGACGGTTACCGATCAGTATCTGAAAAATTGAATGCTGAAAAGATTCAGTGGTATACTTATGAAAATAAGCTAGAAAGACCACTGCGTGTTGTAGCAAGGGGGCCCCACCCCTCGTGCACTAAAGAAGATGTAATGCACGACCTTCAAGGCAAAGGCTTTAAAATTCTTGATGCCGTCAATATTAACAAGAAGGAGAAGCAACAGTCGGAGGCAGATCATGAAAAATTGGTAAAGCGCGGACTTCCACTGTTCATGCTTAGTTTTGATAAAGACGAAAATAAAGATATTATATTTGGTATCAAGACTATTCTTAACATCGTGGTCAAAATCGAACCTATGCGTAAGAGCTCCAGATCGATCCCGCAGTGTAAGCGCTGTCAAGGTTTCAATCATACGCAGACTTACTGCCAGAAAGAGCCGCGATGCGTTAAATGCGCAGGCAAACATCTCTCGGAAGAGTGTCACCTAAATAAGCAAACACCAGCCACGTGTACAAACTGCAAAGGAAAACATCCTGCGAACTATCGAGGTTGCGAAGTGGCGAAAGAGCTTCAAAAACGGCGCGATACGCTAAAAAATTCGATGCGTTCGAATATGAAACCAATCAAGAACAGACCCAAAATAGCTACGAAAAAAGCAGCGAAAGATAGAAAGTCCGTCAATATTAACTTAAGATCGGTTAATGATAAAAAATCCGAAAGTAATAGAGATAAGGTGACAGAAGCAAAATCTCCGAATATTGGCGTGCAGTCTTATGCTCAAGCGGCGAAGACAGTTAAGGATACGTACACGACCGACAACTCACGTGAGATCAAAGCAAGAAACCGTCCAAACTTTAATGTAAAGACTCCTACTCAAGTTGCGACATTGAAAAATGGTGATAGAGGTAGTTCAGAAGATCATGTATCCAATGTTTTTTCCCTAATTCTCGCGAAACTTGAAGAGCAATGCAAAACAAATAAACTAATTTTCGAGAGACTAGTTGCACTAGAAAACAACATTCATAACACGCGCACTTCAACCAGAATATGAAAGAAACGATTAAAATTCTTACTTGGAACGCCAACGGGCTCATACAAAGACTCGACGAGTTAGAAATATTTATACGAGAAAAAGATATTGATATATGCTTAGTCTGTGAAACTCATCTGACAGAGCAATCGAATATTAAGATAAGGGGATATAGCGTGTATCACGCCTTTCACCCACCGGAAAGAGCCAGAGGCGGATCATCTTTGTTTATAAAAGAATCTATCGAACACTCTGCAGAAATAAAGATTGAATTAGAAGCAATGCAAGTAAGCACGGTACGCGTTAGAAATAGACATTTTGCCTTCAACATTTCGTCTATATATTGTCCACTGCGATGTAAACTTGAAGAAAGTGATTTCACAAACATCTTCAACTTCCTTAAACCAAATTTTATTATTGGTGGCGACTTCAACGCGAAACATCCGTTCTGGGGCTCAAGGTACGCCTCTCAGAAAGGAAGAAAGCTTTATAATGCGGGTATGCAATTCAGTTGTGATTTTTACTCGACTGGTAAACCAACATATTGGCCGACTGATAGAAATAAGATACCAGATCTGATTGATTTCTTTGTTGTTAAAGGAATATCTGGCAACTGTATAAAAGTTGAAAAAAGCTTTGATCTCTCCTCTGATCATTCTCCAATCATTATGACGATAAGCGAAGCTCTGATTAAAAAAGTACGACCGGCCAGATTAACCAGCGCGAAAACTAATTGGGATGGCTTTAAAAAAGATATTGAAGCAAATATTGAGCTGAGCGTATCACTTAAAACGCCCTATGAACTTGAAGTTGAAGTAGATCGCTTCGTCGAAATCTTACAGGATGCCGCGTGGAAGAATACTCCCAAACCAAAGAGAACCCCGACCAGTTACATTCAAACTTATCCGCAGGAAATAAAAGAGATGATTAAGGAGAAGAGAAAAGCGCGTAAAAGATGGCAACAAACTCGGGCTCCGCAACATAAAGCACATCTTAACCGTTTGTGCAACTCACTAAAAAGATCTATTAAAGACCTTAAGAATAATGAAATACGAACTTACCTAGAAAGCTTAACGGCAGAAAAAGATTCTAACTATTCGCTTTGGAAGGCTATAAAAGGTATTAAAAAACCTCAAATTCAAGCCGCGCCAATTAGGAAAAATCAAGACGAATGGGCCAGGCATGATAAAGAGAAAGCGCAACTTTTTGCCGCCCACCTGGAAGAAACTTTTAAACCGTTTGATGGAGAAGCTCTTATTGAAAATACAAATACGTCGTATATAGACAATAGCGTAATAAGAAATGCAACACTTACCGAACTTAAGGAAGAAATAAAGAAACTTAAACCTAAGAAAGCTCCTGCATACGATCTAATCACGGGAGAGGTTCTTAAAACACTTCCAAGAAAAGCTCTAATTAAGCTTCTGTTCATTATAAACGCCGCCATTAGACTAGAATATGTTCCCAGTCAATGGAAAGTTGCCGAAGTTATAATGGTCCTTAAGCCTGGAAAACCGCCGAATGAAAAAAGTCTTATAGACCGATTTCGCTTCTTCTTTTATATCCAAAGTGTTCGAGAGAATATTGGTTAGGCGAATACAGCCGGTAATAGAAGAATGGCATCTCATCCCGGATCATCAATTCGGATTCAGAAGTAACCATTCTACAGTTGAACAAGTACATGGTATAACACATGTAATCGAAAAATCACTTGAAGAAAAAAAGATTTGTTCAAGCGTATTCCTTCACGTTTCTCAAGCCTTTGACAAGGTCTGGCACGAAGGCTTAAAGTTTAAATTACGACAAGTTCTGCCAGAGCACCTATATAATATTTTGAAGAACTACCTTACGAATAGACTATTCCGCGTCAAATGTGGAAACGAATATTCTGATTTTAAGGAAATAATGGCTGGGGTGCCGCAAGGAAGCATTCTTGGTCCAGTCTTATATCTATTATACACTCGTGATATACCGCAAGTAGAAGGCACTGAGCAAGATACATTTGCCGACGACACTGCTATCGTGAGAGTAGGTAAAACGGTCGAAGATACTACAGAAAAACTGCAAGAAGAAGGATAGAGTAAATGAATGGACAAAGATTTGGCGAATCGCACTCAACGAGACCAAATCTGTTCATGTAAATTTTACTTATAGGAAAATAAATAACTTCCCGATATATTCGAACTCGGTTCAAATCCCGTTTGCAAACGAAGCTAAATATCTTGGAATGACACTTGATACAAAGCTGAAATGGGAAACGCACGTAAAGAAAAAGCGCAAAGAATTAGATAATAAATATAGAGAAATGTATTGGTTACTTGGAAAATATTCCAAGCTTAATATAGAGAACAAACTGCTTTTATATAAGCAGGTGCTAAAGCCCGTATGGACATGTGGTATACAACTCTGGGGTTGTACCAAAATAAGTAACATCCAAGTTTTACAAACTTTTGAGAATAAAGTGCTAAGGGGTATTGTTAATGCGCCATGGTATATCCGAAATAGCGATATCCACAGAGATCTTGGCATTAAAACAATCGAAGACGAAATCAAAAACTACGCGAGAAAGCATAAAAGTCGACTAGAAAGTCACGCTAATATAACAGTCCTCCAAGTTTTGGATGAAAGAAATTTACTTCGCCGTCTACAAAGAATCGAACCTTTAGACTTAGCGCGTTAAGCAACCGCGTCTAAACTGCGGAGCTAGCAGGAACTTCTAATGGGAAGTTACCTGCAAAACGTCATTATTTCGCGAAACGAAAACTACTTGATAAGTCGAATACTTAGTTGTAGTAAAAATAAAAACAAGTCTGTTTTGAAGGGAGGTTTTTTTTAGTGGGTAAGAATCCCACACTACTATGAGCACGCGCTGTCGATCCTCATAGTGTCTTGTTGAAGATTTTCACCCACCCTCGGAAAAAAAAACACTTGGATTGTTAACGGGAACATTATAATATAAATATTTTCTGAATAAAGTATCTCTTTCCCAAAGACCCTGGAACTGGTAAGCCCACCCCAGTCTCCGAACCAAAAATACCTTCACAATGTACATACAATTAACACTGAATAAGTTCACCGCGCATGGAGAAACCCGAAGCTCAAAATCGCTTCCCATGAGTCTGGCATGAATACCGCTGACAGAGTGTCTATGCTGTACTATGCTGTATCGAATATGATTTTTCGACATCGCTGGGCTCGCATTCCATCATGTATGGGAGCATGCCACCGTTGGTCGTTCTTCTCCAATAGCGTCAAGTTAGTATTTAAGCAATAGGTTTTAAATAATGAACATTCAGTTATTTTGTAGGCAGAATTGCTGCCAGTCGTTTCTAAAATAATAAAGTTTTTTTTTAATAAAACCCTGTTAAAAATAATTTAAATTGCATAAATATGTACAGCGTGTGACAAAATAAAAGCAACTTTCTATAATCTACCTGTATTCCTACTTTGCATATGACCAAAAAGTTGTGCACACTTCACAACGTGAAACTTTAAAACATAAAGACACTTCAAATATCTTTCCTTGAAAAACATTATTTTGTTTTATATTAAAGTAATTTACAATAAGAAAATCAATGACGAACAAAACCACCTTCTTGCAAGGCATTAACAAAACTAAAGTAAACTGCATGGCATCGGCGAGGCATGGATTCAATTAAATTATTGATTGTATGCAATGGGATGTTCCACCATAAAAGTAATGCAACAATTTGGACGAAGGATAACAGTCGCGTGTTGGAACATTTTAAGTTACGAGCTGGAAGAGATAATGCATAGAAGGGGGGTGGATATCTTCTTTGTACAAGAAACGAAATGGCAAAACACTGGAAATCGGATGCGTTTCTTAGACGTTAGGACAAAAGCTTACAAGAAGTTCTACTACGAAACGGAACAGGGTAGGAACGAAATCGGTAGCATCCTTGCGACAGAGCTACTTGGTAGCGTCTTGAACATTTCTAAGTCCAGCGACCGTTTAATATCTCTTAAGCTAGTAATACACGGAGAGGTGTAGAACATTGTTAGTGCATATGCTCCCCTTAGTGGGTGCGATCAGGGGGAAAAAGATACATTTTGGCTAGATGTTCATAATCTCCTAAAAAACATCCCAAAGGAAGAGATTCTGTTTGTTGGAGGAGATTTGAATGGACGTGTTGGGAAGTCAAACGAAGACTATGAAGACTGACATGGAGGACTGGGATACGGCACCAGTAACCCTTTTATCGTGTTCATAAAAGCGAGAAGAACAGCGTGACAAATTTAACACATGGGCCGAAGAATATCCACGAACTAAGGTACGACCACCGGCATCAATAAACGTAATCGGAATTACAGACTATAATAAACTGCGCTCTATTCTTAAACCTCTGTTGCTATCAGACTTTGAAGTAACGTCCCTCAACAACTTCTTCTTCTTCCTTTTATCAGCGAGGTTATGATCCGAAAATAAGGGATCATAACGCTCCCACTTCACCGCATTTCTACTAATCCGCCT
The DNA here is from genome assembly GCA_945910035.1 of Brachypalpus laphriformis. Taxonomy (NCBI): domain Eukaryota; kingdom Metazoa; phylum Arthropoda; class Insecta; order Diptera; family Syrphidae; genus Brachypalpus; species Brachypalpus laphriformis. Next base: position 142,541,003 of record OX246754.1, read on the forward strand.
GTGGGGTTCGCCTATTTGAACTCAGAAAATATCGGCAGGCTTGCCGATTTTGGATCACTCGGTTACTGAGGTCAATGAAATGCCGATGTCGTCGCATTTGTCTGATCCAGGCGTTTATAGGCCTGCCTTTCCTACATCGCGATGTCTTTGGAACGTGCATAGATATTGCCTTTTTAACAGGGTTCAAATGATTTCTTCTTTGAACGTGGCAATACCAGCTGAGCCGGTCGCGCTCTAATTTGTGTACGATGGTTTCCTTGATGTGAAAACTTCCACGGATCTTCGAACTTCTTATTCGATCAAGCTTGGTCACTCCTGCTGTCATGCGAAGCATCTTCATCTCAGCTGCCGTTAATTTACTCTCATACTTTTTGTACATCGTCTAACATTGTGAACCGTATGTGAGCGCTGGACGTACAACTGCGGTGTAGAGCCTTCCTTTCAACTTAGGGGGCATTTTTCTGTCACAGAAGATAGCGGAATTTTCTCGCCACTTCATCCACCCTACGCTTACACGATGATTGATGTCGTCATCACAAGTTGCTTTGCTATTGATCATAGATCCCAGATATTTGAACTTTTCGCACTTGGGAAGCACTGTTTCATTCAAATAAATGTCTGGAATAGGCCTGAGTGGATCAGAGAACGGGCAGCACAAGTACTCTGTCTTTTTTGAACTAATGCGATACCCATTTCCCTCCAAAACGTCCACCCACACATCAAGTGCTCGTTGCAGGGATGTAGGATCCTCACTTATGATGGCTCCATCGTCGGCAAAGAATAACTGATGTACCTTGGGGTCCATCACTTTACCTTCAAGCACATAATCAAGGACTGTAATAAAGAGCAAAGGACTTAAGACGCTTCCCTGGTGCACCACGACTTTGATTGGGAACTCTTCGGTTACTCCAGGGGGCATCTTACTCTTGTCTTTGCTCCTTCGTACATGTCCATGATCATCTGTACATAGGTTTCTGGAACCCCTCGATGTCTTAGCGCCACCCATATCAGATCTCTTGGTTGTCTGTCGAATGCCTTTTCAAAGTTAACTAATAGAATATGCAAATCCTTTAAGGAATCACGATGTTTTTCCATTATGATCCTTATACTTTGGATTGCATCTGTGGTTGATTTACCGAGACAAACCCGCACTGATCATCAGATAGTTGTATTATTTTTCGCAGTCGGCCACCTAATACCCGCTCAACGATCTTCATGGTGTGTGGCATCAGCTTCATCGAACGGTAGTTATCACAGTTTCGCGTATTACAGTTAGGGGTGGCTCTTGGAAAGTATAGCCGGGGAAACTGTTCATTTAAAATTTCTTTACAATACTGCCGCCACCTCTGCAGAAGGAGACGCTGTTGCCGAGCGATTTCCTCTCCCAGGATCACTTTGTAATCTTTTACCCGAGGCTTCATGAAACTGGCTACCAAATGGTAGTCAATCTGAATTTCATCTCCGACACTGCTGTAAGTGATCAGGTGTCGGCTTTGTTTGATGAACATGGTATTTAACATGATAAGACCGTGTGATTTGCACATGCTTAAGATGTCCTCACCAGGAAGGTTCCTGGTGCCATATCCTAGTCCTCCACGGCAGTCTTCATGGTCTTCGTTTGACTTCCCGACATGTCCATTCAAATCTTCTCCAACAAACAGAAACTCTTCCTTTGGGATGTTTTTGAGGAGATTGTGGAAATCTACCCAAAATGCGTCTTTATCTCTCTGATTGCACCCATTTTAGGGAGCATATGCATTGACAATATTCCACACATCTCCTTGTATTACTACTTTGAGAGACAGCAAACAGCTCTGTCGCAAGAATGATACCGATTCCGTTCCGTAGTAGAACCTATTGTAATCTTTTGTCCTAGCGTCCAAGAAACGCGCCCGATTGTTTTTCCATTTCGTCTCTTCCACATACAACATATCCACCCACCTTCTAGTCATCATCTCTTCCAGCTCGTAACTTCGACCGGTCATGCTCCCAACATTCCAACTCTTACTTACTTAGGTGGCGCTACAGTTCGGGGTGAACCTGGGCCTCAACCAACAAGCCTCTCCATTTAGCTCTGTCTTTAGCTAATTGCCTCCAGTTGCGCACTCCAAGTTGGTCGAGGTCCCCTTGAACTTGTGCGCGCCACCTACGGCGATAATTCCCTCTACTGCGTCGTCCCTCGGGGTTAGATTCGAAGACTCTGCGGGCCGGAGCGTTGGTGTCCATTCGCTCTACATATCCTAGCCATCTCAGACGTCCAATACGCAGTTTTTTGACTAGGTCGATGTCGCTGTACAGCTCGTATAGTTCGTGATTGAATCTTCTCCTCCAAAGCCCGTCAACGCAAACGGGACCGAAAATCTTACGAAGAATTTTTCTCTCGAAGCGACCAAGGATATCTTCATCCTCTTTTAATAAAGTCCATGTTTCAGCGCCGTAAAGCAGGACTGGGATGATCAAGGTCTTATATAGAGTCTCTTCAGTTGTTCGAGAGAGGGCTTTACTGTTGAATTGCCTTATAAGCCCAAAAAAACAGCGATTGGCAAGAGTTATTCTTCGATTGATTTCTGCGCTGATCTTGTTTGTAGAATTTATAGCAGAGCCAAGGTAGACAAAGTCCCTTACTACCTCGAAGTTATAGCTGCCCACGGTGACGTTTTGTCCAATTCGTCGATGTTGGTTTTCCCTTCTAGTTGACAGCATATACTTGGTTTTGCCCTCGTTTATCGCCAAACCCATTTTGGCCGCTTCCGCCTCAATGCTTGCAAAAGCACCGGTGACAGCCCGCTGAGATCTTCCGATAATGTCTATATCGTCGGCGTATGCAAGCAGTTGTACAGACTTGTAATAGATTGTGCCTCCGGTGTTGGCTTGTGAGTTCCGCACAATCCGTTCAAGTACAATATTGAAGAAGTCACATGACAGCGCGTCACCTTGTCTAAAGCCTTTTTTGACATCAAAGGTCTCGGTGAGGTCATTACCGACCTTGATGGAGCAGCGAGCGTTCTCCATCGTCAGCCTGCACAGGCGGACAAGTTTGGCAGGGATGTCAAAACAAGACATGGCTCTATAAAGCTCTTCTCTATAGATGCTGTCATAGGCGCCCTTGAAATCGATAAAGAGGTGGTGAGTATCGATTTGGAATTCTTGGGTTTTCTCCAGGATCTGCCGAAGTGTGAAGATTTGATCGATGGTGGACTTTCCTGGCCTGAAACCGCACTGATAGGGTCCAATCAGGCTGTTGATAAAAGGTTTCAGCCGTTCACACAATATCGCAGAAAAGATCTTGTATGCGATGTTGAGGAGACTGATGCCTCTATAAATGGCGCAGTTGAGGGGGTCTCCTTTCTTGTGGATCGGGCAAACGATGCTGAGATTCCATTCATCAGGCATACACTCGTCTGACCAAATATTAGAAATGAGTTGGTGTATGCACTCTACCAATTCATCCCCAGCTGCCTTGAAAAGTTCGGCCGGTAAACCGTCAGGTCCAGCAGCCTTGTTCGATTTTAGCTTGGATATTGCTATCCTCACTTCGTTTTGGTCAGGTGGACGGAAATTTTGACTATCATCGTCCACGTTGAATGGTTCATTCTGCCTGACAGCGGGATGTTGGTCTTCGTCGCCGTTATACAGTCTGCAGAAGTAGTTTTTCCATATTCTCAGCACCGACTGTGATTCTACTACGAGGTTTCCATTCTCATCTCTACAGGTTTCTGTACGGGTATTACTTCTCTGACACGTTCTTTTTACCTTTTGGTAAAACTTCCGTACATTGTTCCTGGAGTATAGACTCTCGATATTCTCAAACGCGCGCTTCTCATGCTCTTTCTTCTTCTTTTGGAGAAGCCGATGTTCTTCCCGTCTCTTTTGCTCGTAGAGCTCACGAGCAGCTCTCGTCTTCCTTTGCAGCGCCGCTTTGTATGCCTCTTGTTTTGCTGCATGCACTCGCCGGCATTCTTCGTCAAACCAGGGGTTTCGCGGTGGTGGGCGAGCGAGACCCAGCACATCAGTCGCGGCGTTTCTGATGGCATGTTGGCAGCGTTGCCACTGGTCTTCGGCACTTGATGCTGGCGGTATAGGGGTGATTGAGAGATTTCGGGATACGCGTTCAGCGAAGAGTCTGGCGGTCTCTTGCGATTGTAGCTTTTCGACATTATCCGCATTCGTACCTTGGCTACAACAAGGTAATGATCCGAGTCTATGTTGGCCGCTCGGAAGGTCCGGACATCCAGAATACTGGAGGCATGCCTTGCGTCGATCGCAATATGATCAATTTGGTTGATCGTGACATGATCATTGGACCGCCATGTCTGCTTATGAATATCGAGATGAGGAAACCATGTGCTTGCTATGGTGACATTTCGCTCCACAGCGAAATCAATTAGCCTTAGTCCGTTATCAGACGTGGTGTCGTGTAGGCTATGCTTACCGAGTGCTCTACCGAAGACGTCCTCCTTTCCTATTTTGGCGTTAAAATCGCCCAATATGATCTTAACGTCGTATTTAGGACATTGCTCGTATGTTTTGTCGAGGAGCTCGTAGAAACACTCTTTGGAGGCAGGGTCCTTTTCTTCTGTGGGGGCATGAACACATATTAGGCTTATGTTAGCGAATTTAGCCTTGATCCGGATAGTCATAATACGCTCGCTCACGTGTCGGAAGCTTAAGACTTCTTGCCTAAGTCTGCCGCGTATGACAAATCCGCATCCGAATAAGCGTTGCCTGTTGCCTCTGTAGCAATCACCGTAGTAGATGTCACAGTTTTTCATCCTCTTTTTGCCTGCTTTATAGCAGTCTAGGGCCTCTGCTAGTTGTTCGGCTGCACGTGGTCTGTAAAGGGACAGAAAATTCCACGTACAGATCCGAAGGTCGTTGTCCTTATTTCGTTTGCTGGGGTCGTCATTAGTTGGGTCATCCTTATCCGAGGCTTTTGGTTGTTTCGGAACCATGCGTTTTTTACGTGGTAGGGAAGTTACCCCGACGGCACAACCCCCAACCTGGAGGGCCAAAACATTCCAACTCGCGACCCTCGAATTTCTTTCAAACTGTTTCATTATTTTGCTAGTCCCCGGAATCCGTATAGCTCTGACCCGAAAATTTCTGCTTGGTCCAGAATCAGTACCATGCACAGCAGTGGTATTGCCTATCGGGGTAGTGCCTTTCCCTTTAGCAAGTACGTCGCTCAACAACAAAAAATGGAAAGTAGACGTTAAGGGCTGAGACAGTTTCCGCTTAGTATCTAATAAACTGAATACTGAAAAACTTCCGTGGTATATTTACGATAAGAGTCATAGTTACAGCACTTCATGCCTCATGCTTAAATGAAGATGTTGTTCACGATTTGAAGAACAAAAACTTTAAAATCGAAGATGTGGTAAATTTAATTAGACGAGAAAAACTAAAATTGGAAGGCGAGGCAACGACGGTAAAGCGCGGGCTTCCTCTTTGTATGCTAACCTTTGATAAAGCTGAGAGTTTAGATAAGATTTACGAAATAAGATCAATTCTGAATGTTGTAGTCAAAATCGAACCCATGCGTAAGAATACAAGGTTGATACCTCAGTACAAACGATGCCAGCGACTCAAATCATACGCAAACGTTTTGCCGAAAAGAACCGCGATGTGTGAAATGCGCCGGAAATCACCTCTCCCAAGTTTGTGGAGTAAACAAACAAACCGCTGCAACATGTACTAATTGTAAGGGAAAGCACCCGGCAAATTATAGAGGCTGTGAAGTAGCTAAAAAGTAGCAAACACGGAGAGATGCGCTCCTTAAGCCCCTAAATACAAAACCAAAACTTCAAACTAAACCAAAGCGTAAGATCGCGTAGGAGAAAGTGGGCAAACTAAAACTACCGGGTTCAGAGCGCAAAAGGGTGAGGTAAAGAGTGACAACAGAAAAGTCCTCTACCTCTGTCCTTAAAAGAAACGGTACTGAAAAGTTACCATTGGAAAAGCCACCGGGTAATGACCCTCGGACAGGAGGAGTGCAGACTTACGCTCAGGCCGCGGCATCCGAAAAACCAAAGAACGTTGAAATTTCGACGGACCCTGCCTTTCATGTTTTCTCAGTTATTCTCGCGAAATTTGAAGAACAAAGCAAAATAAATAAAATTATTCTCGATAGGCTGATTAAGCTTGAAAATAATTCACGGAAAACGCGTACCTCAACTAGAATATGAATGAAAAACGATTGTTAAATATGTGTACTTGCTGTGCAAACGGACTTTCGAAAAAACTCAACGAATTGAAAATATCCACGCGTGAAAAAGTTATTGATATTTGCTTGATTTCTGAAACCCACGTAAAAGGCTATAATGATTACCACGCTTGTCACCCTTTGGGAAAAGCGAAAGGCGGATCATCCCTGTTTATTAAAGTCTGTATCGAAAATCCGAAGACTTATAGATAGAGCTTGAAACTTTGCAATTGTGCACGATTCGAGTTAAGAATAGTCAGCGAACTCTTAAAATCTCATCTATCTACTGCCCACCGCGTTCAACGCTTGGAAAAAATTATTTTACTAACTTGTTTAAATCGCTTAAACCTAATTTCATTATTGGCGGCGATTTTAATGCGAAACATACGTTCTGGGGCTCAAGATACAGCTCGAAGAAAGGTAGAATGCTCTATGGGGCACGTATAGAGTACAGTTGTGATTTTCATTCGACGGGTAAACCGACTTACTGGCCAGTTGATACTTCGAAACTACCTGACCTGATAGATTTTTTTCGTTGTGAAAGGAATATCTACCAACCACATAAAAGTTAAAGACAGTTTTGATTTGTCGTCTGATCATTCCCCAGTTATTTTAACAATGAGCGAAAAACTAGTCTATAACCAAGAGCCAGCGAGATAAACTGGTAGAACAACTATCTGGGAAGGCTTTAGGAACGAAATTGAAGATAATGTTGAACTGAACGTTCCACTTATGACACCCTATGAACTTGAAGTTGAAGTTGATCGCTTCGTTGAGATCGTACAGCTCGCCTCTTGGAATAATACTCCCATTCCAAGGAAAACGCCGGACAGATACGGTTTACGATATCTTCCGGAAATAAAAAAATTGGTCAAGGAAAAAAGGACAGCGCGTAAAAAATGGCAACGGAGTCGCGGTCCGCAGCATAAAGCACACTTGAATCGCCTGTGCAATTTGTTGAAGAAGACTTTTAAGGATTTTAAGAATCGTGTGATAAGCTCTTACCTTGAAAGTTTAACAGCGAAACAAGATTCCAATTATTCACTTTGGAAGGCCCTAAACGGCACTAAAAGGCCCAATGTCCCCGCGCCCCCAATTGAACTAAATCAAAATGAATGGGCAAGGGAAGATAAAGAAAAATTGGACGTCTTTGCGGGCCACCTGCGAGAAATCCTTAAACCGTATGATGGTCAAGTGGTTTACGACAACATCAAAAGGCCGGATTTACCATCTGACAAGTGCAATGCTAAGGGAATGCACAAGTGCAACGCTAAGGAACTCAAACCTGATATTGAGAATTTAAAACCTAAGAAATCTCCTGGTTATGATATGATTACTGGAGAAATTCTAAAAGCTTTACCTAGAAAAGCATTGATTAAGCTTCTCCATATTGTAAATGCTGCGGTCAGATTAAAACACGTGCCGAGGCAATGGGAAGATGCGGAAGTCATAATGGTTTAAAAACCAGGGCGAAAATAATTTTATCCCTGGCCACCAGTTTGGGGTCAGAAGTAAGCATTCGACGATTGGCCAGGTGCATAAAATTAGACGTAATCGAGAAAGCACTTGAAGAAAAAAATATTTGCTCAAGCGTATTTCTTGACGTCTCGCAAGCCTTTGATAAGGTGTGGCATGATGGCTTGAATTCAAACTACGACAAGTTCTCCCTGTATGCTTATTCGATATTCTAGAATCATACCTCGAGAATAGAATCTTTCGTGTAAGACATGGAGTCGAATACTCCGAGCTCAAAGAAATTTCGGCCGGCGTACCGCAAGGAAGCGTTCTTGGGCCGCTTCTCTATTTGCTATTTACTTGTGATATACCGAACGAAGATGGCACTATCCTTGCTACGTTTGCCGATGACACCGCTATCCTAGCAGTAGGTAAAACAATCGAAGAAACGACTGCAAAACTGCAAAACGCACTGAATAATGTAAATGAATGGACGAGGGACTGGCGGATCGCCCTCAACGAATCTAAATCTGTTCACGAGAATTTCACTTCAAAAAAACTAATGACTTGCCAATTTTCCTAAACTCGGCCCGAATACCTTTTGCAAACGAGGCCAAATACCTGGGAATGACACTCGACGCAAGACTGAAATGGAATTCGCACGTGAAAATGAAACGTAAAGAACTCGAAATTAAATATAGAGAAATGTACTGGTTACTCGGAAAACATTCCCAGCTCAGTACTGAGAACAAACTGCTTGTTGAAAAACCCTTCTCACTTACGCAAACTTATTATTGATTTTCTATATACTTCTATAATACTTCATACATAACGCTTTAAATGTAATTGTAGTTTTCTCTGTCTCTTTTCTTGAGATCAAAGTAGAGTAGTTGTCCACTTACATTCGTCTAACACGGTTGTCATTCACTGTATAACAAATGAATTAAAATGAATTAAATTGTTAAATAAGATCGGCTCGTTTCTTTTATTTCTTTATTTTCGCATTCGGGTGAATATTTTCTAAATCTGGCGCCGAAACCCGGGAGTATACGGAGAACGGAAAGAACGAGTATTTAAAATGAATTATCGTTTAAACGAAATGGATTTGGCGAGTTGCGCTTCTTATCAAGTGACCAAAATTGTCAAAAGCGCGGCCGATTATCTTAAATCGGAAGATTCGAAAATTACGAATGATTCAAGTAATCTCGACGAGATTGAAGAAGACCTAAGCGTCTTTCTCGACCGCTTAACGGCCGCGCATGAAAGCTTGCGTAAAGCAAACGCAGAAGTAGTGATTTTAATTAAGCCAGAGGATTAGGTAAAGGAAGCCGAAGCAGTGGCAGAATATGAAGACAAAGCGATCGCGACCATCACACGCATAAAATGCCGTCTTTCTAAGCTTCACCTTCACCAAGGCCAGTCCATAGTTCCAGCGAGTCCAAATGGCACCACTTCTGCAAACGCTACGTTATCCCCCCTACCGCCTCAGTCATCTTCATCCAGTGCTGTTAAATTAAAAAAATTGCAGCCGAAACGGTTTTCTGGAGATTTCAAAGAGTGGGTTTCGTTTTGGGAGCAGTATCGTGCTCTCGCTTACGAAAACGCTTCTCTTACCACAGTCGACAAATTTAATTACCTAGAAACGGTGTTAACTGGAAAGGCAGCCGAAACATTAGCTGGTCTCACTCCTTCGGAAGCTAATTACAATACAGCTATCACATTGCTGAAAGAAGAATACGGCAATAATGAGAAAATTGTAGACTTTACAATGCAACGCTTGCTCTCTATTCAGCCTGTTTCTTCCAAAACAGATGCATTCGCTTTGAGACGGCTATGTACATCGGTGCAAGCTTCCACTCGTTCGCTCTCGTCATTAGGCATACCATCTTCTTCTTCTTCTTCTTCTTCCTTTTATCAGCGAGGCTATGATCCGAAAACAAGGGATCACAGCCCTCCCACTTCACTGCATTTCTACTGATCCGCCTGTGGGGTTCGCCTATTTGACCTCAGAAAATATCGGCAGGCCTGCCGATTTTGGATCACTCGGTTACTGAGGCCAATGAAATGCCGATGTCGTCGCATTTGTCTGATCCAGGCGTTTATAGGCCTGCCTTTCCTACATCGCGATGTCTTTGGAACGTGCATAGATATTGCCTTTTTAACAGGGTTCAAATGATCTCTTCTTTGAACGTGGCAATACCAGCTGAGCCGGTCGCGCTCTAATTTGTGTACGATGGTTTCCTTGATGTGAAAGCTTCCACGGATCTTCGAACTTCTTATTCGATCAAGCTTGGTCACTCCTGCTGTCATGCGAAGCATCTTCATCTCAGCTGCCGTTAATTTACTCTCATACTTTTTGTACATCGTCCAACATTGTGAACCGTATGTGAGCGCTGGACGTACAACTGCGGTGTAGAGCCTTCCTTTCAACTTAGGGGGCATTTTTCTGTCACAGAAGATAGCGGAATTTTCTCGCCACTTCATCCACCCTACGCTTACACGATGATTGATGTCGTCATCACAAGTTGCTTTGCTATTGATCATAGATCCCAGATATTTGAACTTTTCGCACTTGGGAAGCACTGTTTCATTCAAATAAATGTCTGGAATAGGCCTGAGTGGATCAGAGAACGGGCAGCACAAGTACTCTGTCTTTTTTGAACTAATGCGATACCCATTTCCCTCCAAAACGTCCACCCACACATCAAGTGCTCGTTACAGGGATGTAGGATCCTCACTTATGATGGCTCCATCGTCAGCAAAGAATAACTGATGTACCTTGGGGTCCATCACTTTACCTTCAAGCAGATAATCAAGGACTGTAATAAAGAGCAAAGGACTTAAAACGCTTCCCTGGTGCACCCCGACTTTGATTGGGAACTCTTCGGTTACTCCAGCGGGACATCTTACTCTTGTCTTTGCTCCTTCGTACATGTCCATGATCATCTGTACATAGGTTTCTGGAACCCCTCGATGTCTTAGCGCCACCCATATCAGATCTCGTGGTTGTCTGTCGAATGCCTTTTCAAAGTCAACCAATACAATATGCAAATCCCTTAAGGAATCACGATGTTTTTCCATTATGATCCTTATACTTTGGATTGCATCTGTGGTTGATTTACCCGAGACAAACCCGCACTGATCATCAGACAGCCGTATTATTTTTCGCAGTCGGCCACCTAATACCCGCTCAACGATCTTCATGGTGTGTGACATCAGCTTGATCGAACGGTAGTTATCACAGTTTCGCGTATCACCCTTCCCTTTGTATACAGGGAGGAGGTAACTTTCCCTCCATTGATTCGGCATTGGATCACCTCTCACGAATTTGGAGATAAGAATTCTGAGCCATCTGAACCCGATGTCTCCCATCTTTTTCCAGAACTCAGAGGGTATTTCGTCTGGCCCAACCGCTTTTCGTTGGGGCCCATCCTTAAATTATTTTGTCATACTAAAGGGTGTCTTACTACGTTGTCTGCCAAATGAGCTAAGAGTAGATTTCCATCGTTACTAAGGATACCACAGCGGGTCTTCAAAATTCTGGCACAGATTTTCTCAATTTCAGAAACTTCATCAATTGTAATCGGCGATAAGCAAGTCAATTGTTTGCTCAAGTTCTTAAAAAGAGAGGTTGAATCGCTGGAAAAACCGAACGAAGCGAAAATACAGTCATCTCGATCTAGCATCCCGAACACGACCACGAGATCTGTCAAAACGGCTTTAGGTTTGTATACATCTGAATCGAAAGAGAATTGTTTATTTTGTAAAGGCACTAATCACGAAACAAAGGATTGCTCTAGTTCTAAAGGATTAATCGAAAAGAAAAATTTATTGAGAAGTGAAGACAGGTGCTATCGTTGCTGTAGGAAAGGCCACAATTCTCGGATGTGTAAGGTGAAAGGGATATCCTGCAAAACATGCAGTGGCCGCCACGCGACAACCATGTGTGACCCATTGCTTACACAATCAAAACCTGCTATTACTTCACCTCAAAGTCAGCATGAAAATCCAGCAGCCAGTTCGGCGAATACTTCAGCGTTAAACCTGTATACGGCAGAAGGAATGCAGAAGGCGTTGCGATTTTTTTTTTTTAAAACACTCTGTATAACTTCCTTTAAACCAGCGCTTGGCATGCTTGCATAAGGCTAGGTATGTCGGCTGGGCGAGGTTCTTGGTTCTTGGAAGCCAGACGCAGCAAAAGGAAAAAAAAACTCATGCCAAGACTTTTACTTATCTACAGGGACATCGGACGGACACTTCTCCAATCGAAAAAAAATTTTTGACCGCGAGGCAACAGGTGGTCGGTTGCCATGAGTACTTGGTTCCCACCCTTTTGCACAACGTGCACACCTTGACAGCTGCGTACTCGAAAATTTTAGAAACTGTCCCTTACCGAATGGAAATTCGCTTTCTTTACATGACCTGGTGAGCTAAAAGCATCTTTGCACCACACATAACCCAAAAAAAACTAACTTTTAGCACATTCTATTTATTTTAATTCACTTTTTATTGAATAAGTAATTTAAGTTTATAAAACATTTTTCCTTTTGTTTTAATTGTAATTTAATTTTATCAAGGTAAGTAGAAATTTAGTATATAATGAAAATTGTATGTAAGTATTTATAAGAAAATTAGATTTAGTTTGGCTTGATATTGTTTTATATATGTATATATATAAAATAGAAAAAAAATATAGTATGATGACTCACCACTTATCCGGAGATTGTGCACAATTCCCTCGATGTGTAGGTACGACTATATACATATATATAGTTAATATGTTTTTTAAAAAAAAAATGTGATTCAGGTAGGTAGCTATTTACCTCTGTAATTTGCCAAACTATCACTAGCACAATTTTAATAGGTATTTTTTTTCTTTTAACTTTTTGTTTACTCTACACCAAAATAGCTGTTTTTTTTAAGTATATATTTCGTTTTTATACACACATAAGGATTAGACTAAAACTATACATATACTATACATTTATCTTTTAATTTTCTTTTTTTTTTTGCAAAGAGTCCACAGAAAATACCAATTTGTCGCTCGCTCAATTATGTACCACTCTCGATGTATCCACCACCGCGCTTATCAATGACTAGCCACACGATTGCTCCCACTGAATAGCCTCTTCGAGACGATATATGAGTTATCTTAGGCCTGATCGATGTGATAACTGATCTGCTTGTTGTTCGGAAGCTTGAGGGTGTTTTTTTTTTTGTTGATGAATTTTTTTTCGCTGCTAGCGGGGGGGGGGGGAGTCTTAGCGATCTTGCTCGCTGATTAGTGGTGCTCCTTGGAGAATGTCAATGAATTGAGGCTGGTTGATTCCTCTTCTTTTTATTATTTTTGTTGGAGAAATGTGGACGGAATGCGGGTTACACCTGAGTGCGTAGCACTATGAAAAGTGATGGCGATTGCACTTGATTGAATAAGGTTTGAGGATTGCAAGTGCCCCGCTGATGTGAACAAAACCACAAATCTCCCTCGTGGGTGTCTCCGTCAAGACGTCCGTACGGATGAGCGGCCACAGCAAGAAGAAAGATTGTCACGGAAAAGGATTATAATGTTAGAAGCAGTTGGTTCTATTTCCGCTTATAGTGTGCGTTCACCGCTTTCGAACCCCGACTTCGAATTCCACATAAGCGAACAGGGTAACACAATAATTTAACGAAAAGTTAAATTTCTCATCATCCGTAACAAACCTTCTTTGTTTCAAAATTACATTTGGAAACAAAAAGGAATAACGAGATGTCATGGGGGACAAGCACTATTGCCGAATGTCCTTGGCATGATACTTTCCTAAAAATTTACCTGCCAGATCCTCCAGTTCATATAAACAGACCCCTATTCTTTTCCTAACCCGACACTTAATAAACTTGGGAAGAAATTTTTAAGTTTTTGTTTGTGCGAATGAGCTATGTTCGAAATTCCTTCGAAAAACTTCCTGACCTTCCGCAAAGTGCGCGTTCTTAGCGCGGAGATTGTAGGTTTTCTCAGATTTGAGATGCGCGCTATGTAAGTTTCTTTTTATTCTATCTCTGATTAACTGCATTCTGTCGGCGGAAGGGACTGTATTAACGTCAGGTTCATTTAGGGAATTCAGCATTTTGAGAACTCTGTACTCGCATGCATTAAGAATCATTTGTTGCCCAAAGAGAGCATAATATGGAGAACATCCGATTGACGAATGGTAATCACTCCGAATGATAGCACCTATTAGCGACACATACCTATCCCACTCTGTGTGTTTATCTTTTATCAGCACTCTGATTTTCGAAATAATTTCACGATTGACTCGTTCTGAGCTATTCGCCTGCGGGGAGTATAAACACGTTTTTACATGGGTGATGTTATATTCTTTCATATGTTTGGTGAATTCATTTGAAACGAATTGTTTCCCATTGTCACTATGAAGGTATTCGGGAGTTCCAAAGAGATGAAATACGCCCTCCTCTAAGTACTTGCAAATAGCTCTCGAACACGCTTTGCGTAATGGTTTTAAAAATATATACTTTGAAAAGTGGTCTATCGCAATGAAAATAGTGGTATTACCGAATTTGGTACGTGGGTAGGGCCCTAGAAGGTCAACATACAACCTTTGCATTGGTCGCTCTGTAACAATTTGCATACCCATTTTAGGCCGAAGACACATGTTTGCCGGTTTTATTCCCTTACAGGTGTCACAAAAACTTACGAAAGTTTTTATCTGCTTTACCATCCCTGGCCAGTAATACTTCTGTCGCACGCGGAACAAGGTTTTCCCAAAACCACCGTGACATCCTGATTTAGAGTTGTGCACGATTTCTATCGCTTTGGTGGTTAGTTCTTTGGGCAACCATAATCGCCATAGACTTTCCTCTTCATCTGCGGAACCTGTTCTAAATCTTATACGTTTGTAGACATAACCTTCCGATACACAAGTATCTGGAAGATTATTCTGATTGGTGATGATATTTGCTTTTAGATTTTCATAGTCCTCTGAAGTAAAGAACTTGGAATCCAAATCGATTTCCGAGGGTTCTTCCACAGGCACTAATTCACACATATCCGACCTGGAAAGTGCATCTGGCACAATGTTTAGGGACCCTTTTCGATGTTCCATAGTGAAATTATACGCTTGAAGTTTAAGACTCCACCGTGCTAGTCGGCCAGATAAATCTTTCTGTGACATCAGCCACTTTAGACTAGAGTGGTCGGTAACAATCTTAAAGGGTAAGCCATCTATGTAAGGCCTAAATTTATGAACACAAACAATTGCTGCCAGACACTCTTGTTCAGATACTGTGTAGTTCCTTTGCGCTTTGTTTAGCTTTTGAGAAACATACGCGATTGGACGTTCGTGACCATTATCATCGATTTGATAAAGTACGCCACCAACGCCAGAGCTTGAGGCATCGCACTGCACAACAAAGGGTCTTGTAAAGTCAGGCTGTGCAAGAACAGGAGCAGTTGTTAGTGCCGATTTAAGTTTTTGGAACGCTGCCACTGCATCTTCAGTAATGACAAAATCTTTGGATTTACGAAGGCAGTCTGTTAAAGGAGATGCAAGATCTGCAAAGTTCGGGATAAATTGCCGGTACCAGCCTGTCATACCAATAAATCGACGAATTTGTCGAACGCTCCTTGGTAGTGGAAAATCCGTAATTGCTTCGACCTTAGACGGGTCGGTTTTAAGACACCCTTGCCCGACAATATATCCCAGATACTTTATTTCACGTTGGCAGAATTTGCTTTTCTCCACGTTAATGGTTAGTCCCGCTTCTTTCAGACACTTAGCAATTTCCTTCAACAACATTATATGTTCCTCAAACGTAGCTGTGCACACTAGTAGATCATCTAAGTAGACAAATACATTCTCACGAAATCGAGATGGAATAACTCGATCCATGAGACGACTCATCCTTTGCGGGGCATTGCATAATCCGAAAGGCATGACAGTAAATTCATACAGTGGCCTACCGGGTACAGCAAATGCCGTCTTTTCTCTGGACTTTTCTTCAAGCGGAATTTGCCAGTAAGCATCTTTTAAATCAATTCCGCTTATGAAGTGAGTGTCCTTTAGTCTACTTAGTAATCCACCAATGTGCGGCAGAGGGTAAGCGTCCTTTTTTGTAACATCATTGACCTTTCGAAAATCGATACACAGTCTAATTTTTCCAGGCTTTCGAACTAACACGATAGGAGAACTCCAAGGGCTATTGCTTCCGACTATAACGCCAAGGGAAAGCATACGATCAAGTTCAGCGTAAGCTTCTACTTGTCGTGGTGGTGACAAAGGGAAATGCTTCGACTTTATTGGCACAGCATCGCCAGTGTTAATAAGGTGCTCTTCCATGTTAGTTCTTCCTAGCCCCAAATTCGAAAATGAAGGAAAAATGTTAACTGTATTTTCTAAACTACTTTTTTGGCTAGGGGTTAGGTCATGTAAATTAGGATCAGATGATTTGGTTTCAAGGCTGGAGATCTCAGATATGACTTGGGGGGCTAAGTTAAAACTTTTCCGAAAATTAATACCCAGATAAACATTTTGCTGCAGAGTGGGTACTATATAAAAGTCGATTACTTTTGAGGTATTATTATAAGACACAGGGATTTGACCAAATCCAAGAATGCTTTGTCGGGTTCCATCAGCGGTACTTATGCTGGATTTTAGTGGCTTTATTGAAATGGAATTGCGCTTTAGAAATTCTACGCAATTCTTTCCGAGCACGCTTACCGACGCACCTGAATCTAACAGAGCGTATACCTTTTCGTCTCCCAACTTAACATTTAGGAATGGTCTCATGTCGTTTGCATTGTCAATTATGGCTGTATCTATGGCTTTTCTATGCCACTTTCTGCAGTTGTATCTATTCCTACACTTCATGATTTGTTCCGAAACTGTATAATTACCATTACTACCGAAAATACGATTTCTAGCATTCTGATATCTTTTTATTCTCTCATGAAGAGATAGTGGGGGGTAATTATCAGTTTGAACGCACGCATCACTTTTTAGATCTGGTGATTTTGAATGAATAGCCTTAACTGAAGTATTAGAGGAAATTTCGGGATGGTTTGGAATTGAATCTTCAGACCGTCGATGACTACCTAAAGATACATGCATCATTTTTAATGGCTCGGGGTATGGTTTATGGAACGAGAGTCCCCGGCTGTCATCTCGTTCGCCTTTCTGTTTACCGAATGCTTTTGACACTTCGGTGTTGTCACATTTGTCTCACCGCAGCGGAAGCAGAACAACTTCCTTGTTTCTGATGGACAGTCGTAAAAAGAGTGACCCATCTGATCACAATTCCAACACTTAAATTTATAGGTATCAGTTGGATATCTGGAATGATCAAACCGGTTGGAGAAAGCTGCAACTTCAGGAATATCGGTAGCTCCTTCTTCATAAAATCTTGTTTCGATTTCGCTTACGCCTCGTCTATGACTGGAATATTTTTGAGAGATTTGATGTTGCAGAAACTTTTCGCCTTGTCTTGCAACCTCTCTTAGATGCTCCAAATCATCAACTTGGTAGGGGAACAATAGAGCACCTAGGCTTTCTTGGGAATTCTTCTTCAGCAATTCCATCATTTTGGAATCACTTAAGGGTTCTTTTAGTCGTGCATTCATTCGAAGAAGATCTGAATAATAATCATCGAAGGGTTCTTTCTGACTTTGGTGACGGGATAGCATGCGAAGTATCTTTTCGTAATCATTCTCAATCCTGCTGAATTCTTTTATTATGGCATGCTTAAGATCTTTATAAGATGCGGATGGATTTTTCTTTAGATAAAACCAGAACCATGACTCGGCTTTGCCTTTCAAAAGAACATGAAAGTTTGCAAGTACGTGGTCACAGCTGCATTGAGAACGAGCTTTAAGAGTTTCTACTTTGAAAAGAAAATCGTGAATATTTTCAGAACCATCGAAGGAAATTTGCCACTTATCAATTTTGCAGACCGAATCTGCTGGAGAAGCAGTTGACTGTGAAGTATTGTGACTTGAAGGTGATACAAGCCGATGTTGTGTGGAAAACGAAGCATTATTTAAGAACTGTTCGAAATCAGATCGAGCATTTGAGGAACCTGGACGGTTTTCAAGCAGTTCTGGTTGGATCACATTTGGCACGTTCACATTTAAGTTGTCAAGCCGTCCAACTAAAATATCCTTAAAAGACTTCATTTCTGTAATGAAAACTTTCTGGTTCGCTTCAAGAATGCGTTGAAATGCTAAAACTAACGATTCTGTACCTGAATTCTCAGAGATACTAGAAGGTCTGGCTTGGACATTGTCTCTTTGATTAGGAAATCTAACTGGATCATTCCCATTCCTGCTATTGCTAGCGTTAACGTCTGTACATGGATTCAATTGCACAGGTAAATGACCTTCGCGCTCTAATTCAGCTTCATTATGAGAAACCTGCTTATCGTTAGAAGAGTACTCAGGGTTCATGTTTCTACTTGTACTTTCAGGTGGGGTACGACTAATGATTGGTCTGGATTCTATTCCTCCAGAACGAGGAGTTTGGTTAGTGGAGCTAGAGGAATTTCTATTCGAAGTTGAAGGGTAATGACCTCTTGAATTACTGACTTTTCCTCTATACCGAGTATTTGGTCCTTTTGCCTTGTCCATTTTTTTAAAAGAAAATCAATAATTTGGATTGCAATCAATATGCGAAAGTAAAAACTTTCAATTTGAAATAACCAAAATGTTTTCCAAAATTCTAAGTTTGTAATAACCTATAAGGTTTCAATTGTAACTCCTGATTGTTTACGAAAAGAAAATATATACTCATATAATACATAGTTTGGGGTTAGTGTGGTAGCTCTGATGATCTTTCGGTTCTTAATTATTACTTACACAATGTATGAATCCATATTCTCATATTTATACATTATATTTTAAAACAACGGACAGACTATGCAAAATTACGCATGCACCGCGATCAAATTTTCAAAGAAAGTTAAAGAAAATATTAGTAGCATCCAGCAGAATAAAGTGCCAGAATATGGACCATACTATTGTAAAAGTAATCAAATCTAACTTAAATAAACTACAATTCATATGCAACAATTCATCCCATGTCTAGAAAAACAAATTGGACTTATATGAATTTAAAAACCAGCTCAGTCTTTCAGATACCCAAACAGTCGCAACGCGGATTCGACTATCAATTCTATAAATACCGGGACTTTACTGCTGAAAATCTTACTTAAACTGAAACTGAAAAGAAGCTATAAGCCTGGATGTTGGGCGCCATTTCTTTTTGTTGCGCTTTCTTTAAAACACTCTGTATAACTTCCTTTAAACCAGCGCTTGGCATGCTTGCATAAGACTAGGTATGTCGGCTGGGCGAGGTTCTTGGTTCTTGGAAGCCAGACGCAGCAAAAGGAAAAAAAAAACTCATGCCAAGACTTTTACTTATCTACAGGGACATCGGACGGACACTTCTCCAATCGAAAAAAAATTTTTGACCGCGAGGCAACAGGTGGTTGGTTGCCTTGAGTACTTGGTTCCCACCCTTTTGCACAACGTGCACACCTTGACAGCTGCGTACTCGAAAATTTTAGAAACTGTCCCTTACCGAATGGAAATTCGCTTTCTTTACATGACCTGGTGAGCTAAAAGCATCTTTGCACCACACATAACCCCAAAAAAACTAACTTTTAGCACATTCTATTTATTTTAATTCACTTTTTATTGAATAAGTAATTTAAGTTTATAAAACATTTTTCCTTTTGTTTTAATTGTAATTTAATTTTATCAAGGTAAGTAGAAATTTAGTATATAATGAAAATTGTATGTAAGTATTTATAAGAAAATTAGATTTAGTTTGGCTTGATATTGTTTTATATATGTATATATATAAAATAGAAAAAAAATATAGTATGATGACTCACCACTTATCCGGAGATTGTGCACAATTCCCTCGATGTGTAGGTACGACTATATACATATATATAGTTAATATGTTTTTTAAAAAAAAAATGTGATTCAGGTAGGTAGCTATTTACCTCTGTAATTTGCCAAACTATCACTAGCACAATTTTAATAGGTATTTTTTTTCTTTTAACTTTTTGTTTACTCTACACCAAAATAGCTGTTTTTTTTAAGTATATATTTCGTTTTTATACACACATAAGGATTAGACTAAAACTATACATATACTATACATTTATCTTTTAATTTTCTTTTTTTTTTTGCAAAGAGTCCACAGAAAATACCAATTTGTCGCTCGCTCAATTATGTACCACTCTCGATGTATCCACCACCGCGCTTATCAATGACTAGCCACACGATTGCTCCCACTGAATAGCCTCTTCGAGACGATATATGAGTTATCTTAGGCCTGATCGATGTGATAACTGATCTGCTTGTTGTTCGGAAGCTTGAGGGTGTTTTTTTTTTGTTGATGAATTTTTTTTCGCTGCTAGCGGGGGGGGGGAGTCTTAGCGATCTTGCTCGCTGATTAGTGGTGCTCCTTGGAGAATGTCAATGAATTGAGGCTGGTTGATTCCTCTTCTTTTTATTATTTTTGTTGGAGAAATGTGGACGGAATGCGGGTTACACCTGAGTGCGTAGCACTATGAAAAGTGATGGCGATTGCACTTGATTGAATAAGGTTTGAGGATTGCAAGTGCCCCGCTGATGTGAACAAAACCACAAATCTCCCTCGTGGGTGTCTCCGTCAAGACGTCCGTACGGATGAGCGGCCACAGCAAGAAGAAAGATTGTCACGGAAAAGGATTATAATGTTAGAAGCAGTTGGTTCTATTTCCGCTTATAGTGTGCGTTCACCGCTTTCGAACCCCGACTTCGAATTCCACATAAGCGAACAGGGTAACACAATAATTTAACGAAAAGTTAAATTTCTCATCATCCGTAACAAAGGGTAATGTATACTTGCAAACAGAATGCGCCTATGCTAGTAGCATACCCTTTCCATGTTTGTACGAATCGTTATGGATGGTGGAAGTCAGCTGTCCTTCATCAAGTCAACTCTGACGCGAAACCTCAACTTACCTGTGGTGGGATTACATAGACTAAGCGTGATACCCTTCGGAAGCAATAAGCCCAAGCCCTCCAAATTGTGCAACAAGGTTCGAATGGTTCTGCGAAGTCAGTACGATGATCGCGCTGTTTCGATTGATGCAATAGAAGTTCATGCAATTTGTCTTGATGTACTGTCTGTGCCCACTGACGACGGAGCAGTTTCACTCCACGATCTAAATTTAGCCGATACTCGTGCAAACGTACAATTACTAGAGGACGGGATCAGTGTACTCATTGGCGCCGACACGTATTGGCAATTTGCGACTGGAGAGCACACAGCTAAGGATATTTATCGAGAAACAACCAGCATATTTAGGAGTGCTTCCATGAACCTGCATAAATGGAATTCCAACAGCGCGAAGGTGAGAGAGTGTTTCGAATCAGAAGAAAGATTTTCGGATACGCAGAAGGTGCTAGGCTTGCGATGGGTAATAGCGACGGATGAACTTGAAGTGGATCTTGTTCCTGTGATAGATTTGTTGAAGGTGGACGCAGTTCAAGGCACAAAACGCAGCGTTCCTAAGGTCATGGCGAAGATATTCGATCCAATTGGTATTCTAGCTGCGTGGATTGTGCGCTTAAAAATTCTATTTCAGTGTATTTGGCGCCGTAATCTTGATTGGGACGAAAACCTATCATCGGACTTGCAAGACACGTGGGTTTCTTGTCGGAAGGAGATTGATGAACTTCAAGGAATGGCTATGCCACGTCATTTTATAACGAGGCAAAATTGGACACAAGTACACGTGTTTGCTGATGCAAGCAGGTATGCATATGGAGCTGCAGCTTATGCAAGGACTTTGCATAATAACGGAGAAGTATCGGTGCATCTTATTTGCGCCAAGGGCAGAGTTGCTCCTCTGAAAACCAATACCGAAGCTGAACTTACCATTCCAAAGCTGGAGCTTACTGCTGCACTTATTGCCGCGCGTTTGCTTGCTTATCTTCGAACTTATCTTCGGATACAAATCAGTGAATCATTTCTATGGACTGACTCGCAGATTACATTGTTTTGGATCTTGGGTTCAGAAAAGCGATGGAAGCCTTACGTGGAGCATAGAGTAAAGGAAATACGATCATTGTCTGATGTGGCGATTTGGAGACACTGTCCTGGTGTTAAGAACCCAGCTGACCTATTAACTAGAGGCATTAACGCCACATCCCTCGTAAATTCTTCTGTGTGGTTGAACGGACCAGCCTGGCTCAAGGAAGGGCAGATACGTTGGCCGTCTTCGAAGTTAATCAAGGCTGCTTCGCTGTGTGTCACGACAATGCATACTGAAGAGGGTGATGTAGGAGATTTAGGGAGTGAAACTTTACGATGTGTCTCAATTTTCGACAGTAAACGCTTTAGTAGCTGGATGCACCTCCTGCGAGTAACAGCCTACGTACTCAGAGTTGTCGATATTTTTAAAAAAAAAAGTGATTGCACCAACCATTTGTCATCTGATGAGATAGACCGTGCCAAAAAGTATTGGGTTAATCATGTGCAAATGCTGCATTACTTTAGCGGGATTTCTGCTCTTCAAATGAAAAAGAATATACCACCTAATTCAAAACTCATTTCTCTTTTTCTAGTTCTAGGTGTTACCGATCAACACTTGCGAGTAGGTGGCCGCCTTCAGCATGTGACGGCAGATGAGAACGTTGCTCATCCTGTAATTTTACCAAAGTCATCCCATATAACGAAACTACTAGTTCGCGACGCACATGAAAAATCATTCCATAGTGGGCCATCTGCACTTCTTTTTCGTTTGCGCACAAAATACTGGGTTGTGAAGGGATGGCAGCTTATTAAAACGGTCATCAAGGACTGTTTTGTGTGCAAAGTTCTTCGAGGGCCGGCAGCTACGCAGAGGTTTGCACCGCTTCCTAGAGATCGCGTTGTCTTATCTAGACCGTTCGAAGTAACTGGAGTAGATTTTCTGGTCCCATATATATAGCAGACAACGATGGTCAAAGAAAGAAGCGATACATTTTATTATTTACGTGTGCCGCAGTTCGTGCGGTGCACATTGAATGTACTAACGACTTGACTACGGAGGGTCAAGATGCGGAGTCCCTCGTATAATGTACTCAGACAACGCTACTACGTTTAAGAAAGCATCATCTGAGCTAGACCAACTAAAAAACGTAAGGAACGATGAACGATTTTTGGGATTTTTGAGTGAGCGTCGGGTAACATGGAAATTCATTGTTGAGCGTGCGCCTTGGTGGGGAGGCTTTTGGGAAAGACTAAAAGGAGTGGTCAAATCGGCCCTTAGAGCCGCTGTAATGCGTTCAATATTAACCGATGACCAGCTACATACGTTATTAACGGAAGTTGCAAGTGTTGTGAACTCGAGGCCGTTAACTGGAGACGACCCTCTAGACCTTGAACCACTTACTCCGGCACATTTTCTGCACGGTGGGTATGGAACATTGGAGAAGTCCACACCTGAAAATCGAAGTGGCACGGACCTACGCAAGCAGTGAAAGGAGCGGTTGCGGTTTTTAGCTGCATTCAAGAAACGATGGTATAAGGAGTATTTGTACCAACTCCGATCATTACATCATACCAAAAATTATGTGGGATCTACCTTAAAGATTGGAGATGTGGTACTGATTGAAGATGCATCACTTCCTCGAGCACTTTGACGTTTAGCTGTGATTGAGAACGTGTTTCCTGGACGAGACGACAAGGTGCGTGCCTGCGAGGTTAGACTTTCAAACGGTTCCATTTTGAGAAGACCAGTGCAACTTTTTTATCCATTGGAGATAACGAATTCATCTGTAAACTTGTCGGCGGGAGGATGTTGAAAAACCTTTCTCACTTACACAAATTTATTATTAATTTTCTATATACTTCTATAATACCTCGCTTTAAATGTAATTGTAATTTTCTCTGTCTCATTCGTCTAATGCGGTTGTCATTCACTGTATAACAAACGAATTAAAATGAATTAAATTGTAAAATAAGATCGGCTCGTTTCTTTATTTCTTTATTTTCGAATTCGGGTGAATATTTTCTAAACTGCTTTTATACAAGCAAGTGCTAAAGCCGGTGTGAACCTACGGTATACAAGTTTGAGGTTGTACCAATCAAACAAATGCGAATATTTTACAAACTTTTCAAAATGAAATTGTCCAAGCATCGTGGTATAGTAGAAACGACGATATCCACAGGGATTTCGAAATTCCATAGAAATTCCATAGAAAGCGTAGAAGCCGACTAAGCGGACATGTCAACAATACAGTCCTACAAGCAATTTATTGCGCCGACTACAACGAGGAAACCTTTCGACTTGGCGAGATAATGATTAACCGCGTCTAGAATGCGGAACATGCAGGATCTTTCAGTGGAAAGTAACCTGCCAAACGTTTTTTTTCGTGATAGAAAAAATGCTTGAAAGTTATTACTTAGTTGCGATGTCTAACAAATTTATATCGAAGAGTGGTGTTTTTTAGTCAGTAAGAATCTGACACTACTATGAGCACGCGGTTGCTATTCTCATAGTGTCTATGGAAGATTTTTCACCTACCCTCGAAAATAAAGAAAACATAACAAAAGTAAAAAAAAATTTCATTAAACAAAGCCGACACTTAATCACTTACAGCAGTGGTGGAAGTGAAACCCAGATTGACTACCATTTGGCAGCCAGTTTCATGAAGTCTCGGGTGAAAGATTGCAAAATGATCATGGAAGAGGCGATAGCTCAACGACACCGTCTTCTGCTAACAGGAATTTTTATGAACATACTAAAGAGAAGCAAACAAACAAGGGTGCCTGGGAAAATCAATTGGTACAACCTGGACCAAGAAAACTGCGTAGCTTTTTTTCGTGATGAAAAATTACCTCCTGCACCATTAACGGAGCTGAGGATGAAGAGTGTAGATATGTGGGATTCCCTGCAGCTTAATTGAAGACCAAATCACTGCTAAGAGCTTTAAAAGGCCATCACCAAAACGCCAAAGAAACGTGGTGGTGGAGTGATGAAGCTAAAGAATTGATAAATAAGAAGAAAGCGGCTTTTAAAGCTTGATCAAAGTGCCCCTCTAATAATAAAGACGAAAAAGCTCGCCTCGAAGCGGAATACAAATGTCACAAGAAAAAAGCGAAGAAGTTTGCCCAGCTTCAAGCCAAAAGTACGTAGGGCCTGTATTGGGAGCTGGTGAACATATCTTCCTCTGTTGCCGATTCAAAACAGGCAATCTAGTAGCTGCGATGCGATGACATAATATGAACAGAAGTGCAACTATCTTCAAAATAGCCGCCCAAAGGAGGAATGCTCAGCAGATTCGCTCGCCAAAGTTCATAAACAATGCCCTCAGACGAGATGTCCTCTGAGTTCTGGAAAAAGATGGGAGATATCGGGTTCAGATGGCTCAGAATTCTCATCTCCAAATTTATGAGAACCTATCCAATGCCAAATCAATGCAGGAAAAGCTACTTTCTGCCTGTAGATTGAAGATTGTTGTAGATTGTAGTAGATTGTAGATTGTTGAAGAGGTGGGATTAGGTCACCTTATCATTGCGGCCACATTGAGCCTATTCTGATTTCATCTGATCTTAAAGCTCACTTCGTTCTTTTGAGGGAAGTATTTGGCAGAAAGATCTTGGCTTATCTGTTACCTTCAGTTCCCATCCAGTAATGATGCGCTTTTTCTTTTTGGCAATTTTTGATACAGCTTTTTATCATTCTCACTGGTAATCCATTGAATGGTCTTGGCATCATAAAGTTTGATGCAAGTCAGCTTTTTCATTTCTTTCATATCCGCTGTGTCCTGGCATCCAAATAAGATAAACTTTGTTTGTGGTGGCTAGTGATATGAGCAGTTAAAGGCAGTCCTATACTAGTTTGGATGTTATTTTGTAATAGATAAATGAATAGGTTTTGGACGTTGGGATTTAAATTTGGGAAGTAAATTGGGATGTGAATGGGACCTTAGGAAGTGATGGGACCGGAAAGGGAAACAGTGTCGTGTGCGAGAAACATGGCATGCTCGTGAAGCACGGCTCAGCTCGCCGGAAATGGGGAGGAACTTGTTCTCGCACATAACCTCACCTATTACAAAAAAAACATATCGTGGCGAAAAAAAAAAATATTTATCTTACTTTAATACCAGACGGACCTCACCACACTGAAGGCGCTGCGGATGTTAGTGCAGCGTTGGCCATTCCCCTCCCTGCCTTGGAAATCCTTTGGCCATAATTTCTGGGATTTCCCCAACATCGCTGCTGCTGCTGCTGCGTCAAGCCATCACCGAAAGGGCTTTAGCCAGCCCTATCGCACCCTCTGAAATCTTGTTCTAACAAGCCATGACTACTTTGTTAAAAAAAAGAAAGAATAGTTTTCCACACATGTGGCGTGACTCACAATGTTTATTTAAGTATTGAACTTAAAACTAACTTATTGAACTAACATTTTCTTTATGAGCAAACAAAGAAAATAAAAAAAATAATAATTTAAACTAATGAATCATAAAAACAAAAAAAAAACAAAATCAAAGGAACAAAAAAAAATTATCATTTAAACTTAGAATAATAATTAAAACTAATAAAAACAAAAAAGTTATAAATACATAAATAAATAAATAAATAAGAAAACTCAAAAAAAAAAAAAAAAGGAGACAACAACCATGAAAAATGAAATTAAAATAAACCGGCAAATTAACACTATAAAAAAATTATGTTTACCCGAAACTCGTTTCCACCCATAGCTACGGTACTATGCGCGAAACAAAAAGATAAAAAAAAATCCTACCTATGTAGAGCTCTGATTAGGCGTTTTAATTCGTCCCATAAACGGGAACGCACCCTAAAATACCCGAAAAAGGGGGCGAAACAGAATTTCACACTCAAGAACAAAAAAAACAAAATTATTACTCAAAAGGACTGTTCGAAACAAATAAAAAAAAATACAAAAATTAAAAGACTGAATCTAAAAATAAAAATAAAAATAAAAAAATAGGGAATAGAAGCTGTCACGCCAATTTATAAAAAAAATAAAAATAAAATCCGCTTTTCGCCACTGCAGTTCCTTTATTTTTTTTTTTTTATTATTCGGGGACCGCTGCTCGAGAACCGCATTCGTTTTCGTACACAACGGATGTGGAACGGCTATACTCCCGTAATAAATCTAGCGGCAACTGCGATTGGAGGTTTCGATGGAGTTTTTTTTTTTATTTGGTGGCAACCGAAATTCCTCACGCAGAAAATAATGATAAAAAAACAAATCTTATTGGCGGCCACTTTATAATTTTAACTTGAAATCCCATGTAGGGTACGTGTGATTTGTGACCGCCAATACACAATCTGCATCGCCTAATGGTTCAAATTAAACAGAATTTCTATAAGCGCACTTCTTTTGCTTAAGACTAGCACTTACCCGGAACGAAATAATTAAAAATGCACTCCTCCTTGGACGGATATCTTTCCGCGTTCTTACTATAGATTTTTTTTTTTTTGGATTTCCTTTTTTTGGTTTTGGTTTTCTTTATATGCACTATTCCTGTTTCTTTGCATTTGAGTCTACTCAAACACTAATTAAAAAAAAAAAAATTAAAAACAGTCTAATAGAATTTTAAATTTTAGCTACACTGTACTTCTTTTTTTATATATATTATATATAGAAATTCACTGCCACTATGTGGTCTTTTAAAATGTACTGGCACTTGTGCGTGTGTTTCTGTGGACTCTCGATTTCGTAATGCTTGAATTCTTTGTCCTATTCCCTATACTCTTCCAAGAGTCCCTCTAGCCTACGGGTTATTCCACCTGCCGTTCGAGAGCTTTCTCAGCTAGAGGAATTTCAAACCGTAACGCCTCTTTAGTTTAGCAATTCCACTCAAAGTTCTCGTTGAACTTGAGCTCACTCTATGGGATAAGCTCTGGTACAATTTTCGGAACGATGCTGAATGACCAAGGGGAAAAGGAGGAAATTGAATACACAAATGTCAAATAAAAAACACCAAAAGCGGCAAGAATCTTTGGGCAAGTTTCGTTTTTTATTTATTTTTTCCTACTAATTCTTAAGCTTTCTTTCTGAATTTTACAGATTACGATGGTGACTTTATACCCTTACCACCACAAAAGAAGCAGAAACAGCATATTTTGTGTAAGTGTCTATTTGTACCATTTTCCCATTTTGTTTACTTCTTTCTTTGCATGTTCAGAGCCACTCGCGGCTCAATAAGTGGAAGACAGACGGACGGACGTAAGCTTCGATTTCATCACACCTATGATGCTTTCTGTGGTAAGTGCCTGTTCCAGAAGTCAATTAAATCAATTTTTTCTTCTTTATTGTTGCTAATTATTCATAAAATATAAACATAAATATGTAACGTAACGTAAAGAAAATTCTAACAACTTTGTTAATGTTGTTTATAAGAAAATTATTTGTTGTATTTGCTTTAATGTCAATTGAATTAACACAAACTTAATATTACTATTACCGAACAATAAAGCGAACAGAAAAGGTGTGAATCTCTTTGTCTTCTTTGTTCCACGATTCCTTTGTTCTGAGAAGAAAACTTTTCAGATTTGTTGAAAAAAATACTTGCTAAGAGGAGAGCTACTAAAAAAGACGACCAAACTCCAGGAGTGCTGAGAATAGAAGAAGTAAGAAACACTTCATTTATTAGAATCACATTGTGTTGTGTTCACAATAGTTTGTACAAATTCAAAATAGTAAGCGCTTAAATGGTTGTGTTCAAAGGCATTCATTCTAAAAAACAACACTTTCCCTGAATGAATATTGAATTCAAAAAAAAATATAAAATAAATTATGAAAAATGTTTTAAAGCAAATTAAATTTATCTTTAACTTTTAGCCAATTAATCCTAATCTAATTGTATCTGCAGAGTGCTTCACACTTGGTAACCCTTTAGTGAAAATATCAGCCAGCATTTCATCGGTGGGTATATACTTCAGCTTGATGACTCCTTGTTGAATTTTTTCACGGATGAATTTGGTTTTTGTTTCCACATGCTTAGTTCGTGCTGAATAAGCGTTGTTAGTTGCAAGTTGAATTGCACTCTTGTTGTCACAGAAAAGATCTATCTCCTTAGAGCACTCAGAAAACAGTTCCCCCTCAAGTCGTTTCAGCCAGATTGATTCTTGAGCCGCGGCAACCATTGCCATGAACTCTGATTCGGTCGTTGAAAGTGCAACAGTAGGCTGCCGTTTTGATGACCAAGACACTGCAGCTCCTTGCATGGTGAATACATATCCTGTAGTTGACTTTCGTTGATCGACATCACTTGCCCAATCGGCATCACAAAAACCTTGAATGTCTTCAGACTCCCTTCTATAGATCAGTTTTTTGTTGACAGTACCTTTAAGGTATCGGAAAACTCGCTTTAAAGCCGCCCAGTGAGCTTTCCCTGGATCGGTGCTGTATCTACTTAGTAAGTTGACTGCGTAACTGATATCTGGTCTAGTTGTCTGCGCGGCGAAGAGTAAGCTCCCAATAGCTTCCATATAAGGTACCGTTGACATCTTTTGTCGCTCGTCTGCTGAGCTCGGACACATCTGTAAAGAGATTTTCTGATTTAAATCTAATGGTGTCGCTACAGGATTACAGTCAGACATTCCAAAGCGGTTTAGAATTTCAAGGATGTACTGGGACTGATCAATTGCGATAGTGCCAGCTGACTTATCACGTATGATCCGCATACCCAATACTGAGGAAGCTTCACCTAAATCTTTCATTTGAAAATTTCTCCTCAACACATCTTTCAAAAAAACTTCTTGAGATTCATCGTTAGAGAATATCAGCACGTCATCTACGTAGACAGCGACGAATGTCATCTTGTTCTTCTCGGTGTTATAATAAATACACTGGTCTGCTTCAGATCGTTTAAGACCAGCTTGCAACAGAACGCCATTTAGCTTCTCGTTCCAAACGCGACTTGACTGCTTCAGACCGTACAAAGATTTGCGCAGTTTGCAAACGCTTGTCGTTCCATCACTGAAACATTCTGGTTGCATCATAAAGATGTCTTCCTTTATTTCTCCATTTAGAAACGCAGTGACCGCATCCATTTGACGAATGTTAAGGTTAAATTTGGCTGCTAGTGCAAGCAAGAAACGAATCGACGAGTACCTGGCTACGGGAGAAAAAGTTTCTTGGTAATCGATTCCTTGCTTTTGGGAACAGCCTTTCACCACCAAGCGCGCCTTGTATCTCAGAACTTCACCCGAGGCATTGCGTTTTGTTTTAAAGATCCACTTACATTTGATTGGGATCTTACCCTTGGGTAGCTGAACCAGATCCCAAGTGTTGTTCTGCTTCAAGGACTCAAATTCGTCTTCCATCGCTTTCTGCCACATATGTGCATCTGAACAGGACACGGCCGCCTCAACTGTAACGGGATCATCTTGTTCAAAACTTACATTAAAACTTGCCTGATTTTTCGGGTTTCGGTTAGCGATTCTTTCGGACTTACGAACCACATTAAACTCATTATCGAAGAGGTTTGCTGATGCTTTTTCGGTATCAAGTTCATCATCGCTTGGGTCTGCGGAAACATCTTCTGTACGTAGTGGATCATCAGCTTCTTGAACAGCGCCATCCTTTTCAGGTTCGAAATCATCACCGGTAACGTCAGGAGCGTTGGTATCTGTAAAAATAACTTCCGATGAAGAATCAATAAATAAGTCACCATCACCAATGTACAATTCTGCATGACTATTTTCACCCGAATTGGCATTGCGACTAGCCGAGTTATTTTCTACAGGCATGTCTCCATCCTGTACGCTTTCGAAGAAGACGACATCTCGGCTAATTATTATCTTACGCTTTACCTTGTGGAAGAGACGATAAGCTTTAGACTCACTGCTGTAACCCAACAATATGCACTCTGTAGATTTCGGATCAAGCTTTTGACGTTTCTCGCAAGGGACGTGCACCATAGCTTTACATCCGAACACTCGTAGCATGGTCAAATCTGGCTTCACTTTTGACCAAAGCTCTTCCGGAGTCGTTGACTTATCAGCTCTACATGGAATTCGATTCAGTAAATACGCTGCAGTCGATGACGCTTCAGCCCAAAAGCGTATACTAATATTCGCATCAAACAGCATGCACCTTACTCGTTCAAGAATATTACGATTTATCCTTTCAGCAACCCCATTCTGTTGCGGTGTATAAGGGGCTGTTTTTTGGTGTTGGATACCACAACCTATCAAAAAATTTTTGAATTTATCATTACAATATTCAGTACCATTATCGCTACGTAGGACTTTAATTTTCTTAGAACACTGGTTCTCTACTAATGCTTTAAATACCAAAAATTTTTCAAAGACCTCCGACTTTTGTTTTATTGGATAGAGATACAATTTTCGACTATAATCGTCCACAAATGTAACGAAATACCTGTACCCCGAGTAAGATTTAACAGGCATCGGGCCACAAACATCAGAGTGGATTAAGTCTAAGACGTCCTTCGCACGAGTACCGATCGATTTAAACGATTCGCGCGATTGTTTGCCCTTGACGCATACGATACACTTTTTGTCGAAGTTCCCACAAACATCAACACCTTTTACCGCAAGTTTCAACTTGTTTAAATTTTCATCGCATATATGCGCCAGTCGACGATGCCATAGGTCAATATCCACTCGTGTATGTAACGCAACTGTACCCGAAACGTTGTGTTCGTTCGACACTGAATTTAAACGGTACATGTTATTGATTAACGTCGCGGTTGCAATAATTTCATTAGTTTCATTGTAAATCTTACAGCCTTTTTTATTAAATCGCACTGTTTTACCGTTTCTAGTTAACTGACTAACGGAGAGCAAGTTTGCGCACAAGTTAGGAACATACTGTACATTGTATATGGTGGCGTCCGTTCTGTTTTTACCGTTCAAAAGAGTTACACTTGCATCGCCTATACACTCAATCGGAATTTTCACGTTATTCGCAACAACTATTTCTCTATGCACCGGTGCTCTGGTATTTTTGAGAACCGATTTACACATAGTCATATGTGCCGATGCACCCGAATCCACGTACCAAACGTTCTTTGAAACCGCACTTTTAGCTAAAAAGGATGTAAACATTATTTCATGCGACTTGTCTTTTTGTCTTTTCCTTGACGGGCATTGCCGTGCGAAATGACCTATTTCACCGCAGTTATGACATCTAAATTTGATACGAGGTTTTTTCTTTGGCTTAAACGTCGAATTCGTTAGCATTACATTTTCCGTATTTTTTGAATCAAATTTTACTTGTTGTAGCAGCAAAGTTTTGACGGAATCACTTGTTAATTTTGCTGACGAATTCTCGACTGCCATTACCAATGCCTTGTAATCCTCTGGTAAACCGGCCAACATTAATGACGCAACTATTTCATCATCGATGTTTAGACCGGCTTTTTTTACCTTTATCGAAGTCATAACCATCTTGTTGACGTAATCCTCCATAGACTCACACTCGTTCAACTTCAACTGAACCAGTTGCTTCAGCAAGTCTACCTTCCTACAGAGACCGGTGTCTTCGAACGCGCTTGTGAGACTGTCCCACGCACTCTTTGCAGTTGTTGCATCAGCTATATACGAATAATTTTGCGTTTCAAGTAGCAAAATTAATTCGGACTTAGCCTTCAGATCGTTAGCCAATTGCGTTGGCGTTGCATCAGCTCCTGGCTCAGCTTCAAAACAACTCCACAGGCCCTTTATGACCAAATAGGATTTAGCCGCAATCTTCCAAACGTCAAAATTTTCTCTCCCTCTAAGCTTCTCCACACACACGACATTTGAAGCCATGCTTGGTTAGTTTTCTAATCTGCCAATAATATAATTAAAAATTGCCCATCCGAAACCGAAAACACTTTGACCGTATTAGGAATAAATTTTTATTTAAAAAACCTATTTTATTTTGCGGGATCTGGGCCCATAACCTGTTGAAAAAAATACTTGCTAAGAGGAGAGCTACTAAAAAAGACGACCAAACTCCAGGAGTGCTGAGAATAGAAGAAGTAAGAAACACTTCATTTATTAGAATCACATTGTGTTGTGTTCACAATAGTTTGTACAAATTCAAAATAGTAAGCGCTTAAATGGTTGTGTTCAAAGGCATTCATTCTAAAAAACAACAAGATTTCCAACAAATTATAGAAACTTCAAAAAAGTGTGTGTGAACCCCAATCATTTGGTCCTTCGAGCCGGATAAAAAACTAGTGACTAAATTAAGAACATTAAAACTAAAAAACAGTGAACTAAAAACTAAGAAATTGTGAGTTTTGTGCAAAACGGTTTCCCGCGTCGCGAAACTACATACATACATATAATAAAACAAAGACCAGAAGTTGTGCAACTCCTTCATACATAAAGGCAGGTGAGTAATAGCTTGTAGAATAATGAACTCTAAAGAATTTAAATTGTTAAATAACTCGTTGGCCATCATTAGCGCCGATTTCGTCAAGTTCAAGGAAGCACCTGAATGCAAAAGAACCAAGAACATGGTGAATGGGCGTCTTGCGGTCCTTGAAGACAGCTACCACCAAGCCGTCTTGAACAACGAAAAGGTGGCTGGTGCAGCTGGGGATGAAAAGGGTTTTGTTGTAGAGTATCAAACGGTTTTTGGTGATATAAGGGAAACGTACCTGGAGTATAAAACGGCTCTCTTCGATGAGTTGGAGAATTTAACGGCGACTGCCGGTTCAACAACCGGTCGCTTATCCACCGTTCAAAGTGAGCTGCGTCTACCTAAGATTAACTTGCCAACATTTTCAGGTAGCTACGAAAATTGGCGTGCGTTCCATGAAATGTTCGAGTCGTTAGTCCACAAAAATTCATCTTTAACGGAAGTGGAAAAGCTACACCATTTGAAGTCGAGTTTGTCTGGCGAGGCTGAACGACTGCTTCACCATCTCAGCATCGATAACGGCAACTACGACAAGGCATGGACCATACTTACTTCGCGCTATGACCACAAGCGGACCTTGGTAAATGCGCAGCTAAAGTTATTTTTCAACCAGAAGTCTTTGCAGAATGAAACAGCCGAAGGAGTGAAGCAGTTGTTAGACATCTCCACGGAATGCTTGCATTCCATTAAGAATCTTGGTGTTTCGACTGCGGATTGGGACATAATTGTTATATATATAATTTTGCAGAAGCTGCCGCCCATAACCCAACAATTGTGGGAGGAAAAGCTAGGAGCCGATAAGGAATTACCGACCTTTAATAAATTTTCGGAATTTCTTGAAGCAAGATTCCGGACGCTAGAGGCAGTCGACCATCAAAAGCCCAAATCCAGCCAAGATTTCTTCAGGAATTCCAGTGCAAGAGGTCCTGCAAACAAAACTTCGTTTCACGTGAGGCAAAAGAAGGAAGAGTATAGGTTCAACGTGTGCAACAAGGGTCAACACTCTTTGAGGAATTGCAACAGGTTCATCAAAATGGATATACCCGAACGCTGTAAGATTGTCAACAAAGTAGGGGTTTGCGAAAACTGTTTAGCTTACAGCCATTCCACTCAACAATGCCCCAGTTGCGCACGCTGCTATTATTGTCAACAGAAACATCACTCTTTGCTTCATCTCAATACAAACAACTCACATACAAACAGACTCACACACACATACTACACCACACATGACACCTACGTACCCTACACATCAAACCAACACAACACCACACACATACAACCCTACTCAGAACAGAAACGCTCACAGGCAATCGTACCAGATCTCCGCGATCAACCCTCATGCACCCGCTTTCCATCCGGTTGATGAGGAGCAGCCTACTGCAAGCTCACTCGTCAATAACTTCCACACACAGCACGACACAAACACACAGGTTCTTCTAGCTACAGCAGTGGTTAAAATCAAGTCAGCAACGGGAAGATATTTCAGTCTTCGAGCCTTGATAGATCCAGGGTCAGAGGCGACATTCATCACAGAAGCAGCTGTGCAACTGCTCAACCTGAAAACTAGGAGTACATTTGTTGAAGTGTCAGGGCTGGGTTTGGTCGGCAGTGGAGCTTGTCACAAGTGTGTTGACATACTCTTTGGATCATTAGACTCCACCTTTGAGAGCAGCACGCGTGCCTACGTTTTTAAATCCCTGACTGGGCTTCTTCCGGCCAAAGAACTGACAGACAACAGATGGAAACACATCAATGGGCTAACATTAGCTGACCCCATGTTCCACAAGCCTGCTAAGGTAGATTTGCTGCTTGGAAGCGACGTGTTTTCTGAGTTTGTACTCCCAGACATCATCAGAGGTGATGATATGGTGTCGCCAATCGCACAAAAAACACAGCTCGGTTGGATCCTACTTGGCAGAGCTCCCGTAGAAGCGCAAAAGGTGCGAAGTTTTCTTCAAGTGTGCGATATAGACACTCAGCTGCCAACATTTTGGGAGATCGAGGAAGCACCATTTCATACAGCTGAGGATGAGGAGAACGTGGCGTGTGAGAAACACTTCATACGGACAACCAGACGTCTACAGGATGGGCGATATCAAGTATCGCTTCCATTCAAGGAGGGGTGTAAACCTGGGCTTGGATCCTCGAAGCAAGGAGTCTTGCGTAGGTTTCATCAGTTGGAGAGGCGGTTTCAACTTAACCCTACACTACACAAACAATATGCGGATTGTATAAGGGAATACCTGCAATTAGGCCATATGACAGAAGTCGATGTTTACCATGATGAGGTCCTCAAAATGCCATACCATTATTTTGTACCGCATCACGCTGTAGTAAAAGAGTCCAGGTCCACTACAAAATTGCGAGTGGTCTTCGATGCGACGGCGAAAACTCTAGATGGAACGTCCTTAAATGAGCACTTGATGGTTGGACCTAAAACACAGAACAACATTATAGATATCATTATGAAATGGAGATTGCACAGGCTTACCTTCACTGCAGATGTTGAAAAAATGTATAGGCAGATACGTATGTCCCGAGAAGATTCCTATTATCAACTCATTTATTGGCGCGACGAGATTCATCAGCCGCTTAAGGTATACCGTTTGGAGACTGTGACTTTTGGTACTGCAAGTGCATCTTATCTTGCAATCCGAACACTCAACCAAGCAGCTGCTGATGAAGAAAATCATTTCCCCATGGGTGCCAAGATGGTACGAGAGGAGATGTACGTTGACGACTTGATCTCAGGAGCCGATTCATTGGAAGAAGTTTTACAGAAGCGTGATGAAGCTAGGCATTTATTATCATCAGCGGGTTTCATTCTTCGGAAGTGGACAAGTAATACCGATGAAGTCCTGCAAGGTATTCCCGCAGATCAAAGGGAGTTAGGGTTTTCGTTGCCATTTTGTTCCACACAACACATTAAGGCTCTGGGAATTAAGTGGTTTCCGATAGATGATTCGTTTTCCTTCCAGAACGTCTTCTCTGAAGCCACAGAAGTCACAAAACGAACGATGCTTTCGACGATAGCCAAGCTGTTTGATCCTTTAGGTTGGATTGCTCCGTGCATTATCAAGGCAAAGGTGATGATGCAGCAGTTGTGGTGGCGTGGACTGAGCTGGGATGAAACAATTCCATCGGAACTAAAGAATTGGGCAGCATTTAGCACAGAGCTTCATTTGGTTGAAAAGCTCCGGATGCCACGTTGGGTTCACGTCAGCAGTAAGCCAAAAGACATAGAACTGCACGGTTTCAGCGACGCATCGGAGAAAGCATACGGCGCAGTACTCTACATCCGTGTTTTGGACGAAAACAACAACATCCACATACACTTACTGCTGTCTAAGACGAGAGTGGCTCCCCTGAAAACGGTGTCGCTTCCAAGACTTGAGTTATGTGGAGCATTCCTCTTGGCTTCACTTTTAGACTACACCGTAAGAGTCTTGGGACGTAGCACAATCAGGACCTATCGGACTCGGCCATCACACTGGCATGGATCGCATCACCACCATCTAAATGGAAGACGTTTGTCAGCAACAGAGTAGCGGAAATTCAGCGACTTACAAACTGCAGTATATGGCGACACGTTCCAACAGAATCTTGCGTCACGTGGGCTTTTACCATCCGATTTAGATGGCAATGCCTTTTGGTGGAATGGTCCTGAGTTTCTCCGAGCGAAATGGAAGTTCGACACACCAACCCAACCTTCCAACATATCAGTCGAAGAGGAGAGCCGTAAGATACAAAGTCACATAGCAACCACACCGGAAAACGCAATCAATGAACTTATCCACAAACATTCGAACCTACGAAAATTATTAAGAATTGTAGCGCATTGTAAAAGGTTTGTTTCAAAAGGGTCACATTCATCTCAATTGTGAACACTTACACCAAAGGACATTCAGGCAGCTACCATCATCGTAGTAAGAACAGTCCAAGCTGTAATGTTCAGTCAAGAGATCGCCGAACTAAAGGACAAACAAATAAAAACAAGATGCCTTAAAACTCTAAATCCATTTCTTGACGTGGACAATATTTTGCGTGTCGGAGGTCGACTACAAAACTCACGTTTGGATTATGATCAGAAACATCCCATTATATTGAAGTCTAGTCACCATCTTACCAAGCTGATCATCCGAGATGCCCATGATCACACTTTCTATGGAGGCGTTCAGCAAATGATAGCTTATTTGCGGCACAGGTACTGGATTATCAATATAAGATCAAGCGTCAAATCATGCATCCACCGTTGTTACATCTGCTTTCGTTACAGACCAAAAGCAGGACATCAGCTAATGGGCAACTTACCCCCACCTCGTGTACGCATCTCCCGACCTTTCACTTTTACCGGGGTAGATTATGCTGGGCCTATTGATGTCAAGGCATGGAAAGGTAGGGGTTCGAAAACGTTCAAAGGTTATTTTGCTATCTTCGCCTGTCTGGCTACGAAAGCTCTACATATAGAGTTGGTAAGTGACATGACGACGCAGGCATTTTTAGCAGCACTGAGGAGATTTTCAGCAAGAAGAGGAATCTGCAAAGAAATCTACAGTGATTGCGGAAAAAACTTCGTTGGTGCCAATACGGAGCTGCGAAAACTGCTAGAGGCCGCCAAGTTCAACAGAGAAGAAATGGTTCAAACTCTAACCAATGAGGGTACCAAGTGGAACTTCATTCCCCCCGTTTCCCCTCACTTTGGGGGATTATGGGAAGCTGGAGTAAAATCAGTGAAGTACCACTTGAAAAGAATAGTGGGGAACGAGACACTGACCTTCGAGGAGCTTGCCACACTTCTTGCTCAAATAGAAGCGTGCCTAAACTTCAGGCCACTGTGTCCACTGACAGAGAACCCTGATGACTTTGCAACGCTAACACCAGCCCACTTTCTAATTGGAGAGCCGTTGCATAGCATACCAGAACCGGACGTGGTGGATATAGCAGTCAACTATGCTGATCGTTGGCAGAGAATTCAGAAGATGTACCAGACCTTTTGGAGACAATGGAGTTCGGAATATCTGTCGCGATTACAGCAACGACCGAAGTGGCTAGAAAAGGAGCAGCAACCACAGTTAGGGGATCTAGTCCTCGTTAAGGACGAACGAATTCCACCATCGAAATGGATGTTAGCACGCATCGCGAGTCTACACCCAGGAGCAGATAATCTTGTTCGCGTCGTAACGTTAAAAACAGCCAATGGAGAGCTAAAACGGCCAATTACAAAAATTTGATCCCTCCCAAGCAACAAAAGATCCACAGATGAGGCAAACATTTGAGTCTTTATATGATCATACACACATGTATCTATGCACATATGTATATGCATGCCCAAGCGCATATATATACTAGAGAAAAGACAAAATCAACTACTCGCGATCACGGATTCTGCTTTAATGCCCTTAGTCCTCGTCACTATCAGGAATGACTCGTAAGAGCGCAGATTCCTTTCCTTCATTCTCTTTACGACTAACTCTCTTGCTCTAATTCCAGCCAAAGAGAAAACACTTAGATACCATAAAATGTTTTATTGTACATATTACTTCAATACACTTTACTCTAACACGGCCATCCTGGCATCTTCATCGCTCTCGATGAACTTTCCGTGTCATCTTCTGCAGGAAATTCAAGTCCCTGCAAAGGAACAAAACATTTCATGAGCATTCACGAGTTTTTCTTGTCTACATTTCTTGACACTACAGGCATTCAGCCACACGTTACTACATCCAACAAGAAAGTCATATTTCAAACTCAAGCAATAATCAACAATACGTAGTCTTCTAGAGAACCATATCTCTAGACAAACAACAAATACAATGTTAGCCCTTCAGAGAATCACATCTCAAGACTTATAAAACTATAGTCCTTCAGAGAATCACATCTCAAGACCCATACAACTACAGTCCTCCAGAGAATCACATCTCAAGCTTCATGCACTAAAGTCCTTCAGAGAATCACATCTCAAGACTCATGCAACTAAAGTCCTTCAGAGAATCACATCTCAAGACTCATACAACTACAGTCCTTCAGAGAATCACACCTCAAGACCCATACAACTACAATCCTCCAGAGAATCACATCTCAAGACTCATGCAACTACAGTCCTTCCAGAGAATCACATCTCAAGACTCATGCACTAAAGTCCTTCAGAGAATCACATCTCAAAACTCATACAACTACAGTCCTTCCAGAGAATCACATCTCAAGACTCATGCACTAAAGTCCTTTGCAGATACCTACCGATTACATCGCTAGCAGCATCATCTCTGTTGCCAACGTCTATTGGGCGAATCGCCTCTCTCGCCGCCACGATAACCGTTCTGCTGTACCCCTTTTTAAGCTTGTATCTATCGTTCGGCAAAATACCCACGACCTCGTACGGACCTCGATAATGCACATCCAGTTTTGATTTCCGAATTTGATTGCTTTTATACAGAACTTTATCTCCAATAGTGAGTGGTGTTGGTTTGCACTTTATCAAAACGAACTTTCATTTTTTCAGCATTTTCCAGAATTCGGTCTGCAGCTAGAGCTCATATGGCTACTACGTTGTCATACTTTGGTTCAATGTCCAGTTGAGTAAGAAGGGCACTAATCTCCGGAGTTCGGCCATCCACACCTGTTAGCACTTTCATAGGCGAAAATTCAGTTGTCTTATTCGCCGTAGTATTAAGAGCCAATTGTACTCGACTAACGTAAGTGGTACACTCCCAACTGACGTTCAGATTCGTTCTAAGCAGGTTAGCAACGATATCCACGTAACGCTCGACCTGACCATTAGCTCTGCTAGTACCTAGAGCAATTGTATGGTGGTCGATTCCATGTGAACTGCAGAACCTTCTGAACTCCTCACTGGTGAAGTTGGTTCCCTTATCACTGATGATACGACAGGGAACACCAAACAACATGACGAAATCGTTCATAAGGCGAACAGTTTCAGCAGCTTGCAAGGTCTTGCACGGCGACAGAACGACGAATTTTGTAAAAGAGTCGATGATGATTAAAATATATCGCCTATCTGTTCCATCATTGCCATTAAACGGTCCCATACAGTCGACATGTACCGTATGAAATGGTGTCGGCACCTTATCGATAGGATGTAACTCGGCCTGTTTTTTACCTGAAGGCCTCTTTGCAACTAATCATATAAGACAGGATTCTACGAACTTCCTCACGTTTCTTGTCATAGAAGGCATCCAAAAGTCTTGCTTCAATTTCTCCAGCGTCTTGACCCAACCGATATGACAATTGTCCTCATGACAACGCCTCATAAGCGATAAGCGGCACTGTTTCAGAATGTATAGTTTAACACCTCCTTCCAACTTTCGATAAAATAAGCCTTTCTTGACTAGGTAATGGGACTCGGCATCTACGTCCCCTGTTTGGATTCGACCAATGATCTCTACGACTTCCGGATCCATACCTTGTTCCACACTAAGCCAGTTTTCAGACAAACTATTAAGATGATAGCAGCTTCGCACGGGAGGGTTTCGACTCAGATAATCGGCATGTTGTATAGCCTTTCCCTTCCGGTACTTAATTTGGAAATCAAAATCTTATGGTATATCCATCACCTGGCAACCCTGGGCAAGAGATCCCTCTTTTCTTTTGTCGACTTTAGAGCATTACAGTCGGTAACTATGACAAACTTTATTCCTAGCAAATAGGTACGGAAGTGTTTGATGGCACTGACAACCGCCAGTGTCTCCAGCTCGTAACTGTGGTACCGGGTCTCGTATGGTTTTGTAGCCTGGCTGTAATAGGCTACTACATGCTGTTAGCCGTCTATACGTTGCAATAATATTGCACCAAACCCGATAGAACTTGCATCCGTGTGTAGCTCCGTTTCTCGATTTGGATCGAATATAACTAACACTGGTCTTTTGGTTAGTTGCGCAATGATGTAGCGCCTGGCCTCTTCAAACTCTGAGGTCCATTCAAACTTTACTCCCTGCCCGGTTAGTGATGTGATACACCTAGTTTTGGCTGCGAACTCGGGTACAAATTTGCGGAAGTAATTCGACAACCCCATAAATTGCCGTACTTCCCTTATGTTTGTTGGTATGGGTGACTTGACAAGTGCATCTACTTTTGATTTTCCCGGCCT
Organism: Brachypalpus laphriformis; assembly: GCA_945910035.1. Lineage (NCBI taxonomy): Eukaryota > Metazoa > Arthropoda > Insecta > Diptera > Syrphidae > Brachypalpus > Brachypalpus laphriformis. The sequence goes on from OX246754.1 coordinate 142,582,159, forward strand.
AATTCCTTCAGAAGATATCTCTCCGCCCAGATATTCTATTTTTGACTGGAGAAAATGGCACTTTTCTACATTAAGTGAGAATCCACAGTCGGTCAACGCTTTCAGGACAACATCTAGTCGTTCCAAACCCTCGGATACTGTTTTTGACGGTATTAGCACATCATCTAGATAAACCACAGCAATGGTGTCTTTAAGATCGCCTAGGGCCTTATTAATGGATCTTTGAAACACAGCAGGAGCATTAGCCAATCCGAAGGGCATCCGCAGATACTCATAATGTCCATCTGGCGTTACGAAAGCTGTTCTCTCTATGGAATCCTCTGCCACGGGGATTTGGTAAAAGCCGGCGGCCATATCCAATGAAGTGTAATAGCGATTCCCAGATAGTCGATCTAGTTGGTCCTCGATCCTGGGTAGCGGAAATCGATCTTTCACAGTGATGCGGTTAAGGGCCCTATAATCGACGCACAGGCGATTTTGGCCATTTTTCTTTTTAACCAACACAATTGGACTGGCAAAAGGTGATTGACTATCCCTTATAATATTATGAGCCTTCAAAACCGCTATAAGCTCGCTCACAACCTGGCGCTCAGACAATGACATTCGGTAGGGCCTATAATTAACGGTGGAATTTGTTTGCAACCTGATATTCAATATTCCGGAGGATACGATTGATGACGGATAACCCTTTACGACAAAATCTGAGTACTTTTTGATTAGTTGGTATACCTGCGGTCTATACTCATTAGGAATATCCAAACGGGTGACCATCTCAACAACATTAACAACTGGTTGGCTCCCCAGCTTTCGTTGTATTGTTGATCCTTCACCATCGACTTTTATTTCGATACCGGGGTCTTTCAAGACGTCGCGCCCAATGATAATTTCACTACCGAGGTGTTTCGCTTCAATGACATGAAGGGTCATTTCAATTACCAGATCTTCGAACTTAACTAAAAGATCTGTTTTTTCTGTTAAGAGTATAGGCTTCTCACCAATACCCTGGATGGTAAGAAAATGAGTCAACCTCTCGGCGCGTAGTTTTTTTAGCTATATCGGACCTGATCAACGAACAGTCGGAGCCAGTATCAAGAAGACAATGACAAACAACACCATTAATAACAGCGATCGTAGAACTATCAGGCTTAGTCATATCGCTACATAGGCTAACTTTCTTCCTATCTGCACGCTGTTTGGCCCAACAAGTTTTTTCGTCGTGACCTGCTTTACCGCAGAAAGCACAATTGTTTATAGCTACCTTTGGTTCTACTGATGATGGCGGATTTTGAGCCGTTTGCAATGAGGATTTTTGGGTGCAATTTGCTCTGATGTGCCCTATTTTGCCGCAACCAAAACACTTTTTGTCGGTAGCTGTACGTGGACGCTTAGGTGGAAACATTGGGCCATCAGATCGCCTAGAAGTGGAGGGATCCCAAGAAGCACCTGTATCCCTGTTACTACGTTGGTGTCTGTCGAACTCTCTTCTGGGTCGAGGGGACTCAATTATGGAAGATAAATGGTCAATCAGTGTTTGAACGGTCGGCGGCATGACAAAAGTCAAAGAGTTTCGTAGACTTACGTTAGCGATACACCCAATCACAATTCTTATTAATTTATCCTCAGGTATTTCGAATGGTAACCGATTAATTTGCGAGACTTTCTCCATGACAATCGGTGTAAGTGTCGAAACTACTACTATCGATGTTTGCCACCTGCCTCAGTTGACCCACAATATCGGAGCCACTAGAGAAAGTGTGTATCAATGAAGCGCGAAGGTCACTCCAAGCGTAGTGCTGGTACCCATACTTCTCGTACCACGTCTTTGCCCTACCTACCAATGCTGCCTGCACACGAGGCAGTACATCGAAATCTTCTAAAAGATCCCTCTCGATCCTGGTGTTGACATCCTGGCACCACTGGGTTATATTTACCCGTGAATAATCGGGATCGAAACTCGGGAATCCGACTGATTCACCAGAATGATACTGCTTTTTAACAACGGTGCCAAGAAGGGAGTTTAGCGCATCGAGTGTAATTAGCGGATGACTGGTACTAGTGGAAGGAGCACCGGACACCGTTTCATTTATTTCGGGGACGTCTTCGTTACTTCCTGTTTTCCCATGGGTGTCGACGGCATTCGTGTCCTTCTCCATTATATAAGAAAATAAATCAAAGTCGCTTACCGAATTCCAATATCCCAGGCAAAGAAAACAACAACCACAGGAAACAACACCAAGAGTTTCCTGCGCAAAACTGCGCAATCGTGCACAAACAAGCAGAAAATCGGCACACCACGCGCAGTAATTTTTAAGGCCCAGACAATAAACACAATATACACAAATCAACGGCAACTCCAGAACAAGATATTGCTGTGTACAGAAAAGTATATAGGAGTACGCTACAACAAATCAATCCTCCGTAGTTACACACACAAGCACCATGTAAGGACCAAACGGAATGAGAGACAACCGTCGTCACACAACAAAACAAGGGGCACTGTTTGTCAAGGGCCGGCGCGACTGAACACGATAGGGAAGACACCGTCTGCAGTTTGAAAGCACGTAACACGAACCACAACCAAGAGATCTGTCTATATCTATAGTTATTTCGCTTTTCGCGACAACACAAACCGATCGTTCCGAAATTCTCAGATTATTATTATTAAAATAATAAATATTATTATTAAAACCCACAGCACAAAGGGTATATCCCACTTCTGATACTAGAGAAAAGACAAAATCAACTACTCGCGATCACGGTCAGGAATGACTCGTAAGAGCGCAGATTCCTTTCCTTCATTCTCTTTACAACTAACTCTCTTGCTCTAATTCCAGTCAAAGCGAAAACACTTAGATACCATAAAATGTTTTATTGTACATATTACTTCAATACACTTTACTCTAACATATATATACATATATCCACACAACACTGCACATCATTTAAACAACATTCAACACAACACATTTTCAACATAACATACCTATCATTCACACCACCTATCATTCATTCAACCATTCTTAAGTAACTCGACGCATACCCCAATCTATACTTTTTCATTTATTCACACACTCTATGCACTTTCTCACAATTAAAAAAAAAAAAAAAAAAAAAATGTAACTCATATTCATAATAGGTTCACTTATTCATATAACACTTTTTATAAAAAAAAAAAAAATCGAAAATAGTACTAACCGAATAGTAGCAACATCAAATCAATGCACGACGGCATCACTAACGATGTCACTTCTACTCAACAAAATAACACTGCACTCAACAATCCCACTCAAACACATCCCATTCTTAAAATAAAAACAAAACAGTACACTCATAGTAAATACACACATACACACATATACTTTCCACAAAAGAACTACATATATCACAAAAATACAACATAAAAGCATACAATTTATTATGTAAAAATATTAATTAACAGAATTACTCACCTCACAGAGATATGTCACACCTAATATATGAAAACTACACTTAAAAACCAAAAAAAGGGGTTAAGCAAAATCACCCCAAGCCACCACGACTTTTGGCACACAGAACCGACCGAAGTAAACAAACCGAACCAATTCGCCAAAAAAAAAAAAATAAATAAAAACACCATGAGTTCATAGTAGGGGAAAAAGAGACAAATCTACACAAGCTATTACTCATTAGGGTTGAATTGAAAATTTACATATCTTTAACTCTTTCACTAACCATTTTGTTTCACAGAGCATGCAAGCTTAACGAAACTAATGAAGGGTTCGATTACATTGATGTCATGGCAGACGATGGAGTTTAAATATTGGCGAATGGGGTAGTTGCGAACTGCGTTCACGGCCGGGGAAAATGTTCCAGAAGTCAATTAAATCAATTTTTTCTTCTTTATTGTTGCTAATTATTCATAAAATATAAACATAAATATGTAACGTAACGTAAAGAAAATTCTAACAACTTTGTTAATGTTGTTTATAAGAAAATTATTTGTTGTATTTGCTTTAATGTCAATTGAATTAACACAAACTTAATATTACTATTACCGAACAATAAAGCGAACAGAAAAGGTGTGAATCTCTTTGTCTCCTTTGTTCCACAATTCCTTTGTTCTGAGAAGAAAACTTTTCAGATTTCCAACAAATTATAGAAACTTCAAAAAAGTGTGTGTGAACCCCAAACAGTGCCAATAAACAAATGTTACGAATATTTATTTTTTTTATTTTTCCACAGGGTAGCTGCAACAATTTTGTAAGCCTTAATTGCCAGTAGAGCAGCCTTACTATCTGAAAGAATATAAATGTTCTTGTTGGTTATAGATCTGTTTATATTTTCTCGGATGCATAGTTCTGTAGCAAATACTTCGGCTTGGAATACGGAGTTACTTTTTTCCATGCACGAGTGAGTGAAGGTTTTCGTACTAGCGCCGTATACTCCAGCCCCGACTCCTTCATCTGCCTTGGATCCGTCTGTGTACCATACATGAGAGTTATTGGCAAATGTGGATTTGCTTTGTTCCCAGTTATTGCGATCTGGGAATGTAACCTTGAAGTTGTGGCTGAAGTTGAATCTTGGTCGACATTTGTCCGTAATTGTTATTCCTAGTAGTTCATTGTTGTTGAGTTTATGCGCAATATCCGAGTGAACTAGTTTGGAATTTGAGTTATCTTCTGCGATGAGCATAAAGGCATTCTTCATATGAAGATGTAGAGGTGGTAGGCTTAGAATAACCTCCAGCGCTGCAGTAGAAGCAGTTTTCATTGCACCTGTTGTGCATACACAGGGTAGTCTTTGTACTTTATTGAGCCTGTCCTGTGTAAACCTTTGCTTTGTTTTTTGCCACCATACTTGTGCTGAATATGTGAAAATTGGTCTTGCTATTGCCGTGTAAAGCCGTAGTATAATTTTGGAGTTTAGGTCCCAATTTATACCAAAGAGACTTGCTGGTCAATAATGAGGTCTATGGCTTTTGTTAGGTGAGAATTCCAGGTGAGTTTTTCATCTAGTGTTAGGCCAAGATATTTGACTTCCATAGAGAATTCTATTGTTTCACCAAAGAGTGTGAGTGCTTCTAATCTTTCTCGCTTTCTTCTTTTCATAAATACAACTACGGTGCTCTTTTTTCGGTTGACGTTAAGGTCGACTTTTTGGCACCAGTCCGCAACTATATTTAAGGCACTCTGGAGGAGATCCGAGATGATTGTTTTTTTCGAATTTTCTTCTGATTAATATCGCAATATCATCTGCGTACCCTCTCTGTACCCTTCAGTAGTTCATTTACTACGATAGACCACAATAAGGGGGAGAGAACTCCCCCTTGGGGGCATCCTTTCGCAGCAGTGACCCTGAGTTTATTGCTGTCTAGTGAGATGTTGATTTTTCTGACTTTTAGCATGCATTTTATCCAGTTACATGTTGTATTATCTACTCCTGTGCACTGGATGCATCTGTATATTTGGACGTATTCGGTGTTATCAAAAGCTCCTTCGATGTCAAAGAAGCAACTCACCGCAAACTCTTTGCCTCTAAACGATTTTTCAATCCTAATTGTGGTTTCCTGAAGAGCATAGGTCGTTGATTTTGTACGGAATCCTTCACTTCGTAACTCCGAAACGTCTTTTTACGATATCTCCCATCGGGGGTCGCTCAGTTGTGAATAGGTAGTTCCATTTTATGGGGTGTAGAGCCAGCATAGAGTGTTTAGAACTGGGAACAGTTCGAAACCTGAGGGGAGATCGGTTGGGGTGCTATAAACCGACAGGATGGGTGCTGTATATGCTAAGCCAAGGTTGCCACCGCAGACGATATGGGACCTGCACGTACCAGATAACCAGTGACGCAGCTATGTACAACAGATCCACCACCATCGAGACATACCACAGGCGGTAAGGTGCAGCCCAGTGTTGCCACTGCGTGGCGCAGGAAGAAGTATTATAAAAACAAGTGGTACATCATTATTAAAACAAAAAAAAGGGTTTTTTTTATAATAACTACCTACATGCCTAGAAAAAAAATTAAAATAAAAAAAGGAATGACCACGCACAGGAATGGAACCCATGGATGTAAGATTAACTAAAGAATAGAGGCCGCCTTACCATTGTGCTACTTTATGACTCGGAATTTAAAGGCTCGAACAACACATGACTAGCTACGAGCTAGGATTATAAAAACATCCAAACGTGACTTGGCGCGGAAAATACGCGCTCACACCTATGCAAACCTTCTTCACGTCCGAGTATGGAGGACTTCCGGGTGTCCTTATCTCGTGGGATTTTATCGCGAAAATCGTGGTTGGAACACATGTATTGGCAGAAAATTACCTAGAAATTTTTGATGCCCTTTCATATTTCTCCCAATAAAATCCCACCAGATACCGGACAAGCGGAAGTATCACGCCATTCAATTGAATTCATGTGTGAGTGACGTCTCCACTATCGCCAAGCCCCTATAAAAAAACCGAACCGCCAGAAAATCCCTCTCTTTTCTGGTTGGTACGCGCGCAAGATTGATGGATCATCGTGGAAACCTGACGCTAATCGCAGTTCCCGATGTGGGCACGGTGCGGATGAGAGTTGTGGAAGACAGGTCAAAATAAAAAATAAAAAATAAAAGCGTAGAGTGACGGCGGTAAATTATAATACGAAAGTGAGAAGAATGAAATACGAGTAGTAAAAATCGAGAAAAAAGAAGGAAGAAATATCTAAAGTAAAACCTCGTGCAGTGAATTTTATTCATATAAAGAACCCAGTGCACATGCCTTAAATGAAATTGTGGTGACTAGTGACATAACCTTCCTTAGTTGCTGTCTGTACCCAAAAAACAAAAAAAAAGATTACAAATTTTGGTATCTCCCATCCTCCCATCCCTCCCGTCAGTGACCAGTGCTTAAATCTACCCTCTCGCACCGTGACAATCCTAAAACGCAAGACTATTGGAGTGATTCGTGTTAAAATCTACCCTCCAGCACGGTGAGAGTCCCTCACAACCCCAGTGCCTCTAGAAAACCCATCCGAAACAATTTAAATAACCACCCCCAAAAGAATGCTACCAACGGCAACTCCAATTATGCGACGTGCAGATCGCTGCGATCCTTTTAAATACCCAGCACACCAGCAACATCCCCTGCAGCATCCACCAATTCAGCACATCAACCAGACAGCTGAGCACCTGATCGGAAGAGCGGCAACCCCCAACCCCCTCCACTTTATTAGGATACCTTCTTCTTCTTCCTTTTGTCAGCGAGGTTATGATGCGAAAACAAGGGATCACAACCCTCCCATTTCACCGCATTTCTACTGATCAGCCTGTGGGGTTCGCCGTTTATTAGGATACCTGGTCCATTTAATTTTTCTTTATTATCTTTAGATTAGATCAGTTCTCTGAGAGCAATCAGACGAAAGTGTCGTGGGGTGCGCGCTTTTGTTTATATAAAAGTAAATTTCTGTAGAAGTCTTTTTCACAAAAAAAAAAAAAAAAAAGTGAACTGCTTAGTTTGCCAAGAAAAGATAGAGCGAAGCAATTTGTCAAAAATTGCATGCGCTGACTGTTCGCATATCTTTCACAGTACTTGTGTGAATATTACTGATTCCGATATTCAATATATGAACAGTAATAATCATAAATATCGCTGTGACAAGTGTAGTGCCTTGCGATGCAAATCTCTATAACAACAAACACAACCAATAACGTCACTTCAATCACTCGGCGCCACAACTAAAAAACAACCAAAATCTACCAAAATACAGCACCTTCAGTCTATGAAAGATCAACAAAAATCAACTAAACAAAACCAAGATCATGCAGTTTCTCATCCACCAGCGCATAACCAGCCAACACTACAGCAGCATAAAACAGTATCACCACCAAGCGCACCGTCTACTCCCAAGCAACCATTGCAGTCAAATGACCCGATCACTCTTCAACTTCTTTATGAGGAGATAATTAGCTTAAAACATACCATCAACAGCGAATTTCACCCTGCAATTCAAGAGCTGAAAGAGGAAAACGTCAAACTGCGGCAAAGAGTAAATTATCTGGAAAGCAAATTGAACTGGAGAGAACAGCAACAAGTGGAGAATGTAGTTGAAATCGTGGGTATACCAGAGGTAAACAAACAAAATGCAGCAGCTTGTGTACAAACCATCTTTGACAAAGCATTAAATGTCGTTGTTCCTGCCGAAGAAATTACAAAATGCTATGTGAAAATAGTTAAGAAGCCTAAATCGAATAACGAAGAAGTCATTGTTTGCGTCAAACTCTCTTCGCCTGAAGTCAAACAGAAGATAATGTCTAGTAAAAGAGATGCCAGAAAGAAACTGAATGCTTCGTTATTCGCCGGTAATAAAAACAAAAGTATTTATATTAATAATTTTTATACTAGATATACAAGAGCTTTATTTATGGCAGCTAAAAAATTTAAAGTAGAGAATAATTTTAAGTATTTATGGTTCAAAAACTCCCAATTTTTTTTAAGAAAGGTTGATAATGGTGAGGTGACGGTTATCAGATCATTTTATGATATAGCTCAAATTCATAATTAGCTTTTTATCTAATATATTATATATTTTATGTTTAATATGTTTAATAGAAAAAATTATCTTAATCATATAACCAACGATCTCACCTTTCAAACCGCTAAAACTAATTGTGATAGTATCTTCAAATCTTCAAATGGTTTTAAATCTGTGTATGTTGTACATCAAAATATTCGTAGTCTGTGACGGAATTTCAATTTACTAATTTCCAATCTCGATGCTTTTCAAAATATACTCGATATGATCTTTGTATCTGAAATTTGGATTTTTTCTTGCGAAATTGTTGATTATGAACTGCCAAATTATAATTTTTATGCCAATCCTAATGATTCATATTGCGAGGTGGAGTGGGAGTTTTTGTGTGAGATCTAAACGATTGTGAAGTTAAACATTGTAGTCTGTCTAGTGCGGATATTATACAAATTTCATGCAGCATTTACAATGAAAGGTTTGATTTTATTTGTATTTATAGACTCCACTCACAGGCAACTCAAGTATTTATTGAGGAGTTTTCAACGTTTTTAAGAAATGTACCTGCAGGAAATATTATTCTCTTGGGTGATCTTAATATAGATCTATTAGATTTAAGTTCTGTTGTAGATTCCTATAATGTTCTTCTTTCAGAACATGGGTTTGTATCTTTCGTCAACGAGCCTACAAGACCAATAGAGGGAACCTGTCTGGACCACGTATTTGGTCGCTTCTTAAATATGTCTTATAACGCTTCTTATAAATTCTATGGTAAATAGAAGCGCTAGAGATCATTCTAATGTGATTTCTATAAATGGTGAGAATGTAGATATCTCAGATCCTGGGGTAATAGCAAATGAGTTCAATAATTACTTTGCTACTGTTGGTCGTAATTCTTTTCCACCAGTAGAATCTTTGTCCTGTAACTGCGGTACTAGCTACGGACTCTCAAATAACACATCTAGTCCAAATAGCTTCTATTTTGAACATATCTCTGGTGTTGAACTTTTAAAAGAAATACGATCTTTGAAAAATTCACATTCTTCTGGAAATTATGGTATTTTGAATTTTATTTTAAAAAATATGGCGTATAACATCATCGATGTTCTAACACATATTTTTAATTTGATTGTTAATTTAGGCATCTTCCCTGAAGAACTAAAATGCGCACATGTTATACCTCTATTTAAAAAGGGAAATAAAAAAGATAAATCGAACTATCGGCCAATATCGTTGTTGTCCTCCATTTCAAAAATATTTAAAAAAGTCATTAAAAGTAGAATCTTACATTACTTGCAGAGAATACATTTTTTTAGTGCATTGCAGTTTGGATTTAGGGCTGGCCTTTCTACCGAAGATGCTCTTCTTGATTTTTGTACCATTATACAAAAAGGTTTAGATAAAAAAAAAAAACTGTGCTGCACTTTTCGTTGACATAACAAAAGCTTTTGATATGGTGAACCATAGTATTCTTTTGCAAAAGCTTTATAATGTTGGTTTTCGTGGTTTCATTCACAGCTGGTTTGAGTCTTATTTGTAGAACAGAACCCAAAAAGTGAAGATTAATAATATATTAAGCAACTCGAAAGTTATAAATCTTGGGGTACCCCAAGGGTCAGTACTTGGTCCTATTCTGTTCTTAATTTATGTAAACTCAATCTTTGAACAGCCTTTCACGGTTAAGGCTTTTGCAGATGATCTTGCAATTGCATATGATTCATCTAGTCCTTTAAATTTATGCTGTGAAATAAACCATGATGTTAATTTGTTAAGAAGTTGGTTTTCAGATCATAAACTTATTGTTAGTCAGAAAACAAAACTAATGTTTTTCAGTCTTGGAACAAAGACGCTTACGGATGTAAATGTTATGTTCCATGCTCCTGATTGTACTAGGCACATTTTATGTAACAATAATAATTGCGTAAGATGCTGTACTGCATTCTTTAATCCTAATGTCGCCTGCAGTGCTAACTGTTTTAAAGTTGAGAAAGTAGAACATTTTAAATATCTAGGTGTTACAATAGATCAACATCTAAGCTGGACAGAGCACTTTGCAAACCTAAAGCAGTATCTACTTTCTTCAATCCGCTGTTTTTACCACCTTAGGAAATTTTGTACTAACAACACCTTAAAAATAGTATATTATGCAATTTTCCATTCGAAATTAGAATATGGAATCTGTTGCTGGGGCGGTGCTTATCTTAATAAATTACAGCAATTGATTGTACTTCAAAAATGCGCCTTAAGAAAAATTTGTAATACCGCCCGCTTAGCTCACACCATAGAACTATTTCGTCTGACGCAAATTCTACCAGTTCGTCACTTATTTTATTATAAGGTCCTAAAGATATTTTTCTTGAGAGCTGGTTATTTGCAAAGCCCTATATATGATGCATATAACTTAAGAAATACTTCTCGCTCTGCTGTTATCCTACCTGCTTTTCGGACTACACATTTTAGAAATTACTTTTCCATCGTATCTTGCCAATTGTTTCACAAGCTACCTGAAAATATTCGTAACATTAGAACCTTATTTGCGTTTTTGAAAAGTGTGAAATCATGGCTTTTTGAATTTAATATTAATGAAATTGAAGTTCTGTTTCGCTACGTTGTTTGATTCTTTTTTTTTTTATGTACATGTATTTATTATTACTCGAAGATTGTGAATTGCTACTTACTTGGTATTTTTTCTTCTTCTTACTTTACTTTCTGTTTTGTCCTTTTTTTTTTATTATAATTCTTTTTCGAAGATGTATTTAAATAGGAATTTTTAATTGTTCACCCCACTATGAAATATTGTATATAAAATGTGGCATTAACCCAATTTTTTCTCCAAAGAATAATATGCCATTAACTTTTTTTCATTAAATTAAATTATTATATTATTTGTTGTTATATTTAAGTTATTAAAAAATTTGTTAATGAAAATCATGAATAAAAAATTGAATTGAATTGAGATTATACCTACATTGTAGTGTTCGATAAAAGAGAAAGAGAGAAAAAAACAAATTGTCGAATAACAAAAGTAAAATAAATATGAAATAGGAAATAAAAGGAAAAAGGAAGTCCAATTGTGTAGTGAAATTAAGAGTATATATTTATTTAAATCTGTAGTTACTTATGGATTAATTAAGCCCAGGCCTAAAAGTTCGTTCACATTCGTTTCGTCGCAATTTTCATTTATTTTACCATCCTTTAGGATTTCAATCTCCCGAGATGCTGTGCACACCATCCGGACGACACCGAAAACGGTGTAAGTGATTATGAATTCTTTATACTATGAATAGAATTTGAACGAGCCTACCTATCAATGCATTTAATTAAATATACAGGTTCTTTAAAATCCAAGGGCTAATCCTAATATAATTTTATTTTTGTTTTTATTTCCATAATATTTTTGTTTTGTTTTTTTATTTAATCTTATTCGATCACGCCTGGAGGTATGCAACATTTGTTAACTTATATCGAATTTTGCTTGCCCCCGGCGTGCTGCCACATTTACTAGCATTGGTTTCTATTTTTGTTTACCTATAAATATAATTAAACATAAATTAGCCAGAATAATTATAAATATTTTTATGTACATATTTCCTTATGGATGTTTAAATAATGCAATGCTATTTAACTTGAATATACGAACAAATGTACCTATACTTAAGTATAATTTTTTGGAACAGAATTCTTGATTCTATACTCTGTTCAATATATATTTTCAGTACAGGACTTATGGAAAAGCTTTTTCAAACACACTGGTGCCTGCTGGTGTTTGCATGGCACTTTACTTAAGAAATTACCACTAAAATTAAAAACCGAATGCCTGAGTTACATTGAAATTGTTTTTGTAATATTCCATAAACCCACGTACATACGACCATAAGCTGTCTGCTCCCCGGCTATGAGGAGACTGATCGCCAATTTGCCTCTCGCTTATTGTGTTTATTAAAAAAAAACACATTGATTCAGAGTTATCATTCATCCGTTGATGGAAATTATAATACCTGTTTCTTTGGTTTTTGCTATGGAGATTTCAGAATTGAAGCTTTTTTAGAGCTTTTGGGAGCATATATTTTAAGTTTAAGGAAAAAGATGTTGTCGCTGTGTGTTCTTCTGCTTACATCCTTTCGTTTTTTTTTTAAAAAGGTTAAAATGCAGCTATACAATAATTGTTGGCTATTTGTTTTAAGGAAGAATTACTATTTGAGCAAGTTTTTGATGGAGTTCGGTTCATTAATTAATTGCAATTTTGATTTTGAAGTGCCAAATAGTTTTTCCGTTCATGAAAATAAAAATAAAAAGAAGAGAGTTTCGTGTACAATATAATATTTAAAATAGTGCAGTGCAATAAACATTAACATACATTACATACATTTACGTTTTTTCACGTTTTTTTTTCGGTGATTTATTTTTACGTTAAAAGAGATTAGGCCTTCTGGGGGACTCTTAAAAAAATGCGCCTACAATCTTACCTCTAGGTGGTGTGGAAAAAGACAGATTTAATTTAATTTAGATTTAGTTTAATTTTTTAGGTTTAGTTTACGGTCCACATGTTTCTGTTCATGAAATCTTAATAAACAGTTGGTAACCCTACCGACGTTTGTGAGAGAATTATGCCAATTTATAATGCTCACTATGGCAACCATATGAGAGCTTTGAAATGGCGACAGCTTATTGAAATCCATAATAGTAAGGGTGGAAGGCAAATATCCTATCTTCCCTGTACTGAAAATATAAATTGAACAGAGTATAGCATCGGTTTCAATTAGACTTTTGTGGTTTTTACTTATATATATCAGATTAAAAAGAAGATTGAGCTTGTAATAAAGTACATCTTCTTCGACTACATACATTACCCTACATACTGGTTAGTGTGTCGGATCACTACGCATGAGGTTCCAAGTTCGAATCCCAGAAAATATCAAAAAGTTTTTTCACGATCCCACCTCTCGCGAGCGTTTGACAAACATCCGAGAGTATTGTTGTCACGAAAAAGCTTCTCAAATCGCCGTTCGGATTCGGCATTAAACTCTAGGTCCCTTCCATTGGTGTGAAAAATATAACGCACACAACTGAGTGGTTGCGAGAAGCTAGGCCCTGGCACTTTAAAGAGCTGTTGCGCTAAATGTTTGTATTTGTATTTGTAACGAGCTCCTTCAGGTGCCCTGGCAGGGCCTGTCGTAATAAGCCTTACCGCCAGTAAAACCGGCTATGCTGGCGGTGGACACTTCTCACCGGCTTACTCGTAGGAACATGCATACAATTTCAAATACAAAACCTAACAAAAAAACAAAAACAAACACAAATACAAATTCCGAGGCTTTGCCTCTAAACTCAACGGACCGACCGACAAACCTACATACAGAGAGACGATGGACAACGACAACTACACGAACCCTTTGAATTCTGATGCCAGATCCATTGACAATTCCGCTTCGGATGCGTAAAATAAATATGAAATAGGAAATAAAAGGAAAAAGGAAGTCCAATTGTGTAGTGAAATTAAGAGTATATATTTATTTAAATCTGTAGTTACTTATGGATTAATTAAGCCCAGGCCTAAAAGTTCGTTCACATTCGTTTCGTCGCAATTTTTATTTATTTTACCATCCTTTAGGATTTCAATCTCCCGAGATGCTGTGCATACCATCCGGACGACACCGAAAACGGTGTAAGTGATTATGAATTCTTTATACTATGAATAGAATTTGAACGAGCCTACCTATCAATTCATTTAATTAAATATACAGGTTCTTTAAAATCCAAGGGCTAATCCTAATATAATTTTATTTTTGTTTTTATTTCCATAATATTTTTGTTTTGTTTTTTTATTTAATCTTATTCGATCACGCCTGGAGGTATGCAACATTTGTTAACTTATATCGAATTTTGCTTGCCCCCGGCGTGCTGCCACATTTACTAGCATTGGTTTCTATTTTTGTTTACCTATAAATATAATTAAACATAAATTAGCCAGAATAATTATAAATATTTTTATGTACATATTTCCTTATGGATGTTTAAATAATGCAATGCTATTTAACTTGAATATACGAACAAATGTACCTATACTTAAGTATAATTTTTTGGAACAGAATTCTTGATTCTATACTCTGTTCAATATATATTTTCAGTACAGGACTTATGGAAAAGCTTTTTCAAACACACTGGTGCCTGCTGGTGTTTGCATGGCACTTTACTTAAGAAATTACCACTAAAATTAAAAACCGAATGCCTGAGTTACATTGAAATTGTTTTTGTAATATTCCATAAACCCACGTACATACGACCATAAGCTGTCTGCTCCCCGGCTATGAGGAGACTGATCGCCAATTTGCCTCTCGCTTATTGTGTTTATTAAAAAAAAACACATTGATTCAGAGTTATCATTCATCCGTTGATGGAAATTATAATACCTGTTTCTTTGGTTTTTGCTATGGAGATTTCAGAATTGAAGCTTTTTTAGAGCTTTTGGGAGCATATATTTTAAGTTTAAGGAAAAAGATGTTGTCGCTGTGTGTTCTTCTGCTTACATCCTTTCGTTTTTTTTTTAAAAAGGTTAAAATGCAGCTATACAATAATTGTTGGCTATTTGTTTTAAGGAAGAATTACTATTTGAGCAAGTTTTTGATGGAGTTCGGTTCATTAATTAATTGCAATTTTGATTTTGAAGTGCCAAATAGTTTTTCCGTTCATGAAAATAAAAATAAAAAGAAGAGAGTTTCGTGTACAATATAATATTTAAAATAGTGCAGTGCAATAAACATTAACATACATTACATACATTTACGTTTTTTCACGTTTTTTTTTCGGTGATTTATTTTTACGTTAAAAGAGATTAGGCCTTCTGGGGGACTCTTAAAAAAATGCGCCTACAATCTTACCTCTAGGTGGTGTGGAAAAAGACAGATTTAATTTAATTTAGATTTAGTTTAATTTTTTAGGTTTAGTTTACGGTCCACATGTTTCTGTTCATGAAATCTTAATAAACAGTTGGTAACCCTACCGACGTTTGTGAGAGAATTATGCCAATTTATAATGCTCACTATGGCAACCATATGAGAGCTTTGAAATGGCGACAGCTTATTGAAATCCATAATAGTAAGGGTGGAAGGCAAATATCCTATCTTCCCTGTACTGAAAATATAAATTGAACAGAGTATAGCATCGGTTTCAATTAGACTTTTGTGGTTTTTACTTATATATATCAGATTAAAAAGAAGATTGAGCTTGTAATAAAGTACATCTTCTTCGACTACATACATTACCCTACATACTGGTTAGTGTGTCGGATCACTACGCATGAGGTTCCAAGTTCGAATCCCAGAAAATATCAAAAAGTTCTTTCACGGTCCCACCTCTCGCGAGCGTTTGACAAACATCCGAGAGTATTGTTGTCACGAAAAAGCTTCTCAAATCGCCGTTCGGATTCGGCATTAAACTCTAGGTCCCTTCCATTGGTGTGAAAAATATAACGCACACAACTGAGTGGTTGCGAGAAGCTAGGCCCTGGCACTTTAAAGAGCTGTTGCGCTAAATGTTTGTATTTGTATTTGTAACGAGCTCCTTCAGGTGCCCTGGCAGGGCCTGTCGTAATAAGCCTTACCGCCAGTAAAACCGGCTATGCTGGCGGTGGACACTTCTCACCGGCTTACTCGTAGGAACATGCATACAATTTCAAATACAAAACCTAACAAAAAAACAAAAACAAACACAAATACAAATTCCGAGGCTTTGCCTCTAAACTCAACGGACCGACCGACAAACCTACATACAGAGAGACGATGGACAACGACAACTACACGAACCCTTTGAATTCTGATGCCAGATCCATTGACAATTCCGCTTCGGATGCGGAGTCCCAGGCAAAAGCCCTATCGGCACGTTGCAGGCGCGCAATCCAGAAGACGAATTCCCCTAGTGCTAAAAAGTACAGAAACCTTCGCTTGGCAAAGCACCTGCTCGCACGGATTCTCGAGAAACCAGAGGAATTGTGGGAGCAGAAGGACAAGGGGCCGCTGCGCTGGGCGAGTAGCGTTATCGCTGAGGAGATCAGTCAACCCGAGTCGGGAGGGCAGGCCCCTTTAACGAGTAAAAGTGCGCCACTTAATTACAAGAGGCCACCCCCAAAACGCGCACGGCCGACAGTACATAGCAAGTCTCAGCCCGAGTCGGCGAGACCTGCGAATGGCAATAGGCCCTTCGGCAACATCCCGAACAGTCAACCCGAGCCGGGAGGACGTTCGGGCGTGGTACCAAAAACGGACTCAACGTCCAAACGTCCTAGATCCCAGGACGATGCCTCCAAAACCCCGAAGAAGGCCAAGAATACCGAGTCGGTGCTCAGGCCCTACAACGAGGTGGCGAAGAATCACCTGGTGTTCGGTATCTGCGACAGCGGAAATGAGGATGGCCGTATCAGTGGTGATAACTGGAGGCTCCTCAAGGCAAGACTTGCGTCAGACGTGCCGGCGCATTGTCTTAAGAACCCAACTGCTACGCCACCGACCTTCTCGGACGCTGGCTGGTACCTCAACGGTGCGAAACTCTTAAAATGCAGTAACAGCAGTTTCATCGCGTTCCTAAAAGAGGCAGTACCCAAGCTTAACCACCTTTGGGCCAAAGCTGATTTATCGGTCTGTCACAGGAGCGACATAAAGGTCCGTCCAAGAGCTCGAACTTGGATTCCACCAGGACCAAGCAGTGAATCGGATATCCTGAAGTTGATCCGTATTCAAAATCCTGACCTTCCAACCTCCAATTGGAAGGTCATTAAAGCCGATGAACTGGTAGAGGCAGGAAGGTTAGTCTCATTCCTCCTCAACCAAGAATCCCTGAAGCTTTCGAGCAAAAGGGATTACAAAATTTTCTACAGCATGGAAGACCTGGTGCTGAAGGTCCCTGAGAAAGACGAAAGGCTCATCTCAGGTATGGTTTCCTCTTTAAGTAGTTTTGGATTGGATACCGAACCAGATAGCCTTCCGTCGGACTCACAACCGACAGCTGCTACTTCGACACAGGCCATAACGCCAGCTGAGTCAGTAGGAGTCAAAGTAATTGGACCGGTCGGTACACCAGCTGAGTCAGCAGGTTAGATAGAGACAGTTTCGATGCCAAAGCAAAACAGTGGTGAATCTTCCGAGTTGGAGGATATTGACACCACAGTAATAGAGGCATCTGTACCAGTCAGGAATGATGCTCCGACTGGTACAGATTAATCTACACCACTCTATAGCAGCTTCTGCTAACCTTTTGCTTCGCCAGCAGTCAGGACGAGAGGACATTGCCCTTATCCAGGAACCTTGGGTGACAAGAGACAACCGCATAGCTGGATTAAGGGCAAAGAATTATTCCTTGCTTTACGCCAAAGGATCAGGTAAACCAAGATCCTGCATTCTAGTAAAAAAATAACTCAAAAACCTTCTTCCTACCAAATTTCAGCGATTCGGACTTCGCATGTGTGGAGTTAGACCGCGAGGGGAAAGACAGACTATGGATATCGTCAGCGTATATGCCCTATGATGACACAGGCCCACTACCAACACCAAATATACGCGAGACGATAAAGTCAGCCCAAGTAGGCAACATCCCCATAGTGATAGGTGCTGACGCCAATGCCCACCACAACCTTTGGGGAAGCAGTGATACACACAATCGAGGTGAGCGTCTTTTTGATTTCATCATAGAAACTAACTTCGTAGTATGTAATATAGGTTCTGAACCTACTTTTACTAACAAAATTAGACAAGAAGTAACAGATATTACTTTAGCCACCAACTCCCCAAAGCAAAATATTAACAAATGGATGGTGTCGAAAGATATCTCTTTTTCGGACCATAACTATATTCAATTTAGTTTGGAGTTTACCAAACCTCCAACAAAATTCTTTAGGAATCCTACGAATACTAACTGGCAGGTTTATAACACATTTTTAAATAAAGAACTCAGCACCGAGATAACTCAACCATGCTCACCATCCGAAATCCACCAGATGGTAGACAATGTTTCCGGAACTATGAACAAAGCCTTCTTGAAAGCTTGCCCTATAAGCAGGCACAGAAACGGCAATAAACCACCTTGGTTGTATTCTAACATAGCAAAACTCCGAAATAATAGTCCAATATAGCAAAGTCTTCACGATCTCCAGAAGATTGGGATAACTATAAGAACAGCCTCAGCGTCTTCAAAAAAGAGATAAGGAAAGCTCAGTGAAAATCGTGGAGATTATTCTGTAGCAATATAGAAAGGACAAACGATTCTAGCAGATTGAGGAAAATTCTTTCCAAATCTCCTCATATCCCTAGCTTTATCCAGAAACCTTACGGAGACTGGACCAAGAA
Organism: Brachypalpus laphriformis; assembly: GCA_945910035.1. Taxonomy (NCBI): domain Eukaryota; kingdom Metazoa; phylum Arthropoda; class Insecta; order Diptera; family Syrphidae; genus Brachypalpus; species Brachypalpus laphriformis. The sequence goes on from OX246754.1 coordinate 142,600,985, forward strand.
ATATTAAACCTTCTTATGGACACGCATTTCCCAGGAAACTCTATAGATACGAACATATCTATACCCCAACACCACTCTACCATGGACGTTCCGGCAGGAGTAATAAACACCCACACTATTCATTGGGCTGTTAATAGCTTCCTACCATATAAATCTCCAGGTTTAGATGGTATAACACCAGTAGAACTGCAAGAGGGCACAAAACCCTTAGCCCCCTGGCTCTAGGTGGTTCTCAACAGCTGCCTTAAATTCGGCTATACCCCATCCTCGTGGAAAAGAGTTAAGGTGGTCTTCATCCCGAATGCGGTAAGACCTCCCACTATAATCCGAAAGATTTCAGACCCATCAGCCTCTCCTCCTTCCTTCTGCAAACGGTAGAAAGGCTTGTCGATAACTATATCCATTCAAAACTCAATGTACAAACCTTATCTAGCTCTCAGCATGCTTACCGGAAAGGCTTTTCAGTGGAAACAGCTCTACATTCGTTAGTAGGCACCATTAAAAAATCTCTTGCCGTTAAAGAATATACTATGGTGTCTTTCGTTGACATAGAAGGCGCCTTTAATAACGTCAATACAGAATCCATCACAAGAGCCCTCGCTGACCTGAAGGTGGACTGCTGCCTTTGCATCTGGAATCCTGAATAGCAGGCAGATTCTATACGAGCTCGGGTGCTGCTCAACCAAAAGGCTAGCGCACAGAGGCACACCCCAGAGGGCTGTTCTCTCTCCGCTACTTTGGATATGGATATGAGTAGTGAATGAGGTACTCACTTCACTAAAAAATAAAGGCTACAAGGTCGTAGCATATTCTGACGATGTTGCTATAGCCATCTCAGGTAAATTCCCCCAAACCCTAAGAGATCTAATGAACTCGGCGCTAAATTTAGTAGCGAAATGGACGGACAGCGTTGGGCTCAACGTAAACCCGTCCAAAACTGAATTAGTACTTTTTACTAGGAAATACAAAATCCCGTTCATAGCCCAACCTAAGCTTAGAAACACGGAACTCAGCTTTACAAACAAAGCAAAATACCTAGGGTTGACACTCGATAGTAAACTTAATTGGAAACAGAACATTACAGACCGAACCAAGAAAGCGGAAATCGTCATCTACACCTGTAAAAAGCTATAGGTCCAAAATTGGGTCTTCAACCTAATATAGTCCACTGGTTGTACCTGGCGGTGGTCAGACTAATCCTGCTTTATGGCGTTTTCGTCTGGTGGTCTCCACTCGAAACAAGGTGCAACACAAACTCTACCGAAAGAGTACAACGATTAGCATGCAAATGCATCACAGGGGCTGTCAGGTCCACTCCCACAGCCGCCTTAGAAACCCTACTTAATATATATCCCATTGATATCTTTGGGAAAATGGTAGCATCTAAAGCAGCCCTAAGACTTAGAGAATCTCTCCAGTGGTCAAGCTCACAAATTGGCCACATGAAAATCTTACAAAACTCCAATCCCAGAGTAACAGATTACATATCCCCATTTATTGATTTCAGCATCAAATATAACACCACCACCCCTGACAGATCCGCATGGGATGAAGGTATCATTCTAAATGACGCCGCAATCGAAATTTATACAGATGGTTCCAAAACATCGGAGAGAGTAGAGGATTTCCAGTATATTGGGAATATTGTCTCAACCGATGATGGAACCGAACTGGATATAGCCAACAGGATCGCCAAAGCAAAGTCCGCGTTCGGGATGTTGTCCAAAATATGGCGAAGCAATGCAATCAGTTTGAGCACCAAAATAAGACTGTTCCGCTCCAACGTTGAATCCGTGCTGCTATATGGTTGCAGCACGTGGAGAGTGACCACTACTATCACCAGAAAGCTGCAAACGTTTGTTAATAGGTACCTGCGCAATATCTTAAGGATTTTCTGGCCCAATCGTATCTCTAACGAACACCTTTACGAGAGAACGGGTCAGGAACCAATAGGCATAACCATCCAACGACGGAAGTGGCAGTGGATTGGTCACACGTTCCGAAAGGGTGACAGTTCCATAGCGAACCATGCTATGCAATGGAACCCTCTAACTCAGGATGGCAGAAGACCTGGTGGTCCGAGTAGAACATAGCGCAGAACAGTCGAGAAGGAGGCACGGCAGTTAGGGAAAAGTTGAGGAGAACTCAGACACATTGCCAGAAACCGTACACGATGGCGCGTAGGCGTAGTAGAGGCCCTGGGACCCACAAGGGGATACACGACCTAAGTAAGTAAGTAAAACATCGGAGGGCACAGGATTAGGTATATTTTCCGAATCACCTATGATAAACGTAGCTCTCCGACTTCCGGACCACTGTAGCATCTTTCAGTCAGAAATATCGGCCGTTCGTGAAGCAGTGCGCAGACTCTCTATGTACCCGATAGATGGTAAGTCTATCATCCTTTACATAGACAGTCAGTCAGCGATTAAAGCTCTGGAAACGCCAACAATAAGATCTAAGTTGGTTAAACATTGCCGCGAATCTCTTAATGAGATTGCGGACAGATGCAATATTACTCTGTGCTGGGTCCCGGGACACAGAGATATTCCAGGCAACTGTAAAGCGGATGAAAAAGCTAAACAAGGCACCGTACTACCTCTAGATGTCAACAGAGAGGTACCGGCACCACCAATACAATTGATGAAAATCTGTATGTTTAACGAAGCGCAATCTATTGCAAACATTAGATGGAGTAATCTAGCTAGGTGCGCGTCGACCAGGAAGATCTGGCCTTTAATAGACGCAAAGAAACCCAAAAATCTTCTATTATTAAATAGAAGGAACATAAGCCTCACAGTAGGAATAATCACAGGACACTGCTTGTTAGGTAGACACGCCACTAGAATGTGTCCCGTGTCCCAGCAAACGATTTCTGCAGAAGCTGCAGAGATGAAGAGGAGGAGGAGAATAGTCTCCACCTCCTCAGCACATGCTAGCCACACTAAGAAAGAAGCTAATAGGTGAATACTTCTTTGAGGACCTAAGTGACGTGTCTAACATAGACATTAGAAACTTAAATAGATACATAGGTAAATCCAACTGGTTTAGCTGAAATACCCCCCACACCACCAGCACCCCTCCTTCCCTCGTTATTAGTTACTATGAATCCCCAAGAGGTACTGCAACAGACACCTCCCAAGATCGATAGTTAACCCTCCCATATCACTAGACCAATGCCTGTAAATAACAATACTGCATAGGAGTAACAGAGATTGATTGAGTCAATCAATCCCCCTATTACTCACATGCACACTACCTACACGGTGAACTAGGTACTAAGGGTTTGACTGAAGCAGTCACCCTACCTAGCCAAACCATTCCCTAAAGTTCGACTGCATACTAGTGCAAGATTGACTGCATCAGTCATATCGCTCTACTTTGCATTCCCCACTATTTCCACGGTCCACCTAGGTATGGGTTCGATTGAAACAATCACCTACCTAGTCCACACTTTATGCATAGCAGTACTTAGAGTTCGATTGAATCAGTCACCCTATGTACGCTTATGCTCCTCTACACCTGCACGGTCCACCTAGGCATGAAGGGTTTGACTGAATCAGTCACCCCACCTACTCAACACCATGTATAACAGCAATGAGAGTTAGACTGAATCAGTCACTCTACTATACTTATGCACCTCTACGCCTACACGGTTTATGGGACCTGCCCATATAACTTGCACAAACAGTATAGGGGGTTCGATTGAATCAATCACCCCCCATCACTTGCTGCACACTATACCTTCTCGGTACACTTTGACTTCAGGCTTGACTGAGTCAGTCACCCTCTCTACCCTTTTCAGTCAGCATTCTTAGCCAACACCCTCATGATAAAGGTTAAGGTTCCCTCGGTTACCGGTGACTCGACCGGTCACTACTCACGTGGTATCAGAATGGACCCAAGTGGTCTAAGTGTGTCCTGACCTTGATGGAAACTTATCGAAGACATCAACCGAAAGAAGGGATCGTACCTAAAAGTGTTGCCGTCTGCCATAAATATAGTAAAAATCAGAAATTTAGTATCTTTTCCTATAATATAGCAGGTTTGAGAAGCAAACTTAATTTCCTACATTTTTTTGTATTTATTAAAAAATTTTAATTATTCTTTTTATATGAGACATTTATTACTGAAGAATATTTTGAAGATTATGAAAATTATTTTGGAGGGTATAAATTATTATGGGTGCCTGCAATTATTACTAATAGTGTGGGGAGGGCTAGTTGCGCTATGCTATTCGGCATGAAAAAACAGTTTTCAGTATCATTTGAATGCTATTTCGTAACGAAAGAAGAACGAACTATAGAGGAGATAAGAACCGGAGGTAAACGCATTTATATCGTACCTACATACATTAACTGCTGTAATTGGCAATCGGATTTCAGTGAACTCTCAGATTTTTTATTTATGTCAGGTTGTAGCGATACATTACTCTTGGGAGACTTTAATGCACGTGTGGGGAAGGAGCAAGTAGCATCGACCGGTAGCATTGCAATGGATGGTTTTCCTAGTTTATGTAGAGCATCGAAGGACAACACTTTAGACGTTAAAAGCAAACAGTTAATGGATATCTGTGACACTTTCGACATTTGCCTTTTAAACGGCAGAAGTATAGGTGATTCAGATGGAGGGTTTGCCTTTGTCGGAGGAAATGGCTGTTCTGTTATTGACTATGCGTTTATTAATGGAGAGTGGCACAATATAAAGGATATGAACGTTTCGGCACAAGGATTCTCAGACCATATGCCTCTCATAATCGAATGTTCCTTATTAGCGAGAACCACAGATGTCAAAGAGCTCAACTTACTCCCAAAACTTATCTGGAAGGACAGCAACACCGACCAATATCGCCATAATTTGGACACATACATTAGGAAGCTATCACCTGAATGGATTTGCGCCCTATCACATCCAACAGTCCTCACAAACCTCATAAGGATTGCTGCCAAGACGAATGATTCAAAGAAAAAATTCGAACGAAAGCAACCGTGGTTTGATAGCGAATGTTATGAGGCTCGAAAAAATCTTTGACTGCGCTAAATCGGTTTAGAAAAGAGAACTTCTGATATGGCAAAGGCTGTATACCTCGACATAAATGCATACTACAAATCCCTATGTGATAGAAAACGGAGAAGATACCTCAATGGAATTGCTAGCGAGTTGGGGGAGGCTGCAAACAGTAAACCATTTTGGTCATTTGCCCAAAAACTAAACCAAAAGAAGTACAAGGTCGGAAACCGAATTGAAGCCTCAGCTTTAGCGCTCCATTTTAAAACACTGCTCAACGCGCAGGGAACATCGACTGCCTTCCAATACGCAATGCCAAACATCTATTGTGAGTCCCTGGATAAGCCATTTGATGAAAAAGAACTGTTCGAGGTACTGAGGGAGGCAAAATGAAACAAAGCTCCGGGTGAAGACGGGGTCCCATATGAGTTTTTTCAATATGCCTCATCATCCTTTTTGGAAAAATTATTGATATCCTTTAATCGTACGTACAACGCAGGAAAAGTACCGAGTGCATTTCAGAGATCAATTTTATTCCCTATTTTTAAAAAAGGCGATCCAAATGTAGCGGAAAACTATGGGACGATCAAAAATTGTCGGAATGGTTTGAAGTGGAAGTGGGAGCTAAGCAGGGTTGTCTTCTACAAAAAAAAAAAGGTCTTCTAAGCTCTCTTCTTTTCGCACTTTTTCTGGATTATATATTAGACATACTACCAGCAGGCATATGGTATGTGTAGATCAGCTATTAGTAAGGGCACTGCTTTATGCAGACGACATTGTAATTCTTGCAGAATCACCAAGTTCGTTGCAACTTATGATCAACAAAACTGAAAGATATTACCATGCCAACGGCCTGGAAATAAATACTTCTAAAAGCAAGGTATTAGTATTTCGTAAAGGTACAGGCCGCCTCTTGAGAAACGAACGATGGACCTACGGTGGAGAAACTTTAGAAGTAGTGAGGTCCTACAAGTACTTGGGTATAACTCTAAGCCATAACCTTTCGATGAAACATCACCTTGAACTCCAGCTTGTAGAAGCGAAGAAAGCTTTGAATTCAACGTGGAGGGATCTTATTTCTAACCCCAAAGTTCACATACTAGCAAAGGTGAAAATATTTGAAGCTGTAGTACGTTCAGTAATGGCCTATGGAGCGTAAGTCTGGGGATACAGGCTGTATGATGAAGTTGAAAAATTACTTAGATTTTTCCTGAAGAAGCTACTGCATTTACCGTCGAACACACCTAACTACATACTGCATATAGAGAGTGGAATATCATCATTGTTTATATTCACGCTGAAGCTAAACATGAATATATATTAAAAGTTTTGAGCGGAGATGACGATAGACGACTCAATAAGATTCTTGCGAAGAAAGTTCGAAGAACTAAGTCGCACTTTTACAAAGAGTGGGAGAATACTGCTTTCAAGCATAATATTAATTTAAGAATGAGCGAATTCAATTCCCCAGAATAGACAAGTGTTCTTTATAAATTTGTTTCTGATGTCGACTTAGCCATAAAACGCGACTCCATTAATTCAGCCAAAAATTCAAGCTCGCGTCTAATATATAAAAATCTAACACATAACCAGATTAACTACATGAACTGCAACCTTAATATCCACCAAATTTCATTAATTCTGCGAACAAGAGGAGAACTTCTAAAGTTGAGAACTTCTAAAGATCTCCCATTAAGATGTGGGTTATGCAATACAGGGGAAGTAGAAGACACCGCTCACTTTGTAGGTAACTGGCCGATTCTGAAAGACATCAGACGAACACTTTTGGGTGCAGAACGTAAGAAGTAACGAATCTTTTAAATGGTAGTGACTGGTACGCCCTAATAGCATACTATTCCACTGCATATAATTGTTGAAAAAGAATCATTGAAGAAAATGTTTGATCTTAAAAAAAAAAAAAAAAAAGTAGCTATGTACATAAATTGATATTTTATTTTTTTATATACTTTTTGATTATTTTTATAATTGATATCTTTTGTTTGTAAATGTATTCACGAATTAAGTTGTTGTCAATCTACGGCAGACGGCAAAGTCATTGCTTAAATTGTACTATTTTGTATTCAAACTTACATTTTTTTAAATAAAGTACTATTACTACTACTACCTAACCTTGTAATAAAGTTGGCATAAGCAAATGAACCCTACTACAATTCGTTCTTACTTGGTTCCGTTTTGACACAGATTTTCGAGGCTCGGGTCTTTAAAGAGATGAGATCGAGGACTCGCAGGGAATGCATTCGATACAGTTTTAATGGTCTTGCTTTCAGGATGTATTTGCAGTAGGTGCCCAATGGAGATGTGACGGGTAAGGTCGGTACCCGCAAGCCGGCGAAGGAGGAACATCTTAATATGATAACGTAAGTTTTCTTTAGTGTTCATTCAGGGCCTGCCATAAAACATAGAGTACATGGTAGCCAAGGAAGTGTTATATCGGGTCCGACTCTCGGAACTGGATTCGGTGCGACACAGGAGTGGGTCCACTCATGGAGAGCATCCAACACCTACCGCTCTTCCTCTCACTGTGAAAGCGTACGACGGATAACGCACGCTGCGAAAGGCTTCAAAACATTTCAGGTCCCTCATAATTCTTTTTTTGACAGCTCCAACTATTTAAGGCATGGAATACGTAACCCCCGTCCGCAGTCCAAGCAGCAAGATCCCCCCAATTCGACGAGCTAGTTTCTGGCGGGAGCAAGCATGCCTACAGCTATGGAGAGTCGGACACCCTTCCGCCCCGGACTGGCTCCAGTCCTGTGGCTTGGAGTCATAAGGGTGGCATGAGGGGCGGAAGGTTTAGGTCTGTGCGGGTTGTGCGCAGAGCCATCCAGGTGGTCGTGCTGTTTCGCGCGATACTCTATGTGACACCTTTCATTTTCATGTGGCGTGCAACCATCTGGCCCCTATTCCGTTACAATTTTCCTGGTTTATAGGCATATTAGTTTTTATGTAGAGGATTAATAGCGAGGGGTCTGTCTCTGATATGTCTATCAAGAATTTTCTCCATACTTTTCCAGAAGAAAGAGATAAGGGCCGGTACTATTTTAAAAGTTCTATTGGTCTACGGCCCGCTATAGGGATGAACTTAACCCTAACATCTTTCCAACTTTTTGGTATATAACCCCACAAAAAACTTGTTCTAAATAAGTTGATAAGTATTGGTGTTAGAAGTGGGGTGCTTTTTTAAAGGAAAGCAGGGAATATGGGATAAAAGTTTAGGCCCATATTATTTTCCTTCGTGGAAGATTTCCTTTGACCTCTGCCAGTCCTCTCTGGTTGGTCTGACGATATTGCTCTGGGGAGGATAGGCTGGAGAGATGGGAGCGATGATGAGATCTGGGAAGTGTGTTTCTCCTAGGAGTTGTCTGTAGACTTTTCCGCATAGGTGCCATCTGCCTTTTTCATTAACCCGATTTGATTAGTGTGCTGTTTAGAAAGAAGTCTGTGAATGCGGGCACTGCTGGAAATATCAGAAAGCCGCTGGCAGAAATTTTTCCAAGATTCTCTTTTAGCTCTTCTAATCTCGAGGTTATATTTGGTTAGAGCTTCAGAGTAAGAAGTCCAATCATTGTTGCGCTTCGCCTTATTGAATAATTTTCTAGTTTCTTTCTTTAGATTGGCGAACTTTTTGTTCCACCACGGTGTGAGGCGGTTTCCTGTTTTTTCTTTCTCGGGGCAGGCCTGGTGGTAAGCTGCTTTGATTGCTAGATTTAGATTCCCACATCCAATTTCTAGGCTATCTATGTCTCTAATATTCTTATTGCAACGATTCAAGTTATCCATGAGTCCTAGACTGTATCGGTGCTAATCTGCGGATCGTGGCTGTCTATAAGTTTGAAAGTGTTTAGTGCCTAAATGAATGTCGGAGCCAATTTGGCGATAGAACATAGATGGTTCTGTTGAAACATCCCCGTTTTCGATAAAGTTTTTTATGACTGGGTACTAAGGGTGAGATCAAGAACTTCTGCCCTAACTTTGTTCATAAAGATGGCGTTATTTCCGTTGTTTATAATATCAATATTATTTTTATTAATAAATTCTAGAAAAGACTCCCCATTTTGTTTATATCCGAGCTGCTGTAGATGGTGTGATGAGCATTTGCATCGCATCCAATTATAAGCTGAAGGATCCTCCTGCCACAGTAGTCCACGAGTCCCTGCAGGAACAGAAATCTCAGGTCTTTGGAGTCTCCAGCCAGGTAAGCTAAGCATATGACTGCGTTTGTCTTACCTCGGTCAGCGGGTAGTTCTATCATTGCCGCCACCCCCGCCTTTCTTCTTAGAGAACCTGACGATTCGCCATCCTTTTGTGGAGACGCCGGTGTTCTGCCTTGCGATCCTGGATAGGAATACGTCTTTCGTCATGAACTTGGGAACTTTGTTACCCTGAGCTAGCAGCTTTCTATGGCTTGATTCTGTACACCGCCGACATGAGCCATTTTTTTTGTTTCTGTGTTGTGGTAGGTGATTGATAGCCATCCATCTCTTTCATCGGTGGCAACAAATTTGAGGGCAGGGCATTTCTTGTCTCCTTTATCCATTTCAACCAGTAGACTTTTCTTCACCAGGTGGATTTGTTGTGTGGTTAGTTTCTCCTCCGGAGACATAGAGTGCATAATGGGAACTATAGGACAGTCCTGATGTGGTGGTCCTGTGCCACATCCAAAGCCTTTTGTGTGCGTCTGAGTGGGGCTCCGAAACCGTTGGCATGTTCTTTTTAAAAGGAGTTCTTTGCGGCAACCTGTGGTGCAGTTTATGAGGATCTCTTTGATCTCCTCTCGCCATGACTGCACATGTGTCCCTACGTGACTCTGTGTGCGGTCTGTGTTTCCTCTGCACAGTTTGAGGAGAGTTGTCAGTGGACCTGCAATGCTTGGTGTTCCTAGATCTACTGTCCTTGTTATGCTTTTCTTTTTCTCTTTCAGCTAGGACCTTCGCATAACACTCTATTTCCATGGACTTGGCTTCTTCGGGTGCAATGCCACTGTGGATTTCTGCTACGATTGATGTTTTTGACGTCAGAGTAACGATTTTTGGAGATAAGGGAATTTCCTCTGTCTCCATCTCCGAAATAGGTGAATGGAGTAAAGATTCCTCATCTGAATCTGTTAGCGTATTCGTGATTTCTTTTTGGTTTTTAATTTTGTCTTTGTTGTTTTCTATTATACCCATTGATGTTCCCACGAGTAAGGCGAAAAAGGCTCCCAAACAGGCGTAAGGCTGGTTACTATGAGACGTCGCCCAGTATCTCATAGGGATATTGCGTTTGCGATGCACATCTTTATTTTTCATTCCCTGCACCATTCAGTCCTCGGTACGTATTCCAGACCACCTTGACTTGGGAAAATGTTTGCTCTTGGTCGGCGGAGATGTAGTCCTCTACCACACTACGTGGCCCTCTGCTATCCGCCACCTGGGCACGCGCCGGGTCGCCCGAGAAGCACGTGTTTTATCCCGGTTCTGGCTGTATACAAAGGGAAGGGTGATACGCGAAACTGTGATAACTACCGTTCGATCAAGCTGACGTCACACACAATGAAGATCGTTGAGCGGGTACTGCGAAAAATAATGGGGTTATGACAGATGCAACCCAAAGTATAGGGATCATAATGGACAAACATCATGATTCCTTAAGGGGTTTGTATATTGTATTGACTTTGAAAAGGCATTCGACAGACAACCACGACATCTGATAGGGGTGGCGAAACGACATCGAGGGGTTCCAGAAACATATGTACAGTTGATCATGGACATAAACGCAGGAGCAAAGACCCGAGTAAAATGCCCCGATGGAGTAACCGAAGAGTTCTCACTCAAAGTCGTGGTGCATCAGGGAAGCGTCTTAAGTCCATTGCTCTTTATTACAGTCCTTAACTATCTGCTTGAAGGTAAAGTGACGAACCTAAAGGTACATCAATTATTCTTTGCTGACGATGGAGCCAGCAGTGAGGATCTATGGTTTTGGCTTAATTGCGCTAGCGAGTATGTGAAGCTTAGGCAGATATTGAAAGGTGGAAAGGAATAGACGCACAAATAACCGTTGTTTTGGCGTGTGTCTAGACGCTCTACTGGCCACACGCACAGTGCACAAATCCTTTATTCCCGTGGAGTAACACCATGCTGGTGTTATAAAACACAAGTCACTTTTATAACCACAAATTTAATCAGGCACTAACGCGTGCAATTTATATTTACGGTTAATCCTGTTTCGGATAAAACTTCCTCGCAAATATCACAATTTATTTTTTAGCAAAAAGATGGCAAATCACACCGCACTGAAAGACGTCGAAAGGCACGTTTACCAGTCAGTGGTTAGTATACGATGGCTCAAAACGAAGTTCTCGACTTAGTTCTGGTATTCTTTGTCATATCGCTCTTCTCGTTTCTTTTTTAAAGGCCGTGTGATGGCTGTAAAATCGACTGCATCGATTTCTACTCGATGTTATCGATGCTGAGTCATCTCAGTACTCCCTCTGACTGAACTCGTGAGCAAACGATGTGCTACCGAAAACTGCTAGGAAAGTTTATGTTCCTGCCCGCTCTCTTTGATCTGGTAACCTGGTGGTAACCTTTTTTCTTTAAGGTGGTTCCATTGATTCGGAGTAAGTGGGTAAATTTTGTCCAGGGCATGTTGCGTTGACGTCTTCAGCCTCCTGGAAGCATGGCTTCAGACGCCTGAGATTTACATTACTTACTTAGGTGACGCTACTGTTCGGGGTGAACCTAGGCATCAACCAACAAGTCACTCCATTTAGCTCGGTCTTTAGCTAATTGCCTCCAGTTGCGCACTCCAAGTTGGTCGAGGTCTCTTGGAACTTGTGCGCGCCACTGACGGCGATGATTCTCTCTACTGCGTCGTCCCTCGGGGTTAGATTCGAAGACTCTGCGGGCCGGAGCGTTGGTGTCCATTCGCTCTACATGTCCTAGCCATCTCAGACGTCCAATACGCAATTTTTGGACTAGGTCGATGTCGCTGTACAGCTCGTATAGTTCGTGATTGAATCTTCTCCTCCAAAACCCGTCAACGCAAACGGGACCGAAAATCTTACGAAGAATTTTTCTCGAAGAAGCGACCGAGGATATCTTCATCCTCTTTGAATAAAGTCCATGTTTTAGCGCCGTAAAGCAGGACTGGGATGATCAGGGTCTTATACAGAGTCTCCTTAATTGTTCAAGATAGGGCTTTACTGTTAAATTGCCTTGTAAACCCCAAAAAAACAGCAACTGGCAAGAGTTACTCTTCTCTTGATTGCTGCGCTGATGTTGTTCTCAGAGTTTATAGCAGAGCCAAGGTCGACAAAGTCCCTTACTATCTCGAAGTAAAAGCTGCCCACGGTGACGATCTGTCCAATTCGTCGGTGTTGGTTGTCCCTTCTTGTTGACAGCATACACTTGGTTTTGCCCTCGTTCATCGCTAAACCCATTTTGGCCGCTTCCGGCTCAATGCTTGCAGACGCACCGGTGACAGTCCGCTGAGTTCTTCCGATAATGTCTATATCGTCGGCGTATGCAAGCAGTTGTACAGACTTGTAATAAATTGTGCCTCCGGTGTTGGCTTGTGAGTTCCGGACAATCCGTTCAAGTACAATATTATTGAAGTCACATGACAACGCGTCACTTTGTCTAAAACCTTTTTTGACATCAAAGGTCTCGGTGAGGTTATTACCGACCTTGATGGGGCAGCAAGCGTCCCCCTGCATTGCGATTGATCGGGAAACTACTGACTGCCCAAAACTTGGCTTGGGCCAGTAGCGCAACAATCAAGTTCGTGATGAAGTGCTTACTTTACCTCCTAGTGGTGGTCCCCGGGCAACTATACGTATAAACCCTTATACGTATAGGCCAAAATTGTAAGTGCGGGTTGTCTAGGGCCTTGATTCTAGGCTAGGTAACGTGGGCCAGCAACCTGCGTTACTGAAACCAGCTCGCTACTGAAACCGACACTATGCCTCGGATAAGGACTGATCACATGTTGACGACTTTTGGCTATTGTACCCGGACAAAGATAGGTTTCTGGAATGTAAAGACGCTCCTCGACTCGGGAAGAGAAGGTCCTTACAATGCCAGATTCCTCCAACTGGAAAAGGAATTCATGCGATATAAACTGGACATTTTGGGGGTAAGTGAAGTAAGATGGTTAGAAGCGGGCGAGTACCAGTCTCCAACGCGTAACACTGTACTACTCTATTCTGGAAGACCATCCGGAAGTCCGCGGGAATATGGAGTCGGACTACTGCTAACAACAACAGCACGCAAGGGCCTGATTTCCTGGCAGCCTCATGGTGATAGGATTTTGACGGCCAGATTCCGGACTAGAGTACGACGCGTCACCATCATACAGTGTTACGCCCCAACGAATAGTTCGTCTGAGGACGAAAAGGAGAGCTTCTACAATCTCTTAAGCGCCGTCTTCAACACAACACCAAATGGAGACATTGTCATAGTGATGGGGGATTTGAATGCCAAGGTAGGCAGCGACAACGAAGGGCTCAAGCATGTAATCGGGAAGCATGGACTAAGCAACCGCAATGACAACGGCGAAAGGTTTGTGGATTTCTGCAATGCCAACCGCCTTGTGATAGGTGGCACCATGTTTGAGCACAAGACCTGCCACAAAGTCAGCTGGGTTTCCAATGACAGGCAAGCAACCTCCAACCAAATTGACCATTTTGCTATCAGCCGCCGCTTTAGAAGCAGTCTCCTGGACGTCCGAAACAGACGAGGGGCAGATGTGGGGATAGTACGTGATCACCATCTTATGATAGCTACTCTCCAACTACGCACTGCTGCAGTTCGAAGATCCCACGACAACACAAGAATGCCCAGGTTCAACATCGATAGACTTAGTGATCCCTCAGTGCGCCAACAATTAAGGGAGCACTTTTCGCAAGGTGTGGAAGCAATCAGCAGCTCAATGCCCGCAACCATCCAAGACCATTGGTGTGCTGTGAAAAATGTTTTTACATCTGGTGCTGAAAGAATTGTCGGTCGATCGCAGGGAAGACATAGGGCGTGGCTTTCCGAGGATACCTGGAGACGGATTGACGAACGAAAACAGCTAAAAGCTCGCGTTGCAGCTACCCCAGCAGCAGGGAGAAGCGAGCTAGAGTCCCTATATCGTATGAAGATGAGAGAAGTTCAGCGTAGCGTACGACGTGACAAGCGCAACTACATCAACGCGCTGGCTACAGAAGCAGAAGAAGCTGCACGGAGGTGCGACAGCAGGACTGTCTACAGAATCACGAAAGAGCTGACAGGTGGTCGCAGCTCCAGCCAATACCTAGTGAAAAGCCTAGACGGCTCCTTGCTCATTTCGGATGAGGACCAGCTCAAGAGATGGAAAGAGCATTTTGCTACGGTTTTGAACCGTGTATTCGCTAGCGACATGCTCCCAAATCAGACTGAGATGCCCGAGGTGAGAAGTTCCCGAATACGCACCACGACTCCCAGTAAAGATGAGATCATTACCGCGATCAAGGCACTCAAAACCAACAAGGCGGTAGGACTTGACGGTATTCCAGCAGAGCTCTTACGAGCAACGCCAACAACATCGGCTGAGCTTCTGCTTCCACTTATAGATAGAGCTTGGGAAGCTGAGAGCTTTCCTAACGAGTGGAAAAAGGGAATGATCGTCAAGCTTCCTAAGAAAGGAAATTTAATGGAGTGCGGAAACTGGAGGGGTATCTGCGTGCTGCCTGCTGTAGCTAAGATAATAGCTAAAATCATCCTTGAGCGAATCAAACAACATCTCGAAGACACACTCGATGCCGAACAAGCAGGTTTCCGCTCTGGATCCTCCTGTGCCGACCACATCAACACCCTGCGGATTATCATCGAACAGTGTGTTGAATATCGATCGCCACTGCACCTGCTGTTCATCGATTTTGAGAAGGCGTTCGATAGTGTCAACAGGGAGTTTATTTGGCGTGCCTTACGCAGGAGAGGCATTCCCGATAAACTAATTGCTATTATCAAAGCTACATATGAAGGCTCCAAATGTCACGTTCTGCACAGGGGAAGGTTGTCTGAGGAATTTGAGATCCAAAGTGGGGTAAGACAAGGCTGTATCCTTTCACCAATATTATTTCTATTGGTGATTAGCGATGTGCTTCATGCAGCTTTGTCGACGGGAAACGGAGGAATTCGATGGACTCTTACATCTCAACTGAAGCATCTTGACTACGCAGACGATGTATGCTTACTCTCCCACAGAATTATGGACCTCCACCAAATGACAGCAGATGTGGAGAGGGAGGCAGGTGTCGTCGGGCTGAAAATTAATACGACGAAAACTAAAATCATCAGCCTTGGAACTAACTCATCGGCTCAAATATGCATTGCTGGACAACCGGTAGAGAGAGTAGAGGATTTCCAGTATATTGGGAGTATTGTCTCGACCGATGGTGGAACCGAACTGGATATAGCCAACAGGATCGCCAAAGCAAAGTCCGCGTTCGGGATGTTGTCCAAAATATGGCGAAGCAATGCAATCAGTTTGAGCACCAAAATAAGACTGTTCCGCTCCAACGTTGAATCCGTGCTGCTATATGGTTGCAGCACGTGGAGAGTGACCACTACTATCACCAGAAAGCTGCAAACGTTCGTTAATAGGTGTCTGCGCAATATCTTAAGGATTTTCTGGCCCAATCGTATCTCTAACGAACACCTTTACGAGAGAACGGGTTAGGAACCAATAGGCACAACTATCCAACGGCGGAAGTGGCAGTGGATTGGTCACACGTTCCGAAAGGGTGACAGCTCCATAGCGAACCATGCTATGCAATGGAACCCTCTAACTCAGGATGGCAGAAGACCTGGCGGTCCGCGGAAAACATGGCGCAGAACAGTCGAGAAGGAGGCACGGCAGTTAGGGAAAAGTTGGGGAGAACTCAGACACATTGCCAGAAACCGTACACGATGGCGCGTAGGCGTAGTAGAGGCCCTAGGACCCACAAGGGGATACAGGACATAAAGTAAGTAAGTAAGCGTCCCCCATCGTCAGCCTGCACAAACGGACAAATTTGGCAGGGATGTCAAAACTAGACATGGCTGTATAAAGCTCTTCTCTATAGATGCTGTCATAGGCGGCCTTGAAATCGATAAAGAGATGGTGAGTATCGATTTCGAATCCCTGGGATTTCTCCAGAATCTGCCGAAGTGTGAAGATATGATCGATGGTGGACTTTCCTGGTCTGAAATCGCACTGATACGATCCATTCAGGCTGTTGATAAAAGGTTTCAGGCGTTCACACAATATCGCAGAAAACATCTTATATTCGATGTTGAGGAGACTGATGCCTCTATAATTGGCTCAGTTGAGGGGGTCTCCTGTCTTGTGGATCGGACAAACGATGCTGAGACTCCATTCATCAGGCATACACTCGTCTGACCAAATATTAGAAATGAGTTGGTGTATGCACTCTGCCAATTCATCCCCAACTACCGGTACCCCGGTTCGGCCGGTAAGCCGTCAGGTCCATCAGCCTTGTTGGAGTTCAGCTTGGATATTGCTATCATCACTTCGTTTTGATCAGATGGACGGAAATAATGACTATCATCGTCTATGTTGAACGGTTCATTCGGCCTGACAGTGAGATGATGGTCTTCGTCGGCGCTGTACAGTTTGCAGAAGTAGTTTTCAGCACCGACTGTGATTCTATTACGAGGTTCCCATTTTCATCTCTACAGGTTTCTGTACGAGTATTACTTCTCTGACACGTTCTTTTTACCCTTTGGTAAAACTTCCGTACATTGTTCCTGGAGTATAAACTCTCGACATTCTCGAACGCGCGCTTCTCATACTCTTTCTTCTTCTTTTGAAGAAGCCGATGTTCTTCCCGTCTCTTTTGCTCGTAGAGCTAACGAGCAGCTCTCGTTTTCCTTTCCAGCGCCGCTTTGTATGCCTCTTGTTTTGCTGTATGCACTCGCCGGCATTCTTCGTCAAACCAGGGGTTTCGCGGTGGTGGTCGATCGAGACCCAGCACATCAGTCGCGGCGTTTCTGATGGCATGTTGGTAGCGTTGCCACTGGTCTTCGGTACTTGATGCTGTTGGCATAGGGGTGATTGAGAGATTTCGGGATACGCGTTCAGCGAAGAGTCTGGTGGTCTCTTGCGATTGTAGCTCTTCGACGTTATACTTTCTCACCGTGAATCTTCTTTATTGCTCAGATTGGGATATCCGCATTCGTCCCTTGGCTACAACAAGGTAATGATCCTAATCTATGTTGGCCGCTCGGAAGGTCCGGACATCCAGAATACTGGAGGCATGACCTGCGTCGATCGCAATATGATCAATTTGGTTGTTGGCAGACCGCCATGTCTGCTTATGAATATGGAGATGAGGAAACCATGTGCTTGCTATGGTGAGATTTCGCTCCACAGCGAAATCAATTAGCCTAAGTCCGTTATCAGACGTGGTATCGTGTAGGCTATGCTTACCGGTTGCCCTACCAAAGACGTCCTTCCTTCCTATTTTGGCGTTAAAATCGCCCAATACGATTTTAACGTCGTATTTAGGACATTGCTCGTATGTTTTGTCAAGGAGCTCGTAGAAACACTTTTTGGTGGTAGGGTCCTTTTCTTCCGTGGGGGCATGAATACATATTGGGTTTATGTTTACGAATTTAGCCTTGATCCGGATAGTCGCTAACGTGTCGGGAGCTTAAGACTTCTTGCCTAAGTCTGCCGCGTATGACAAATCCGCATCCGAATAAGCGTTGCCTGTTGCCTTTGTAGCAATCACCGTAATAGATGTCACAGTTTTTCATCCTCTTTTTGCCCGGCCCATCCCATCGCACTTCTTGGATGGCGGTAATATCTGCTTCATAGCAGTCTAGGGCTTCTGCTAGTTGTTCGGCTGCACGTGGTCTGTAAAGGGACAGAACATTCCAAGAACAGATCCGAAGGGTTGTCCTTATTTCGTTTGCTGAGGTCGTCATTAGTTGAGTCATCCTTATCCGAGGCTTTTGGTTGTTTCGGAACCATAGGTTTTTTACGCGGTAGGGAAGTTACCCCGACGGCACAACCCCCAACCTGGAGGGCCAGTTCCTTAATTATTCCCCTAGGGCGAGGGGCCGGGTACACCGGTGCCAGTGGTTCACTACGGGAGTATGAGCGCTGCCGCTGGCCCATTAAGGGCTCCTCCGCCACCATCTCTATTCCAATGTCCTGACCAACATTGGAAATTCCTTACCGACCTGTGATCCGAATACGTCGAAAGAGCTCGCGCAAGGTATTCACTAAGTTCAACATAACTGGAACTATAGACGCCACCGTTGACACCGTCTAGGGAATTCGTCCGCGGACGCCTGGAACAGGAAGAAGTGCTCTAGTGAGAGAACACTCTTCCCCCCTCTCTCGTCTGCTGCCGCCAAGAATCCTCCAAACGGGGTTGGTTACCCATTTCTTGGATTAAGGTACTAGGTACCCGGCTGTCACCGTGGAGGTTAAGAGTAGGAGTTGGTAGGCCTCAGCTGAGTGAAAACGCTTGTGTTTTCATATGATCGCATACACTACCGTTTGACCAGCCGAGATTTACATTAACTTCTCGGTTTTTTTATAAGGAGGGTGTAGTAGGCTTCGGATCTTTGAATTATCTTGAACGGTCCCTCGTATGGTGATTGCCACGGCGTTTTTACCGCGTCTCTACGTACAAATGCGTAGGAACAAGTTGCAAGATCCTTAAAAATAAATATGTTGTCGTTGCAGTGTCTTCTGGATTGCATAAGTGACAATTGGGTCATCTGATTTCTCAACTGATCGACGAAATCATTTTGTGCTTGACCGCCGCTCGAAGGAGTGATAAAGTTGCCAGGTAACCTAATGTTTTGCCTGAAAACTAGTTCAGCCGATGTCGCGTTGAAGTCTCGTCTGAATGCGCTTCGTAACCCTAACATAACGGTTGGTAGCGTTGGCGTCCAGCTAACCGCATCGCGACATTGGATCGCCGTTTTGACCGTGCGGTGCCAGCATTCTATAAAACCATTTGCGTGAGGGTTGTAGGAGTTTGACCTTTTGTTTTTGAATCCTAGCAACTTAGCCAACTCTTTAAATAGTTCTGATTCAAGTTGTTTGCTCTTATGAGAGGCGTGCCAAACCTACTAATCCACCCATTATATAGCACGAACGTAAAGGTAGTTGCTGCGATATCAGGAATTGGGAATGCCTGGTAACTAAATAATTGTTAGACAGTACATTTGGCCCTTAGAAACCGTTAGTAGACCAATTAGGTCTACATGCAATTCTTCAAAATGGTTGATAGTCTTCTCAAATTTACCCGTTGGTGGTTTGAAGCGGCGTGAGATATATTTTTTTTTTTTTTTTGGCAGTGATACAAGATTGAGCCATTGTTCTCACGTCTTTGTTTATCGATTTCCAAACGTACTTTTGAGGGACTGCTTTCACGGTGCTTTTTATTCCTAGATGAGATTAACCATGAATTGAATTGAAAACTTTCTTCCGAAATTGTTTGAGAACGTACGGTTTGGCGATATTTGTTGAATTGTCGCATTTGATCGTGCTGCCTGACCCAAGCATTCGAACTTGAACGAATTTCAGGTTCGAATTTTGTTTCAATTCACGTAGCTCTACATCATTTGGTTGTGCCTCGGCCATTTGTTCGAAATTTACATCCTGTAAATTAATTCGATGGCCTAAGAAATCGATTTCTTTCGCCATGAATACGCATTTATTGATATTAATCGATAAACCATGTTGCTGTAAGTGTTCAAATATGATTTTTAAGTACTCAATGTGCTCTTCTTCTGATTCCGACACGCTAAGGAAATCATAGATACATATATGAAAAAACGAATGGTAGGCCGAAAAGAACTTGGTGGGTGAATCTTTGGAAAGTCTGTGCCGCATTGTGCAGACCGAAACACATACAAATCCACTCAAATGTTCCGAATGGAGTGCGAAAAGCAGTCTTGAATGGTTCTATTGGGATTTTATAGAAGGCCCTGACAAGGTCAGCAGTCAAAAAAATTGTGCACCCCTTTGGCTCGTATGAAAAATCCGTTAAATATGGTCGGGTGACGTTCAGCCCGCGAAGGTCTCCACAAAGACGGCATTTTAGATTAGATGCAATGGACTGGACCATGGACTACTTCATGATGACAAAAATCGCAGTTTTAAAAGTTTCTCTATTTCTGCTTTGGCTTTTTTATATTTCTCTGGTGACAAACGCCTCGTTTTGCATGCAACGGGAGGTCCACTTGTGACTGTATGATGCGTCACGCAGTGTTTAGCTGTCTTGAACCTAGGATCTTCGGTTGTAATAATACATCTAATTTATCTAAAGATATACCGAAACCTCGTAATGAGTCTGCTACGAGTTCAAACGTCCCCGATAACACTGATTATTAAACGGATGAAGAAGAACTAAGTCGTGAAATCAACTGGATTCTAAAAAAAACGACCAGTTAAGAAACGAGAAGCTGGCTCTTTGCCCGAAATGGTAGCGAGGCAAGAAAGCATACAAAATAAGCGAGAAGATAAAGAACAGCGTGACAAAATAAACACATGTGCCGAAGGAAATCCACGAACTAAGGTACGACCACCGCCACCAATAAACGTAATCGGAATTACAGACTAGAATAAACTGAATTTTTTTTTTTTTCGAGGGTAGGTGAAAATCTTCAACAAGACACTATGAGCACAGATAATAAACTTACCCAGATGTCGCATCCCTATACAAAAAAATGTTGATTTTTTTTGCGATGAGCAAACAACGATGGGCAAACAAAAAGCTTTCCTGCTTCGCAAAGAAAAAAAAGAAAAAGAAATTTTCTGTGCGAAAAGCTTTTTCTTTTGCTACTCTTTGTACCGTCTGCGACCTGCGACTGCGAGACACAATTTCATGTATACATACATATGTATGTACATATATGCATATGTAGGTACCTAGGTATTTTCGCTTTTCATTTTGCTATATTGATCGAAGTTTCGATCTGTGGTGTGGTAAAAAATATTTAAATTGTATTTTTTCGAAGTGAAAAGTGATATTTTACTGTGTGTGTCCAGTAAAATTTTTGAAGAGTTAATCTAGGAAAGGTAAAATATATTATTGAAGTTTATTTCAGGTTGATTAGGTACCTTGGTACTTAGGTTAGGTTAGGTTAGATTTTCTGTCTGCACCACGATGCAGACACACTTAGACCAGTAAAGGTCCATTGTGATGCCAAGGATCTACCATTAGACCACTCAGGGACTAATAAACCAACCGGAGCTTTTGATGAAGCGATGGATGTTCGTGCAGCCTAAGGACGCCAAATCGCTCGAATGAGGTCGTCAAGGAAGCGAGCTCCTAGATGGAGCATTCTTTTGCGTGATAAAGCAGGACATGTGCATAGGAAGTGAAGAATGGTTTCCTCCTCCTCCTCGTCCCTACAGCTCCTGCAGAAGTCATTGGAAAAGAGGCCAAGTCTTTTGGCATGTTGGCCGATTAGACAGTGTCCGGTGATGACACCGATAACGCAGCTGATCTGTAATCACTTTAGTTTAACCAACTCGGCACTACGTTTGTTACGGGCAAATTTCGCACGAGATCCTTGGTCCCCTCCATCCTACCAATTCTCACCCGTCCATCATGTTTGGCCTTTTATTTTTATTCCGTTGTCTTCTTGAAGCAGTGGTCTCGTTGAGCGTTTCCTGGATGGTTCCGCCATTCAGTACTTATTCCTTTCCACGCGCTTCAAGGGGGCAACAAGAGCAGGTACTCCGGGACACAGAGCCCAACGGTCGGTTGGCAACCCTCTGATGCGGATGGACCGTCCGCCAACGATGTGAATTAAATCAGCGACGAATGAGACGAGCGGCGATGAAGAAGAGGGTGGACTGCCCTAATATCTTGCCCACACCACCAGGGCGAGCCCACACATAAAGGACGAGTGCACAGCAAGATACATCATGAACATAACACATTTACCCAAACATCGCAAACATTCAGCGGTCAACGGACTGAAGGAGGTTCAGTCCAAATTCATAAATTCATCGATGGCCGAGAGCCCGACGCTTATATTTTATTATTTGTATGGGGTGGCACGTCATCGGCTAGTCCCTTTTCCCCAAATCTGCGTGAGATTCCACAGGGATAGCTAGCTTCGCGGACTTAATTAAATAATAGGAATACGAGTGGGTACTCAGACTTCTTCCTCCTCAGGAGTGTCCGACGCAAGGCGTTGTTTGACATATTTATATTTTACTTTCAATAACCTCTTTTCTTCCACGCTAAGTCCAACGTCAAGTGTTGTTTGACAAATTTCCTTTTTCTTCTCATATTCCTTCTCCGCTTTTGTATTTTTCGCGATATTTTTTTGAATATTTAATTTTGCGTTCACTAGCCCCTCAATTGCTAGCGCTCACTGTGAACGAGGCACCAAGGTGAAGAGCGAACCCCGGGAATGCGTAACCCGACCCTCTGAACTACCAGTTGGAGGCGATTTCAGAGAGAGAGAGAGCCATTGGAAAAATGGAAAGAGCTGCTAGATAGCAGCGTTCAAGGAACGGTTGCATGCTTCAGCAAAAGAACGGAGTACTGCACATAAAGCCGTCCTTGAACTGGTAATGGCTGAATAAGCGGTAGGCTAATTTGCAGAGAGAGGCTCTCGGTCGGGTAAGCAAAGTGCTGAGGCGAGTTCAGCACTTCTTGGTTGACCACGTGCGAGTGCGGTTGAATACAACCTTTGTTCGTTTTTTGCCATTTCCTTTTGTGGAAAAAATTTTGAATAAATTAGCCGTACACGTAAAGAGTTTTATAACGCACGTTCGTTGTTTTTTTTTTCTCTTCTTCATTGGCACAGTTTCAGGATTCCCACCCCATTCATTTTCCCAAGGTTTCCCGATTCCATTCAAAGATCTGGTGGCGCCCATTTTCCGTATCGTGTGTAAACACCCAATTTCGCTAATTCCAGTGAACTCACCCCAGCTGAGTAACGTGGGGCAATAAAAAAAATACAAATATAAATATTTCTGGGAATTTTTGCTGTTGTGTTTCGCATTGTGTTCAGGGAAGTGTTGTTCTTTTCCTTTTTGTGCATTTTACTTTTGTTGTGCTTTATTTTTCAGGGAATTTTACGCATTGGTTTTCGCACATTGGATTGGATTATCTCTTTTTCGATTTTGGAGTATATCTCTTTGGAGTTTTTGGATTTTGGAGTTTGGAAATCTCTTCTCTCAAACTTTAAGTAAAGTGGATCAAATTTGTGGAAAGGAAAGTGGGTACAAACACTCCCCGATTACCAAGTAGGTGCATTTTTTTTGTTTCTTTTTGTTCTTTTTGCTTTTATTTTTTCCACTTGGATTTGTGGGTTTATTACAAAATATATATTATATTATAATTCGCATAATTTAGCATACATTCGCATTTGCATATACACATACATTCGGTATTTTCGTACGGGTTTCGATTTTATATATACTACGTAGTGGCTTTTTTTTCCTTTCTTGGGTGAAGTGTTTGTTTTTCTTTTGCGGTACCCATCACAAACGGGGTTCTTTCATTTGGCGTACAGTGTGTCCAAAAGGTGGGGGCACATTTAACGTAATTCTTTTTTAAATTTTGTGGTATTCTTTTTGAAATTTCATACTTCATTGGGGTTGTTTTATTTTTTTTATATTTCTGGGGTGTGTTATTTTTTTTGATAGTGGACATTTTTGACTTTCGAAAATAATTCGTTTCCTCGTAGGTACTTGTGATTCTTTTTCTTGTGTTTTCGTACGGTGTCATTTTTACTCTGGGTTTTCGCTGTCGGTTCTATTAGGTTGTTCTTAGTAATTTTTGATTTTGCTTTGGAGTGTTGGTTTTTGGTTTAGTTGCGTGATTCATGATGGAGATTAATCGGTTGTCTCAGGATGAGTTGGCATATGAAATGCAGGTCCGAGGGCTTCCGGTGAAGAGCGTTGACGAGATGAGGAAATCATTGAGGTCAGCTCGAGCTCTTTCACGCAGGGGCTCTTTAAATATTGAGGTGGAGCACACTTTTTCTTTCGAGGAGGATGTGGAGGCTGTCAAGGCGAACATTTTAGAACTTAAAAGCCTTCTTAAGAATCCTCCAAGTAATCCGAAGTCGTCGGAGTACTTGAAGATTCTGACGAAGGTCGACTGGGCGTTAGGGCGATTAGGTAGGGTTCAGGCAGAATCTGAAGAGGAAGTTACAGAGATCAAGGAACTCAGGAATGAGTTATTGATCTTGCTAAGTAGATTACCGGAGGAGGAAAGCGAAGAACGCGAGGTTCCTGAAAAGGAAAAATCGAGCACTTCAAAGGTGGTGCCTCGACTGCCGTCCCCTATACCCACTTCAGGTGGAAGGGTGGCGACAGGCGAGCCCAGCCCAGAAGTACGCACAGAAACAGCGAATTTTCAAGTTGTTGAACGATCTACTGAGCGGATCGAGAAATGGGATATGAAGTTTACTGGTGAGCGCTGTGGCTCATCAGTAAACGCATTCCTAGAGAGGGTTGAGGAGCTCCGCCAAGCAAGAGGGGTGTCGGAGGCTCAGTTGCTTAGGTCAGCGGTCGATTTGTTTGTGGGGAAGGCGCTTCTTTGGTTTAGGGCGATGAGGTCTACTGTGGGCACGTGGCAAGAACTGGTCAAGGAGTTAAAGTTGGAGTTCTTGCCACATAATTACGATGATTTGCTGGTTGATGAGATTAGGCGACGGACTCAAGGCAAAGATGAGTCCATCGGGGTGTATGTGGCGACGATGCAGAATATGTTCGGCAGACTTTCAGAGCCCCTTTCGGAGCGTAGAAAGCTGTCGATCCTGCAGAAGAACCTGGCACCATTTTATCAGACACAGCTTGGGTTAGAGGAGCCCAAGTGTGTCAGCGACTTGGTGGAATTAGGACGAAAGTTGGAAGCAGTACGCGCCAACGTTGAGACTTTCGCTCCACCACCAAGCAATCGAGGTCGGAATCTATTGGAGCCCGATCTCGCGTATGTAGGTGTTGAAGAACCCCGGGTTTCGGTTGTTACTCAGAACAACCAACCCCGGCGGCAAGTTAGGTGTTACAACTGCAACAGGGAAGGTCATTTCGCAAATACTTGTTCCGCTCCTAGGCGTTGTTTTGGTTGTGGGAAGCTAGGTGTTTCACGTAGGGATTGTTCTGCATGTTCGGGAAACGCACGACGCACCCTCGGGTCCGCCGGACGGGAGCGTCGTTGATTCCTTCTGGGTCACCTGCGGGTAACCAGTCGGGTTGTTACAACGAGGTTAAATTGGGTTTCGCATTGGAGGGAAATGGTAGCGATAGGCGACCGTATCTTGGTGTTAGGGTTTATGGTATTAATTTAGTAGGGCTTTTGGATTCGGGCGCTTCACGCTCGATAGTATGCAAGGAGGGTTGGAGAATCCTTCAAGTTTTAGGGATAGAATTAGGCAAAGGTCAAATAGATAGGGTAATGTTAGCGGATGGTGCAGGAGTAAAGGTAGAAGGGGTAGTCTCTTTGCCTATTATAGTTGAGGAAAATACAGTTTTGTTAGAGTGTCTCGTCATTCCTAGTCTTCCTCACGTTCCAGTATCTCCGGCCGTCCAAAAACATATTGATAGGGAATTAGATGAAATGCTAAAGGATGACATAATAGAAAAGTCTAGTAGTCCGTGGGCCTCTCCAATTGTTATGATTAGGAAGAAGGAGAACACGTATAGGTTTTGCGGAGACTACAGAAAGTTAAATAAAATAACAGAGAGGGATGCTTATCCACTCCCTTATATTTCAGCGACGTTGGACAAGCTTAGGGACGCGAAGTTTCTGTCCTCCTTGGACATTAAATCCGCATACTGGCAGATTCCAGTAGAGGAGAAGTCACGACCCTTTACAGCCTTCACAGTCCCTGGTAGGGGCCTTTTCCAATTTAAGAGAATGCCATTTGGTCTGCATAATGCACCAGCGACATGGCAACGATTTATTGATACGGTGATTGGGGCCGACTTGGAACCAAATGTCTTCGTCTACCTGGACGACATAATCATCGTAACCAACTCCTTCGAACAACACCAGAAGATATTGGAAGAGGTTTTTAAGCGTTTATGCGAGGCTGGGCTGAAGGTTAGTGAGCAAAAGTGTAACTTGTGTAGGGCGTCGTTGAAATTTTGAGGTTATATAGTGGACAGACATGGCTTGCATGTGGATCCTGAGAAGGTTCAGAGTATGGTAGACATTCCAGCGCCCAAAAACGTTAAGGAAGTTAGAAGTTTTATCGGAACGGTTTCCTGGTATAGGAGATTTGTGCCAAACTTCGCTAGTTTGGTAAAACCGTTATCCGATTTGCTTAAAAAGAGTAGGAAATTCTACTGGAGTAACGAGTGTGAAGAAAGTTTTAGGAAGGCTAAGGAATGTTTAGTAGCCGCTCCCATCCTGACGTGTCCGGATTTAACGAGGCCATTCGTGGTTCAGACGGATGCCTCGGATTTTGGGATTGGGGCTGTCTTTAGTGAGACGTTCGAAGAGGGCGAGAAGGTTATTAGTTACCTGAGTAGATCTTTGAATAGATGCGAAAAGAATTATTCTACCACCGAGAACGAATGTTTAGCAGTTCTTTGGGCTATTGAGAAACTTAGACCATATCTAGAGGGAGTGAGATTCACGGTCATAACAGACCATTACTCTTTGATATGGTTGAGTAAGTTGAAGGATCCGGCAGGTAGGCTGGCACGTTGGGCTGTACGGTTGCAGCAATTTGATTTTGATATCATCCATCGGAAAGGCAAGGAACATGTTGTACCTGATATGCTCTCACGGAATGTACCAGTGGTATCTGGGATTTCAGAGCACAGTTCCGATCCGTGGGTAACAAGGATGATGGAAAAGGTCGAGGCGAGGCCACTATCATTTCCAGCGTGGCGTGTAGAGCAGGGAGCTTTGTTCAAATTTGTTAAGGCGAACCACGTGATAGTTCACGATAACAACAGTGAATAGAAGAGAGTAGTTTCGAAGAAGGATAGGGCAAAGATTTTAGAGGAATGCCATGATCATCCTTTAGCAGGTCATATGGGGGTGAAGAAAACTTTTGCTAGGATAGGGGAAAAATATTACTGGCCCAAAATGAGGTCAGACATAACCAAGTACGTCAGAAATTGTAAAATTTGCCAAAAAGTGAAACCAGTTAACGACAAGCCGGCGGGTTTGATGACGGAGAGGAAAGGGGTAACCAATCCGTGGGAGATGTGTGTAGATTTAGTTGGTCCACTTCCTAGGTTAGGTTAGGTTAGGTAAAGGTGGCTGACAGGGTCAGGACACACTTAGACCACATGGGTCCATTGTGATACCACATGAGTAATGACCGGTCGAGTCACCGGTAACCAGGGGAACCTTAACCTTTCTCATGAGGGTGTTGGCTGAGAATGCTGACTGAAAAGGGTAGAGAGGGTGACTGACTCAGTCAACCCTGAAGTCAAGGTGTACCGAGAAGGTATAGTGTGCAGCAAGTGATGGGGGGTGATTGATTCAAGCGAACCCCCTATACTGTGTATGCAAGTTATTATTGGCAGGTCTCATAAACCGTGTAGGCGTAGAGGTGCATACGTATAGTAGAGTGACTGATTCAGTCTAACTCTAATTGCTGTTATGCATGCTATTGACTAGGTGGGGTGACTGAGTCAGTCAAACCCTTATACCTAGGTGCACCGTGTAGGTGTAGAGAAGCATAAGCGTACATAGATTGACTGATTCAATCGAACTCTAAGTACTGCTATGTATAAAGTGAGAACTAGGTAGGGTGATTGTTTCAATCGAACCCGTACCTAGGTGGACCGTGGAAATAGTGGGGAATGCAAAGTAGAGCGAGATGACTGATGCAGTCAATCTTGCACTAGTATGCAGTCGAACTTTAGGGTATGGTTTGGCTAGGTAGGGTGACTGCTTCAGTCAAACCCTTAATACCTAGTTCACCGTGTAGGTAGTGTGCATGTGAGTAATAGGGGGATTGATTGACTCAATCAATCTCTGTTACCTCTATGCAGTAATGTTATTTACAGGCACTGGACTAGTGCTATGGGAGATTTAGCTATCGATCTTGGGAGGTGTCTGTTGCAGTACCTCTTGGGGATTGACAGTAACCAATAACGAGGGAGCAGGGGTGATGGTGATGTGGAGGGGGGGCATTTCAGCTAAACCAGTTGGATTTACCTATGTATCTATTTAAGTTTCTAATGTCTATGTTAGACAGGTCACTTAGGTCCTCAAAGAAGTATTCGCCTAGTAGCTTCTTTCTTAGTGTGGCTAGCGCTGGGCATGTGCCAAGGAGGTGGAGACTATTCTCCTCCTCCTCTTCATCTCTGCAGCTTCTGCAGAAATCGTTTGCTGGGACACCCTTTCTAGTGGCGTGTCTACCTAACAAGCAGTGTCCTGTGACTATTCCTACTGTGAGGCTTATGTTCCTTCTATTTAATGAAAGGAAATTTTTGGTTTTCTTTGCGTCAAGTAAGGGGCAGATCTTCCTGGTCGATGCGCACGTAGCTAGATTACTCCATCTGTTGTTTGCATTAGATTGCGCTTCGTTAAACATTCGGATTTTCATTAATTGTATTGGTGGTGCCGGTGCCTCTCTATTTACATCGAGAGGAAGTACGGTGCCTTGTCTAGCTAGTTCATCCGCTTTACAGTTGCCTGGAATATCTCTGTGTCCTGGGACCCAGCACTGAGTAATGTTGCATTTGTCCGCAATCTCGTTAAGAGATTCGCGGCAATGTTTAACCAACTTAGATCTTATTGTTGGCGTTTCCAGAGCTTTAATCGCTGACTGACTGTCTATATAGAGGATGATAGACTTACCATCTATCGGGTATATAGAGAGTCTGCGCGCTGCTTCACGAACGGCCGATATTTCTGCCTGAAAGATGCTACAGTGGTCCGGAAGTCGGAGAGCTACGTTTATTCTAGGTGATTCGGAAAATATACCTAGTCCTGTGCCCTCCGAAGTTTTGGAACCATCTGTATAGATTTCGATCGCGGCGTCATTTAGAATGATACCTTCATCCCATGCGGATCTGTCAGGGATGGTGGTGTTATATTTGATATTGAAATCAATAGATGGGGATATGTAATCTGTTACTCTGAGATTGGAGTTTTGTAAGATTTTCATGTGGCCAATTTGTGAGCTTGACCACTGGAGAGATTCTCTAAGTCTTAGGGCTGCTTTAGATGCTACCATTTTCCCAAAGATATCAATGGGATATATGTTAAGTAGGGTTTCTAAGGCGGCTGTGGGAGTGGACCTGACAGCCCCTGTGATGCATTTGCATGCTAATCGTTGTACTCTTTCGATAGGGTTTGTGTTGCACCTTGTTTCGAGTGCAGGCCACAAGACGAGAACGCCATAAAGCAGGATTGGTCTGACCACCGCCAGGTACAACCAGTGGACTATATTAGGTTGAAGACCCCATTTTGGACCTATAGCTTTTTATAGGTGTAGATGGCGATTTCCGCTTTCTTGGTTCGGTCTGTAATGTTCTGTTTCCAATTAAGTTTACTATCGAGTGTCAACCCTAGGTATTTTGCTTTGTTTGTAAAGCTGAGTTCCGTGTTTCTAAGCTTAGGTTGGGCTATGAACGGGATTTTGTATTTCCTAGTAAAAAGTACTAATTCAGTTTTGGACGGGTTTACGTTGAGCCCAACGCTGTCCGTCCATTTCGCTACTAAATTTAGCGCCGAGTGCATTAGATCTCTTAGGGTTTGGGGGAATTTACCTGAGATGGCTATAGCAACATCGTCAGAATATGCTACGACCTTGTAGCCTTTATTTTTTAGTGAAGTGAGTACCTCATTCACTACTCATATCCATATCCAAAGTAGCGGAGAGAGAACACCCCTCTGGGGTGTGCCTCTGTGCGCTAGCCTTTTGGTTGAGCAGCACCCGAGCTCGTATAGAATCTGCCTGCTATTCAGGATTCCAGATGCAAAGGCAGCAGTCCACCTTCAGGTCAGCGAGGGCTCTTGTAATGGATTCTGTATTGACGTTATTAAAGGCGCCTTCTATGTCAACGAAAGACACCATAGTATATTCTTTAACGGCAAGAGATTTTTTAATGGTGCCTACTAACGAATGTAGAGCTGTTTCCACTGAAAAGCCTTTCCGGTAAGCATGCTGAGAGCTAGATAAGGTTTGTACATTGAGTTTTGAACGGATATAGTTATCGACTAGCCTTTCTAACGTTTTCAGAAGGAAGGAGGAGAGGCTGATGGGTCTGAAATCTTTCGGATTATAGTGGGAGGTCTTACCGCATTTCGGGATGAAGACCACCTTAACTCTTTTCCACGAGGATGAGGTATAGCGGAATTTAAGGCAGCTGTTGAAAATCACGTAGAGCCAGGGGGCTAAGGGTTTTATGCCCTCCTGCAGTTCCACTGGTGAAATACCATCTAAGCCTGGAGATTTATATGGTAGGAAGCTATTAACAGCCCAATGAATAGTGTGGGTGTTTATTACTCCTGCCGGAACGTCCATGATAGAGTGGTGTTGGGGTATAGATATGTTCGTATCTATAGAGTTTCCTGGGAAATGCGTGTCCATAAGAAGGTTTAATGTTTCTTCTGTGGACTTAGTCCAGTCTCCGTTAGGCTTCTGGATAAAGCTAGGGATATGAGGAGATTTGGAAAGAATTTTCCTCAATCTGCTAGAATCGTTTGTCCTTTCTATATTGCTACAGAATAATCTCCACGATTCTCGCTGAGCTTTCCTTATCTCTTTTTTGAAGACCCTGAGGCTGTTCTTATAGTTATCCCAATCTTCTGGAGATCGTGAAGACTTTGCTATATTGAACTGCTTCCTACTATTATTTCGGAGTTTTGCTATGTTAGAATTCCACCAAGGTGGTTTATTGCCGTTTCTGTGCCTGCTAATTGGGCAAGCTTTCAAGAAGGCTTTGTTCATAGTTCCGGAGACTTTGTGCACCATCTGGTCGATTTCGGATGGTGAGCAAGGTTGAGTTATCTCGGTGCTAAGCTCTTTATTTAAAAATGTGTTATAAACCTGCCAATTAGTGTTCCTAGGATTCCTAAAGGATTTTTATGGAGGTTTGGTAAATTCCAAACTAAATTGAATTTAGTTATGGTCCGAAAAAGAGATATCTTTCGACACCATCCATTTGCTAATGTTTAGCTTTGTGGAGTTGGTTGCTAGAGTAATATCTATTACTTCTTGTCTAATTTTGTTAGTAAAGGTAGGTTCAGAACCTATATTACATACTACGAGGTTAGTTTCTGTGATGAAATCAAAAAGACGCTCACCTCGATTGTTTGTATCACTGCTTCCTCAAAGGTTGTGGTGGGCATTGGCGTCAGCGCCTATCACTATGGGGATGTTGCTTACTTGGGCTGACTTTATCGTCTCGCGTATATTTGGTGTTGGTAGTGGGCCTGTGTCATCATAGGGCATATACGCTGACGATATCCATAGTCTGTCTTTCCCCTCGCGGTCTAACTCCACACATGCGAAGTCCGAATCGCCGGGATGTTGCTTACTTGGGCTGACTTTATCGTCTCGCGTATATTTGGTGTTGGTAGTGGGCCTGTGTCATCATAGGGCATATACGCTGACGATATCCATAGTCTGTCTTTCCCCTCGCGGTCTAACTCCACACATGCGAAGTCCGAATCGCTGAAATTTGGTAGGAAGAAGGTTTTTGAGTTATTTTTTACTAGAATGCAGGATCTTGGTTTACCTGATCCTTTGGCATAAAGCAAGGAATAATTCTTTGCCCTTAATCCAGCTATGCGGTTGTCTCTTGTCACCCAAGGTTCCTGGATAAGGGCAATGTCCTCTCCTCGTGACTGCAGGCGGAGCAAAAGGTTAGCAGAAGCTGCCATGGAATGGTGTAGGTTAATCTGCACTAGTCGGAGCATCATTCCTGACTGGTACAGATGCCTCTATTACTGTGGTGTCACCATCCTCCGACTCGGAAGATTCACCACTGTTTTGCTTTGGCAGCGAAACTGTCTCTACCTCACCTGCTGACTCAGCTGGTGTACCGACCGGTCCCATTACTTTGACGCCTGCTGACTCAGCTGGCGTTACGGCCTGGGTCGAAGTGGCAGCTGTCGGTAGTGAGTCCGACGGAAGGCTATCTGATTCGGTATCCAATCCAAGACTGCTCAAAGAGGAAACCATACCTGAGATGAGCCTCTCGTCTTTCTCATGGACCTTCAGTACCAGTTCTTCCATGCCGTAGAAGATCTTGTAATCCCTCTTGCTTAAAAGCTCCAGGGTTTCTTGGTTGAGGAGGAATGAGACTAACCTTCCTGCCTCTACCAGTTCATCGGCTTTAATGACCTTCCAATTGGAGGTTGGAAGGTCAGGATTTTGAATACGGATCAACTTCAGGATATCCGATTCACTGCTTGGTCCTGGTGGAATCCAAGTTCGAGCTCTTGGACGGACCTTTATGTCGCTCCAGTGACAGACCGATAAATCGGCTTTGGCCCAAAGGTGGTTAAGCTTGGGTACTGCCTCTTTTAGGAACGCGATGGAACTGCTGTTACTGCATTTTAAAAGTTTCGCACCGTTGAGGTACCAGCCAGCGTCCGAAAAGATCGGTGGCGTTGCAGTTGGGTTCTTAAGACAATACGCCAGCACGTCTGACGCAAGTCTTGCCTTGAGGAGTCTCCAGTTATCACCACTGATACGGCCCTCCTCATTTCCGCTGTCGCAGATACCGAACACCAGGTGATCCTTCGCCACCTCGTTGTAGGGCCTGAGCAGCGACTTGGTATTCTTGGCCTTCTTCGGGGTCTTGGAGGTATCGTCCTGGGATCTAGGACGTTTGGACGTTGAGTCCGTTTTTGGTACCACGCCCGAACGTCCTCCCGACTCGGGTTGACGGTTCGGGGTGTTGCCGAAGGGCCTATTGCCATTCGCAGGTCTCGCCGACTCGGGCTGAGACCTGTTATACATTGTCGGGCGAGCGCGTTTTGGGGGCGGCCTCTTGTTATCAAGTGGCACACTCTTACTCGTTGAGGGGGCCTGCCCTCCCGACTCGGGTTGACTGGTCTCCTCAGCGATAACGCTACTCGCCCAGCGCAGCGACTCCTTGTCCTTCTGCTCCCACGATTCCTCTGGTTTTTCGAGAATCCGTGCGAGCAGGTGCTTTGCCAAGCGAAGGTTTCTGTACTTTTTAGCACTAGGGGAATTCCTCTTCTGGATTGCGCGCCCGCAACGTGCCGATACGGCTTTTGCCTGGGACTCCGCATCTGAAGCGGAATTGTCAATGGATCTAGTATCAGAATCCGAAGGGTTCGTGTAGTTGTCGTTGTCCGTCGTCTCTCTGTATATAGGTTTGTCGGTCTGTTCATTGTCCTTGTTCGTTAGGTTTGGAGGCAAAGCCTCGGAATTTGTAGTTGTGTTTGTTTTTGTTTTTTTGTTAGGTTTTGTTTTTGAAATTGTATGCATGTTCCCACGAGTAAGCCGTTGAGAAGTGTCCACCGCCAGCATAGCCGGTTTTACTGGCGGTAAGGCTTATTACGACAGGCCCTGCCAGGGCACCTGAAGGAGCTCGTTAGCGACTGATAAAAACCTTCAGCCTTTCATCCCTGGGCACGGTTTTTATGAAACGCTCACTCCACCCGTTAGAATGGGTTGACTACACTTTAGCTTCAGATACCCTTCCCCGAAGACCATACAGCATGGGTGGCCCTACTGCAATCGCCCTTTGGGATCATTGGGTCCTTACTAAGTATCTTCACCGCGACAAGGTATGTGGTCGAAGAAGATGTGGTCCACTTCCTAAGTCGAATAGGGGTTTTATTTACATTCTCACCGTTGTCGATTATTTCACTAAATTTCCACTTTTATTTCCGCTGAGATCGGCAACGGCCAAATCTGTTTGTAAGGAGCTTGAGGATAACGTCTTTCTTTTGTTCGGGGTCCCAAAGTTCGTTGTTTGCGACAACGGGCCACAATTTAGGAGCAAGGAGTAAAAAAAAACATTATGTGATGAGTATGGGTCGACTATTAGGTTTACAGCTCATTATCATCCCCAAGCGAATCCGGCTGAAAGAATTAACCAACTAATTAAGACGACACTAAGAGCATATGTGTCGGAGAATCATCGAAACTGGGATGCGCAGTTGGCGAAAGTTGCGTGTAGTATACGCACATCTCAGCACGAAGCTTTGGGAGTATCACCATATTACGTCAATTTTGGTGGAGGAATGGTGACTTTTGCTGGTCGATCAGGATCGCCCTTAACCACCATTCCGCTTGATAAGGAGAGTGATACGCCGGGAACAGAAGAAAAGTTTAGGCAGCTTAGGGAAGAGATAGGGAAAAAGCTAGAGTTGGCAACCAAGAAGGCATCACATACTTATAACCTTCGCAGGCGGAATGTACATGCAGAAAAGGGTATCACCATACACTTACGGGTTGGTTGATGAAGAATGCAAGGTACGTGGAACATGGAATGTTAAAGACCTGAAGCCATATTACGAGGACCCTGAAGAAAGACCAGAAGACGAGTTTAGTCGCACAAGAAAAAGGAATTGTGCTAAGAGGAACTGAGAGCCCCGTGCTCTGTGATGTTCACTGGCGATCGCCAAGCGCGATCGAAATGAATTAGTTGTTTCTTGTTTTTTTATTTTTCGTTCTCCTTTGTTGTGTTGTTTGACCCTGGGGAAAATATGTATATTAAGTTAATTCGGCCTTTCTTACGAAAAGCCAACTGCCTCTCTTCGGAGGTAAGGGTGGGGTTTGTTACGTGCAAATTTCGCACGAGATCCTTGGTCCCCTCCATCCTACCAATTCTCACCCGTCCACCATTTTTGGCCTTTTATTTTTACTTTGTTGTCTTCTTGAAGCAGTGGTCTCGTTGAGCGTTCCTGGATGGTTCCGCCATTCAGTGCTTATTCCTTTCCACGCGCTTCAAGGGGGCAACAAAAGCAGGTACTCCGGGAGACAGAGCCCAACGGTCGGTTGGCAACCCTCTGATGCGGATGGACCGTACGCCAACGATGTGAATTAAATCAGCGACGAGTGAGACGAGCGGCGATGAAGAAGAGGGTGGACTGCCCTAATATCTTGCCCACACCACCAGGGCGAGCCCACACATAAAGGACGAGTACACAGCAAGATACATCATGAACATCACACATTTACCCAAACATCGCAAACATTCAACACAACTTGTACTACCATGAGCAGCGGTCAACGGACTGAAGGAGGTTCAGTCCAAATTCATAAATTCATCGATGGCCGAGAGCCCGACGCTTATATTTTATTATTTGTATCGGGTGGCACGTCATCGGCTAGTCCCTTTTCCCCAAATCTGCATGAGATTCCACAGGGATAGCTAGCTTTCCCGGACTTATTGAAATAATAGGAATACGAGTGGGTACTCAGGCTTCTTCCTCCTCAGGAGTGTCCGACGCAAGGCGTTGTTTGACATATTTATATTTTACATTCAATAACCTCTTTTCTTCCACGCTAAGTCCAACGCCAAGTGTTGTTTGACAAATTTCCTTTTTCTTCTCATATTCCTTCTCCGCTTTTGTATTTTTCGCGATATTTTTTTGAATATTTAATTTTGCGTTCACTAGCCCCTCAATTGCTAGCGCTCACTGTGAACGAGGCACCAAGGTGAAGAGCGAACCCCGGGAATGCGTAACCCGACCCTCTGAACTGCCAGTTGGAGGTGATTTCAGAGAGAGAGCCATTGGAAAAATGGAAAGAGCTGCTAGATAGCGGCGTTCAAGGAACGGTTACATGCTTCAGCAAAAGAGCGGGGTACTGCACATAAAGCCGTCCTTGAACTGGTAATGGCTGAATAAGCGGTAGGCCAATTTGCAGAGAGAGGCTCTCGGTCGGGTAAGCAAAGTGCTGAGGCGAGTTCAGCACTTCTTGGTTGACCACGAGCGAGTGCGAGCAAGCGCTAGTGTTTGAGGAGGTTTTTATTGTGAGGTAGTGAACAAGTTTTGTTCCGAGTTATTTTCAAGCGGAAAGGTCCAGAAGGGACCAAGGAAGAAAAAAATATAAGAGCGGAGAAGGAACAGCCTGAAGAGCAGGAGTAGCAGAAACATTCAAGGAGGAATAGAAGGAAGGAACAGGAAGACGATTTTAAGGAGAAACATTCTGGAGACGAGGAGTAGGGAGCAGGTTACCCACTCAGGAAAAGCCAGATAAGTTGCATTATATTTTGCATTCCCTTTTTCGGTTAGTGTAGGATTTTGTGTGTTATAAATCCCAGTAGGGTCTCATACCGTAAATTTCCCGGTGAAAGCGGGACGCGCGACCTAATTCCGTTTAGCGTTTAAAGTTTCGGGACCGGTGATAGCGGGCCACCCCAACGGCTTCACCTACGTAAATACGGTTGAATACAACCTTTGTTCGTTTTTTGCAATTTCCTTTTGTGGAAAAAATTTTGAAATTTTGAATAAATTAGCCGTACACGTAAAGAGTTTTATAACGCACGTTCGTTGTTTTTTTTTTCTCTTCTTCATTGGCACAGTTTCAGGATTCCCACCCCATTCATTTTCCCAAGGTTTCCCGATCTCTTTCAAAGATCTGGTGGCGCCCATTTTCCGTATCGTGTGTAAACACCCAATTTCGCTAATTCCAGTGAACTCACCCCAGCTGAGTAACCGGGAGAGCAGCATCCTACAGGCGGCTATTGTTGCACTTTCCCGAACCTCTTAGTATTATCTGTAGCTATCTGGCACTCTCGTTTTCTTTTTCCTCGCGTGCGCGGTCGACTTTCGCCCTTGTTTTTGTGTTTGCTTTTTTTTTAAATTAAATTTCGGGAATAATTCTTTGCAGAATTTAGTGCGACACGTTTCTGGTCCAGCTTAGGCCAGATCTGCCTCGAAATGTGACACGTAGAGCCCCTATCCCACCTAAGGTTGGTCTTGCTAATAGCGTTCAGCTTCAGTAGATGCTTACATGTAGCGAGGGGCATACCCAGGTCTTGCCTATCTGGCAGAATCCTTAGAGTAGTACCCTGTCTAGCGAGTTCATCCGCCCTACAGTTTCCTGGAATGTCTCTGTGACCTGGCACCCAGCATAGGTGAATTTTGAACTGCTCTGTCATCTCTGTAAGAGACAAACGGCAGTCTTAGACGGTCTTTGAAGTAAAGGAGCACGATTCCAGGGACTTGATAGCCGCTTGACTGTCAGTGAAAATGTTAATATCGCTGACAAATAATACATTACATTTCAGCCAAGACAGGGCTTCCTTAATCGCCATGATTTCCGCCTGAAAAACGCTACAATGGTCAGGGAGGCGGAACGAGATGCTCAAATTGAGCTTATCGGAGAAAACACCACAGCCCACCCCACCTGCGGTCTTAGAGCCATCTGCGTAGAAGTGCACCGAATTTCCATCATCAGGGGGAGAGCCATCCCACTCATCCCGTTCAGGGATGCTCGTACGGAAGTGTCAGTCAAATCACAGTTTCGGTGGGGTGTAGTCCGTGTTTTCATGTGTGAAGTTGAGAAGGTCAAGGATCGAGGAGTGGCCAATGTGATAACTAGACCACTGAGAGGAGGCTTTAAGACGAATAGCCGCACTGGCAGCAGTCTGTCTGCCGAGGATATCCAGGGGTAACAGGTTGAACATAATGTTCAGTGCCGCAGAGGGGGTAGTTCTTAGTGCACCACTGATGCACATGCAAGCGGATCGCTGCACTTTAGCTACCTGAGAGAGGTGAACAGCCCTGTCAAGGGCAGGCCACCAAGCGATCACGCCATAGAGTAGTATGGGCCTGACAACAGACACGTAAAGCCAGCGAGTGATTTCAGGTTTCATACCCCAGCTCCTACCTATAGCCTTTTTACAGGAATAGAGAGCTACATTGGCTTTCCTTACGCGTTCTAGTAGATTGGCTTTCCAGTTCAGTTTTCTGTCCAGAATAAGACCCAGGTATTTTGCACTAACAGTGAAGGTGAGACTGGTGCCATTAATCATAGGAGGGTCTACGTGGGGAACTTTATATTTCCTTGTGAAGAGAACAAGTTCTGTTTTATGAGGGTTAACCCCCAATCCACAAATGGAGGCCCACCTAGTGAGCCGAGAGAGAGCATATTGGAGGATTTCCTTGAGAGTGTCTGGGTGCTTGCCAGACGCAGCAATCGCAATGTCATCAGCATAGGCAATCACTCTACAGCCTGACCTGTCCAGGTCCACTAGTAGCTCATTCACTACAAGATTCCACAGGAGGGGAGACAAAACACCACCTTGGGGTGTTCCGCGGCAGGCAAGTCTTCTGGCCGATGCTCTACCCAGCTGTGTGTTGATGCTCCTGCGTGTTAGCAGTTGATTGATCAACACTCCGAGCGAAGTATCCACTTTCAGATTTGCAAGTGCGTCAGTGATTGCCTTTGGTTTGACATTGTTAAAAGCTCCCTCAATGTCAAGGAAAGCCACCATGGTATATTCTTTAATGCTCAGAAATTTTTCAATGATGCGCACAAGCGAGTGTAAGGCTGTTTCAACGGATTTGCCTTTGCAGTACGCATGTTGGGACGGCGAGAGCAAAAACGAGCTAATGCTCTGACGGAGGTGAATATCAATCAGCCTTTCCAGCGTTTTCAGTAGAAAGGACGATAGACTGATAGGTCGGAGATCCTTTGGTTCCACATGCGAGCTCTTACCTGCCTTAGGAATGAAGACAACTTCAACCTCGGTCCACGCATTGGGGATGTAGACCAGATTAAGACAGCTCGATAAGATGACCTTGAGCCATGGAAGCACAATATCCTCACATTTTTTAAATTCAGCAGGAATAATGCCGTCAGGTCCTGGGGACTTGAAGGGTTTGAAGCTGCGCATGGCCCAGCGGATCTTTTCTGTAGTTACTATAACCAGGGAGTTGCTGCACGGTAGAGAGCAAGTACGGGTAATACCCGATAATGAAACAGCAAGAGGGGAGCTACCAGGGAAGTGAGTATCCAGTAGGATGTCAATGGATTCCTTAGCAGAGGTGGTCCAGTGGCCATCTGGATGTAAGAGGTAGTTAGGTGTTGAAGGGCTTTTTGAGAGGATTTTCCGCAACCTAGAGGCTTCCGAGGATTCTTCAATACTGTCGCAGAAGAGTCTCCAGGAGCGTCGTTGCTCTTTCCTCAGTGAGATTTTATATTTCCTGAGAGACAGTTTGTGTGTGTCCCAATCGGCCGTCTTGCGAGAGCTTTTAGCAATATTTTTGTAATATTTCAAACGGTGAAGACGTTTAAACTTTGCTCCGGAAGAAAAACAAAAACAGTGGCTATTTTATGAAATTTTGCGCGTAAACCAAGTTTAGAAGTATCACTTTATTGTAAGATCAGTTCTATAACTCGGATCGTCGTGTAAAACACTAAAATTTCATAAAATTTTGATTTAAATTTGCGAAAACAGACGCTTAACAATATATATACGATATACATATATGTATATACATATATATATCTTATTGTAAACTTGAGTGAAAATGGTGAACGAGTGTTGTGAGAGCAACTGTGTTACGAACAAAATTCAAAGAAATGAGGAAACAGTAACCTGTAGTGGAATGTGTGGGAGAAAATATCACATCAAATGCGCTCGGCTGAGTCAATTTGATGTTGATCTTTTACCAAAAAACCCAAATATAAAATTCATGTGCCCAGAATGTCCGTCCATAATTAAAGTTTTAAGTGAAACAATAATGGAACTGGCCAAAATCAGTGAAAATATAAAAGTGTATATGGATACCATTACAAAATCAACAACAAATACAAATGCGAAACAAAATAATCTACAAAAAGCCACCTATGCCCAAGCTGTGAAAGAAAAAAACGAAGTGATCCTCATCAAACCCAAAGAAACACAAACAATGACAAAACAATTAATGAGATAAAAAATGTGATAAACCCAACAAATATGTCTTTAAAAATCAACGAAATAAAAAACATTCAGAATGGTGCAATACTCATTAAATGTGATGAAAACTCAGTCAAAACAATAGAAAGTGAAGTGAAGGAAAAAATGAGTGATTATGAAGTGAAAGTGCAAGAACAAAAAAAGCCGCAATTGCACATTGTGGGAATAAGAGAACAAATAACACCAGCTGACTTGATACAATCTATCAAACGTCAAAACCAATTGAGTGACAAAGATATATCATGCGTTAAATTATATCAAAACAAAAAAACTCAATTATATAGTGCAATAATCGAAGTCGACAGTGTGACCAACTCCAAAATTCTTGAAACTGAAAAATTAAATATTGGCTGGAACAGATGTCGTGTATATCAATATATAAGTGTAGTTAAATGTTTTCAATGTTGTGGATATAATCATGTGTCAAAGTATTGCAGAAAACAACAAACATTTTTAAAGTGTTCCGGTAACCATGATGTCAAAAATTGTAAAAGTGAAAGACTAAAATGTGTTAATTGTAGTGAATCCAATGACCGTTTAAATTTACAATTAAACGTTAACCATGCTGCAAATGATCCCTCCTGTCCTATTTTCATTCGAAAGAAGAAGATAGCAGAGGAACAAATTAAATATTAGCAACTAGGGATAATTAAATGTGCCTACCTTAACATACAAGGCTTATCTAATAATCACATACATCTCGAAGCGTTAATAAATCAGCAAAACCTGGAGATTATTGTCACAACTGAAACGCACGTAACAAAAGACCATGACATAAGTGAAGTTACAATCGATGGATACTATCTTTTTAACTGTAATAGTGAATCGTCACATACAGGGGGTGTTGCAGTCTATGTTAAAAAGATATTTAAATTTTTTTTTTTTTTT
This sequence comes from Brachypalpus laphriformis, assembly GCA_945910035.1. NCBI lineage: Eukaryota > Metazoa > Arthropoda > Insecta > Diptera > Syrphidae > Brachypalpus > Brachypalpus laphriformis. The sequence continues at coordinate 142,641,716 of OX246754.1, forward strand.
TAGCAGGAACTTCTAATGGGAAGGTACCTGCAAAACGTCCTTATTTCGTGAAACGAAAACTACTTGATAAGTCGAATACTTAGTTGTAGTAAAAATGAAAACAAGTCTGTTTTGAAGGGAGGTTTTTTAGTGGGTAAGAATCCCACACTACTATGAGCACGCGCTGTCGATCCTCATAGTGTCTTCTTGAAGATTTTCACCTACCCTCGGAAAAAAAAAAAAAATAAAAAAAAATATAATTAAAATGTGATAAGTGAAAAATTCTCATCCGAATTAAAGTCTGTCGTTAACTCAATGGTTGTAACGAAGTCGGTCCCATATCTCAACGCTGAGTGGCTTACAAGTGAAATAAAGCAAATGAAAATTTATAAAATAAATCTTTATAAAAGAGCTGTGATCACAAATAACGAAAACGACTGGCGAATATATAAACAGTATAGAAACTATTATAAAAGTGCAATAAATAATACAAAATCTACATTCATTTCGGGCAAAATAGACAGGGCCAATACACAAAAAGACATGTGGAGACAGCTAAAAAAATATGTTTTAAAAACGCATAAAGAAGATATATTGGAAGTGCAATTTGGAAAATGTGATAAAGAAAGCGATAGCGCAATACTCTGTGAAAAAATTAATAAGTATTTTGTCCAAAGTATCTATGAACTGAACCAATCTGTGATATATAGTGAATATGTTAGTATAGTGGAGGAGTGCAATATAGACTTTAAGTTTCACATGACGAACATAGAAGATATTCTAGGTGCAATAAGTGCAATAAACCAAAAGAGTGACTTTAATTTTATGAATGCGAGAATGTTTAAAGATTCTATCAGTGTCATTGGTCCAGTGCTGTTACGTGTCATAAACATATCATTGTGCTCAGGCGTCTTTCCTCAAACTTGGAAAGAATCGTTGATCCTTCCCAAGAAAAAAGTCCTAAATTCAATTAAGTGTAATGATTTTCGTCCTATAAATATGGTACCCTTGTACGAAAAAATTATTGAAAAAATAGTGATGCTACAACTCCAGGAACACCTCGAGAGACAAAATGTGATTAGTGTGAATCAATCAGGATTCCGATCCAAACATTCATGTGAAACGTGTGTTAATTATGTCGTCAGTGATTGGAGGAAAGAAATTGATAGCAAAAACAGTGTCTTAGCGGTTTTTATAGACCTTAAACGTGCATTTGAAACAGTGGATCACAGAATATTACTGATGAAACTAAATAAATACGGTGTTCGAAATACGGAATCGAATTGGTTTAAATCATTTATTACCGGGAGAACACAAAGAACAATAGTAAGTAACAAAACTTCTAGTGCAATAAGAGTTGAGAAAGGTGTCCCTCAAGGTACAATTTTAGGTGTTCTGCTATTTATTATATACATAAATGATATGGAAAAAGTGTTAAAAAACTCTAAGCTAATACTTTTCGCAGATGATGGACTACTCTACATCACCGGAAAAAACTTAGTAGATTGAGAAAACAAAAAACAGTGATTTAAAAGAAATAGACTCGTGGCTAAAAATGAACAAACTTATAATAAATACTGACAAAACTAAATACACGCTTTTAAACAGCCCTATAATACAAAGACCTATCACTATAAAGATAAGTGATAAACCTATTGAACCAGTGTCGTACATAAAATACCTTGGTGTCGTGCTTGATAACAAACTAACTTTTGAATCCCACATAGACCATGTTTGTAAGAAAGTGTCCAAAAAATTACATGTCTTAAGAAAAATGAGAAAAAATATATCCAAAACCAGTGCAATAAAAGTGTATAATGTAATCGTGAAGCCCCATTTTGAATATTGTGCCAGTCTGTTGTTCTTATGTAATGCCACTCAAAAAACTAGACTCCAAAGACTCCAAAACAGAGCTATGCGAACCATACTAAAATGTGATAGATACACCCCAATATCGTCATTAATAAATTCCTTGAACTGGCTTAACATAAACCAAAGACTTTACGCTATGACTATGATCCTAGTCTTTAAAATCAAAAACAATTTGTGTCCACAATATCTGACGTCTAACCTACCCCAAAGTAGAACAATAAACTACGATCTACGAAACTCAACTGAATTCAACATACAGAGGACAAGGACAGTACGAGCACAGAGAAGTATTCTGTATAATGGACTACAAACTTTCAACATGCTTCCTGAAATTATAAGAAACATAAGCAATCTGAATACTTTTAAAAGAACTATTTATGAATATTCTAAAAATAATGTCACTTAACAGTTTAAATTATCTCATTAACTGAACTTTAAATGTGAATATCCAAATGTAAAAAGTTGCTAAAATGTATGTATTTTTTAAGAAATGGCTACTTAGCCAAATAAATTCAATAAACTAAACTAAAACTAAATATTAAAGAGGAGTCTGCTGTCCTTCCTAAGAGTACTAAGATTTGCATTCCACCAATGTGGTTTCTTCTTACCTCGAGGAGTGCGGTTAGGGCACGCCACAGTCAAGGCACCGTTAAGTGCCGATGTAAAGGTGTTGACCAACCTGTCAAGGTCATCCGTACTAGTAGGTTCAGTAGGCAAAAGGGAGGGAATAAACGTCAATAAGCGCTTGCTGTATAGAGACCAATTAGTTTTTTTATAGTTTCTAAAAACTTTCTGATGAGGTAGATGGTCGTCAAGACTGAATTGGAGGTAGCGATGGTCTGAGAAAGAGTGCTCTTTAGAGACTCTCCAGTCCTTTACCAGGTTATATATATGATCAGAGACAAGGGTAATGTCCAGGACTTCTTGTCGGTTTCGAGTAATAAAGGTCGGCTTAGACTCTCGGTTACAAATTAGGAGATTAGTACTGAGGATAAAATCAAAAAGTTGCTAACCTCTTTCATTTATGTCGGAACTGCCCCAGATTGAGTGATGAGCGTTCGCGTCACAGCCAATGATGAGACCAGTCTTAGGGCTCTCCGCTTTCGCAATCAAGCTCCCCAAGATGTCCGGAGAGAGTGGGCCCACTTGATCGTGACCCAAATAGGCCGAAACCAGCCAGTAATTTTTTAAATGCAATTCCAGGTTGGTAGCGACTATGTCTTGATTGCTGAAATTAGAGAGTAAAAAGATGTTAAGGTTGGTCTTCGCAAGGATACAAGATCTCGGTTTACCTTCCATCCTTGCGTAGATTAGTTTATAGTTTGGATTCTTGAGGCCACAAACCCGGTTTCCAACAACCCATGGTTCCTGGATCAAGACTAAGTCTTCCCCGTTTTTAGCAAGCCGGAGAATAAGGGAGGCCGAAGCCGAGATGGAGTGATGCAGGTTAATCTGAAGGATCCGCAGCATTGGAGCTACTTCTCTGTTCAGATACCATTATCACGGTATTGTACTTGGTACCTTGGTACTTACAAATACAAAAAAGTTGCGAAAAAAAATCGACTTAGAGGAAATGTCGTGGCGAATAAAGTGCGCTATTGTATGCTGCAATGCAACAATTGCCCAATTTCCAGAGAGGAAAATGCTTAGATTTCCTAAAAAGGGAACTAAGAAATATAATAACTGGCTAGCACAGGCAGAAGAATCCCGTGATAATGTTGAAAGTCATAAACGGCCATACATTTGTAGTAAACATTTCGATTTGAAATTTTTTGGGGGAAAAAATTAAAATACGACGCTGTTCCTACACTTTTTATGAAAAGGAGTGAAATGTTTTTGGAATCTAATGACAATGAACTTGCTTTTGATCTTAAGAAAGCCAAGATAAACTACCCTTATCACAAAAGATTAAAAGTGCAAACGAGTAGCGATATATCCATTGATGAACTAAATGAAGTTTCAGCACTTATAGACTGCAACAGATCTATAGATTCCATAGAATCTGTATGCAAGAAATGCGAAGCGAACACAACACAAAAAAGCTATTTTTTTATATTCAACAAATAAGTAGACTGAAAAAAATTAAAAAAATCCTCAAAGAGAGAGCTAAAAAAAGTCTAAAATTCAGAAATATCCTGGCAATTAAAGTCCGCAGGCTAAAAAAAGATAAAGCACAGCTTAGAGAATATCAAAAGCAAACAATAGAAGAAAAAATAGATTTCTTGCATGATATAAATAAAAATTCAAAAACATTTTGCAAACTCATTTTATCACAAGGCAAACGACAATTTACCCAAGTAGAAAGGTGGATTTGCCAATGTATATTTTTCCGCTCGTCGTTTGGATATAATTTTCTTCGCGATCAGCTGCAATTGCACTTGCCACACCCAGCTTCTTTGCATAGATGGATAAAACTTTAAAGTTTATCTCCTTAGTCTAAACGAAAATGTTTTTGAGGAAATACAAAAAAAATGTTTTAACATTGGAACCAAAAGACAAAGAAGTCATTTTAATATTCAATGAGATGAGTATCCAGACAAATTTAACATACAACAAATATAAAAACATAATCGAGGGCTTCGTTGATTATGGAGAAAATCAAAGATTAGATTTATGTGCGAAATTAGTTTGCGTGTTCATGATTCGTGGTATATGGTATGTGGTAAATATAAACAAGTGCTTTATCATGTGACCTGTCCAAGCAATATACCAACAAAGCAGCTCGAAATTGAAGTATACAACTGTATTGACATATGTAGAAATCTGGGACTAAACGTAAGAGGCATTTGCTGTGACCAAGGCCCTACGAATCAAAGCCTTTTCAATAAATTAAAGCTGGATGAGGACAACAGTTCCTTTCTTTATATAGAGAAAAAAGTGTATGGAATGTATGATGTGCCACATTTAATCAAACGTGTAAGAAACTTCTTTTAAGATCAGACTTACGAACTCTGGATGGAGTTGTAAGCTGGAAAATAATTGAGTATATCTATAATACAGAAAGAAATAATACCACAAAAATGTGTCCAAAACTAAAATATGCTCATATAGATCCCACAGAATTTCAAAAAACGAATGTGAAACTAGCGGCACAAGTACTTAGCAGATCCGTGGCTTGCGCAATTAATGCATTATAGCGCTTGAATAAATTTCCAGAAAAAATTGCACAGTCTGCGCAACCAACAGCAGAATTTATGAATAAAGTCAATAAAATATTTGATTTATTGAATGGAAGAGCTGCACTTATTCGAAATGACGCAAATATTGGATTTTTAAAAGAAATGCAATCATATTTAAAACAAATTCAGCCAATCAATGCAAAATATAAACCCTTCTGCTTAAGCGATAGAATTACCATATGAAGACACGATTTCAATAAAAATTACAGAAATGAATGACATAGCCACAAGGTATTTTGCAGGTTACTGTTTTTTTAAAACACTTAAAAAAATTAATGCAGTTTGTTAGAACTGCGTCAAAGAAATGACAAAGGACAAAAACAATTTCGATCTCACGGAAATATTGATCAAATTGAAAGAATATGAACACTTGAATGAAAATCCAATACTTGTCTGGCCATCAGACAAGTACTTCAAAATATTGTAACGACAGCGACATCTAAATCGATAATGCAGCAAATACGTAGCGGATCGACGGCGCTCTGAACGCCGCTATCTAAGCAGCGACATCTAGTCCTGAGTTATAACAAATATTCCAGCGAATTGATTGGGAAATCAATTATCAAAAGTTTCGAGAAGAAGCTGCTCAGTCGAGAAAATCAAGAACGAGAAGCGGTTGATTTTTGCGAAGAAAACATGCTGTCGACAAAAACAGGAGTAAATACAATTACAAGGTTTTAATCGTTGAGATTTTTGTCTTTTCATTTGGGTTCATTTCGTCGCAATCCAGTGGTCGAATTAAGACGCCGAATTTCGTAACAATTGGTGTCAGAAGTGGGATTGTGGCGAAATGGTTAAATTTGTACAACTAAAGATGGAACAGCTCAAGAAGAAGGAGCCTTTCGACGATTGGTGGAAAGGCTGAATTACAACAGGGACTGCGCGAGGCATTCGAGGAAGATGGAATCGATTCTCAGACGCACGAATTCGTTGCCGAAATTGCGTCAGCATCAAAGAAAGAAGAAGAACCTATTGGAATCGTAGCGCCGGCAGCTTTGATTGACCTTGGGCAGATATTGGCCACTATGCAGAATCTCTTTGCGTCATTGGAGCAGACGACAAAACACTCTTTGGAGGAACAAAAGCTTGGTATGGAGGCTGGCTTCCAGGAATGCTTGTCCGAGCAGAAAAAAATTAAGGAAGCCGTAGAGAAGCAGCAGAAACGTCAACAAGAACTGCAAGATCGTATGGAGCAGAAACTTATCGAAGTGGAGGGCGTAGTCAAAGAAGCAAAAGATCAATTCAACAGTGCGAACGAGAAGGTCCGCGAACTGGAAACTTCCGTGGGTGATGTGGACACAAAAGTCCAGAAACTAGAAAAGGACATGTGTGCCTTAAGGCTAAGGGAACCGGTGGTGCAAGGGAATGGTTTCAACAAGTTCAAACCGCCAACGTACGATGGAACGACGGCCTTTAACATCTTTAAACTGCAGTTTGAGACGTCCATGAAGAGGGCCTGCCTGAGCAAAGAAGATGAGGCTGCAGCTCTCATAATGGCATTAAAGGGTGGTGCTGCAGATGTGCTTCAGACAATTCCAGAAGCTGAGCAAGGTGATTATGAAGCACTAATGAATTCTCTACAGTGCAAATATGGAAGCGAACATCGTAAGCAGGTGTACAAAATGGAGCTGAAGAGCCGAAAGCAGATGAACGGTGAGACGCTCCAGGAGTATGCAGCGGAGATCGAGCATTTGGCACATCTGACATATGCGGGTTCAATAAGGGAGTTGATTGAGGTTGCTAAGACTGATGCATTCATCGATGGCATCCGGGACCAGGAAACCAAGCGTGCCACACTGTCAACTCAAAAGGCGACATTCCAGGAAACGGTCGCAAGCGCCCTAACACACGAAGCAGCGGGTTTGGCGTGTGGACTGTATCGTCGACTTGAGGTAACTTCAAATTCTGAGTTCAGGCCGAACGACAGGTTTAAGGGCCGATGCTTCATTTGCGAGAATGTGGGACATATGGCACGCGACTGCAGGGAACGTAGAAAGCGTCCAAGGTCCCAATCTCCTCCGAGAGCCTTTAGAGGAAGACAATCACAACCGAGGAGAGAGGAGGGCGGCACTCAGCCGTCGACAAACTAAATGGAGTCAGTGGATTGCCCCAGATTCTTCATTTCGCAACTGGGACGGAAAGCAAACAACCTCTCTGTCAGTGGTATCATTGGGGGCAAATTATTTACGGTGACTTTAGACACGGGAGCATCGCACTCAGTTATAAGGAGTGACTTGGTGGAAAAGATGGAGCCACTGTGGGGTGTGCGGTTGCAGACGGCTACAGGAGAGGAGGCACCGATTTTTGGAAAAGTTACCGAGAATATAACGATTGGAACCACGACAGTTGACCACCAGTTTATAGTGGCGGAGATAGTGGACGAGCTAATCCTGGGTATCACATTGGATTTGAAACGGCGAATACTAAGGTATAGAAATTCGGAAGTTCCATTAAATATCGGCGAAGGAAACCTGCCGAGAGTTCTGAAAGTCTTGATAGAGGAAAATATAAAAATCTTGCCGAACTCAGAAGCCGTGGTATGGGCAAAGATCGACGGAGATTGTGAAATAAAGACGTTATGGGTAGTAGAAGCCGTAAACAAAACACCAACAAGTGGTTTGATCGTTGGAAAGACCCTCGTGGAAGCCAAAGGTAAGGTAGGTAATGGTGCCGGTAAGAATTCTTAATTTGGAAAGACAATCGAAGACAAGCAAGAAGGGGGAAGCTATAGGATAATGCCAAGAAGTGTCAGCCATATTGAACTGCGAATCTCATCCAATGCAAATTGAAAAGCCGACAAAGGATAACAGCATGGAAAAGCTCATATCCGAATGTTAGAAGGGATTAACGAAGTTTCAAGCGCGGGAAGTACAAGATTTGTTGCATGAGTATCACTCTATATTTGCATCCAATAGTCAGAGTGGGGGCCGGACAGCCATAGTCAAGCATCAAATTGACACCGGGGATGCAAGACCGATTCGTCAAGCACCAAGAAGGGTACCACTTGCAAAAAGAGATGAGGTAAGCGACTTAGTAAAAGACATGCGGCAAAACAACGTCATCGAACCGTCATCGAGTCCATGCACGCGCTTCTGTGTAGACTACAGGAGGCTGAACGACGCGACGAAGAAGGACAGCTATCCACTACCAAGGATAGATGATACCCTGGACACGTTATCGGGAGCGAAATGGTTCTCTACGTTGGACCTCAAAAGCGGATATTGGCAAGTGGAGATGGACCAGGACGATCAGGAAAAGACAGCTTTCAGTGTGGGAGATGGCTTATGGCAATTCTTGGTAATGCCATTCGGGCTTTGTAATGCTCCAGCCACATTCGAAAGGCTTATGGAGCAAGTACTCAAGGGATTACATTGGAAGACCTGCTTGGTATACCTTGACGACATCATAGTAATGGGGATGGACTTCAGCGAACACCTAAAGAACTTGGAAGAAGTATTTCAACGACCTGCAGGAGCGGGGCTCAAGCTTAACTCGAAAAAATATACGCTGTTCAAGAGGGAAGTCAAGTACCTAGGACATAGGGTAACTAGAGAAGGTATATGCACCGATGACGAAAAAACAGCAGCGGTCAGGGACTGGCCGAAACTAACGAATTTGCATGAACTAAGAAGTTTTCTGGGATTATGCACGTACTACCGACGATTTGTTCCTAGTTTTGCAAATGTGGCCCATAGTCTGCATGAGTTGACAAGGAAGAATCAAGCTTTTGAATGGAAGGAGTCGCAGGAGCAAGCTTTCGAGAAATTTAAGGAATCACTTTGCACAGCACCGGTTCTTGCGTATCCAGTACCCGGCAAAACATTCATGTTGGATACGGATGCAAGCGGCTACGGGATAGGTCAGAATATCGACGGCCAGGAAAAGGTGATAGCTTATTACAGCAAAGTTTTATCGAAGCCAGAACGGAATTATTGCGTTACAAGGAGAGAGCTTTTGGCAGTTGTGGAGAGCGTGAAACACTTCCATAAGTACCTATACGGACAGCAATTTTACCTGAGAACGGATCACGCAGCGCTACGGTGGCTACTTCGTTTCGAAGACCCGGAAGGACAGCTCGCTCGTTGGATCGAAAGACTACAGAGTTATCATTTCATTATCGAACACCGAAAAGGAGGTCAGCACGGGAATGCGGATGCATTATCGCGGCGCCCATGTAAGGTAGAGTGCAAACATTGTACAAGGGCGGAAGGAAAAGAGAACATCGTCGATGTGCGGTTGCTAAGCATCTTGTCGGAGGAGGAGTGGTTACCGGGGGGAATCCAAAGAGAACAGAAGGATGATCCAGATATAGTGAAGGAGGAAATGGCATGTGAGAGTCCAATCGCGAAAGCATACTGGGCTCAGTGGCGGAGTCTTCAATTGCGAGATGGATGTCTGTATCGTGTGTGGGAAAGCGAAGGCGGCGAAATATCTCGCAACTTGATTGTGGTCCCCAAGGTGAGAATAAGCGAAATTCTCAAGGAATATCACAACGGTGCGAGAGGAGGACATCTGGGCGTCTCGAAGACCGTTGACAAGATCAAACAGAGGTTCTACTGGGTGGGATGCCAGGAGTCAGTAGCAGATTGGATCCAGTCGTGTGAGGAATGTACAACAGCGAAGGGACCGAAGTCGAGAAGCCATGGGAAGATGCGGCAATATAAGGTTGGAGCACCATTCGAGCGAATCGCAATGGATGTTGCAGGGCCATTTCCAACCAGTGAACATGGTAACAAATACGTCCTAGTTGTAATCGATTACTTCAGCAAGTGGCCGGAAGTCTACGCCCTGCCGAACCAAGAAGCTAAAACTTGTGCGGACGCCTTTTTAAGCAATTGGGTGTCTCGGTTTGACGTTCCATTGGAGTTGCACTCGGACCAGGGAAGACATTTCGAGTCAGCAATCTTTAAGGAGTTATGCCAGACATTGGGCATAAACAAAACACGGACGACACCCCTGCATCCGCAATCGGACGGCATGGTAGAGAGGTTCAACCGAACACTGGAGGAGTATCTGAGGAAGGTGGCCGATAAGAATCAACGAGACTGGGATGAGTACATACCAACTTTCCTAATGGCGTACCGATCTGCGATCCAAGATACTGCTTCTACGACATCAGCAAAAGCAGTCTTTGGATCAGAAATACGACTTCCAGCCGATCTGAAGTTTGGAGCGTCTCCGGGGGAGAGAGAAACTTCCGACTATATCTCCAAGTTAAAAGATAAACTCGAGCGGGTACATCAGAACATGAGGTGGCGCATACAAATAAAGAGTGACAAGATGAAGGCCAAGTATGACGTCAAGGCGAATTCGGGTGGTTTTCTAGAAGGTGAGCTGGTGTTGCTTCATAATCCACAGCGGAAGAAGGCCCTATCACCAAAGCTGCAGACACACTGGGAAGGACCCTACAGGGTAGTTAAGCGGATAAACGATGTGGTCTACCGGATACAGTGGAACGCCAGCAACAGAGCGAAGATGAAGGTAGTCCATTTAGACCGACTGGCTTCCTACCAGGAGAGGAGCATGGGATTTGTTCGGGACGAACAACTTTAAGTTGTGGGTAATGTAACGACAGCGACATCTAAATCGATAATGCAGCAAATATGTAGCGGATCGACGGCGCTCTGAACGCCGCCATCTAAATAGATGCCGCTGCTTAGATGGCGGCGTTCAGAGCGCCGTCGATCCGTTACATATTTGCTGCATTATCGATTTAGATGTCGTTGTCGTTAAAATATGTCAACTTCATGTACAAGTATTTGCCATTTGCTTTCAGAAATGTCCATTTGCATCTAATCTTAGAGAAAATATAATAAATCAATGTATCTCAAAAACAAATTTGCACTATCCAGATTGGTTTGAAACGACAAATAAATGTTATTCGCACAAAATTGATACAGTCAATTTTCTTGTGGTAGTTCTACTTACTTACTTACTTATATCCTTTAACCCCTCGGGGCGCATAGGGCGTCAACCACACCTGCGCGCCATCGTGTTCGGAGCTCTGCAACGCGTATGAGCTGCCTCCAACTCATTCCTAAAGAGCTCGTTTCCTCCTCAACTGTTCTGCGCCACGTTTGCCTAGGGCGTCCCGCTATTCTGCCTGCCTGGGTGAGCGAATTCCACTGCATAGCGTATTTCGCAATGGAGTTGTCTTCGCGCCGTAGGGTGTGTCCAATCCATTGCCACTTTCATCTTCGTATAGTAATGCTTATAGGTTCTTGGCCCGTTCTCAGATAAAGTTGTTCGTTGGGGATGCGGTTCGGCCAAAAAATCCTCAAGATGATTCTTAAGCATTTGTTTACAAAGACTTGCAGCTTGCGTGTGTTAATGGTGTCCACCTTCCAGGTACTGCACCCATAAAGCAGCACTGATTCTACGTTGGAGCGGAACAGTCGTAGCTTGGTTCTTAAGCTAATAACCAGGGTTAGGATTTTGTTGACATAAAAGAGTAAAAAAAGGCAAAATGAAACAATTAAAAAGGCAAAAAAAGGCATTTATTAAAAAATAAGAAAAGGAAAGTAAATGCACATTTAGTTATAGTAGCATTGAACTCCCAAAAGCTTTTTGTAATTTTCTGGTAATAATCTTCTCCGGTTGTTTCTAAGAAGCGCCTTTAATGAGCTAAATGACCTTTCTACTTCAGCTGAAACGAGTGGAGCCCATTTAAAGCTTTCAACATTATTAACATCAATATTTTCTAGAAGTTTGGAATCCAAGTCGCCGTTCATTACAGAATTTATCTGCTCAATAGTTTTCAGTCCCGTATTTGAATTGAAAATGGCAGTAAATTTCTTCAGGACTTCCTTTGCAATCGGCCCTTTTGCTTTTTTCAAGTTTTGCTGAATATTCTTTAAAACCGGCAACACGTCGCCAATTGATGTTCCTTGATCAGAATAATGCTAGTTAAAAATATTAGTACAGACTCTTAAAAATACCTGTTTTTTGTAAGTCTTCGAAAATTCGTTTTTTTTGGGTCGACTAAAAACCTAAAATTGACTTTGATGTACGCCGGCTGCGCTTGTATTGCTTCATCTTCAATCAATTGTATACAAAGAAGAAATATGTAATAGAGTTATACACAGTAACGTCTGCGGTCACATACAAGTGCAAACCGTCTGTGGTCAAGTAAATATTTCCATGTTGAATCTCCCCACAGACTAGTCGTTTTAAATTTGAATGCGTCTAGGAATTTCGGTATGCGTATTACGTAGTGTGAGTAAGAAGCATGTTTGCACAGATATACATACATCCATGCAAACGGGCATTTTTCTACAATTTTTTTTAGCGAACAAACTTTGAGAAAAAAAGCAAAATAGGCAAAAAGGCAGAAAAAGGCAACAACGGCAAAAAAAGGCAATTATGACATAAAAATTCAAAATAAAATACATATATTTGGAATCAGGAGGACATGAAACGTGTTTGTGTTAAGTCGACACTATCTTCCGATTAACCAAAAAAAAGAGGCAAAGTTAGCAAAATCCTATCCCTGCTAATAACATTGCTTCTCCAGATTTTGGACAGCATTCCGAACGCAGCTTTAGCCTTCCCGATTCTGCTGCACACATCCAGTTCGGTGCCACCGCGATTAGTCGAGACGACACTTCCTAAATATAGAAAGTTATCAACTTTCTCGACTTGCTTTCCGGCAATGTTAAGTTGAGCGCGGGTATTGGAAGGACTCAGGGCTTTTGTTTTGGCTGTGTTTATTTTTAGCCCCACTTTGTTTGCCTCAGCTTCTAGATTTTGGGCCATCAAATGAAGATCCATTATCCGATGTGAAAGTAGACAAACATCGTCAGCGTAATCTAGGTGTTTAAGGTAAGATGTCATAGTCCAACGAATTCCAGAATTAGCTTCCGTCAATGCTGCACGGAGTACATCGCTGATAACCACCAAGAACAATAGTGGGGACAGTATGCACCCTTGACGTACTCCACTTTGGACTTCAAAATCGTCCGACACCTTACCATTGTGCACGACGTGACACTTGCCGCTCTCGTATGTAGCCTTGATAATAGCTATAAGCTTTTCTGGAATGCCTCTCCTGCGCAAGGCCAACCAGATAGCATCTCGATTCAAGCTGTCGAAAGCCTTCTCGAAGTCGATAAACAGTAAATGTAGCGGAGACCTATACTCAACGCATTGTTCGATTATGATCCGTAAGGTGTTTATGTGGTCGATGCAGGAGGATCCAGCGCGAAAGCCTGCCTGTTCGACATCGAGGGTTGAATCTAAATGTTCTTTAATTCGTTCTAGAATTATTCTAGCTATTATTTTGGCTACAGCTGGAAGAACACATATACCTCTCCAGTTACCGCACTCCATCAAGTTACCCTTCTTTGGAAGCTTAATGATCATCCCCCTTTTCCACTCCTGTGGAAATTGTTCACTATCCCAAGCTCTTCGTATTAGCGGATGCAGCAAATCTGCCGATGTATTTGGCGCCGCTTAAAATAGCTCGCCAATGATGCCATCAATACCCACCGCTTTGTTTCTCTTGAGGGACTTGATTGCTGTTATTATTTCAGTTTTACTGGGAGGTACGGTGCGAATTCGGGAATTTGTTGCTTCAAACTGCTCATTCGAATTCAAGATCATACCGCCATCGTCTAAGTGATTTAGCACTGTAGCAAAATGTTCTCTCCATCTAGTGAGCTGATCCTCATCCGAAATCAGAAGGTTACCGTCTAGACTCTTCACTGGATGTTGTTTGGAGTTTCGGCCACCAATGAGCTCCTTAGTGATGTTGTAAACAGTCCTACTGTCGCACCTACTCGCTGCTTCTTCAGCCCTTGAGGCCAGTGAGTTGACATATTGACGTTTGTCACGTCTCACACTACGCTGCACTTCTTTCTTCTTCGCACGGCTTCAAGCTCGGTTCTCTCTACTGCTGAGGCCGCTGCAATCCGAGCCTTGATTGCTGTACGCTTATCGATCCGTCTCCAGGTGTCTGTAGAAAGCCATGTGCGGTGGTGTTTCTGCTTCTCGCAAAAGCATTTTTCACAGCACTCCAGTGGTCATCCATGTTCTCTATGCTGCTGATTGCTTCTGCTTCTAAGGCAACATGGTCCCTGAACTGTTGGCGCACTTGGAGAACCTTGAGCCTGTCGATATTAAACCTGGTGATGTTAAGCAGGTTTGAGCGGTTGCTGTTGACGGATGCAGTACGAAGGCGTAAATGAGCTACCATAAGATGGTGATCTCGTTCTTGTCCGACGTCAGCTCCGCGTCTGTATCGGACGCCCAGGAGACAATTTCTAAAGCGGCGACTGATCGCAATGTGGTCGATCGTTCGTTGCCTATCAGTAGAGACCCAACTGATCTTATGGCAGGTGTTATGCTTAAACAGCGTACCCCCGATGACTAGGCGGTTGGTATTGCAGAAGTCCACAAACCGCTCACCATTGTCATTACGGTCTCCCACGCCGTGAACTCCCATCACGTGCTTAAACATGGTGTTGTCGCTACCCACCTTGGCATTGAGATCTCCCATTACCATTACGATGTCCCCATTAGGCGTTTGGTTGTAGGCGGCGCCTAAGTAGCTATAAAAATTATCCTTTTCATCCTCAGTCGCGTCTAGAGTCGGAGCATAACACTGTATGATGGTAATTTTTCTAACTCTACTCTGGAACCTAGCCGTCAATATCCGGTCACTATGGGGTTTCCAGGATATGAGGCTACTACGTGCTGCTGGAGTTAGCATGAGTCCTACACCAGAACTCCGTGCACTTCCAGCTGGTTTACCAGAGTAGAGCATCACAGTGCTTTTTGTTGGGGAGATGTATTCCCCAGCATCGTACCATCTTATCTCGCTCAGCTCTAAGATGTCGATTTTATACCGTGCGAATTCGCGCTCCAATTGGAGGAATCTGGCGTTATAAGGCCCTTCCTTGAGTGAGTCCAGGAGGGTCTTAACGTTCCAAAATCCGATCGTTGTCCGTGTCCGATAGCCAAAGGTCGTCAACAAATTATCCGTCCTTATCCGAGGCGATTGTTTCCGTTTCGGAGCAAGATTTGTTTTACAGTTGCGGCTCGCTGACACTTATCCTGTTTTTTGGCGCAGGAAGCTCGCCATTCGTCCTCTCCCGTTAGCAATTTCCGAAGAAATTCCCAGATAACACCACGAGGAGGTGGGAGTAGGGCTTACTAACAGGGCTGCTAGGTTTTCGGCTGCAGTGGCTCCTACTCGTTACTTAGCGAACCAACACCTATCGGGAGATGCTGCCCCTACGAGGCCTTTGTTAGTCATTTGCCATCCATTGTGGTAGTTCTGCTTTCGAAAAATTGTAAGTGGTTTATTGACAAGAGCATAAACAAGAAAAGGAATCCAAAACAAAAGACAAAAAAGTTGCAAACATATGTACATATGTAGGTATATTTCTGCTCTGTCTGTTCCTCACCGTGCCAAAGTCGCAGGCCAGGACAGAAAATACGAGAATACAAAACAAAACAAAAAATATATTTCGCTGTGGATATGTCACAAACTCTACGCTCGTGGTGAAAGCTTTTCGCAAAGCAAAAGAAAAAAGCTTTTCGCACAGAAAATGTATTTTCCGTTTTTTTCTTTGCGAAGCAGAAAAGCTTTTTGTTTGCCCATCGTTGTTTGCTCATCGCAATAAAGATCAACATTTTTTTGTATGGGGATGCGACATCTGGGTAAGTTTATTATCTGTGCTATGAGGATCGAGAGCGCGTGTTCATAGTAGTGTGGGATTCTTACCCACTAAAAAACCTCCCTTCAAAACAGACTTGTTTTTATTTTTACTGCAATTAAGTATTCGACTTATCAAGTAGCTTTCATTTCACGAAATAATGACGTTTTGCAGGTACATCCTCATTAGAAGTTCCTGCTAGCTCCACAGTTTAGACGGGGTTACTTATCGCGCTAGGTCTAAAGGTTTGGTTCTTTGTAGACGGCGTAGTAAATTTCTTTTATCCAAAACTTGGAGGACTGTGATATTAACGTGACTTCCTACATATGCTTTCTCGCATAGTTTTCGATTTCGTCTTCGATTGTTTTAATGCCAAGATCTCTGTGGAAATCGCTGTTTCTGATATACCATGGCGCAAACAATACCTCTTAGCATTTTGATTTTAAGGGTTTGTAAAATTGTAATATTACTTATTTAAGATATAAGTAATTTTATTTAAATTTAGCAAACGTTATAGACAAGGATTTCGAATTAATCTCAACGACTTCAACTAAACGGCTGCCCGGTCTAACGTTGTCTTCTCGAGTGTTCTTTCTGCTTTTCTTTGTTCCTGTCCAACCCTCTGGTGGTGAGCACACAGTGGTGAATTGACGATCGGTGGTGGTAATTATTTCCCATGCTGCCAAGTTGTGAGTAGTTTTCTTCTAATGTTGAGTAGATGGCGCTCAAATACTGTTACAGCTCGGCCCTTCCTGATACAAGTCATCGTCCTCGATGTCTACCTCTGTACCCGTAGGATTGTCGTCCAACTCAGGTGCCAGCTTACACCATGGTTTCATTCCTTCAGCAGAGAAAACTGAGTTGAAATGTCTCGCCTTTCTCATCATACCAGGAACGTCCTCAATTACATATCGGTGATTTCCCAAAGCTTTCGTTACCATCTATGGACCATGGTATTTGGGCAGCGGTTTTCGTGATGTTCCCGTAGCGGCAGGTTCATTTTCAATTAGCACTAAGTCGTTCTTCTCATAGATGTGGGGAGCAATGTGCTTTTCGTCGAATAGCTTCTTCCATTTTTCCTTGTGCTTCAGAATGTTTTCGGAAGCTACTTGTCGTTTTTCCATCAACGTAGTCTGGTTACCCGTTGAATTATTGATTATGTCAAATAACACGTTTTCATTTCGATTTCGAATTTGAAAATCGAAAACAAGTTCATTCGGGCAGAATCCGGTTGTTGCATTTCGCTGGGAGTTTATATTCCATTGAATGTCCATTAATTGCAGATTCCAGTCTTTATCTTCAGTCACAGACGTACGAAGATATGACAAAATTGTTCTATTCGCTCTTTCAACGCCGTGGTGTAAGTGGTTAGTGTGTCGGATCACTACACATGAGGTTCCAAGTTCGAATCCCAGAAAACACCAAAAAGTTTTTTCACGGTCCCACCTCTCGCGAGCGTCTGACAAACATCCGAGAGTATTGTTGACACGAAAAAGTTTCTCAAATCGCCGTTCGGATTCGGCATTAAACTGTAGGTCCCTTCCATTCGTGTGAAAAATATAACGCACACAACATGAGTGGTTGCGAGAAGCTAGGCCCTGGCACTTTAAAGAGCTGTTGCGCCAAGTATTTGTTTGTTTTTGCTCTTTCAACTTGTCCATTTGAGTGAGGTGATCGAAC
Source organism: Brachypalpus laphriformis (assembly GCA_945910035.1). Taxonomy (NCBI): domain Eukaryota; kingdom Metazoa; phylum Arthropoda; class Insecta; order Diptera; family Syrphidae; genus Brachypalpus; species Brachypalpus laphriformis. The sequence continues at coordinate 142,659,084 of OX246754.1, forward strand.
TGCGTTTAGAATGTGGCGGATGTTATTTTGTCGGCAATACTCGGAAAACATGTGTAGGCTGTTCCTCGATCCGATACGATGGTAAGCGGCAAACCAAAATAAGAAGACAGTTCGTTTAAGATACGTATTATCGGTTGTGTTTTTGTTTTCCTTACAGCTTTCACGACTAGATATTTTGTAAACGCATCGCAGATGGCAACTATGTATGCATTTCCATGTCGGCTCTTAATAAACGGTCCTAAGTGATCGATGTTCCAGATACTGAATTCACCGGACGATTTTCCTCCAGTTGTTTTGTTGTAGGCACAGGCTAAGCATGTTGAAATATACTGCTTGATGTACATACCTTCGCATTTGGGGGAACCAAAATTGTTTCCTGATACGTTCCATCGTTTTCTCCACTCCAAAGTGACCATAGTCATCATGGCAGTATTTTGCAATGCGCCATCGGATTGAGTTTGGAATGACTAATTTGTCTTCATCGTTACTGCGCCGATACAATCGACAGTTGCGAAGGACATACTCTTATCGTATCTGCCTCTCTTCTTAGAATGCGAGTGATATTCAGCAATTTCTCGTCCTGTAATTGCATAGTTGAAAACTAGTCGGATTCACTGATCTCGATTTTGCTGATACTGTCTTGAACAATGTCGGGTTCCACAGCTCGTAAACATGGTGATCGGCTCATCGCATCCACATGTTGCATCCTATTGACAGGACGGTGCTCCAAAACAAAGTCAAACTGCTGGAGTTTAAGCCACCACCAGGCTATTTGTGACAAGAGATGCTTCTTGGATTTGGTTAGTGTTACTGCTGCACAATCGGTTACTACTTTGAACGATTTTCCGAGTAGGTACATCTAAAAACGTTCGAGCGCCTCGACTATGGCTAGACCTTCCAACTTGTAGCTATGGTACTTCTGTTCCGCGTCTGTACACATACGGCTGTAATAAAACACAGGGCGGATGCTCTTACCATTTGTTGTTTGCATCAGGATTCCAGCGAGGCCAGTTGAGCTTGCATCCGTATCAACTTCGTGTGTCGCTGCGGGGTTGTAAATGGCTAGTACCGGTTCGGAAGTCAGTTCTCGTTTCAAATCGTTGAATGATGTTATTTCTTCCGACTCCATTTTGAACTCGACGTCCTTTCGTAGTAGTTGTGTTAACGGTCGTGCTATTATTGAATACTCCTTGATAAATTTTCTGAAGAAACCTGTGAGCCCTAGAAATCGGCGGACTTCGTGAACGTTTTTCGGTGGCGGGAACTTATGTATTGATGTAGCTTTTTCTTCACTTGGTCGTATACTGTTCTTCTTCCCGACCAGTACTACGGGAGAAGCATACGCTGAGTGACTCGATGGACAAGTTTTTTTTTTTTTTTTATAATTTGCGCGTGTCAAAGGGATTATTAATACCCTTATACTGGTTCTCAGGGCACGGGCGGATAGGATGAGGGGGGAAGAACACAGAGGAGATGCCGGTTTGTGTTGGCTTTAAATGTTTGAAGGTTGTAATGATTAGGAAATACAGAGGCTGGTAATTCGTTCCATAAACGTGTTGTTCGACTTATAAACGAATCCCTATATTTGACAGTACGTCCGAAGATGGGCTTGACGGTGAACTGATGTGCATTCGAAGCGTGACGCGTATTGCGGGTGAAGTTTTGAAGGGGAGGAATGCAGCTGGCTATTTCGCTGGAGCATTTTTTATAAAAAAAAGCGATAAAAAAGAGAAAGACACGAGACATTTCTACGATGTTCAAGTGAGACTATGGAGCTCACGATGTCTCTATCACCTATCAGTTTTAACGCGCGATTCTGTACCCTATCTAGAATGTGCAGAACGGTCTTGGGTGCACCAGACCAGATGTGGGCGTTATATTCCAGCTTTGGGCGGATGAATGCCTTATAGATGGAGGCCAGATCAGACGGGGTCAAATATTTCTTGCACCGCTTAAGGAATCCTAGACATTTTGCAGAATTTTTGGCGACTTCGAATATGTGATCGTTCCATCGAAGGCGGTTATTGATGCACATACCGAGAATGGCAAGTCTTTCGGATTCAGCGATACAAGTACCATTCATGGATAATGGTTGAGGGTCTTGATTTCGCTTGAGAGACAGAAGACAGCATTGAGTTTTGGATGCATTAAACTCCACTCTATTGATTGAACCCCAGTCACATACGATTTGAGAGTTGCCGTTATATCGTCCACTGCCGAATTCTAAAAGTTTCATATCGCTTGTTGGTTGTATTTGCGCTATACATTCGGCCGTTGAATGTTGAATTAGTGACCGTACACTCCCTGGGTCGACTAGGGCATCGAGTTTCCACTTGTTGTTGATAAGGGTCGTCTTCACTATCTTCGTGCCGTTGATTTCATTTCCAGTCTCTTGATTTTCAGCAATTTTATTTACGTTTGTCTTCGTGAATGTCGGGTTCGGACACAATTCGGTTTTGTGACCTACTCGTTGACATTTCTTACAACGTTCTCTCCGTTGTGCTTTTGGGCAGTCAAGCGATATATGTCCACGTTCGTTGCAGTTGTAACAAAGGATATTACTTTTCCTCTGATGGTTTGTTTCGTACAATCGGCGACTGATGGAATCCCGGTCTCACTGTTTGTTTCGTTGCAGTGTTTTCGTATGACCGGATGGATTTTAGCAGATCAAGGAGATTATCGAAATGGTGTGCCGAGATTGCATGCACCTGTGAATCATTTAATCCGCGTGCAATGTACTTAATACTAGCTTGATTAGATAACTTTCCCCTTCGTCCGATGACACACATCTTGTAATAGTAGTGTTCCGTCTGCTCATCGACCTCTCGTATGGATTTGGACATCTCGAAATGTACATCAGCTTCGTCATAAGAACAAGGGAAGAGTCGTTCACAGACCTCCACGGTGTATACACGTGTTTCGGCTTCTTCTTAAATAGCAGTAACTGATTTAAGAAGAAAATTAGAAAGTGGTTTCCTAAGCGGCAAGTTAGCCTAGACGAAGTGTTAGCACTCAGTTAAGCCAGGGGCACTGGTTCAAGTCCCGGCCAGGCCTAAGATCTTTTTTTTTTTTTTTTTTAAATTAAATTAAAAGAGACTATAAACAGTGAGTTAGTTCGCAAATAACATCAGGCGATGGCTCCTGAGCAGCGGTTCGCTACCCTGTTACGGGATCAGCGGACTGTACAACATCGGCCGACGACGAAGTCATGGCATCAGACCATATGGCTTCAGGGTCGGCTGAGGGTACCTCGAAAAGAAGGAGAAGGCTAAGGCCGGCTGCCAACTTGGTCAAGTGCGCCTCTCTGTCAGCTTCAACCGAAAAGCTGCCGGTTGGAGTGAAGGGAGGGGCGCCAACGAAAACAACAGTGGCAGCTCAAAAAACTAAAAAAATACGAACTGACGGTGGAGAAGGCCGCTTCACCGGAGGCAGCAACAGCTTTGCTGATCTAGCAACCTCTGAGTCAGACGATGAAGAGGAAGAAGTCGATACTCTAAACTATACTATAAGGCAGCTCCAAGAGAGGTTGAATGCCATCAAGGCTAAACAAATAGCCCGAAGAGAGAAGGAGCGAGAGCTGGAGCTTCATCGAGTGCAGCAACAGCAACAACATCTGTCGCAACAGCAACAACAGGCACCACAGCGGCAGCCGAAAACAACCGCCGCAACATCAGCAGCAGCAAGAACAACTGCCGCAAACACAGCAGCATAAGCAACAGCTACAGCCAAAGGCCCAATGGCAGCCTAAACCAAAGCAGCAGCAGCCGCAGCAAAAACAGCAACCACAACAGCTGCAATTACAACAGCCGCAAAAACAGCAGCAGCAGAAACAACAGCAGCAGCAACAACATCATCGGCAGCAGCAGCAACCACAGCAGCGGCAGAAACAACAGCAGAAGCAACAGCAACAGCAGCAGCAGCAGCAACAGCAACAGCAGCAACAAAAGCAACAACAACAACAACAAAAACAAGAACAACAACAGCAGCAGCAACAACAGCAGCAGCAGCAACCACAGCAGCGGCAGAAACAACAGCAGAAGGAACAGCAACAGCAGCAGCAGCAGCAACAGCAACAGCAGCAACAAAAGCAACAACAACAACAACAAAAACAAGAACAACAACAGCAGCAGCAACAACAGCAGCAGCAGCAACAGCAACAGCAGCAGAAAAAGCAAATTGTGCCGCCAATAAACACCTTCAAGATGGAGCTTAAGGATACCATCGAACTATGTAAGTCGGCCATAGGAAATAATTTTTATGTTAAAAGACTTAGTGCAGATAGGCATGCTATCCACTGTAATACAGTGGATCAGTATCACCAAATTAAAGATTTATTGAGGGCTTCGACGACGGAGTTCTTCTCCTTCACCCCGAAGGGGGAAAAGCTGCAAACCATGCTGCTAAAGGGGTTGGAACCGTCCACCGAACCGGAGGAGCTCTTGAAGCTACTCAAAGAGGAGGAGTGCGTTGATCTCATTTTTGTAGGGGTTAAGCCGTTCACCACAGCTAAGGCCAAAAGGGAGAAGCGGAAATTACCGTTCTTCCTGGTTCAGCTGTCACCCAACAGCAAACTGGATGGTCTAAGGAGCACTAAAGTCCTAGACTACCAGGTTATCACCTGGGAAAGAGTAAAGAGGAGCGAAGGCATGTTACAATGCGTTCGCTGCCAAAGGTTTGGGCACGCCGCGTCGAACTGCGATATGCAGCCTCGATGCGTAAAATGTGGAAAAGACCACAAAGCAGAGGAATGCGCGCTAGGTAGGGAAGGCGCGACTGAAAAAAGTCAGCTCACGTGCGCATTATGTAGGAACACGGGGCACACCGCAAACTATCGGGGTTGCCCTAAGTTCCAGTACATTAAAAGAATAAATCTGGCTCGTCAGCAAAAGGTGAAAGTGAAACGTCCGCCCGTTGCAAGTGTTCCTGCACAATCCGTCACTCCCCAAGTGACCTACGCCCAAATGGCGTCAGGCCGGGGGAATACGGTACAGTCGCAGCCGAAGGTTGTTCCGCAGGTCCCAAAGCCGAGAGCACCGGAGGCTGAACCTGATTTGTTGGCTATCTTGCTCTCTATCCAGGGGCAGATGGGCCAACTTCAGCGACAAATTCAGGAGCAGGCGAAGCGGGTGGACCAGATCTACGCGCTTCTGCCGGGCCTAACGCACCACCAATCGTAATGGGTACGAACATGGCGGAGCAATCCTTAAAGATTGTTGCGGTGAATGTGAATTCACTGATTAGGATCGAACGAAGAGCCGCACTTTGCAAGTTGCTTGAAGATCATTCTCCCGATGTGCTTTTGGTTAGCGAAACTAAGCTATCCCAGAAACACAAGTTGAGGCACAGTAGTTATAATATTATAAGAAGAGACCGACCCAACTCTGTACAAGGAGGAGGTGTCGCAATCTTCCTTAGAAAAGAGTTACGTCATAAAGTAGTGTACTGCGGTAAAGTGCATAGATTCCGGGAGCTGGAAGCATGTATCGTGTATATCCCTCTCCATAGTGGAAAGAGGATGTATATGGCCGTTGGCTATGCTCCTGAAGCTACTCAATCCACTTGTTTTATTTCAGAGCTCGAGACACTTTTTCGAATACTTCGGCTGGAGTCGGAAGAGAACTTTTAAATTTTAGCCGGTGATTTAAACGCCAAACATAGAGATTGGGGAAATAACACACCAAATTCTAGAGGGAACCTACTATTCAATTGGTGGGGTCGGCACAGTGTTGAGTATCGACTGGATTTAAAAGCGACGGATAGTCCGTCGTATCCTAGAAGCGGATCTTATCTGGATCTAATGCTGTTCGACGTACGGTTACAACTGACCGACATGGACCGACAAACGATAAACTGCTTACACACTTTTGTGTATGACAGTGACCATTGCGGACTCAGTGCCGAAAATTGCGGAATTGGAGGAGTTCGTCCAATTGCACGCCTACAATTACAGTAGAACTCGTTGGACTCGCTTCTCCAGACAGTTGACGAGAGCACTCTCCTCGAACTTGCTCAACCTACCGTCTAATAGGAATCTGTCAAACGAGGAGATTGATAGATATCTGAAACAAATGGACGAGATAATAAAACGAACGATGGACAGTACGATACCTCGGTATCAACACACTGACAACGTGGACATATACCGCAATACAACGATTGACTCACTGCACGATCATAAAAGTAGACGCAGTCCAGATTAAAAACCTTGTACAGACAGTTTACTGACAAACAGAACTCGGAGGAGGTTAGGACGCTGAAGTCGCTGATTAAAAATCTCTCGCAATTAATTAAAGAAAATTACAGACTTTCTGTAAATTTGCACTGGGACAGGAAAATTCGGGCTGTAAAATCCAACAACCCGAGTATGTTCCTGAAAATAAACAAGATCTTTCGGAGGAATAATCAAAACGATCTTCCGCGTCTTAAAATCCCCCGAACTACGAACAATGTACAAATACTAGTGACAGCAGGTATAGATCCAGATAACGCAGCTGAGGATGACAATTTCTTTGTGATCGAAGATCCGCAGGAGAAGGCGACCTTCCAGAACGTGTATAAGGTGAATGATAGTGTTTGCCCGAACCACGACCTGGAGAATCGGGTCCTTGTGCACAACTTCTGCCTTCGAAATGACATGGAGCACTGGCGATCTGAGAACACTGGTTTCACCGTGTTCACTGAAATATACATGGCAAACAATGCCGTCGCCGATGAAAGGGTACATCCCCCGTTCATTTCGAAGGCAGAGCTCCAAGCGATTTTCGAATCACTGGGGAAAAGAAATCCGTGGAAATCGATGGTATACCCAACATTGTGCTTAGATATCTTCCTCTAGAAGCGGTTAACATTTACACGATCCTGTTTATTAATGCAATGAATAATGCCCATTATCCAGCGCATTGGAAAACAGCGGTGGTGCAGCCCATTCTCAAAAGGGATAAAGATAGTTCCAATCCGGGGAATCTCCGGTCGATAAGTCTACTTCCGAACATCAGCAAGGTATTCGAAAAAGTTATTCATAGAGCCCTGACTAAGTGGGTGGAGGACATGCATATAATTCCGGATAATCAATTCGGTTTCAAGGCGGGGCATGATACCATACATGCGGCGTCTAAACTGGTATCGGATATCCAATGGAACAAAAGCAAGAAGCAATGCACGGGTGCCTGCCTGGTTGACTTGGAGAAGGCCTTCGATACCGTATGGTTAGAGGGACTGTTTTACAAGTTGAACAGGCTAGGCATAAGTAAACCACTGCTGTACATACTTTATGACATGCTCACCGGTAAGAAGTTCATTGTGAAGAATGGCAATGTGACGTCTGCTGGAATTTTTGAAGTAAAAAATGGTCTGCAACAGGGCGCGGTTAATTCGCCGATCCTTTTCAATATTTACACGAGCGATCTCATCGGTTCACTTCACCATGCCATAGCGTATGCAGACGATTTGGTCGCGTACAGATCAGGGCCTAAGATTGAGGTAATTGCAATACTCTTGCAGCGTGACTTCGATAAGATCAAGAGATACTGCGACGACTGGAAGTTGAAGATTAACTTTCAGAAGTCGGACCATCCTGTTCAGAACGCCGTTGTCTGGGGCCTCTAGGGACACCAGAAAGAATTGGCGAAAGTTCTCTATCGTGGGACAGCACGGACAGCCACTTGCGAGTCGAAGTGTAGTCAGATACCTTGGGGTCTGGCTAGATCAATATCTGTATTTTAACAAACATATAGATGCTGCTCTGGCCAGAGCCAAAGTTGCTTTCGCCCTTACAAAGAGACTGTTTTGAAGCAGCCAACTCGATGCAAGGGTGAAGGTAATCTGCTACATGGCCCTCATTCGGCCTATGCTCACATATGGATGTCCCGTGAGGTTCAACGTAAGGCCAAGCTTATTGGAAAAGATGCGGGTGTTTGAGAGGGCTTGCCTTAGGGCTTGCCTTCGTTTGTACAGAACACCAGAGTCGAAGTACATAAAATTCTATCCTAATGAGGTCCTGTACAACAGGGCGAATCTGATCAGAGTGGATAATTTCTTGATCAAAATGATTCGAAGGCACATTGCAAGAGCAATGACTTCGATGAATAGCCTGATCTTTGGGGCTTATTACCCCAACAATCTCTATCACGAGAGTGTGCGAATTAACGGCTTTATTCCACCAGAAGCATTCCTATACTTTGATCAGAGAGGTCTGATCCAGGATAAGTTAGCGGTGCCGCTAATCTTCCACGTCGCCAGAACAGCTGTGCTTAGGCGACTCAACTACGACCGAGACGTCGCACAGAGTAGTGTAGAGCGTCTCCGGTACAGTAGGGCGGTTTCCAACCGCGACATTGAAGACGTTAGTAGGCAGCATGACCAATTTTGGTGGCTTAGAGAAGAAGAGGGAACGCCGTTTTCGTTTCCCCCTAATCCGGGTTAGCCTGTAACGTAGGCAGAGCGGGTCGTCTTTTTATTGCCATGGCCGACTTACATAGTTTTAAGGTAGTCTTAAGTTTGTATAATATAAAAAAAAAAAAAAATATATAAAATTAAAAATAAAAAAAAAAAATTAAAAAACAAAAAACAGCACAGCACTTAGCTAAGAGTGTATTTAATTACACTTCGTAGTTAAGTTAGCATAAGTTTATTTTTAAGGTAGTTATAAGTTTTATCTAGTATACAATAGTTTAAAAAAAACAGTCCATGTACTAAGTTTTTATACAACAAAAATTTTTCTTAGTTCTTAATTTGTTAATTAGTTAAGTAGTAATAAATAAATTAAGTTAGGTTACGTCGAAAGATATAGGTTAAGAGTTAAGTTTAGCTTAGAGCGGCCGCAAGGTGCCAGTAAGTTAGAATAAGATAGTTACATACGTTAATTAAGCTAGTTTTAAGCATTTTTGTTAGCATGTAGGATATAATGAATTGAAGTAATAAAATGCATTAAAAATGAATGAAATGAAGAACAAAGGAAGTCTTGAATGAACTTCATGGAGAACTGTTGCCATGTCAGGAAGATATCTGGCAGTCCGTCTATCCACAATTTTGCAGCACCCCTTAACTTCGCCGTAATGGCCAACAACAAACTCTTTTCAGGCCACAGATAAGCTCTGATTAAACTGTTTATACGTGATATAAATTGCTCGGAGTTTAAAGAAGTCGATAGTAGCGGATCAAACTCGGGTAAAACATCAATTATATCTCGAACAGTCATACTGCTGTTGTTTACGGGAACACATGCATTCGCAGACTGCGATGTATATGTGTACGGCGAATTCATCGGTGGTATTTGCATATACGTTGCAGGATATTGCATTTGGATTGGCGCCTGCGTGTACACTGTCGGCATAGGCTGTACACTGTTGTCATCAATTGCGGATGTGTATACATGTTTTGTGGCGCCGTATATACAGGATGAGGTCCCGTCGCAGTTGTGTTAATATTTGCTGGTGGAAATGATGTGTAGTTTTTTGTTCTAGATGGTTCCGTTGGCGTCGTCTGAATGACGCCATTATTTGTTGGTGTTGTTCTAGATGGCTCCGTTGGCTTCGTCTGAGTGACGCCGTTGTTTGTTGTCGATGGTATGTACAATGACGGTGTGTTTTTATCCAGCGGTGATGATGGGCGTAGTGGTAACGTTCGCGACGTAGAGAAGAACTGTTCATCGTTTCGATTAGTAGCGTTCGTGGAATTTATGACGAATTGCTCAACTAATGACTTAAGTTCATCGAATTTGTCGTATAATGCGTCTATCCTAGAATCGCTCGAGATTGTATTCGCATTTTTTTCGAGAATTCGTTTAATCAGCTCTGCTTTCGTGCCGTCATCTGGCAATCCTAATTCTACGCACTTCGTACGCGATTCATTTGCCATGTGCTTGCTATGGTGAGATTTCGCTCCACAGCGAAATCAGTTAGCCTAAGTCCGATATCAGACGTGGTGTCGTGTGGGCTATGCTTACCGACTGCCCTACCAAAGATGACCTTCCTTCCTATTTTGGCGTTAAATTCGCCCAATACGATTTTAACGTCGTATTTAGGACATTGCTCGTATGTTTTGTCAAGGAGCTCGTAGAAACACTCTTTGGTGGTATGGTCCTTTTCTTCCGTGGGGGCATGAACACATATTAGGTTTATGTTTTCGAATTTAGCCTTGATCCGGATAGTTGCTAACGTGTCGGAAGCCTAAGACTTCTTGCCTATGTCTGCCGCGTATGACAAATCCGCATCCGAATAAGCGTTGCCTGTTGCCTTTGTAGCAATCACCGTAATAGATGTCACAGTTTTTCATCCTCTTTTTGCCCGGCCCATCCCATCGCACTTCCTGGATGGCGGTAATATCTGCTTCAAAGCAGTCTAGGGCTTCTGCTAGTTGTTCGGCTGCACGTGGTCTGTAAAGGGACAGAACATTCCAAGTACAGATCCGAAGGTCGTTGTCCTTATTTCGTTTGCTGAGGTCGTCATTAGTTGAGTCATCCTTATCCGAGGCTTTTGGTTGTTTCGGAACCATAGGTTTTTTACGCGGTAGGGAAGTTACCCCGACGGCACAACCCCCAACCTGGAGGGCCAGTTCCTTAGTTATTCCCCTAGGGAGAGGGGCCGGGTACACCGGTGCCAGTGGTTCACTACGGGAGTATGAGCGCTGCCGTTGGCCCATTAAGGGCTTCTCCGCCACCATCTCTATTCCAATGTCCTGACCAACATTGGAAATTCCTTACCGACCTGTGATCAGAATATTTCGAAGCAGGTCGCGCAAGGTATTCACTAAGTTCAACCTAACTGGAACTATAGACGCCACCGTTAACTCCGTCTAGGGAACTCGTCCGCTGCCGCCTGGAACAGGAAAGAGTGCTCTAGTGAGAAAGCACTCTTTCCCCCCTCTCTCAATTGCTGCCGCCAAGAATCCCCCAAACGGGGTTGGTTACCCATTTCTTGGATTAAGGTACTAGGCACCCGGCTGTCACCGCGTGGAGGTTCAGAGTAGGAGTTGGTAGGCTTCAGCTGAGTGAAAACGCTTGTGTTTTCATATGATCGCATGCACTACCGTTTGACCAGCCGAGATTTACATTAACTTTTCGGTTTTATAAGGAGGGTGTAGTAGGCTTCGGATCTTTGAATTATCTTGAACGGTCCCTCGTATGGTGATTGCCACGTCGTTTTTACCGTATCTCTACGTACAAATGCGTAGGAACAAGTTGCAAGATCCTTAAAAATGAATATGTTGTCGTTGCAGTGTCTACTGGATTGCATAAGTGACAATTGGGTCATCTGATTTCTCAACTGATCGACGAAATCATTTTGTGCTTGACCGCCGCTCGAAGGAGTGATAAAGTTGCCAGGTAACCTAATGTTTTGCCTGAAAACTAGTTCAGCCGATGTCGCGTTGAAGTCTCGTCTGAATGCGCTTCGTAACCCTAACATAACGGTTGGTAGCGTTTGCGTCCAGCTAACCGCATTGCGACATTGGATCGCCGTTTTGACCGTGCGGTGCCAGCATTCTATAAAACCGTTTGCGTGAGGATTGTAGGAGTTTGACCTTTTGTTTTTGAATCCTAGCAACTTAGCCAACTCTTTAAATAGATCTGATTCAAGTTGTTTGCTCTTATGAGAGGCGTGCCAAACCTACTAATCCACCCATTATATAGCACGAACGTAAAGGTTCTTGCTGCGATATCAGGAATTGGGAATGCCTGGTAACTAAATAATTGTTAGACAGTACATTTGGCCCTTAGAAACCGTTAGTAGACCAATTAGGTCTACATGCAATTCTTCAAAATGGTTGATAGTCTTCTCAAAATTACCCGTTGGTGGTTTGAAGTGGCGTGAGATATTGTTTTTTTTTTTTTTTGGCAGTGATACAAGATTGAGCCATTGTTCTCACGTCTTTGTTTATCGATTTCCAAACGTACTTTTAAGGGACTGCTTTCACGGTGCTTTTTAATCCTAGATGAGATTAACCATGAATTGCTCGCTGATCGAATGCTTGTGAGGCCTCGTTAGTCCATTGGCTAATCATCTTATTGCCTTAAAGAAAATCGTAAAGTGGGATTTGATCTTCCGCCGCATGCGGAATGAACCATCGATAAAAGTCTATCATTCGTAAGTAAAAAATATTCTTAATTCGGAAATTGTACTTGGTTTTTCATAGTCGGTTATGGCTGTAACGCGGTCAGGCAGGGAAGATACATCCTGTAAATTAATTCGATGACCTAAGAAATCGATTTCTTTTGCCACGAATACGCATTTATTGATATTAATCGATAAACAATGTTGCTGTAAGTGTTCGAATATGATTTTTAAGTACTCGATGTGCTCTTCTTCTGATTCCGACACGCTAAGGAAATCATCGATATATGAGAAAACGAATGGTAGGCCGAAAAGAACTTGGTGGATGAATCTTTGGAAAGTCTGTGCCGCATTGTGCAGACCGAAACACATACAAATCCACTCAAATGTTCCGAATGGAGTGCGAAAAGCAGTCTTGAATGGTTCTATTAGGATTTTATAGAAGGCCCTGACAAGGCCAATAGTCGAAAAAATTGTGCGTATGGAAAATCCGTTAAATATGGAATGGAGTACCCGTCGGGTGACGTTCAGCCCGCGAAAGTCTCCACAAAGACGGCATTTTAGATTAGATGCAATGGACTGGACCATGGACTACTTCATGATCACAAAAATCCCAGTTTTAAAAGTTTCTCTATTTCTGCTTTGGCTTTTTTATATTTCTCTGGTGACAAACGCCTCGTTTTGCATGCAACGGGAGGTCCAGTTGTGACTGTATGTTGCGTCACGCAGTGTTTAGCTGTCTTGAACCTAGGATCTTCGGTTGTAATAATACATCTAATTTATCTTAAGATATACCGAAACCTCGTAATGAGTCTGCTACGAGTTCAAACGTCCCCGATAACACTGATTATTAAACGGATGAAGAAGAACTAAGTCGTGAAATCAACTGGATTCTAAAAAAAACTACCAGTTAAGAAACGAGAAGCTGGCTCTTCGGCCGAAATGGTAGCGAGGCAAGAAAGCATGCAAAATAAGCGAGAAATAAAGAACAGCGTGACAAAATAAACACATGTGAAGAAGAAAATCCACGAACTAAGGTACGACCACCGCCACCAATAAACGTAATCGGAATTACAGACTAGAATAAACTGAATTTTTTTTTTTCGAGGGTAGGTGAAAATCTTCAACAAGACACTATGAGCACAGATAATAAACTTACCCAGATGTCGCATCCCCATACAAAAAAATGTTGATCTTTTTTGCGATGAGCAAACAACGATGCAAACAAAGCAAGCAAAGGCAGACAAAAAGCTTTTCTGCTTCGCAAAGAAAAAAAAAAAAAAGAAATTTTCTGTGCGAATAGCTTTTTCTTTTGCTACTCTTTGTACCGTCTGCGACCTGCGACTGCGAGACACAATTTCATTTATACATACATATTGTAGTATCAAGTACATCGTCAGGTACTGTGTGCAACGACATCTATTGCCTACTAGTAGTAAATATTCCAACCTGATGTGCTTACGTTCCAACCTGGTGCGCTTACGTTCCACAATTGTTCCACACAATATCCCAATATTCCAAGATCCTCGATTCACCCGGAGAAACATCTAGCATGTTCTAGAACTCCTTGCAATTTCCTATAAATACCCATACCACAACCACCATCGACACAGTTGATTATAAGTGCATACAACGATCACAAGAGGGAGATAGACCATTGTAGCAACAGTTTAATTTCAAATAAATAAAGAATAAAGTGATTGAATATTGTGTAGAAGTAAAGTTGGTGTTTGATAATAAATAAGCGATTAAAATACACAAAAGACGGTTTTATTTAAACGAACCCAGCAAGAATATTACATTGGTGTCAGAAAAGTGGAATAAGACAAATTTTGTGTATTGCTTATTGTGTAAGTGAAAAAAAAAAAAAAATTAAAATGGTTCGGAAATCGCTAGAAGATTTGACATTGGTGCAACTAAAGGAAGCACTGAGCCAGCGGGATCAGCCTACGACTGGTACGAAGAGAGAATTGATCATTAAATTGCGGAAAATAATGACGGACGAGGGTACAGATCCTGAAACAGGTTTGTTTGACGTTGAAGAAGAACAAGTAAGTACGACAAGTGACATGTCGGCTTTAATGAAATTGCTATCTGAAAAATTCGAGAAGATGGATAGATGGGCGCCGTGGCGTAAGTGGTTAGTGTGTCGGATCACTACGCGTGAGGTTCCGAGTTCGAATCCTACAAAACACCAAAAAGTTTTTTCACGGTCCCACCTCTCGCGAGCGTCTGACAAACATCCGAGAGTATTGTTGTCTCGAAAAAGCTTCTCAAATCGCCGTTCGGATTCGGCATTAAAACTGTAGGTATCTTCCATTCGTGTGAAAAATATAACGCACACAACATGAGTGGTTGCGAGAAGCTAGGCCCTGGCACTTAAAGAGCTGTTGCGCCAAATATTTATTTATTTATTTATTTAGATAATTCTTTCGATGAACAAAAGAATTCCCTAGACGCCAAGTTCGATGAGCAAAAGAATTCTCCAAATGAAAAATTCGAGAAGCTAGAAAATTCTTTGGCTGAACAAAAGAATTCTCTAGATACTAAGCTGGATGAGCAAAACAAGAAGTTCGAGATACTAGAAAATTCCTTGGCTGAACAGAGGAATTCTCTAGACGCTAAATTCGGAACAATTGAAGGACAATTCGAAAACGTACAGGCTAAGATCGAGAACGCTGAAACAAAATTCGACAGTGTTCAAACAAAAATCGAGGCTGTTGAAGGAAGATTCGAGAATTTAGCAAAGGAACTCGAACACGTGAAGAAACAGAAAGTTCGGGAGTATTCAACCGACTGCCCGAGGAAAAAAGAGATGCAGCCTCCTGTCTTCGATGGTCAAACATCATGGCCGATATATAAGAGGCAGTTCGAAGCTGCGGACATGACGAACAACTGGGACGATGAAGAGAGGTCCATTGCCCTCACGCTTGCGCTTAGAGGATCAGCTGCAGAGCTACTACAAACTATTCCCGAGGACAAACAACGCAACTACGAAAGTCTGGTGAAAGCCATTGAGATGCGATTTGGGGACGACCACATGCAGCAAGTATATAGGGTCCAGTTGCGCAGAAGGTCCCAGATGAAGGGTGAGACGCTCCAGCAGTTACAAGCAGACATCGAGCGACTGGCACATTTGTCCTATCCAAACGCCGGCGAGGAGATCATTAACGAGATGGCAACCGAAGCGTTCACCCATGCCATAGCTGATGCGAAACTACAAATGGCGGTAAGAATGGCTGGAAAGAAAACACTCGCCGAAGCTTTGGCGTTTGCCTTGACAATGGAGGCTGCAGACCAGGCCTGTCAGGGAATCCACCGTGTGAGGGAAGTGGCCGCCATCGAATGCTCTTGCCAGAGGATGGACGTCGAAGACCGAAACAACGCTCGCGGAGGACAAATTCGTTGTTGGATCTGCAACAAATTAGGACACCTACAACGGCAATGCAGAAATCCACCCAGACGCGGAAACTGTCCACATTGTGCGAATAGGCGGCGCAACGAAGAACCATCCTATAGGGACAACATCCATCCTGTTGGCCAGGCCTCGAAACCAGGAGTCGGGAAACGCCTAGGAGCCAGCTTCGCGGGGCAGAAGTTGGCTAATGGAATCGACGCCCCCAAGACCACCATCCAGGTCTCCCAAACCAAACGATGCAACAAGAGTCTCACAGTGGAAGCATTCATCGGCAAAAACAAGCCGTCGCCACGGCTTCCATTGTAAGAAGAGATCTCGTTCGGAAGTCTTGGCTGCACAACACCAGCTGCTACTGTCTTAGAACTGCGACAGGGGAATCGGCGAAAGTATACGGAGAAGTTCGCCTCACATTGCAACTAGCAGGGTTGGCCTTTTCTCATGCGTTCCTGGTGGCCGACATATGTGATGAATGCGTCATCGGAGTGGACTTTATGAAAGAACATGACGTAATCATCGACATCGGGATGCAAGTTCTGCGGTACAGAAACGTAGAGATTCCAATGGTGTACGGGAACGAGAATGCAGCACATTTAAGGACAATACTCAGCAAGGACGAAGTCTTACCACCATCTTCCGAGACTATCATTTGGACAAAACTAGAGGGTGGTCCTGGGAGCCACCGATTCTACCTATTGGAGCCGGATTCAGGAAGGAATTCCCCGAACTACATCGTGGGAAAAGTTTTAGTGGAGCCAAAGAATAGCCTGGTCCCTGTAAGGCTCATGAACTTAAAGAGCCACAGCGTCAAACTAAAACAAGGGGAGGTTATTGGTGAATGTGTTCCGATATGTTTAATCTCGACAATAACCGAAAAGGAATCTGCGGGGCCCGTTTCATCAGCCAGGTTGGCGGAAGTAAGGGACATGATCCTCAAGCACTGCGAACTGGATCGGGATCAGCGAGCCATGGCAGAAAATCTAATCGGTGAATACGCTGATATATTTGCCTCAGAGGATGGAGAGTATGGCCGAACACATCTGGTGCAACATCGCATAGACACTGGGGATGCCAGACCAATTCGTCAGCCTGCCAGACGACTACCATTGGCAAAGCAGACGGAGGTTGCGGATATGGTGTCAACGATGGAGAAGGAGGGGCTCATCGAAAGTTCTAAGAGTCCGTGGGCCTCACCTGTTGTACTGGTTAAGAAGAAAGACGACAGCACTCGATTCTGTGTGGACTATCGCAGACTTAATGATGTCACCAAAAAGGATAGCTACCCTCTACCACGGATCGATGACACATTGGATACACTCTCAGGAGCTCGATGGTTTTCCACCCTTGATTTAAAGAGCGGTTACTGGCAGGTACAGATCGATCCAAAGGACCGAGAGAAAACTGCGTTCACTGCAGGAAATGGGCTGCGGCAATTTACAGTAATGCCATTTGGATTGTGCAATGCTCCGGCAACTTTTGAGCGCTTAGTGGAACACGTCCTGCGTGGGTTGACCTGGAAAACTTGCTTGGTGTATCTGGACGATGTGATCGTGATAGGAAAAACATTCGAGGAACATCGCGACAACCTGAAGAATGTGCTAGAATGGCTTCGAAGTGCTCACCTGAAGCTGAACCCAAAGAAATGTGACCTCTTCAGATCCGAAGTCAAGTACCTGGGCCGCGTTATCTCGTCAGAAGGAGTGCGAACAGATCCAGATAAGGTGGAAGCTGTGAAAAACTGGCCAGTTCCAAAAGACAAACACCAACTCAGGAGCTTTTTGGGTCTCGTCACGTACTACCGACGATTCGTAAAGGACTTTGCCGGAATCGCGAAGAGCCTGCACCAACTGACGGAAAAAGGAAGGCAATTCAAGTGGTCAGGTGAGTGCGACAATAGCTTCAAGAACCTTAAGCAACAACTATGCGAAGCACCAACACTAGCATATCCCATTCCCGGAGAAATGTTTATGGTGGATGCAGATGCAAGTAACGTCGGTGTCGGGGCGGTTCTTTCGCAGGTACGCAACGGCCAAGAGAAGGTAGTCGCATACTTCAGCAAAGTGCTCTCCAAGCCGGAAAGGAACTACTGCGTGACAAGGCGAGAACTTCTGGCGCTGCTTCTGGCGACAGAATAGTTCCATAAATACCTCTACGGCCAAAAGTTCCTTTTGCGCACAGACCACGCGGCTCTAAAATGGCTGCTGCAGTTCAAGAATCCGGAGGGCCAGGTCGCAAGATGGATTGAACGGCTGCAGATGTACGATTATGAAATACAGCATCGTAAAGGGAAACTTCATTCCAATGCGGATGCCTTATCCCGCCGACCATGTAAGATCGACTGCAAGCATTGTGTGCGGCAGGAAGAGAAGAACCTTCTTTCCATCCAAAGGGTAAGAGCTGAGCATATCGCTGGTTGGAGTGCTGAAGAAATCCGCAACGCTCAAAAAGAAGACCCGGACATCGAGCCGATATTAGCGTGGAAGGAGTTTATGGAAAAGCCAAATGGACGAGATATCTCGGACAGGAGCCCCACTCTCAAAGCATACTGGGCTCAGTGGGACTCCCTTCATGTACAAGATGGTGTGCTGAAAATGAAATGGGAGAGGCCGGACGGGAAAGATTTCATAATGCAGCTTCTCTTGCCGCGATCAAAAGTACACGAGGTGCTACGGGAGATGCATGATGGAGCATCCGGAGGTCATTTGGGTGCAAACAAGACCCTGGAAAAGATGCAAGAACGTTTCTATTGGCTCAGCGCAAGGGACGACGTAGAAAGTTGGTGCCAAAAATGCGTTGTGTGTGCGGCTAAAGTATAAATGAGTTACAATAAAATTTATTTTTATGGATTTAAATATGAAAAATTTAATGAAATTGGATTTGATAGTAAATTTATAGAGATAAATAATTTGATTTTAGCTCTAAAATATGTACATATCGCCCGTCGCTCTTATTATTAAAATAAGATAAGTCGTAACATAGTAGATGTACTGGAAAGTGTATCTAGAATCAATTTAAAGCTTATTTAGAAAAGTGTTTCATTTACATTGAAAAGATTTTTGTGCAAATCAATATAAATTGATTAATAACTATTTATTATTTTTGTTATTTTAAATTTATTAATTATTAAAAATAATTATAAAATTAAATTGTTTAAGTATATTTTAAAGAAAAAATAATTTTAATAATAGTATATTAGTATTGTGAAATAATATTGAAATATAATGAAAAATTTTTATTTAAAAAGAAAATTTAATTTATTGTATCTTCTGTATCAGAGTTTATTAAATAAATAATAAATATATTATTTTTCTCGATTTTAAAAGATTTAATAAATTATAAAATTTAATGTGATAAATTTATTTTAAATAATTTATTAGAAATGAAATGTTATTCGTTTTTAAATATATCTAGTTTTTTAAGAAATGAATTTAATTCAGTTTTTTAAAATTTATTTATTTATTTATTTAAATTAAATAATTTTTAAAAATTATTTTTTAATGGGATAAGCTGTAAAATAAATTTTTATAAATAATAAATATTAAATTGAATATTATATGTTTAAAAGTATCAATTTTTATTAAGTTTGTTATAAATTAATTTTTTTTATAAATTATTTATTATATTTTAAATTTTTATTAAAATATTTATTTTAATATAAAAAAATAAATTAATAATGATATAATTAGTATATTATTTTTGTTAAATTATATATTTATATGATAAGTTTATGTAAAGTCAAACGGTAGTGCATGCGATCATATGAAAACACAAGCGTTTTCACTCAGCTGAGGCCTACCAACTCCTACTCTCAACCTCCACGCGGTGACAGCCGGGTGCCTAGTACCTTAATCCAAGAAATGGGTAACCAACCCCGTTTGGCGGATTCTTGGTGGCAGCAGATGAGAGAGGGGGGGAAGAGTGCTTTTCTCACTAGAGCACTTCTTCCTGTTCCAGGCGGCAGCGTACGAATTCCCTAGACGGAGTCAACGGTGGCGTCTATAGTTCCAGTTAGGTTGAACTTAGTGAATACCTTGCGCGAGCTGCTTCGACGTACTCGGATCACAGGTCGGTAAGGAATTTCCAATGTTGGTCAGGACATTGGAATAGAGATGGTGGCGGAGGAGCCCTTAATGGGCCAACGGCAGCGCTCATACTCCCGTAGTGGACTACTGGCACCGGTGTACCCGGCCCCTCGTCCTAGGGGAATAATTAAGGAACTGGCCCTCCAGGTTGGGGGTTGTGCCGTCGGGGTAACTTCCCTACCACGTAAAAAACGCATGGTTCCGAAACAACCAAAAGCCTCGGATAAGGATGACCCAACTAATGACGACCCCAGCAAACGGAATAAGGACAACGACCTTCGGATCTGTACGTGGAATGTTCTGTCCCTTTACAGACCACGTGCAGCCGAACAACTAGCAGAGGCCCTAGACTGCTATAAAGCAGATATTACCGCCATCCAGGAAGTGCGATGGGATGGGCCAGGCAAAAAGAGGATGAAAAACTGTGACATCTACTACGGTGATTGCTACAGAGGCAACAGGCAACGCTTATTCGGATGCGGATTTGTCATACGCGGCAGACTTAGGCAAGAAGTCTTAAGCTTCCGACACGTGAGCGAGCGTATTATGACGATCCGGATCAAGGCTAAATTCGCTAACATAAGCCTAATATGTGTTCATGCCCCCACAGAAGAAAAGGACCCTGCCTCCAAAGAGTGTTTCTACGAGCTCCTCGACAAAACATACGAGCAATGTCCTAAATACGACGTTAAGATCGTATTGGGCGATTTTAACGCCAAAATAGGAAAGGAGGACGTCTTCGGTAGAGCAGTCGGTAAGCATAGCCTACACGACACCACGTCTGATAACGGACTAAGGCTAATTGATTTCGCTGTGGAGCGAAATGTCACCATAGCAAGCACATGGTTTCCTCATCTCGATATTCATAAGCAGACATGGCGGTCCAATGATCATGTCACGATCAACCAAATTGATCATATTGCGATCGACGCAAGGCATGCCTCCAGTATTCTGGATGTCCGGACCTTCCGAGCGGCCAACATAGACTCGGATCATTACCTTGTTGTAGCCAAGGTACGAATGCGGATATCCCAATCTGAGCAACAAAGAAGAATTACTGTGAGAAAATTTAACGTCGAAAAGCTACAATCGCAAGAGACCGCCAGACTCTTCGCTGAACGCGTATCCCGAAATCTCTCAATCACCCCTATACCGCCAGCATCAAGTGCCGAAGACCAGTGGCAACGCTGCCAACATGCCATCAGAAACGCCGCGACTGATGTGCTGGGTCTCGCTCGCCCACCACCGCGAAACCCCTGGTTTGACGAAGAATGCCGGCGAGTGCATGCAGCAAAACAAGAGGCATACAAAGCGGCGCTGCAAAGGAAGACGAGAGCTGCTCGTGAGCTCTACGAGCAAAAGAGACGGGAAGAACATCGGCTTCTCCAAAAGAAGAAGAAAGAGCATGAGAAGCGCGCGTTTGAGAATATCGAGAGTCTATACTCCAGGAACAATGTACGGAAGTTTTACCAAAAGGTAAAAAGAACGTGTCAGAGAAGTAATACCCGTACAGAAACCTGTAGAGATGAGAATGGAAACCTCGTAGTAGAATCACAGTCGGTGCTGAGAATATGGAAAAACTACTTCTGCAGACTGTATAACGGCGACGAAGACCAACATCCCGCTGTCAGGCAGAATGAACCATTCAACATGGACGATGATAGTCAAAATTTCCGTCCACCTGACCAAAACGAAGTGAGGATAGCAATATCCAAGCTAAAATCGAACAAGGCTGCTGGACCTGACGGTTTACCGGCCGAACTTTTCAAGGCAGCTGGGGATGAATTGGTAGAGTGCATACACCAACTCATTTCTAATATTTGGTCAGAGGAGTGTATGCCTGATGAATGGAATCTCAGCATCGTTTGCCCGATCCACAAGAAAGGAGACCCCCTCAACTGCGCCAATTATAGAGGCATCAGTCTCCTCAACATCGCGTACAAGATCTTTTCTGCGATATTGTGTGAACGCCTGAAACCTTTTATCAACAGCCTGATTGGACCCTATCAGTGCGGTTTCAGGCCAGGAAAGTCCACCATCGATCAAATCTTCACACTTCGGCAGATCCTGGAGAAAACCCAAGAATTCCAAATCGATACTCACCACCTCTTTATCGATTTCAAGGCCGCCTATGACAGCATCTATAGAGAAGAGCTTTATAGAGCCATGTCTAGTTTTGACATCCCTGCCAAACTTGTCCGCCTGTGCAGGCTGACGATGGAGAACGCTCGCTGCTCCATCAAGGTCGGTAATGACCTCACCGAGACCTTTGATGTCAAAAAAGGCTTTAGACAAGGTGACGCGCTGTCATGTGACTTCTTCAATATTGTACTTGAACGGATTGTGCGGAACTCACAAGCCAACACCGGAGGCACAATCTATTACAAGTCTGTACAGCTGCTTGCATACGCCGACGATATAGACATTATCGGAAGATCTCAGCGGGCTGTCACCGGTGCTTTTGCAAGCATTGAGGCGGAAGCGGCCAAAATGGGTTTGGCGATAAACGAGGGCAAAACCAAGTATATGCTGTCGACTAGAAGGGAAAACCAACATCGACGAATTGGACAAAACGTCACCGTGGGCAGCTATAACTTCGAGGTAGTAAGGGACTTTGTCTACCTTGGCTCTGCTATAAATTCTACTAACAAAATCAGTGCAGAAATCAATCGAAGAATAACTCTTGCCAATCGCTGTTTTTTTGGGCTTATAAGGCAATTTAACAGTAAAGCCCTATCTCGAACAGCTAAGGAGACTCTATATAAGACCTTGATCATCCCAGTCCTGCTTTACGGCGCTGAAACATGGACTTTCTTAAAAGAGGATGAAGATATCCTTGGTCGCTTCGAGAGAAAAATTCTTCGTAAGATTTTCGGTCCCGTTTGCGTTGACGGGTTTTGGAGGAGAAGATTCAATCACGAACTATACGAGCTGTACAGCGACATCGACCTAGTCAAAAAACTGCGTATTGGACGTCTGAGATGGCTAGGACATGTAGAGCGAATGGACACCAACGCTCCGGCCCGCAGAGTCTTCGAATCTAACCCCGAGGGACGACGCAGTAGAGGGAATTATCGCCGTAGGTGGCGCGCACAAGTTCAAGGGGACCTCGACCAACTTGGAGTGCGCAACTGGAGGCAATTAGCTAAAGACCGAGCTAAATGGAGAGGCTTGTTGGTTGAGGCCCAGGTTCACCCCGAACTGTAGCGCCACCTAAGTAAGTAAGTAAGTATGTAAAGAATTCGGCAAAAATAGTATTCGCCTGTTTAACAAAAACATGTCTTTTAGAAATTAATTTAAAGTCTGACCTGCCCACTGATTTTTTTTAAATGGCCGCAGTATTTTGACTGTGCAAAGGTAGCATAATCATTAGTCTTTTAATTGAAGGCTGGAATGAATGGTTGGACGAAATATTAACTGTTTCATTTAAAATTATAATAAAATTTTATTTTTTAGTCAAAAAGCTAAAATTTATTTAAAAGACGAGAAGACCCTATAAATCTTTATATATGTGTATAATTTTAATTTTAAAGATTTATTTAATTATTATGATATTAATATATTTTATTGGGGTGATATTAAAATTTAATTAACTTTTAAAATTTAAATCATTAATATATGAATAATTGATCCATTTTTAATGATTAAAAAATTAAGTTACTTTAGGGATAACAGCGTAATTTTTTTGGAGAGTTCATATTGATAAAAAAGATTGCGACCTCGATGTTGGATTAAGATATAATTTTAGGTGTAGCCGTTTAAATTTAAAGTCTGTTCGACTTTTAAAATCTTACATGATCTGAGTTCAAACCGGTGTAAGCCAGGTTGGTTTCTATCTTTAATTAATTTATATATTTTAGTACGAAAGGATTTGGTATATAAATAATAATATTTTATAAATTAGAATGTAATTAATATTTATATAAACTATTTTGGCAGATTAATGTAATAAATTTAGAATTTATAAATGTAATTTATATTACAAATAGTACTTGTTTTATGTAGAAATTATTTTGTTTTTAATTATAAGTTTGATATTAATTATTTGTGTTTTAGTTAGAGTTGCTTTTTTAACTTTATTAGAACGTAAAGTTTTAGGTTATATTCAAATTCGTAAAGGTCCTAATAAAGTTGGTTTAATAGGAATTCCTCAACGTTTTTGTGATGCAATTAAATTATTTACTAAGGAACAAACTTATCCTTTATTATCTAATTATATTTCATATTATTTTTCTCCTATTTTTTCTTTATTTTTGTCTTTATTATTATGAATATGTATACCTTTTTTTATTAAATTATTTTCTTTTAATTTAGGTTTATTATTTTTTATATGTTGTACAAGTTTAGGTGTTTATACCGTTATAATTGCTGGTTGATCTTCTAATTCTAATTATGCTTTATTAGGGGGGTTACGATCAGTTGCTCAAACAATTTCTTATGAAGTAAGATTGGCTTTAATTTTATTATCTTTTGTTTTTTTTAATTAATACTTATAATATATTGAATTTTTATTATTATCAAATATATTTATGATTTATTTTTTTATTATATCCTTTAGTTTTTGTTTGATTAATTATTTCTTTAGCAGAAACTAATCGAACACCATTTGATTTTGCTGAAGGAGAATCTGAATTAGTTTCTGGATTTAATGTTGAATATAGAAGAGGAAGATTTGCTTTAATTTTTTTATCTGAATATGCAAGAATTTTATTTATAAGAATATTATTTTCATTAATTTTTTTAGGGGGAGATGTTTTTAATTTTTTATTTTATTTTAAGTTAATATTTATTTCTTTTGTTTTTATTTGAGTTCGTGGGACTTTACCTCGGTTTCGTTAATATATTTAGCTTGAAAGGTATTTTAGCATTTTTCTTTAAATTATTTATTATTTTTTATTGGATTAAAAATTTATATATTAATTTTGATTTAATTAATTAATTTTAGTAAAGTTAATAGAAAATTTATGTTTCTATTTTATGTTTTCAAAACATATGCTTATTCAAGCTCATTAACTATTAATTTAATAAATTATCTCATCATTTAGAAATTAGAGGATTAATTAAATAATATAAAAAATATAAAATAGTTAAAATTTGTCCAATAATAACATAAGGACTTTCAACTGGTCGAGCTCCAATTCATGTTAATAAAATAACAATTACTGTTATTGTTCAAAATAAAATTTGATTAATAGGATCAAATTCAATTCCTCGAAATTTTCTTAAATTATAAAATGGTATAATTATTAAAATAGCAATTGATATAACTAATGCAATTACTCCTCCTAATTTATTAGGAATTGAGCGTAAAATAGCACATGCAAATAAAAAATATCATTCAGGTTGAATATGAATTGGTGTAACTAATGGATTTGCTGGAATAAAATTATCTGGATCTCCTAATAAATAAGGATTTCATAATGTTAATACAGTTAATAATAATAATATAATAATAAATCCTGTAATATCCTTATATCTAAAGTAAGGATGAAATGGAATTTATTATTATATTATCTAAATTTGAATTTAGTCCTATTGGATTATTGGAACCTGTTTGATGAAGAAATAATAAATTAATTATTACAGCAGCTAAAACAATAAATGGTAGAATAAAATGAAATGTAAAAAATCGAGTTAATGTTGCATTATCAACTGCGAATCCTCCTCAAATTCATTGAACTAGGTCTGTTCCTAAATAAGGAACTGCAGATAATAAATTTGTAATTACTGTAGCTCCTCAAAAAGATATTTGTCCTCATGGAAGTACATATCCTATAAAAGCAGTTCCTGTTACTAAAAATAAAATAATTGTTCCTGATAATCAAGTAGGGGTAAATAAATATGATCCATAATATATTCCTCGTCCTACATGTAAGTAAATACAAATAAAGAAGAATGATGCACCATTGGCATGTAATGTTCGTAATAATCAACCATAATTTACATTGCGGCAAATATGATCAACTCTATTAAATGCTATACCAATGTCTGCTGTATAATGTATAGCTAAAAATAAGCCAGTTAAAATTTGAATAATTAAGCATAATCCTAATAAAGAACCAAAATTTCATCATGTAGAAATATTAATTGGTGATGGTAAATCGACTAGTGCATTATTAGCAATTTTTATAATTGGATGATTAATTCGTATTGGTTTGTTCATTAGTTAATTTATTTGTCGAATTGGACCATAAAATAATTTAGTAATTTTTACAACTGCAATTAATGTAATAAGTAAGTAATTAATTAATAAGATAGTGATTATATTTGTTGGATAATTATACAATTTATTTAAATTTAATGAATTTTCTTTAATATATGAATTAATATTTATAATTGAGTTTATTTCAATATTTATTGAATTAAACATTAAAATTATTTTATCAATAAATAAAATAATTAATATAAATTGAAAATAATTCATTTGATGCTAATAATGTTACATAAATAAATAAAACTAATATTCCTCCAACAAAAATGAAAAATAAAATATATGAAAATCAGAATCTTTTTGTTATTAATCCTAAAATTCCACAAATTATTATAGTTTGAATTAGTAAAATTATTCCTATTCTAAGTGGATGACTTAATTGTAAAAAAATAAAACTAAAAATTAAAGTTAATGAGTATAAAATAAGTTGTATAATATCAAGAAATAGTTTAATTAAAATTTTAATTTTGGAGATTAAAGATAAAGAGATTTCTTTTTTCTTGAAGTTTAAAAAGAATTATTTCTTATTTTTGATTTACAAGACCAATGTTTTTGTTAAACTATTAAAACTAATGATAATATTTATTAATTGAGGATTGCCTTTTTTTTAATAATAATAGGAATTTTTGTTTTTATTTCAAATCGAAAGCATTTATTATCTATACTTTTAAGTTTAGAATATATTGTTTTATCATTATTTTATTTATTATTTATTTATTTAAATATATTAAATTATGAAAATTATTTTAGTATAATTTTTATAGTTTTTAGAGTTTGTGAAGGTGTTTTAGGGTTATCTATTTTAGTTTCAATAATTCGTACTTATGGAAATGATTATTTTCAATCTTTTAATATTTTACAATGTTAAAATTATTATTTATATTATTATTATTATTTCCGTTGTGTTTTATAAAAAATATATTCTGAATGGTTCAAAATATATTATTTATAATTATATTTATTTTAATTATTTATAATTATTATATAAATTATTGAGTAAGAATTTCTTATTTTTTAGGGATAGATTTACTTTCATATGGGATAATTTTATTAAGATTTTGAATTTGTTCTTTAATATTAATAGCTAGAAGTTCAATTTATAAATTTAATAATTATAAAAATTTATTTTTATTAAATGTTTTAATATTATTATTATTATTATTTTTAACTTTTAGAAGAATAAATTTATTTATATTTTATTTATTTTTTGAAGGTAGATTAATTCCTACATTATTTTTAATTTTAGGTTGAGGTTATCAACCTGAGCGTTTAAAGGCAGGGATATATTCATTATTTTATACTTTATTAGTTTCTTTACCTATATTAATTGCTATTTTTTATTTATACAATAATTTAAATACTATAAATTTTTATATGATTAATAATTTTAATTTTAATTATATAATTTTGTATTTTTCTTTAATTTTATCTTTTTTAGTAAAGATACCTATATTTTTAGTTCATTTATGATTACCTAAAGCTCATGTTGAAGCTCCAGTTTCTGGTTCAATAATTTTAGCTGGTATTATATTAAAATTAGGGGGGTATGGATTATTGCGAGTTTTTTATTTTTTACAAATTTTAGGAATAAAATATAATTATTTATTTATTAGAATTAGTTTAGTTGGTGGAGTATTAGTTAGTTTAATTTGTTTACGACAAACTGATTTAAAATCATTAATTGCTTATTCATCTGTAGCTCATATAGGAATTGTTTTAAGAGGTTTAATGACAATAACATATTGAGGAATATGTGGATCTTATACTTTAATAATTGCTCATGGATTATGTTCTTCTGGATTATTTTGTTTAGCAAATATTACTTATGAACGATTAGGAAGACGAAGATTATTAATTAATAAGGGATTATTAAATTTTATACCTTCAATATCTTTATGATGATTTTTGTTATGTTCAGCTAATATAGCTGCTCCTCCTACTTTAAATTTATTAGGTGAAATTTCTTTATTAAATAGAATTGTTAGTTGATCATGATTAACAATAGTAATATTAATTTTTTTATCTTTTTTTAGTGCTGCTTATACATTATATTTATATTCATATAGACAACATGGTAAAATATATTCTGGTGTTTATTCTTTTAGAATAGGGTTTAATCGTGAATATTTATTATTATTTTTGCATTGATTTCCTTTAAATTTATTAGTATTAAAATCTGAAATAAGTTTATTATGATTATAAATTTAAATAGTTTAATTAAAATATTTATTTGTGGTATCAATGATATGAATTTATTCATTTTAGATTACGAAATATTTATCAATTTGTTTAATTAATTTTATTTTATTATTTTTTGTACGAATAATTATATTATTATTATCTTTTTGTTTTATTATAAATGAATTAATTTTTTTTATTGAATGAGAAGTAGTTTCATTAAATTCAATAAGAATTGTTATAACATTTTTATTTGATTGAATAAGTTTAATATTTATATTTTTTGTGTTGTTAATTTCTTCATTAGTAATTTATTATAGAAAGGAATATATAATTGATGATTTAAATATTAATCGATTTATTATATTAGTATTATTATTCGTTATGTCTATAATAATATTAATTATTAGTCCTAATTTAATTAGAATTTTATTAGGATGAGATGGATTAGGTTTAGTATCTTATTGTTTAGTTATTTATTTTAATAATATTAAATCTTATAATGCTGGTATATTGACTGCTTTATTAAATCGAATTGGTGATGTTGCTTTATTATTAGCTATTGCTTGAATATTAAATTATGGAAGATGAAATTATATTTATTATTTAGAATTTATATATAATGACAAAGAAATAATATTAATTGGAGTACTAGTAGTTTTAGCTGCAATAACAAAAAGTGCTCAAATTCCTTTTTCTTCTTGATTACCTGCAGCTATAGCTGCTCCTACACCTGTTTCAGCATTAGTTCATTCTTCAACATTGGTAACAGCGGGTATTTATTTATTAATTCGTTTTAATATTTTATTAAATAATTCATTTATAGGTCAATTATTATTGTTATTATCTGGTTTGACAATATTTATATCAGGATTAGGAGCTAATTTTGAATTTGATTTAAAAAAAATTATTGCTTTATCAACATTGAGTCAATAGGGTTAATAATAATAATTTTATCTATAGGATATTATAAATTAGCTTTTTTCCATTTATTAACCCATGCGTTATTTAAAGCTTTACTTTTTATGTGTGCTGGAGCTATTATTCATAATATGAATAATTCTCAAGATTTGCGTTTAATGGGAGGATTAAGTTTATATATACCTTTAACTTCTTCTTGTTTTAATGTAGCAAATTTAGCTTTATGTGGTATACCTTTTTTAGCGGGATTTTATTCTAAGGATTTAATTTTAGAAATTGTTTCTTTAAGAATAGTAAATTTATTTATTTTTTTTTCAACAGGTTTAACAGTTTGTTATTCTTTACGTTTAGTTTATTATTCAATAACGGGTGATTTAAATTGTAGTTCATTAAATGTTTTGAATGATGAAAGTTGAATTATATTAAAGGGAATAATAGGTTTAATAATTATAAGAATTATTGGAGGAAGTATGTTAAGATGATTAATTTTTTTAACTCCTTATAGAATTTGTTTACCTTTTTATTTAAAATTTATAACATTATTTGTTTGTATTGTTGGGGGATTATTTGGTTATTTAGTTTCTAAAATTTCTTTATTTTTTATTAATAAATCTTTAAATAATTATTTAATTAGAGTATTTGTTGGTTCAATATGATTTATACCTTATATTTCTACTTATGGAATTATTAATTATTCTTTAAAAATTGGTATAAATGCTTTAAAGAATTTTGATCAAGGTTGATCAGAATTTGTTGGAAGACAAAATTTATATAAGCAATTAGTAATTCATTCTCAATTTAATTATATAATACAAAATAATAATTTAAAAGTTTATTTATTAATTTTTGTTTTATGAATTATAATTTTAGTTATATTTTTAATTTTTATATATTTAAATAGCTTATAATTAGAGTATAACATTGAAGCTGTTAGGGAGATTTATTAATCTTTAAATAATTATATAATTAAATTTAGTAATTTATAAAAAAAATTATTTTATTTTTACAATGAAAATGTAATGTTTTTTATTAAACTATATAAATTAGAAATATAAATGGAATTTAACCATTAAAATAAAAAGTTAGCAGCTTTTATTTGATCTTCATATTTCTTTAATTGGAATATTTATTCATTTTTATCATTAACAGTGATATACCTCTATTTTGGTTTCAATTAATAGAATAAGGGTATAAATACCTAAGATTAGGTCGAAACTAATTGCAATAAATCGCTTCATATTCAAGGTAAATTGAATATTTCAATTATTTTTGAATGCAAATCAAATGTTATAAATGAACTATAACCCTAATTAGTTCAATTTAATATTCCTTGATTTCATTCATGGTATAAACCTAATAATAAAATTAAAATAAACACAATTGAAGTTAATGATCATATTAATAAATTTGAATAATTTAAAATTAAAATTATAGGTAAAATTAAAGCAATTTCTACATCAAAAATTAAAAAAATAATAGTAATTAAAAAAAATTTTAATGAAAAAGGTAATCGTGATGAAGATATTGGGTCAAATCCACATTCAAAGGGAGATCTTTTTTCTCGATCTCTATATGTTTTTTTTGATAAAATAGTTGCTAATATTATTACAATAATTGATAATAATATAATAATTAATGATATAAGAGTAATAGAAAAAATTATTTATACTATTTTTTAATAGACCTTATGATTGGAAGTCATATATACTTTTATACTATATAAATTATTTTATCCTCCTCATCAATCAATTGATACATATAAGAATAATCAAACAATATCTACAAAATGTCAATATCATGCTGCTGCTTCAAATCCAAAATGATGACTTTTTGAAAAATGATTATTTAAATGTCGAATTAAACAAATTAATAAAAATGTAGTTCCAATTAATACATGAAGACCATGAAATCCTGTAGCTACAAAAAAAGTTGATCCATATACAGCATCAGCAATTGTAAAAGGAGCTTCAATATATTCATATGCTTGTAAAATAGTAAAATAAATTCCTAATAGTACTGTAAAAAATAATCCTTGAGTAGTTTGTGAATAATTTCCTCTTATTAATCTATGATGTGCTCATGTAACAGTAATACCTGAAGCTAATAAAATTGTTGTATTTAATAATGGAATTTGAAATGGATTAAATGGAATAATTCCTAAGGGTGGTCAAATTGCTCCTAATTCAATAGCAGGAGATAAACTTCTATGGAAAAAAGCTCAAAAAAAAATGAAAAAAATAAAGCTTCAGATAAAATAAATAAAATTATTCCTCATCGTAATCCTGTAGTTACTGAATAAGTATGGAGTCCTTGAAAAGTTCTTTCTCGAGAAACATATCGACATCATTGATAAACAGTTAAAATTGTAATTAATGATCCTAATAAAATTAATGATATATTATATTGATGAAATCATTTTACTAAACCTGAAACTAAAGTTATAGTTCCAATTGCTCTAGTTAATGGTCATGGGCTATAATCTACTAAATGAAATGGATGATTTGAATGTGTTGACATTAAATTACTTCTCTAGAGTATAAAGTTCTTAATACAGCAAATACATAAGATTGAATAATTGCTACTGCAGATTCTAAAATTAATAATAAAATTTGTACAATAATCAAAATTATAATAAGTATTGAAGATATTGAAGGGCCTGTATTTCCTAGAAGAGTTAATAATAGATGTCCTGCAATTATATTTGCAGTTAATCGAACTGCTAAAGTTCCAGGTCGAATAATATTTCTAATTGTTTCAATACAAACCACAAAAGGTATTAAAATAGAAGGAGTACCTTGAGGAACTAAGTGTGTAAATATATGTTGTGTATGATTTAATCATCCATAAATTATAAAAGCTAATCATAAAGGTAATACTAAAGTTAAAGTTAATACTAGATGACTCGTTCTTGTGAAAATATAGGGAAATAATCCTATAAAATTATTAAATAAAATTAAACTAAATAAAGAAACAAAAATGAATGTTGTACCTTTTTGATTTGGATTTCCTAATAAAGTTTTAAATTCTTTATGTAAAGTAATTAAAATACTATTTCATATAATATGGTATCGTGAAGGTAAAAATCAATATATTGATGGAATTATTAATAACCAATGAATGTTCTTAATCAATTTAATGATAAATTTAAAATACTAGAAGAAGGGTCAAATACAGAAAATAAATTAGTTATCATTTTCAATTTATAGAATTTGTAGGAATTTTATTTAATTTTTTAGATTTTGATGTTGAAGGTGAATAGATAAAATAATTTATTATATTAAATAATATAAAAATTAATGAAAATAATAAAAATAAACTTAATCAGTTAATTGGGGCTATTTGAGGAATTAAAAAATATTATTTTTATAATAATTTTAGTTTGACATACTAATGTTATTTATTTAACTAATTTTTTATTTTCATTAAAAGTAATTGCTAGATTACTATAACATGGTTTAAGAGACCAGTACTTGCTTTCAGTCATTTAATGAATTTATTTTAATTTATATTAGAAATTCATTTAATAAAAAAATTTATAGGAACGCTTTCAATTACAATAGGTATAAAGCTATGATTTGCTCCACAAATTTCTGAACATTGACCAAAAAATAAACCAGGACGATTAATAAAAAAAATAGTTTGATTTAGTCGTCCTGGTGTTCCATCAATTTTTACTCCTAAAGCTGGAATAGTTCATGAATGAATTACATCAGCTGCTGTTACTAAAATTCGAATTTGAGAATTTATAGGTAAAATAATTCGATTATCAACATCTAGTAAACGAAAACTATTAGAATTTAATTCATTTGTAGGAATTATATAAGAATCAAATTCAATATTTAAAAAATCAGAATATTCATAACTTCAATATCATCGATGTCCAATTGATTTTAATGTAATTGATGGTTCATTAATTTCATCTAATAAATAAAGTAATCGTAAAGAAGGAAATGCAATAAATAATAAAATAATAGTTGGTAAAATAGTTCAAATAATTTCAATTGTTTGTCCATGTAATAAATATCGATTTCTATAAGTATTAAAAAATAATATAAACATTATATATCCTATTATTACTGTAATTATAATTAAAATTAATAAAGTATGATCATGAAAAAATGTTAATTGTTCTATTAAAGGAGAAGCTCTATCTTGTAAACCTAAATTTGCTCATGTTGACATTTTTCTAATAAAAGTAAAATACTTTATATATGGAGCTTAAATCCATTGCACTAATCTGCCATATTAGAAATTTAATAATAATGGTAATTCAGAATATCTATGTTCTGCTGGGGGAATATTTTGATATCATTCAATTGAAGAATTTAATTGTATTGAATAAATTACTTGTCGTTGTTTAATTATACTTTTTCAAATAATAATTATGAAGAAGATAATTCCTAATAATGAAATAGTAGAACCAATTGTTGAAACTACATTTCATGTTGTATAAGCATCAGGGTAATCTGAATATCGACGAGGTATACCTGCTAACCCAAAAAAATGTTGAGGAAAAAAAGTTAAATTTACTCCAACAAATATAATAATAAATTGACTTTTTAATCATTTAGAATTTAATGTTAATCCAGTAAATAAAGGGTATCAATGGACAAATCCAGCTATAATAGCAAATACTGCACCTATTGATAATACATAATGAAAATGGGCAACTACATAATATGTATCATGTAAAATAATATCAATTGAAGAATTTGCTAATACTACTCCTGTTAATCCTCCAACTGTAAATAAGAAAACAAATCCTAAAGCTCATAAAATAGCAGGAAGAGTACCATGAAGAGTTGCTAATCAACTGAAAATTTTAATTCCAGTTGGAATTGCAATAATTATTGTTGCTGAAGTAAAATGAGCTCGTGTATCAACGTCTATTCCAACAGTAAATATATGATGAGCTCAAACAATAAATCCTAATAAACCAATTGCTAATATAGCATAAATTATACCTAATGAACCAAATGTTTCCTTTTTTCCGCATTATTGACTAATAATATGAGAAATTATTCCAAACCCTGGAAGAATTAAAATATAAACTTCAGGATGACCAAAAAATCAAAATAAATGTTGGTATAAAATTGGATCTCCTCCTCCAGCTGGGTCAAAAAATGAAGTATTTAAATTTCGATCAGTTAAAAGTATAGTAATAGCTCCAGCTAATACTGGTAAAGATAAAAGTAATAATAAAGCAGTAATAACAACTGATCAAACAAATAATGGTATTCGATCATATGAAATTCCAGTAGATCGTATATTAATTACAGTTGTAATAAAATTTACTGCACCTAAAATTGATGATATTCCTGCTAAATCAACTGAAGCCCCCCCATAAGCAATTCTTGCTGAAAGAGGAGGATAAACTCTTCATCCAGTTCCAGCTCCATTTTCTACTATACTACTTACTAATAATAAAGTTAAAGAAGGTGGTAATAATCAAGAACTTATATTATTTATTCGAGGAAATGCTATATCAGGAGCCCCTAGTATTAAAGGAACTAATCAATTTCCAAATCCTCCAATTATAATAGGTATTACTATAAAAAAAATTATAACAAAAGCATGAGCAGTTACAATTACATTATAAATTTGATCATCTCCAATTAATGCTCCAGGATGACCTAATTCTGCACGAATTAAAATTCTTAATGATGTTCCTACTATTCCAGCTCATGTACCAAATAAAAAATATAATGTTCCAATATCCTTATGATTAGTTGAAAATAATCATTGTCGCGATTAAATGGCTGAAGTTTAGGCAATAGACTATAAATCTATTTATAAGAATTATTCTTTTTAATCAAAGGTCTTATAGTCAAAAATGATATTAAATTGCAAATTTAAAGGAATAATTTATATTATTAAGGCTTAAAAGATTATTCTTATATTTATAGCTTTGAAGGCTATTAGTTTATTTAACTTAAAACCTTAAATTAAATAATAAATAAATCTAATAATAAATAAACCAAAAGATGAAATGAAAGAAAAAAATAAATATAAATTTATTAAAAAATTATTTCAATAAATATTGAAAGTTCAATTATTTTCAAAAAAATTTAGTATAAATGCTGTATAACATAATCGTAAATAAAAGAATAATGTAATTAATGTTATAATAATTATAATTGTTAATATAAATAATTGATTATTAAGTGTTAAATATTAAATTGTTAATCATTTAGGAATAAATCCTAAAAATGGAGGTAATCCTCCTAAAGACAATAAATTTAAAAATAATGAAAATTTTAATGTTTTATTAAAAAAAAATAATATAAATAATTGATTTATATGAAATAATTTAAATATATTAAAAAAAAAAAATTAAATTAAAAGATAAGAATCTATAAAATAAAAAATAAGTAATTCATAATGATTCATTAGAATATATTCTTATTAATATTCATCCTAAATGATTAATAGAAGAAAATGTTATTAATTTTCGTAAAGAAGTTTGACTTAATCCTCCTAAAGAACCAATAATAATTGACAATAAAATACATCAAAATAATATAAATTTAATAATTAAATATGAAATTAATATTAAAGAACCAATTTTTTGTCATGTTATTAAAATTAATGCATTTATTCAATTTAATCCTTCTATTACATTAGGAAATCAAAAATGAAAAGGAGCTGCTCCTCTTTTTATTAATAATGAAGATAAAATTATTATATTTACAAAATTATTAATACTAACTTGATTATTAAAATTATTTTGGTATAAAAATAAAATTGTAGAAAATAATAAAATAGAAGAAGCTAATGCTTGAGTAAGAAAATATTTTAATGAAGATTCATTAGATATTAAATTATTATCTTTTATAAGGGGAATAAAAGATAATAAATTAATTTCTAATCCTATTCAAGCTCTTAATCATGAATTTGCTGAAATTGTAATTATTGTTCTTATTATTAAAATAAAAAAAAACGTAAAGTTTTAGGTTATATTCAAATTCGTAAAGGTCCTAATAAAGTTGGTTTAATAGGAATTCCTCAACGTTTTTGTGATGCAATTAAATTATTTACTAAGGAACAAACTTATCCTTTATTATCTAATTATATTTCATATTATTTTTCTCCTATTTTTTCTTTATTTTTGTCTTTATTATTATGAATATGTATACCTCTTTTTATTAAATTATTTTCTTTTAATTTAGGTTTATTATTTTTTATATGTTGTACAAGTTTAGGTGTTTATACCGTTATAATTGCTGGTTGATCTTCTAATTCTAATTATGCTTTATTAGGGGGGTTACGATCAGTTGCTCAAACAATTTCTTATGAAGTAAGATTGGCTTTAATTTTATTATCTTTTGTTTTTTTAATTAATACTTATAATATATTGAATTTTTATTATTATCAAATATATTTATGATTTATTTTTTTATTATATCCTTTAGTTTTTGTTTGATTAATTATTTCTTTAGCAGAAACTAATCGAACACCATTTGATTTTGCTGAAGGAGAATCTGAATTAGTTTCTGGATTTAATGCTGAATATAGAAGAGGAAGATTTGCTTTAATTTTTTTATCTGAATATGCAAGAATTTTATTTATAAGAATATTATTTTCATTAATTTTTTTAGGGGGAGATGTTTTTAATTTTTTATTTTATTTTAAGTTAATATTTATTTCTTTTGTTTTTATTTGAGTTCGTGGGACTTTACCTCGGTTTCGTTAATATATTTAGCTTAAAAGGTATTTTAGTCTTTTTCTTTAAATTATTTATTATTTTTTATTGGATTAAAAATTTATATATTAATTTTGGTTTAATTAATTAATTTTAGTAAAGTTAATAGAAAATTTATGTTTCTATTTTATGTTTTCAAAACATATGCTTATTCAAGCTCATTAACTATTAATTTATTAAATTATCTCATCATTTAGAAATTAGAGGATTAATTAAATAATATAAAAAATATAAAATAGTTAAAATTTGTCCAATAATAACATAAGGACTTTCAACTGGTCGAGCTCCAATTCATGTTAATAAAATAACAATTACTGTTATTGTTCAAAATAAAATTTGATTAATAGGATCAAATTCAATTCCTCGAAATTTTCTTAAATTATAAAATGGTATAATTATTAAAATAGCAATTGATATAACTAATGCAATTACTCCTCCTAATTTATTAGGAATTGAGCGTAAAATAGCACATGCAAATAAAAAATATCATTCAGGTTGAATATGAATTGGTGTAACTAATGGATTTGCTGGAATAAAATTATCTGGATCTCCTAATAAATAAGGATTTCATAATGTTAATACAGTTAATAATAATAATATAATAATAAATCCTGTAATATCCTTATATCTAAAGTAAGGATGAAATGGAATTTATTATTATATTATCTAAATTTGAATTTAGTCCTATTGGATTATTGGAACCTGTTTGATGAAGAAATAATAAATTAATAATTACAGCAGCTAAAACAATAAATGGTAGAATAAAATGAAATGTAAAAAATCGAGTTAATGTTGCATTATCAACTGCGAATCCTCCTCAAATTCATTGAACTAGGTCTGTTCCTAAATAAGGAACTGCAGATAATAAATTTGTAATTACTGTAGCTCCTCAAAAAGATATTTGTCCTCATGGAAGTACATATCCTATAAAAGCAGTTCCTGTTACTAAAAATAAAATAATTGTTCCTGATAATCAAGTAGGGGTAAATAAATATGATCCATAATATATTCCTCGTCCTACATGTAAGTAAATACAAATAAAGAAGAATAATGCACCATTGGCATGTAATGTTCGTAATAATCAACCATAATTTACATTGCGGCAAATATGATCAACTCTATTAAATGCTATACCAATGTCTGCTGTATAATGTATAGCTAAAAATAAGCCAGTTAAAATTTGAATAATTAAGCATAATCCTAATAAAGAACCAAAATTTCATCATGTAGAAATATTAATTGGTGATGGTAAATCGACTAGTGCATTATTAGCAATTTTTATAATTGGATGATTAATTCGTATTGGTTTGTTCATTAGTTAATTTATTTGTCGAATTGGACCATAAAATAATTTAGTAATTTTTACAACTGCAATTAATGTAATAAGTAAGTAATTAATTAATAAGATAGTGATTATATTTGTTGGATAATTATATAATTTATTTAAATTTAATGAATTTTCTTTAATATATGAATTAATATTTATAATTGAGTTTATTTCAATATTTATTGAATTAAGCATTAAAATTATTTTATCAATAAATAAAATAATTAATATAAATTGAAAATAATTCATTTGATGCTAATAATGTTACATAAATAAAAAAAACTAATATTCCTCCAACAAAAATGAAAAATAAAATATATGAAAATCAGAATCTTTTTGTTATTAATCCTAAAATTCCACAAATTATTATAGTTTGAATTAGTAAAATTATTCCTATTCTAAGTGGATGACTTAATTGTAAAAAAATAAAACTAAAAATTAAAGTTAATGAGTATAAAATAAGTTGTATAATATCAAGAAATAGTTTAATTAAAATTTTAATTTTGGAGATTAAAGATAAAGAGATTTCTTTTTTCTTGAAGTTTAAAAAGAATTATTTCTTATTTTTGATTTACAAGACCAATGTTTTTGTTAAACTATTAAAACTAATGATAATATTTATTAATTGAGGTTTGCCTTTTTTTTTAATAATAATAGGAATTTTTGTTTTTATTTCAAATCGAAAGCATTTATTATCTATACTTTTAAGTTTAGAATATATTGTTTTATCATTATTTTATTTATTATTTATTTATTTAAATATATTAAATTATGAAAATTATTTTAGTATAATTTTTATAGTTTTTAGAGTTTGTGAAGGTGTTTTAGGGTTATCTATTTTAGTTTCAATAATTCGTACTTATGGAAATGATTATTTTCAATCTTTTAATATTTTACAATGTTAAAATTATTATTTATATTATTATTATTATTTCCGTTGTGTTTTATAAAAAATATATTTTGAATGGTTCAAAATATATTATTTATAATTATATTTATTTTAATTATTTATAATTATTATATAAATTATTGAGTAAGAATTTCTTATTTTTTAGGGATAGATTTACTTTCATATGGGATAATTTTATTAAGATTTTGAATTTGTTCTTTAATATTAATAGCTAGAAGTTCAATTTATAAATTTAATAATTATAAAAATTTATTTTTATTAAATGTTCTAATATTATTATTATTATTATTTTTAACTTTTAGAAGAATAAATTTATTTATATTTTATTTATTTTTTGAAGGTAGATTAATTCCTACATTATTTTTAATTTTAGGTTGAGGTTATCAACCTGAGCGTTTACAGGCAGGGATATATTTATTATTTTATACTTTATTAGTTTCTTTACCTATATTAATTGCTATTTTTTATTTATACAATAATTTAAATACTATAAATTTTTATATGATCAATAATTTTAATTTTAATTATATAATTTTGTATTTCTCTTTAATTTTATCTTTTTTAGTAAAGATACCTATATTTTTAGTTCATTTATGATTACCTAAAGCTCATGTTGAAGCTCCAGTTTCTGGTTCAATAATTTTAGCTGGTATTATATTAAAATTAGGGGGGTATGGATTATTGCGAGTTTTTTATTTTTTACAAATTTTAGGAATAAAATATAATTATTTATTTATTAGAATTAGTTTAGTTGGTGGAGTATTAGTTAGTTTAATTTGTTTACGACAAACTGATTTAAAATCATTAATTGCTTATTCATCTGTAGCTCATATAGGAATTGTTTTAAGAGGTTTAATGACAATAACATATTGAGGAATATGTGGATCTTATACTTTAATAATTGCTCATGGATTATGTTCTTCTGGATTATTTTGTTTAGCAAATATTACTTATGAACGATTAGGAAGACGAAGATTATTAATTAATAAGGGATTATTAAATTTTATACCTTCAATATCTTTATGATGATTTTTGTTATGTTCAGCTAATATAGCTGCTCCTCCTACTTTAAATTTATTAGGTGAAATTTCTTTATTAAATAGAATTGTTAGTTGATCATGATTAACAATAGTAATATTAATTTTTTTTATCTTTTTTTAGTGCTGCTTATACATTATATTTATATTCATATAGACAACATGGTAAAATATATTCTGGTGTTTATTCTTTTAGAATAGGGTTTAATCGTGAATATTTATTATTATTTTTGCATTGATTTCCTTTAAATTTATTAGTATTAAAATCTGAAATAAGTTTATTATGATTATAAATTTAAATAGTTTAATTAAAATATTGATTTGTGGTATCAATGATATGAATTTATTCATTTTAGATTATGAAAAATTTATCAATTTGTTTAATTAATTTTATTTTATTATTTTTTGTACGAATAATTATATTATTATTATCTTTTTGTTTTATTATAAATGAATTAATTTTTTTATTGAATGAGAAGTAGTTTCATTAAATTCAATAAGAATTGTTATAACATTTTTATTTGATTGAATAAGTTTAATATTTATATCTTTTGTGTTGTTAATTTCTTCATTAGTAATTTATTATAGAAAGGAATATATAATTGATGTTTTAAATACTAACCGATTTATTATATTAGTATTATTATTCATTATGTCTATAATAATATTAATTATTAGTCCTAATTTAATTAGAATTTTATTAGGATGAGATGGATTAGGTTTAGTATCTTATTGTTTAGTTATTTATTTTAATAATATTAAATCTTATAATGCTGGTATATTGACTGCTTTATTAAATCGAATTGGTGATGTTGCTTTATTATTAGCTATTGCTTGAATACTAAATTATGGATGATGAAATTATATTTATTATTTAGAATTTATATATAATGACAAAGAAATAATATTAATTGGAGTATTAGTAGTTTTAGCTGCAATAACAAAAAGTGCTCAAATTCCTTTTTCTTCTTGATTACTTGCAGCTATAGCTGCTCCTACACCTGTTTCAGCATTAGTTCATTCTTCAACATTGGTAACAGCGGGTATTTATTTATTAATTCGTTTTAATATTTTATTAAATAATTCATTTATAGGTCAATTATTATTGTTATTATCTGGTTTGACAATATTTATATCAGGATTAGGAGCTAATTTTGAATTTGATTTAAAAAAAATTATTGCTTTATCAACATTGAGTCAATAGGGTTAATAATAATAATTTTATCTATAGGATATTATAAATTAGCTTTTTTCCATTTATTAACCCATGCGTTATTTAAAGCTTTACTTTTTATGTGTGCTGGAGCTATTATTCATAATATGAATAATTCTCAAGATTTGCGTTTAATGGGAGGATTAAGTTTATATATACCTTTAACTTCTTCTTGTTTTAATGTAGCAAATTTAGCTTTATGTGGTATACCTTTTTTAGCGGGATTTTATTCTAAGGATTTAATTTTAGAAATTGTTTCTTTAAGAATAGTAAATTTATTTATTTTTTTTTCAACAGGTTTAACAGTTTGTTATTCTTTACGTTTAGTTTATTATTCAATAACGGGTGATTTAAATTGTAGTTCATTAAATGTTCTGAATGATGAAAGTTGAATTATATTAAAGGGAATAATAGGTTTAATAATTATAAGAATTATTGGAGGAAGTATGTTAAGATGATTAATTTTTTTAACTCCTTATAGAATTTGTTTACCTTTTTATTTAAAATTTATAACATTATTTGTTTGTATTGTTGGGGGATTATTTGGTTATTTAGTTTCTAAAATTTCTTTATTTTTTATTAATAAATCTTTAAATAATTATTTAATTAGAGTATTTGTTGGTTCAATATGATTTATACCTTATATTTCTACTTATGGAATTATTAATTATTCTTTAAAAATTGGTATAAATGCTTTAAAGAATTTTGATCA
This sequence comes from Brachypalpus laphriformis, assembly GCA_945910035.1. NCBI lineage: Eukaryota > Metazoa > Arthropoda > Insecta > Diptera > Syrphidae > Brachypalpus > Brachypalpus laphriformis. The sequence goes on from OX246754.1 coordinate 142,700,839, forward strand.
AGGTTGATCAGAATTTGTTGGAAGACAAAATTTATATAAGCAATTAGTAATTCATTCTCAATTTAATTATATAATACAAAATAATAATTTAAAAGTTTATTTATTAATTTTTGTTTTATGAATTATAATTTTAGTTATATTTTTAATTTTTATATATTTAAATAGCTTATAATTAGAGTATAACATTGAAGCTGTTAGGGAGATTTATTAATCTTTAAATAATTATATAATTAAATTTAGTAATTTATAAAAAAAATTATTTTATTTTTACAATGAAAATGTAATGTTTTTTATTAAACTATATAAATTAGAAATATAAATGGAATTTAACCATTAAAATAAAAAGTTAGCAGCTTTTATTTGATCTTCATATTTCTTTAATTGGAATATTTATTCATTTTTATCATTAACAGTGATATACCTCTATTTTGGTTTCAATTAATAGAATAAGGGTATAAATACCTAAGATTAGGTCGAAACTAATTGCAATAAATCGCTTCATATTCAAGGTAAATTGAATATTTCAATTATTTTTGAATGCAAATCAAATGTTATAAATTAACTATAACCCTAATTAGTTCAATTTAATATTCCTTGATTTCATTCATGGTATAAACCTAATAATAAAATTAAAATAAACACAATTGAAGTTAATGATCATATTAATAAATTTGAATAATTTAAAATTAAAATTATAGGTAAAATTAAAGCAATTTCTACATCAAAAATTAAAAAAATAATAGTAATTAAAAAAAATTTTAATGAAAAAGGTAATCGTGATGAAGATATTGGATCAAATCCACATTCAAAGGGAGATCTTTTTTCTCGATCTCTATATGTTTTTTTTGATAAAATAGTTGCTAATATTATTACAATAATTGATAATAATATAATAATTAATGATATAAGAGTAATAGAAAAAATTATTTATACAATTTTTTAATAGACCTTATGATTGGAAGTCATATATACTTTTATACTATATAAATTATTTTATCCTCCTCATCAATCAATTGATACATATAAGAATAATCAAACAATATCTACAAAATGTCAATATCATGCTGCTGCTTCAAATCCAAAATGATGACTTTTTGAAAAATGATTATTTAAATGTCGAATTAAACAAATTAATAAAAATGTAGTTCCAATTAATACATGAAGACCATGAAATCCTGTAGCTACAAAAAAAGTTGATCCATATACAGCATCAGCAATTGTAAAAGGAGCTTCAATATATTCATATGCTTGTAAAATAGTAAAATAAATTCCTAATAGTACTGTAAAAAATAATCCTTGAGTAGTTTGTGAATAATTTCCTCTTATTAATCTATGATGTGCTCATGTAACAGTAATACCTGAAGCTAATAAAATTGTTGTATTTAATAATGGAATTTGAAATGGATTAAATGGAATAATTCCTAAGGGTGGTCAAATTGCTCCTAATTCAATAGCAGGAGATAAACTTCTATGGAAAAAAGCTCAAAAAAAAATGAAAAAAATAAAGCTTCAGATAAAATAAATAAAATTATTCCTCATCGTAATCCTGTAGTTACTGAATAAGTATGGAGTCCTTGAAAAGTTCTTTCTCGAGAAACATATCGACATCATTGATAAACAGTTAAAATTGTAATTAATGATCCTAATAAAATTAATGATATATTATATTGATGAAATCATTTTACTAAACCTGAAACTAAAGTTATAGTTCCAATTGCTCTAGTTAATGGTCATGGGCTATAATCTACTAAATGAAATGGATGATTTGAATGTGTTGACATTAAATTACTTCTCTAGAGTATAAAGTTCTTAATACAGCAAATACATAAGATTGAATAATTGCTACTGCAGATTCTAAAATTAATAATAAAATTTGTACAATAATCAAAATTATAATAAGTATTGAAGATATTGAAGGGCCTGTATTTCCTAGAAGAGTTAATAATAGATGTCCTGCAATTATATTTGCAGTTAATCGAACTGCTAAAGTTCCAGGTCGAATAATATTTCTAATTGTTTCAATACAAACCACAAAAGGTATTAAAATAGAAGGAGTACCTTGAGGAACTAAGTGTGTAAATATATGTTGTGTATGATTTAATCATCCATAAATTATAAAAGCTAATCATAAAGGTAATACTAAAGTTAAAGTTAATACTAGATGACTCGTTCTTGTGAAAATATAGGGAAATAATCCTATAAAATTATTAAATAAAATTAAACTAAATAAAGAAACAAAAATTAATGTTGTACCTTTTTGATTTGGATTTCCTAATAAAGTTTTAAATTCTTTATGTAAAGTAATTAAAATACTATTTCATATAATATGGTATCGTGAAGGTAAAAATCAATATATTGATGGAATTATTAATAACCAATGAATGTTCTTAATCAATTTAATGATAAATTTAAAATACTAGAAGAAGGGTCAAATACAGAAAATAAATTAGTTATCATTTTCAATTTATAGAATTTGTAGGAATTTTATTTAATTTTTTAGATTTTGATGTTGAAGGTGAATAGATAAAATAATTTATTATATTAAATAATATAAAAATTAATGAAAATAATAAAAATAAACTTAATCAGATAATTGGGGCTATTTGAGGAATTAAAAAATATTATTTTTATAATAATTTTAGTTTGACATACTAATGTTATTTATTTAACTAATTTTTTATTTTCATTAAAAGTAATTGCTAGATTACTATAACATGGTTTAAGAGACCAGTACTTGCTTTCAGTCATTTAATGAATTTATTTTAATTTATATTAGAAATTCATTTAATAAAAAAATTTATAGGAACGCTTTCAATTACAATAGGTATAAAGCTATGATTTGCTCCACAAATTTCTGAACATTGACCAAAAAATAAACCAGGACGATTAATAAAAAAAATAGTTTGATTTAGTCGTCCTGGTGTTCCATCAATTTTTACTCCTAAAGCTGGAATAGTTCATGAATGAATTACATCAGCTGCTGTTACTAAAATTCGAATTTGAGAATTTATAGGTAAAATAATTCGATTATCAACATCTAGTAAACGAAAACTATTAGAATTTAATTCATTTGTAGGAATTATATAAGAATCAAATTCAATATTTAAAAAATCAGAATATTCATAACTTCAATATCATCGATGTCCAATTGATTTTAATGTAATTGATGGTTCATTAATTTCATCTAATAAATAAAGTAATCGTAAAGAAGGAAATGCAATAAATAATAAAATAATAGTTGGTAAAATAGTTCAAATAATTTCAATTGTTTGTCCATGTAATAAATATCGATTTCTATAAGTATTAAAAAATAATATAAACATTATATATCCTATTATTACTGTAATTATAATTAAAATTAATAAAGTATGATCATGAAAAAATGTTAATTGTTCTATTAAAGGAGAAGCTCTATCTTGTAAACCTAAATTTGCTCATGTTGTCATTTTTCTAATAAAAGTAAAATACTTTATATATGGAGCTTAAATCCATTGCACTAATCTGCCATATTAGAAATTTAATAATAATGGTAATTCAGAATATCTATGTTCTGCTGGGGGAATATTTTGATATCATTCAATTGAAGAATTTAATTGTATTGAATAAATTACTTGTCGTTGTTTAATTATACTTTTTCAAATAATAATTATGAAGAAGATAATTCCTAATAATGAAATAGTAGAACCAATTGTTGAAACTACATTTCATGTTGTATAAGCATCAGGGTAATCTGAATATCCACGAGGTATACCTGCTAACCCAAAAAAATGTTGAGGAAAAAAAGTTAAATTTACTCCAACAAATATAATAATAAATTGACTTTTTAATCATTTAGAATTTAATGTTAATCCAGTAAATAAAGGGTATCAATGGACAAATCCAGCTATAATAGCAAATACTGCACCTATTGATAATACATAATGAAAATGGGCAACTACATAATATGTATCATGTAAAATAATATCAATTGAAGAATTTGCTAATACTACTCCTGTTAATCCTCCAACTGTAAATAAGAAAACAAATCCTAAAGCTCATAAAATAGCAGGAGAATAAGTTAATTGAGTACCATGAAGAGTTGCTAATCAACTGAAAATTTTAATTCCAGTTGGAATTGCAATAATTATTGTTGCTGAAGTAAAATGAGCTCGTGTATCAACGTCTATTCCAACAGTAAATATATGATGAGCTCAAACAATAAATCCTAATAAACCAATTGCTAATATAGCATAAATTATACCTAATGAACCAAATGTTTCCTTTTTTCCGCATTATTGACTAATAATATGAGAAATTATTCCAAACCCTGGAAGAATTAAAATATAAACTTCAGGATGACCAAAAAATCAAAATAAATGTTGGTATAAAATTGGATCTCCTCCTCCAGCTGGGTCAAAAAATGAAGTATTTAAATTTCGATCAGTTAAAAGTATAGTAATAGCTCCAGCTAATACTGGTAAAGATAAAAGTAATAATAAAGCAGTAATAACAACTGATCAAACAAATAATGGTATTCGATCATATGAAATTCCAGTAGACCGTATATTAATTACAGTTGTAATAAAATTTACTGCACCTAAAATTTTTGATATTCCTGCTAAATCAACTGAAGCCCCCCCATGAGCAATTCTTGCTGAAAGAGGAGGATAAACTCTTCATCCAGTTCCAGCTCCATTTTCTACTATACTACTTACTAATAATAAAGTTAAAGAAGATGGTAATAATCAAGAACTTATATTATTTATTCGAGGAAATGGTATATCAGGAGCCCCTAGTATTAAAGGAACTAATCAATTTCCAAATCCTCCAATTATAATAGGTATTACTATAAAAAAAAATATAACAAAAGCATGAGCAGTTACAATTACATTATAAATTTGATCATCTCCAATTAATGCTCCTGGATGACCTAATTCTGCACGAATTAAAAATCTTAATGATGTTCCTACTATTCCAGCTCATGTACCAAATAAAAAATATAATGTTCCAATATCCTTATGATTAGTTGAAAATAATCATTGTCGCGATTAAATGGCTGAAGTTTAGGCAATAGACTATAAATCTATTTATAAGAATTATTCTTTTTAATCAAAGGTCTTATAGTCAAAAATGATATTAAATTTCAAATTTAAAGGAATAATTTATATTATTAAGGCTTAAAAGATTATTCTTATATTTATAGCTTTGAAGGCTATTAGTTTATTTAACTTAAAACCTTAAATTAAATAATAAATAAATCTAATAATAAATAAACCAAAAGATGAAATGAAAGAAAAAAATAAATATAAATTTATTAAAAAATTATTTCAATAAATATTGAAAGTTCAATTATTTTCAAAAAAATTTAGTATAAATGCTGTATAACATAATCGTAAATAAAAGAATAATGTAATTAATGTTATAATAATTATAATTGTTAATAAAAATAATTGATTATTAAGTGTTAAATATTAAATTGTTAATCATTTAGGAATAAATCCTAAAAATGGAGGTAATCCTCCTAAAGACAATAAATTTAAAAATAATGAAAATTTTAATGTTTTATTAAAAAAAAATAATATAAATAATTGATTTATATGAAATAATTTAAATATATTAAAAAAAAAAAATTAAATGAAAAGATAAGAATCTATAAAATAAAAAATAAGTAATTCATAATGATTCATTAGAATATATTCTTATTATTATTCATCCTAAATGATTAATAGAAGAAAATGTTATTAATTTTCGTAAAGAAGTTTGATTTAATCCTCCTAAAGAACCAATAATAATTGACAATAAAATACATCAAAATAATATAAATTTAATAATTAAATATGAAATTAATATTAAAGAACCAATTTTTCGTCATGTTATTAAAATTAATGCATTTATTCAATTTAATCCTTCTATTACATTAGGAAATCAAAAATGAAAAGGAGCTGCTCCTCTTTTTATTAATAATGAAGATAAAATTATTATATTTACAAAATTATTAATACTAACTTGATTATTAAAATTATTTTGGTATAAAAATAAAATTGTAGAAAATAATAAAATAGAAGAAGCTAATGCTTGAGTAAGAAAATATTTTAATGAAGATTCATTAGATATTAAATTATTATCTTTTATAAGGGGAATAAAAGATAATAAATTAATTTCTAATCCTATTCAAGCTCTTAATCATGAATTTGCTGAAATTGTAATTATTGTTCTTATTATTAAAATAAAAATAAATTAAATTTTTGCTGAATTATTAAAAATTAAAAAGAAATGGATTAAAACCTATATATATGGGGTATGAGCCCAATACCTTAATTAGCTTATCTTTTTATATTTTAGTGTATGATGCACAAAAGTTTTTGATACTTTTAGAAATAGTTTAATTCTATTAAATATAATGAATATAATTTTAATTATATAATTTACCCTATCAAGGTAATCCTTTTTATCAGGCAATTAATTTAGTTTTAGTTTTTTTTTTTTTTTTAGAAATTATTTATTTAATATTTTTTTTTAATGTTTTTAAAATATAATGTTTTATATAATTAAAATTAGTATAAAATTTAATAATTATTTATTTTTAATTATAATTTATTTTAATTAAATATTTATATAATATAAATGTTTAATAAATTTTAAATTATATTTAAAAATATATTAAATAATATATTTTTTAAAAATAATAAATTTTAAATTATATTTAAAAATTAATATAAATAAATAATAAATAATATTAAATATAAATATTTAATATTAATATTAAATATTTATAATTTATTTATTAATAATATATATATATAAATATATTATAAAATAATTTATAATTAAAAATTAAGATATAATTTATTTTTATAAATAATATTTTAAATAATAAATTATTCATTTAATTAAATTATATTATATATAAATATATAGATTATTAATTTATAGTATAAAATATTATTTATATGAATTAATTTTTTTTTTTAGAAATTATAATTAATTTATATAAATATTAAATATTTATTATATAGATTATATATATATATATATATATAAACATATTAAATTAAAAAAAAAAAAACAAAATCTAATTAATTATTGGATATAAAATAAATTTATTTTAAAATTATTAATTTATATTTAATTATTGAATATAAAATAAACTTATTTTAAAATTAATAATTAAATTTAATTATTTAAAAGTTTTTTTTATTATTTTATATTTATTTATTATATATTTATTTAATAATCAATAAATATTTTATAATTTTAAAAATTTTTATTATATATATATATATTAATATAAGGGGATATATATATATAAATAAATAAATTTATGTGTTCTGTTTGGAAATTACTTAATTTAAATATCTAAAAATAATTTTTTATTATTAAATAAATTGTTTAATTTTATATATTTGAATTATTTAATATATATATATATATATATATATATATTTAAATTAAATTTAAACTTAATTTTGTTATTTTGATATTTATTTTTAAATAATTTTTATTTATATATAAATATAAATATATTTGTAATCTATAAAGTTTTATTTTTTCTTATAAATTTATTATTAATTTATATTATATGTAAATTTTTGTGTGAATTTATATTTATTTTAAAAATAAATATATTTAATTATTTGCAGTAATTAATATTATAAATTAAAGAAATTTAGAAATAGAAATATTAATTAATATTGACTTAATTTGTGCCAGCAGTTGCGGTTATACAAATAATATAAGTAAATTTTATTAATTTAAGTTAAATGATTTAATGAAAATATAAAATAATTTATTAAGTGAAATTTTATTTTATTATTATTTTTTAAAATAAAATTATTTGAAGCTATAAAATTTTAATTAAAAACTAGGATTAGATACCCTATTATTTAAAATATAATTTATTTTATTTGAATAGTATTAGATATATTCTTGAAACTTAAAAAATTTGGCGGTATTTTAGTCTATTCAGAGGAACTTGTTTTATAATCGATAATCCCCGATGTACCTCACTTAAAATTGTTTTTCAATTTATATATCGTTGTTATTAGAATATTTTATAAGAATAATATTTTCTATAATTTATAATAAAATTAATATCAAATCAAGGTGTAGTTTATTTTTAAGTATAAATGAGTTACAATTAAATTTATTTTTATGGATTTAAATATGAAAAATTTAATGAAATTGGATTTGATAGTAAATTTATAGAGATAAATAATTTGATTTTAGCTCTAAAATATGTACATATCGCCCGTCGCTCTTATTATTAAAATAAGATAAGTCGTAACATAGTAGATGTACTGGAAAGTGTATCTAGAATCAATTTAAAGCTTATTTAGAAAAGTGTTTCATTTACATTGAAAAGATTTTTGTGCAAATCAATATAAATTGATTAATAACTATTTATTATTTTTGTTATTTTAAATTTATTAATTATTAAAAATAATTATAAAATTAAATTGTTTAAGTATATTTTAAAGAAAAAATAATTTTAATAATAGTATATTAGTATTGTGAAATAATATTGAAATATAATGAAAAATTTTTATTTAAAAAGAAAATTTAATTTATTGTATCTTCTGTATCAGAGTTTATTAAATAAATAATAAATATATTATTTTTCTCGATTTTAAAAGATTTAATAAATTATAAAATTTAATGTGATAAATTTATTTTAAATAATTTATTAGAAATGAAATGTTATTCGTTTTTAAATATATCTAGTTTTTTAAGAAATGAATTTAATTCAGTTTTTTAAAATTTATTTATTTATTTATTTAAATTAAATAATTTTTAAAAAATAATATTTTATGGGATAAGCTATAAAATAAATTTTTATAAATAATAAATATTAAATTGAATATTATATGCTTAGAAGTATCAATTTTTATTAAGTTTGTTATAAATTAATTTTTTTTATAAATTATTTATTATATTTTAAATTTTTATTAAAATATTTATTTTAATATAAAAAATAAATTAATAATGATATAATTAGTATATTATTTTTGTTAAATTATATATTTATATGATAAGTTTATGTAAAGAATTCGGCAAAAATAGTATTCGCCTGTTTAACAAAAACATGTCTTTTAGAAATTAATTTAAAGTCTGACCTGCCCACTGATTTTTTTAAATGGCCGCAGTATTTTGACTGTGCAAAGGTAGCATAATCATTAGTCTTTTAATTGAAGGCTGGAATGAATGGTTGGACGAAATATTAACTGTTTCATTTAAAATTATAATAAAATTTTATTTTTTAGTCAAAAAGCTAAAATTTATTTAAAAGACGAGAAGACCCTATATATCTTTATATATGTGTATAATTTTAATTTTAAAGATTTATTTAATTATTATGATATTAATATATTTTATTGGGGTGATATTAAAATTTAATTAACTTTTAAAATTTAAATCATTAATATATGAATAATTGATCCATTTTTAATGATTAAAAAATTAAGTTACTTTAGGGATAACAGCGTAATTTTTTTGGAGAGTTCATATTGATAAAAAAGATTGCGACCTCGATGTTGGATTAAGATATAATTTTAGGTGTAGCCGTTTAAATTTAAAGTCTGTTCGACTTTTAAAATCTTACATGATCTGAGTTCAAACCGGTGTAAGCCAGGTTGGTTTCTATCTTTAATTAACTTATATATTTTAGTACGAAAGGATTTGGTATATAAATAATAATATTTTATAAATTAGAATGTAATTAATATTTATATAAACTATTTTGGCAGATTAATGTAATAAATTTAGAATTTATAAATGTAATTTATATTACAAATAGTACTTGTTTTATGTAGAAATTATTTTGTTTTTAATTATAAGTTTGATATTAATTATTTGTGTTTTAGTTAGAGTTGTTTTTTTAACTTTATTAGAACGTAAAGTTTTAGGTTATATTCAAATTCGTAAAGGTCCTAATAAAGTTGGTTTAATAGGAATTCCTCAACGTTTTTGTGATGCAATTAAATTATTTACTAAGGAACAAACTTATCCTTTATTATCTAATTATATTTCATATTATTTTTCTCCTATTTTTTCTTTATTTTTGTCTTTATTATTATGAATATGTATACCTTTTTCTATTAAATTATTTTCTTTTATTTTAGGTTTATTATTTTTTATATGTTGTACAAGTTTAGGTATTTATACCGTTATAATTGCTGGTTGATCTTCTAATTCTAATTATGCTTTATTAGGGGGGTAACGATCAGTTGCTCAAACAATTTCTTATGAAGTAAGATTGGCTTTAATTTTATTATCTTTTGTTTTTTTAATTAATACTTATAATATATTGAATTTTTATTATTATCAAATATATTTATGATTTATTTTTTTATTATATCCTTTAGTTTTTGTTTGATTAATTATTTCTTTAGCAGAAACTAATCGAACACCATTTGATTTTGCTGAAGGAGAATCTGAATTAGTTTCTGGATTTAATGTTGAATATAGAAGAGGAAGATTTGCTTTAATTTTTTTATCTGAATATGCAAGAATTTTATTTATAAGAATATTATTTTCATTAATTTTTTTAGGGGGAGATGTTTTTAATTTTTTATTTTATTTTAAGTTAATATTTATTTCTTTTGTTTTTATTTGAGTTCGTGGGACTTTACCTCGGTTTCGTTAATATATTTAGCTTGAAAGGTATTTTAGCCTTTTTCTTTAAATTATTTATTATTTTTTATTGGATTAAAAATTTATATATTAATTTTGGTTTAATTAATTAATTTTAGTAAAGTTAATAGAAAATTTATGTTTCTATTTTATGTTTTCAAAACATATGCTTATTCAAGCTCATTAACTATTATTCTTAAATTATAAAATGGTATAATTATTAAAATAGCAATTGATATAACTAATGCAATTACTCCTCCTAATTTATTAGGAATTGAGCGTAAAATAGCACATGCAAATAAAAAATATCATTCAGGTTGAATACGAATTGGTGTTACTAATGGATTTGCTGGAATAAAATTATCTGGATCTCCTAATAAATAAGGATTTCATAATGTTAATACAGTTAATAATAATAATATAATAATAAATCCTGTAATATCCTTATATCTAAAGTAAGGATGAAATGGAATTTATTATTATATTATCTAAGTTTGAATTTAGTCCTATTGGATTATTGGAACCTGTTTGATGAAGAAATAATAAATTAATTATTACAGCAGCTAAAACAATAAATGGTAGAATAAAATGAAATGTAAAAAATCGAGTTAATGTTGCATTATCAACTGCGAATCCTCCTCAAATTCATTGAACTAGGTCTGTTCCTAAATAAGGAACTGCAGATAATAAATTTGTAATTACTGTAGCTCCTCAAAAAGATATTTGTCCTCATGGAAGTACATATCCTATAAAAGCAGTTCCTATTACTAAAAATAAAATAATTGTTCCTGATAATCAAGTAGGGGTAAATAAATATGATCCATAATATATTCCTCGTCCTACATGTAAGTAAATACAAATAAAGAAGAATGATGCACCATTGGCATGTAATGTTCGTAATAATCAACCATAATTTACATTGCGGCAAATATGATCAACTCTATTAAATGCTATTTCAATGTCTGCTGTATAATGTATAGCTAAAAATAAGCCAGTTAAAATTTGAATAATTAAGCATAATCCTAATAAAGAACCAAAATTTCATCATGTAGAAATATTAATTGGTGATGGTAAATCGACTAGTGCATTATTAGCAATTTTTATAATTGGATGATTAATTCGTATTGGTTTGTTCATTAGTTAATTTATTTGTCGAATTGGACCATAAAATAATTTAGTAATTTTTACAACTGCAATTAATGTAATAAGTAAGTAATTAATTAATAAGATAGTGATTATATTTGTTGGATAATTATATAATTTATTTAAATTTAATGAATTTTCTTTAATATGTGAATTAATATTTATAATTGAGTTTATTTCAATATTTATTGAATTAAACATTAAAATTATTTTATCAATAAATAAAATAATTAATATAAATATTATAAAATTAATAATTATAATTAAAGTTTTTTTTATTGAAATTGAAAATAATTCATTTGATGCTAATGATGTTACATAAATAAATAAAACTAATATTCCTCCAACAAAAATTAAAAATAAAATATATGAAAATCAGAATCTTTTTGTTATTAATCCTAAAATTCCACAAATTATTATAGTTTGAATTAGTAAAATTATTCCTATTCTAAGTGGATGACTTAATTGTAAAAAAATAAAACTAAAAATTAAAGTTAATGAGTATAAAATAAGTTGTATAATATCAAGAAATAGTTTAATTAAAATTTTAATTTTGGAGATTAAAGATAAAGAGATTTCTTTTTTCTTGAAGTTTAAAAAGAATTATTTCTTATTTTTGATTTACAAGACCAATGTTTTTGTTAAACTATTAAAACTAATGATAATATTTATTAATTGAGGTTTGCCTTTTTTTTTAATAATAATAGGAATTTTTGTTTTTATTTCAAATCGAAAGCATTTATTATCTATACTTTTAAGTTTAGAATATATTGTTTTATCATTATTTTATTTATTATTTATTTATTTAAATATATTAAATTATGAAAATTATTTTAGTATAATTTTTATAGTTTTTAGAGTTTGTGAAGGTGTTTTAGGGTTATCTATTTTAGTTTCAATAATTCGTACTTATGGAAATGATTATTTTCAATCTTTTAATATTTTACAATGTTAAAATTATTATTTATATTATTATTATTATTTCCGTTGTGTTTTATAAAAAATATATTTTGAATGGTTCAAAATATATTATTTATTATTATATTTATTTTAATTATTTATAATTATTATATAAATTATTGAGTAAGAATTTCTTATTTTTTAGGGATAGATTTACTTTCATATGGGATTATTTTATTAAGATTTTGAATTTGTTCTTTAATATTAATAGCTAGAAGTTCAATTTATAAATTTAATAATTATAAAAATTTATTTTTATTAAATGTTCTAATATTATTATTATTATTATTTTTAACTTTTAGAAGAATAAATTTATTTATATTTTATTTATTTTTTGAAGGTAGATTAATTCCTACATTATTTTTAATTTTAGGTTGAGGTTATCAACCTGAGCGTTTACAGGCAGGGATATATTTATTATTTTATACTTTATTAGTTTCTTTACCTATATTAATTGCTATTTTTTATTTATACAATAATTTAAATACTATAAATTTTTATATGATCAATAATTTTAATTTTAATTATATAATTTTGTATTTCTCTTTAATTTTATCTTTTTTAGTAAAGATACCTATATTTTTAGTTCATTTATGATTACCTAAAGCTCATGTTGAAGCTCCAGTTTCTGGTTCAATAATTTTAGCTGGTATTATATTAAAATTAGGGGGGTATGGATTATTGCGAGTTTTTTATTTTTTACAAATTTTAGGAATAAAATATAATTATTTATTTATTAGAATTAGTTTAGTTGGTGGAGTATTAGTTAGTTTAATTTGTTTACGACAAACTGATTTAAAATCATTAATTGCTTATTCATCTGTAGCTCATATAGGAATTGTTTTAAGAGGTTTAATGACAATAACATATTGAGGAATATGTGGATCTTATACTTTAATAATTGCTCATGGATTATGTTCTTCTGGATTATTTTGTTTAGCAAATATTACTTATGAACGATTAGGAAGACGAAGATTATTAATTAATAAGGGATTATTAAATTTTATACCTTCAATATCTTTATGATGATTTTTGTTATGTTCAGCTAATATAGCTGCTCCTCCTACTTTAAATTTATTAGGTGAAATTTCTTTATTAAATAGAATTGTTAGTTGATCATGATTAACAATAGTAATATTAATTTTTTTTATCTTTTTTTAGTGCTGCTTATACATTATATTTATATTCATATAGACAACATGGTAAAATATATTCTGGTGTTTATTCTTTTAGAATAGGGTTTAATCGTGAATATTTATTATTATTTTTGCATTGATTTCCTTTAAATTTATTAGTATTAAAATTTGAAATAAGTTTATTATGATTATAAATTTAAATAGTTTAATTAAAATATTGATTTGTGGTATCAATGATATGAATTTATTCATTTTAGATTATGAAATATTTATCAATTTATTTAGGCGAACCCCACATGCGGATCAGTAGAAATGCGGTGAAGTGGGAGGGTTGTGATCCCTTGTTTTCGGATCATGGCCTCGCTGATAAAAGGAAGAAGAAGAAGAAGAAGAAGAAGAAGAAGAAGAAGAAGAAAAAGAAATATTTATCAATTTGTTTAATTAATTTTATTTTATTATTTTTTGTAAGAATAATTATATTATTATTATCTTTTTATTTTATTATAAATGAATTAATTTTTTTTATTGAATGAGAAGTAGTTTCATTAAATTCAATAAGAATTGTTATAACATTTTTATTTGATTGAATAAGTTTAATATTTATATCTTTTGTGTTGTTAATTTCTTCATTAGTAATTTATTATAGAAAGGAATATATAATTGATGATTTAAATATTAATCGATTTATTATATTAGTATTATTATTCGTTATGTCTATAATAATATTAATTATTAGTCCTAATTTAATTAGAATTTTATTAGGATGAGATGGATTAGGTTTAGTATCTTATTGTTTAGTTATTTATTTTAATAATATTAAATCTTATAATGCTGGTATATTGACTGCTTTATTAAATCGAATTGGTGATGTTGCTTTATTATTAGCTATTGCTTGAATATTAAATTATGGAAGATATATTTATTATTTAGAATTTATTTAGAATTTATATATAATGACAAAGAAATAATATTAATTGGAGTATTAGTAGTTTTAGCTGCAATAACAAAAAGTGCTCAAATTCCTTTTTCTTCTTGATTACCTGCAGCTATAGCTGCTCCTACACCTGTTTCAGCATTAGTTCATTCTTCAACATTGGTAACAGCGGGTATTTATTTATTAATTCGTTTTAATATTTTATTAAATAATTCATTTATAGGTCAATTATTATTGTTATTATCTGGTTTGACAATATTTATATCAGGATTAGGAGCTAATTTTGAATTTGATTTAAAAAAAATTATTGCTTTATCAACATTGAGTCAATTAGGGTTAATAATAATAATTTTATCTATAGGATATTATAAATTAGCTCTTTTCCATTTATTAACCCATGCGTTATTTAAAGCTTTACTTTTTATGTGTGCTGGAGCTATTATTCATAATATGAATAATTCTCAAGATTTGCGTTTAATGGGAGGATTAAGTTTATATATACCTTTAACTTCTTCTTGTTTTAATGTAGCAAATTTAGCTTTATGTGGTATACCTTTTTTAGCGGGATTTTATTCTAAGGATTTAATTTTAGAAATTGTTTCTTTAAGAATAGTAAATTTATTTATTTTTTTTTCAACAGGTTTAACAGTTTGTTATTCTTTACGTTTAGTTTATTATTCAATAACGGGTGATTTAAATTGTAGTTCATTAAATGTTTTGAATGATGAAAGTTGAATTATATTAAAGGGAATAATAGGTTTAATAATTATAAGAATTATTGAAGGAAGTTGTTGGGGTAAATTTTACCACAACAAGGACCACTCTACGCATCTTCCTTCGTTCCCTCTTTTCTTCCCTTGTTTCTGCAAAATTCTGGGAAAGTAGAGGGCAGCCATGGTTCCATCAGCCATAGGCCCACTTCCCCAGCATCTTGCAGAGACAACTAATATAGGATTCCCTTGGATGACCCTTTTTACCCTGAAGGAGAGGAGAAACGGGCGGTTTCTCCAACAATCTTGAGAACGAGACGAGCGGCGAGGGTGAGACCAGCGATGGCAAGGACGGTGTGTTCGCCTCTACAAGCTGCCAACCTTACAACGGGCACACCACAACACAAACAACACAATCTACAATGCAGTACAAACAATCAGCGAGGGAACAGATGGGACAGAGAGTCTGTTCCAGAGCGACAACGCAATAAAACAAAAACGCAACATCAACGTCACCAGACAAGTCAACGAGCGAGGACGAGGTGTCCCAGAGTCTACCAAACTACGACAAACACATAATTCGACGCAAGGGGACGAGGTGTCCCGATACCTACAAACAGCAACAAACATATCAAACATAAGTACGTTACGAGGGGGACAAGGCGTCCCAGAAATAGGGGAACTACACACGCAAACGTATCCAACATCACGAACACAACCCAACACACGGAGACATCGACATCAAACACCAGCAAACACAAACAAGACAAGCGGCAGCCCACGAACAACGGATGGTTCGGATGGAACCCATCAATGGCCGAGAGCCCACCCTAACCGTCGACTTATTGTATGGAGTGGCACGTTAAAGGCTCGCTCCCCACCCCCAAATCTGCGCGGAACTCCACCGAATAGATTAGTTTGCATCGCGTTAGTTTTCTTATTCGTTCCTTGTTTTGCTCTCCTTCCTTACTAGCACTGTTTAACGCAGAATGAGCGTTGTAGGGCTCGTCCTGCAACTAAACCTCATAAGTCACACTTTTCTTTTTATTTTATACATGGTGGGACTGCCCACAGTAATTGATTTTATTTTAGAAAGCAATTCTCACTCTTGGTTCCTAAGTTGTTAAACTGAACAGATCGGATAGGGGGAAAAGTCGAACTCGGGCGAATTCATAAACAGTGGATTGACTGGGAGTTTAAAGAGAGAAAATAACGTTGGTTCAAGAATGGTTGCATACTTACGCAAATTAGCGGAGTAAGGCACATACAAGCCACTCTTGACATAGCTGAATGAGCGGAAACGCATGAGGGTGTGCGTGAGAATGGATCGATCCGAGTAGACTTGTACCCAGCGGGCGACACTTTTTGGTTGACCAGCGAGTTGACAACAAGTTTGTTAGAAATCGAGAGTGAGAAGTAGTTCTTTTTTGGTGGAGATAGTTTTGTCATAGAGGGCAGGACAAGAGAAAAGAAAGGTGTGACAGGACAGGAGTTACAGGACGAGAGGACTCAAAAACATAAAGGAAGGAAACCCTAGTCAGAACGGGACGAAGGGAATAGGAGGAGGACAAAACAAGGACATCAAAAAAAAAGGAAAGATAAGTTGCATAGTTTCCTTTTTTCATTTATTTTTAAAAAAATTCGCTTTGGTGTAGGAAAGTTTTTTATTGTTGTGATTCGGTAGATTTCCGCTCCGTTATTTTCATTTCCCGGTGAAAGCGGGACTCGCGACCGGTAATAGATCCGCTGTGACAAGTTCGGGACCGAGCGTAACGGGCCACTTCCTTAACGGCGATACAATCTTTTTTTTTCCCTTAATTGGTTTTTTTTTATCGATCCGTCAATTTAACTGCCCCTTTTGTGACTCTTCGTAAATTCTTTTTTAAATAAATCGCCGCGCCCTGGAGGGGCGTTTATAAAGTGGTAAACAATTGTTTATTCTTTTTGTGTTGTGTACCTTCTTTTTTTCTTTTGCGATACTTTTCAGCGTCGCTGTACCACCCCCTCCCCATCCTCCCTCCAAAGGTTTCGTCGTCTTCCTTCTTAAAGACGTCGGGCGCCCATTTTAATCAAGGCTTTTCCACCAACTTCTTACAATTAAATTTATTTATCGACACCTTTTTTCCTTCGGATAATTATTTACCCTATCCTGATCGAATTTCCCTAAACGAACCCACCCTAACTGAGCAGCCGGTAGCGAACAGCACTAAACGTGCTGTGCTGTTGCACTTCTTTTCGCCGGGTATTTTTGACATTTGTCATTTCGTTTTCCGATCGCAAAAGCGACCGCGAGAAAGTGCAACAATTGGCACCCAACGTGTGGGGCTTTGGAAAAAGAAAAATAATAAAAAAAAAATAAAATATAAAAAATTGTCCATTGGTAGTTGCGTGTGTGTCAGGGAAGTTGTGTTCTTTTCTATTTTGTTCTTTTTACTTTTGTGTTTTTTTTTATCCCTTAGTAGTGCATCGGATTTGTGCAGTGGATATTGGGGCCTCCCTAAAGTAAAAGGAAATTTCTGCGCGGGATAATCTCGACGGGAAATACCAGTCCACGTACTCCACGTGGATCCCCAAGTAGGTGGTTATTATTTTTTTCTTTCTTTTTTTTTCCTTTTCTCTGACTTTGTTCGTACATATTATTTGACCAATTTCATTGCACGATTATTTGATTTACTTTTATTATTTATCATTCATATACAATACATAACACGTTATATACTTTTTGGGGTGGGTATACATATGTACATACTTTTGGTTTTCTACTATTGCGGTAGTTTTTGCCGGTACTTTGCGGTTTGGTTTCGTTTTTTTTTTGCTATAGAAGTGAAGTACATAGGTACAGTGTGTCACCAAAGATTTCGTGGACTTTTGGATTGTTTTTTTTTTCTTTTCTTTGGTTTATTTTTCGTGGTGTTTTTTTTTACTTGTTTTCGGTTATCGACCGCCGTGTTTGATTTTGACTCAAGTATTTTTTTTATTGGATTTTATTTTTGCCGTTTGGGGTTTGTTTTGGATAATTTAGTCTGCTTTTGTGAGACTGTATTTTGTTCGATTCTTTTTTCTCGGTTTGCGTGTTTCTGATAAGTCAGGGTTTTGCGATAATATTTTAATTCGCGTTAGTTGCTCGGTCGTATACAATGGAAGTCAACAGGTTGTGTCACGAGGAGCTCGCCTATGAGATGGCTGTGAGGGGCCTTCCTACAACCACGGTTGATGGTATGAGGAAGTCGCTAAGGGCGGCGCGTACGTTAGGGCGCGAGGGTTCAGTCCTGACAGGGGATAGCTATCCTTTCTCATACGAAGAAGATAGTAAGGCAGTGAGGGCAAAGATAGGAGAAATTGAAGAGCTTCTGAAGGGTAAGCCGAAAGACCGAAAGTCTTCCGATTACTTAAAGATAGTCTCGAAAATCGATTGGGCGGTAGGCAGGATGGATAGGTCGCAGCCGGGCGGAAAAGAAGGAGAGGTTGAGAAAATGGAGTTAAAGAATCAGTTACTGCTCTTGATGGCAGATTTAACTGAAATGGGAAGCGAGGAAGGCGAGGTTCCTGAGAACTTGAAAGCGAGTACTTCTACGGCGGTGCCTCAACCGGCGTCCCCTATGCCCACTTTAAAGGAGAAGAGTGCGCCGGCGGAGCCCAGCCTAGAAGTGCGAAGCGTACAAATCGTTGAACGGACTACTGAACGGATTGAAAAATGGGACGTGAAGTTCACTGGTGAGCGCTGCGGCTCATCAGTGAACGCTTTCTTAGAAAGGGTGGAAGAGCTCCGGCAAGCCAGAGGGGTGTCGGAGGCTCAACTTTTTAGATCAGCTGTCGATTTATTTACAGGGAAGGCTCTCATTTGGTTTAGGGCGGTTAGGGAAAGTGTTGGTAGTTGGACAGATTTGGTTAGGGAGTTAAAATTAGAATTTCTACCCTCAAACTACGACGATCTCTTATTGGACGAGATCAGGCGGCGTACACAGGGCAAAGATGAGTCCATAGGTGTGTACGTCGCTACGATGCGCAATCTGATTAAGAGATTGTCTGAACCTCTGACGGAACAGCGGAAGCTGTCTATCCTTCAGAGGAACCTTGCACCTTTCTACCAGACGCAACTTGGTCTAGCCGAGCCCAAATCGGTCGATGATCTGGTTGCGTTGTGTAGAAAGTTGGAAGCCGTTCGGTCGAATGTGGAATCGTACTAGGTACTAGTAGTAGTAGTCGTACTAGGAATCTTCTAGAACCTGACCTGGCGTATGTTGCGGTTCAGGAGCATACGGCAGCAGTCCAGGAGCAAACGGTTGCGGTCGTAAGAAGGAACGAGCAACCAGTTAGGTCTATTCGCTGTTTCAACTGTGGGAAGGCGGTCATTTTGCTAATTCGTGTTCTTCTCGTAGGCGTTGTTTTGGTTGCGGGGTTGTAGGTGTGACTCGGAGAGATTGCCGACGATGCTCGGGAAATGCTCCACGCGCTCTTGGGTCGGCAGGACAGGAGCGTCGTCAAAATTAGTTAGGTCGCCTGCTGGCGACCAGTTGGCTTCAGAAAAGGTTCGGTTAGGTTTCACTCTAGAGGCAAACGGCGATGATAGGCGTCCATACATAGGGATTAGTATTTATGGGATTAGGTTTTTAGCTTTATTAGATTCGGGGGCATCGCGCACCATCGTAGGCAGGGATGGATGGAATATCCTGAAAGATTTAGGTGTAGGTTTAGCTAAGAGTAGGGTAGAATCAGTAGCATTAGCTGATGGTGCGGGTATAGAAGTTTTAGGGGTAGTGTCTCTACCAATGGCCTTGTCATTCCAGCTCTTCCACATACGATGATCTTGGGTGCAGATTTTTGGGTACTCGCGGGAATCGTCCCGGATTTAAGATCAAGTATGTGGAACTTTTCGAGCCAAGAGTTGGTGGCTTCGATTACCGCGCTTACAGAGAAGTCAGAGTTGGACGGAACTGAAGCCCGGGAGCTGGAATCTCTAGTTGGGAGGGTTTTTGACAAGATGCCAGAGGGCTTAGGGTGCACGACATTGGTAGAGCATACGATTAGGACGTCTGCAGAACCTATTTAGCAGAGATACTATCCGGTTTCTCCTGCTATGTAGGAACATATTGATAAGGAGCTAAAGGAGATGCTTGATGCGGGGGTGATAGAAAAGTCGAGTAGCCCTTGGGCTTCTCCAATAGTACTTATTAAGAAGAAGGATGGTTCGTATAGGTTCTGTGTAGACTATAGGAAACTGAATAGGGTTACAGATAGGGATGCTTATCCACTGCCGTACATCTCGTCTACATTGGACAAACTTCGCGACGCGAAATACTTGTCTTCGTTAGACATTAAGTCGGCTTATTGGCAGATCCCAGTGGAAGAGGGATCACGCCCGCTCACAGCCTTCACGGTCCCGAATAGGGGTCTCTTCCAATTTAAACGAATGCCTTTCGGGTTGCACAATGCGCCGGCAACGTGGCAGAGATTTATCGACAGCGTATTAGGTGCCGATCTCGAACCACATGTCTTTGTATATCTTGACGATATTATTATCGTCACGAATTCGTTCTCCAAACACCTTGAGATATTGGAAGAAGTTTTCAGGCGGTTGTGTGTTGCAGGGTTGAAGGTCAGTCGAGAAAAGTGCCACTTTTGCAGACCTTCACTGAAGTTCTTGGGATACGTCGTTGATAGGAACGGCTTACATGTAGATCCGGAAAAAATGGAAAGCATGGTTAGGATACCAGCACCGAAAAATGTTAAAGAAGTTAGGAGTTTTATAGGGACAGTTTCGTGGTACAGGAGATTTGTACAGAATTTTGCAGTTTTGGTTAGGCCTTTAACAGACCTGTTAAAGAAGAGTAGGAAATTTGTATGGACGGACGAATGTGAGGAAAGCTTTAGGAAGGCGAAAGAGTGTTTAGTTACGGCACCAATATTATCATGCCCGGATTTTCATCGGCCTTTTGTGGTACAAACCGATGCATCAGACTTTGGAATAGGGGCCGTACTTTCGCAAGAGTTTGAGGATGGGGAAAAGGTAGTGTGTTACCTGAGTAGGTCGTTAAATAGGTGCGAACGAAATTATTCCACAACGGAGAAGGAGTGCTTAGCCGTTTTATGGGCAATAGAGAAGTTACGACCATACATCGAAGGTGTTCGATTTACGGTCGTAACGGATCATTATTCCTTGATTTGGTTAAGCAACCTCAAAGACCCTCAAGGCAGACTTGCACGTTGGGCTATAAGGCTACAACAATTTGACTTTGAGATTGTCCATAGAAAGGGTAAAGAGCATGTAGTACCCGATATGCTTTCGCGAGGAGTTCCGGTAGTGGCCGAGATCTCAGATGCGGATAAAGACCCATGGATTTCTAAGATGATATCAAAGGCAGAGTCAAACCCATTGGCTTACCCTAGCTGGAGGGTAGAGAAGGGGAGACTATTTAAGTTCGTTAAGTCAAATCGTGTGGAGGTCTTTGATAGGGAAACGAAGTGGGTTAGATATTTTGAAGGAGTGTCACGACAATCCGTTGGCGGGACACATGGGTGTTAGAAAAACGTTCGCTAGGGTAGGGGGGAAATATTATTGGCCCAAAATGAGGACCGATATAGCTAGATACGTTAGGAATTGTAGAGTTTGCCAACAGGTGAAACCAGTGAACGAGAAGCCAGCTGGTCTTATGATGGAGAGGGTCGGTATTTCCAAACCTTGGGAAATGGTCTGTGTGGACCTGGTCGGTCCACTTCCTAAATCGAGTAGGGGTTACATATATATTCTGACTGTTGTTGATTATTTTTCTAAATTTCCTTTGTTGTTTCCCCTGAGGTCCGCGACTGCAAGTTCGGTATGTAGGGAACTTGAGGACCATGTCTTTCTTTTGTTTGGTGTTCCGAAGTTCGTTGTGTGCGACAACGGGCCTCAGTTTCGAAGTAGGGAGTTGACTGCGCTGTGCGATGCGTACGGGTCAACAATTAGGTATACTGCTCATTATCACCCCCAGGCTAATCCGGCAGAGCGGATTAACCAAATTATAAAGACGACTTTGAGGGCTTATGTTTCTGAGAATCACCGCAGTTGGGATTCTCAGTTAGCGAAGGTTGCGTGTGCTATACGTACCTCGCAGCATGAGGTGTTAGGAGTTTCGCCATACTACGCAAACTTTGGTAGGGACATGGTTACTTACGGCCGTGAGGTACAGCCAGTGAGTGACCATGGTAGGACTAGTGACCAAGACTTAGGAGACTTAGACAGGATAGGAGAACGATTTAGGAAGCTTAGGGAAGACATAGGCAGAAAGTTAGAAGCGGCAACCAAGAAGTCTGCGAAAGCCTACAATCTTCGGCGACGAGATGTTCATTATCTCCCGAAGGAGCTTGTATGGCGGAGAAATTTTGTTTTGTCGGACGCCGCCAACTATTATGCAGCCAAGTTGGCTCCTAAATTTGTTGGTCCTTTCCTTATTCGTAAGCGAGTGTCGCCTTGGACGTATATACTCGAAGATGAAAGCGGCAAAGAGCGTGGGACGTGGCACGCCAAGGACCTTAAACCGTTTTGTGAGGCACCTGAAGACTAAGCCTAAAAGTCCCAATTTAGCGTAGAGTAACTTTTTTGCATTTTCATTTTTTTTGGTTTTTTTGAGAATAGGCTGGCAGGTTGGCCATGATGGAATTCTTTCCTCTGTTTGTTTGGTGAACCCGGCAACCTTTGGAAATGGTTTACGTTTCTTTGAACCGTAAGCACATTTCCTTGGAGGTAAGGGTGGGATTTGTTGCGGTAAATTTTACCACAACAAGGACCACTCTACGCATCTTCCTTCGTTCCCTCTTTTCTTCCCTTGTTTCTGCAAAATTCTGGGAAAGTGGAGGGCAGCCATGGTTCCATCAGCCATAGGCGCACTTCCCCAGCATCTTGCAGAGACAACTAATATAGGATTCCCTTGGATGACCCTTTTTACCCTGAAGGAGAGGAGAAACGGGCGGTTTCTCCAACAATCTTGAGAACGAGACGAGCGGCGAGGGTGAGACCAGCGATGGCAAGGACGGTGTGTTCGCCTCTACAAGCTGCCAACCTTACAACGGGCACACCACAACACAAACAACACAATCTACAACGCAGTACAAACAATCAGCGAGGGAACAGATGGGACAGAGAGTCTGTTCCAGAGCGACAACGCAATAAAACAAAAACGCAACATCAACGTCACCAGACAAGTCAACGAGCGAGGACGAGGTGTCCCAGAGTCTACCAAACTACGACAAACACATAATTCGACGCAAGGGGACGAGGTGTCCCGATACCTACAAACAGCAACAAACATATCAAACATAAGTACGTCACGAGGGGGACAAGGCGTCCCAGAAATAGGGGAACTACACACGCAAACGTATCCAACATCACGAACACAACCCAACACACGGAGACATCGACATCAAACACCAGCAAACACAAACAAGACAAGCGGCAGCCCACGAACAACGGATGGTTCGGATGGAACCCATCAATGGCCGAGAGCCCACCCTAACCGTCGACTTCTTGTATGGAGTGGCACGTTAAAGGCTCGCTCCCCACCCCCAAATCTGCGCAGAACTCCACCGAATAGATTAGTTTGCATCGCGTTAGTTTTCTTATTCGTTCCTTGTTTTGCTCTCCTTCCTTACTAGCACTGTTTAACGCAGAATGAGCGTTGTAGGGCTCGTCCTGCAACTAAACCTCATAAGTCACACTTTTCTTTTTATTTTATACATGGTGGGACTGCCCACAGTAATTGATTTTATTTTAGAAAGCAATTCTCACTCTTGGTTCCTAAGTTGTTAAACTGAACAGATCGGATAGGGGGAAAAGTCGAACTCGGGCGAATTCATAAACAGTGGATTGACTGGGAGTTTAAAGAGAGAAAATAACGTTGGTTCAAGAATGGTTGCATACTTACGCAAATTAGCGGAGTAAGGCACATACAAGCCACTCTTGACATAGCTGAATGAGCGGAAATGCATGAGGGTGTGCGTGAGAATGGATCGATCCGAGTAGACTTGTACCCAGCGGGCGACACTTTTTGGTTGACCAGCGAGTTGACAACAAGTTTGTTAGAAATCGAAAGTGAGAAGTAGTTCTTTTTTGGTGGAGATAGTTTTGTCATAGAGGACAGGACAAGAGAAAAGAAAGGTGTGACAGGACAGGAGTTACAGGACGAGAGGACTCAAAAACATAAAGGAAGGAAACCCTAGTCAGAACGGGACGAAGGGAATAGGAGGAGGACAAAACAAGGACATCAAAAAAAAAAAGGAAAGATAAGTTGTATAGTTTCTTTTTTTCATTTATTTTTAAAAAAATTCGCTTTGGTGTAGGAAAGTTTTTTACTGTTGTGATTCGGTAGATTTCCGCTCCGTTATTTTCATTTCCCGGTGAAAGCGGGACTCGCGACCGGTAATAGATCCGCTGTGACAAGTTCGGGACCGAGCGCAACGGGCCACTTCCTTAACGGCGATACAAACCTTTTGTGGATCTTTTTTTTTCCTTAATTGGTTTTTTTTTTTATCGATCCGTCAATTTAACTGCCCCTTTTGTGACTCTTCGTAAATTCTTTTTTAAATAAATCGCCGCGCCCTGGAGGGGCGTTTATAAAGTGGTAAACAATTGTTTATTCTTTTTGTGTTGTGTACCTTCTTTTTTTCTTTTGCGATACTTTTCAGCGTCGCTGTACCACCCCCTCCCCATCCTCCCTCCAAAGGTTTCGTCGTCTTCCTTCTTAAAGACGTCGTGGCGCCCATTTTAATCAAGGCTTTTCCACCAACTTCTTACAATTAAATTTATTTATCGACACCTTTTTTCCTTCGGATAATTATTTACCCTATCCTGATCGAATTTCCCTAAACGAACCCACCCTAACTGAGCAGCCGGTAGCGAACAGCACTAAACGTGCTGTGCTGTTGCACTTCTTTTCGCCGGGTATTTTTGACATTTGTCATTTCGTTTTCCGATCGCAAAAGCGATCGGTCGGCCTTTGTTTTTTTTCTTTCGTTTTTTTTTTTTGTTTTGCATTATTTATCAATCAGTAGCAAGTCGGCTACGTTTTTTTTTGTTTTCTTAATTACCCGCGAGAAAGTGCAACAAAGTACGTTAAGATGATTAATTTTTTTAACTCCTTATAGAATTTGTTTACCTTTTCATTTAAAATTTATAACATTATTTGTTTGTATTGTTGGGGGATTATTTTGTTATTTAGTTTCTAAAATTTCTTTATTTTTTATTAATAAATCTTTAAATAATTATTTAATTAGAGTATTTGTTGGTTCAATATGATTTATACCTTATATTTCTACTTATGGAATTATTAATTATTCTTTAAAAATTGGTATAAATGTTTTAAAGAATTTTGATCAAGGTTGATCAGAATTTGTTGGAAGACAAAATTTATATAAGCAATTAGTAATTCATTCTGAATTTAATTATATAATACAAAATAATAATTTAAAAGTTTATTTATTAATTTTTGTTTTATGAATTATAATTTTAGTTATATTTTTAATTTTTATATATTTAAATAGCTTATAATTAGAGTATAACATTGAAGCTGTTAGGGAGATTTATTAATCTTTAAATAATTATATAATTAAATTTAGTAATTTATAAAAAAAATTATTTTATTTTTACAATGAAAATGTAATGTTTTTTATTAAACTATATAAATTAGAAATATAAATGGAATTTAACCATTAAAATAAAAAGTTAGCAGCTTTTATTTGATCTTCATATTTCTTTAATTGGAATATTTATTCATTTTTATCATTAACAATGATATACCTCTATTTTGGTTTCAATTAATAGAATAAGAGTATAAATACCTAAGATTAGGTCGAAACTAATTGCAATAAATCGCTTCATATTCAAGGTAAATTGAATATTTCAATTATTTTTGAATACAAATCAAATGTTATAAATTAACTATAACCCTAATTAGTTCAATTTAATATTCCTTGATTTCATTCATGGTATAAACCTAATAATAAAATTAAAATAAACGCAATTGAAGTTAATGATCATATTAATAAATTTGAATAATTTAAAATTAAAATTATAGGTAAAATTAAAGCAATTTCTACATCAAAAATTAAAAAAATAATAGTAATTAAAAAAAATTTTAATGAAAAAGGTAATCGTGATGAAGATATTGGATCAAATCCACATTCAAAGGGAGATCTTTTTTCTCGATCTCTATATGTTTTTTTTGATAAAATAGTTGCTAATATTATTACAATAATTGATAATAATATAATAATTAATGATATAAGAGTAATAGAAAAAATTATTTATACTATTTTTTAATAGACCTTATGATTGGAAGTCATATATACTTTTATACTATATAAATTATTTTATCCTCCTCATCAATCAATTGATACATATAAGAATAATCAAACAATATCTACAAAATGTCAATATCATGCTGCTGCTTCAAATTCAAAATGATGATTTTTTGAAAAATGATTATTTAAATGTCGAATTAAACAAATTAATAAAAATGTAGTTCCAATTAATACATGAAGACCATGAAATCCTGTAGCTACAAAAAAAGTTGATCCATATACAGCATCAGCAATTGTAAAAGGAGCTTCAATATATTCATATGCTTGTAAAATAGTAAAATAAATTCCTAATAGTACTGTAAAAAATAATCCTTGAGTAGTTTGTGAATAATTTCCTCTTATTAATCTATGATGTGCTCATGTAACAGTAATACCTGAAGCTAATAAAATTGTTGTATTTAATAATGGAATTTGAAATGGATTAAATGGAATAATTCCTAAGGGTGGTCAAATTGCTCCTAATTCAATAGCAGGAGATAAACTTCTATGGAAAAAAGCTCAAAAAAAAATGAAAAAAATAAAGCTTCAGATAAAATAAATAAAATTATTCCTCATCGTAATCCTGTAGTTACTGAATAAGTATGGAGTCCTTGAAAAGTTCTTTCTCGAGAAACATATCGACATCATTGATAAACAGTTAAAATTGTAATTAATGATCCTAATAAAATTAATGATATATTATATTGATGAAATCATTTTACTAAACCTGAAACTAAAGTTATAGTTCCAATTGCTCTAGTTAATGGTCATGGGCTATAATCTACTAAATGAAATGGATGATTTGAATGTGTTGACATTAAATTACTTCTCTAGAGTATAAAGTTCTTAATACAGCAAATACATAAGATTGAATAATTGCTACTGCAGATTCTAAAATTAATAATAAAATTTGTACAATAATCAAAATTATAATAAGTATTGAAGATATTGAAGGGCCTGTATTTCCTAGAAGAGTTAATAATAGATGTCCTGCAATTATATTTGCAGTTAATCGAACTGCTAAAGTTCCAGGTCGAATAATATTTCTAATTGTTTCAATACAAACCACAAAAGGTATTAAAATAGAAGGAGTACCTTGAGGAACTAAGTGTGTAAATATATGTTGTGTATGATTTAATCATCCATAAATTATAAAAGCTAATCATAAAGGTAATACTAAAGTTAAAGTTAATACTAGATGACTCGTTCTTGTGAAAATATAGGGAAATAATCCTATAAAATTATTAAATAAAATTAAACTAAATAAAGAAACAAAAATTAATGTTGTACCTTTTTGATTTGGATTTCCTAATAAAGTTTTAAATTCTTTATGTAAAGTAATTAAAATACTATTTCATATAATATGGTATCGTGAAGGTAAAAATCAATATATTGATGGAATTATTAATAACCAATGAATGTTCTTAATCAATTTAATGATAAATTTAAAATACTAGAAGAAGGGTCAAATACAGAAAATAAATTAGTTATCATTTTCAATTTATAGAATTTGTAGGAATTTTATTTAATTTTTTAGATTTTGATGTTGAAGGTGAATAGATAAAATAATTTATTATATTAAATAATATAAAAATTAATGAAAATAATAAAAATAAACTTAATCAGATAATTGGGGCTATTTGAGGAATTAAAAAATATTATTTTTATAATAATTTTAGTTTGACATACTAATGTTATTTATTTAACTAATTTTTTATTTTCATTAAAAGTAATTGCTAGATTACTATAACATGGTTTAAGAGACCAGTACTTGCTTTCAGTCATTTAATGAATTTATTTTAATTTATATTAGAAATTCATTTAATAAAAAAATTTATAGGAACGCTTTCAATTACAATAGGTATAAAGCTATGATTTGCTCCACAAATTTCTGAACATTGACCAAAAAATAAACCAGGACGATTAATAAAAAAAATAGTTTGATTTAGTCGTCCTGGTGTTCCATCAATTTTTACTCCTAAAGCTGGAATAGTTCATGAATGAATTACATCAGCTGCTGTTACTAAAATTCGAATTTGAGAATTTATAGGTAAAATAATTCGATTATCAACATCTAGTAAACGAAAACTATTAGAATTTAATTCATTTGTAGGAATTATATAAGAATCAAATTCAATATTTAAAAAATCAGAATATTCATAACTTCAATATCATCGATGTCCAATTGATTTTAATGTAATTGATGGTTCATTAATTTCATCTAATAAATAAAGTAATCGTAAAGAAGGAAATGCAATAAATAATAAAATAATAGTTGGTAAAATAGTTCAAATAATTTCAATTGTTTGTCCATGTAATAAATATCGATTTCTATAAGTATTAAAAAATAATATAAACATTATATATCCTATTATTACTGTAATTATAATTAAAATTAATAAAGTATGATCATGAAAAAATGTTAATTGTTCTATTAAAGGAGAAGCTCTATCTTGTAAACCTAAATTTGCTCATGTTGTCATTTTTCTAATAAAAGTAAAATACTTTATATATGGAGCTTAAATCCATTGCACTAATCTGCCATATTAGAAATTTAATAATAATGGTAATTCAGAATATCTATGTTCTGCTGGGGGAATATTTTGATATCATTCAATTGAAGAATTTAATTGTATTGAATAAATTACTTGTCGTTGTTTAATTATACTTTTTCAAATAATAATTATGAAGAAGGTAATTCCTACTAA
This sequence comes from Brachypalpus laphriformis, assembly GCA_945910035.1. Taxonomy (NCBI): domain Eukaryota; kingdom Metazoa; phylum Arthropoda; class Insecta; order Diptera; family Syrphidae; genus Brachypalpus; species Brachypalpus laphriformis. The sequence goes on from OX246754.1 coordinate 142,730,351, forward strand.
TGAAATAGTAGAACCAATTGTTGAAACTACATTTCATGTTGTATAAGCATCACGGTAATCTGAATATCGACGAGGTATACCTGCTAACCTTAAAAAATTTTGAGGAAAAAAAGTTAAATTTACTCCAACAAATATAATAATAAATTGACTTTTTAATCATTTAGAATTTAATGTTAATCCAGTAAATAAAGGGTATCAATGGACAAATCCAGCTATAATAGCAAATACTGCACCTATTGATAATACATAATGAAAATGGGCAACTACATAATATGTATCATGTAAAATAATATCAATTGAAGAATTTGCTAATAATCCTCCAACTGTAAATAAGAAAACAAATCATAAAGCTCATAAAATAGCAGGAGAATAAGTTAATTGAGTACCATGAAGAGTTGCTAATCAACTGAAAATTTTAATTCCAGTTGGAATTGCAATAATTATTGTTGCTGAAGTAAAATGAGCTCGTGTATCAACGTCTATTCCAACAGTAAATATATGATGAGCTCAAACAATAAATCCTAATAAACCAATTGCTAATATAGCATAAATTATACCTAATGAACCAAATGTTTCCTTTTTTCCGCATTCTTGACTAATAATATGAGAAATTATTCCAAACCCTGGAAGAATTAAAATATAAACTTCAGGATGACCAAAAAATCAAAATAAATGTTGGTATAAAATTGGATCTGCTCCTCCAGCTGGGTCAAAAAATGAAGTATTTAAATTTCGATCAGTTAAAAGTATAGTAATAGCTCCAGCTAATACTGGTAAAGATAAAAGTAATAATAAAGCAGTAATAACAACTGATCAAACAAATAATGGTATTCGATCATATGAAATTCCAGTAGATCGTATATTAATTACAGTTGTAATAAAATTTACTGCACCTAAAATTGATGATATTCCTGCTAAATCAACTGAAGCCCCCCCATAAGCAATTCTTGCTGAAAGAGGAGGATAAACTGTTCATCCAGTTCCAGCTCCATTTTCTACTATACTACTTACTAATAATAAAGTTAAAGAAGGTGGTAATAATCAAAAACTTATATTATTTATTCGAGGAAATGGTATATCAGGAGCCCCTAGTATTAAAGGAACTAATCAATTTCCAAATCCTCCAATTATAATAGGTATTACTATAAAAAAAAATTATAACAAAAGCATGAGCAGTAACAATTATATTATAAATTTGATCATCTCCAATTAATGCTCCAGGATGACCTAATTCTGCACGAATTAAAATTCTTAATGATGTTCCTACTATTCCAGCTCATGTACCAAATAAAAAATATAATGTTCCAATATCCTTATGATTAGTTGAAAATAATCATTGTCGCGATTAAATGGCTGAAGTTTAGGCAATAGACTATAAATCTATTTATAAGAATTATTCTTTTTAATCAAAGGTCTTATAGTCAAAAATGATATTAAATTGCAAATTTAAAGGAATAATTTATATTATTAAGGCTTAAAAGATTATTCTTATATTTATAGCTTTGAAGGCTATTAGTTTATTTAACTTAAAACCTTAAATTAAATAATAAATAAATCTAATAATAAACAAATTGTAAAGGTCTTTTTTATCGAGGTCAGCCCCAAAGAAATACCCTAAAACTTTGGGAAAGAGGTACTTTATTAAAACTATGAGACTAGTGTTACAGTGTTCCCTTTAACAATGCAATATTCTGTGAATAACAACTCTTATACTTAACAATTCAGGAATAAACTTAATTCTACACTAATAATACTTAAACCCCTAGCTCAGGCTTGGACTGGCCTCCTCGGCGTGTCTCTGGGGTTGCGGTGCCTTGGAACGGCTTGACAGGTCGTGCGGTCCACACGCGGTACTGGTACGGGCTTGTCCGTGCAGGGCACGGGCAGGCTGGGTGTCCGTGCAAGGCACGGGCCCCCTGGCTGGTCCGAGCAAGGCTCGGGCCGGCTATCAGTCCGTGCAGGGCACGGGCTGACTGGCTATGTCCGTGCAGGGCACGGGCTGGCTGGGTGTCCGTGCAAGGCACGGGCTGACTGGCGAGTCCGGACAGGGTCCGGGCTGCTTCTCAGGAAGGGGATCCAAGCGTAAGCTTTGAGCGGGAAAGGCTCTCGGTAAAACTCCGCTAAATGCCGGTCTGGGGGATTTGTCCCAAAGGAATGGGGACACTTATCAAGGGACGGGCCGGCTGTGGTCAAAACGGACCCTTAGCTGAATACCCACTCACTGGGGTGAAGGCACGAAAACCAAAACCAAATTGGTGACCGAATTCGGGGGAGAGTCTGTTCCACGTACGCTGGATTGGTACCCTTATCACCACTGAGCAGACTCTACCAATCGCCACTTACGTTCTCTTACTTGTGGAATATCCTTGCAAGAACGAAGTGTGACTTTTTAAAACTCCTTCGTGTTTTGTTGTTGTTTGCGACTCGTTGACTTTTTGGCTTTCTTTTATATTGGCGTGCCTTAGGGTATACCATACTTCCTTATAAGTTGGTCGCCTTTGCAGAGGTGCCCGAAAGTATGCAAACCTTTTGGTGGCATGAGTCGTCCTCTGCTAAAACACCTGGCTGTATACCCTGTTTTCTTTCTCGGTTGGTAATTGAAGGTAGGGAAACATGTCACTTCGTTACATTTCCCTCCTTCTTCGGCAGACGGGAACCTTCTCGTCGTTTACTTATTTCTCCTGTAAGGAAAAATATAAATTACTTCATGGAAACTTTCATTAAAAAACTTCAGGATGATAACAATATAACTTCAGGATGATAAAAGTAAACAAATTAACCTAAAAATGGATGCTTATAAAGATTAAGACTAAAATAAAAACTAATCATAGTACTAATGATGACGGTTTCTGTAGGAATTCAGGCGGTCGGGGCTGCGACCATCGTAATCGAATGTACGTTGGTGACGTCCGTGTTCGTGGTGGCGACGGTGGGAGGAATACTTCGACCTTAGACCATGGCGGAGGTTTTGACAGTGCCGGTTTGGCCATGGTTAAGGTTGAGCCTATTGATGGTGAGGGCTCGCTCTTTTGTGTCGGCAATGGTCTCAATGATCCTGGTCTAGTAATCGGCATATCGGGTAACGGTAGACTTGCTGGTGGAAATGGCACCAGCCCTTTTTTCTCGTCTGGCTCTGTTTGTGTAACACTTCGCACTGATGTCGACGGTAATGACGGTTCTGCTATCGGTGACGGCGGTTCTGGTAACGGTGATGACGGTGACGGCGGCGGTATGACATCTGACGGTGGCGACAAGTTGTTGTTTCGCAACTCTGGCGGCACTGATGTCGACGGTAACGGCGGTTCTGGTATCGGTGATGATAGTTCTAGCAACGGGGATGACGGTGACGGTGGTGGTATGACATCTGACGGTGGCGACAATTTGGAGTTTGACAACTATGACGACACTGATGTCATTCGGCATAGTGGTGACAACGGTAGGGACGGTGACGGCGGTGGTTTGACATATGGCGGCTGCGACCAATTGGAGTTTCGTAACTCTGGTGGCACTGATGTCGACGGTGATGACGGTTCTGGAAGCAGGGATGGCGGTGACGGCGGTGGTATGACATCTGGTGGGTGCAGCCAATTGGAGTTTCGCAACTCTGGCGGCACTGATGTCATTCGTAATGGAGGTTCTTCTAATGACTGCGGCGTTGACGACAGTGACGATCTCAGTACAGGCGCGATCCGGTGCGGTGGCTTCATTGGTCGCGTTGATAGGTCGCACTCTAGCAGCGGTATCGACGGTGGTGAAGAAATCATCTTCATCTTGTTGACAGCTTCAGGCTGCTGTTTCGGAGGCGCCCTCGGATATGTATGTCGGCTTTCTGCTGCGCAGACCAGTGTTGCACTCGGAGTATTGTGGCACGGACAGTTCCTCGTCATTCTTCCGTCCTCTCCACAATGGGAACAGAAGAGGCGGAACGGTTGACGGCATTCTTGCTGGCAGTGCCCGTGTTGCTTGCAATTCCAGCAGTGCGTGTTGCGGTCGTAGATGATCTGGGCAGGTAGAGTCTTGACGGGTTGGAGTCTCGGGGGATGGTTTGGAACGGCCGGCGGTCTACTGGCCTTTTCTTCGCTCCTTACGAACTCATATTCCTCTGCGAGATCCATCAGCTCTTTCAGCGTCTCAAAATCTCGGCGCTTGATGTACAACCGGTACTTCGGCCGGAGGTTATCGTAGATTCGGTCTACCCTCTTAGTACCCTCCATTTGGGGATGCTGCCGGACTAGGTACTGGTATGCCCGTATGTACTCCTTAGCCTTCTCCCGTGGCCCTTGCCGTCTCCGCATGATTTCGTCTTCTAACTTGCTGACGAAGCGAGCTGGGAGGTAGTACCGCAGGAAAGCCTGCTGGAAATCTTCCCAGGTCTTCCAATTTCCTCGGTAAATTCTGAGCCACTCCAGGGCCGTCCCTCGGAAGATCTCGGGAAGTGTACGGGGTAAGTGACCCAGCGGAATATCATAGCACTGAGCTAATTCCTCAAGCCGCTCAATGAACTCGTGGGGGTTTCCTGACCCGTCAAATCTCAGGCCCCACTTGCGGACAGTGTTCATTATTTCGGCCTCATAGCTGACGACCAGCTTATGCTGTGGCGCGGGTTGCGAGGGACTCGCTGTCGCCATCGGTTCCTCCAGCCCCACGGGCTAGGAGGTCGGTCCTGGATACTTCACTTGGCTGGCCATCGGGACCGGGAAGCGAGTTTCAACATACAGCGGTGTAGGCCCTTTGGCCTCGGTGGGTCCCGCACTGGGTTCGGCTTCTTCGGCGTACTCCCTGTCCTGGATGCGGTCTTCCCACTCCGCGCAGAGGTTCTGGGTCGACTTGCGGGTTCGAGCATCATTCAGGTATTGGCTCATCCGCTGTCGTAGTTCCTTTAATGTCCCCGTGGTGTCTAACCCTTTGTCGGCCATTGTGGTCGTAAGCTCTGCGTTGCTTAACAAGTAAATCCAACCGATATTCATAGAAGCGAGCTGGTCATCCGCTGACGGTTCCCGGCTTGCTGGGGCGTCGTCCATTCCGGGTGCCATGGTTCTAATACGGTCTGGTTCTGGTTTCACGGTGATACCTTTTTTAAAGGTCGGGTTCTGGTTCGGTCTGGTTCTGGTTTCACCCCTTGCAGAGGTCTGGTTCTGGTGATACCTCTGGCAGAGGTCTGGTTCCGGTGTAATCTGGTTCCGGCTAGTCTGGTTCTGGTGGTACCTCTTGCAGAGGTCGGGCTCCGGTATAATCTGTTTCCGCCTAGTCTGGTTCTGGTGGTACCTCTTGCAGAGGTCCCTGCTCGGGCGCCAATTGTAAAGGTCTTTTTTATCGAAGGCTGAGGTGAGCTCGCCGGCTCCAGGGTCAGCCCCAAAGAAATACCCTAAAACTTTGGGAAAGAGGTACTTTATTAAAACTATGAGACTAGTGTTACAGTGTTCCCTTTAACAATGCAATATTCTGTGAATAACAACTCTTATACTTAACAATTCAGGAATAAACTTAATTCTACACTAATAATACTTAAACCCCTAGCTCAGGTTTGGACTGGCCTCCTTGGCGGGTCTCTGGGGTTGCGGTGTCTTGGAACGGCTTGACAGGTCGTGCGGTCCACACGCGGTACTGGTACGGGCTTGTCCGTGCAGGGCAAGGGCAAGGCTCGGGCCGGCTGCTGGTCCGGGCAAGGCACGGGCCGGCTATCAGTCCGTGCAGGGCACGTCAAACACGAACTCAATAGCTTTTTGGGTCTCGCTACGTACTACCGACGATTCGTAAAGGACTTTGCCGGAATCGGGAAGAGCTTGCACCAGCTGACGGAAAAAGGAAGGCAATTCAAGTGGTCAGGTGAGTGCGACAATAGCTTCAAGAACCTTAAGCAACAACTATGCGAAGCACCAACACTAGCATATCCCATTCCCGGAGAAATGTTTATGGTGGATGCAGATGCAAGTAACGTCGGTGTCGGGGCGGTTCACTTCAGCAAAGTGCTGTCCAAGCCCGAAAGGAACTACTGCGCGACTAGGCGAGAACTTCTGGCGCTGCTTCTGGCGACAAAACTCTTCCATAAATACCTCTACGGCCAAAAGTTCCTTTTGCGCACAGAACATGCGGCTCTAAAATGGCTGCTGCAGTTCTAGAACCCAGAGGGCCAGGTCGCAAGATGGATTGAACGGCTGCAGATGTACGATTATGAAATACAACATCGTAAAGGGAAACTTAATTCTAATGCGGATCCCTTATTCCGGCGACCATGTAAGAACGACTGCAAGCATTGTGTGCGTCAGGAAGAGAAGAACCTTCTTTTCATCCAAAGGGTAAGAGCTGAGCCTACCGCCGGCTGGAGTGCAGAGGGAATCCGCAACGCTCAAAAAGAAGACCCAGACATCGAGCAGATATTAGCGTGGAAGGAGTTTATGGAAAAGCCAAAGGGACAAGATATCTCGGACAGGAGCCCGACTCTCAAGGCTTACTGGGCTCAGTGGGACTCCCTTCATGTGCAAGATGGTGTGCTGAAAAGGAAATGGGAGAGGCCGGATGGGAAAGTTTTCATAATGCAGCTTGTCTTGCCGCGATCAAAAGTACACGAAGTGCTACGGGAGATGCATGATGGAGCATCCGGAGGTCATTTGGGTGCAAACAAGGCGCTGGAGAAGGTGCGAGAACGTTTCTATTGGCTTAGCGCAAGGGAAGATGTAGAGAGTTGGTGCCGAAAATGCGTCGTGTGTGCCGCCAGCAAGGGACCCAGAACGAAAACGCGAGGCAAGATGCACCAGTGCAATGTGGGCGCACCCTTTGAACGGATTGCCGCTGACATCGCTGTTCCATTTCCAGAAACCGACAATGGTAACCGTTATATCCTAGTCGTCATGGACTACTTCAGCAAATGGCCGGAAGCGTTCGGCATCCCTAACCAGGAAGCGAAGACCATCGTGGAACAGATCGTCAACAACTGGGTGAGCAGATTTGGCGTGCCCATGGAACTGCATTCTGACGAGGGACGAAACTTTGAATCGAAGATATTCCAAGAGGTATGTCAACAACTAGGAATCAAAAAGACGAGAACTACCCCGCTTCATCCACAACCCGACGGGATGGTAGAGCGCTTCAACAGAACCTTAAACGAACATCTCTCCAAGGTCGTAGAAGACCACCAGCGCGATTGGGATCGACAAATTCCTCTCTTCTTGATGGCCTACCGAAACGCAGTGCACAGTACTATTGGACATACTCCATCCGAAGTCTTGTTTGGTCGAGCAGTTCGGCTACCTAGTGAGGTGAAGTTTGAATCCCCTAACGATGAGCCCAAATGTGAAGAGGACTACGTGGCAGACCTCAGGGAAAGGATCCGAAACATACATCAGAGGATAAGGATAGCGAGTGACCGCATGAAAATAAGGTACGACACAAAGGCAACAACGTCCAACTTCCACGAGGGAGACCTAGTATGGCTGTACAACCCACACCGACAAAAGGGGAGGTCACCCAAGCTGCAGCAAGACTGGGAGGGCCCTTATAAAGTGGTCACACGCATCAATGACGTCGTCTTCCGGATACAGCGTGGAGTTAGAGGCAAGCTGAAAATTTTCCACATAGATCGTCTTCATCGTTATCATGGTAATAATCCAGATGATCTTGTTCGGGACCAACAAGTTTAAGAGGAGGGCAGTATAGTATCAAGTACATCGTCAGGTACTGCGACATCTATTGCCTGCTAGCAGTAAATATTCCCACCTGATGAGCTTACATTCCGCAATTGTTCCACACAATATCCCAATATTCCAGGATCATCAATTCACCCGGAGAAACATCTAGCATGTTCTAGAACCCCTTGCAATTTCATATAAATACCCATACCACAACCACCGTGGACACAGTTGTTTATAAGTGCATACTGCGATTACAAGAGGGAGATTCGACCAGTGGTGAAAACAAGCGACGTATTGAAAGTAAATCTGTAGCGACAATTAAAATAAATAAAGAATAAAGTGATTGAATACTGAGTTGAAGTAAAGTTAGTGTTTGATAATAAATAAACGATTAAAATACACAAAAGACGGTTTTATTTAAACGAACCCCAGCAAGAATATTACACTACAATAGGTTGGATTTCACGATATGGAGTGCCGACAAAGATTTCCACGGACCTCGGAAGGCAGTTTGAATCTGCAGTGTTCCAGCAACTGACCAAAATGCTGGGGACGATGCATCTTAAGACGACGCCTTATCACCCGCAGTCAAACGGAATAGTCGAGCGGATGCACCGAACTCTGAAAACGACTTTGATGTGCCATGAGACTCTTGAGTGGAGTGATGTCCTGCCTTCGGTTTTGTTGGGAATACGAACGGCATTCAAACCCGATATAAAGCTTCGGCTTTTGAATTAGTGTACGGGACAACGCTGCGATTGCCGGGCGAGTTTTTTACTGATTCACGAGAAGATGTTAACCATTCCGACTTCCTTAAGAATTTAAAACGAAAAATAATAACGCTGAGACCTACTGCTACATCGAGGGATTGTGACGACCAGGTATTCATCCACAAGGATTTAAACAACACTTCGCATGTTTTTATTCGCAACGACGCGCTCAAACCATCACTCACTCCACCGCAGATGGAGCAGCAGCGACTTGGGCGAAGCCTACTGTTACTAAGTCAGGCAGAATCGTGCGTAAGCCGCAACGTCTCTATTAGAAACTCTTACGCGATGATTGATGTCGTCATCACAGGTTGCTTTGCTTATTGATCATAGAACCGAAATATTTGAACTTTTCGCACTTGGGAATAACTGCTCTATTTAAATACTCGTATATGCCTGGAATATGCCTGTTTGGATCAGAGGACGGGCAGCACAAGTACAATGTCTTTTTTGAACTAATGCGATACCCATTTCCCTCCAAAACTTCCACCCACACATCAAGTGCACGTTGCAGGGATGTAGGATCTGTGGCGACTCAACATCGGTAACATCGAGTAAAAATCGATGCAGTCGATCTTACAGTCGTCACACGGCTTTTAAAAAAGAAACGAGACAAACGATACGACGTGGCGTAAGTGGTTAGCGTGTCGGATCACTACGCATGAGGTTCCAAGTTGGAATCCCAGAAAATACCAAAAAGTTTTTTCACGGTCTCACCTCTCGCGAGCGTCTGACAAACATCCGAGAGTATTGTTGTCACGAAAAGGTTTCTCAAATCGCCGTTCGGATTCGGCATTAAACTGTAGGTCCCTTCCATTCGTGTGAAAAATATAACGCACACAACATGAGTGGTTGCGAGAAGCTAGGCCCTGGCACTTTAAAGAGCTGTTGCGCCAAATATTTGTATTTGTAAACGATACGACAGCGAATACCACAACTAGGTCGACAAACTTTTTTTGAGCAGTCGTGTACTAACCACTGACTGGTAAACGTGCCTTTCGAAGTCTTTCAGTGCGATGTGATTTGCCATCTTTTTGTTAAAAAATAAATTGTGATATTTGCGAGGAAGTTCCCTCAGAAAAAGGACTAACTGTAAATATAAACTGCACGCGTTAGTGCCTGATTAAATTTGTGGTTATAAAAGTGACGTGTGTTTTATTACACCAGCGTGGTGCAACGTAAATAAAGGATTTGTGGAAATGTGCGTGTGGCCAGTAGTGTGTCTATACACACGCAAAAACAACGTATTTGTGTGTCTATTCGCACATACTCGCTAATGTAATTAAGCCAAAACCATAATTGCTGACCCCGACAACTAAAAATAAAATAAAAACTTTGACATTTTGGTTACCATAATAGAAAATAAAATTCGTGAAAAACATCACTGCGTGTCGCAAAATAAGTAATAAAAAAAAGAAAACGAAAGAACATTTTTTCCCAACAAAGCACAGTACAAAGCAGTGCAATCCAAAGGGGAACGTTGTGTGGACGTGAAGCACACATATGTATGTATACATAACCGACAATAAATACTTGCGTGGATGACATCAAGTAGAGTCTGAAGCAACAGAAAGGATCCAGGCAAATGATTTTCTTTGCATGCGAAGTTTTATTGTGAAATATATTACATGGAATTTTAAATAGCTTAATTTTCATTTACAACCAGAACAACACATTTTACTTACAAGTACCGTAATTTAATTTAGGCTTTTAGTAAGTGATGGCCACTGACAGACTGTTAATATTTTTAAATTTCAATTCTTTATTTTTTTCTTTCCGATGGTAGGTGAAAAATCTTCCGAAGACACTACGAGAATAGCGTCAGATTCTTACTGACTAATATAACACCACCCTTCGATATAAATTTGATAGATATCGCAACAAAATAATGACTTATCAAGACATTTTTCTATCAGGAAATAAAAACGTTTGGCAGGTTACTTTTCACTGAAAAATCCTGCATGTTCCGCAATCAAGATGCGGTTAACCATTATCTCGCCAAGTCGAAAGGTTTCGTCCTTTGTAGTCGGCGCAATAAATTGCTCTCATCCAAAATGTGTAGGATTGTATTGTTGATATGTCCAATTAGTCGGTTTCTATGCTTTCTCACGAAGCATCTAGTTTCAGCTTCGATGGTTGGAATTCAGAGATCCCTGTGGATATCATCGTTTCTACTATACCACGGTGCTTGGACAATATCTCTTAGCATTTTATTTTGAAAAGTTTGTTAAATATTCGGATTTGTTTTATTGTTATAGCCCCAAAGTTGTATACCGTAGGTCCACACCGGCTTTAGCATTTGCTTGAATAAAAGCAGTTTGTTCTCAGTATTGAGCTGGGAATGTTTTCCGAGTAACAGGTCCATTTCTCTGAGGTTCCAAGTTCGAATCCCAGAAAACACCAAAAAGTTTTTTCACGGTCCCACCTCTCGCGAGCGTCTGACAAACATCCGAGAGTATTGTTGTCACGAAAAAGCTTCTCAAATCGCCGTTCGGATTCGGCATTAAACTGTAGGTCCCTTCCATTCGCGTGAAAAATATAACGCACACAACATGAGTGGTTGCGAGAAGCTAGGCCCTGGCACTTTAAAGAGCTGTTGCGCCAAATATTTGTTTTTTTTTGTCCATTTCTCTATTTTTGATTTCGAGTTTTTCACGTTTCATTTTCACATGCGAATTCCATTTCAGCCTTGCGTCGAGTGTCATTCCCAGGTATTTGGGCCGCGTTTGCAAAAGGTGTTCGGCCCGAGTTTAGAAAAAATTGGCAAGTCATTAGTTTACTTATATGTGAAATTCACGTGAACAGATTTAGATACGTTCAGGGCGATCCGCCAGTCCCTCGTCCATTCATTTACATTATTTAGTGCATTTTGCAGATTTGCAGTCGTTTCTTCGATTGTTTAACCTACTGCTAGGATAGCGGTGTCAGCAAACGTAGCAAGGATAGTGCCATCTTCTTTCGGTATATCACGAGTATATAACAAATGGAGATGCGGCCCAAGAACTCTTCCTTGCGGTACGCTCACCGAAATTTCTTTGAGCTCGGAGTACTCTTCCATGTCTTAACATGGAAGAGTCTATTCCCGAGATATGATTCTAAAATATCGTATAGACATACAGGGAGAACTTGTCGTAGTTTGGATTTCAAGCCATCATGCCACACCTTATCAAAGGCTTGCGAGACGTCAAGAAATACGCTTGAGCAAATCTTTTTTTCTTCAAGTGCTTTCTCGATTACGTCAGTAATTCTATGCGCCTGGTCAATCGTCGAATGGTTACTTCTGAACCCAAACTGGTGGTAAGTGATAAGAATATTTTCTTCTAAAACCGGTTGGAGATGCCTTAGTAAGATCCTCTCGAAAATTTTGGATATGACTGGAAGAAGTGAAGTTGGTTTACCTCATTTGGCAGTTTTTCTGGCTTTAAAACCATTATAACTTCCGCAACTTTCCACTGGCTTGGCGCGTGTTTTAATCTGATCGCAGCATTTACAATATGGAGAAGCTTAATCAATGCTTTTCTAGGTAAAACTTTTAGAATTGCTCCGGTAATCAAATCATAACCAGGAGATTTCTCAGGTTTAAGATTCTCGATATCAGGTTTGAGTTCCCTTAGCGTTGCACTTGTGAGCGCTAAATCCCCAGATGGTAAATCCGGCCTATTGATATTGTCGTAAACCAGTTGACCATCGTACGGTTTAAAGGGTTTTTCCAAGTGGGCCGCAAAGACGTCCACTTTTTCTTCATCTTCCCTCGCCCATTCATTTTGATTTAATTTAATTTTTGGCGCGGGGACTTTGGGCCTTTTAGTGCCTTTTACGGCTTTCCAAACTGAATAATTGTAATCTCTTTTCGCTGTTAAACTTTCAAGGTAAGAGCCTATCGCACTATTCTTAAAATCTTAATGGTCTTCTTTAAAAAATTACACAGACGATTCGAGTGTACTTTATACTGCAGTGCACGACTCTGTTGCCATTTTTTACGCGCTGTCCTTTTTTCCTTGACCAATTTTTTTATTTCCGGAAGATATCGTAAACCGTATCTGTCCGGCGTTTTCCTTGGAATGGGAGTATTATTCCAAGAGGCGAGCTGTACGATCTCAACGAAGCGATCAACTTCAACTTCAAGTTCATAGGGTGTCATAAGTGGAACGCTCAGTTCAACATTATCTTCAATTTCGTTCCTAAAGCCTTCCCAGATAGTTGTTCTACCAGTTTATCTCGCTGGCTCTTGGTTATAGACTAGTTTTTCGCTCATTGTTAAAATAACTGGGGAATGATCAGACGACAAATCAAAACTGTCTTTAACTTTTATGTGGTTGGTAGATATTCCTTTCACAACGAAAAAATCGATCAGGTCAGGTATTTTCGAAATATCAGTTGGCCATAAGTCGGTTTACCTGTCAAATGGAGATCGTAACTGTAATCCATACCTCCCCCATAGGGCATTCTACCCTTTTTAGAGCTGTATCTTGAGCCCCAGAACGTATGTTTCGCATTAAAATCGCCACCAATAATAATATTAGGTTTCAGCGATTTAAAGAAGTTAGTAAAATAATTTTTTTTCAAGCGTTGAACGCGGTGGGCAGTAGATAGATGAGATTTTAAGAGTACGCTGACTATTATTAACTCGAATCGTACACAATTGCATATTTCAAGCTCTATCTTTATGTCTTCGGATTGTTCGATGCAGTCTTTAATAAACAAGTATGATCCGCCTCTCGCTTTTTCCGACGGCTGATAAGCGTGATAGACACTGTAGCCAGTAATGTTTACACGCGATAGTTTCCTCTGTTGCTTCAAGTTTCACAGATCAAACATATGTCAATGATTTTTTTCTTGTACAAATATTTCTAGCTCGTCTAGTCTTTGTATGATCCGTTGGCGTTCCATGCAAGAATTCTAAGAAGTTTCGTCATGTTCATTTTAAAATGCTTCTATTGTTAAGCTTATATTTAAGCTTCTCCAATATTTCGACAATTAGCCTGTTTGTTCCTCAAGCCTCGCAAGGATAAGGGAAAAGACGTGAGGTACAGGGTTTTCCGAATTATCAGTTTTTTTTTTATGTTGATGCTTTGGCGCGCGTCTGCATATCAGAATCTGATGGCTTTCTTTTGACGCTTTTACCTTGACCTATTGTCGAATCTGAGCTGCGTTTGCTGTCGCAGCTTGGACGTACGTTACCACGCCAGAGTCTGCTCGGCTATCCCTAGCTATCTTTCTTGCAACAGTTTTCGACTTTTCGTTATTTATCGGTTCTGAAGGTGGGTTTTGCGGCTTTGTAAGCCTATCTCGTCTTTTCTGCAATTCCTTGGCTACTTCACATTCTCTATAATTAGCCGGGTCCTTTCCATTGCAGTTAATACACGCTGCAGAAGTTTTTCTTGCTTACGCCACACTCTTGACGTAGATGTTTACCGGCGCATTTGACACATCGCGGTCTTTTTCGGCAATACATTTGCGTATGATTGAATCCTTGGCATCGTTTGCACTGAGGTATCAACCTTTTATTCTTGCGCATGGGTTCGAAAGAGGAACCCCGCACTTTACCGTCGTTTCCTCGCCTTCCAATTTTAGTTCTTCCCGTCTAATTAAATTTAGCGCATCGATTTTAAAGTTTTTGTTCTTCAAATCGTGAGTAACATTTTCCTTTTAGCATGAGGCATGAAGTCCTCTAGCTACGACTTGTATCGGTCGTAAGTATTGTAACGAAGTGACATGTTTCCCTACCTTCAATTATCAACCGAGAGAGAAAACAGGGTATACAGCCAGGTGTTTTGGCAGAGGACGACCCATGCCACCAAAAGGGTTGCATACTTTCGGGCACCTCTACAAAGCCGACCCACTTATAAGGAAGTATGGTATACCCTAAGGCACGCCAATATAAAAGAAAGCCAGAAAGACAATGAGACATAAACAACAACAAAACACGAAGGAGTTTTAAAAAGTCACACTTCGTTCTTGCAAGGATATTCCATAAGTAAGACAACGCAAGTGGCAGTTGGCAGAGTCTGCTCAGTGGTGATAAGGGTACCAATCCAGTGTACGTGGAACAGACTCTCCCCCGAATTCGGTCACCAACATTCTTGGTTTTTCTGGTTTTCGTGCCTTCACCCCAGTGAGTGGGTATTCAGCTAAGGGTCCGTTTTGACCACAGCAGCCGTCCCTTGATAAGTGTCCCCATTCCTTTGGGACAAATTCCCCAGACCGGCATTTGGCGGAGTGTTACCGCCAGCCTTTCCCGCTCCAAGCTTACGCTTTGCTCCCCTTCCTGAGAAGCAGCCCGGACTCTGTCCGGACTTGTCAGTCGGCCCGTGCCTTGCACGGACCAGCCAGGGGGCCCGTGCTTTGCACGGACACCCAGCCAGCCCGTGCCCTGCACGGACATAGCCAGTCAGCCCGTGCCTTGCACGGACTGATAGCCGGCCCGTGCCTTGCACGGACCAGCCAGGGGGCCCGTGCCTTGCACGGACACCCAGCCTGCCCGTGCCCAGCACGGACAAGCCCGTACCAGTACCGCGTGTGGACCGCACGACCTGTCAAGCCGTTCCAAGACACCGCAACCCCAGAGACCCGCCGAGGAGGCCAGTCCAAGCCTGAGCTGGGGGTTTAAGTATTATTAGTGTAGAATTAAGTTTATTCCTGAATTGTTAAGTATAAGAGTTGTTATTCACAGAATATTGCATTGTTAAAGGGAACACTGTAACACTTGTCTCATAGTTTCAATAAAGTACCTCTTTCCCAAAGTTTTAGGGTATTTCTTTGGGGCTGACCCTGGAGCCGGCGAGCTCACCTCAGCCTTTGATAAAAAAGACCTTCACCGGGCTTCTTCTCGGGAAGGGGAGCCAAGCGTAAGCTTGGAGCGGGAAAGGCTGGCGGTAACACTCCGCTAAATGCCGGTCTGGGGAATTTGTCCCAAAGGAATGGGGACACTTATCAAGGGACGGCTGCTGTGGTCAAAACGGACCCTTAGCTGAATACCCACTCACTGGGGTGAAGGCACGAAAACCAGAAAAACCAAGAATGTTGGTGACCGAATTCGGGGGAGAGTCTGTTCCACGTACACTGGATTGGTACCCTTATCACCACTGAGCAGACTCTGCCAACTGCCACTTGCGTTCTCTTACTTATGGAATATCCTTGCAAGAACGAAGTGTGACTTTTTAAAACTCCTTCGTGTTTTGTTGTTGTTTATGTCTCATTGTCTTTCTGGCTTTCTTTTATATTGGCGTGCCTTAGGGTATACCATACTTCCTTATAAGTGGGTCGGCTTTGTAGAGGTGCCCGAAAGTATGCAACCCTTTTGGTGGCATGGGTCGTCCTCTGCCAAAACACCTGGCTGTATACCCTGTTTTCTCTCTCGGTTGATAATTAAAGGTAGGGAAACATGTCACTTCGTTACATTTCCCTCCTTCTTCGGCAGACGGGAACCTTCTCGTCGTTTACTTATTTCTCCTGTAAGGAAAAATATAAATTACTTCATGAAAACTTTCATTAAAAACTTCAGGAGGATAACAATATAACTTCAGGATGATAAAAGTAAAAAAAAAATTAACCTAAAAATGGATGCTTATAAAGATTAAGACTACAATAAAAACTAATCATAGCACTAATGATGGCGGTTTCTGCAGGAATTCAGGCGGTCGGGGCTGCGACCATCGTAATCTGATGTACGTTGGTGACGTCGGTGTCTTTTGTGGCAACGGTGAGAGGAGTGCTTCAACCTTAGACCATGGCGGAGGTTTTGACAGTGCCGGTTTGGCCATGGTTAACGTTGAGCCTATTGATGGTGAGGGCTCGCTCTCTTGTGTCGGCAATGGTCTCAATGATCCTGGTCTAGGAATCGGCATATCGGATAACGGTAGACTTGCTGGTGGAAATGGCACCAGCATTGTTTTCTCGTCTGACTGTGTTTGTGCAACACTTCGCAATGACGGCGGCGGTATGACATCTGACGGTGGCGACAAGTTGGCATCTCTCAACTCTGGCGACACTGATGTCGACGGTGATGACGGTTCTGGTATCGGTGACGGCGGTTCTGGTAACGGTGATGACGGTAACGGCGGCGGTATGACATCTGACGGTGGCGACAAGTTGTAGTTTTGCAACTCTGGCGGCACTGATGTCGACGGTAATGACGGTTCTGGTATCGGTGACGGCGGTTCTGGTAACGGTGATGACGGTGACGGCGGCGGTATGACATCTGACGGTGGCGACAAGTTGTTGTTTCGCAACTCTGGCGGCACTGATGTCGACGGTAATGACGGTTCTTGTATCGGTGGCGGCGGTTCTGGTAACAGTGACAATACTTCTGGCAACGGTGATGACGGTGACGGCGGTGGTATGACATCTGATGGTGGCGACAATTTGGAGTTTGACAACTCTGACGACACGGATGTCATTCGGGATAGTGGTGACAACGGTAGTTCGACATACGGCGGGTGGGACCAATTGGAGTTTCGCAATTCTGGTGGCACTGATGTCGACGGCGATGACGGTTCTGGTATCGGTGATGCCAGTTCTGGTAACGGTGATGATTGTGACGGCGGTAGCGATGGTGACGGCGGTGTTCTGACATATGGCGGGTGCGACCAATTGGAGTTTCGCAACTCTGGTGGCACTGATGTCGACGGCGGTGACGGTGACGGCGGTGGTATGACATCTGGTGGGTGCAGCCAATTGGAGTTTCGCAACTCTGGCGGCACTGATGTCATCGGTAATGGAGGTTCTTCTAATGAATGCGGCGTTGACGACAGTGACGGTCTCAGTACAGGTGGGATCCGGTGCGGTGGCTTCATTGGTCGCGTTGATAGGTCGCACTCTAGCAGCGGTATCGACGGTGGTGAAGAACACTTCATCTTGTTGACAGCTTCAGGCTGCTGTTTCGGAGGCGCCCTCGGATATGTATGTCGGCTTTCTGCTGCGCAGACCAGTGTTGTTGACGTTAGTGCACTCGGTGTATTGTGGCACGGACAGTTCCTCGTCATTCTTCCGTCCTCTCCACAATGGGAACAGAAGAGGCGGAACGGTTGGCGGCATTCTTGCTGGCGGTGCCCATGTTGCTTGCAATTCCAACAATGCGTGTTGCGATCGTAGATGATCTGGGCAGGTAGAGTCTTGACGGGTTGGAGTCTCGAGGGATGATTTGGAACGGCCGGCGGTCTACTGGCCTTTTCTTCGCTCCTTACGAACTCATATTCCTCTGCGAGTTCCATCAGCTCTTCCAGCGTCTCAAAATCTCGCCGCTTGATGTACAACCGGTACTCGGGCCGGAGGTTATCGTAGATTCGGTCTACCCTCTTCGTACCCTCCATTTGGGGATGCTGCCGAATAAGGTACTGGTATGCCCGTATGTACTCCTTAGCCTTCTCCCGTGGCCCTTGCCGTCTCCGCATGATTTCGTCTTCTAACATGCTGACGAAGCGGGCTGGGAGATAGTACCGGAGGAAAGCCTGCCGGAAATCTTCCCAGGTCTTCCAATTTCCTCGGTAAATTCGGAGCCACTCCAGGGCCGTCCCTCGGAAGATCTCGGGAAGGGTACGGGGTAAGTGATCTAACGGAATGTCATAGCACTGGGCTAATTCCTCGATCCGCTCAATGAATTCGTGGGGGTTTCCTGCCCCGTCAAATCTCAGGCCCCACTTGCGGACAGTGTTCATTATATCGGCCTCATAGCTGAGGACCAGCATAGGCTGTGGCGCGGGTTGCAGGGGACTAGCTGTCGCCATCGGTTCCTCCAGCTCCGCGGGCTTGGAGGTCGGTCCTGGATACTTCACTTGGCTGGCCATCGGGACCGGGAAGCGAGTTTCAACATACAGCGGTGTAGGCCCTTTGGCCTCGGTGGGTCCCGCAATGGGTTCGGCTTCGGCGAACTCCCTTTCCTGGATGCGGTCTTCCCACTCCGCGCAGAGGTTCTGGGTCGACCTGCGGGTTCGAGCATCCTTCAGGTATTGGCTCATCCGCTGCCGTAGTTCCTTTAATGTCCCCGTAGTGTCCAACCCTTTGCCGGCCATTGTGGTCGTAAGCTCTGCCTTGCTTAGCAAGTAAATCCAGCCGGTGTTCATAGACACGAGCTGGTCATCTGATGATGGTTCTCGGATTGCTGGGGCGTCATCTATTCCGGGCTCCATGGTTCTGGTACTGTCTGGTTCTGGTTTCACGGTGATACCTTTTTTAGAGGTCTGGTTCCGGCTGGTCCGGTTCTGGTGATACCTCTTACAGAGGTCGGGTTCTGGTGGTACCTCTTCTAGAGGTCGGGTTCTGGTGATACCTCTCACAGAGGTCGGGTTCTGGTGGTACCTCTTGTAGAGGTCGGGTTCTGGTGACACGCCTTGCAGAGGTCTGGTTCCGGTGTAATCTGGTTCCGGCTAGTCTGGTTCTGGTGGTACCTCTTGCAGAGGTCCCTGCTCGGGCGCCAATTGTAAAGGTCTTTTTTATCAAAGGCTGGGGTGAGCTCGCCGGCTCCAGGGTCAGCCCCAAAGAAATACCCTAAAACTTTGGGAAAGAGGTACTTTATTGAAACTATGAGACTAGTGTTACAGTGTTCCCTTTAACAATGTAATATTCTGTGAATAACAACTCTTATACTTAACAATTCAGGAATAAACTTAATTCTACACTAATAATACCTAAACCCCCAGCTCAGGCTTGGACTGGCCTCCTCGGCGGGTCTCTGGGGTTGCGGTGTCTTGGAACGACTTGACAGGTCGTGCGGTCCACACGCGGTACTGGTACGGGCTTGTCAGGGCACGGGCAGGCTGGGTGTCCGTGCAAGGCACGGGGCCCCTGGCTGGTCCGTGCAAGGCACGGGCCGGCTATCAGTCCGTGCAGGGCACGGGCTGACTGGCTATGTCCGTGCAGGGCACGGGCTGGCTGGGTGTCCGTGCAAGGAACGGGCCGGCTATCAGTCCGTGCAGGGCACGGGCTGACTGGCTATGTCCGTGCAGGGCACAGGCTGGCTGGGTGTCCGTGCAAAGCACGGGCCCCCTGGCTGGTCCGAGCAAGGCTCGGGCCGGCTATCAGTCCGTGCAAGGCAGGGGCCGGCTATCAGTCCGTGCAAGGCACGGGCTGACTGGCGAGTCCGGACAGAGTCCGGGCTGCTTCTCAGGAAGGGGAGCCAAGCGTAAGCTTGGAGCGGGAAAGGCTGGCGGTAACACTCCGCTAAATGCCGGTCTGGGGAATTTGTCCCAAAGGAATGGGGACACTTATCAAGGGACGGCTGCTGTGGTCAAAACGGACCCTTAGCTGAATACCCACTCACTGGGGTGAAGGCACGAAAACCAGAAAAACCAAGAATGTTGGTCACCGAATTCGGGGGAGAGTCTGTTCCACGTACACTGGATTGGTACCCTTATCACCACTGAGCAGACTCTGCCAACTGCCACTTGCGTTCTCTTACTTATGGAATATCCTCGCAAGAACGAAGTGTGACTTTTTAAAACTCCTTCGGGTTTTGTTGTTGTTTATGTCTCATTGTCTTTCTGGCTTTCTTTTATATTGGCGTGCCTTAGGGTATACCATACTTCCTTATAAGTGGGTCGGCTTTGTAGAGGTGCCCGAAAGTATGCAACCCTTTTGGTGGCATGGGTCGTCCTCTGCCAAAACACCTGGCTGTATACCCTGTTTTCTCTCTCGGTTGATAATTGAAGATAGGGAAACATGTCACTTCGTTACAATACTTACGACCGATACAAGTCGTAGCTAGAGGACTTCATGCCTCATGCTAAAAGGAAAATGTTACTCACGATTTGAAGAACAAAAACTTTAAAATCGATGCGCTAAATTTAATTAGACGGGAAAAACTTAAATTGGAAGGCGAGGAAACGACGATAAAGCGCGGGGTTCCTCTTTCGAACCCATGCGCAAGAATAAAAGGTTGATACCTCAGTGCAAACGATGCCAAGGATTCAATCATACGCAAATGTATTGCCGAAAAAGACCGCGATGTGTCAAATGCGCCGGTAAACATCTACGTCAAGAGTGTGGCGTAAGCAAAAAAAACCTCTGCAGCGTGTATTAACTGCAATGGAAATGACCCGGCTAATTATAGAGAATGTGAAGTAGCCAAGGAATTGCAGAAAAGACGAGATAGGCTTACAAAGCCGCAAAACCCACCTTCAGAACCGATAAATAACGAAAAGTCGAAAACTGTTGCAAGAAAGATGGCTAGGGATAGCCGAGCAGACTCTGGCGTGGTAACGTACGTCCAAGCTGCGACAGCAAACGCAGATCAGATTCGACAACAGGTCAAGGTAAAAGCGTCAAAAGAAAGCCATCAGATTCTGATATGCAGACGCGCGCCAAAGCATCAACATAAAAAAAAAATGATAATTCGGAAAACCCTGTACCTCACGTCTTTTCCCTTATCCTTGCGAGGCTTGAGGAACAAACAGGCTAATTGTCGAAATATTGGAGAAGCTTAAATATAAGCTTAACAGTAGAAGCATTTTAAAATGAACATGACGAAACTTCTTAGAATTCTTGCATGGAACGCCAACGGATCATACAAAGACTAGACGAGCTAGAAATATTTGTACAAGAAAAAAATCATTGACATATGTTTGATCTGTGAAACTTGAAGCAACAGAGGAAACTATCGCGTGTAAACATTACTGGCTACAGTGTCTATCACGCTTATCAGCCGTCGGAAAAAGCGAGAGGCGGATCATACTTGTTTATTAAAGACTGCATCGAACAATCCGAAGACATAAAGATAGAGCTTGAAATATGCAATTGTGTACGATTCGAGTTAAAAATAGTCAGCGTACTCTTAAAATCTCATCTATCTACTGCCCACCGCGTTCAACGCTTGAAAAAAAATTATTTTACTAACTTCTTTAAATCGCTGAAACCTAATATTATTATTGGTGGCGATTTTAATGCGAAACATACGTTCTGGGGCTCAAGATACAGCTCTAAAAAGGGTAGAATGCCCTATGGGGGAGGTATGGATTACAGTTACGATCTCCATTTGACAGGTAAACCGACTTATGGCCAACTGATATTTCGAAAATACCTGACCTGATCGATTTTTTCGTTGTGAAAGGAATATCTACCAACCACATAAAAGTTAAAGACAGTTTTGATTTGTCGTCTGATCATTCCCCAGTTATTTTAACAATGAGCGAAAAACTAGTCTATAACCAAGAGCCAGCGAGATAAACTGGTAGAACAACTATCTGGGAAGGCTTTAGGAACGAAATTGAAGATAATGTTGAACTGAGCGTTCCACTTATGACACCCTATGAACTTGAAGTTGAAGTTGATCGCTTCGTTGAGATCGTACAGCTCGCCTCTTGGAATAATACTCCCATTCCAAGGAAAACGCCGGACAGATACGGTTTACGATATCTTCCGGAAATAAAAAAATTGGTCAAGGAAAAAAGGACAGCGCGTAAAAAATGGCAACAGAGTCGTGCACTGCAGTATAAAGTACACTCGAATCGTCTGTGTAATTTTTTAAAGAAGACCATTAAGGATTTTAAGAATAGTGCGATAGGCTCTTACCTTGAAAGTTTAGCAGCGAAAAGAGATTACAATTATTCAGTTTGGAAAGCCGTAAAAGGCACTAAAAGGCCCAAAGTCCCCGCGCCAAAAATTAAATTAAATCAAAATGAATGGGCGAGGGAAGATGAAGAAAAAGTGGACGTCTTTGCGGCCCACTTGGAAAAACCCTTTAAACCGTACGATGGTCAACTGGTTTACGACAATATCAATAGGCCGGATTTACCATCTGGCGATTTAGCGCTCACAAGTGCAACGCTAAGGGAACTCAAACCTGATATCGAGAATCTTAAACCTGAGAAATCTCCTGGTTATGATTTGATTACCGGAGCAATTCTAAAAGTTTTACCTAGAAAAGCATTGATTAAGCTTCTCCATATTGTAAATGCTGCGATCAGATTAAAACACGCGCCAAGCCAGTGGAAAGTTGCGGAAGTTGTAATGGTTTTAAAGCCAGAAAAACTGCCAAATGAGGTAAACCAACTTCACTTCTTCCAGTCATATCCAAAATTTTCGAGAGGATCTTACTAAGGCATCTCCAACCGGTTTTAGAAGAAAATATTCTTATCACTTACCACCAGTTTGGGTTCAGAAGTAACCATTCGACGATTGACCAGGCGCATAGAATTACTGACGTAATCGAGAAAGCACTTGAAGAAAAAAAGATTTGCTCAAGCGTATTTCTTGACGTCTCGCAAGCCTTTGATAAGGTGTGGCATGATGGCTTGAAATCCAAACTACGACAAGTTCTCCCTGTATGTCTATACGATATTTTA
Source organism: Brachypalpus laphriformis (assembly GCA_945910035.1). Taxonomy (NCBI): domain Eukaryota; kingdom Metazoa; phylum Arthropoda; class Insecta; order Diptera; family Syrphidae; genus Brachypalpus; species Brachypalpus laphriformis. The sequence continues at coordinate 142,753,025 of OX246754.1, forward strand.
GAATCATATCTCGGGAATAGACTCTTCCATGTTAAGACATGGAAGAGTACTCCGAGCTCAAAGAAATTTCGGTGAGCGTACCGCAAGGAAGAGTTCTTGGGCCGCATCTCTATTTGTTATATACTCGTGATATACCGAAAGAAGATGGCACTATCCTTGCTACGTTTGCTGACACCGCTATCCTAGCAGTAGGTTAAACAATCGAAGAAACGACTGCAAATCTGCAAAATGCACTAAATAATGTAAATGAATGGACGAGGGACTGGCGGATCGCCCTGAACGTATCTAAATCTGTTCACGTGAATTTCACATATAAGTAAACTAATGACTTGCCAATTTTTTCTAAACTCGGGCCGAACACCTTTTGCAAACGCGGCCCAAATACCTGGGAATGACACTCGACGCAAGGCTGAAATGGAATTCGCATGTGAAAATGAAACGTGAAGAACTCGAAATCAAAAATAGAGAAATGGACAAAAAAAAACAAATATTTGGCGCAACAGCTCTTTAAAGTGCCAGGGCCTAGCTTCTCGCAACCACTCATGTTGTGTGCGTTATATTTTTCACGCGAATGGAAGGGACCTACAGTTTAATGCCGAATCCGAACGGCGATTTGAGAAGCTTTTTCGTGACAACAATACTCTCGGATGTTTGTCAGACGCTCGCGAGAGGTGGGACCGTGAAAAAACTTTTTGGTGTTTTCTGGGATTCGAACTTGGAACCTCAGAGAAATGGACCTGTTACTCGGAAAACATTCCCAGCTCAATACTGAGAACAAACTGCTTTTATTCAAGCAAATGCTAAAGCCGGTGTGGACCTACGGTATACAACTTTGGGGCTATAACAATAAAACAAATCCGAATATTTAACAAACTTTTCAAAATAAAATGCTAAGAGATATTGTCCAAGCACCGTGGTATAGTAGAAACGATGATATCCACAGGGATCTCTGAATTCCAACCATCGAAGCTGAAACTAGATGCTTTGTGAGAAAGCATAGAAACCGACTAATCGGACATATCAACAATACAATCCTACACATTTTGGATGAGAGCAATTTATTGCGCCGACTACAAAGGACGAAACCTTTCGACTTGGCGAGATAATGGTTAACCGCATCTTGATTGCGGAACATGCAGGATTTTTCAGTGAAAAGTAACCTGCCAAACGTTTTTATTTCCTGATAGAAAAATGTCTTGATAAGTCATTATTTTGTTGCGATATCTATCAAATTTATATCGAAGGGTGGTGTTATATTAGTCAGTAAGAATCTGACGCTATTCTCGTAGTGTCTTCGGAAGATTTTTCACCTACCATCGGAAAGAAAAAAATAAAGAATTGAAATTTAAAAATATTAACAGTCTGTCAGTGGCCATCACTTACTAAAAGCCTAAATTAAATTACGGTACTTGTAAGTAAAATGTGTTGTTCTGGTTGTAAATGAAAATTAAGCTATTTAAAATTCCATGTAATATATTTCACAATAAAACTTCGCATGCAAAGAAAATCATTTGCCTGGATCCTTTCTGTTGCTTCAGACTCTACTTGATGTCATCCACGCAAGTATTTATTGTCGGTTATATATACATACATATGTGTGCTTCACGTCCACACAACGTTCCCCTTTGGATTGCACTGCTTTGTACTGTGCTTTGTTGGGAAAAAATGTTCTTTCGTTTTCTTTTTTTTATTACTTATTTTGCGACACGCAGTGATGTTTTTCACGAATTTTATTTTCTATTATGGTAACCAAAATGTCAAAGTTTTTATTTTATTTTTAGTTGTCGGGGTCAGCAATTATGGTTTTGGCTTAATTACATTAGCGAGTATGTGCGAATAGACACACGAATACGTTGTTTTTGCGTGTGTATAGACACACTACTGGCCACACGCACATTTCCACAAATCCTTTATTTACGTTGCACCACGCTGGTGTAATAAAACACACGTCACTTTTATAACCACAAATTTAATCAGGCACTAACGCGTGCAGTTTATATTTACAGTTAGTCCTTTTTCTGAGGGAACTTCCTCGCAAATATCACAATTTATTTTTTAACAAAAAGATGGCAAATCACATCGCACTGAAAGACTTCGAAAGGCACGTTTACCAGTCAGTGGTTAGTACACGACTGCTCAAAAAAAGTTTGTCGACCTAGTTGTGGTATTCGCTGTCGTATCGTTTACAAATACAAATATTTGGCGCAACAGCTCTTTAAAGTGCCAGGGCCTAGCTTCTCGCAACCACTCATGTTGTGTGCGTTATATTTTTCACACGAATGGAAGGGACCTACAGTTTAATGCCGAATCCGAACGGCGATTTGAGAAACCTTTTCGTGACAACAATACTCTCGGATGTTTGTCAGACGCTCGCGAGAGGTGAGACCGTGAAAAAACTTTTTGGTATTTTCTGGGATTCCAACTTGGAACCTCATGCGTAGTGATCCGACACGCTAACCACTTACGCCACGTCGTATCGTTTGTCTCGTTTCTTTTTTAAAAGCCGTGTGACGACTGTAAGATCGACTGCATCGATTTTTACTCGATGTTACCGATGTTGAGTCGCCACAGATCCTACATCCCTGCAACGTGCACTTGATGTGTGGGTGGAAGTTTTGGAGGGAAATGGGTATCGCGTTAGTTCAAAAAAGACATTGTACTTGTGCTGCCCGTCCTCTGATCCAAACAGGCATATTCCAGGCATATACGAGTATTTAAATAGAGCAGTTATTCCCAAGTGCGAAAAGTTCAAATATTTCGGTTCTATGATCAATAGCAAAGCAACCTGTGATGACGACATCAATCATCGCGTAAGCGTTTCTAATAGAGACGTTGCGGCTTACGCACGATTCTGCCTGACTTAGTAACAGTAGGCTTCGCCCAAGTCGCTGCTGCTCCATCTGCGGTGGAGTGAGTGATGGTTTGAGCGCGTCGTTGCGAATAAAAACATGCGAAGTGTTGTTTAAATCCTTGTGGATGAATACCTGGTCGTCACAATCCCTCGATGTAGCAGTAGGTCTCAGCGTTATTATTTTTCGTTTTAAATTCTTAAGGAAGTCGGAATGGTTAACATCTTCTCGTGAATCAGTAAAAAACTCGCCCGGCAATCGCAGCGTTGTCCCGTACACTAATTCAAAAGCCGAAGCTTTATATCGGGTTTGAATGCCGTTCGTATTCCCAACAAAACCGAAGGCAGGACATCACTCCACTCAAGAGTCTCATGGCCCATAAAGCCGTTTTCAGAGTTCGGTGCATCCGCTCGACTATTCCGTTTGACTGCGGGTGATAAGGCGTCGTCTTAAGATGCATCGTCCCCAGCATTTTGGTCAGTTGCTGGAACACTGCAGATTCAAACTGCCTTCCGAGGTCCGTGGAAATCTTTGTCGGCACTCCATATCGTGAAATCCAACCTATTGTAGTGTAATATTCTTGCTGGGGTTCGTTTAAATAAAACCGTCTTTTGTGTATTTTAATCGTTTATTTATTATCAAACACTAACTTTACTTCAACTTAGTATTCAATCACTTTATTCTTTATTTATTTTAATTGTCGCTACAGATTTACTTTCAATACGTCGCTTGTTTTCACCACTGGTCGAATCTCCCTCTTGTAATCGCAGTATACACTTATAAACAACTGTGTCCACGGTGGTTGTGGTATGGGTATTTATATGAAATTGCAAGGGGTTCTAGAACATGCTAGATGTTTCTCCGGGTGAATTGATGATCCTGGAATATTGGGATATTGTGTGGAACAATTGCGGAACGTAAGCTCATCAGGTGGGAATATTTACTGCTAGCAGGCAATATATGTCGCAGTACCTGACGATGTACTTGATACTATACTGCCCTCCTCTTAAACTTGTTGGTCCCGAACAAGATCATCTGGATTATTACCATGATAACGATGAAGACGATCTATGTGGAAAATTTTCAGCTTGCCTCTAACTCCACGCTGTATCCGGAAGACGACGTCATTGATGCGTGTGACCACTTTATAAGGGCCCTCCCAGTCTTGCTGCAGCTTGGGTGACCTCCCCTTTTGTCGGTGTGGGTTGTACAGCCATACTAGGTCTCCCTCGTGGAAGCTGGACGTTGTTGCATTTGTGTCGTACCTTATTTTCATGCGGTCACTCGCTATCCTTATCCTCTGATGTATGTCTCGGATCCTTTCCCTGAGGTCTGCTCTTCACATTTGGGCTCATCGTTAGGGGATTCAAACTTCACCTCACTAGGTAGCCGAACTGCTCGACCAAACAAGACTTCGGATGGAGTATGTCCAATAGTACTGTGCACTGCGTTTCGGTAGGCCATCAAGAAGAGAGGAATTTGTCGATACCAATCGCGCTGGTGGTCTTCTACGACCTTGGAGAGATGTTCGTTTAAGGTTCTGTTGAAGCGCTCTACCATCCCGTCGGATTGTGGATGAAGCGGGGTAGTTCTCGTCTTTTTGATTCCTAGTTGTTGACATACCTCTTGGAATATCTTCGATTCAAAGTTTCGTCCCTCGTCAGAATGCAGTTCCATGGGCACGCCAAATCTGCTCACCCAGTTGTTGACGATCTGTTCCACGATGGTCTTCGCTTCCTGGTTAGGGATGCCGAACGCTTCCGGCCATTTGCTGAAGTAGTCCATGACGACTAGGATATAACGGTTACCATTGTCGGTTTCTGGAAATGGAACAGCGATGTCAGCGGCAATCCGTTCAAAGGGTGCGCCCACATTGTACTGGTGCATCTTGCCTCGCGTTTTCGTTCTGGGTCCCTTGCTGGCGGCACACACGACGCATTTTCGGCACCAACTCTCTACATCTTCCCTTGCGCTAAGCCAATCTCGCACCTTCTCCAGCGCCTTATTTGCACCCAAATGACCTCCGGATGCTCCATCATGCATCTCCCGTAGCCCTTCGTGTACTTTTGATCGCGGCAAGACAAGCTGCATTATGAAAACTTTCCCATCCGGCCTCTCCCATTTCCTTTTCAGCACACCATCTTGCACATGAAGGGAGTCCCACTGAGCCCAGTAAGCCTTGAGAGTCGGGCTCCTGTCCGAGATATCTTGTCCATTTAGCTTTTCTATAAACTCCTTCCACGCTAATATCGGCTCGATGTCTGGGTCTTCTTTTTGAGCGTTGCGGATTCCCTCTGCACTCCAGCCGGCGGTAGGCTCAGCTCTTACCCTTTGGATGGAAAGAAGGTTCTTCTCTTCCTGACGCACACAATGCTTGCAGTCGTTCTTACATGGTCGCCGGGATAAGGCATCCGCATTAGAATGAAGTTTCCCTTTACGATGCTGTATTTCATAATCGTACATCTGCAACCGTTCAATCCATCTTGCGACCTGGCCCTCTGGATTCTTGAACTGCAGCAGCCATTTTAGAGCCGCGTGGTCTGTGCGCAAAAGGAACTTTTGGCCGTAGAGGTATTTGTGGAAGTTTTTTGTCGCCAGAAGCAGCGCCAGAAGTTCTCGCCTGGTCACGCAGTAGTTCCTTTCCGGCTTGGAGAGCACTTTGCTGAAGTATGCTACTACCTTCTCTTGGCCGTTGTGTACCTGCGAAAGAACCGCCCCGATACCGACGTTACTTGCATCTGCATCCACGATGAACATTTCTCCGGGAATGGGATATGCTAGTGTTGGTGCTTCGCATAGTTGTTGCTTAAGGTTCTTGAAGCTATTGTCGCACTCACTTGAATTGCCTTCCTTTTTCCGTCAGCTGGTGCAAGCTCTTCCCGATTCCGGCAAAGTCCTTTACGAATCGTCGGTAGTACGTAGCGAGACCCAAAAAGCTCCTGAGTTCGTGTTTGTCTTTTGAAACTGGCCAGTTTTTCACAGCTTCCACCTTGTCTGGATCTGTTCGCACTATTTCTGATGAGATAACGTGGCCCAGGTACTTAACTTCGGATCTAAAGAGGTCACATTTCTTTGGGTTCAGCTTCAGGTGAGCGCTTCGAAGCCATTCTAGTACATTCTTTAGGTTGTCGCGATGTTCCTCGAATGTTTTTCCTATCACGATCACATCGTCCAGATACACCAAGCAAGTTTTCCAGGTCAATCCACGCAGGACGTGTTCCACTAGGCGCTCAAAAGTTGCCGGAGCGTTGCACAGTCCAAATGGCATTACTGTAAATTGCCACAGCCCATTTCCTGCAGTGAACGCAGTTTTCTCTCGGTCCTTTGGAACGATCTGTACCTGCCAGTAACCGCTCTTTAAATCAAGGGTGGAAAACCATCTAGCTCCTGAGAGTGTGTCTAATGTGTCATCGATCCGTGGCAGAGGGTAGCTATCCTTTTTGGTGACATCATTAAGTCTCCGATAGTCCACACAGAATCGAGTGCTGCCGTCTTTCTTCTTGACCAGTACAACAGGTGAGGCCCAAGGACTCTTAGAACTTTCGATGAGCCCTTCCTTCTCCATCGTTGACACCATATCCGCAACCTCCGTCTGCTTTGCCAAGGTAGTCGTCTGGCAGGCTGGCGAATTGGTCTGGCATTCCCAGTGTCTATGCGATGTTGCACCAGATGTGTTCGGCCATACTCTCCATCCCGTGAGGCAAATATATCAGCGTACTCACCGATTAGATTTTCTGCCATGGCACGCTGATCCCGATCCAGTTCGCAGTGCTTGAGGATAATGTCCCTTACTTCGGCCAACCTGGCTGATGAAACGGGCCTCGCAGATTCCTTTTCGGTTATTGTTGAAATTGAACATATCGGCGCACATTTACCAATAACCTCCCCTTGTTTAAGTTTCACGCTGTGGCTCTTTAAGTTCATGAGCCTTACTGGGACCAGGCTGTTCTTTGGCTCCACTAAAACTTTTCCCATGATGTAGTTCGAAGAATTCCTTCCTGAATCCGGTTCCAATAGGTAGAATCGGTGGCTCCCAGGATCACCCTCTAGTTTTGTCCAAATGATAGTCTCGGAAGGTGGTGGTAAGACTTCGTCCTTGCTGAGTATTGTCCTTAAATGTGCTGCATTCTCGTTCCCGTACACCATTGGAATCTCTACGTTCCGGTACCGCAGAACTTGCATCCCGATGTCGATGATTACGTCATGTTCTTTCATAAAGTCCACTCCGATGATGCATTCATCACATATGTCGGCCACCAGGAACGCATGAGAAAATGCCAACCCTGCTAGTTGTAACGTGAGGCGAACTTCTCCGTATACTTTCGCCGATTCCCCTGTCGCAGTCCTAAGACAGTAGCAGCTGGTGTTGTGCAGCCAAGACTTCCGGACGAGATCTCTTCTTACAATGGAAAACGTGGCGCCGGTATCGATAGTAGCCACGCACTTGTTTTTGCCGATGAATGCTTCCACTGTTAGACTCTTGTTGCATCGTTTGGTTTGGCAGACCTGGATGGTGGTGTTGGGGGCGTCGATTCCATTAGCCAACTTCTGCCCCGCGAAGCTGGCTCTTAGGCGTTTCCCGACTCCTGGTTTCGAGGAGCCTGGCCAACAGGATGGATGTTGTCCCTATAGGATGGTTCTTCGTTACGTCGTCTATTCGCACAATGTGGACAGTTTCCGCGTCTGGGTGGATTTCTGCATTGCCGTTGTAGGTGTCCTAATTTGTTGCAGTTCCAGTAACAAATTTGTCCTCCGCGACCGTTGTTTCGGTCTTCGACGTCCATCCTCTGGCAAGAGCATTCGATGGCGGCTACTTCCCTCACACGGTGGATTCCCTGACAGGCATGGTCTGCGGCCTCCATTGTCAGAGTAAACGCCAAAGCTTCGGCGAGTGTTTTATTTCCAGCCATTCTTACCGCCATTTGTAGTTTCGCATCAGCTATGGCATGGCTGAACGCTTCGGTTGCCATTTCGTTAATGATCTCCTCGCCGGCGTTTGGATAGGACAAATGTGCCAGTCGCTCGATGTCTGCTTGTAACTGCTTGAGCGTCTCACCCTTCATCTTGGACCTTCTGCGCATCTGGACCCTATATACCTGCTGCATGTGGTCGTCCCCAAATCGCATCTCAATGGCTTTCACCAGACTTTCGTAGTTGCGTTGTTTGTCCTCGGGAATAGTTTGTAGTAGCTCTGCAGCTGATCCTCTAAGCGCAAGCGTGAGGGCAATGGACCTCTCTTCATCGTGCCAGTTGTTCGTCATTGCCGCAGCTTCGAACTGCCTCTTATATATTAGCCATGATGTTTGACCATCGAAAACGGTCACAACTGTACTCCATACCTGCCCCATAGAGCATTCTACCTCTTTTCGACCTGTATCTTGAACCCCAGAACGTATGTTTCGCATTTAAGTCGCCGCCGATGATAAAATTAGGTTTCAGCGATTCAAACAAGTTAGTTAAATCAGATTTTTCAAGCGCGGAACGTGGTGGACAGTAGATAGATGAGATTTTAAGAGTACGCTGACTATTTTTAACTCGAATCCTGCACAGTTGCAAAGTTTCAAGCTCTATCTTTAGGTCTTCGGATTGTTCGATGCAGTCTTTAATAAATAAGGATGATCCGCCTTTCGCTTTTCCCGTAGGGTGACAAGCGTGGTTATCATTATAGCCTTTTATTTTTAAATGTGATTCCTTTTTTACGTGGGCTTCAGAAATCAAGCAAATATCAATATCTTTTTCACGCATGAATATTTCCAATTCGTCGAGTTTTTGCAAAAGTCCGCTTGCATTCTAAGTACATATTTTTAACATTCGTTTGTCATTCATATTGTAGTATCAAGTACATCGTCAGGTACTTTGTGCAACGACATCTATTGCCTACTAGTAGTAAATATTCCAACCTGATGTGCTTACGTTCCAACCTGGTGTGCTTACGTTCCACAATTGTTCCACACAATATCCCAATATTCCAGGATCCTCGATTCACCCGGAGAAACATCTAGCATGTTCTAGAGCCCCTTACAATTTCCTATAAATACCCATACCACAACCACCGTGGGTACAGTTGTTTATAAGTGAATACAGCGATTACAAGAGATATTCGACCGGTGGTGAAAGCAAGCATTGTGAAAGTAAATCTGTAGCGACCGTTTATTTTGAAATGAATAAAGAATAAAGTGATTGACTATTGTGTTTAAGTAAAGTTGGTATTTGATAATAAATAAACAATTAAAATACACAAAAGACGGTTTTATTTAAACGAACCCCAGCAAGAATATTACATTGGTGTCAGAAAAGTGGAATAAAACAAATTTTGTGTATTGCTTTTTGTGTAAGTGAAAAATAAAAATGGTTCGAAAATTGCTAGGAGATTTGTCAGTGCCGCAACTAAAGGAAGTACTGAGCCAGCGGAACCAGCTTACGACTGGTACAAAGAGAGAATTGATCATTAAGTTGCGGAAAATAATGACGGACGAGGGTACAGATCCTGATACGGCTTTGTTCGACGTCGAATGAAATTGTTCGCCTTGATGAAATTACTTTCCGAAAAATTCGAGAAGCTAGACAATTCTTTAGACGAGCAAAAGAAAAAGTTCGAAATACTAGAAAATTCCTTGGGTAATCAAAAGAATTTTCTAGATGTCAAGCGCGATGAACAGAACAAACAATTTGAGAATTCTCTAGATGCAAAGCTGGATATGCAAAACAAGAAGTTCGAGATTCTCGAAAATTCCTTGGGTGAGCAGAAGAATTCTCTAGACGCTAAATTTGGAACAATTGAAGGACAATTCGAAAACGTACAGGCTAAAATTGAGACATTTGAAACAGCCATTGAAGGAAGATTCGAGAATGTTGAAACAAAATTCGAGAATGTTCAAACAAAAATCGAGGCTGTTGAAGGAAGATTCGAGAATTTGGCAAAGGAACTCGAACATGTGAAGAAACAGAAAGTTCGGGAGTATTCAACCGACTTCCCGAGAAGGAAAGAGATGCAGCCTCCCGTCTTCGATGGACAAACATCATGGCCGATATATAAGAGGCAGTTCGAAGCTGCGGCAATGACGAACAACTGGGACGATGAAGAGAAGTCCATTGCCCACACGCTTGCGCTTAGAGGATCAGCTGCAGAGCTACTACAAACTATTCCCGAGGACAAACAACGCAACTACGAAAGTCTGGTGAAAGCCATTGAGATGCGATTTGGGGACGACCACATGCAGCAAGTATATAGGGTCCAGTTGCGCAGAAGGTCCCAGATGAAGGGTGAGACGCTCCAGCAGTTACAAGCAGACATCGAGCGGCTGGCACATTTGTCCTATCCAAACGCCGGCGAGGAGATCATTAACGAAATGGCAACCGAAGCGTTCAGCCATGCCATAGCTGATGCGAAACTACAAATGGCGGTAAGAATGGCTGGAAATAAAACACTCGCCGAAGCTTTGGCATTTGCTCTGACAATGGAGGCGGCAGACCAGGCCTGTCAGGGAATCCACCGTGTGAGGGAAGTAGCCACCATCGAATGCTCTTGCCAGAGGATGGACGCTGAAGACCGAAACAACGCTCGCGGAGGACAAATTCGTTGCTGGAACTGCAACAAACCAGGGCACCTGCAACGGCAATGCAGAACTCCACCCAGACGCGGAAACTGTCCACATTGTGCGAATAGGCGACGCAACGAAGAACCACACAACAGAGACAACATCCATCCTGTTGGTCATGCTTCTCGAAACCAGGAGTCGGGAAACGCCTAAGAGCCAGCTTCGCGGGGCAGAAGTTGGCTAATGGAATCGACGCCCCCAACACCACCATCCAGGTCTGCCAAACCAAACGATGCAACAAGAGTCTAACAGTGGAAGCATTCATCGGCAAAAACAAGTGCGTGGCTACTATCGATACCGGCGCCACGGCTTCCATTGTAAGAAGAGATCTCGTCCGGAAGTCTTGGCTGCACAACACCAGCTGCTACTGTCTTAGAACTTCGACAGGGGAAGCGGCGAAAGTATACGGAGAAGTTCGCCTCACGTTACAACTAGCTGGGTTGGCCTTTTCTCATGCGTTCCTGGTGGCCGACATATGTGATGAATGCATCATCGGAGTGGACTTTATGAAAGAACATGACGTAATCATCGACATCGGGATGCAAGTTCTGCGGTACCGGAACGTAGAGATTCCAATGGTGTACGGGAACGAGAATGCAGCACATTTAAGGACAATACTCAGCAAGGACGAAGTCTTACCACCACCTTCCGAGACTATCATTTAGACAAACCTAGAGGGTGATCCTGGGAGCCACCGATTCTACCTATTGGAACCGGATTCAGGAAGGAATTCTTCGAACTACATCATGGGAAAAGTTTTAGTGGAGCCAAAGAACAGCCTGGTCCCAGTAAGGCTCATGAACTTAAAGAGCCACAGCGTGAAACTAAGACAAGGGGAGGTTATTGGTAAATGTGCGCCGATATGTTCAATTTCAACAATAACCGAAAAGGAATCTGCGAGGCCCGTTTCATCAGCCAGGTTGGCCGAAGTAAGGGACATTATCCTCAAGCACTGCGAACTGGATCGGGATCAGCGTGCCATGGCAGAAAATCTAATCGGTGAGTACGCTGATATATTTGCCTCACGGGATGGAGAGTATGGCCGAACACATCTGGTGCAACATGGCATAGACACTGGGAATGCCAGACCAATTCGTCAGCCTGCCAGACGACTACCATTGGCAAAACAGACGGAGGTTGCGGATATGGTGTCAACGATGGAGAAGGAAGGGCTCATCGAAAGTTCTAAGAGTCCGTGGGCCTCACCTGTTGTACTGGTTAAGAAGAAAGACGGCAGCACTCGATTCTGCGTGGACTATCGCAGACTTAATGATGTCACCAAAAAGGATAGCTACCCTCTGCCACGGATCGATGACACATTCTCAGGAGCTAGATGGTTTTCCACCCTTGATTTAAAGAGCGGTTACTGGCAGGTGCAGATCGATCCAAAGGACCGAGAGAAAACTGCGTTCGCTGCAGGAAATGGGCTGTGGCAATTTACAGTAATGCCATTTGGATTGTGCAATGCTCCGGCAACTTTTGAGCGCTGAATGGAACACGTCCTACGTGAATTGACCTGGAAAACTTGCTTGGTGTATCTGGACGATGTGATCGTGATAGGAAAAATGTTCGAGGAACATCGCGATAACCTAAAGAATGTGCTAGAACGGCTTCGGAGCGCTCACCTGAAGCTGAACCCAAAGAAATGTGACCTCTTCAGATCCGAAGTCAAGTACCTGGGCCACGTTATCTCATCAGAAGGAGTGCGAACAGATCCAGACAAGGTGGAAGCTGTGAAGAACTGGCCAGTTCCAAAAGACAAACACGAACTCAGGAGCTTTTTGGGTCTCGCTACGTACTACCGACGATTCGCAAAGGACTTTGCCGGAATCGCGAAGAGCTTGCACCAGCTGACGGAAAAAGGAAGGCAATTCAAGTGAGTGCGACAATAGCTTCAAGAACCTTAAGCAACAACTATGCGAAGCACCAACACTAGCATATCCCATTCCCGGAGAAATGTTCATCGTGGATGCAGATGCAAGTAACGTCGGTATCGGGGCGGTTCTTTCGCAGGTACACAACGGCCAAGAGAAGGTAGTAGCATACTTCAGCAAAGTGCTCTCCAAGCCGGAAAGGAACTACTGCGTGACCAGGCGAGAACTTCTGGCGCTGCTTCTGGCGACAAAACACTTCCACAAATACCTCTACGGCCAAAAGTTCCTTTTGCGCACAGACCACGCGGCTTTAAAATGGCTGCTGCAGTTCAAGAATCCAGAGGGCCAGGTCGCAAGATGGATTGAACGGTTGCAGATGTACGATTATGAAATACAGCATCGTAAAGGGAAACTTCATTCTAATGCGGATGCCTTATCCCGGCGACCATGTAAGAACGACTGCAAGCATTGTGTGCGTCAGGAAGAGAAGAACCTTCTTTCCATCCAAAGGGTAAGAGCTGAGCCTACCGCCGGCTGGAGTGCAGAGGAAACTTACTTACTTTACTTAGGTGGCGCTACAGTTCGGGGTGAACCTGGGCATCAACCAACAAGCCTCTCCACTTAGCTCGGTCTTTAGCTAATTGCCTCCAGGTGCGCACTCCAAGTTGGTCGAGGTCCTCTTGAACTTGTGCGCGCCACCTACGGCGATGATTCCCTCTACTTCGTCGTCCCTCGGGATTAGATTCGAAGACTCTGCGGGCCGGAGCGTTGGTGTCCATTCGCTCTACATATCCTAGCCATCTCAGACGTCCAATACGCAGTTTTTTGACTAGGTCGATGTCGCTGTACAGCTCGTATAGTTCGTGATTGAATCTTCTCCTCCAAAGCCCGTCAACGCAAACGGGACCGAAAATCTTACGAAGAATTTTTCTCTCGAAGCGACCAAGGATATCTTCATCCCCTTTTAATAAAGTCCTTGTTTCAGCACCGTAAAGCAGGACTGGGATGATCAAGGTCTTATATAGAGTCTCCTTAGTTGTTCGAGATAGGGCTTTACTGTTGAATTGCCTTATAAGCCTAAAAAACAGCGATTGGCAAGAGTTATTCTTCGATTGATTTCTGCACTGATTTTGTTTGTTGAATTTATAACAGAGCCAAGGTAGACAAAGTGCCTTACTACCTCGAAGTTATAGCGGCCCACGGTGACGTTTTGTTCAATTCGTCGGTGTTGGTTTTCCCTTCTTGTTGACAGCATATACTTGGTTTTGCCCTCGTTTATCGCTAAACCCATTTTGGCCGCTTCCACCTCAATGCTTGCAAACTCACCGGTGACAGCCCGCTGAGTTCTTCCGATAATGTCTATATCGTCGGCGTATGCCAGCAGTTGTACAGACTTGCAATAAATTGTGCCTCCAGTGTTGGCTTGTGAGTTCCGCACAATCTGTTCAAGTATAATATTGAAGAAGTCACATGACAACGCGTCACCTTGTCTAAAACCTTTTTTGACATCAAAGGTCTCGGTGAGGTCATTACCGACCTTGATGGAGCAGCGAGCGTTCTCCATCGTCATCCTGCACAGACGGACAAGTTTGGCAGGGATGTCAAAACTGGACATGGCTCTATAAAGCTCTTCTCTGTAGATGCTGTCATAGGCGGCCTTGAAATCGATAAAGAGGTGGTGAGTATCGATTTGGAATTCTTGGGTTTTCTCCAGGATCTGCCGAAGTGTGAAGATTTGATCGATGGTGGACTTTCCTGGCCTGAAACCGCACTGATAGGGTCCAATCAGGTTGTTGATAAAAGGTTTCAGGCGTTCACACAATATAGCAGAAAAGATCTTGTATGCGATGTTGAGAAGACTGATGCCTCTATAGTTGGCGCAGTTGAGGGGGTCTCCTTTCTTAAGGATCGGGCAAACGATGCTGAGATTCCATTCATCAGGCTTACACTCGTCTGACCAAATATTAGAAATGAGTTGGTGTATGCACTCTACCAATTCATCCCCTGCTGCCGGGGGACATAATAGTCCAAGAGCCCGCAGTATATATTTGGTAGTGAAGGATAACCAAAAAATATGTACATTCATAGGTAGTATTTATTAGTGTGATATCAAATAATGCAGTCTGGCAGTCCTCATTGGCGGCTGAGGAAAGTAACAGTACTTTTAAAATGCGAAAATATGCCCAAAAGGAATAGGGGAGATAACCATTTAATTTTTATTGAAAACAATAGAGCAGAATTTGCTTGCTTTAGATTCATTTATACCAGACGTTTAGGATGCGGCTAAGGCCACGCCAGACGCCATTAAAGTGTTTGAATTATGCCCAATTTTGCATAATTAAGGTAACCATGTCAATTTTACATAAAACATAGAACAGAGTTATATTATTATGAATATATGGTTCCAAGACGTTTACGGTGCGTTGAAAGCAGTATCAGACAACGTTAAAATAAGCAAATATTCCATTTTTGCATAACTAACATAATCAATTTTATTTTTCTCAAAAGATAGTTCAACTCTTCCAGATTACAAAAATATGAACGCCAGACGTTTTGCGCGCGGCCAAGTTCTTGCCAGACGCGCCCAAAGTAACTAATGTAACAAAAAACATAAAATATACCCGATCGAAAAAAACTCATACATATGATATATTTGCCTCACGGGATGGAGAGTATGGCCGAACACATCTGGTGCAACATGGCATAGACACTGGGAATGCCAGACCAATTCGTCAGCCTGCCAGACGACTACCATTGGCAAAACAGACGGAGGTTGCGGATATGGTGTCAACGATGGAGAAGGAAGGGCTCATCGAAAGTTCTAAGAGTCCGTGGGCCTCACCTGTTGTACTGGTTAAGAAGAAAGACGGCAGCACTCGATTCTGCGTGGACTATCGCAGACTTAATGATGTCACCAAAAAGGATAGCTACCCTCTGCCACGGATCGATGACACATTCTCAGGAGCTAGATGGTTTTCCACCCTTGATTTAAAGAGCGGTTACTGGCAGGTGCAGATCGATCCAAAGGACCGAGAGAAAACTGCGTTCGCTGCAGGAAATGGGCTGTGGCAATTTACAGTAATGCCATTTGGATTGTGCAATGCTCCGGCAACTTTTGAGCGCTGAATGGAACACGTCCTACGTGAATTGACCTGGAAAACTTGCTTGGTGTATCTGGACGATGTGATCGTGATAGGAAAAATGTTCGAGGAACATCGCGATAACCTAAAGAATGTGCTAGAACGGCTTCGGAGCGCTCACCTGAAGCTGAACCCAAAGAAATGTGACCTCTTCAGATCCGAAGTCAAGTACCTGGGCCACGTTATCTCATCAGAAGGAGTGCGAACAGATCCAGACAAGGTGGAAGCTGTGAAGAACTGGCCAGTTCCAAAAGACAAACACGAACTCAGGAGCTTTTTGGGTCTCGCTACGTACTACCGACGATTCGCAAAGGACTTTGCCGGAATCGCGAAGAGCTTGCACCAGCTGACGGAAAAAGGAAGGCAATTCAAGTGAGTGCGACAATAGCTTCAAGAACCTTAAGCAACAACTATGCGAAGCACCAACACTAGCATATCCCATTCCCGGAGAAATGTTCATCGTGGATGCAGATGCAAGTAACGTCGGTATCGGGGCGGTTCTTTCGCAGGTACACAACGGCCAAGAGAAGGTAGTAGCATACTTCAGCAAAGTGCTCTCCAAGCCGGAAAGGAACTACTGCGTGACCAGGCGAGAACTTCTGGCGCTGCTTCTGGCGACAAAACACTTCCACAAATACCTCTACGGCCAAAAGTTCCTTTTGCGCACAGACCACGCGGCTTTAAAATGGCTGCTGCAGTTCAAGAATCCAGAGGGCCAGGTCGCAAGATGGATTGAACGGTTGCAGATGTACGATTATGAAATACAGCATCGTAAAGGGAAACTTCATTCTAATGCGGATGCCTTATCCCGGCGACCATGTAAGAACGACTGCAAGCATTGTGTGCGTCAGGAAGAGAAGAACCTTCTTTCCATCCAAAGGGTAAGAGCTGAGCCTACCGCCGGCTGGAGTGCAGAGGAAACTTACTTACTTTACTTAGGTGGCGCTACAGTTCGGGGTGAACCTGGGCATCAACCAACAAGCCTCTCCACTTAGCTCGGTCTTTAGCTAATTGCCTCCAGGTGCGCACTCCAAGTTGGTCGAGGTCCTCTTGAACTTGTGCGCGCCACCTACGGCGATGATTCCCTCTACTTCGTCGTCCCTCGGGATTAGATTCGAAGACTCTGCGGGCCGGAGCGTTGGTGTCCATTCGCTCTACATATCCTAGCCATCTCAGACGTCCAATACGCAGTTTTTTGACTAGGTCGATGTCGCTGTACAGCTCGTATAGTTCGTGATTGAATCTTCTCCTCCAAAGCCCGTCAACGCAAACGGGACCGAAAATCTTACGAAGAATTTTTCTCTCGAAGCGACCAAGGATATCTTCATCCCCTTTTAATAAAGTCCTTGTTTCAGCACCGTAAAGCAGGACTGGGATGATCAAGGTCTTATATAGAGTCTCCTTAGTTGTTCGAGATAGGGCTTTACTGTTGAATTGCCTTATAAGCCTAAAAAACAGCGATTGGCAAGAGTTATTCTTCGATTGATTTCTGCACTGATTTTGTTTGTTGAATTTATAACAGAGCCAAGGTAGACAAAGTGCCTTACTACCTCGAAGTTATAGCGGCCCACGGTGACGTTTTGTTCAATTCGTCGGTGTTGGTTTTCCCTTCTTGTTGACAGCATATACTTGGTTTTGCCCTCGTTTATCGCTAAACCCATTTTGGCCGCTTCCACCTCAATGCTTGCAAACTCACCGGTGACAGCCCGCTGAGTTCTTCCGATAATGTCTATATCGTCGGCGTATGCCAGCAGTTGTACAGACTTGCAATAAATTGTGCCTCCAGTGTTGGCTTGTGAGTTCCGCACAATCTGTTCAAGTATAATATTGAAGAAGTCACATGACAACGCGTCACCTTGTCTAAAACCTTTTTTGACATCAAAGGTCTCGGTGAGGTCATTACCGACCTTGATGGAGCAGCGAGCGTTCTCCATCGTCATCCTGCACAGACGGACAAGTTTGGCAGGGATGTCAAAACTGGACATGGCTCTATAAAGCTCTTCTCTGTAGATGCTGTCATAGGCGGCCTTGAAATCGATAAAGAGGTGGTGAGTATCGATTTGGAATTCTTGGGTTTTCTCCAGGATCTGCCGAAGTGTGAAGATTTGATCGATGGTGGACTTTCCTGGCCTGAAACCGCACTGATAGGGTCCAATCAGGTTGTTGATAAAAGGTTTCAGGCGTTCACACAATATAGCAGAAAAGATCTTGTATGCGATGTTGAGAAGACTGATGCCTCTATAGTTGGCGCAGTTGAGGGGGTCTCCTTTCTTAAGGATCGGGCAAACGATGCTGAGATTCCATTCATCAGGCTTACACTCGTCTGACCAAATATTAGAAATGAGTTGGTGTATGCACTCTACCAATTCATCCCCTGCTGCCGGGGGACATAATAGTCCAAGAGCCCGCAGTATATATTTGGTAGTGAAGGATAACCAAAAAATATGTACATTCATAGGTAGTATTTATTAGTGTGATATCAAATAATGCAGTCTGGCAGTCCTCATTGGCGGCTGAGGAAAGTAACAGTACTTTTAAAATGCGAAAATATGCCCAAAAGGAATAGGGGAGATAACCATTTAATTTTTATTGAAAACAATAGAGCAGAATTTGCTTGCTTTAGATTCATTTATACCAGACGTTTAGGATGCGGCTAAGGCCACGCCAGACGCCATTAAAGTGTTTGAATTATGCCCAATTTTGCATAATTAAGGTAACCATGTCAATTTTACATAAAACATAGAACAGAGTTATATTATTATGAATATATGGTTCCAAGACGTTTACGGTGCGTTGAAAGCAGTATCAGACAACGTTAAAATAAGCAAATATTCCATTTTTGCATAACTAACATAATCAATTTTATTTTTCTCAAAAGATAGTTCAACTCTTCCAGATTACAAAAATATGAACGCCAGACGTTTTGCGCGCGGCCAAGTTCTTGCCAGACGCGCCCAAAGTAACTAATGTAACAAAAAACATAAAATATACCCGATCGAAAAAAACTCATACATATTTTTTTTGTGCGTAAACACTAGAAATTGACCAATAACATAATAGAACACCCGTTCGTTATAAATATACCAACCCTAGATACTTTACCTATCGCCAAGTCCTTGCAAGGCGCATCCAAAGTATCCAAACCTAACAAAATCATCCAACCTTCACTTAAACCACAAATCATACGTCTAATAATTCATATTGCCACCTGAAATTTCTAATAAGTAAAGAACTATTTCCACCGATTACTAACACATTACATTGGAGTACTCCACCTGTTGTCAAGACTTTACGAGATGCATCTAAAATATTTTTAGGGGACAAAACATATGCAAGATACATGACTGCGAAAAATGCATGAAAATACTGCAATTTTAGTGCAAACACCTGAAATATTTTGGATGCATCTGCTAAAGTCTTGACAACAGGTGGAGTACTTCAATGTAATGTGTTAGTAGTCGGTGGAAATAGTTCTTTACTTATTAGAAATTTCAGGTGGCAATATGAATTATTAGACGTATGATTTGTGGTTTAAGTGAAGGTTGGATGATTTTGTTAGGTTTGGATACTTTGGATGCGCCTTGCAAGGACTTGGTGATAGGTAAAGTATCTAGGGTTGGTATATTTATAACGAACGGGTGTTCCATTATGTTATTGGTCAATTTCTAGTGTTTACGCACAAAAAAAAAAGTATGAGTTATTTTCGATCGGATACATTTCATGTTTTTTGTTACCTTAGTTACTTTGAGCGCGTCTGCCAAGAACTTGGCCGCGCGCAAAACGTCTGGCGTTCATATTTTTGTAATCTGGAAGAGTTGAACTATCTTTTGAGAAAAAAAAATATGGTTATGTTAGTTATGCAAAAATGGAATATTTGCTTATTTTAACGTTGTCTGACACTGCTTTCAACGCACCGTAAACGTCTTGGAACCATATATTCATAATAATATAACTCTGTTCTATGTTTTATGTAAAATTGACATGGTTACCTTAATTATGCAAAATTGGGCATAATTCAAACACTTTAACGGCGTCTGGCGTGGCCTTAGCCGCATCCTAAACGTCTGGTATAAATGAATCTAAAGCAAGCAAATTCTGCTCTATTGTTTTCAATAAAAATTAAATGGTTATCTCCCCTATTCCTTTTGGGCATATTTTCGCATTTTAAAAGTACTGTTACTTTCCTCAGCCGCCAATGAGGACTGCCAGACTGCATTATTTGATATCACACTAATAAATACTACCTATAAATGTACATATTTTTGGTTATCCTTCACTACCAAATCTATACTGCGGGCTCTTAGACTATTATGTTAGCGAATTTAGCCTTGATCCGGATAGTCATAATACGCTCGCTCACGTGTCGGAAGCTTAAGACTTCTTGCCTAAGTCTGCCGCGTATGACAAATCCGCATCCGAATAAGCGTTGCCTGTTGCCTTTGTAGCAATTACCGTAGTAGATGTCACAGTTTTTCATCCTCTTTTTGCCCGGCCCATCCCATCGCACTTCCCGGATGGCGGTAATATCTGCTTTATAGCAGTCTAGGGCCTCTGCTAGTTGTTCGGCTGCACGTGGTCTGTAAAGGGACAGAACATTCCAAGTACAGATCCGAAGGTTGTCCTTATTTCGTTTGCTGGGGTCGTCATTAGTTGAGTCACCCTTATCCGAGGCTTTTGGTTGTTTCGGAACCATGAGTTTTTTTATGTGGTAGGGAGGTTCCCCCGACGGCACAACCCCCAACCTGGAGGGCCAGTTCCTTAATTATTCCCCTAAAACGAGGGGCCGGGTACACCGGTGCCAGTAGTCCACGGGAGTATGAGCGCTGCCGTTGGCCCATTAAGGACTCCTCCGCCACCATCTCTATTCCAATGTCCTGACCAACAATGGAAATTCCTTACCGACTTGTGATCCGAATATTTCGAAGCAGCTCGCGCAAGGTATTCATTAAGTTCAACCTAACTGGAACTATAGACGCCACCGTTGACTTTGTCTAGGGAATTCGTCCGCTGCCGCCTGGAACAGGAAGAAGTGCTATAGTGGAAAAGCACTCTTCCCCCCCTCTCATCTGCTGCCACCAAGAATCCGCCAAACGGGGTTGGTTACCCATTTCTTGGATTAAGGTACTAGGCACCCGGCTGTCACCGCGTGGAGGTTGAGAGTAGGAGTTGGTAGGCCTCAGCTAAGTGGAAACGCTTGTGTTTTCATATGATCGCATGCACTACCGTTTGACAACAGAGGAAATCCGCAACGCTCAAAAAGAAGACCCAGACATCGAGCCGATATTAGCGTGGAAGGAATTTATGGAAAAGCTAAATGGACAAGATATCTCGGACAGGAGCCCCACCCTCAAGGCATACTGGGCTCAGTGGGACTCCCTTAATGTGCAGGTGTACTGAAAAGGAAATGAGAAAGGCCGGACGGGAAAGATTTCATAATGCAGCTTGTCTTGCCGCGATAAAAAGTACACGAGGTGCTACGGGAGATGCATAATGGAGCATCCGGAGGTCATTTGGGTGCAAACAAGACGCTGGAGAAGGTGCGAGAACATTTCTATTGGCTCAGCGCAAGGGTAGACGTAGAGAGTTGGTGCAAAAAATGCGTCGTGTGTGCCGCCAGCAAGGGACCCAGAACGAAAACGCGAGGCAAGATGCACCAGTACAACGTGGGCGCACCCTTTGAACGGATTGCCGCTGACATGGCTGTTCCATTTCCATAAACCGACAATGGTAACCGTTACATCCTAGTCGTCATGGACTACTTCAGCAAATGGCCGGAAGTGTTCGCCATCCCTAACCAGGAAGCGAAGACCATCGTGGAACAGATCGTCAACAACTGGGTGAGCAGATTTGGCGTGCCCATGGAACTGCATTCTGACGAGGGACGAAACTTTGAATCGAAGATATTCCAAGAGGTATGTCAACAACTAGGAATCAAAAAGACGAGAACTACCCCGCTTCATCCACAATCCGACGGGATGGTAGAGCGCTTCAACAGAACCTTAAACGAACATCTCTCCAAGGTCGTAGAAGACCACCAGCGCGATTGGGATCGACAAATTCCTCTCTTCTTGATGGCCTACCGAAATGCAGTGCACAGTACTACTGGACATACTCCATCCGAAGTCTTGTTTTGTCGAGCAGTTCGGCTACCTAGTGAGGTGAAGTTTGGATCCCCTAACGATGACAAGGTACGACACAAAGGCAACAACGTCCAGCTTTAACGAGGGAGACCTAGTATGGCTGTACAACCCACACCGACAAAAGAGGAAGTCACCCAAGCTGCTGCAAGACTGGGAGGGCCTTTATAAAGTGGTCACACGCATCAATGACGTCGTCTTCCGGATACAGCGTGGAGTAAGAGGAAAGCAGAAAATGTTCCACATAGATCGTCTTCATCGTTATCATGGTAGTAATCCAGATGATCTTGTTCGGGACCAACAAGTTTAAGAGGAGGGCAGTGTAGTATCAAGTACATCGTCAGGTACTGCGACATCTATTGCCTGCTAGCAGTAGATATTCCCACCTGATGAGCTTACGTTCCACAATTGTTCCACACAATATCCCAATATTCCAGGATCATCAATTCACCCGGAGAAACATCTAGCATGTTCTAGAACCCCTTGCAATTTCATATAAATACCCATACCACAACAACCGCGGACACAGTTGTTTATAAGTGCATACAGCGATTACAAGAGGGAGATTAGACATTGTAGCGACAGTTTAATTTGAAATAAATAAAGAATAAAGTGATTGAACATTGTGTTGAAGTGAAGTTGGTGTTTGATAATAAATAAACGATTAAAATACACAAAAGACAGTTTTATTTAAACGAACCCCAGCAAGAAGATTACACTATTATGAGATTCTGAGCTATTGATTCAGCTGTGATATCGTACATCGGGATAACTTCTGGCCAACGGGTGAATCTGTCGATTATAGTGAGACAGTATTGAACACTTTTTACGGCTGCAAGGGTCCAATCATATCTACGTTGATATGTGAGAGTCTCGCATAGCTCGTACATACCCAAGGGACCTTTCGTATTCCGCTGGACTTTAGTGATTTGACATTGTTTACATTGCTTGACGAACGTTGCACAGTTCTTCCTGAGGCCGTACCAGACATACCGGTCGCTTACTAGTTTGGTTGTACAACGTGCGCCCGGGTGTGACAGACTATGAAAATTTGGAATCACGAGCCTTCTGCCAACTTTGTTGATATCCTGCTTAAATGCAAATATAAGTGGCTTGTGGTCGGTGTAAATACAAAACTCGCGTCCTTCTAGCATATACTTAAAATACTTTACACCGTTATACATCGCCAAGAGTTCGCTATCGTACGTACTGTATTTTGTCTGTGCGCCTGTCAACTTTTTGGAATAAAAACCTAAAGGCATGGTGTCGTTACCTATCGTATGGTTGAGAACCGCTCCTATTGCCTTATCTGACGCGTCTACAACCAATGACAGTATTGCATTTTTAGCGATGGCCTAACAATGGAACATGTGCGCGAGAAGCTTCTTCGGTCCATACCAGTTCTGTCCGGTCGTTCTTTTGTTTCCTGGCATCAGTGCCTGGAGATGCGTTTGATTTTTGACCGCACTTGGTATAGAGCGTCTATAAAAATTGATTACACACAAAAATCTTGTTAAATCGTTCCCTAATTTTTGATTGTTTGAATTTTTTCGTCGAGTGGCTTAATTCCGTCTTTTGTTACCGTATGGCGCAGAAACTTGACTTGCTCTTTTCCGAAGGCACATTTCGTTATATTAATGTTTCGCGGGAGACAATCGAAAACCATTCGTAGGTGCGCTTTATGCTCTTCTTTGTTGCGAGATGCGACACAAATTTCATCCATATATAGAAAAGCGAAATCAAAATCTTTTAAAACTTGGTTGATATGCCTCTGAAAGGTCTGCGCTCGATGGGCGGCAAATTCCCTTCTCGACCAAACTTTTGAATTCAGCTCGTACTGCGTCTAACTTTTCAGGTGGTAATCTTCGTGGTCGTGAAAAAATAGGGGGACCCTTCGTTAGGATTTGGTGTGTAATCGTGGCGTCCGTCGGTTTAAATGCTTTGTTTGAAGAAGACGTAATGTTCTTGTACTCGTTTAAAATTACAGCAAGCTCGTCCATCGTGTCGATCATCGTAATACTCGTTGTTGTATGCTCGCCATTTTTGTTCGTTGTATTTTTTCCCAACTCGTTGTGGACTAATTTTCGACGCTTACTGTCTATCGTCAAGTCATAGTGCGCTGAAAAATCGAGAACTATAATCGAATTTTTAACATCGGCGATTATGAAATCCCATGTGGAAAATTTATCCTTTCTTAGCTGTAACTTCATTCTTCGCTTTCCGTATGTCCGAATAATGGTGCCATTCGCAGCGTATAGTTTTAAATCTTCTGGGTTTTTCGTATTATCTTTGGTTGCAGGAGGGATGACTGAAATATCGGTTCCGGTGTCGATCAGGAAATCCGTAAATGTTGATGAATCGGTGACATAAATTCCGTCTGTACAAACGTTAGCCAATTCCCCTAACGTGTGATCTCTTAGTTTCCCCTTTATTGATTCCCAAACCGACACGGAGAACGGCATTTGGTAGCGTTCTTGCCGTGTTGTAGGTGATACCAACATGTGTTGGTTGCGTTACTTCGTAGTGCGTTGTCACTTGTCTGTCCTCTCGGTGCGTTCGTGTGTCTTTCCCTTGTTCGACTTCGTTGTCTGGGTCGCTCGTTGCATAGCCTTTCCAATCTTACTATCCCATTCATCATCTCGTCCATTTTTGATTCCAGTAAGGAACGTTCATCCTTGGATCCGGTATGCTTGGAAGCTTCAGATGCTCGACCTTCTGCTATCTGAGTGAATTCTCCCACCTCCATTATTTTGTCTGCTAGCACCGCCAGCTCGCTTAAGTCGTTGTTGCTCGCTTGTAGAATTGCCTGCACCTGTGTGGGTAGCCTCTTTAACCATAAAGATTGCAAAAAATTATCGTTGATTTTGCTTGCAGTTAAATTTATCAACTCCATATACAATTGGGGTGGGCGTCTTGTTCCACAGCAATTTTTTTATTTTCGTTTGTTCCGTGTCTGTGAAAACTGCGAGTATTCTTTTTTTTCAAATTGTCGTATTTATTAAGGGTTGGGGGTTCTAGAACCGCACCCTCCATACTGTCTACCACTATGATATATTTTGCGCCATCAGATGTCACCTTGTGTGTGACAAATTGTGCCTCCACATGCGCGAACCATATCTGAGGAGATTCGGATCAGAACGGGGGAATTTTCATTGAGATTCCCGTTATATTATTTTCCGTTAGATCGTTTCTCTGCCCCTCCTCGCTTCTATTACCTGCACTTGTACCGGCGTTTCCGCTATCTAACCCACGTGTCGTGTCTTTCCTTTATGTGACTTTACTGTGGTCTTCGTCTGTGTCCGTCATAGTCGTTGTGTCTGTATTTCAGCCCGTTTCTTAATTTAGTTTTAATTCGTCCGAGGTTGAACAAAATTGTAAAATTTTTTTTAGAAAAAAAAATTTACGATATACGATTTACTACGATTGAAAACCTACTATGTATTTGTGGAGAACAGATGTAAGCAATATATATGTAAAAAAATATACGTGGGTTTTTATCAGCAGCCGCTCGATCGGATTTCTTCTGATGAGGGTTCCCTCGCCGCAGTCACAGAATATATGTATATGTATGTACATGCGCCTGGGTGCTTGTACCCATAGCCTCAATTTTCGTTATCTGCGTCCCCTTTTTAGCCTGTCGTCGTGTAAAATTTGTTCTGCTCCAGAGAAATAAAAATAAGCTCGTTGCACAAAATGGCGTCTTTTCTGTGTGTTTGTTGCACTGAATTGTGTGCGTTTTTTGAGAAAACAAAATTACTTTTATGTTCGCGGCGTCACCATTTGTGGTGTTAGTACCACAAGAATAAAGGTTTTTCGTTATTAAATGTTTTATTCTTTAACTTAATACTACGGATACAAAAACTTATTCTAATTTAGAGTGCGCACGCATCGACGGGTAAACGTAGAATGACATCAGCCTACTATATATAAGGCTGACATCTGCTCTGTGGTTCGTTTTTCGTCCTGGTCATGTCAACGTCATTGTCGAGTGAAGGGCGTTACTGGTGTGTTGTGAATTATTTTATTGACACGCGCTGTGTTCGTTATGTGCATCGCCACAAGATCACTTGAACCCTGTTAAAAAGGCAATATGAATGAACGTTCCAAAGACATCACGAGGCATGAGAGGCAGCTCTATAAACGCCTGGATCACACAAACGCGACGACATCGGCATTTCATTGGCCTCAGTAACCAAGTGATCCAAAATCGGGAGCCCTGCCGATATTTTCTAACGGCAAATAGATGGCGTCAACGAAATACGCAAGTGAAGTTCGTGCTCTGTCCATATCTTCAAATTAAATAGAACTCGTCTTTAGAATCTTTATGCAATTTTTAACACCGGATGAATGTTAACTCCCAAATGCAAAATATGATCGATACGCTCAGTGAAAAACTCGACAATTTTATACATCAAATTAACTCTCGTCCTAATGGTGTAAATAGTGCAATGCCCAAATTTGCAAACTAGTGCAATGTCCAGTGCACTGGTTGATCAATTGGAAAGTTCACCTAACGCTAGTCAACAATAAGAAACTGAACTTTCAATTCTCTGTAACAAAACTGATTTCTTGGAGCGAAGAAATATATCCGCCGATGCCGTTCTACTTGGTGTGCCCAAGAGAGATGGAGAAGACCTCGCCCAATTATTCAACCTGCAATGCCGATCTGTCAAGTGCATCCCACCACTCGCGCCGGGACAGGTTTTCCGCACAAGACCTCGAGAACTATATGAGCTGTATAGCGACATCGACCTAGTCAAAAAACTGCGTATTGGACGTCTGAGATGGCTAGGAGATGTAAAGCGAATGAGCACCAACGCTCCGGCCCGCAGAGTCTTTGAATCTAACCTCGAGGGACAACGCAGTAGAGGACCTCTTCGCCGTAGGTGGCGGGCACAAGTTCAAGGGGACCTCGACCAACTTGGAGTGCGCAACTGGAGTCAATTAGCTAAAGACCGAGCTAAATGGAGAGGCTTGTTGGTTGAGGCCCAGGTTCACCGCAAACTGTAGCGTCACCTAAGTACGTGACGAAATGGATGTTGATAGTCAACAGAACATAGTTAACTTGAAAGTTGACCAGTGTCAACAATATGATCGAATAATATGCAACATTGATAATATGGATTGATTAAGCAACGTGTGACGAAAGTAGTTTCTTAGTCATGTTATTGTTGTCATATACACATACTCAAATAAATAAACTTTAAATAAATATTATACAATTGGTCTTCAAAATACATTTTCCTAGAATTAAATAATAGGTATATTTTGCTTTATACTTAATGATATTCGACTTTTTTATTGTAAATAAGCATAATAGGATTTAATATACATATGCATATGTGGAAATATTAGTTTTATTAGAATAAATATGTCCTTTAATAAATGTGCATATTCCAATAAAGAAAAATAAGATTAGTCAACTTATGACATATATGTTGAATTTGATGAAATTTGATGCCACTATTATGAAACACAATTTCAGTTGTAGTTTGGTTGTCGTTACAGAATTAGTATTCACCCCTATCACGAATTCCATCGTAATCGAAAATGTGCTACGAACTCCGAAAAATCTATCACAGAATTCATTCGTAGTAGAATCGTAGTGAAAAATATGCTACGAATTTCGAAGTTCGTGAAAGTTGGTATCACTGAATACGAATGAAATGGAAATTTGTTATCTTTTTCTATGGCAAGTAATTTGCGTCGGAATAAAAGAAAGTGATTGTGTTTCGTTAAAATATGTAAGTATTTATATATTTTTTTTAAAGTTGTTAATACATTTTTGTTTGCTTTAAATGGCCAAAAACAACAACTAAAGCACAATATGAAAGGCTTTTGCAATTGTTGAATGAAAAACCTGATCTGGCACAAGGATTTACAAAAGCACCAAAAAAAGATGTGACGCTTTTTTGGGAAAAGGTGAAGTCTGATTTAAACGCTCTTGGGCCACCTTCTAAAGAGTTATGGTGTGGAGAAAAGTAAGTATAGGATTTTGTTAATTGAATCTATTTTCAAATCTTGCTTACTCTAGGTTTGTTTGAACTGGAAGTCTTATATAAAAAGAAAACTGGATTTTTATCGAGACAGGACAAAGCCTTCTTTCCAGTACGTTCAGAACGTTTTTGAGTGTTGCGGAAAAGGTGGATTGTGCCATTCCAACTTCATAATCGTTACCAACACCAACTTGGTAACCACCTTCTGCGAAAAATTTTAGTACTGCCACGAGGCGACATATTGAAGTTATTGAACACGAAAACACACCCGGCGCAAAATCATTTTGCAGTTCATCTAATACATACTTGAATGCAGATTTGTTGAGTCGGAAATTTCTTTTAAATCTGTAAGTTAATTTTAATTTTTGAACACAAGAATATAAAAGTTACTTTACTTTTACATTAGCTCATCCAGATCAAATGGGTCGCAAGCGTCTCGAAGCATTTTTCTTTAAATTTTCAGAATGGACTTTCGTCTGAAGGATTCCGCTTGAGCAGCAATAATTGCGAAGCCAATAGTATTAAATTTTATTTTTTTTATGATTTTATATTTAAATTCCAGAATAAAACCGAGTTTTTTTTTAATTATTTATAAATTTAGCGCACAATTTATTTCAATCATTTTCACACATTAGACAAATTTAACACTAAACAGCTGATTTCGAAAATGAGAGTGAGAGAGTTCTATGTGGCAATGCTTTTTGCGATTCCGTTCGGATTGTGTGATAGCATTTTTTCGTAGTTCGTATCGTAACTTCGATTCGTAGATTTGCTACGAATGGATTCAGTGATTGGGCTGATTATCGATTTCAACTTTGAGACAACCAGTTGTCTGTCGTCTGTCAATCCGACATCCAGGAAGTGCGATGGGATGGGCCGGACAGAAAGAGGATCAAAAACTGTGACATCTATTACGGTGATTACTACAGAGGCAACAGGCAGCGCTTATTCGGATGCGGATTTGCCATACGCGGCAGACTCAGGCAAGAAGTCTTAAGCTTCCGACACGTGAGCGAGCGTAATATGACCCCCACAGAAGGAAAGGGCCCTGCCACCAAAGATTGTTTGTACTAGCTCCTCGACAAAACATACGAGCAATGTCATAAATACGACGTTAAATAAGTATTCGGTGATTTTAACGGCAAAATAGGAAAGGAGGACGTCTTTGGTAGGGCAGTCGGTAAGCATAGCCTATACGACACCACGTCTGATAATGGACTAAGGCTAATTGATTTCACTGTGGAGCGAAATGTCACCATAGCAAGCACGTGGTTTCCTCATCTCGATATTCATAAGCAGACTTGGCGGTCCAATGATCATGTAACGTTCAACCAAGTTGATCATATTCGAATCGACGTGTTGGGAGTTGGAAAGGGACACAGAGGAATCTTTGGTGTAGGTGTGGCGGACGGTGGCACGCTCGCGGTTGCTCGGCTTAAGCTCGTCGGACGGGGAAGTTCTTGTCAACCCCACCATACACGTCCTACTCACCAAACATTTTATATCGTGCCAAGTAAAAAAAAATTGAGATAGAAAAAGAAAGCTACGTTAAATTGACATCGGACGGACAAAAAAAGAATAGGATAGAAAAAGGATGAAAAGAAAGATGGGAAGAAACACAAAAAAAACGCGTTACTAAGCCTATACTAAACCTAAAGAAAGAAGGATGGGAAGAAACAAAAAAACGCGTTACTAAGCCTATACTAAACCTAAACTAAGCCTATACTAACCTAACGACTTAAGCTAACCCCTAAGCTACCCGCTTACCACTAACTTACTCTATCTATCGCAACTCTTCCTTCCCGGAGTCTCTCCCTTCCAAAGGTTCACCATGAACCCGAGGCATGCCTGATGTTGGTGGCAAAGGTTTGCCTGCGCACCCCTTCATGCTTAAAAGCACGAACCTTCCAGTCAAAACCACTAAGCGTTCGTAGTAGAGAAGCGTATATCAAAGGTCAGGTCATGTCGTCAGCGTTTGTGGTCGTTCTGTCACGTCATCGTTCTTCTAATACAGATCGGCTGGTCCATTGTCCACACACCAGTCGCGAAAAGAATATAAAGGTGCATCCTCATCACCAAAACTCAATTTTAGCACAAAAACTATTTATATATATAAGCTTTTCCATCTTTATTACCATATTCTTATTCTTAATCAGGTATTTCACAAATCATATATATATAATGTTTAATTCAAAAAAAAAAATTAAAATAAAACAAAAGGAGAAAGATATATGTTATGTTATTATCTTAAGGATAATAATAAGAAAAATACTATAAAAAAAAAGATAGTTCTGTATTTAGAGTGTATGTGACCTCTAAATATACAGAGGTCATAAAAAAAATACTAAGTTATAAGTACTTACGGTTTTGCGATCCCCGTCGTTCTGCCGGCAGCACAGGAAGGATGGAAGTTTGAAGCAAGATCCACTGTGAACGCGTTATTTAGTAAGGCACTTTGAAAACAGAACTACCATATTTTGAATCTTAACCCTAACCTTATTCATTACTTTACGTTATTTAAAAAAACACAAAAGGAGTAATTCAAAATTCAATTGTAAATTAAAAAAAAAAAATAAAAAATTAACTTCGTTTTATAGCCCGAGCAAATATGTGCTCTTCTTTGGGTTCTGGTTCAACTGAATGATCAAACGTTCGCACAAGACTGCATCTGTCCCTCGGAGCACCCCCTTTCGATGGGAGGAAACCAGACAGGGTCACCTTGGTTTTGGATATATGTATATATATGTATATCGGTGTGAGTTAGGGTGGCACCCTGACTTGATGTCGGGCTTATCGCGCCAGATGCTTGCGCCAAAGGTGGCTCACTATTTAAGATGAATATATGTACATATGTATCTTGTGTGAGTCCCTTGCGGCTTCGGGATTCCACTATATATATGTATATATTTTGTCCCCTCAGAATTATAGCCTATGGTTCTACCTCACGCTACACGCCTGGCTATGGTACATACGCACATATAAAAAAAACAGCAGAGGCCTGAACTACCCCCGTAGGGTTACACTCACTCAGCGCCTATAGAAATACAAAAAAATTAGCCCACCGAAGTCCAAGACCCCCTTTTACTCTTTTACGTACCTCTGTAACGCCGATTTTCTATATCAAATATGCTATATATATATGCCTATAGCTGGACTTTAAGTGGACAAATCAGATCTAGGCAATATAACACCCAAGTGAGCCTAGCGACACATATACTACCTTAAAAACCCTCCCACAAGTGTGCATGCGAGTCCGTGGGTTGACACGACTGGAGACCACCGGTGTCATAGAAGAAAGATCAAACAATACTAAAACAGGAGCATGCACGTGTCAAACAACAAACACCATCGCAATATGGTAATATTGCAAAACTGTATCATTATGGTAACACTTGCAAGGAAAGGCACTACCCCGCCCGGTACTACCACTGCTGTGCATGGTACTGATCCTGGACCGAGCAGAAATGTTCGGGTCAGAGCTATACGGATTCCGGGGGCTAGCAACATAATGAAACAGTTTGGACGCAATTTGAGGGTCGCGAGTTGGAACGTTGGAAGCATGACCGGTCGAAGTTACGAGCTGGAAGAGATGATAAATAGAAAGCGGGTGGACATCTTGTGTGGCCAAGAGACGAAATGGAAAAACACCGGAAATCGGGCGCGTTTCTTGGACGTTAGAACAAAAGATTACAAGATGTTCTACTACGGAACGGAAAAGGCTAGGAACGGAATCGGTATCATCCTTGCGGCAGAGCTACTTGGAAACGTCTTGAGCATTTCGAAGTCCAGCGACCGTTTGATGTCTCTCAAAGTAGTAATACAAGGAGAGGTGTGGAATATTGTCAGTGCATATGCTCCACAAAATGGGTGCAATCAGAGAGATAAAGATGGATTTTCGCTAGATTTCCACACTCTCCTTAAGAACATCCTATGTTGGAGGAGATTTGAATGGACATGTCGGGAAATCAAACGAAGACTATGAAGACTGCCATGGAGGACTAGGATATGGCACCAGGAACCTTCCTGATGAAGACATCCTAAGCATGTGCAAATCACACGGTCTTATCGTGTTAAATACCATGTTCATCAAACAAAGCCGACACCTGATCACTTACAGCAGTGGTGGAGATGAAACTCAGATTGACTACCATTTGGTAGCCAGTTTCATGAAGCCTCGGGTAAAAGATTGCAAAGTGATCCTGGAAGAGGCAATCGTTCGGCAACACCGTCTCCTGCTAACAGACATTTTTATGAAAACACCGAAGAAAAGCAGACAAAAAAGGGTTTCTGGGTAAATCAAGTGGTACAATCTGGACAAAGAAAAAGGCGAGGCTTTTGTTTTCGTAATGAAAAATTACCTCTTTCACACCATCAACGGAGCTGAGGATGAAGAGTGCAGAGCACAAAATTTGTGGGATTCCCTACAGCGAACTTGCTTAAAGAAGGCCAAATCACTGCTAGGAGCTTCAAAAGGCCACCATCAACACGCCAAAGGAACATGGTGGTGGAGTGATGAAGCTAAGAAAGTGATAAATGAGAAGAAATCGGCTTTCAAAGCTTGGTCAAAGTGCCCCTCTAATAATAGCGACGAAAAAGTTCGCCTCGAAATGGAATACAGATGCTGCAAGAAAAAGCGAAGAAGAAGTGCGCCCAGCTTCAAGCAGAGACTACGGAGGGCCTGTATCGGGAGCTGGAGAAAATATTTTCCCCGGTTGCTGATGCAAACCAGGCTATCCAGGAGCTGCGAAGACACAATATGAACAAGAGGGCCACTATCTTCAAAATAGCCGCCCAAAGAAGGAGGAATGCTCAGGAGATTCGTTCGCCAAAGTTCATTAGCAATGCTCATGGCCAGCTTCTTGTGGATGACGACAAAATTCTGCAGAGGTGGCGGCAGTATTGTAAAGAGCTTTTAAATTAACAGTTTCCCCGGCTATACTTTCCAAAAGCCACCCCTAACTGTGAAGAAATACTCGACATTACAGTCGAAGAAGTTAGTGAGGCGGTTAAATACTCCAAAAAACGAAAAGCGGTTGGGCCAGACGAGATGCCCTCTGAGTTCTGGAAAAAGATGGGAGACGTCGGGTTCAGATGGCTCAGATTTCTCATTTCCAAATTCGTGAGAGGTGATCCAATGCCGAATCAATGGAGGGAAAGTTACCTGCTCCTTGTATACAAACGGAAGGGTGATACGCGAAACTGTGATAGCTACCGTTCGATCAAGCTGATGTCACACACCATGAAGATCGTTGAGCGGGTATAAGGTGGCCGACTGCGAAAAATAATACGGCTATCTGATGATCAGTGCGGGTTTGTCTCGGGTAAATCAACCACAGATGCAATCCAAAGTATAAGGATCATAATGGAAAAACATCGTGATTCCTTAAGGGATTTGCATATTGTATTGGTTGACTTTGAAAAGGCATTCGACAGACAACCACGAGATTTGATATGGGTGGCGCTAAGACATCGAGGGGTTCCAGAAACCTATGTATAGGTGATCATGGACATGTACGAAGGAGCAAAGACAAGAGTAAGATGCCCCGCTAGAGTAACCGAAGAGTTCCCAATCAAAGTCGGGGTGCACCAGGGAAGCGTTTTAAGTCCTTTGCTCTTTATTACAGTCCTTGATTGTCTGCTTGAAGGTAAAGTGATGGACCCCAAGGTACATCTGTTATTCTTTGCTGACGATGGAGCCATCATAAGTGAGGTCCCTGTAACGAGCACTTGATGTGTGGGTGGACGTTCTGGAGGGAAATGGGTATCGCATTAGTTCAAAAAAGACAAAGTACTCTGATCCACTCAGGCCTATTCCAGACATTTATTTGAATGGAACAGTGTTTCCCAAGTGCGAAAAGTTCAAATATCTGGGATCTATGATCAATAGCAAAGCATCTTGTGATGACGACATCAATCATCGCGTAAGTGTAGGGTGGATGAAGTGGCGAGAAAATTCCGCTATCGTCTGTGACAGAAAAATGCCCCCTAAGTTGAAAGGAAGGCTCTACACCGCAGTTGTACGTCCAGCGCTCACATACGGTTCACAATGTTGGACGATGTACAAAAAGTATGAGTAAATTAACGGCAGCTGAGATGAAGATACTTCGCATGACAGCAGGAGTGACAAAGCTTGATTGAATAAGAAGTTCGAAGATCCGTGGAAGCTTTCACGTCAAGGAAACCATCGTACAATAAAAAGACCGGCTCAGCTGGTATTGCCACGTTCAAAGAAGAGATCATTTGAACCCTGTTAAAAAGGCAGTAACCGAGTGATCCAAAATCGGAAGGCGTGCCGATATTTTCTGATGTCAAATAGGCGAACCCCACAGGCGGATCAGTAGAAATGCGGTAAAATGGGTGGGTTGTAAAAAAAAAAACAACACAAAACAAAAAAAAATGCAAAATTAGCACTTATTCTAAAATGAGATTACTGGCACCACTTTCCCAATTAATTAAAATTGGCCCAAATATCGCAAAAACTGTTCACGTAGGTCCGGGTACGAATACCTATGTGGTCGATGCACTTTGCCTTCATTCCCTTTGTTCTCCCAATTCTCGTTACCCTACGTACTCTTTGTCTCACTCATTTTTCTTTGTTCTGTCTAATTTTTCTTTGTTGTGTTTCCGTAGCTATTTCTCTTTTTTTTTGTCTTCCTTTTCTAATCTTTTCTGTCTCTCTCTGTCGCTCTGGAAAGAGAGTAGAATATCCAGATCTGTACGTAAAGATAAGGTTTTTCGGAGTCATGGAAAGGGAGTAGAATATCTCTCTCCTTTCCAGATCTCTACGTCAAGATGATTTCCATGATGTTGACATAACGTCATCATGGACGTGGGATGCTACACTAAAAGAGGTCCCCGTAACAGAAGCAAGGCATGCATCCAGTTTTCAGGATGTCCGGACCTTCCGAGCGGCCAACATATACTCGGATCATTACGTTGGCTACAACAGGGAGGAGACTTATACCTCTGTAATTGGGGCAGTTCAGAGGGTCTCCTTTCTTCAGGATCGGGCAAACGATGCTGAGGTTCCATTCATCGGGCATATTTTCGTCCGACCAGATTTTACAGATGAGCTGGTGCATGCTCTTACCAACTCATCTCCTCCTGCCTTGAAAAGTTAAGCGCAAGGCCGTCGGCTTCAGCAGCTTTGTTGGATTTGAGTTTAGATATCGCTATCCTCACTTCATTCTAATCGGGTTGACGGGAATCTTGACTGCCATCGTCACTGTTGAATGGCTCATTCTGCCTGACAGCGGAATATTGGTCATCATCGCCGTTTAACAGTCTGCAGAAGTGTTCCTTCCATATCCTCAGCACCAACTGCGATTCCACTACTATGTTGCCATTTTCGTCCCTGCAGGCTTCTGTTCTGGCTTTGAAACCCTGGCATGTTCTTTTTACCCTTTGGTACATTTTCGAACATTATTCCTGCAATAAAGTCTCTCAGTCTCCTCGATCGAGCGCATCTCATGCTCCTTTTTCTTCTTTCTGAGAAGTCGATGTTCCTCTTTTCTCTTGCGCACGTAGAGCTCGTAAGCAGCTCTAGTCCTTCTATGCAGCGCCGCTTTGTACGCCTCTTGTTTTGCTGCATGTGCTTGCCGGCATTCCTCATCAAACCAGGGGTTTCGTTGTGGTGGGCGAGAGAAACCCAGCACATCAGAGGCGGCATCTCTGATGGCTTGTTGGCAACGCTGCCACTGGTCTTCCGCATTTGCTGCTGGCGGCATAGGACTTAGATTGAGATTAGAGGAAACACGATCGGCAAAGGTTCTGGCGGTCTCTTGCGATTGTAGCTTTACTTTACTTTCTATACTATACTTTCTTCACAGTATTTCGTGGATTTCGCTCCGTTCTGGATATCCGCATCCGTACCTTGGCTACAACTATGTAGTGATACGAGTCCACGTTGGCTCCTCGGAAAGTCCGGACACCCAGAATACTGGAAGAGTGCCTTGCGTCGATCGCAATGTGATCGATTTGATTGACAGTTTTTCGATCAAAGGAGAGCCATGTTCCTTTGTAAATGTCGAGACGTGGGAACCGCGTACTAGCTACGACAAAGTTTCGCCCCACTGCAAAGTCGATTAGCCTGAGTCCATTGTCGGATGTGTTGTCGTGCAGGCTGTGCTTTCCGACCACGCTACTAAAGACGTCTTCTCTTCCTAGCTTTGCGTTGAAATCACCTAGGATAATTTTAACGTCGTGGCTAGGGCATTGCTCATACGTCTTGTCCAAGAGCTGGTAGAAGTCGTCCTTTGTCGCGTCGTCCTTCTCCTCATGAGGGGCGTGATCGCATATTAGGATAATGTTGGCAAATTTAGCCTTGATACGGATAGTCATAAGGCGCTCGTTCACATGCCGGAAACTCAAGACTTCTTGCCTAAGTCTGCCTCCAATAACAAATCCGCACCCGAATAGATGCTGTCCTTTTTGTCTGTACCAATCGCCGTAGTAGATGTCGCAGTTTTTCATATTCCTTTTGCCCGGCCCATCCCATCGCACTTCTTGGATGGTGGTAATGTCTGCTTTGAGACACTCTAGGGCCTCCGCAAGTTGTTCGGCTACACGTGGTTTGTAGAGGGACCTAACATTCCACGTGCAGACACGAAGATCGTTGTCCTTTTTACGTTTGCTTGGGTCGTCCGTATCTGAGGCTGTTGTTTGCTTCGTAACCGAAGGTATTTTAGGTGGTAGGGAAGTTAACCCGACGGCACAACCCCCAACCTGGAGGACCAGATCCTTTTTTTAGCAACCCCTAGGACGAGGGGCCGGATACACCGATGTCAGTAACCCACTTCGGGGATATGAGCGCTGCCGTTGGCCCATTAAGGGCTCATCCGCCACCATCTCTTTTCCAATACCCTGACGTAGTATTGAAAATCCTTACAGACCTCAGCTTCAAATATGTCGAAGTAGCTCCGGTAAGGTTTCCGCTGGCCTGTACACGTCACCGTTGATTCCATCGGGAGAATTCATCCGCCGCACGTCCTCCTTCTGAGCACCTCTTGTTAGACTTCTGAGACGCATATTTCAGCCGATCAGGTCAACAAGAGATGCCTCGTCCAGTTAAACATATGCGCGCTGAATTTCACCCAGATGTGCTTACGCAGGTCCGAGTGTTCAGCTACCCATATATCGTCAGACTCAGCATACGCTCATCGTTAGTTCACTATCAGATAGCTATCCAGCGGGCACCACGGGGAGGTGATGATGCGATTTTGCCCACCGCATTGATACACATTTGTGCCCGTTTTATCGCATTTTCCAAGACTTTCCGCAAGATTTCCGGTGATAACTGTTCGCATTCCTGTTGAATATTCGCCTTAAGGGCTGCGATTTTCTGAGGCTTGTTGGCATAAACCCGCGACTTCAAGTAGCCCCAAGGAAAAATGTCTGGGATGGTTAAATCGGGCGATCTTGCTGACCATGCCAAATCGCCAAACGGGAGATTACGCGACCAGGAAACGCTTCCTTCACAATATGCATTGTGGCT
Source organism: Brachypalpus laphriformis (assembly GCA_945910035.1). Taxonomy (NCBI): domain Eukaryota; kingdom Metazoa; phylum Arthropoda; class Insecta; order Diptera; family Syrphidae; genus Brachypalpus; species Brachypalpus laphriformis. The sequence continues at coordinate 142,790,112 of OX246754.1, forward strand.
CGTGCTGTGTGTGTGGTTGCACCGTCTTGTTGAAACCACATGTTCACCAAGCCTAGCTCATCCAGTTTCGGCAGTAAGAAGTCGTTTATCATGGCCCTGTAGCGTTCGCCAGTAACAGCGACCGTATTGCCGATGGCGTCCTCAAAAAAATAAGGCCCAATCACTCTTCCCGCGTGAACGCCGCACCACACAGTGGCTTCGAGTGGATGTAATGGCTCTTCGTGCATCACACGCGGATTTTCAGTGCCCCAGAAATGAAGAATTTGCTTATTGACGTAACCGCTTAAGTGGAAATGTGCCTCGTCGCTCGTGATGATTTTCGACACAAAATCGTCCTCTTCGTTGTTGAGATTGAGGATGGCTCGACAGTAATTCACACGCGACTGACGGTCAGGACGTATTAACCGATGCACTGTTTGCACTTTGTGCGGGAACATGTGTAAGTCTTTCACTAAAATTCGCTGTAGGGTCCGTCTTGTGATGCCCAATTGCGTGGCCCGTCGTCTGGTTGATGTTTCTTCTTTCTCAGCGATATCGGCAGCCACAGCCGCGATATTCTTGGCCGAACGACCAGTCCGGTGGCGGCCACGCCCTGCATGGTCTCCTGTGGTTCCAGTCTGTTCGAATCGAGCAGCTAAGCGCCGGAATGATTGCCCAGTTGGCGCGACACGATTAGGAACTCGGTGTCGAAATTCACCCTGCGCTAACACCACCGATCGATTATTGGTCAAAAAAATCGACACAATTATTTCATACTCTTGCGGAGTATAGCGCTCCATTGCTTATCTGTTTGTATACTGCAGCCGTCTAGTTCACAAATGTCAGATATGATTGACCTACGACGCCATTTGCAAAAATTGTAACATCTTCCGATAGGGTGATTAATTTTGCGCCACCTTGTACTTCAACTGCTGGCTCTGGAATCGCCTTTAGTGATGACCCGATGAGCAAATGTGCTGGCGTAATAGCTTCGAGATCGCTAGGGTCGGATGACATCGGGGTAATTGGTCGCGAGTTCAACCCCTCGAAAGTCAGCCTTTATGACCGCCTCCCAAACTCCACCAAAGTGAGGTGGGTGGTATAAAATGAAAATTTGTGCTACTATTAGTACAAAAGTTATTAATAATTTCTGGAGAAGAACTTTTGAACAACATGTTGCGCAGTTCGACGTGATTAGATTGTGCTCGTACAAAATTAGTTGCATTATCGCAATAAATATCTCGAGGGAGACCTCTACGACCTATCATTCGCTTCATTGCTGCGATAAAAGCGTCAGCTGACAAATCAGACACGACTTCCAAATGAACTGCCTTTGTCGAGAAGCAAACGAAAACTGCCACGTAGGTTTTGCAAGGAATCTTGCCCCTAATCCTTTAGTAAGTGTAAATAGGCCCACAATAGAGAAACGGACGCGACGGGGTTACTCTCCTTGAAGTCAAATCTCCCATGACTTGTCCCAACAGCTTTGGTCGATATTTGACGCAGTGAATACATTTGCGGACTGTTTGACGGGTAATTTCCCCTACATTGATAAACGAGAATCAATTCCGCACTAACGCTACAAGTGCCTTTGGACCAGCATGAAAGTTTGTCAGATGCAAATGCCTTACCAGTATGTGGCTGAAATTGCAGTTTTTGGGGAGCACCAATGGGTGTTTGCATTTCTCCGGGATGTTGACATGCTTCAAGCGTCCCTACTCTCAACAAAAGAAGACTGTTTACCTCCTGTACAAAAGGATTTAACCATTTGATGGACCCTTTTGGATTTCGATTGGTTTGAAGTGATTTTGTTTCGTCCGAAAACGCGTTTTGTTGTACCAATTGAACAATTTTAAGAAGAGCGTTGTAGTGACCACACTACATGGACCTCACAACGTCACTCCCATAGCCAAATCAAATCATTATTTCATTTCCTCTTCCACACATTCTTCTACACTTCAATCACAATACCATATTGTGCACACTTGTCTATACGGCACTCACCTACTGATCCTACGCTCGTCTTCTTCTTCTTCTTCTTCTTCCTTTTATCAGCGAGGCTATGATCCGAAAATAAGTGATCACAACCCTCCCACTTCACCGCATTTCTACTGATCCGCATGTGGGGTTCGCCTATTTGACCTCAGAAAATATCGGCAGGCCTGCCGATTTTGGATCACTCGGTTACTGAGGTCAATGAAATGCCGATGTCGTCGCATTTGTCTGATCCAGGCGTTTATAGGCCTGCCTTTCCTACATCGCGATGTCTTTGGAACGTGCATTGATATTGCCTTTTTAACAGGGTTCAAATGAGCTCTTCTTTGAACGTGGCAATACCAACTGAGCCGGTCACGCTCTATTTTTTGTACGATGGTTTCCTTGATGTGAAAGCTTCCACGGATCTTCGAACTTCTTATTCGATCAAGCTTTGTCACTCCTGCTGTCATGCGAAGCATCTTCATCTCAGCTGCCGTTAATTTACTCTCATACTTTTTGTACATCGTCCAACATTGTGAACCGTATGTGAGCGCTGGACGTACAACTGCGGTGTAGAGCCTTCCTTTCAACTTAGGGGGCATTTTTCTGTCATAAAAGATAGCGGAATTTTCTCTCCACTTCATCCACCCCACGCTTACACGATGATTGATGTCGTCATCACAAGTTGCTTTGCTATTGATCATAGATCCCAGATATTTGAACTTTTTGCACTTGGGAAGCACTGTTCCATTCAAATAAATGTCTGGAATAGGCCTGAGTGGATCAGAGAACGGGCAGCACAAGTACTCTGTCTTTTTTTAACTAATGCGATACCCATTTCCCTACAGAGCGTCCACCCACATATCAAGTGCTCGTTGCAGGGATGTAGGATCCTCACTTATGATGGCTCCATCGTCAGCAAAGAATAACTGATGTACCTTGGGGTCCATCACTTTACCTTCAAGCAGATAATGAAGGACTGCAATAAAGAGCAAAGGACTTAAAACGCTTCCCTGGTGTACCCCGACTTTGATTGGGAACTCTTCGGTTACTCCAGCGTGGCTTCTTACTTTTGTCTTTGCTCCTTCGTACATGTCCATAATCATCTGTACATAGGTTTCTGGAACCCCTCGATGTCTTAGCGCCACCCATATCAGATCTCGTGGTTGTCTGTCGAATGCCTTTTCAAAGTCAACCAATACAATATGCAAATCCCTTAAGGAATCACGATGTTTTTCCATTATGATCCTTATACTTTGGATTGCATCTGTGGTTGATTTACCCGAGACAAACCCGCACTGATCATCAGATAGCCGTATTATTTTTCGCAGTCGGCCACCTAATACCCGCTCAACGATCTTCATGGTGTGTGACATCAGCTTGATCGAACGGTAGTTATCACAGTTTCGCGTATCACCCTTCCCTTTATATACAGGGAGAAGGTAACTTTCCCTCCATTCATTCGGCATTGGATCACCTCTCACGAATTTGGAGATGAGAATTCTGAGCCATCTGAACCCGATATCTCCCATCTTTTTCCAGAACTCAGAGGGTATTTCGTCTGGCCCAATCGCTTTTCGTTTTTTGGAGTATATGACCGCCTCACTAACTTCTTCGACTGTAATGTCGGGTATTTCTTCACAGTTAGGGGTGGCTCTTGGAAAGTATAGCCGGGGAAACTGTTCATTCAAAAGCTCTTCACAATACTGCCGCCACCTCTGCAGAATTTTGTCGTCATCCACAAGAAGCTGGCCATGAGCATTGCTAATGAACTTTGGCGAACGAATCTCCTGAGCATTCCTCCTTCTTTGGGCGGCTATTTTGAAGATAGTGGCACTCTTGTTCATATTGTGTCTTCGCAGCTCCTGGATAGCCTGGTTTGCATCAGCAACCGGGGAAAATATTTTCTCCAGCTCCCGATACAGGCCCTCCGTACTCTCTGCTTGAAGCTGAGCGCACTTCTTCTTCGCTTTTTTCTTGCAGCATCTGTATTCCATTTCGAGGCGAGCTTTTTCGTCACTATTATTAGAGGGGCACTTTGACCAAGCTTTGAAAGCCGCTTTCTTCTCATTTATCACTTTCTTAGCTTCATCACTCCACCACCATGTTTCTTTGGCGTGTTGATGGTGGCCTTTTGAAGCTCCTAGCAGTGATTTGGCCTTCTTTAAGCAAGTTCGCTGTAGGGAATCCCACATATTTTGTGCTCTGCACTCTTCATCCTCAGCTCCGTTGATGGTGTGAAAGAGGTAATTCTTCATTACGAAAACAAAAGCCTCGCCTTTTTCTTTGTCCAGATTGTACCACTTGATTTTCTCAGAGACCCTTGTTTGTCTGCTTTTCTTTGGTGTTTTCATAAAAATTTCTGTTACCAGGAGACGGTGTTGTCGAGCGATTGCCTCTCCCAGGATCACTTTGCAATCTTTTACCCGAGGCTTCATGAAACTGCCTACCAAATGGTAGTCAATCTGAGTTTCATCTCCACCACTGCTGTAAGTGATCAGGTGTCGGCTTTGTTTGATGAACATGGTATTTAACACGATAAGACCGTGTGATTTGCACATGCTTAGGATGTCTTCACCAGGAAGGTTTCTGGTGCCATATCCTAGTCCTCCATGGCAGTCTTCATAGTCTTCGTTTGATTTCCCGACATGTCCATTCAAATCTCCTCCAACAAACAGAAATTCTTCCTTTGGGATGTCCTTAAGGAGATTGTGGAAATCTAGCCAAAATGCATCTTTATCTCTCTGATTGTACCCATCGTGGGGAGCATATGCACTGACAATATTCCACACCTCTCCTTGTATTACTACTTTGAGAGACATCAAACGGTCGCTGGACTTCGAAATGCTCAAGACGTTTCCAAGTAGCTCTGCCGCAAGGATGATACCGATTCCGTTCCTAGCCTTTTCCGTTCCGTAGTAGAACATCTTGTAATCTTTTGTCCTAACGTTCAAGAAACGCGCCCGATTCCCGGTGTTTTTCCATTTCGTCTCTTGGACACACAAGATGTCCACCCGCCTTCTATTCATCATCTCTTCCAGCTCGTAACTTCGACCGGTCATGCTTCCAACGTTCCAACTCGCGACCCTTAAATTGCGTCCAAACTGTTTCATTATGTTGCTAGTCCCCGGAATCCGTATAGCTCTGACCCGAACATTTCTGCTCGGTCCAGGATCAGTACCATGCACAGCAGTGGTAGTGCCTGGCGGGGTAGTGCCTTTCCTTTTTGCAAGTATTATCATAATGATACAGTTTTGCAATACAATTTTTGCACCATATTGCGATGGTGTTTGTTGTTTGACACGTGCATGCTCCTGTTTTAGTATTGTTTGATCTTTCTTTTATGACACCGGTGATCTCCAGTCGTGTCAACCCACGGACTCGCATGCACACTTGTGGGAGGGTTTTTATGGTAGTATATGTGTCGCTAGGCTCACTTGGGTGTTATATTGCCTAGATCTGATTTGTCCCCTTAGTCGCCTTTTACGACAAGCGCTAGTTGTTGGGGGGCGCTGCAGTGATATTCGTAACCCGTCCCTGCACGGGCATGATCCTACGCTCGTGTTACAGCAAAAGGTCAATGTCAAAATGCACCACTTGTCGATCACTGTCGCAGGCAAATAGTAAACACTATGAGTAATGGGTATACCCGAGAACCCATATGTGACGCAGTCAAGGGAACTCCACTGCATACACCATAATGCAGACAAAGCGATATATACTTCAATCGGTGCAAAGCAATAAAAGAACATTGACACTAATATGAATATGCTGAAAACGCACTACGATACACCAGGGTAGAATGCCGACGACATGCTGTGACATAACAAATATTATGACATATGGGAAGATGTGTTTTGGGCCTCTTTGACCTACTGAGCGCCGCGACACACTTACCCAATTTTACTAGTAAGAAACACATGAAAAATGGAAATCAGAGTCGAACTAATAAAATCAACAGTGAAGGTTGCAGCCTAGCCCAGACAGCGGACCTGTATAAATAATAAATAAATAAATAGAAAAAGGTCGCAGCCAAGCCCAGACAGCGGACCTATATAACAAGAACAATAAATAAATATAGAATAACTCGAAATATTCGTTTTTATTTACAAACTCGTCCCTCCGCACGGAACTCTTCCCTTGACACACTGAGGAAGCAGGGTTACGCGCGTAACAGCATCATCTAGGTCCGACACTGCTAACAACACTCGTTATTGAACACAGTTAAGCCTCCAATTTCTAACCCTTTGGACATACGCAAATATGCGAACCAGTTTAGTGTACGAACTGTATTTTTCAATGAGTTTGAGTAAGTCATTGAACAATTTTTAGCAAATGAGAACCATTTTCTTCTTTTCCAAAGCGGCCTCTTCTGAAGAAAGCTATATGTTAACAGTGCATGGCCAGTTGTCCTTCTCTTCCAATAAAAAACTTGGTCCTCCAAAGTTTCAATCTCCTTTAATGCACAACCTCTTGAGACCATGTCTGCGGGATTTTGAAGTGTAGGAACATACTTCCAAAGGACATCCATAGTGTTCTCCTGTATTTCAGCGACTCTGTTTCCTACGAATGTATTTAACTTTGAAGAATGCGTTGAAATCCAGTGTAGAACAATTATAGAATCCGTCCAAAAGTAAACTACGGACGGCGCAGTTGCGAAGATTGTACGAATCTTTGTCCAAAGTTAGACAACAAATGAGCTGCGCACAGTTCCAACAGAGGAAGCTTTTTTTTCTTCGCAGGCGCTACCCTAGACTTCGCAACGAAAAGTTTGACCTGACCCATTCCGAATCCATCCATGAATCTTAGGTAGATGCAGCAACCATATGCATTCATGGATGCGTCCGCAAAGCCGTGGACTTGAAAAGTTTTCCTGTGTGGAGTCAAAGCAAAACTCGAAACCGCAATGTTCTGCAAAGATTGTGTTACGGGAGCCTGTTGGTAGGCCAGGAATCGAGAAAAGATTCCTGGTACCAATCTGAAAGAAAATGAAAAATCTTATTAGGGCGAAAACGTAAACAAGTGTGAACCGAGGTTATCTGCCGGGCAATCCTTATAATTGTCCAGAAGATACCTCTCACACAAAATAGTCCGTACTTACCTGGACACCTGGTTGTTACCTCAACGCTTAAAGAAAAATAAGCCACAAGGTAAATAAAATAAAACAAAAATAAAAATTAGTACTTACCGCCACCCAGCAAGATCCATGGAGTTTTGACAGTTGCGGTAGGCGATATCTCTCCTCCCCACAAACTCTTTGGGAATACTTCCTTTTTTTACTGTGGGAAATTACGCCTAGGCCCCATTTACAATTGTGAGCTTAAGAGTTGCCCAAAAGACCTAATGGCTTAGTGTTATATATGCATGTTTATTTTTTTTTTATTATTATGTTAATTATACCATATTGTACTTAAATATTTACGTATTGTTAGATTTATTTTTGGACAAGACATTATTGATGTAGTGTAAGTTTATTTATGTCGTAGATAAAATAGTTATATAGTAAATCAAAGAAACAAGAGTGGTCATTGTGATCGGACATAGGGTAAAAGGGATATTGGAAGCTGGGGATAATTTTAATGTTCCGAATGAGATAGATGCATTAACTATATATTGTATAATAGACAAGGATGTCAAATAAGGGAGAGGAAAGAGAAATTAACAAAATAAGATCAGATAAAAAAAAAAAAAAAAAAAAAAAAAAAAAAAAAAAAAAAAAAAAAAAAACGGGGAGTAGCCCTTAGTTTACTCTGATTTTTTTCTAGATTTTTAGTTTTAAGAGCAGAAAGAGTGTTAGCTTTTTTTTAGTTTTCAGATTTTGTTTAAATTTATATATAATAAAATGGGTATCACAGTGGTAGTTAAATTCAGTGAGTTTAAGTAATCGTAGAGATATGCGCGGTTAAAGTTAGCTAGTGCTAACTAGTGATGTGTGGGTGACGGGTCGTGCCATCCTTCTATGGACGTAACTTAGAAAATGTTCGATTGGGTTTGTATGAGACTAGAAACTTATCGATTATTATGTATATTAATATTTAAACATGCTAAGCACATTTATACTAAGAATAGACAAAGTTGTGACTCACTGTATAACATGGCAAAAGATCTGGTATTCATTGCATATGTATGATCAATGTTCATTATATAATACATAAATATGATAAGCAATGAATACAGGTTGACCACAAGTCGAATTATGCATGAGCGGACAGTGTAAAACTGGACCTTATAATAAACGCTACATAATTTGGACAAGTCGTGTTTTATTTCGGAAAAGGTACACCACAAATTGGCGACGAGCAAAAATAAATTAAATCGCGTTATTATACTGTACGTAGTTCAATTTGGTTAATGTCAGTGGACAAAAAATTGGAATTAAAGTTGAACAGAAAAGTGGTGTTTTAACACAACGTACAATGTTCGGTCACATCGATCCATTTGTCATAGGAAATGACTTCGCAGAGTATGAGATGAGACCTCAGCAGTTCTTTATAGCGAACGAAGTTACAGATGCTAAAAAAGTGTCTCTTTTTATAACATATCTTGGAGCCGATGCTTACTCAATTTTAAGAAAGTTGATTTCACCCTCTGATCCGAATACAAAAGCCTATAGTGAATTAGTAAAAGAACTAAAAAAAATTGTTCAGCCAGATGGAAATGAAATCGCAGAAATCCTTCAAGTTCTATAAAGCAGAACAAGGGTCTAAAACTATGATCGAGTACATCATCGAATTAAAGTATTTAGCCGAGAAATGTAATTTCAACAGTTTCTTGGAAAGAGCATTACGGGTCAGACTTGTCTGTGGCGTTCGAGATAGTCAATTAAGAAGTAAATTTCTTAAGGAATCCAATTTAACGTTTAAAACGGCTTGTGAGAGAGCCTTGAATTGGGAAATGGCAGAAGTTGAGAGCAAGGAGATCGCGCCAAAAAGTGAAATGCTGAACACATGTGCTGTACATCAAGGTCATAATGTCACATCCAAAGAATGGACATGCTATAAGTGCCATCAAAAAGGACACATTGCCACACAATGCAGATAGAAGAAGCAGTTTAAACCAAACGGTGGCATGTGCTTCTATTATATCATTAATTAAATGCAAAGAATAGTTTTGTAATTTTAAATTGATACATACTAAACAAATTTTTATTTCTGTGACAGGTACTAAATTAAACTGTGGTAGGAAAATAATAGTGGCTGTGCGAAGAGCAGGGAAGGAAGTTGAGAATTTAGAATTGTTCGTGGTAAATGAAAAAAGAGATTTTAAACCACTTCTCGGGAGCACTTGGTTGCATAAAGTATACCCAAAATGGAGGCGGGTATTTCAGGCTGAGTTAGTAAATCAGGTGAGTCTGGACAACATTAGTATTTTAAGTGAGAGAGCTACTAAATTTCCACGTATCACTGTTCAAAATCTTCCAAATCAAGTCATAGAAAATTTTACTGCGGAAATAGTTTTGAAACCTGAGGCTAAGCCAATTTTTCGGAAAGCATACGATGTCCCTTATAAGTTACGTGAAAGGATTGAAGAAGAATTAGATAGGTTATGTTCAGAAGGCATATTAGTTCCCGTTAAGTATAGTAACCATGCCTCTCCTATAGTGATAGTTTCTAAGCCAGGTAATAAAATACGAATCTGCATTGACTGTAAGGTCACAATTACTTAATCGTTTCATTGAAATACAGCACTATGCTTTGCCACGTGTGGACGACATTTTTGCTAATTTGGCGAACTGCCGGGTGTTCTGCATAATTGATCTTTCAGGTGCCTACCAGCAGTTACAGCTTTCAGAATCTTCAAAAGAATATGTAACTATAAATACGCATAAAGGCTTATTTCGATATACTCGATTACATTTCGGCGTAGCTAGTGCACCCTCGATATTTCAATCGGTGATGGATTAAATTCTCAGAGAGATACTAATAGGTGCATCCTCGATTGAAAAGTGTACAGTGAAGCTTTCCGAAGACTTGTACAAGCTTAATGAACACAATGTGAAAATCATACTTGAAAAGTGTTTATTTTTTAAAACTCAAATAAACTACTTGGGTCATACTATTTCTAAAAATGGATTGTGTCCAAATTCCGATAAAGTTGAAGCCATTCAGAAAGCTCCACCGCCAAGAAATTTGAATTAACTTCAATCTTATCTTAGGTTGATAAATTATTATGGCACGTTCATATCAAATTTATCATCTGAGCTAAGAGAGATGTATCAATTATTACAAAAAGGTGTTAAATTTGATTGGTCCTTAGCCACTCAAAAGTGTTTTGGGAAATCAAAGCAACTGTTGCTGCAGAATAATTTGTTAGAGCTATATGACCCAGACAAACCTATTGTCGTTACTTGTGACGCAAGTCCTTATGGAGTTGGGGCTGTGCTCGCGCATATTGTAAATGGTGAAGAACTACTCGCAAATCCACCGGGAAGCATTGGCAGTCATGTTTGGTATGAAAAAATTTCACAAATATGTCTATGGTCATAAGTTTACTCTGTGTAGTAATAGCCAAGCATTGAAGGAGATTATCAGTCTTAACAGAGATACATCAAGTATAACCGCTTCTCGACTGCAACGTTGGGCAGTCATGCTTTCTATTTACAGTTATGAATTTAATTATATAATAATCGGCAAAAAGAAATGCACCAGCGGACGCTATGTCTCGATTGCCGCTGAAAGAAGTAACAGTTGTAGAGTGTGTGAACTCTTTATCGAATTGTTCCGATATGCCTGTTAGAATTGAAAAAGTTAGAGAGTACACTAGTAGGGATGCTATTCTTGTAAAAGTAATAAGATATGTACAAAATTCTAATTGGCCATACACAGTGTTAGGGGATTTTCAAGCTTATTATTGAAATCGGAAAAGCTTGTCTACTGAAAATCGGTGCCTTTATTATCGCGATAGGCTAGTCATACCGCGAGATTTAAGACAACAAGTCTTAATCACCTTACATCAAAATCATCATGGTATTGTGCGTATGAAGATGTTAGCTCGAAGTGTGGTCTGGTGGCCAAATATTGATAAAAGTATTCAAATGTTAAATAATAATTGTTTTGCATGTCAATCAACTCAAAGAGTACCGAAGGAAGTAATAGCATCGAAATGGCCAACTAGTAGCTTCCCATTTCAAAGGGTACACATCGATTTTTTTTATTTCGAAAGCAGAACCTTTTACATCTTTATTGATTCATACGAGTATAGCAAATATATCGAAGTAAAAATGCTTACAAAAATGGATGTTTTCTCATTGTGTAATAGCCTTTTGTCGATATTTAGAACGTTTGGTTGTCCAGAAGAAATAGTAACAGACAACGGTCCTCCTTTTGCATCTTCGCATTTTGAAAATTTCGCAAAAGAATGGAGTATTAATCTTTCTAAATCACCTGCATGCCATCCTCAGAGTAATGGGTTGGCCGAAAGGGGGGTGCAAACAATTAAAAGTAGCTTGAAAAAATTTTTGGCAGATGAAAACTTGCGGTCACTAAGCATTGAAGCCAAATTAAATAAAATTTTGATGTGTTACAACAATACACCATGCACAACAACAACAAGTCAAACGCCTGCCAGCCTTATTTTCTCATATCAGCCAAAAACTCAGTTAAGTACATTACAAAGAAATCCAACGAAAATAAATGCAGTAATCATTACTATGGGAAAAACATACACAAAAATGAAACGTATTCAAATTTTCGTTATTTTAACAAACACAACTATTTTAAAAGGGGAGAGAAGGTTCTCATTTTAAAAATACCATAAAATGGTTACCAGCATCTAATTTAAAAATAATAAGCCCGTGTACGTGTCTAATAAATTTAAACAATACGGTTCGTTCACAAAAATCAGGTGAGATATTCAAACTTATTAAATTCGTACCATTCAATTATTTCAAAAGAAAATGTTGTAGATGAAAACAGTAATTCCACAATGTAGCGTAGCAATGCTGGTAGAGCTGTAGGAGTGGAAGTGGCGATTGACAACTCAAACGTTTTAATTTTTAAAAAACAAATTTTATTGCGCCAAATGTAAAATATGTAAAATCCTTCGCAGGGTTCTAACTGGTTCTTCATCTTTGGCTTCTTCGGTTGGTGTATACTTTGTAAGAGAGGAAACATGGTATGTCCCCAGTGGAATGGTTGGGTCATCTATAGCTGCGATTTGGTAGGTTGACGTTCCAAGTTGTTTAATTATGACATACGGTCCATCTCTTCGTGGTAAAAATTTCGATGTAATGTGTTTGCTTTGCTTAGTACATGAGTGGCAACAAGTACTAAATCTCCTTCTTGAAGCTTAGGCCGTGGTCATCGTTTTGTATCTGCGTACTTTTTGTTGTGGTCTTGAGTCTTTTCAACGGTTGTCCATGGCGAATCCTATTGAAGGTATATCCTCAGCCCATGCTGTGTGGTTGTTACCCACCAGAATAGCGAGTTGCGTTTTCATATCCCTATTCTTTCGTTCTACTGGATTGGCTTCAGGGTGCTATACTGGGGTGAGCGTTTGTTGAATTCCCAGGCAGCTTCCTTAAGTGCAAATAGCACGACCCATCTACTAGCAAGGTCCTCGGCTATGAGTATCCATTGGTAACCATCTTGAGCTGCAGATAATAGACCAAATATATCAACGGATAGTACCTCGAAGCGTTGGTTACTAGTAATCGTTTGAAGCAGTCCTGTGGGCTTCATATTACTTGGCTTATATCGTAAGCAGGCAAGACAATTACCTATATGCTTGGTAATGACATTCCTGGCCAGTAGTAGCGGGAAGCGATTTTGGAGAAAGTTCGGTCGATTCCATAATGACCTGCGGTGGCACATCGTGGTAGTTATGCAAAATCGATTGCCTCTCTTGAAGTGGTATCACTAATTGGGCATTTTCAGCATCAGATTCGAGTGAATACTTATAGAGTATCCCATCATTCAGGATATATCCACGAGATGTCCATCGCTATATGTTCTCGTCGTTATTTTCAAATGATCGTATAATGGTTTTTAGTTGATCATCTTGAAGGTGTGATTCATGAATCTCTTTAGGTCTTCTTGATGGCATATCGATGTAAAAATTGCAAATTTCACAGTTGTTTTCTTGGTGTTCTTGATTATTGCAGGAAGGTCTAGATAACATGTCAGCGACTATGTTGGTTCTTCCTGGCGTGTACTCGATTTCAAAATTGTACGGCTGCAGCTGCAGTGCCCATCGAGCAAGTCTGCCTGTTGGTGACTTAAGACTCACTAGCCATTTTAGCGGTTGATGATCGGTTACAAGGGTTACTTCTCCTCCTTTAATGTAACCTCGAAATTTATTGACCGCCCAGACTATGGCTAACGCTACACGCTCGGTGGTTGAATAGTTGCGTTCAGCAGCAGGTAAAAGTCTAGAAGCATATTCAATAGGATGTTCGTCTGATTTCTCCCCCAGGACCAGAACAGCACCGACGGCATAATTGCTGGCATCTGTCTTAAGGCAAAAGAGTTGGCCATCGCAGGCTTGTTGCAGGATTAATGCGCTTGTGAGCAAGGATTTCAGGGTGTCAAATGACATCTGCTCCTCCTTACCCCATTTCCACAAAGCCTTTTTCCTCGTGAGATTGCTCAATGGTTTGGATACATCAGCAACATTTTTTATGAAACGCCGGTAACATGAACAAGTTTGCAGGAATGATAGAACTTGTTTGGAATTTTTGGGCTCTGATCGGTTTGGAATTGCAGCAGTTTTCTCCGGATCGACCTGTATACCTTTATTTGTGATTAGGTGCCCAAGATATTTTACTTCAGAGCAATAGAAATTCGATTTTTTCCGGTTCACCTTTAGTTTGAACACTTTTAGGCGTTCAAATATTTGTTTCAAATCAGCAATGTGCTCCTCAAAACTTCCAGAGCATATTATGAGGTCATCAAGGTACGTCAGAAGAAGTATACTTGAGAGTCCATTTCGGAATCTATCGATGAGATTTTGAAATGTGTCTGGAGAGTTTCGTAAGCCGAACGGCATGCGCTTAAAACGAAACATACCAAATGGCGTTGTAAATGCAGTATTATCCATGTCTCCTTCTGCTACCTTGATTTGATAATAGTTTTGTATTGAGTCCTCTTCGTAGAATGAAGAAGGTCATCAATCCTTGGCAATGGATATGGATTAGGCGCTGTAATTCTGTTTAGCTGTCTATAATCAATACAGACTCGTGGGCCTCCATCTTTTTTAGGCACTAAGACAACAGGTGCGGCCCATGGAGATTCGCAATCTTCAATGATGTCATATTCTAACATCTTTTCCAGTTCTGCTTTTAGCTGAACTCTTCGAGTGGCTGGAAGTCGATACGGTGTCGTTGCTACTGGATTGTAATCACCAGTGAATTGCAAATGGTGTAGGTTCGGATAAGGCGTCGAACACACTTTCTTCATCTGCTAGCAATTGATTCAAACGATCTCTATCTGCTGAACTTAGTTCAACTGCTTCATCTTCACGGAATGTGAAATCTATAGCGAGAATCTCTGTGAAGAAGGGTTCTAGTCTGTGAGGGTATCTTTCTTCAAAGGCTGAGGTGGGCTCGCCGGCCCCAGGGTTAACCCAAAGGAACACCCTAGACTTTGGGAAAGAGGTACTTTATTTATAATTGGATTGGTTTTATACAATATTGTTGCGTTAACAATGCAAATGGTTCTTAGCTAACAATGCTTATACCTTACAATGTTTGTATAACTTAACGCTAATGTTGGTCGTCCTGCGGCGGGTTATGGTACGGGCCGCGGTTATGCGTCCGGTCGTCTGGCTCGGTGCGGTACGTCGGCGGGCAGGAGCTTCAGTCTGCACTTCGGGCAGGCTTCGAAGGTCGCAGTCCGCACTTAGGGCAGGCTTGCGATGACCCAGTCCGCACTTAGGGCAGGCTTAGGAGGGATCCAGTCCGCACTTAGGGCAGGCTTGGAATGTAGCCGTCCGCACTTAGGGCAGGTGTGCTGTGACCCAGTCCGCACTTAGGGCAGGCTTGGGAAGGATCCAGTCCGCACTTAGGGCAGGCTTGGAATGTAGCCGTCCGCACTTAGGGCAGGCGTGCTGTGACCCAGTCCGCACTTAGGGCAGGCTTGGGAAGGATCCAGTCCGCACTTAGGGCAGGCTTGGAATGTAGCCGTCCGCACTTAGAGCAAGCGTGCTGTGACCCAGTCCGCACTTAGGGCAGGCTTGGGAAGGATCCAGTCCGCACTTAGGGCAGGCTTGGAATGTAGCCGCCCGCACTTAGGGCAGGCGTGCTGTAGCTCGACAAAGGGCGGCAAATCCGCTGTAATTTACTTAATTTGTTTCCCTCAGAAGGGGAGAAACCTATCGGACGGGCCGGCTATCGCTAGTAGCAGACCCGTGGATTATTGCCCTATCACCGAGGTGAAGGCAGAAAATTGTGGAAAGTCGTAAGACCAATTCCGAGAGGCTGTCAAGAGTACACGAGATTAGTACTTTCACCACTTGAGCAGACTCTGCCGACTGACTCTCATCCACACTCCTTTTTGGAAAAGTCCTGCAAGACGAGAATGTGAATTTTGAGCCAATGCAAAATTTCCTCCACATTCTCGTCTGCGACCTTTGTATTTACATTTTCTCCTCTTGTTTGACAGGAGATTCGGAGAATATTCTCCGTTTCCTCCGTTTCCTCTTGTTTGACAGAAGATTTGGAGAATACTCGCTGTTTCGCTACCTGCCAACAGATGGCGGCCTCCGCATTAGGTGGTTAGTGAGGTGTGCGTAGAGTGTGGATGATCGCCTCTGGAGTGGTGGATTATGTCACTTCGTTACAAGTCCGACTACTTCTTCCGTTGTGCGAATCAAAGTTGGAAATAGGTTTTCTTTATCTCGTTTCCGTTCAGGTGTTATTTCATCGCTTCTTAGTGAGCTTTGGAAAATGTGCTGAATAGAATGTGGAGAATAGTGGTTAGTAACTCTAGTTATCTCTCTTTTAAGAGGTGAGTCAGGTCCAATATGTTCCTCTGGTAATGGTGTTGCAGCGATTGGAGAGATCGTTTTGACATTATCAAACCACGTGAGAAAAGCAGAGTTCGCTCATTAAATTCTTTTACAGTTGGTGATGCGTCTTGAGTGGTTGTATAAACTGTAAGTTCAGTGCCTCTAGTTTTTGGTGTTGACTGTGCATTGATGTTATCAAGCGTAGGTGTTTTAGCGAGTGGAGAAATAGGGTTGAACTTTTCAACGTTGACAACAATAGCAGCAGTACCTTGAACTAAATACGAATACGAATACGAATATTTGGCGCAACAGCTCTTTAAAGTGCCAGGGCCTAGCACTTGAACTAAATCAGTTCCAGCAGATTTTCTGACTAGCTTTGTCTGCGAGGTATCATAGAAGTCATATACTTTCTCCTTCTGATCCGAAAAGTACCATAAGCGTTGACCTATGTCCAATACTATACCATTTTCTTCGAGAAAATCGATCCCAATCAACGTCCTGTTATCGGTTGCTTTTGGAAGGGCAATGAATTTAATTGGTCTTAATCGATTACCATTTACAATATTCGTATCGGCAATATAAATCTCTTGCGGCTTTGAGTTTCCATCTGCCAGCGTAACGTCAGCATCGACTTGCGAAAATCGAGTTCCGTTCCTTAGAAGCTGGATGAACAGCTTCGTTCCAGCGACACTGGTTCGGGCTGCGGTGACCAAGTATGCTATTCCTGTTTCCTCATGCGACGCAATTGTTATGGTGGGTAAGTCGGCACCTATTGTAGTTTTTATGCAATTGAAGGAAACTGTTGAAGGTCCTTTTGGCAAATCCCTACAGTTTGGACAGGGTGAGCGAACGAACCTTGGAGCCTTGCATTTGTAACAATGGATTTTTTATTCTACATCACTAGGTTGTGACTTCGCTTGATCTTGTCTTTCCTTTTTGCGGCATTTCTCTATTGTGTGGCCAGCATGTTTGCAAAAGTTGGATCTCTTCTTTGCAAAAGTTTCGACCTTCGGAGCATGTTGCGCAGTTCTTTCAGAAATCGAGAGCTCCACCGCTCTCGCCATAGTCAACAAATCTTTAAAAGTTTTGACATTGTCTCGTGAAACTCCGTCACGTATATGGAGACTCAGTAAGCCATATACCATGTCAATCATCATAGACTCTTTTGGTATTAAGGGTTATCGCGAATAAATGTTCCCTCGGAATTTTTTCCCCGAACAAAAATTAAGTATCTTCAAACATAGGGAAAAAATTCATTGCGAACAAACTAAGTATCGAGATTGCTTTGAAAATGCTGCTGAATTCCAATTCATGATACTTATTTATTTTCCGCGGATTTATTTCCTTTATTTTTAAGGTACCTAATTTTTGTTCGGAGGAAAAATTCCGAGGGAAAATTTATTCACGATAACCCTGATTGGATCCGAAAGCTGAGAAAATAGTTCACGTTTAGTGCAGATGAAATCATCCGTTGACTCTTTAGTTTTTTGTCCTTGCCCCATGATTTCCATGTTAATGCGATAATCCGGTTTAGTGGGCGCATATGCATTACGTAAGAGTGTAAGAACATCTTTCCATTTAGATGCTTCATTTTTGACCCCTTGCCACCATTTTATAGCATTTCTTTTCAAAAGAAGCGGGAAACCTTTTATTGCATCAGCATCAGAAATCCGCTCAATGTCTTTGTAGATGTTGATCATTGCGATAAAGGCTTCCACAATAGCGGGATCTCGTTCACCACCAAAACGCTCAGTGCAGTGGCTAAAGCTGCCTCTACTCGTAGAGTTCGTAGTCATAGCTGCCAAGAGTTGTTTTAATTGATCTTCGGTAAGAGCCATTTCGCCTTCAGATTTAAAACTTGGATTTCGAAATGCGGCAATTCGATTGCTTCTTCGCAAATTATCCGTTATGGCCAATATTCCTATTCGTTTGAACTGAATCGAGCCTCTAGTTGGGTGCCAATGTAGCGTAGCAATGCTGGTAGAGCTGTAAGAGTGGAAGTGGCGATTGACAACTCGAACGTTTTAATTTTTAAAAAACAAATTTTATTGCGCCAAAATGAAAAAAATTGTTTAGAATATTGTAATATTCTTGCTCGGGTTCAAACACCAACTTTACTTTAACACAATATTCAATCACTTTATTCTTTATTTATTTCAAATTAAACTGTCGCTACAGATCTACTTTCACAATGTCGCTTGTTTTCACCACTGGTCGAATATCTCTTGTAATCGCTGTATTCACCTTATTACAACTATATCGACGATGGTTGTGGTATGGGTATTTATACAAAATTGCAAGGGGTTCTAGAACATGCTAGTTGCTTCTCGGGGTGAACTGATGATCCTGGAATAATTGGGATACTGTGTGGAACAATTGTGGAACATAAGCACATCAGGTGGGAATATTTACTGCTAGCAGGTTACAGTTTGGAACACAGTGTTTTTAGTTTGGTACAAAACCATGCAGTAGTGTGCGTCTATGCTACACTGCCCCCCTCTGAAACTTGTTCGTCCCAAACAAGATCATCTGGATTACTGCCATGATAACGATGAAGACGATCCAGGTGGACAATTTTCATCTTGCCTCTTACTCCACGCTGGATTCGGAAGACGACGTCATTGATGCGTGTGACCACTTTATAAGGGCCCTCCCAGTCTTACTGCAGCTTAGGTGACCTCCCCTCTTGCCGATGTGGGTTGTACAACCATACTAGGCCTCCCTCATGAAATCTGGACGTTGTTGCCTTTGTGTCGTACCTGGTTTTCATGTGGTCACTCGCTATCCTTATCCTCGTCCTGGTCCTCTAATGTATGTCTCGGATCTTTTCCCTGAGGTCTGCCACGTATTCCTCTTTACATTTGGGCTCATCGTTATGGGATCCAAACTTCACCTCACTAGGTAGCCGGACTGCTCGACCAAACAGGACTTCGGATGGAGTATGTCCAATAGTACTGTGCACTCCATTTCGGTAGGCCATCAAGAAAAGAGGAATTTGTCGATCCCAATCACGCTGGTAGTCTTCTACGACCTTGGAGAGATGTTCATTTAAGGTTCTGTTTAAAGCGCTTTACCATCCCGTCGGATTGTGGATGAAGCAGAGTCGTCCTCGTCTTTTTGATTCCTAGTTGTTGACATACCTCTTGGAATATCTTCGATTCAAAATTTCGTCCGTGGGCCGAATGCAATTCCATAGGCAGGCCAAATCTGCCCACCCAGTTGTTGACGATCTGTTCGCTGATGATCTTCGCTTCCTGCCACTGGCTGAGGTAGTCCATGACGACTAAGATGTAACGGTTGCCACTGTCGGTTTCTGGAAATGGACCGGCGATGTCAGCGGCGATCCGTTCAAAGGGTGCGCCCACGTTGTACTGGTGCATCTTGCCTCGCGTTTTCGTTCTGGGTCCCTTGCTGGCGGCACACACGACGCATTTTCGGCACCAATTCTCTACATCTTCCCTTGCGCTGAGCCAATAGAAAGGTTCTCGCACCTTCTCCAGCGTCTTGTTTGCACCCAAATGACCTCCGGATGCCCCACCATGCATCTCCCGTAGCACCTCGTGTATTTTTGACCGCAGCAATACAAGCTGCATTATGAAATCTTTCCCATCCGGCGTCTCCCATTTCCTTTTCAGCACACCATCTTGCACATGAAGGGAGTCCCACTGAGCCCAGTATGCCTAGAGAGTGGGGGTGCTGTCCAAGATATCTCGTCCGCTTGGCTTTTCCATAAACTCCTTCCACGCTAATATCGGCTCGATGTCTGGGTCTTCTTTTTGAGCGTTGCGGATTTTCTCCGCACTACAACCGGCGATAGGCTCAGATCTTACCCTTTGGATGGAAAGAAGGTTTTTCTCTTCCTGTCGCACACAATACTTGCAGTCGACCTTATATGGTCGCCGGGATAAGGCATCCGCATTAGAATGAAGTTTCCTTTTACGATGCTGTATTTCGTAATCGTACATTCGCAGCCGTTCAATCCATCTTGCGACCTGGCCCTCCGGATTCTTGAACTGCAGCAGCCATTTTAGAGCCGCGTGGTCTGTGCGCAAAAGGAACTTTTTATGGAAGTGTTTTGTCGCCAGAAGCAGCGCCAGAAGTTCTCGCCTGGTCACGCAGTAGTTCCTTTCGGGCTTGGAGAGCACTTTGCTGAAGTATGCTACTATCTTCTCTTGGCCGTTGTGTACCTGCGAAAGAACCACTCCGACACCGACGTTACTTGCATCTGCATCCACGATGAACATTTCTCCGGGAATGGGATATGCTAGTGTTGGTGCTTCGCATAGTTGTTGCTTAAGGTTCTTGAAGCTTTTGTCGCACTCACCTGACCATTTGAATTTCCTTCCTTTTTCCGTCAGTTGGTGCAAGCTCTTCGCGATTCCGGCAAAGTCATTTACGAATCGTCGGTAGTACGTAGCGAGACCCAGAAAGCTCCTGAGATCGTTTTTGTCTTTTGGAACTGGCCAGTTTTTTACAGCTTCCATCTTGTCTGAATCGGTTCGCACTCCTTTAAATGAGATGACGTGGCCCAGGTACTTGGCTTCGGACCTGAATTTCCAATGTTGGTCAGGACATTGGAAAATGTGTCTGGAGAGTTTCGTAAGCCGAACGGCATGCGCTTAAAACGAAACATACCAAATGGCGTTGTAAATGCAGTATTATCCATGTCTCCTTCTGCTACCTTGATTTGATAATAGTTTTGATTGAGTCCTCTTCGTAGAATGAAGAAGGTCATCAATCCTTGGCAATGGATATGGATTAGGCGCTGTAATTCTGTTTAGCTGTCTATAATCAATACAGACTCGTGGGCCTCCATCTTTTTTAGGCACTAAGACAACAGGTGCGGCCCATGGAGATTCGCAATCTTCAATGATGTCATA
Source organism: Brachypalpus laphriformis (assembly GCA_945910035.1). Taxonomy (NCBI): domain Eukaryota; kingdom Metazoa; phylum Arthropoda; class Insecta; order Diptera; family Syrphidae; genus Brachypalpus; species Brachypalpus laphriformis. The sequence continues at coordinate 142,810,892 of OX246754.1, forward strand.
TTCTAACATCTTTTCCAGTTCTGCTTTTAGCTGAACTCTTCGAGTGGCTGGAAGTCGATACGGTGTCGTTGCTACTGGATTGTAATCACCAGTGAATTGCAAATGGTGTAGGTTCGGATAAGGCGTCGAACACACTTTCTTCATCTGCTAGCAATTGATTCAAACGATCTCTATCTGCTGAACTTAGTTCAACTGCTTCATCTTCACGGAATGTGAAATCTATAGCGAGAATCTCTGTGAAGAAGGGTTCTAGTCTGTGAGGGTATCTTTCTTCAAAGGCTGAGGTGGGCTCGCCGGCCCCAGGGTTAACCCAAAGGAACACCCTAGACTTTGGGAAAGAGGTACTTTATTTATAATTGGATTGGTTTTATACAATATTGTTGCGTTAACAATGCAAATGGTTCTTAGCTAACAATGCTTATACCTTACAATGTTTGTATAACTTAACGCTAATGTTGGTCGTCCTGCGGCGGGTTATGGTACGGGCCGCGGTTATGCGTCCGGTCGTCTGGCTCGGTGCGGTACGTCGGCGGGCAGGAGCTTCAGTCTGCACTTCGGGCAGGCTTCGAAGGTCGCAGTCCGCACTTAGGGCAGGCTTGCGATGACCCAGTCCGCACTTAGGGCAGGCTTAGGAGGGATCCAGTCCGCACTTAGGGCAGGCTTGGAATGTAGCCGTCCGCACTTAGGGCAGGTGTGCTGTGACCCAGTCCGCACTTAGGGCAGGCTTGGGAAGGATCCAGTCCGCACTTAGGGCAGGCTTGGAATGTAGCCGTCCGCACTTAGGGCAGGCGTGCTGTGACCCAGTCCGCACTTAGGGCAGGCTTGGGAAGGATCCAGTCCGCACTTAGGGCAGGCTTGGAATGTAGCCGTCCGCACTTAGAGCAAGCGTGCTGTGACCCAGTCCGCACTTAGGGCAGGCTTGGGAAGGATCCAGTCCGCACTTAGGGCAGGCTTGGAATGTAGCCGCCCGCACTTAGGGCAGGCGTGCTGTAGCTCGACAAAGGGCGGCAAATCCGCTGTAATTTACTTAATTTGTTTCCCTCAGAAGGGGAGAAACCTATCGGACGGGCCGGCTATCGCTAGTAGCAGACCCGTGGATTATTGCCCTATCACCGAGGTGAAGGCAGAAAATTGTGGAAAGTCGTAAGACCAATTCCGAGAGGCTGTCAAGAGTACACGAGATTAGTACTTTCACCACTTGAGCAGACTCTGCCGACTGACTCTCATCCACACTCCTTTTTGGAAAAGTCCTGCAAGACGAGAATGTGAATTTTGAGCCAATGCAAAATTTCCTCCACATTCTCGTCTGCGACCTTTGTATTTACATTTTCTCCTCTTGTTTGACAGGAGATTCGGAGAATATTCTCCGTTTCCTCCGTTTCCTCTTGTTTGACAGAAGATTTGGAGAATACTCGCTGTTTCGCTACCTGCCAACAGATGGCGGCCTCCGCATTAGGTGGTTAGTGAGGTGTGCGTAGAGTGTGGATGATCGCCTCTGGAGTGGTGGATTATGTCACTTCGTTACAAGTCCGACTACTTCTTCCGTTGTGCGAATCAAAGTTGGAAATAGGTTTTCTTTATCTCGTTTCCGTTCAGGTGTTATTTCATCGCTTCTTAGTGAGCTTTGGAAAATGTGCTGAATAGAATGTGGAGAATAGTGGTTAGTAACTCTAGTTATCTCTCTTTTAAGAGGTGAGTCAGGTCCAATATGTTCCTCGGGTAATGGTGTTGCAGCGATTGGAGAGATCGTTTTGACATTATCAAACCACGTGAGAAAAGCAGAGTTCGCTCATTAAATTCTTTTACAGTTGGTGATGCGTCTTGAGTGGTTGTATAAACTGTAAGTTCAGTGCCTCTAGTTTTTGGTGTTGACTGTGCATTGATGTTATCAAGCGTAGGTGTTTTAGCGAGTGGAGAAATAGGGTTGAACTTTTCAACGTTGACAACAATAGCAGCAGTACCTTGAACTAAATACGAATACGAATACGAATATTTGGCGCAACAGCTCTTTAAAGTGCCAGGGCCTAGCACTTGAACTAAATCAGTTCCAGCAGATTTTCTGACTAGCTTTGTCTGCGAGGTATCATAGAAGTCATATACTTTCTCCTTCTGATCCGAAAAGTACCATAAGCGTTGACCTATGTCCAATACTATACCATTTTCTTCGAGAAAATCGATCCCAATCAACGTCCTGTTATCGGTTGCTTTTGGAAGGGCAATGAATTTAATTGGTCTTAATCGATTACCATTTACAATATTCGTATCGGCAATATAAATCTCTTGCGGCTTTGAGTTTCCATCTGCCAGCGTAACGTCAGCATCGACTTGCGAAAATCGAGTTCCGTTCCTTAGAAGCTGGATGAACAGCTTCGTTCCAGCGACACTGGTTCGGGCTGCGGTGACCAAGTATGCTATTCCTGTTTCCTCATGCGACGCAATTGTTATGGTGGGTAAGTCGGCACCTATTGTAGTTTTTATGCAATTGAAGGAAACTGTTGAAGGTCCTTTTGGCAAATCCCTACAGTTTGGACAGGGTGAGCGAACGAACCTTGGAGCCTTGCATTTGTAACAATGGATTTTTTATTCTACATCACTAGGTTGTGACTTCGCTTGATCTTGTCTTTCCTTTTTGCGGCATTTCTCTATTGTGTGGCCAGCATGTTTGCAAAAGTTGGATCTCTTCTTTGCAAAAGTTTCGACCTTCGGAGCATGTTGCGCAGTTCTTTCAGAAATCGAGAGCTCCACCGCTCTCGCCATAGTCAACAAATCTTTAAAAGTTTTGACATTGTCTCGTGAAACTCCGTCACGTATATGGAGACTCAGTAAGCCATATACCATGTCAATCATCATAGACTCTTTTGGTATTAAGGGTTATCGCGAATAAATGTTCCCTCGGAATTTTTTCCCCGAACAAAAATTAAGTATCTTCAAACATAGGGAAAAAATTCATTGCGAACAAACTAAGTATCGAGATTGCTTTGAAAATGCTGCTGAATTCCAATTCATGATACTTATTTATTTTCCGCGGATTTATTTCCTTTATTTTTAAGGTACCTAATTTTTGTTCGGAGGAAAAATTCCGAGGGAAAATTTATTCACGATAACCCTGATTGGATCCGAAAGCTGAGAAAATAGTTCACGTTTAGTGCAGATGAAATCATCCGTTGACTCTTTAGTTTTTTGTCCTTGCCCCATGATTTCCATGTTAATGCGATAATCCGGTTTAGTGGGCGCATATGCATTACGTAAGAGTGTAAGAACATCTTTCCATTTAGATGCTTCATTTTTGACCCCTTGCCACCATTTTATAGCATTTCTTTTCAAAAGAAGCGGGAAACCTTTTATTGCATCAGCATCAGAAATCCGCTCAATGTCTTTGTAGATGTTGATCATTGCGATAAAGGCTTCCACAATAGCGGGATCTCGTTCACCACCAAAACGCTCAGTGCAGTGGCTAAAGCTGCCTCTACTCGTAGAGTTCGTAGTCATAGCTGCCAAGAGTTGTTTTAATTGATCTTCGGTAAGAGCCATTTCGCCTTCAGATTTAAAACTTGGATTTCGAAATGCGGCAATTCGATTGCTTCTTCGCAAATTATCCGTTATGGCCAATATTCCTATTCGTTTGAACTGAATCGAGCCTCTAGTTGGGTGCCAATGTAGCGTAGCAATGCTGGTAGAGCTGTAAGAGTGGAAGTGGCGATTGACAACTCGAACGTTTTAATTTTTAAAAAACAAATTTTATTGCGCCAAAATGAAAAAAATTGTTTAGAATATTGTAATATTCTTGCTCGGGTTCGTGTAAATAAAACTGTCCTTTGTGTATTTTAATCGTTTATTTATTATCAAACACCAACTTTACTTTAACACAATATTCAATCACTTTATTCTTTATTTATTTCAAATTAAACTGTCGCTACAGATCTACTTTCACAATGTCGCTTGTTTTCACCACTGGTCGAATATCTCTTGTAATCGCTGTATTCACCTTATTACAACTATATCGACGATGGTTGTGGTATGGGTATTTATACAAAATTGCAAGGGGTTCTAGAACATGCTAGTTGCTTCTCGGGGTGAACTGATGATCCTGGAATAATTGGGATACTGTGTGGAACAATTGTGGAACATAAGCACATCAGGTGGGAATATTTACTGCTAGCAGGTTACAGTTTGGAACACAGTGTTTTTAGTTTGGTACAAAACCATGCAGTAGTGTGCGTCTATGCTACACTGCCCCCCTCTGAAACTTGTTCGTCCCAAACAAGATCATCTGGATTACTGCCATGATAACGATGAAGACGATCCAGGTGGACAATTTTCATCTTGCCTCTTACTCCACGCTGGATTCGGAAGACGACGTCATTGATGCGTGTGACCACTTTATAAGGGCCCTCCCAGTCTTACTGCAGCTTAGGTGACCTCCCCTCTTGCCGATGTGGGTTGTACAACCATACTAGGCCTCCCTCATGAAATCTGGACGTTGTTGCCTTTGTGTCGTACCTGGTTTTCATGTGGTCACTCGCTATCCTTATCCTCGTCCTGGTCCTCTAATGTATGTCTCGGATCTTTTCCCTGAGGTCTGCCATGTATTCCTCTTTACATTTGGGCTCATCGTTATGGGATCCAAACTTCACCTCACTAGGTAGCCGGACTGCTCGACCAAACAGGACTTCGGATGGAGTATGTCCAATAGTACTGTGCACTCCATTTCGGTAGGCCATCAAGAAAAGAGGAATTTGTCGATCCCAATCACGCTGGTAGTCTTCTACGACCTTGGAGAGATGTTCATTTAAGGTTCTGTTTAAAGCGCTTTACCATCCCGTCGGATTGTGGATGAAGCAGAGTCGTCCTCGTCTTTTTGATTCCTAGTTGTTGACATACCTCTTGGAATATCTTCGATTCAAAATTTCGTCCGTGGGCCGAATGCAATTCCATAGGCAGGCCAAATCTGCCCACCCAGTTGTTGACGATCTGTTCGCTGATGATCTTCGCTTCCTGCCACTGGCTGAGGTAGTCCATGACGACTAAGATGTAACGGTTGCCACTGTCGGTTTCTGGAAATGGACCGGCGATGTCAGCGGCGATCCGTTCAAAGGGTGCGCCCACGTTGTACTGGTGCATCTTGCCTCGCGTTTTCGTTCTGGGTCCCTTGCTGGCGGCACACACGACGCATTTTCGGCACCAATTCTCTACATCTTCCCTTGCGCTGAGCCAATAGAAAGGTTCTCGCACCTTCTCCAGCGTCTTGTTTGCACCCAAATGACCTCCGGATGCCCCACCATGCATCTCCCGTAGCACCTCGTGTATTTTTGACCGCAGCAATACAAGCTGCATTATGAAATCTTTCCCATCCGGCGTCTCCCATTTCCTTTTCAGCACACCATCTTGCACATGAAGGGAGTCCCACTGAGCCCAGTATGCCTAGAGAGTGGGGGTGCTGTCCAAGATATCTCGTCCGCTTGGCTTTTCCATAAACTCCTTCCACGCTAATATCGGCTCGATGTCTGGGTCTTCTTTTTGAGCGTTGCGGATTTTCTCCGCACTACAACCGGCGATAGGCTCAGATCTTACCCTTTGGATGGAAAGAAGGTTTTTCTCTTCCTGTCGCACACAATACTTGCAGTCGACCTTATATGGTCGCCGGGATAAGGCATCCGCATTAGAATGAAGTTTCCTTTTACGATGCTGTATTTCGTAATCGTACATTCGCAGCCGTTCAATCCATCTTGCGACCTGGCCCTCCGGATTCTTGAACTGCAGCAGCCATTTTAGAGCCGCGTGGTCTGTGCGCAAAAGGAACTTTTTATGGAAGTGTTTTGTCGCCAGAAGCAGCGCCAGAAGTTCTCGCCTGGTCACGCAGTAGTTCCTTTCGGGCTTGGAGAGCACTTTGCTGAAGTATGCTACTATCTTCTCTTGGCCGTTGTGTACCTGCGAAAGAACCACTCCGACACCGACGTTACTTGCATCTGCATCCACGATGAACATTTCTCCGGGAATGGGATATGCTAGTGTTGGTGCTTCGCATAGTTGTTGCTTAAGGTTCTTGAAGCTTTTGTCGCACTCACCTGACCATTTGAATTTCCTTCCTTTTTCCGTCAGTTGGTGCAAGCTCTTCGCGATTCCGGCAAAGTCATTTACGAATCGTCGGTAGTACGTAGCGAGACCCAGAAAGCTCCTGAGATCGTTTTTGTCTTTTGGAACTGGCCAGTTTTTTACAGCTTCCATCTTGTCTGAATCGGTTCGCACTCCTTTAAATGAGATGACGTGGCCCAGGTACTTGGCTTCGGACCTGAATTTCCAATGTTGGTCAGGACATTGGAATAGAGATGGTGGCGGAGGAGCCCTTAATGGGCCAACGGCAGCGCTCATACTCCCGTAGTGGACTACTGGCACCGGTGTACCCGGCCCCTCGTCCTAGGGGAATAATTAAGGAACTGGCCCTCCAGGTTGGGGGTTGGGCCGTCGGGGTAACTTCCCTACCACGTAAAAAACGCATGGTTCCGAAACAACCAAAAGCCTCGGATAAGGATGACTCAACTAATGACGACCTCAGCAAACGAAATAAGGACAACGACCTTCGGATCTGTACGTGGAATGTTCTGTCCCTTTACAGACCACGTGCAGCCGAACAACTAGCAGAGGCCCTAGACTGCTATAAAGCAGATATTACCGCCATCCAGGAAGTGCGATGGGATGGGCCGGGCAAAAAGAGGATGAAAAACTGTGACATCTACTACGGTGATTGCTACAGAGGCAACAGGCAGCGCTTATTCGGATGCGGATTTGTCATACGCGGCAGACTTAGGCAAGAAGTCTTAAGCTTCCGACACGTGAGCGAGTTGTTGTTGTAGCCAAGGTGCGAATGCGGATATCCCAATCTGAGCAACAAAGAAGAATTACTGTGAGAAAATTTAACGTCGAAAAGCTACAATCGCAAGAGACCGCCAGACTCTACCGAAGACCAGTGGCAACGCTGCCAACATGCCATCAGAAACGCCGCGACTGATGTGCTGGGTCTCGCTCGCCCACCACCGCGAAACCCCTGGTTTGACGAAGAATGCCGGCGAGTGCATGCAGCAAAACAAGAGGCATTTAAAGCGGCGCTGCAAAGGAAGACGAGAGCTGCTCGTGAGCTCTACGAGCAAAAGAGACGGGAAGAACATCGGCTTCTCCAAAAGAAGAAGAAAGAGCATGAGAAGCGCGCGTTTAAGAATATCGAGAGTCTATACTCCAGGAACAATGTACGGAAGTTTTACCAAAAGGTAAAAAGAACGTGTCAGAGAAGTAATACCCGTACAGAAACCTGTAGAGATGAAAATGGAAACCTCGTAGTAGAATCACAGTCGGTGCTGAGAATATGGAAAAACTACTTCTGCAGACTGTATAACGGCGACGAAGACCAACATCCCGCTGTCAGGCAGAATGAACCATTCAACATAGACGATGATAGTCAAAATTTCCGTCCACCTGACCAAAACGAAGTGAGGATAGCAATATCCAAGCTAAAATCGAACAAGGCTGCTGGACCTGACGGCTTACCGGCCGAACTTTTCAAGGCAGCTGGGGATGAATTGGTAGAGTGCATACACCAACTCATTTCTAATATTTGGTCAGACGAGTGTATGCCTGATGAATGGAATCTCAGCATCGTTTGCCCGATCCACAAGAAAGGAGACCCCCTCAACTGCGCCAATTATAGAGGCATCAGTCTCCTCAACATCGCATACAAGATCTTTTCTGCGATATTGTGTGAACGCCTGAAACCTTTTATCAACAGCCTGATTGGACCCTATCAGTGCGGTTTCAGGCCAGGAAAGTCCACCATCGATCAAATCTTCACACTTCGGCAGATCCTGGAGAAAACCCAAGAATTCCAAATCGATACTCACCACCTCTTTATCGATTTCAAGGCCGCCTATGACAGCATCTATAGAGAAGAGCTTTATAGAGCCATGTCTAGTTTTGACATCCCTGCCAAACTTGTCCGTCTGTGCAGGCTGACGATGGAGAACGCTCGCTGCTCCATCAAGGTCGGTAATGACCTCACCGAGACCTTTGATGTCAAAAAAGGCTTTAGACAAGGTAACGCGCTGTCATGTGACTTCTTTAATATTGTACTTGAACGGATTGTGCGGAACTCACAAGCCAACACCGGAGGCACAATCTATTACAAGTCTGTACAACTGCTTGCATACGCCGACGATATAGACATTATCGGAAGAACTCAGCGGGCTGTCACCGGTGCGTTTGCAAGCATTGAGGCGGAAGCGGCCAAAATGGGTTTAACGATAAACGAGGGCAAAACCAAGTATATACTGTCAACAAGAAGGGAAAACCAACACCGACGAATTGGACAAAACGTCACAGTGGGTAGCTATAACTTCGAGGTAGTAAGGGACTTTGTCTACCTTGGCTCTTCTATAAACTCTGAGAACAGCATCAGTGCAGAAATCAATCGAAGAATAACTCTTGCCAATCGCTTTTTTTTTTTTTGGGCTTATAAGGCAATTCAACAGTAAAGCCCTATCTCAAACCACTAAGGAGACTTTATATACGACTCTGATCATCCCAGTCCTGCTTTATGATGCTGAAACATTCACTTTATTAAAAGAGGATGAAGATATCCTTGGTCGCTTCGAAAGAAAAATTCTTCGTAAGATTTTCGGTCCCGTTTGCGTTGATGGGTTTTGGAGGAGAAGATTCAATCACAAACTATACGAGCTGTACAGCGACATCGACCTAGTCAAAAAACTGTGTATTGGACGTCTGAGATGGCTGGGACATGTAGAGCGAATGGACACCAACGCTCCGGCCCGCAGAGTCTTCGAATCTAACCCCGAGGGACGACGCAGTAGAGGGAATCATCGCCGTAGGTGGCGCGCACAAGTTCAAGGGGACCTCGACCAACTTGGAGCGCGCAACTGGAGGCAATTAGCTAAAGACCGAGCTAAATGGAGAGGCTTGTTGGTTGAGGCCCAGGTTCACCCCGAACTGTAGCGCCACCTAAGTAAGTAAGTAAAGATCTGAAGAGGTCACATTTCTTTGGGTTCAGCTTCAGGTGAGCACTTCGAAGTCGTTCTAGCACATTCTTCAGGTTATCGCGATATTCCCCGAATGTTTTTCCTATAATGATCACATCGTCCAGATACACGAAGCCAGTTTTCCAGGTCAATCCACGCAGGACGTGTTCCATTAGGTGCTCAAAAGTTGCCGAAGCGTTGTACAACCACTCTTCAAATTAAGGGTGGAAAACCATCTAGCTCCTGAGAGTGTATCTAATGTGTCATTGATCCGTGGCAGAGGGTAGCTATCCTTTTTGGTGAAGTCATTAAGTCTCCGGTAGTCCATACAGAATCGAGTGCTATCGTCTGTCTTCTTGACCAGTACGACAGGTGAAGCTCATGGACTCCCTTCCTTCTCCATCGTTGACACCATCTCCGCAACCTCCGTCTGCTTTGCCAATGGTAGTCATCTGGCGCGCTGGCAAATTGGTCTGGCATCCCCAGTGTCTATGCGATGTTGCACCAGATGTGTTCGGCCATACTCTCCATCCTGTGAGGCAAATATATTAGGGTACACACTGATTAGATTTTCTGCCATTGCTCGCTAATCCTGATCCAGTTCGCAGTGCTGGAGGATCATGTCCCTTACTTCCGCCAACCTGGCTAATGAAATAGGCCTCGAAGACTCCTTTTTAGTTATTGTCGAGATTAAACATATCGGAACACATTTACCAATAGCCTCCACTTGTTTTAGTTTGATGCTGTGGTTCTTTAAGTTCATCAGTCTTACTGGAACCAGGCTGCTCTTTGCCTCCACTAATACTTTTCTCACGATGTAGTTTGTGGAATTCCTTTCTAAATCGGGCTCCAACAGATAGAATCGGTGGCTCCCAGGATCACCCTCTTGTTTTGTCCACATAATAGTCTAGGAAGATGGTGGTAAGACTTCGTCCTTGCTGAGAATTGTCCTTAAATGAGCTGCATTCTCGTTCCCGTACACCATTGGAATCTCTACGTTCCTGTACCGCAGAACTTGCATCCCGATGTCGATGATTACGTCATGTTCTTTCATGAAGTTCACGTCGTTGATGCATTCGTCACATATGTCGGCCACCAGGAACGCATGGGAAAAGGCCAACCCTGCTAGTTGTAGCGTGAGGCGAACTTCTCCATATACTTTCGCCGATCCCCTGTCGCAGTCCTAAGACAGTAGCAGCTGGTGTTGTGCAGCCATGACATCCGGACGAGATCTCTTCTCACAATGGAAGCCGTGGCGCCGGTATCGATGGTAGCCACGCACCTGTTTTTGCCAATGAGTGCTTCCACTGTTAGGCTCTTGTTGCATCGCTTGGTTTGAGAGACCTGGATGGTGGTCTTGGGGGCGTCGATTCCAATAGCTAACTTCTGCTCCACGAAGATTGCTCTTAGGCGTTTCCCGACTCCTGGTTTCGAGGTGCCTGGCCAACAGGATGGATGTTGTCCCTGTTGGACGGTCCTTCGTTGCGTCGCCTATTCGCACAATGTGGACAGTTTCCGCGTCTGCGTGGATTTCTGCATTGCCATTGTAGGTATTCTATTTTGTTGCAGTTCCAGCAACGAATTTGTCCTCCGCGAGCGTTGTTTCGGTCTTCGGCGGCTACTTCCCTCACACGGTGGATTCCCTAACATGCCTGGTCTGCCGCCTCCATTGTCAGAGCAAACGCCAACGCTTCGGCGAGCGTTTTCTTTGCAGCCACTCTTACCGCCATTTGTAGTTTCGCGTCAGCTATGGCATGGGTAAATGCTTCGGTCGCCATCTCGTTAATGATCTCCTCACCAGCGTTTGGATAGGACAAATGTGCCAGCCGCTCGATGTCCGCTTGTAACTGCTGGAGCGTCTCACCCTCCATCTGGACCCTTCTTCGCAACTGGACCCTATATATTTGCTGCATGTGTTCGTCCCCAAATCGCATGTCAATGGCTTTCACCAGGCTGTCGTAGTTGCGTTGTTTGTCCTCGGGAATAGTTTGTAGTAACTCTGCAGCTGATCCTCCAAGCGCAAGCGTGAGGGCAATGGACCTCTCTTTATCGTCCCAGTTGTTCGTCATTGCCGCAGCTTCGAACTGCCTCTTATATGTCGCCCTTGATGTCTGTCCATCGAAGACAGGAGGCTGCATCTCTTTCCCTTTCGGGCAGTCGGTTGAATACTCCCGAACTTTCTGTTTCTCCACGTATTCGAGTTCCTTTGCAAAATTCTCGAAACTTCCTGCAACAGGCTTAATTTTTGTTTGAACATTCTCGAATTTTGTTTCAACATTCTCGAATCTCCCTTTAATGGTTGTTTCAAATGTCTCAATTTTGGCCTCTACATTTTCAATCTTCTCATCAATTGTCCTAAATCTTGTTTCCAAACTTTTATCTTGTTCATCGAATTTGCTTTCCAGAACACTCCTTTGATCGAATAGCTGTTGCTCTAGAGAGTTCTTTCGTACGTCGAACTTAACTTGGCGTCTAGAGAATTCTTTTGTTCGTCGACCTTAGGCTCTAGAGAATTCTTTTGCTCATCGAGCTTGGCGTCTAGAAAGTTCTTTTGCTCATCGAACTTTTTATTTTGATCGTAGAATTTTTCAGATAGCAATTTCATTAAAGTCGACATGTCACTCGTCGTACTTATTTGTTCTTCTTCAACGTCAAAAAAAAGTCGTATCAGGATCTGTACCCTCATCCGTCATTATTTTCCGCAACTTAATGATCAACTTTCTTTTCGTTCCAGCCGTAGGTTGATCCCGCTGGCTCAGTACTTCCTTTAGTTGCACCAATGACAAATCTTCTAGCAATTTCCGAACCTTTTTTGTTTTTTTTTTTTCACTTACACAATAAGCAATACACAAAATTTGTTTTATTCCACTTTTCTGACAGCAATGTAATATTCTTGCTCGGGTTCGTTTAAATAAAACTGTCCTTTGTGTATTTTGATCGTTTATTTATTACCAAACACCAACTTTAATTTAACACAATATTCAATCACTTTATTCTTTATTTATTTCAAATTAAAGTGTTGCTACAGATTTACTTTCACAATGTCGCTTGTTTTCACCACAGGTCGAATATCTCTTGTAATCGCTGTATTCACCTTATCACAACTGTACCGACGATGGTTGTGGTATGGGTATTTATACAAAAATGCAGGAGGTTCTAGAACATGCTTGATGTTTCTCGGGGTGAACTAATGATCCTGGAATAATTGGGATATTGTCTGGAACAATTGTGGAACATAAGCACATTAGGTGGGAATATTTAAGGCCCATTCACAGCTCAGCGACCTGCGAATGCGGATGAGCGAATATTCGCAAATTTTGACATTTCTTTCAGAGCTACTTTTTTGTCTGGTCGCGTGAATTTCAGTTGTCATTCATTTCGTAACTAATTGCCTAAACGTGAAGAATGCATAAATACATAGCGCAGCTTGGATTCAAAAAGTAATATCTTACATTCTTTCAACCACCATCTTACCCACCAAGAAGGACAAAAAAAATGTGAGGTTAAACTCTCGCGAATGTTTTGGTCGCGGGAATGTGGATTGCGTCCTACATGTGTGGAATATGAATAAAAGTTGGCAGTTCGCAAAAATCATTCCCTTATTCGCGCAAAAATCGGCGAATTGTTAATTTCTTCGCAGAAACTAATTACAATTTAAATTTGTATATATTAATCGATAGATAAGGATCCTACATCCCTGCAACGAGCACTTGATGTGTGGGTGGACGTTTTGGAGGGAAATGGGTATCGCATTAGTTCAAAAAAGACAGAGTACTTGTGCTGCCCGTTCTCTGATCCACTCAGGCCTATTCCAGACATTTATTTGAATGGAACAGTGCTTAACAAGTGCGAAAAGTTCAAATATCTGGGATCTATGATCAATAGCAAAGCAACTTGTGATGACGACATCAATCATCGTGTAAGCGTAGGGTGGATGAAGTGGCGAGAAAATTCCGCTATCTTCTGTGACAGAAAAATGCCCCCTAAGTTGAAAGGAAGGCTCTACACCACAGTTGTACGTCCAGCGCTCACATACGGTTCACAATGTTGGACGATGTACAAAACGTATGAGAGTAAATTAACGGCAGCTGAGATGAAGATGCTTCGCATGACAGCAGGAGTGACCAAGCTTGATCGAATAAGAAGTTCGAAGATCCGTGGAAGCTTTCACATCAAGGAAACCATCGTACAAAAATTAGAGCCCGCCGGCTCAGCTGGTATTGCCACGTTCAAAGAAGAGATCATTTGAACCCTGTTAAAAAGGCAATATATGGTATATGCACGTTCCAAAGACATCGCGATGTAGGAAAGGCAGGCCTATAAACGCCTGGATCAGACAAATGCGACGACATCGGCATTTCATTGGCCTCAGTAACCGAGTGATCCAAAATCGGCAGGCCTGCCGATATTTTCTGAGGTCAAATAGGCGAACCCCACAGGCGGATCAGTAGAAATGCAGTGAAGTGGGAGGCCTGTGATCCCTTGTTTTCGGATCATAGCCTCGCTGATAAAAGGAAGAAGAAGAAGAAGATATTAATCGATAGATAAATTAAGCTCCGTTCTTTTGGAATAGTAAAATTGCCAATGGCGTGCTTATAAGTATGCAAAAAAACGGTTTGTTCGCAGTTTAAGCATTCGCAGGTATATGTAAAAGCACTTTCTGACAACCTCCTTTTCTTTTGTGATGAGTGCAAGAATATCTCACTCTCGCACGTTGTCCTTGCGATAAAGTGCCTTAGTGACTCAAATGACTCCCACCAAAAAATTTCTCTAAAAAGATTATGGATAAACTCTCCAACTTAGATAGCAGTGTTAGATGTGTTGACGATTCCAGCCGTCAAGCAAGCATTCATCTCCCAGGCAACCTGATCCAATGGTCGACGTAATTTTCGATCGAATCAATGGTGTCGGTGACGACAACGCAACGAACTCAACCACTGTGAATGGAATTGAATCGGTATGCCACAAAATCGACGACCTACCTATCCATACCCAGCATAACCCAAACATCCATTACAACACATCAATTTTGGATAAATTATTGGATGCCGATGTTGACTCACGCTCAACTCCACCTTCCCTTCTACTGCCGACGGACTGAATCATCAAAATCTCTCGCTGCCCCTACTGTCCAAGAGTCCGAAACTCCTCCAGGACACTCATCAACCATTTTGGAACAACCTGCACACCTTCTGAGTGGCAGCGTAGGCTGAATAAATTAAGTCCTGACAACCTCCAGGTTACCACCTTCCTTATCAAAGGTAGCCCTCGTAATGCTGATGTCTCGTGGATTACGAATTTGTTTTAAAGAAATACGGTATCACCATTTCCCGATGCGAACTGATCCTGCCTTCTCACCACAGAAGTCTTCGCAACTTTAAACTCGACCTCCCGGCTAGATACAAATGGCTATTCCAAAACCCTGCTAGTATAAATTTCAACCTCGGAAAGATGCGTATCTGCAAATGGACGGACAAGTCTACTAACATAGATAATTTAATTAATATTAGACTTAGTAATAACAACACCCATAGAGATAAGTTAATTAATAATAAGTTGGACCCACTCTCTCTCCACTCTTCGTACAACAAATCCACCATTTCAAACAATGGACCTACCACCCACCAAAAATCCAGCAGTACTCATCTCCCGTCCTTTAACAAGTCTAAACCCGACTCAAATTGGTCTTTCAAAATGGGCATCTTCCCTAACTTCAACTTTAAAACGGCAGCCGTACTGTCTAAGTCTGCTACCAAATTGCCGAATATCAAGCGAGTTTCTTTCGATGTCCCGCCGGTCCCCTCTCTCTCTCCAAACACCAAGGCCACTCCCTCAATCAACTACCCCAATAGAACTTCCAATAACCGCGTCTCTTTCAATCTGTCACCTGATTCCTGACCTCCTCCAAGCCATAGCACTTCTTCTAATAACACTCCCCCACCGTTAATTACCCGAATTTCACCCACTCCCACACTTTCAATCCTTCCTCGTTAACCACCCCCGGTTGCACCTCTGCCCATACTTCGTCCTCGGTCTCTCTTAACAATTCCATCTCGACCAATTTGCCATCTACTGCATCTCCCCCCACTTTCGATCCAATGCTTCCTCCCACCGTTAAACTCACGTCTAAATTAATAGACCGGCTTTTTGAAAATGTTCGCCTTTACCTAGCCTATTCACATGACAAGCCTGACTCCGTTTGCATAGACGGAAAA
Organism: Brachypalpus laphriformis; assembly: GCA_945910035.1. NCBI lineage: Eukaryota > Metazoa > Arthropoda > Insecta > Diptera > Syrphidae > Brachypalpus > Brachypalpus laphriformis. The sequence continues at coordinate 142,826,127 of OX246754.1, forward strand.
ACAAAGACTAATGTCATGGTCTTGATCCAAAAAGAAGGCCTCCCAACTGACCCTATAGCCCTGAAGAATATCTACACACGTTTCCATAAGAGTTTTAATATCTCCTCTTCCACTGTGGCTAAAGACCTATCAACCTATGGCTCTCATATTGGTTCCAAGCGTCTCTCATATCTCCAAGAAACTCGCAGCAATCATAATAAATATTTTCGTCCCTAACTCCATCACAGTCGATCCATCTCACTCCATTGAAATTGCCCCAAAGCTCCTTTCCCTCTACTATCAGAATGTCAGAGGACTTCGCACCAAAACCTCGATGGTGCACCTGAAATCACAATCACTTCCCTACGACATTTTTGCCCTAACTGAAACCAACCTTTGTCCCAATGTTCTTAACTGTGAATTATTCACTTCTGACTTCGTAGTCTTTCGCGCTGACGGCCAGGAACATGAATACCTTTCATTCGGCCGCGGTGTTCTTTTAGCCATACATAATCGTCTTGATGCAACCCTCGTCAAATTCTCAAATTCCACTTCTTTTGAATTCGTATTAGCTAAATTATCTGTATCCAAACGGAGCGTATATATTGTTTGCTGTTATATTCGCCCTTCTCAACCCGTCCAAGCATACCAGCGGGCCATTGATACAGTTGACTCTCTGTTAGATATCGCTGATCCTATTGACGATTTTATAATTGTTGGCAACTTCAACCTTCACCTTTTACAATGGTCTCCATCGGAGGACGAATCATCATTTGTTCCTACTAACTCCTCCTCAGTAAAGGAAATCTTCCTCACTGATCGCCTTTTTGACTCCGGCCTTTTTCAGGTCAGTGGCATTACCAACAACTTAGGTAGGCAGCTAGATCTGATTTTCTCATCCGACCCCCATAATTCCTTGGTTACCGCGAGTAACCATCTTCTCTCCACCCTAGACCAATATCAACCCCCTCTCGCTCTTGCCTTTTCGTATGAAAACGTCAACATTACCGTTGATTCTGAGAACTCTCTCTCTTTTAACTTCCGCAAAGCTGACTTCGTTAAACTTAACAACCTACTCAATATCATCAATTTCAGCCTATTCCTAAACATTAACACACCCATTGATATCGCTCTCGTATTCTTCTACACAGCAATCTTTGACTGTCGTCTCCAATCTGTCCCTTATCTGCCTCGAAAAAACTGCTCATCATCACCTCCTTGGTATAATAAGGAATTGCGTACTCTTCGCAATGTCAGAAATAAATTATGGAAAACTTACCTCGTATCCAAATCAGCCTCAGATTACGCATATTACCAGCAAGCTTACTCCCGCTTTTCCATTCTCTGCGAATCCCTCTATCTCGAATACCTCGATAGAATGCAATTAAGTCTAATCACTGATCCTAGGCGCTTTTACCAATTTATCAACGTCAAAAGAAATTCCGACGGCTTTCCTTCCACTCTAAAATTACTTAATACTTCATCTGCTGACCCTAAAGTAATCGCCAACCTCTTTGCAACCTTTTTCAGCCAATCGTATAGTGACCATGTACACGAACCGGACCTAGATTTTTTCTAATATCATATAATAATAATATCTACCCTCACCGATTCTCTCTTACTTCAAATCGATCTAAATTCATTCCACACATGGTGCGACAAAAACTTTCTAGAACTTAACGTCGCCAAATGTCAATCCATAACATTCTCTCGTAAACGCCTCTCCCCATCCCTCAGAACCTTTTACTTTCTTAGCGAGCCCGTTCCCTCAGTCTCCTCTATATGCGATTTGGGTATTATTTGTGACAGAAAGCTAAACTTCCGTTCTCACATTGATCATATTGTACACAAGGCCAATTCTTCTCTCGGTTTCATAAAACGCTGGTTTAAAGAATTTTCGAATCCTTACGCTTCTAAATCCCTGTATATCACCTTTGTCAGACCACTCCTGGAATACGCCAGCCAAGTTTGGTCACCTTATCACAACATCCACTCCCTTAGAATCGAAGCTGTGCAGCGTAGGTTTATCCGGTTTGCCTTACGCGGTCTCCCATGGGCCGACAACTATATCTTACCTCCCTATGAAGACCGGCTAAAATTGATTAACCTGCAAACCCTTACAAAACGTCGCAAAGTCGCTGACATACTTTTCGAGCACCAATTATTAACCGGTATGATCGATTCCACCGCACTACTGGAAATGATTTCCCTTCGCACTAACCCTCGAAACCTTAGGTCCGTACCGCTCTTTCGTCTCCCTCACCACCGCACCAACTACGGAAAACTTCGAACTAATTTCCAGAATGTTACGCCTGGCAAATAACTCACAGAACACCCTAGACTTTCATTCGAGTCTATCTGCCCTTAGAAAGCCTCTCTACACCTCTTCATGACCTCTCTTCTCTTATTTCTACTAACCAGTCTTCGCCTTTCTCTCAACTTTTTATTTTCCCTCTGTTTGAGTTCAATTAATTTGATTTGCATTTATTTATTGCTGATATAAAACTAATCTAAACATTATATATTTATAGTAAATTAAGTAACGTAACGTAAAGTACCAAAAGTAATTACATAAATTTCAATTGTCAATTGCATTATATAAAGAATTTGGGAATTAAAACACTCTACTTTTTATAACGAAAACGATAAGACGTGTTTGCATTTTTACATAAGAGTAATTTATTTTACATAATACAAGTGTGAGTTCTGGACATTCACAGTGGTGACAAAAAACATTGGTCCTTCTGCGCCTCAAGTGGAATCTGTGCATGTACTGTGGATGTTTGTACTTTTTTTTCTTTGTTTAGAAAGTGCCAAACGGGTTCCCTCGTCGTATTTAAAATTCAATTCAGTGTTTTTTAGACATTTTTTTTACTTTTTTTAAAAAGAAATCTACTTACGAAGTAGTTGCATTTTTGTTTTTTTTTTTTGAAAATTCCGTGGAACGGTTAGCCGCTAGGACAGCAATCCAACATACAACACCGCTGCCAACGGCATCGTGTACTGCTACAACGGTTTTAGTGGACCGCTGTGTGGGACCGGTGCTGACGAACGGGAAGTCCAGTGGCTGGATACGGATACAATACCGCTGTGTGGGACCGCTGCTGGTGAACGGATAGTCATCTAGAAATAGAACAACAACGTAAGTACAATTTGTTTGTGCTTCTTTCATCAATTTCTTACCCGGATTATTTTTTTGGTGTGTGTACGGTGAAATGAACGCTATGGAGAAGCTCCAGAAAGACCTTTTTTCGCAAATCCACAAAGATGCGTTGAACTTCAAGAAAAGATCCGAGGCGGAGCGAACGAGGAACTAAATCACCGCACGGATTTCCATCCTGGACAACAATTTTAAATCCAGTTCTGAATACCACGTCGAGGCTGTATCATCGAAGGAAGAAGTCAATCGGGAGGAGTTAGCCTCCCTTTTTGACAAAATAAAGAACGTTTACGTGGATTACCGGACAGCACTGATGGATAGCTTAGTCAAGCTGGAGTCAAAAGCATCTGTTTGGGTCACGATGACGTCACCACACATGAAGGCTCGACCTATTAAACATACCCTGAATATCAACGCCCCCACAAATGTCAATCAAACAAAATGAATTTACACTTTACATTGTTTACATATATATAACAAACGACCAAATTGTACATAAAGAATTATTCTAACATGAAATAAAAGACACACTGTTTTATAACGTTGATGAAATCGGTGGTTTCGGTTTTATTTCGGCACAGTTCATAGCGCGTTTAGTTTTTGCTTACAGCTACCAAGCACATAATTCCCAGTTTGAGATCCGCGATCGTTTCTTCGTTGCACAGTGACGCAAACATTTGGTCCTATCGAGCCGGATTTTTCATTTTTGTGTGCGCGCTTACAAAAACTAAAAAATAAAAAACAATAAAACATTATTTAGTGTGAAGTGTGTGTTGCAAACAAATCTGCAAGTGACCTGAGGAATAACCAGGGAATTTTCCAATCAAGACATCGTCATCCATCATCCAAGAAGTGGACTCCAGAGTTGCAGAATCCATCATCAGATTGGACTTGGACTAGGACAATCAAGGATAAATCATCCCAGACGTCGATTTCGGAGCCACAGAATTTGTCACGGACTTGGACTCGAATTTGAAAAAGCAAGTGAGTACATTTTCCGATTATCTACTCTATAATTACCAAAAATAAAACAAAAAAAAAACATACATAAGTGCGTTTACGTAAATATATTTGGGTTTAACACATAAGTGCTTCATATTTGGGGACAAAATGGACAAGGCTGTGTTAGCGAGCACTTTAAAACAGCTCAAAAAGGACATAGTTAACTTCGGCAAAACGGGGTTAGGTAAACGCACCGTGAACTACTTAACAAGCCGTCTTTCCCTGCTGGAAAAGACTATGGAATCGGCCACTATCCAATTTGAGGGTCTCTTGGGTGAAGACGACTCCAAAAATGCAGCTCTCGAAGAAATTTTTGAGGGTATTCGAGAAAACTACTTCGACTACCGCTCTAGCCTACTAGATGCCATCGACAAGGTTCAAATGCCGGTGCAGAACGAAGACAGCAAGAAGGCATCAACTGCTGGCACATCGAGGTCGGACATCAAGCTGCCAAAAATAAATTTGCCGACTTTTTCGGGTAGTTACGAAACGTGGCGAACTTTCCACGATTTGTTCGTTTCGTTGATCCACCGCAACACAAAGCTATCTGAAATAGAGAAGATGCACTACCTGAAGTCAACGGTATCTGGCGAAGCTGAGAAGCTTCTGACTCACCTGGCGATTGACAGTGGTAACTACGCGAAGGCTTGGAGCATTTTAACGGAAAGGTATGATCATACGCGCTTCCTGGTCAACACACAGCTAAAATGCCTCTTCAACCAGCCATCAGTGACGCAAGAAAGGTCGGAGTCCATCAAGGACTTGCTGGATACTTCGACGGAAGTGGTGCACAGCCTCAAGAACTTGCAGGTGCCCGTCGAACATTGGGATGTGGTTCTCATCTTCGTGCTGCTACAAAAACTGCCCACAAAAACGCAGCAACTGTGGGAGGAGAAGCTGGCAGCCAAAAAGGACACCAAAGAACTTCCGAGTTTTGATGAGTTCAAAGTTTTTTTGGAAACTAGGTTCCGTACGCTGGAGGCAGTCGACCAGCAGCAAGTACGAATGGCACCGAATCCCATCAAGCCTGTGTCCCACCGAAACGTTCTGCATACAGCAACCAGCAACGCAAAATACCCCTGCCAAATTTGCAGCAAGGGTCAACATGCCATTAGGAAGTGTAGTAGGTTTTTAAAGTTGAGTATTGCTGATCGCTGTAAACAAGTTTCGAGATTAGGGATATGTAGAAATTGTTTAGCATATAGCCATACCTCTGAGCATTGTCCAAGTAGTCGACGATGCTACTATTGCCAACAACCACACCATTCGCTGCTCCATTTTAATAACACTCCTAATGTGGGGCAAGCGAACTCTTTCACCGTACAAGGGCACACTCTGGGGCCATCCACTTCTTCGATGAATGCTGGTGCTCTCACTTTCCAACCATCTGAAAAGGAAACAACCTTTGTATCACCGAACGTCAATACCTTCTATTCAACTTACTCAACAACACAAGTCTTACTAGCAACTGCCATAGTCAAGGTAAGCGCAGGGACAGGCGAATCTCTTTCCTTGCGAGCGTTATTAGACTCGGGTTCAGAAGCCAGCTTTATCACCACGTCAGCTGTTCAGCTACTTCGTCTTCCATTAAAGCCAACCTCGGTCGAAGTTTCTGGGTTGGGTTTGGTCAGCAGCGGCACCTGCTCAAGGGTGGTAGATATCTCCTTTGCTTCTCACCACTCAGCGTTTAGAGCATCCACTCAAGCTCTCGTACTCAAGTCGCTGTCTGGGCATCTTCCGACCCAAACTTTGGCAGCTACAGGTTGGGAACATCTGAACGGTTTGACGTTGGCGGATCCCAACTTCAATCAGTCAGCCAAGGTGGATTTATTACTGGGAAGTGATGTCCTGGCTGATATTCTGTTGCCGGAGCTGGTCAAACCGATCGACAGAAATTTACCCATCGCTCAGAAGACCAAACTAGGATGGGTCCTATTTGGTAGAGCACCCATATCATCTCCTCGAGTCAACAGCTTTCTCCAAACCTGCAGTATCGAGACAGAACTCCGCAAATTCTGGGAATTGGAAGAGATTTCGTTCCAACCATATGAACGACCGGAAGACATCGAGTGTGAAGCACACTTCGTCAAAAACGTTCGACGCCTAGCTGATGGTCGTTTCCAAGTGGCCCTCCCGTTCAAGGGAGATGTCTATCCTATTCTAGGCAGGTCTAGGGAAGGTGCTCTCAATCGTTTCAGGAGTCTGGAAAGGAGGCTAGAAATAAATGAAAATTTAAAACAACGGTATATAGACTGTCTGGAGGATTACCTGAAGGTTGGTCATATGGAAGAAGTGATGGAAGACTCCATTATGCATCCGCATCACTACTTTGTGCCACATCACGCAGTTTTTAAGGAGTCGAGCTCGACAACTAAGCTCCGAGTGGTATTTGATGCTTCGTTTAAGACATCGGATGGCGTCTCATTGAATGATCAGCTGATGATAGGCCCGGCGCTTCAACACAACATCACGGACATCATTCTCAGATGGAGGCTCTATCGATATACGTTCACTGGAGATATAGAGAAGATGTATCGACAAATAAGGGTACCGGAACGTGATGCGAATTACCAGCTCATTCTTTGGCGTAAGCAACCATCCGACATTTTGAGAACATATCGCCTCAAGACGGTGACCTTTGGCACAGCTCCTGCTCCATACTTGGCGATTCGCACTCTTCAGGCATTATCAGAGGAAGTTACAGAACGGCATCCCAAAGCTGCTAGAATGATTCGCAACGAGATGTACGTCGATGACTTGATTTCGGGAGCTGACACACTACAAGAGGCTAAGGCCAAAATAAAGGAAATCAAGGAGATTCTCAGTGGAGCTGGTTTTCACTTACGCAAATGGACCGCCAACAGTGAAGATCTTCTCGATAATATACCCGCTCAGGATCACGAGGCATCCTTCTCGTTACCCACGGACGGTTCAGATCGAGTGAAGACTTTGGGCATACAGTGGCTCCCTCTTACTGACGAATTCACTTTCAGTTACGCTTCTTTAGAAAATCACCAGCCAACTAAGCGATCCATATTATCCTCGATAGCCCGCTTATTCGATCCCATGGGTTGGATCGCACCTTCCATCACCAAGGCGAAACTCCTGATGCAGCTTCTCTGGGTCCGCAAACAATCCTGGGATGATCCCGTCGACGCTGACATTCTGGAAGATTGGAGAGTTTTTCATGATGATTTGCGGGCTTTTAATAATCTGCACATTCCACGGTGGTTACACACTCCTGGTATGACCAAAAACCTACAGCTGCATGGTTTCTGCGATTCGTCGGAAAGGGCATACGGGGCAGCGGTGTACGTCAGAGTAGAAGATGAAGACGGCAACAACCACATGCACCTACTCATGTCGAAATCGAAAGTCGCACCTGTAAACCCAGTCATTCTTCCGCGCTTGGAACTGTGTGGAGCTGTCACACTCGCTAAGCTCATACACCACATTACAAAGACTCTTGAGTGGAGAGGCATTCCCACATTCGCATGGACTGACTCCACAATCACGCTCTGTTGGATACGAGCAGAGCCTACGAAGTGGGAAACCTTTGTGCGAAACAGATTCGGCGAGTTGTGCAAGAGAGTGGCACAGCTTTGCCTACTCGCTTCCATGTAAGTTGTGCATGGGATTAAATTTGCGTGTGTAAGCGTGTGTGTGCGGACTGGGTTTAGTGCATGTGAAGCGTGTGTGTGGAATGAGTTTGCGTTTGGGTAGCGCGTGTGAAGTGTGTGTGTGAGATTTCATTTTTGGGTAAAACGGGTGAGTGGCTCATTACTTCAGTGTTGCCAGATGTGTGTTTTGAGTTTTAGGTTTTAATATTATTGTAGTATTGTTTTTAGTACTATTTGAGTAGATTTGTGAATGGACTGTATTATGCCTTGTGTTATGTGTGGAATAGAGTGAATTGTTATTGGATGGATGTATATATATGGTGATGTGTTGGATGAATATGGGTATGTGTTGTATGAGTATGGGTATGTGTTGTATAGATTTTTTTTTTTTTTTTTTTTTTTTTTTTTTTTTCATTGATGATAGGTACGTTTGTGTGTTTTCGTGGTTAGGAGCTACAATGTTTCGAGTTCAGGTTGAGAGTTGTTTATCGGTAGTGGACACAGTTTTGTGATTGGACGTTTGAACTCTCCCTGTTGTGTTTTCAGTTTGACTACGCGGACTATGTTGTCGGCGCCGGGGTATGTCTGCTGAATTCGGCCGAGACTCCACCTAGCAGGGGGTAGTCGTTCGTCCTTGAGCAAAACCAAATCTCCTACCTTTAGCTGCGGTTGTGTTTTCAGCCACTTCGGTCGTTGTTGTAGACGTGCCAGGTACTCCTGTTGCCACTGCTGCCAGAATGTCTGCATGTGGTGTTGAACTAACTTCCACCGGTCGCCTGCGCATAGTTTCTCCGACGCTAGATCTGGTTCAGGAACAGTTAGGACTTCTTGACCGATTAGAAAATGTGCAGGAGTTAAGGCACGGAAGTCATCAGGGTCTTCTGAAAGGGGACATAAAGGTCTCGAATTGAGACACGCTTCAATTTGCGTTAAAAGCGTGGCGAGCTCTTCATACGCCGATCTCTCCTATGATCAACAGCATCCGATAATCTTGGAACCCACACATCACTATACAAAACTTCTCATCAGCGAGGCACACAGCAGGACTCTTCATGGTGGTATCCAATTGATGATGGGCTACCTGCGAAACAAATATTGGATCTTCCAGCTGAAAAGGTCTGTCAAGAAACACATCCACGGTTGTACCACGTGTTATAGGTATCGCAGCAAGGCCGCTCACCAGTTAATGGGAGATCTCCCTAGCCCTAGGGTAAGGATTTCAAGGCCATTCACACACACCGGGGTCGACTATGCTGGGCCCATCGACATAAAGACATGGAGAGGCCGTGGAGCTAAATGTTACAAGGGTTATCTCGCCATATTCGTCTGTCTGACAACCAAGGCACTACATTTAGAAGCTGTAACCGACCTAACTACTCAAGCCTTTTTAGCAGCCTTTCGAAGATTTGCAGCACGGAGGGGACTCTGCTACGAAATCTACAGCGACTGTGGTACAAACTTCGTTGGGGCCAACGCAGAACTTCATCGCTTAATGGACAACGCGACCCACGACTGGAAGGAGATAGCGAAGGTTTTGGCAAATCAAGGAACACAGTGGAATTTCATTCCCCCAGCTTCCCCCCACTTTGGAGGGCTATGGGAAGCAGGAGTAAAGAGTGTGAAACACCACTTCAAAAGAGTCGTCGGGAACGGGACACTCACGTATGAAGAGCTCGCCACGCTTTTAACGCAAATTGAAGCGTGTCTCAATTCGAGACCTTTATGTCCCCTTTCAGAAGACCCTGATGACTTCCGTGCCTTAACTCCTGCACATTTTCTAATCGGTCAAGAAGTCCTAACTGTTCCTGAACCAGATCTAGCGTCGGAGAAACTATGCGCAGGCGACCGGTGGAAGTTAGTTCAACACCACATGCAGACATTCTGGCAGCAGTGGCAACAGGAGTACCTGGCACGTCTACAACAACGACCGAAGTGGCTGAAAACACAACCGCAGCTAAAGGTAGGAGATTTGGTTTTGCTCAAGGACGAACGACTACCCCCTGCTAGGTGGAGTCTCGGCCGAATTCAGCAGACATACCCCGGCGCCGACAACATAGTCCGCGTAGTCAAACTGAAAACACAACAGGGAGAGTTCAAACGTCCAATCACAAAACTGTGTCCACTACCGATAAACAACTCTCAACCTGAACTCGAAACATTGTAGCTCCTAACCACGAAAACACACAAACGTACCTATCATCAATGAAAAAAAAAAAAAAAAAAAAAAAAAAAAAAAAAAATCTATACAACACATACCCATACTCATACAACACATACCCATATTCATCCAACACATCACCATATATATACATCCATCCAATAACAATTCACTCTATTCCACACATAACACAAGGCATAATACAGTCCATTCACAAATCTACTCAAATAGTACTAAAAACAATACTACAATAATATTAAAACCTAAAACTCAAAACACACATCTGGCAACACTGAAGTAATGAGCCACTCACCCGTTTTACCCAAAAATGAAATCTCACACACACACTTCACACGCGCTACCCAAACGCAAACTCATTCCACACACACGCTTCACATGCACTAAACCCAGTCCGCACACACACGCTTACACACGCAAATTTAATCCCATGCACAACTTACATGGAAGCGAGTAGGCAAAGCTGTGCCACTCTCTTGCACAACTCGCCGAATCTGCACACACACATACACAACACAAATTCAAAGCAAATAATCCTACTGATTTCAAATATAATTATTAGTAAATTATTACTCACCTGGATTAAAAATCACTACATAAAACACCAAAAAAATTCACTAATCACACGAATAAATTCCCGCACAACAATAAACTTCCAACCGACGCGACAATTGACTACTCCAGCTAAAGAGAAGAGAGGAAAAACGATAGCACATACGCATGAACAACGGGATCGTGCGTAGCACATCTTCGGCGTGCATGTTTCATTGTTTATATTCTGTCATCATTCTCCTTCGTTCTATGTTTTGTTGTTGTCCCAATGCATGTTGAAAGATTTTTAATAAGTTCTCTCTTTACATGAATGAGACATCTTGTAAGAACAGGGTTACCATCCTCGATTGCAATGGGCAAGAAGACACATTTTATGCTGAGAAAAATTGTATGCGGAATTAGACGAATACAACTTGCGAACTTCGTTCACCGGGGGGGGAGAATGTTTGGGTCACGATGACGTCACCACACATGAAGGCTCGACCTATTAAACATACCCTGAATATCAACGCCCCCACAAATGTCAATCAAACAAAATGAATTTACACTTTACATTGTTTACATATATATAACAAACGACCAAATTGTACATAAAGAATTATTCTAACATGAAATAAAAGACACACTGTTTTATAACGTTGATGAAATCGGTGGTTTCGGTTTTATTTCGGCACAGTTCATAGCGCGTTTAGTTTTTGCTTACAGCTACCAAGCACATAATTCCCAGTTTGAGATCCGCGATCGTTTCTTCGTTGCACAGTGACGCAAACAGCATCCAAGGCACCATCAGAAAACCCAACAGGAATCCCGGTAAGTTCTGTGGAAGTAGATAAAACATTGAGAACTCGGGAATTAAAATTGCCAATAATAAAGATACCTACCTTCGGTGGCAAATATGAACATTGGACGTCTTTTCATGACATTTTTGTGTCTCTCATACACAATAACGAATCGCTGTCCGAAATCGAAACACTCCATATTTTGAAATCCAGTGTTGCTGAGGAGGCTGATAGGTTGATTCAACATTTAGGGATTAGCATAGGAAACTACGCAAAGGCATGGTCGATCCTTACCTCTCGGTACGACCACAAACGCATTCTGGTGAATGCACAATTGAAGCTTTTCTTCAGTCAGGCAGCTGCGCACCAAGAAAACTCCTCAGTTTTGAAAAAGATTCTGGACACCTCTACAGAATGCCGGCATTTACTCCAAAATCTCGGGCTTCCGGTCGAGCATTGGGACTCAATCCTGATTTTTTGCATGCTGCAGAAATTACCTGCAACGACACAGCAGTTGTGGGAAGACAAATTAGGACCAAAAAAGGATTTAGCCACTTTTCAAGAGTTTTCAGAGTTCCTGGAAGCCAGATTTAGGGCATTAGAGGTAGTCGCAGAACAGCAAAGACAGAAGAATAGCAGCCAGAGAAGTTCAGTAGCTAAAGCAAGCTCATTTCACACCAGACATCGACAAAAGGAGCAGTTTAGTTGCAAGCTTTGCAATAAAGGTCAGCATTCCCTTCGTAATTGTCAGCGATTTTTGAAAATGGATGTAGATTCTCGAAAAGCCTGTGTAAACAGAATAAGGGTATGCGAGAATTGTCTGGCGTACAGTCACAACTCTCATCAGTGCCCAAGTCGTATGCGCTGCTATTTTTGTCAGCAACTACATCACTCTCTTCTTCATACTCTCTCAGCCAACACACCCAGCAATAGTTCTCAAAATATAAATTCACACACTCAATACAATCCACACATTTCAACAACAGACAGTACACACAATCCCATACACTCTCGCGCACCACATAGCTTACCAACTTACACTCACACTTCCACTCTACACTCATCCAATCCTATATCTACACATTCATACCAAGCAAATACCATCAATGCTCATACCCCAGCTTTTCACCCATCTGAAGGCATTCCGGAAGTGATACCCAACAGTTCGTCAGTCAACACGTTTCACGCATCTCATCCCAGGAACACTCAAGTCCTGTTAGCCACTGCCGTGGTGAAGGTCAAGTCCTCGTCGGGAACATACCTTAATTCAAGGGTTCTAGTAGACACAGGTTCCGAAGCAACCATCATCACGGAGTCCGCGGTACAGCTACTAAGGCTGAAAAAGCGGTAAACGTTTAATGAGGTGTCAGGACTGGGAAAAGTGAGCAGCGGAGCTTGTAATAATTATGTCGATATCACGTTCGGCTCTTTGCATACCAACTTTGAAACACACACTCGCGCTTATGTTTTTAAGTCCTTGACTGGTCTTCTCCCTGCTAATGAATTGTCCTTCAAATCATGGAGCCACCTACACAATTTGAAACTAGCAGACCCGGCCTTCCATAAACCTGCTAGAGTGGACATCCTTTTAGGCAGTGATGTTTTCCCAGAATTCGTGTTGCCAGAGATAATCCGTGGAGATGAGCAAGCGTCACCAAAGACACAACTCGGTTGGATTCTGCTCGACAAAGTTTTTATCGATCCACCGAGGACGGTTCGAACGTTCCTCCAATGCTGCGACCTAGAAACGCAGATGCGAAAGTTCTGGGAAGTCGAGGAGACACCGTACAAATTTCAAATGTCGGGAGAAGACCAGACTTGTCAAGACCACTTTCTGCTACACACAAGGCGGATGCCTGATGGTCAATACGAAATATCGCTACCATTTAAGGAAGGATGACAACCTGGGCTTGGATCCTCGAAGGAAGGCGCCTTGCGTAGGTTTTTTCAGTTGGAGAGACGGTTTACACTCAACCCTACACTACAAAAGGACTACGCAAAGTGTGTTAACGAGTACTTACAGCTCGGCCAAATGAAGGAAGTTGATGTCGTCAGGGATGAAGTACTCAAGACACCTTTCCATTATTTTGTGCCTCACCATGCCGTGTTTAAGGACTCTAGTTCAACCACTAAGCTCTGAGTTGTCTTCGACGCTGCAGCAAAAACCTCAGACGGAACTTCGTTGAACGAACACCTGCACGTAGGTCCTAAAATTCAAACAAACATTTTAGACATAATATTGCGATGGAGACAACACAAATATACCTTCACGGGAACAGATCCGGAATCTACTTTCTTCTGCAGGATTCATCTTGAGAAAGTGGACGAGCAATTCTGGAGATGTTCTCCGCGATATACCGATTAATCAGCGGGAGGGCAACTTCTCTTTACCCTTTAGCTCTCCAGAGCAGGTTACGGCCTTAGGCATTAAATGGTTCCCGTCGGAAGATTATTTCTCTTTTCAGAATGTTTTTAGCGATGACTGTAAATTGACGAAAATAACAATTCTTTCAACGACGGCGAAGCTGTACGATCCGCTTGGATGGATTGCACCATGCATTATTAAAGCAAAAATTATAATACAACAACTATGGCTACGACAGTTGGACTGGGACAGCCCAATTCCTTCAGCACTGGAAAAGGAGTGGTTAAAGTTCCACCGAGAGCTTCCGTTATCGTATCCCACGGTGGGTACGCACACACGACACACAACAAGACCTGGAAATACATGGTTTTTGCGATGCATCTCAGCGGGCGTATGGCGCGGTAATATACTTACGGGTTCTAGACTCCCAGGGGAACATCCACGTTCACTTGCTCGTCTCTAAAACCAAGGTAGCTCCACTAAAAACGGTAAGTCTTCCAAGACAAGAGCTATGTGGAGCAGTCGTTTTTGCCACTTTGTTGGACTACACAACCACGGTTCTTGGTTTGGAAGGTGTACGCAGATATGCCTGGACGGATTCTACCATTGTTTTAGCCTGGATTGTGGCTCTTCCCACCAGATGGCATAGCAGAAATACAATGGCTGACCAAAGGTGAAATCTGGAAACACACACCAACAGAACTAAATCTTACCCTCAGCCCTGGAAGGAAATAAACTCTGGTGGAATGGTCCCGAATTTCTGCACACTGCCTGGAACTTCAAGTGTCCGCATGAACCATCCGACATTAAAACCGATGAGGAGCAGCGCAAAATTCGATCACACTGTGTCACAAAGAAGAAGAATTTTGTAAGTAGTCTCTTTCATAACCACTCTAAATTGGATAAACTTTTACGAGTCATTGTCTTTTGTAAGAGATTCGTATCAAACCCTAAGCAGGTACCTGAGATGAGGAATTTCGACACACTCTCGCCTTCTGAAATGTTTGCAGCCACAACATTGGCAATAAGGATAGCACAGGAGGAAATGTTTTCGGAGGATCTGACAAGGATTAAGGCTGGGTCACAGCCCTAAGCGTTGAAAATACTCAACCCATTTATCGCCTCTGAAGGCATCTTAAGGGTCGGAGGCAGGTTGCATAACGCAAATTTACCCTATGATCAGCAACATCCTATCATCATCACCTCAAATCATGTCATGAAAGGACGTTACACGGAGGAATCCAGAAAATGATAGCATACCTACATACTAAATACTGGATACTACGGATAAAGAGTTCCGTAAAGAAGCATATCCATGGCTGAAACATCTGCTTTCGTTTTAGAGCACGAACCACGCAGCATATAATGGGCAACCTACCGATATCAAGGGACCGTATTTCGCGACCATTTTCAAATACCGGTGTTGATTACGGTGGGCCTATCGACGTTAAAACCTGGAAAGGAAGAAGAGCTAAGAAGATCAAGGCTTACTTTGCCAATTTTATTTGCCTAGCCACTAAGGCAATACACATAGAGCTAATCAGCGAACTGACTACCCAAGCCTTCATAGCAGCTTTAAGAAGGTTCACAGCACGGAGAGGTATATGTACTCAGCTATTTAGCAACTGCGGAACGTACTTCGTAGGAGCCACTACAGAGCTGCAGAAGTTGCTGCAGGCAGCATAGCTTGACTGAAAGGAAGTCGCTGAAAAATTGGCGAACGATGGTACCAAGTGCAATTTTATTCCTCCCGCTTCTCCGCACTTCGGCGGATTATGGGAAGCAGGGGTGAAATACGTCAAATTCCACTTGAGAAGGATTATTGGCAACGAACTATTTACGTTTGAGGAGCTCGCCACGCTTCTGTCACAAGTGGAAACGTGTTTAAACTCGAGACCACTCTACCCGATGACCGACAACCCGGATGGCTTCACACCACTAACACCTGGACACTACCTAATAGGCGACCCGCTAAACAGTATACCGCATTCAGACTAAAGTGAAACCAAGGTAAGCTCTCTCGATAGGTGGCAGAGCATTCAGAAGCTTCTACAAACATTCTGGAAACAGTGGAGTTCCGAATATCTGGCGCGACTTCAGCAGCGACCCAAATGGCTCAAGGTCGAACATCAGCCACAGATCGGTGACCTCGTCCTAGTGAAGGATGAACGCCTACCTCCGTCCAAATGGAACCTAGCCCGCATCATCAACACTCATCCGGGAGCAGACAATCTAACGCTCGTCGTCTCTATAAAAACGAAAACCGGAGAAATGAAGCGCCCGATAACTAAAATTTGTAGCCTACCCTCAAACAGAAGCTTCACCGAGGAAGCACTTCTATAAATTTAAGCAACCTAACGGCCATATCAGTCCATATAAATATACATAAACGCAACACGTCTTACTTACACAACACATTATAATCATAATAATTATAATATGCATTTTCATTTTCATACCTTAAAAACTATTATAAAACTATACTACAGTCCACATTTATCGAAACATATGAATTTATCATTCATACCAATCACTACACACATCATTCACACTCTACATTAATGAATAAATCACATTTCTATACTATAATTAACCCTGCACAATATAATGCAATTTAAAATAACTACTAACTACTCACCCCACACTTTACATTCACCAAACATACGCATATGTATGCCACGACAGCTTTAAAATGAAAACACTTCGAAATACTGACCTGCGGCAACATACCTGGCATCATCCCTTGCCAAAACCACACACACACACTACACACGCGTAATCTTCGACGCCATCAAAAGTCACCCATGTACATACATCATATCATGCACATAAAATCTTTATTTACACACTGTACAAAAAATAAAATTCACTCACCTGCATATACCAGCAATTCTGCAAACAACTTTATAATTTTATTTGATAGATTATATACACGATTGATACGCGCACTACACACTTTTCGCGAATTTCACAACACATCAACCCCTACCCCGTTTATATGCAGAGTCGAGTAGTCGAGTCAGGTTCGAGTCCAGATTTCGACCTAGGTATTTCTACACACCGAGTCGAATGGTCCAAAAGTCCAAATGTGGTCCAACTGACAGATGAGTATAGCAGACACACTGGTTTTGATTGTGTTAGTGTTCTATTTAGTTCTATTTTTTGGATTTAATAAATATGAAATAACTGAACAGACAACCTTACCCGCAGCTAACCATGAACTCAATCAAAACAAAGCGATTTCCCACCCCGAACAAAAAAAAAAAAAAAACAAGAAAGAAATCTCACACACACAGAGACAACATGTCAGTTCAACCACTCAACCCAAGTATACATGCATTTTTCGGACTCTACCCAGCTCTGTTAGCTGAGTCGAGTCCAGTCGAACCCATTTGGACTCGAAAGGCGTTTATATGCATTTGGAACCAGTTTGGAACCAGTTCCGACTCTGCATATAAACGGGGTACCCGACTCGGATCACCGTCGATAACCCTTCGACTTCACCCCGCATTCCAGTCTATAAGCACTGAACACATCGTCGCACTTCGCCCCGCATTCCAGTCCATCGACCACTTCGGTGGCTACGAATGGCGGAGAAATCAACAAACTACAATAACTTCCTACAAGATATAAATCAAGTAATCATAACTCACCTGGAATATTCCTTGCTTCGATCACCTTCAACAGCGACCAAAGACAAACACTGAATTAACACATCTAATAACAAAACGATTAAATAAAATATTATCAAAACAATTCACCCGGCGATACACATCGACTTCGATTTAAGGTAAACACGGATTACTGCAGTTGGAGTAAAATGTAATCATGCAACAAGGCGACCGATATATTATGATCTGCCTGGATATGCCTGCAGTATGACAGGGACAGATAGTGTCATCATCTTGTTCGTCCATTATGGTTTTGTTGATCGTGCCGTCGTACAATTATTTATGTATTGTGTTCTCTTTTGTTTTTAATGCTTCAACTTTTTTAATTACATGAGAGAACGAGCAAAGCAAACAGAAGGAAGAGACGGCAAGGTAGTGCCACACCAACTACTAGAATAGCGTCCGAGAATGCAACACCCCGAGACGATTTGTGGAGACATCCTGGTGGATTAATTGCGAACATAGTTCACGGGCGGGGGAATGTTTGAGTTCAATTAATTTGATTTGCATTTAATTATTGCTGATATAAAACTAATGTAAACATTATATATTTATAGTAAATTAAGTAACGTAACGTAAAGTACCAAAAGTAATTACATATATGTCAATTGTCAATTGCATTATATAAGAATTTGGGAATTAAAACACTACTTTTTATAACGAAAACGATAAGACGTGTTTGCATTTTTACATAAGAGTAATTTATTTTACATAATACAAGTGTGAGTTTTGGACATTCACAGTGGTGACAAAAAACATCCTCTCTAGTTTTTAAGATAGTTTTTATGACCTAGTTTAATAAAAAATGTGTGGGCCCGACAAAAAAAAAAAAATAGTTAAGTTCCCTCGTTGTTAGTTCTTAAGTTTAGATTTAAGCTTAGATTTGCTTGTACTGAGCTAAATAAATAAATATGCTACAATATGTAAAATCCTGAGTTAACGGCCTTTGTTCAGCTTTATGCTCCCACGAGTATGCAGTCGAAGACCGTTGAAGAACAAAAACTCAAAAAAGTGTAAAACGCGCAGAGAGTGTGGTATCTGTTATTGTAGGCGGTAGTATACCTCCGTACAACCAAACATATCAAACTCCCGATTGACTCAGAAGCGACTTTTCTGCGATCGACACGGTCCTTATATAGCACTCTGTGGGAGCTTTTGTAAAAAGCTTTTCTTACCCACAGATGATTGGAGCTTTTCTAACTTCTATTGTACAGTACTAACAAAAGTAATTTTACGTTTCTTAAAGTTATTCTTAATTAATTTTTTCTAAGATTCCTAGACGACATTTTAGTTCCACTGCGGTGAGAGTATCCGATTTGGATTCTATGAAATTTGTTAGCCTTGTTATGCTTCCCTTTGTTGATGAGCGCTGCTGCTTCAATTCATCGAGCGAACTAGTTGAAGCACTCGAAGTGCTCGGGCTTATTTCGCCTAACATTCTGAGATTGACGAACGCTGATATCAATGCAATGACACACAGCCAAATCAAAGGCTGTTAATTTGTCCTATCCAAAAAGGGTATGCCAAATTAGAATGAGAAGTATAAAGTTGTTTTCCTTGACAGCAACAATTTCGTAGCCTACTCCAACGGCGAAATGAATTCAGCAGTTAAATTTAAGATTTGCAGACCTCTTAGCGAAAGACAATGGAAATTAGAACGAAAATGGGAATATCATAAAATGATTGCGATAAATGGTTAATTGTTTAGATACTATCCAACCAACGATGCATTTAAGAAAAGTTGTGTTAATGTACCATATGTACATTGTATACCTCCGAAGAATATTCCAAGCGAAAGCTTTCTTTCAGTGCATGCGATTTATTGTGACGTCATCATGAGAGATAGTGCAGGGGTTGAATACACCCACTCCCCCACAACTGCAAGAATACATTTTGACAACTGAGAAGCTATGTACTACTTTATGTATTTACATAAAAGCAGAGAAATAGCAGAATAAAATTACTGTCCATTTAGATATGATAAAATTAGGTTGTGTTTTATTTTCTACCATATTTTTCGGCACAGTTCTTTTCAGTACATTTACTTTACAGCAAATTTACAGCGACAGCGAAAAAGACAAAAACGATGAGAAAAAGAAGAGAAAAGAAGATTGATGCAATGAAAGAAACTAAAAGGTAAAAGGTCTGTGGTAGATGTGTATACACCTTTGGCGAAAAGTAGAATGAGCTTTGACTTTCTAACGAATTTTTTTATAATTTTTTTTTTGTTTGTGTTACGAAGCTTAGAAGAACCATTTAACAAACGAGCGAGAAACGAAAAAGTGTAATCGTAGGCTGCAGCGAAAATTGTTGAAACCGATCGAATGCACACCCACGCAAGTCGAATGTGGTTGTGATATTGGTACACAAAGTGGAGTGGAACCTGTTTATTCACAAGAGCTTTTTTTGGATTCTATTTGCAATTGGATGTCGGAACAAACTGATTTGATGCAAATTTAATTGGAACAATGATGTTTCAAATATTAAATGTATGTTATATTAAAAGTAATTCATATGTATGTATATTGTACATATATGTATATATATTTTTACATGTTGTTGTTAGTTTTATACTTCGTTGTTGAATATGAATTAGTAGCAAGTTTATCCAAATTATATCGAATGTGCGTTGCGTTTTTGATGAATTTTTATTTTTATATGCTGTTTCCTATGCAATTGTGTAGGAACTGGGAACAGAACAGCTGCTCGCTATTTGAGGACGCACATTCGAACAATTGGGCTATGTATATCACGTAGGTACCTGGAAGTGGGGATTTATACTTATCACCCACTAATAAAATTTGTCTCCTTTTCCTGGGAATAGGTAGATCCTGGTTGTTGCGTTTGACAAATTGCCAAACGGATACGAAATTTGAACTCCGACGAGTTCTACGAAAAACGATAGAGTGAAACCTTTGGATTCAACTCAATAGCGAGATGACAAAAGTAGCGAAAAATGCGAGCGAAACAGAAATGAAACGAGCATAGGTTTTTAAGGGCTATTGATTAACAAAAGCTTTTTTTACCCAAGCACATGGAAAATTTCTGTTATAGTCGCTGTACAAAAAATTACGGAGTCAAATAAAAGTGAGCACTTTCGGCCTGTAAACATGCACGAGAAGATACTAAAGAAGGTTGTACAAATTCAACTTGAAAGATACATTGACGATGACAATTTACTTGTTGAAGAGCAGTCGGGATTCAGGAGAAGACACTCGTGCGAGTCAGCCCTCGACCATGTTATAGCAGAATGGAAGGAAAATCTACACAATAGTACGAAGATAGCTGCTATTTTCCTTTATTTGAGAAGAATACGAAGTATTTAAGGGTTATTCCAGATAACAATTTAGATTTTAAAAAGCATTACGAAAACGCATGTAAGAAAATAGCCATGAAAATCAGTTTCTTTCGTAGAATCAGAAAGAAATTATGTATTCCAATGGCAATACAAATATTCAACACCGTTATAAAACCCTATTTTAAGTATTGTCGAACAATAGTTTTAATGGGATCTATAGTCTATTATCATAGTTACTCACCTATTCAGAATATCGTCGCTGTAGATCGAATACCTCGTAGCCCAGAAAGTGCACTTTTTTGGTAATGATGCACTTATATTGTAAAACAACATTCCGGATCTAATGAAAAATACCTCGTAAGCCTAAGAACGATATTTTCAAAGCTACGCGCATAATTAACAATACATCGTATCCCCATGCGTTTTCTCTGCTGAAATACCTCGTATCTCAAGGTCAAATTTAGTAGGCGGAAAGAAAACAATGCCTTTTTGTCGACTGAGGATGTGACAGTTATCCCTCTTTGAGTTTCTCATTATGTTGCTATTTTAGCTTTAGGCGATCATAATGCAAGCTATGAGAGGGATCCTGATTACAATTATGATAATGATCTAAGATTGCTTGAAGTTTCTGCCAATAAAAGTGATGACAATGGTCTTCCTGTTACGAGTAAAAGAGGTCTACAGAATGATGAGCTTGTGTAGAAAAAAGCGTGGTAGGAAATCTGATCCGAAGAAATGGAGACACCAAGATAGCAAAAGATTGCGGTCTGTAGGTAAGGCATGCATGGATTATAGACGAACACAGGCTGGGCAAATATATCAGGACACACCTCGAGAAGCCCGAAAATTGAGTTCCCCATTATCGAAGGAATGTGAAAAAAGAAAGAACCGCAAGTGTTCGAAGATAACGGAAACTCAACGTAAGGAAATCTTTGGTAGATTTTGGGACCAAAGTTCCTGGGATCAGCGAAGAACACTTGTAGTGAATCAGGTTCAGAAAATCAGCAAGGCAAAAATCTTCACGGATAAAGAGCTCAGTAGCCGAAACAATGCACTTGTTTATCACTTAACTGTGGGTGGAGAAAAGTTACTTGGTATGCAAAAAATAGTTTTTAAGTACCACCAGTCTTGGCGAATTCGCTGTGCAGCCATGAATTAAGGGCGACGAATCCAGTATTTCTGGTATTCCAAACAGTTCTGAATACAAAAATTCGAAACAGAAGAGAGCAGAACGCCCTGATGCTAATGCAAGCTTATCTCTTGCACGGGTTGTGTTTAAGCGTTTTCCAAACCTCCCGTCGCATTATACAAATACAAATATTTGGCGCAACAGCTCTTTAAAGTGCCAGGGCCTAGCTTCTCGCAACCACTCATGTTGTGTGCGTTATATTTTTCTCACGAATGGAAGGGACCTGCAGTTTAATGCCGAATCCGAACGGCGATTTGAGAAGCTTTTTCGTGACAACAATACTCTCGGATGTTTGTTAGACGCTCGCGAGAGGTGGGACCGTGAAAAAACTTTTTGGTGTTTTCTGGGATTCAAACTTGGAACCTCATGCGTAGTGATGCGTCACACTAACCACTTACGCCACGGCGCCCCGTCGCATTATGCACGAGCTTCATCTTCTAAGCTATATTTTGAGCCCTTTATTCGTAGAATAAATCAGCTGTATAACTCCTACTTAGAAGTCTGCAAGGAAGAAGGCCAAAAACCGCTATCTAGGGGGTATATTAGCATATTATATTAGGGTATATTAGGGTATAATTATCTTTTCATGAAACCAACTTGCCTGTACATCCGATAAAAAAAAAACAAGTGCGAAACGTGTGTGAAAGATAAGGTAGGCCAACTTTCCGACGAAGATTGGCAACTACATAGGGCCAAGAAAGACCGTCCTTACAATGGACCTGCAAGCCGTAAAAGTGAGTCCATGGGTTCAAGCGAGAGCCAAATTTTATAAGACGAAGCTTTGTTGCCACAACTTTACCGTGTACAACCTTGCTACTAGTGCGGTTTGTGGTCCTGGTTTCGGTGAAACCGCTGCTGGTATGACAGCATCCGCTTTTACTAGTTGTATTTTGGAATATCTTGCGCGGTTTTCAAAAGATGTTACGGTTCCTATTTTATTCTGTAGTAATAAGTGCAATCGTGAGTAGAGAACGAGATAAAAGGACGTGGCACTTACATTCCGCATGACTATGTTAGGTTTACAAAGGAAGATAAATTGTAATTCACCAGTCGGTAAATACCTGAAGGCTCGTAAGTCGGTTACCATTGGGTCCCCCCCCTGTGGGATAGGGGACAGAATATACCCACGGTAGGCATGCCTGTCGTAAAAGGCGACTAAAATGCCAACCCGCCGTCCTTCTTACGGTAATATCAATCATGCAATGAACAAAACTAATGGTATTTATACCCCAGGTGGCAGCCCAGTTCAACTGGAAAATCCACCCTCGCAAGAGGCATGCTCTACGGATTCTGGGGAGAGCTATTTATTGCATCAGAACATAATCAACCCATTTAGGAAAAGCTCGAGGCTACAAAGATCTCCGCCTCAGGAGTTTTCACCTAAAGCGCAAAATAAAAGTCTCGCAAATCCGGATATGTTAATTCGGAAAACGCAAGATTTCGAAGAGAGTACTCTGAAAAAGGAGAACGCCGTACTCCGAAAGAGGCTCGACGAAATGGAGATGTTGTGTCGAGATCTCAAAAGCAAACTTGATAAACTTGAATCTCAAAACGAGTCTTCAAAAACGCAGACGGTTATCCACTGTGAGCCTTCTCCAGGTAGCCATCACTACAGCGCGGATGAGGAAGAACTCACGCGCGAAACGGATTGGACACTCAAACGAAGACCATCTAAAAAACGTAAGGCCGGTTCATCGCCTGAAGTTGTTCCACAACAGCAACCTAATCGCAAAGCGCAGCCGAAACCGGAAAAGCAAATTGAAAGCAAACGCGCCCCTCCACCAGTAAATATCACGGGCGATGCCGACTATAATTCTCTGAGGAAATTTCTAAAAACAACGATCGCTAGTGAATTTAAAGTAACTTCCTTGCGAAACGATGCGTGGAAAATCAAGTTTAATGACGCTGAGGGCTATCGGGCTGTATCTCAAAGGCTAAATAAGGAAAAAATTCAATGGCATACTTACGAAGACAAGTCTGAGAGACCCTTGAGGGTCGTAGCTAGAGGGCTTCATCCATCATGCGCTAAAGAAGACGTTATAGATGATTTACGCGTTAGAGGTTATAGCATTCTGGACGCCGTGAACCTTTTAAAAAAAGAGAGAAAACGACCAGACCGTGGTGAGGAAACTACATTGAAACGTAAGCTTCCGCTTTTTGTGCTATCATTCCATAAAACGGAAAGCCAGCAAAAGATATTCAATATTCGTACAATCATGAGTATGGTCGTTAAAATTGAGCCGCTACGTGTCAACACGAAGACAATCCCTCAATGCAAGCGATGCCAAAAGTTTAATCATACACAAGCGTACTGTCGGAAAGAGCCGCGCTGCGTTAAGTGCGCTGGGAAACACTCTTCCGAAAACTGCAATTTGAGCACAAATGAAAAAGCTACTTGCGTTAACTGCAAAGGAAGGCACCCAGCAAATTATCGCGGTTGCGAGGTCGCTGAGGAATTACAGATGCGACGGAAAAATCGACAACGCCGATTGTACGGGGAACGAAATCAGCCGATCGGGCTCCTACGTCGGAAGAACGTATTGCTAAGCAGACTGAGCGGTCTCGTAAGCCAGTTGTACAGATTCCTAGGCCGACTGAAAGGACGCTCGAACCAGCAGTGCAGACTCTTGAAACAGTCAATCAGCCTTCTAAGCCGGGTAAACGTACGTCAAAGTCGTCCACTAAAAAGGCTGAACGAAAAATAACCTCTGACAAGCCAGCGAACCCCGTACGTCTGACATATTATCAGGCTGCAGTCAAAGCAACCAAACGAAACGTCGGATCACTCTCTGATCCGTTGAATGAAATTCTAAACTGCATCTACGCTAAGTTCGAGGAACAATGTGAAATTAACAAACGGATTCTCGAACGTCTCAGTAACGTCGAAAGCTTTTGTATGGCTAACCATAAATCTAAATCTAAGTAAATATGTACTCTTTGCTTAAAATAGTAACATGGAATGCAAATGCACTCTTACAAAAATCTAACGAATTAGAAATGTTCCTAATAAGAGAAAATATCGACATATGTTTGATCTCCGAAACCCATCTAACAAGGGAATCGCGGATAAAAATAAGAGGCTACGCTGGTTATCACGCCTACCATCCTTCTGATAGAGCGTGGGGCGGTTCGTCCTTATTCATTAAAACTAACATCGAACATTCGGTCGACATAAGCATAGAGCTGGAAAAACTTCAGTTGTGCGCAGTAAGGGTTAAAAATAAGCACCTGAGTTACAATATAGCGTCTGTTTACTGTCCGCCGCGATGCAAACTAGAAAAAGACGACTACTTTCGTTTCTTCAATGCTCTTGGTTCAAATGTTCTTATTGGTGGAGATTTCAACGCGAAGCACACCTTCTGGGGTTCAACATGTACATCTTCTAAAGGAAAAATTCTCTACGAAGTGGCATATGAATACGTTTGTTGTGAAGGAGGATGAATTTGATCGTTTCGTGGAAGCAATTCAAAGAGCGGCATGGAGAAACACTCCTTCTAGAAGCTATAAGATCAACCGCAACGAAAAGTATCCCAGAGAAATCGTTGAACTGGTGAGAGAGAAACGAAAAGCACGAAAGAAATGGCAAAGCACTCATGCACCGCAGCATAAAACGGTCCGTAACCGACTATGCAATCGCCTTAAAGATAGTATTCGCGAATTTAAAAGCAAAAAGATAGCGACCTATCTTGAAAATCTCTCCGGTGAAAGAGAATCAAATTATTCGCTTTGGAAAGCGCTAAAAGGCATCCGGAAACCTTAAATGCAAGCACCACCAATTCGCAAAATCGATAGAAACTGGGCCAAGAGCGACAAAGAAAAGGCAGAACTTTTTGCCTTGCACTTAGAAAAAACGTTTAAGCCGTTCGACGGCCCTTCGTTAACGCCCGACTCCCCAGTCACGACATCTGACAACTTTAAAGTAAAAAAAGTTGCATTGATTGAACTGAGGGAAGTGATTAAAAATTTAAAGACAAAAAAAGCTCCGGGTTACGACTTGATAACGGTGCAGGTAGTCAAGGAATTGCCGAATATAGCTATTATCAAACTGCTCTATTTGATCAACGCTTCGTTCAGATTGCTTTATGTTCCGATGCAATGGAAAGTCGCCGAGATTATAATGGTCCCGAAACCAGGCAAACCGCTAAATGAGAAGAAATCATATCGGCCTATTTCCCTATTGCCGGTTATCTAAAAAATATTCGAAAAACTTCTTTCCAAACGTCTACAGCCCGTAATCGACGAAAGACGTCTCTTTCCTGACCATCAGTTTGGATTTAGAATTAAACATTCTACAATTGACCAAGTCCACAAAATAACTGACGTGATTGAGAAAGCTCTGGAAGAAAAAAAGATTTGTTGTGGTGTTGACGTCTCACAAGCTTTCGATAAGGTTTGGCACGAAGGCTTGGAATATAAATTGCAACGACTACTGCCACGGCAACTCTTTTTAATCTTACGATCGTACCTCACCGAGAGACTCTTTCGTGTTAAGCACGGAAACGATTACTCTGACTTCAAGGAGATTGCAGCCGGAGTCCCGCAAGGAAGTGTCCTTGGACCACTTCTATATGTACTCTACACGCGTGACATCCCGCAAGAAAGAAACTGTGTCGTCGCCACGTTTACGGACGATACGGCGATATTGACAACGGGAGATACCATTGAAGCAGCAACCGGAAAGCTTCAACATGCTATTAACAAAGTCCACGCTTGGACGAATTCTTGGCGTATTGTGCTAAATGAAAGCAAATCTACTCACGTCAACTTTACGTACAAAAAAGTGGATAGATTGCCTGTATATCTAAACTCGGCTCAAATACCGTACGCAAACGAAGCAAAATATCTAGGAATGACTCTAGATGTCAAGCTCAAATGGAAATCGCACGTGAAAAAGAAACGCGTCGAACTTCAAAACAAATACCGACAAATGTACTGGCTACTCGGAAAACATTCGAAGTTGAGCCTACATAACAAACTGCTTATCTATAAGCAAGTGCTAAAGCCTGTCTGGACGTATGGTATACAACTATGGGGTTGTACCAAGAAAAGCAATAGAAACATGATACAAACTTTCGAAAATAAAGTTCTTAGAACGATCGTTAACGCACCGTGGTATGTACGTAACGAAGATATTCATCGGGATCTGGGAATTCCCAGCGTCGTCGAAGAGATAACAAAATTTGCGCGTAAACACAAAGATCGTGTTCACGGCCATTGTAACCGTACTATCACTCAACTACTTGACGCGAACAATTCAATTCGTCGTCTTCAAAGGACAAAACCTTTTGACCTCGCGTCATAGCATATGAAGATCGTGAAAAAGGCAGGAACTTTCATTGGAATTTAACCTGTCTAAAGTGCTACATTTATTTTTAATCACATACGATCATCTTTTTCTGGAATAACGATTCTCGTAAGCGAAAATAAAACTACTGGCTAAGCACTGGCTTAGTTGTAGTATTAATTTTGAGGAGAGGGTGTTTTTTTTAGTGAGTGAAAATCTCACACTACCATAAGCACGCGCGGTCGGGCCTTATGGTGTCTTTGGAAGATTTTTCACCTGGTCTCGGCAAAAAAAAAAAAAATTGGGTCATTGACAACCTGTAACAAAATAGATTGACAAGGTTTCTGTTATTTATCATTATTGTTGTAGCCTTCATTCACTTTGCCCGGCCTTATGAAGTAGTATCTCTGATATTCCTTAAGCCTGAACAATTTATGCTCGATTTCGATCATGAACTGTCACCACTACCTCAAAGAAGTAAGATGGTAACAGCAAAGCAACCTGGCCAAGAATGTGCCAAGAAGGAAGGAGGATAAAAAAAAAGAAAAGTAAAGATTAAAAAGAGGTCCCACAAGAATATCATGCCTTTTACGACAATCTAAAATACTAGTTTGTATTTATTTACAGATTTCATTTAATTACAATAAATTTAAAAATCTAGCTGAATTCAATGTTATGTTTTATAAATTTCAACTTTATTTTTGAATAAAATACGTTTGTTTCTTATTAATTACATTACACTTATTTCTTCCTCTTCTTACAATTGTAAATATACAGGGGAAATACCACGGAAGCTAGAATTGCAATACCTCGTAAGCCAAAACAAAGTAAAAAAAAACAATACCTTGTAACCAACGACATTAGCATAAAATAATAACTTTGATAACAAGTTGTAGCGAAATATAAATCCGCATCAATTAAGATTAATGACATCAAAACCAGGTCAATTTGGCTTTCATTACTTTTATACCAAGTTTTTTGTTTCTCCTGAAAGATTTACTTTTCTGGGTTACGAGGTATTCGATCTACAGCGACGAAATGATACAATTATCATATTATTCACTCCGGGTGTAAAGCAGGTTAAACTGAATTTTAAACCCGACCATTTAGTCCGCATTTTTTACGTGCGAAAATTTAAGCCTATGTTCAAAATATTAACTCCAAAACACGCATTAAACCTGATGGATTAAAAATGCATTTAACCTGGATTGAAAATAGTTTAAACTCGTTTTTAAAACTACGTATTGTCAAATTTCATGGAAAATTACATTTGACATGTATGTACCAAATGAGCGAGAACGAACGAGCGAAATTAGATGAAAACAACAATATTTCAGGTGACCGATTACTTTATTTAATTCTTATCACTGTCTGTCGGTGATTGACCCCGAATTCAGCTTCAGTATTCCTTTAAATACTTTTGGGGCTCGACATGCACCATTGACTTAACAACTCGGCCATCCTTCAACGATCGTGTCCTCACGATCCGAACCTCGGTGTTACTTTTCAGGTGGTGTGGTTTTTTGGGGCTCCCAATCTCGAAATCCCTGGGCAGTGATGCTGTCTTCCTCATCGGCGACTTTGAGGCACCTTTTGATCTTGTTTTCGATTTCGGACGTATAGCCTTGGACACGCTCCTGCTACGCCTTAACCCCCCGCGGCTGCGTTTGGAGCCACTTCCATAGGACCGTGATCCGCTTCGATTTCTTCCGGATCTGACGTGACGTCGTCTGGGCCCGCTGCGATTCCTGCAAGGGCCCCTTCTACTGTGACTACGGCTCCCTACCAAACCTAGATCTCGAACGGCTTCCCGATCGCCTGGGTTCGCTCCTACTGCACCTGGAACACCCCCTACTGGGCTTCGATCCACTCATACCGCGACTTGGACCCCCTGAGCAACTCTTCTGGTGTGACTTAGTCTTGCCGTCTGTAATCGAAAGGTATTTATACGACTTTACGATTTTTACATGTGGTTGGTCCAGTAACTTGCACCCAATCAGCATTGCGTGAGGTTGACTGTCGTCCGGTACTATCATAACCTCACCCCATGAGGTAAGATCATCTACCGTTACCTCGGCGTAGACTCGCCCAACGGTCTGGCAGGTTCCCCCCCAAACCCACTCAGGTCACTCCGGTCCTCGACCTACTCGATGTGTCCTTTATCTGCGATTGAGCGACACAAAGTGACACAGTCACTTCCCAAGTCGATGAACGCCTTGACTGGGTACCCGTTCACGGTGACGTCTTTGGTGTACTCTGTCCTATCCTCCGTCGGTTCCTCCTTCACGAGCAACTGGGTTGGTCTTCCGGTGTTCCCCACCCTATCGGTGGCCCGTCCGATCCTCGCAGCTTCGATACGTTGCAGTGGGCAATCACGTTTATAGTGCTTCACCTGCTGGCACCCAAAGCACCATCACACCGCTGGTCCTCCATATCGGTGTTCAGACTCACGATGTCGAGACTTCTACGCCCCACGTGGACTCCTGGGCCTTAGTCTAACAACCCATAGGACTCTTTGCAGGAGATCGTCGACCGACGTTTGCCTCACCGCCCGGAATGCTTCCTGGCAATCTCCGTCTGCTATCCCTTGTGTAATGTACTTCACCAGCGTGACCTCCTGTTGGAGCTTTATAAATTATACTTTTTACAAATAAAGTAAATTAAAAATATTAACGTAATATTAACGTAATCAATCTAAAATCGATCAACTTTTAAATTTCACACACAAGAAAACTTAACTTCTTAAATAACTTTTAAATGTCAAATTGTTATATACTTACTTGCACTAAACATAAATATAATTGCATTTACACCGAAGTGAAACAACCTTTTTATTTGAGTGCGAATTATTTCTTGTATTTTTGGAAACATAAGTTTTACAGAGAGTGTGTATGGACAAAACATTGGTCCTACAGAGCCGGATTAGTTTTAAATATATAACAAAAAACATTAAAACAGTGAAAAACAGAAAAACAGTGGAAAACAGAAAACAGTATATAACAAGAAAAGAGTGGAAAAACTGAAACTGAAAACAGTGAATAGCAGAACAGGAAAAACATAAAAAAAAACAGTGAAATAAGGACAGCTTATTGAGAGTTTTAGTGCAAAACGGGTTCCCGCGACGCGAAATATATATAAATTTGAACATACATATATATACAGATACACAGGTGAGTGAGTAGGTAGTCGGCCCTTTCAATATTATATTGCTATATTATACATATTGTTTGGTAAACATATACATATAACAAAATTAGTGCTAAGGTGCTAAAAAATCTGTTGGCGCAAATCACAAAAGACGACACGAACTTCAAGAAGGCGAACAAGGAAACCAAGGCGTCAAAGCACTATCTTCAGGGCCGCCTTGACTTTCTTGAAGGTAATTTTAAAGCAAGCATGGTTGCCAACAGGGATGCTGTTACCAAGGCTGCAGATGATGATGAAAGTGGAAAGATTGACGAAATGTTCGATGCAATTAAAGAATTGTACGCGACTTACCGTGCATCTCTACTGGATTGCCTGGAGAAAGTTGTCGCACAAAATTCTCCCGAAAGTTTAATTAAAAGAAAATAAATACACAAAAGCCGGCCGCGCACGCGAGGGAAAGAAAACGAGAGTGACAGATAGCCACAGATAATAATAAGAGGATCGGGAAAGTGCAACAAAAGCAGCCTGCGGGATGCTGCTCTCCCGGTTACTCAGCTGGGGTGGGTTCACTGGAGTCAGCGAAATCGGGTGTTTACACGCGATATGGAAATGGGCGCCACCAGATCTTTGAAAGGGATCTAGAAACCTTGGGAAAATTAATGGGGTGGGAATCCTGAAATTGTGCCAACAAAAAAAAGAAAAAAAGAAACAACGTACGTGCGTTACAAATGCTCTATAATTCAGAGCACGGCCAATTTATTTAATTAAGAAAAGTTTTTCCACGAGAAGAAAATGATGAAAGGTAAAAAAAACAAGGGTTGTATTTAACCGTATTTAAAAAAGAACAACGGTTGTATCCAACCGTTTTTACGAATGTAAAGCCGTTGGGGTGGCCCGCTATCACCGGTCCCGAAACTTGAACGTTAAACCGGAATTAGGTCGCGTGTCCCGCTTTCACCGGGAAATTTACGGTATGAGACCCTACCGGGATTTATGACACACAAAATCCTACACTAACCGGAACAAAGAATGCAAAGAAAAATAATGTAACTTATCTGGCTTTTGGAGTGGTTAATCTGCTCCTTACTCCTCGTCTCCAGAATGTTTCTCCTCAAAATCCTCTTCCTTCCTGATTCTTCCTCCTTATCTCCTCCTGTTACTCCTGCTCTTCCTTTTCGCTCTTGTATTTTTCCTTGGTCCCTTCTGGACCTTTCCGCTTGACGATAACTCGGAACCGAACTTGTTCACTAACTCGCAAAAAAACTCCTCAAACACTCTAGCGCTCTTCCGCTCACTTTCGTGGTCAACCAAGAAGTGCTGAACTCGCCTCAGCACTTTGCCTAACCGACCGAGAGCCTCTCTCTGAAAATTGGCCTACCGCTTATTCAGCCATTACCAGTTCAAGGACGGCTTTATGTGCAGTACTCCGCTCTTTTGCTGAAGCATGCAACCGTTCCTTGAACGCCGCTATCTAGCAGCTCTTTCCATTTTTCCAATGGCTCTCTCTCTGAAATCGCCTCCAACTGGCAGTTCAGAGGGTCGGGTTACGCATTCCCAAGGTTCGCTCTTTACCTTGGTGCCACGTTCACAGCAAGCGCTAGTAACTGAGGGGCTAGTGAACGCAAAATTAAAGATTCGAAAAAATATCGCGAAAAATACAAAGGCGAAGAAATATGAGACGAAGGAGGAAATTTGTCAAACAACGCTTGGCGTTGGACCTAGCAAGAAGAAAAGAGGTTATTGAAAATGTAAATGTGTCAAACAACGCCTTGCGTTGGACACTCCTGAGGAGGAAGAAGCCTGAGTACCCACTCGTATTCCTATTATTTTATTCAGTCCGCGAAAGCTAGCTATCCCGGTGGGATCTCACGCAGATTTGGGGAAAAGGGACTAGCCGATGACGTGCCACCCCGTACAAATGATAAAATATAAACGTCGGGCTCTCGGCTATTGATGAGTTTATGAATTTGGACTGAACCTCCTTCAGTCCGTTGACCGCCGCTCATGGTCGTACAAGTTGTGTTGATTATGTGTATGATGTTTGGGTAACTGTGTGGTGTTCATTATGTATCTTGCTGTGTACTCGTCCTTTATGTGTGGGCTCGCCCTGGTGGTGTGGGCAAGATATTAGGGCAGTCCACCCTCTTCTTCATCGCCGCTCGTCTCACTCGTCGCTCACTTAATTCGCATCGTTGGCGGACGGTCCATCCGCATCAGAGGGTTGCCAACCGACCGTTGGGCTCTGTCTCCCGGAGTACCCGCTTTTGTTGCCCCCTTGAAGCGTGTGGAGAGGTATAAGCACTGAATGGTGGAACCATCCAGGAACGCTTAACGAGACCACTGCTCCAAGAAGACAACGGAATAAAATTGGAAGGCCAAAAATGGTGGACGGGTGAGAATTGGTAGGATGGAGGGGACAAAGGATCTCGTGCGAAATTTGCACGTAACAAACCCCACCCTTACCTCCGAAGAGAGGCAGTTGGCTTTTCGTAAGAAAGGCCGAAGTAATTTAAGATACATATTTCCCAGGTTCAAACAACACAACAAAGGAGAACGAAAAATAAAATGACAAGAAACAACTACTTCATTTCGATCGCGCTTGACGGTCGCCAGTGAACATCACAGAGCACGGGGCTCTCAGTTCCTCTTAGCACAATTCGTCCCACTTGTGCGACTAAGCTCATCTTCCGGTCTTTCGTCAGGATCCTCGTAATATGGCTTCAGGTCTTTAACGTTCCATGTTCCACGTGCCTTGCCATCTTCATCAACCAGTTCGTATGTGTATGGCGATACCTTCTTATGAATTCGAAATGGGCCAACATATTTCGAAGCAAGTTTGGCCGTATAATAATTCGCGGCATCCGATAAAATAAAGTTTCTTCGCCAGACGAGTTCGTTGGGATAGTATTGGACATCCCGCCTGCGAAGGTTATAATTATGTGATGCCTTCTTGGTTGCCAACTCTAGCTTTTTCCCTATCTCCTCCCTAAGCTGTCTAAACTTTTCTCCTGTTCCCGGCGTATCACTCTCCTTATCTTGCGGAATGGTGGCTAAGGGCGATCCTGATCGACCAGCAAAAGTCACCATTCCTCGACCGAAATTAGCGTAATATGGTGATACTCCCAAAACTTCGTGCTGAGATGTGCGTATACTACACGCAACTTTCGCCAACTGCGCATCCCAGTTTCGATGATTCTCCGACACATACGCTCTTAGTGTCGTCTTAATTATTTGGTTAATTCTTTCAGCCGGATTCGCTTGGGGATGATAATGAGCTGTAAACCTAATAGTCGACCCATACTCATCACATAATGTTTTTAACTCTTTGCTCCTTTGAACAAAGTTCCCTGCTCTACACGCCACGCTGGAAAAGACAGTGGCTGCGTGTCGACCTTTTCTATCATCCTTGTTACCCATGGATCGGAACTGTGCTCTGAAATCCCAGAAACTACTGGTACACTCCGTGAGAGCATATCAGGCACAACATGTTCCTTGCCTTTCCGATGGATGATATCAAAGTCAAATTGCTGCAACCGTACAGCCCAACGTGCCAGCCTACCTACCGGGTCCTTCAACTTACTCAACCATATCAAAGAGTAATGGTCTGTTATGACCGTGAATCTCACTCCCTCTAGATATGGCCTAAGTTTCTCGATAGCCCAGAGAACTGCTAAACATTCCTTCTCGGTGGTAGAATAATTCTTTTCACACCTATTCAAAGATCTACTCAGGTAACTAATAACCTTCTCGCCCTCCTCGAACGTCTGACTAAGGACAGCCCCAATCCCAAAATCCGAGGCATCCGTCTGAACCACGAATGGCCTCGTAAAATCCGGACACGTCAGGATGGGAGCCGCTACTAAACGTTCCTTAGCCTTCCTAAAACTTTCTTCACACTCGTTACTCCAGAAGAATTTCCTACTCTTTTTAAGCAAATCGGACAACGGTTTTACCAAACTAGCAAAGTTTGGCACAAATCTCCTATACCAGGAAACCGTTCCGATAAAACTTCTAACTTCCTTAACGTTCTTGGGCGCTGGAATGTCTACCATACTCTGTACCTTCTCAGGATCGACATGCAAGCCATGTCTGTCCACTATATACCCTAAAAATTTCAACGACGGCCTGCACAAGTTACACTTTTGCTCACTAACCTTCAGTCCAGCCTCGCACAAACGCTTAAAAACCTCTTCCAATATCTTCAGGTGTTGTTCGAAGGAGTTGGTTACGATGATTATGTCGTCCAGGTAGACGAAGACATTTGGTTCCAAGTCGGCCCCAATCACCGTATCAATAAACCGTTGCCATGTCGCTGGTGCATTATGTAGACCAAATGGCATTCTCTTAAATTGGAAAAGGCCCCTACCAGGGACTGTGAAAGCTGTAAAGGGTCGTGACTTCTCCTCTACTGGAATCTGCCAGTATGCGGATTTAATGTCCAAGGAGGACAGAAACTTCGCTTCCCTAAGCTTGTCTAACGTCGCTGAAATATAAGGGAGTGGATAAGCATCCCTCCCTGTTACCTTGTTAAGCTTTCTGTAGTCTACACAAAACCTATACGTGTTGTCCTTCTTCCTAATCATAACGATTGGAGAGGCCCACGGACTACTAGACTTTTCTATTATGCCATCCTTTAGCATTTCATCTAGTTCCCTATCAATATGTTTTTGACGGCCGGAGATACTGGATAGTATCGTTGCTTTATTGGCTCTGCACTTGTCTTAATTTTGTGCTCCACTAAGTGTGTGCACCCTAAGCCTTCAGGCATGCTCCTAAAAACTCTTTCCACAAGTGCCCTTAACTGTTGTTTCTGTGTCTCGTCTATTTCCGATAAATCCCGAGAATCGGATAACGAAGCCAACATGCTTTGACTCGAAAAATTCCACTCGCCTGATCTAAGATCCGGGACAATTCCCGATAGAGCCCAAAAATCTGCTCCTAATATCAAGACGTGAGGAAGACTAGGAATAACGAGACACTCTAACAAAACTGTATTTTCCTCAACTGTTATAGGCAAAGAGACTACCCCTTCTACCTTTACTCCTGCACCATCCGCTAACATTACCCTATCTATTTGACCTTTGCCTAATTCTACCCCTAACTCTTGAAGGATTCTCCAACCCTCCCTGCATACTATCGAGCGCGAAGCGCCCGAATCCAAAAGTCCTACTAAATTTATTCCATAAACCCTAACACCAAGATACGGTCGCCTATCGCTACCATTTGCCTCCAATGCGAAACCCAATTCAACCTCGTTGTAACAACCCGACTGGTTACCCGCAGGTGACCCAGAATGAATCAACGACGCTCCCGTCCTACGGACCCGAGAGTGCGTCGTGCGTTTCCCGAACATGCCGAACAATCCCTTCGTGAAACGCCTAACTTCCCACAACCAAAACAACGCCTAGGAGCGGAACAAGTGTTTGCGAAATGGCCTTCCCTGTTGCAGTTATAGCACCTAATTTGTCGCCGGGGTTGGTTGTTCTGACTAACAACCGAAACCCGGGGTTCTTCAACACCTACATACGCGAGATCGGGCTCCAACAGATTCCGACCTCGATTGCTTGGTGGTGGAGCGAAAGTCTCAACGTTGGCGCGTACTGCTTCCAACTTTCGTCCTAATTCCACCAAGTCGCTGACACACTTGGGCTCCTCTAACCCAAGCTGTGTCTGATAAAATGGTGCCAGGTTCTTCTGCAGGATCGACAGCTTTCTGCGCTCCGAAAGGGGCTCTGAAAGTCTGCCGAACATATTCTGCATTGTCGCCACATACACCCCGATGGACTCATCTTTGCCTTGAGTCCGTCGCCTAATCTCATCGATCAACAAATCATCATAATTATGTGGCAAGAACTCCAACTTCAATTCCTTGACTAGTTCTTGCCACGTGCCTACAGTAGACCTCATCGCCCTAAACCAAAGAAGTGCCTTCCCCACAAACAAATCGACCGCTGACCTAAACAGCTGAGCCTCCGACACCCCTCTTGCCTGGCGAAGCTCCTCAACCCTCTCTAGGAATGCGTTTACTGATGAGCCACAGCGCTCACCAGTAAACTTCACATCCCATTTCTCGATCCTCTCGGTAGATCGTTCAACCACTTGAATATTCGCTGCTTCTGTGCGTACTTCTGGGCTGGGCTCGCTTGTCGCCACCCTTCCGCCTGAAGTGGGTATAGGGGACGGCAGTCGAGGCACCACCTTTGAAGTGCTCGATTTTTCCTTTTCAGGAACTTCGCGTTCTTCGCTTTCCTCCTCCGGTAAGCTACTCAGCAAGATCAATAACTCATTCCTGAGTTCCTTGATCTCCGTAACTTCCTCTTCAGATTCTGCCTGAACCCTACCTAATCGCCCTAACGCCCAGTCGACCTTCGTCAGAATCTTCAAGTACTCCGACGACTTCGGATTACTTGGAGGATTCTTTAGAAGGGTTTTCAGCTCTACAATCTTTGCCTTGACGGCATCTACATCCTCCTCAAAAGAAAAAGGGTACTCGATCCCAATATTTAAAGAGCCCCTGCGTGAAAGAGCCCGAGCTGACTTCAATGACTTCCTCATCTCGTCAACGCTCTTCACCGGAAGCCCTCGGACCTGCATTTCATATGCCAACTCATCCTGAGATAACCGATTAATCTCCATAATGAATCACGCAACTAAACCAAAATGCCAAAGCCAAACTTATACAGTACAACCTAACAGAATCGCGAACGAAAACCCAGGATAGGAAAAGACACCGTACCAAAACACAAGAAACTGAATCGCCAGTACAAAGAAGCGAATTATTTTCGATTTTGAAAAATTTCCACTATCAAAAAAAATAACACACCCCAGAAATATAAAAAAAAATAAAACAACCCCAATGAACTATGAAATTTCAAAAGGAATAACACAAAATTTAAAAAGAATTACGTTAAATGTGCCCACACCTTTTGGACACACTGTACGCCAAATCAAAGAACCCCGTTTGTGATGGGTACCGCAAAAGAAAAAACAAACACTTCACCCAAGAAAGGAAAAAAAACACTACGTATGTATATAATCGAAACCCGTACGAAAATACCGAATGTACAATATGTGTATGTAAGCAGATATATATACATATAAATTTAAACCCAAAATTCCAAATCAAGTCAAAATAAACAAAAGAAATGTACCTACTTGACAAACGGCGAACTTCCTACCGTTCAGTTGTACTCAATTGTCCCGGTCTCCTATTGCTCCACCTGATCCACCTGACCAGCGAAACCCGACTCCAGAATGCAAGCACTCCAACCTCCAAAATCCAGAAACTCCAAGACAAATCCAACGACGATAATCCAATGATAATTCAGCTGAATTATATGAATAATACTTCCCTGAAAAGTAAAGCACAGCAAAAGTAAAATGCACCGAAAAAAAAAGGAACAACACTTCCCTGAACACAACGCAAAAACAACAGCACAAATTCCCACAAATATTTTATATTTGTATATTTGTTTTTTTTTTTTTTTTTATTGCCCCACGTGGGGCGCCAATTTGTCGCACAAAATTCTCCCGAAAGTTTAATTAAAAGAAAATAAATACACAAAAGCCGGCCGCGCACGCGAGGGAAAGAAAACGAGAGTGACAGATAGCCACAGATAATAATAAGAGGATCGGGAAAGTGCAACAAAAGCAGCCTGCGGGATGCTGCTCTCCCGGTTACTCAGCTGGGGTGGGTTCACTGGAGTCAGCGAAATCGGGTGTTTACACGCGATATGGAAATGGGCGCCACCAGATCTTTGAAAGGGATCTAGAAACCTTGGGAAAATTAATGGGGTGGGAATCCTGAAATTGTGCCAACAAAAAAAAGAAAAAAAGAAACAACGTACGTGCGTTACAAATGCTCTATAATTCAGAGCAAGGCCAATTTATTTAATTAAGAAAAGTTTTTCCACGAGAAGAAAATGATGAAAGGTAAAAAAAACAAGGGTTGTATTTAACCGTATTTAAAAAAGAACAACGGTTGTATCCAACCGTTTTTACGAATGTAAAGCCGTTGGGGTGGCCCGCTATCACCGGTCCCGAAACTTGAACGTTAAACCGGAATTAGGTCGCGTGTCCCGCTTTCACCGGGAAATTTACGGTATGAGACCCTACCGGGATTTATGACACACAAAATCCTACACTAACCGGAACAAAGAATGCAAAGAAAAATAATGTAACTTATCTGGCTTTTGGAGTGGTTAATCTGCTCCTTACTCCTCGTCTCCAGAATGTTTCTCCTCAAAATCCTCTTCCTTCCTGATTCTTCCTCCTTATCTCCTCCTGTTACTCCTGCTCTTCCTTTTCGCTCTTGTATTTTTCCTTGGTCCCTTCTGGACCTTTCCGCTTGACGATAACTCGGAACCGAACTTGTTCACTAACTCGCAAAAAAACTCCTCAAACACTCTAGCGCTCTTCCGCTCACTTTCGTGGTCAACCAAGAAGTGCTGAACTCGCCTCAGCACTTTGCCTAACCGACCGAGAGCCTCTCTCTGAAAATTGGCCTACCGCTTATTCAGCCATTACCAGTTCAAGGACGGCTTTATGTGCAGTACTCCGCTCTTTTGCTGAAGCATGCAACCGTTCCTTGAACGCCGCTATCTAGCAGCTCTTTCCATTTTTCCAATGGCTCTCTCTCTGAAATCGCCTCCAACTGGCAGTTCAGAGGGTCGGGTTACGCATTCCCAAGGTTCGCTCTTTACCTTGGTGCCACGTTCACAGCAAGCGCTAGTAACTGAGGGGCTAGTGAACGCAAAATTAAAGATTCGAAAAAATATCGCGAAAAATACAAAGGCGAAGAAATATGAGACGAAGGAGGAAATTTGTCAAACAACGCTTGGCGTTGGACCTAGCAAGAAGAAAAGAGGTTATTGAAAATGTAAATGTGTCAAACAACGCCTTGCGTTGGACACTCCTGAGGAGGAAGAAGCCTGAGTACCCACTCGTATTCCTATTATTTTATTCAGTCCGCGAAAGCTAGCTATCCCGGTGGGATCTCACGCAGATTTGGGGAAAAGGGACTAGCCGATGACGTGCACCCCGTACAAATGATAAAATATAAACGTCGGGCTCTCGGCTATTGATGAGTTTATGAATTTGGACTGAACCTCCTTCAGTCCGTTGACCGCCGCTCATGGTCGTACAAGTTGTGTTGATTATGTGTATGATGTTTGGGTAACTGTGTGGTGTTCATTATGTATCTTGCTGTGTACTCGTCCTTTATGTGTGGGCTCGCCCTGGTGGTGTGGGCAAGATATTAGGGCAGTCCACCCTCTTCTTCATCGCCGCTCGTCTCACTCGTCGCTCACTTAATTCGCATCGTTGGCGGACGGTCCATCCGCATCAGAGGGTTGCCAACCGACCGTTGGGCTCTGTCTCCCGGAGTACCTGCTTTTGTTGCCCCCTTGAAGCGTGTGGAGAGGTATAAGCACTGAATGGTGGAACCATCCAGGAACGCTTAACGAGACCACTGCTCCAAGAAGACAACGGAATGAAATTGGAAGGCCAAAAATGGTGGACGGGTGAGAATTGGTAGGATGGAGGGGACAAAGGATCTCGTGCGAAATTTGCACGTAACAAAGTCTCTGCAATTACTGTAGCTCCAAACACCTCAACTTCAACGGTTGCATCGAACAAAAGGCATGACCTCCGACTGGCCAAAATCAATCTGCCCACGTTCTCCGGCAGTTATGAAAACTGGAGGTCATTTCATGACATTTTTCACTCCTTAGTACATAGCGACTCCACGTTGACTGAGATTGAAAAACTCCACCATCTGAAATCTAGCATCACGGGTGAAGCTGAAAAGCTCCTACAACATCTCAGCTTGGACAACCGCAACTACCAGAAAGCTTGGACCATCCTCCAAGCCGCTATGACCACAAACGTGTGTTGGTAAACACGCAGCTGAAGCTATTCTTCGGGCAACCCGTCATCAGTGTCGAAGGGTCCAACAACTTGAAACGCCTACTGGACGTATCCACTGAGTGCAGCAGCTTCGGGGCAGTATTTCAATCTGCGAGCATTGATCAACTCGGGTTCCGAAGCCACTTTCATCACAGAAGCAGCAGTTCAGTCATTAAGTCTTCCAAACAGACGTACATTTATTGAAGTATCTGGGTTAGGGAAGGTCAGCAGCGGAGCATGCCACAACTACGTGGATTTATCCTTCGGCTCACTGCACTCAGCATACGAAGGGCACACCCGAGCCTTCGTTTTCAAATCCCTGACTGGGCTTCTTCCGGCCCAAAAGATAGACTTCAATAAATGGACGCACATAAATGGACTGACGATGGCCGATCCCACTTACCACACTCCTGCCGCCGTTGATATACTGTTGGGAAGTGATGTCTATGCCGAAATTCTTCTCCCCGACATCATAAGAGAAGAAAGGTTCATGGCACCGGTCGCTCAAAAAACTCAACTTGGGTACCACAGTCGATACGTAGCTTCATTCAGTTCTTTGACCTCGACACTCAACGTCCAAAATTCAGGGATACCGAAGAGCAGCCATTCGAAAAATACGAAGCGGAGGAAAAACCCTTCACCACACACACGAAGCAGCACCCGGATCTTTTAAAACGAGCACACTACAACACGAAGATTGTCATCCCAGACTCCCACGAGAAAAGACCACACAGAGGAGTTCAGAAGATAGTTCCTTACCTGCGTCAAAGGTTTTGGATCTGTGGCATCAGAAATGCCATTAAGAAGCACATCGACGGGTGCAAAATATGCTTCAGATACAAACCAAAACCAATGGGGCAGTTGATGGGGAACATACCTGCTTCTCGTGTAAAGATTACCTTCACTGATTACTTTGCGACATTCGTGTGCATTACCGCCAAAGCAGTACACATCGAAGCGGTAAGTTACCTCGTAACCCAAGTTTTCCTTACAACTTTTGGAAGACTAACCGCAAGAAGAAGTCTTGTGAAGAAGTGTTCAGCCACAACAGTGACCAAAATGGACCAAGTCGGAAAGGCACAGACCAAAGGGAGGAGACTTGGTGTTACTACGCGACGAGATACTTCCACCGGCCAAATGGAGTTTAACCCGGATCACAACACTACACCACAGAACAGACAACCTCGTACGAATGTTCACGATAAAACCTCTAACTCGCCCGAAACATGAGAGTTGAAAACATCGAACCGTCTCCCAAGACCATTTTAAAACGCAACACATATCAGAACTAACACCATGTAAATAAATACAAAACACATTACACATATAACACCCCACACCATTCTAAACATAAAATTAAACAAAATTATACTAAATTTGAATTTAACTCCACAAAATTTACAAATTCAACACAAGTCGACATCATCGATATCGGTAATACGGAAACTCTCACGCAATAAAAAAAAACAATATACCACACTACACATACGACTCAAAAATATTCAATAACATTTACACTACGCAAATCGCACAGTACACAGTACCTACACGACACAAAACTCGCACGACACCTTCCACACAACACAGAAAATAATCGAACACAAAATATCATTCAACCCTCATGCGCACTCACTCTTGCACATGCGCACATCCCGAAAATTGTACTACGGCGCCGTGCCGCTTCCACCCATTGAACTGAATATAAACACACAAACATGCACTTTCTCGCAATCAAAACATCAAAAAAATTATGAATATTAACCTACCCACGAATAAAATACTTAAAACCTATTCTCACAACACACAACACATAGCTCAATCAACAATTTTTTACACATTCACCCATACAATC
This sequence comes from Brachypalpus laphriformis, assembly GCA_945910035.1. Lineage (NCBI taxonomy): Eukaryota > Metazoa > Arthropoda > Insecta > Diptera > Syrphidae > Brachypalpus > Brachypalpus laphriformis. The sequence goes on from OX246754.1 coordinate 142,868,107, forward strand.
TACAAACCAATAAATCAATTACACTACACACCGCCGCACCACAAAAAACAACAATAGTAAACAAACTAAATCCGCGAATTAATAATTACATTGCAAGTAAACAAAACATCACCAAACTCACCCTTCACAATCTTAAAATAACATTTTCTCGAGCAAATACGAACTTTTAACACTTTTACGACAATTGAATTCATTTGATCACCGCACTGATCAACAATTAATCTCTCCCGGCACTACATAAACTATTTTCAAATTGCACTAAAAGGTAAACGACCAAGCTCTCCTCTTATCGCATTAAGAAGACCGCAGTCAATTTTCCGAAAGCAATATATGATAGCCACTACTACTCACTGTGTTCTCAATCGTGTTGTCTTTGTCTGTCCAATAATGAAATTCTTCCATTTAGCCAAATAAAGTAGAAGACGACGAGAATGGCAGAGACGAGAAGACAATGTGGTAAAGATGAACCCGAAAGCCCTTTACGACAGTGAGACAAAAGACGACATTGAGAACTTCGTTCACGGCCGGGGAGAATGTTGGAGCTTTATAAATTATACTTTTTACAAATAAAGTAAATTAAAAATATTAACGTAATATTAACGTAATCAATCTAAAATCGATCAACTTTTAAAGTTCACACACAAGAAAACTTAACTTCTTAAATAACTTTTAAATGTCAAATTGTTATATACTTACTTGCACTAAACATAAATATAATTGCATTTACACCGAAGTTGAAACAAGCTTTTATTTGAGTGCGAATTATTTCTTGTATTTTTGGAAACATAAGTTTTACAGAGAGTGCGTATGGACAAAACACCTCCTGTATATGCCCTCGGGATGCCATCGCCTTCATCTCGAAATTGTACTCTTCTGTGTCCTCCCCAGAACACTGTCTTCGCTCTCGCAATCTGTCGTGAATATCTGCCTCGTCATCCAAAGCCCCCTTCTGGTAGGGGTTAGAATATACCCGAGGTAGGCATGCCTGTCGTAAGAGGCGACTAAAATCCACCCTCCGTGTACCGAGCGTTGTGTATACACATAATGCAATGAACAAAACAAAACGATTGATTACCCCAGGTGGCAGCCCAGGTTCACTGGAAAATCCACCCTCTTCGGAGGTCGGCTCTACGGATTCTGGGGAGAGCCAGTTACTGCAATTAATAAATCCCTTCTTAAGAAGTACATCGAATAACTCCGTGAAAGAAGTCCACCGGGAGCGCCAGCACGCGAAATTCAGGACTGAGCGAAATATAAAAGTCTTGAGGAAGAAAATAAAACACTCCAAATCAAGCTTAACGAAATGGATCTACTCTATGAAGATCTAAAGAAAGAGATAGACTTATTAACAGAAGAAAATCAGGTCCAAAGAACACGCATATCCAGAGAGAACGCGAATGTACTCCAGCACGCTCAGCTAGCCTGGAATATCACACAGACGAAGAAGAGCTAGTACGCGAAACGTATCGGGTCCCAAAGAAAAGACCTAGTAAAAAACGGAGAGCCAGTTCATCGCCCGAAGTCGAGCCCGTGAAAGAAGAAAATCACAAAGAACCGCAAGTAAAGCAACTTCAAGCGCAATTTCGTCCACCCCCACCAATAAACATCGTCGGGATAACGGAATACAATAAGTTGCAAAGCCTCCTTAAAGGAATTATAACATCAAAGTATAAGGTTACATCTTTGAGGGATAATGCTGTGCCCTTTGGACGTACGCGGAGTTGGCTGGACCGAGGAGAAAAAGAAAATTAAGTTTTTAATTTATTTCACGTTCCACAATCGACTGACTCAATGCTTACAAGAAATGTCTATGATGTGCTGAGCTAATACAATTTATCATCATTTAGTTCTAGTACATTTTTGTAACTCTTAGTGGGGAAACTGATGGGCAGTTTTTACTTTTGTTGGCCAACACAAATGCGTGGAAAGTTAACGTCGATGACTACAATGACTACCGAGCTGTGTCCCAAAAGCTAAATACCGAAAACACTCAGTGGTATACTTTCGAAATCAAGTCAAAAAGGCCACATCGTGTTGTTGCAAGGGGTCTCCACCCCTCATGCACCAAAGATGAGGTTATGACTGATCTTCAAGCCAAAGGCTTTAAAATTCTTGATGCCGTTAATATCATCAAAAAGGAGAAGCAACAAACGGAAATAGATAAAGACGTTTTGGTAAGGCGTGGACTTCCGCTTTTTATGCTTACCTTCGATAAGTCTGATAATATCAACGATATCTATCGAATTAGAGCTATACTATACATGCGTAGAAATTTAAGGATGATTCCGCAGTGCAAACGTTGCCAAGGATTTAACCATACACAAATGTACTGCGAAAAAGAACCGCGATGTGTGAAATGCGCCGGAAATCACCTCTCCCACATCTGTGGAATAAATAAACAAGCCCCTGCAACATGTGCTAACTGTAAGGGAAAGCACCCGGCAAATTATAGAGGCTGTGAAGTAGCTAAGCAGTTGCAAAAACGGAGAGATGTGCTCCTTAAGCCCCTTGCAAACTCTAAACTGAAGAATGCACAGGAGAAACTAGCCAAACTAAAACTACCGGGTTCAGAGCGCAAAAAGGTGAGGGAAAGAGTGACAACAGAAAAGTTCTCGACCTCTGTTCTTAAAAGAAACGGTACTGAAAAGTTCACATCGAAAAAGCCGCCAGGTAATGACCCTCGGACAGCAGGAGTGCAGACTTACGCTCAGGCCGCGGCATCCGAAAAACCAAAGAACGTTGAAATTTCGACGGACCCTGTCTCTCATGTTTTGTCGGTTATTCTCGAGAAATTTGAAGAACAAAGCAAAATAAATAAAATTATTCTCGATAGGCCGGTTAAGCTTGAAAATAATTCTCAGAAAACGCGTACTTCAACTAGGATATTGTAATATTCTTGCTGGGGTTCGTTTAAATAAAATCGTCTTTTGTGTATTTTAATTGTTTATTTATTATCAAATACCAACTTTACTTTAACACAATAGTCAATCACTTTATTCTTTATTTATTTCAAAATAAACGGTCGCTACAGATTTATTTTCACAATGCTTGCTTTCACCACCGGTCGAATATCTCTTGTAATCGCTGTATTCACTTATAAACAACTGTACCCACGGTGGTTGTGGTATGGGTATTTATAGGAAATTGTAAGGGGTTCTAGAACATGCTAGATGTTTCTCCGGGTGAATCGAGGATCCTGGAATATTGGCATATTGTGTGGAACAATTGTGGAACGTAAGCACACCAGGTTGGAACGTAAGCACATCAGGTTGGAATATTTACTACTAGTAGGCAATAGATGTCGTTGCACAAAGTACCTGACGATGTACTTGATACTACACTGCCCCCCTCTTAAACTTGTTCGTCCCAAACAAGATCATCTGGATTACTGCCATGGTAACGATGAAGACGATCCAGGTGGACAATTTTCATCTTGCCTCTTACTCCACGCTGGATCTGGAAGACGACGTCATTGATGCGTGTGACCACTTTAAAAGGGCCCTCCCAGTCTTGCTGCAGCTTAGGTGACCTTCCCTTTTGCCGGTGTGGGTTGTACAACCATACTAGGTCTCCCTCGTGGAAGCTGGACGTTGTTGCCTTTGTGTCGTACCTGGTTTTCATGCGGTCACTCGCTATCCTTATCCTCGTCCTGGTCCTCTGATGTATGTCTCGGATCCTTTCCCTGAGGTCTGCCACATAGTCCTCTTCACATTTGGCCTCATCGTTAGGGGATCCAAACTTCACCTCAATGGGTAGCCGAACTGCTCGACCAAACAAGACTTCGGATGGAGTATGTCCAGTAGTACTGTGCACAGCATTTCGGTAGGCCATCAATAAGAGAGGAATTTGTCGATCCCAATCGCGCTGGTGGTCTTCTACGACCTTGGAGAGATGTTCGTTTAAGGTTCTGTTGAAGCGCTCTACCATCCCGTCGGATTGTGGATGAAGTGGGGTTGTCCTCGTCTTTTTGATTCCTAGTTTTTGACAAACCTCTTGGAATATCTTCGATTCAAAGTTTCGTCCCTGGTCGGAATGCAGTTCCATGGGCACGCCAAATCTGCTCACCCAGTTGTTGACGATCTGTTCCACGATGGTCTTCGCTTCCTGGTTAGGGATGGCGAACGCTTCCGGCCATTTGCTGAAGTAGTCCATGACGACTAGGATGTAACGGTTACCTTTGTCGGTTTCTGGAAATGGACCAGCGATGTCAGCGGCAATCCGTTCAAAGGGTGCGCCCACGTTGTACTGGTGCATCTTGCCTCGCGTTTTCGTTCTGGGTCCCTTGCTGGCGGCACACACGACGCATTTTCGGCACCAACTTTCTACGTCGTCCCTTGCGCTGAGCCAATAGAAACGTTCTCGCACTTTCTCCAGTGTCTTGTTTGCACCCAAATGACCTCCGGATGCTCCATCATGCATCTCCCGCAGCACCTCGTGAACTTTTGATCGCGGCAAGACAAGCTGCATTATGAAATCTTTCCCGTCCGGCCTCTCCCATTTCCTTTTCAGCACACCATCTTGCACATGAAGGAAGTCCCACTGAGCCCAGTATGCCTTGAGAGTGGGGCTCCTGTCCGAGATATCTCGTCCGTTTGGCTTTTCCATAAACTCCTTCCACGCCAATATCGGCTCGATGTCCGGGTCTTTTTTCTGAGCGTTGCGGATTTCTTCTGCACTCCAACCAGCGGTAGGCTCAGCTCTTACCCTTTGGATGGAAAGAAGGTTCTTCTCTTCCTGCCGCACACAATGCTTGCAGTCGCTTTTACATGGTTGGCGGGATAAGGCATCCGCATTGGAATGAAGTTTCCCTTTACGATACTGTATTTCATAATCGTACATCTGCAGCCGTTCAATCCATCTTGCGACCTGGTCCTCCGGATTCTTGAACTGCAGCAGCCATTTTAGAGCCGCGTGGTCTGTGCGCAAAAGGAACGTTTGGCCGTAGAGGTATTTTTGGAAGTGTTTTGTCGCCAGAAGCAGCGCCAGAAGTTCTCGCCTGGTCACGCAGTAGTTCCTTTCCGGCTTGGAGAGCACTTTGCTGAAGTATGCGACTACCTTCTCTTGGCCGTTGTGTACCTGCGAAAGAACCGCTCCGACACCGACGTTACTTGCATTTGCATCCGCGATGAACATTTCTCTGGGAATGGGATATGCTAGTGTTGGTGCTTCGCATAGTTGTTGCTTAAGGTTCTTGAAGCTATTGTCGCACTCACCTGACCACTTGAATTGCCTTCCTTTTTCCGTCAGCTGATGCAAGCTCTTCGCGATTCCGGCAAAGTCCTTTACGAATCGTCGGTAGTACGTGGCGAGGCCCAAAAAGCTCCTGAGTTCGTGTTTGTCTTTTGGAACTGGCCAGTTTTTCACAGCTACCACCTTGTCTGGATCTGTTCGCACTCCTTCTGACGAGATAACGTGGCCCAGGTACTTGACTTCGGATCTGAAGAGGTCACATTTCTTTGGGTTCAGCTTCAGGTGAGCGCTTCGAAGCCGTTCTAGCACATTCTTCAGGTTGTCGCGATGTTCCTCGCATGTTTTTCCTATCACGATCACATCGTCCAGATACACCAAGCAAGTTTTCCAGGTTAATCCACGTAGGACGTGCTCCATTAGGCGCTCGAAAGTTGCCGGAGCGTTGCACAATCCAAATGGCATTACTGTAAACTGCCACAGCCCATTTCCTGCAGTGAACGCAGTTTTCTCTCGGTCCTTTGGATCGATCTGTACCTGCCAGTAACCGCTCTTTAAGTCAAGGGTGGAAAACCATCTAGCTCCTGAGAGTGTGTCTAATGTGTCATCGATCCGTGGCAGAGGGTAGCTATCCTTTTTGGTGACGTCATTAAGTCTCCGATAGTCCACGCAGAATCGAGTGCTACCGTCTTTCTTCTTGACCAGTACAGCAGGTGAGGCCCAAGGACTCTTAGAACTTTCGATGAGCCCTTCCTTCTCCATCGTTGACACCATATCCGCAACCTCCGTCTGCTTTGCCAGTGGTAGTCGTCTGGCAGGCTGGCGAATTGGTCTGGCATCCCCAGTGTCTATGCCATGTTGCACCAGATGTGTTCGGCCATACTCTCCATCCTGTGAGGCAAATATATCAGCGTACTCACCGATTAGCTTTTCTGCCATGGCACGCTGATCCTGATCCAGTTCGCAGTGCTTGAGGATCATGTCCCTTACTTCGGCCAACCTGGCTGATGAAACAGGCTTCGCAGATTCCTTTTCGGTTATTGTTGAAATTGAACATATCGGCGCACATTTACCAATAACCTCCCCTTGTTTTAGTTTGACGCTGTGGCTCTTTAAGTTCATGAGCCTTACTGGGACCAGGCTCTTCTTTGGCTCCACTAAAACTTTTCCCACGATGTAGTTTGGGGAATTCCTTCCTAAATCCGGTTCCAATAGGTAGAATCGGTGGCTCCTAGGATCACCCTCTAGTTTTGTCCAAATTATAGTCTCGGAAGATGGTGGTAAGACTTCGTCCTTGCTGAGAATTGTCCTTAAATGTGCTGCATTCTCGTTCCCGTACACCATTGGGATCTCTACGTTCCGGTACCGCAGAACTTGCATCCCGATGTCGATGATTACGTCATGTTCTTTCATAAAGTCCACTCCGATGATGCATTCATCACATATGTCGGCCACCAGGAACGCATGGGAAAAGGCCAACCCTGCTAGTTGTAACGTGAGGCGAACTTCTCCGTATACCTTCGCCGCTTCCCCTGTCGAAGTCCTAAGACAGTAGCAGCTGGTATTGTGCAGCCAAGACTTCCGGACGAGATCTCTTCTTACAATGGAAGCCGTGGCGCCGGTATCGATAGTAGCCACGCACTTATTTTTGCCGATGAATGCTTCCACTGTTAGACTCTTGTTGCATCGTTTGGTTTAGGAGACCTGGATGGTGGTCTTGGGGGCGTCGATTCCTCTCAGGCGTTTCCCGACTCCTGGTTTTGAGGAGCCTGACCAACAGGATGGATGTTGTCTCTGTTGTGTGGTTCTTCGTTGCGTTGCCTATTCGCACAATGTGGACAGTTTCCGCGTCTGGATGGATTTCTGCATTGCCGTTGTAGGTGTCCTAATTTGTTGCAGATCCAACAACGAATTTGTCCTCCGCGAGCGTTGTTTCGGTCTTCGACGTCCATCCTCTGGCAAGAGCATTCGATGGCGGCCACTTCCCTCACACGGTGGATTCCCTGACAGGCCTGGTCTGCGGCCTCCATTGTCAAGGCAAACGCCAAAGCTTCGGCGAGTGTTTTCTTTCCAGCCATTCTTACCGCCATTTGTAGTTTCGCATCAGCTATGGCATGGGTGAACGCTTCGGTTGCCATCTCGTTAATGCTCTCCTCCCCGGCGTTTGGATAGGACAAATGTGCCAGTCGCTCGATATCCGCTTGCAATTGCTGGAGAGTTTCTCCTCTCACCTGAACTCTTCTGCGCAACTGGACCCTATATACTTGCTGCATATGGTCGTCCCCAAATCGCATCTCGATGGCTTTTACCAGACTATCATAGTTGCGTTGCTCATCGTCGGGAATAGTTTGCAGAAGCTCTGCAGCTGATCCTCTAAGCGCAAGTGTGAGGGCAATGGACTTATCTTCGTCGTCCCAGTTGTTCGTCATTGCCGCAGCTTCGAACTGCCTCTTATATATCGGCCATGATGTCTGTCCATCGAAAACGGGAGGCTGCATCTCTTTCCTTCTCGGGCAGTCGGTTGAATACTCCCGAACTTTCTGTTTCTTCACGTGTTCGAGTTCCTTTGCCAAATTCTCACATCTTCCTTCAACAGTCTCGATTTTTGTTTGAACGTTCTCGAATTTTGTTTCAACATTCTCGAGTCGTCCTTCAACCGCTGTTTCAAATGTCTCTATTTTGGCTTCTACATTTTCTATCTTCTCCAAACTTTTATTTTGTTCATCGAATTTGCCTTCGAGAACGCTCCTTTGATCAAATAGCTGTTGCTCTAGAGAGTTCTTATGCTCATCGAACTTAGCTTCTAGAGAATTCTTTTGCTGGTCTAAAGAATTGTCTAACTTCTCGAATTTTTCGGAAAGTAATTTCATTAGAGTCGACATGTCACTCTTCGTACTTACGTGTTCTTCTTCAACGTCAAACAAAGCTGTTTCAGGATCTGCATCCTCATCCGTCATTATTTTCCGCAACTTAATAACCAATTCTCTTTTTGTACCAGTCGTAGGTTGCTCCCGCTGGCTCAGTACTTCCTTTAGTTGCGGCAATGACAAATCTTCCAGCAATTTCCGAACCATTTCTTTTTTTTCACTCACACAATAAGCAATACACAAAATTTGTTTTATTCCACTTTTCTGACACCAATGTAATATTCTTGCTGGGGTTCGTTTAAATAAAACCGTCTTTTGTGTATTTTAATTGTTTATTTATTATCAAATACCAACTTTACTTTAACACAATAGTCAATCACTTTATTCTTTATTCATTTCAAAATAAACGGTCGCTACAGATTTACTTTCACAATGCTTGCTTTCACCACCGGTCGAATATCTCTTGTAATCGCTGTATTCACTTATAAACAACTGTACCCACGGTGGTTGTGGTATGGGTATTTATAGGAAATTGTAAGGGGTTCTAGAACATGCTAGATGTTTCTCCGGGTGAATCGAGGATCCTGGAATATTGGGATATTGTGTGGAACAATTGTGGAACGTAAGCACACCAGGTTGGAACGTAAGCACATCAGGTTGGAATATTTACTACTAGTAGGCAATAGATGTCGTTGCACAAAGTACCTGACGATGTACTTGATACTACAATATGAATGACAAACGAATGTTAAAAATATGTACTTAGAATGCAAGCGGACTTTTGCAAAAACTCGACGAATTGGAAATATTCATGCGTGAAAAAGATATTGATATTTGCTTGATTTCTGAAGCCCACGTAAAAAAGGAATCGCATTTAAAAATAAAAGGCTATATTGATTACCACTAGTCAAACGGTAGTGCATGCGATCATATGAAAACACAAGCGTTTTCACTCAGCTGAGGCCTACCAACTCCTACTCTCAACCTCCACGCGGTGACAGCCGGGTGCCTAGTACCTTAATCCAAGAAATGGGTAACCAACCCCGTTTGGCGGATTCTTGGTGGCAGCAGATGAGAGAGGGGGGGAAGAGTGCTTTTCTCACTAGAGCACTTCTTCCTGTTCCAGGCGGCAGCGGACGAATTCCCTAGACGGAGTCAACGGTGGCGTCTATAGTTCCAGTTAGGTTGAACTTAGTGAATACCTTGCGCGAGCTGCTTCGACGTATTCGGATCACAGGTCGGTAAGGAATTTCCAATGTTGGTCAGGACATTGGAATAGAGATGGTGGCGGAGGAGCCCTTAATGGGCCAACGGCAGCGCTCATACCCCCGTAGTGGACTACTGGCACCGGTGTACCCGGCCCCTCGTCCTAGGGGAATAATTAAGGAACTGGCCCTCCAGGTTGGGGGTTGTGCCGTCGGGGTAACTTCCCTACCACGTAAAAAACGCATGGTTCCGAAACAACCAAAAGCCTCGGATAAGGATGACCCAACTAATGACGACCCCAGCAAACGAAATAAGGACAACGACCTTCGGATCTGTACGTGGAATGTTCTGTCCCTTTACAGACCACGTGCAGCCGAACAACTAGCAGAGGCCCTAGACTGCTATAAAGCAGATATTACCGCCATCCAGGAAGTGCGATGGGATGGGCCAGGCAAAAAGAGGATGAAAAACTGTGACATCTACTACGGTGATTGCTACAGAGGCAACAGGCAACGCTTATTCGGATGCGGATTTGTCATACGCGGCAGACTTAGGCAAGAAGTCTTAAGCTTCCGACACGTGAGCGAGCGTATTATGACTATTATGAAGAAAAGGACCCTGCCTCCAAAGAGTGTTTCTACGAGCTCCTCGACAAAACATACGAGCAATGTCCTAAATACGACGTTAAGATCGTATTGGGCGATTTTAACGCCAAAATAAGAAAGGAGGACGTCTTCGGTAGAGCAGTCGGTAAGCATAGCCTACACGACACCACGTCTGATAACGGACTAAGGCTAATTGATTTCGCTGTGGAGCGAAATGTCACCATAGCAAGCACATGGTTTCCTCATCTCGATATTCATAAGCAGACATGGCGGTCCAATGATCATGTCACGATCAACCAAATTGATCATATTGCGATCGACGCAAGGCATGCCTCCAGTATTCTGGATGTCCGGACCTTCCGAGCGGCCAACATAGACTCGGATCATTACCTTGTTGTAGCCAAGGTACGAATGCGGATATCCCAATCTGAGCAACAAAGAAGAATTACTGTGAGAAAATTTAACGTCGAAAAGCTACAATCGAAAGAGACCGCCAGACTCTTCGCTGAACGCGTATCCCGAAATCTCTCAATCACCCCTATACCGCCAGCATCAAGTGCCGAAGACCAGTGGCAACGCTGCCAACATGCCATCAGAAACGCCGCGACTGATGTGCTGGGTCTCGCTCGCCCACCACCGCGAAACCCCTGGTTTGACGAAGAATGCCGGCGAGTGCATGCAGCAAAACAAGAGGCATTTAAAGCGGCGCTGCAAAGGAAGACGAGAGCTGCTCGTGAGCTCTACGAGCAAAAGAGACGGGAAGAACATCGGCTTCTCCAAAAGAAGAAGAAAGAGCATGAGAAGCGCGCGTTTGAGAATATCGAGAGTCTATACGCCAGGAACAATGTACGGAAGTTTTACCAAAAGGTAAAAAGAACGTGTCAGAGAAGTAATACCCGTACAGAAACCTGTAGAGATGAGAATGGAAACCTCGTAGTAGAATCACAGTCGGTGCTGAGAATATGGAAAAACTACTTCTGCAGACTGTATAACGGCGACGAAGACCAACATCCCGCTGTCAGGCAGAATGAACCATTCAACATAGACGATGATAGTCAAAATTTCCGTCCACCTGACCATAACGAAGTGAGGATAGCAATATCCAAGCTAAAATCGAACAAGGCTGCTGGACCTGACGGCCTACCGGCCGAACTTTTCAAGGCAGCTGGGGATGAATTGGTAGAGTGCATACACCAACTCATTTCTAATATTTGGTCAGAGGAGTGTATGCCTGATGAATGGAATCTCAGCATCGTTTGCCCGATCCACAAGAAAGGAGACCCCCTCAACTGCGCCAATTATAGAGGCATCAGTCTCCTCAACATCGCATACAAGATCTTTTCTGCGATATTGTGTGAACGCCTGAAACCTTTTATCAACAGCCTGATTGGACCCTATCAGTGCGGTTTCAGGCCAGGAAAGTCCACCATCGATCAAATCTTCACACTTCGGCAGATCCTGGAGAAAACCCAAGAATTCCAAATCGATACTCACCACCTCTTTATCGATTTCAAGGCCGCCTATGACAGCATCTATAGAGAAGAGCTTTATAGAGCCATGTCTAGTTTTGACATCCCTGCCAAACTTGTCCGCCTGTGCAGGCTGACGATGGAGAACGCTCGCTGCTCCATCAAGGTCGGTAATGACCTCACCGAGACCTTTGATGTCAAAAAAGGCTTTAGACAAGGTGACGCGCTGTCATGTGACTTCTTCAATATTGTACTTGAACGGATTGTGCGGAACTCACAAGCCAACACCGGAGGCACAATCTATTACAAGTCTGTACAACTGCTTGCATACGCCGACGATATAGACATTATCGGAAGATCTCAGCGGGCTGTCACCGGTGCTTTTGCAAGCATTGAGGCGGAAGCGGCCAAAATGGGTTTAACGATAAACGAGGGCAAAACCAAGTATATGCTGTCAACTAGAAGGGAAAACCAACATCGACGAATTGGACAAAACGTCACCGTGGGCAGCTATAACTTCGAGGTAGTAAGGGACTTTGTCTACCTTGGCTCTGCTATAAATTCAGCAAACAAAATCAGCGAAGAATAACTCTTGCCAATCGCTGTTTTTTTGGGCTTATAAGGCAATTCAACAGTAAAGCCCTCTCTCGAACAACTAAGGAGACTCTATATAAGACCTTGATCATCCCAGTCCTGCTTTACGGCGCTGAAACATTGACTTTATTAAAAGAGGATGAAGATATCCTTGGTCGCTTCGAGAGAAAAATTCTTCGTAAGATTTTCGGTCCCGTTTGCGTTGACGGGTTTTGGAGGAGAAGATTCAATCACGAACTATACGAGCTGTACAGCGACATCGACCTAGTCAAAAAACTGCGTATTGGACGTCTGAGATGGCTAGGACATGTAGAACGAATGGACACCAACGCTCCGGCCCGCAGAGTCTTCGAATCTAACCCCGAGGGACGACGCAGTAGAGGGAATTATCGCCGTAGGTGGCGCGCAGTTCAAGGGGACCTCGACCAACTTGGAGTGCGCAACTGGAGGCAATTAGCTAAAGACCGAGCTAAATGGAGAGGCTTGTTGGTTGAGGCCCAGGTTCACCCCGAACTGTAGCGCCACCTAAGTAAGTAAGTAATGATTACCACGCTTGTCACCCTACGGGAAAAGCGAAAGGCGGATCATCCTTATTTATTAAAGACTGCATCGAACAATCCGAAGACCTAAAGATAGAGCTTGAAACTTTGCAACTGTGCAGGATTCGAGTTAAAAATAGTCAGCGTACTCTTAAAATCTCATCTATCTACTGTCCACCACGTTCCGCGCTTGAAAAATCTGATTTAACTAACTTGTTTGAATCGCTGAAAACTAATTTTATTATCGGCGGCGACTTAAATGCGAAACATACGTTCTGGGGTTCAAGATACAGGTCGAAAAGAGGTAGAATGCTCTATGGGGCAGGTATGGAGTACAGTTGTGATTTCCAATCGACGGGTAAACCAACTTGCTGGCCAACTGATACTTCGAAAATACCTGACCTGATCGATTTTTTCATTGTGAAAGGAATATCTACGAACCACATAAAAGTCGAAGACAGCTTTGATCTGTCGTTTGATCATTCCCCGGCTATTTTAGCAATCAGCAAAAACTAGTCTATAACCTAGAGCCAGCGGGATCAACTGGTCGAACAACTAACTGGGAAGGCTTTAGGAACGAAATTGAAGATAATGTTGAACTGAGGGTTCCACTTACGACACTCTATGAACTTGAGGTTGAAGTTGATCGCTTCGTTGAGATCGTACAGCTCGCCTCTTGAAATAACACCCCCAATCCAAGGAAAACGCCGGACAGATACGGTTTACGATATCCTTCGGAAATAAAAGAATTGGTCAAGGAAAAAAGAAAAGCGCGTAAGAAATGGCAACAGAGTCGTGCTCGGCAGCATAAAGTACACTTGAATCATCTGTGCAATAGGATTTTAGGAATCGTGCAATAGGCTCTTACCTTGAAAGTTTAACAGCGAAAAAAGATTCCAATTATTCACTTTCGAAAGCTGTAAAAGGCACGAAAAGGCCCAAAGTCCCCGCGCCGCCAATCAAATTAAATCAAAATTATTGGGCGAGGGAAGATAAAGAAAAAGCGGAAAGAAACCTTTAAACCGTACGATGGTCAAGTGGCTTACGACAACCGCAATAGGCTGGATTTACCATCTGACGATTTGACGCTCACAAGTGCAACCCTAAGGTAACTCAAACATGAGATCGAGAATCTAAAACCTAAGAAATCTCCTGGTTATGATTTGATTACCGGAAAAATTCTCAAAGTTTTACCTAGAAAAGCATTGATTAAGCGTCTCCATATTGTAAATGCTGCACTTAGATTAAAACACGTGCCGAGACAATAGAAAGTTGCGGAAATCATAATGGCTTTAAAATCAGGAAAACCGCCAAATGAGGTAAAATATATAGACCAATTTCGCTTCTTCCAATCATATCGAACATTTTCGAGAGGATATTATTAAGGCGTCTCCAACCGGTTATAGAAGAAAATAATTTTATCCCTGACCACCAGTTTGAGGTCAGAAGCAAGCATTCGACGATTGACCTGGTGCATAGAATTACTGACGTAATCGAGAAAGCACTTGAAGAAAAAAAGATTTGCTCAAGCGTATTTCTTGACGTCTCGTAAGCCTTTGATAAGGTGTGGCATGATGGCTTGAAATCCAAACTACGTCAAGTTCTCGCTGTATGCTTATATGATATTCTAGAATCATATCTCGGGAATAGAATCTTTCGTGCTAGACATGGAGTCGAATACTTCGAGCTCAAAAAAATTTCGGCCGGCGTACCGCAAGGAAGCGTTCTTGGGCCGCTTCTCTATTTGCTATTTACTTGTGATATACCGAACGAAGATGGCACTATCCTTGGTACGTTTGCTGATGACAGCGCTATCCTAGCAGTAGGTAAAACAATTGAAGAAACGACTGCAAAACTGCAGAACGCATTGAATAATGTAAATGAATGGACGAGGGACTGACGGATCGCCCTCAACGAATCTAAATATGTTCACGTGAATTTCACTTACAAGAAAACTAATAACTTGCCAATTTTCCTAAACTCGGCCCGAATACCTTTTGCAAACGAGGCAATGACACTCGACGCAAGACTGAAATGGAATTCGCACGTGAAAATGAAACGAAAAGAACTCGAAATCAAATATAGAGAAATGTACTGGTTACTCGGAAAACATTCCCAGCTCAGTACTGAGAACAAACTGCTTTTATACAAGCAAGTGCTAAAGCCGGTGTGGACCTACGGTATACAACTTTGGGGTTGTACCAAGAAAACAAATGCAAGTATTTTACAAGCTTTTCCAAATAAAGTGCTTAGAGATATTGTCCAAGCACCGTGGTATAGTAGAAACGACGATATCCACAGGGATCTCGGAATTCCTACAATCGAAGCTGAAACTAGAAGCTTCGCCAGAAAGCATAGAAACCGACTAATCGGACATATCAACAATACAGTGGTACAAATTTTGGATGAGAGCAATTTATTGCGCCGACTACAAAGGACGAAACCTTTCGACTTGACGAGCTAAGGATTAACCGCGTTTAGATTGCGGAATATGCAGGATCTTTCAGTAGAAAGGAACCTGCCAAACGTTTTTTTTTTCATGATAGAAAAATTGCTTGATAAGTTAGTATCTAACAAATTTATATCGAAGGGTGGTGTTTTTTGGTCAGTAAGAATCTGACACTACTATGAGCACGCGCTTGCTATCCTTATAGTCTTTATGGAAGATTTTTCACCTACCCTCGAAAAAAAAAACAAAAAAATCAAAAGTCGGGAAGTTGCGACACAGGCCAGAGAATAATTCCTCCAGAGATTCTACTGTACCACTGCAGCTCCACAGCTTCGCCGCTCCCATTAGCCTCGTATTCGCAGCCATAAGCACTAGCTTCTCGTCGAGTGCACACACTCTCTGGATATCTAGGACCTTCCTCCTCCATACTTCGGAAGATAGCCCAGCAAACGCCTTGGGATCGAACGCCGGTATCATCTCTACAACGTATAGAGATTACGGGAGCAACACTTTTCGCCCCTTCCAACGACAATACCAGCGTGCACGTGCTCTTGTGTAGGTGTCTTCGCACTTCCCTCGGCTCCATCGTCGGTGCATGCGAGACCATAAGTTCGGCCAACTTCTCCCTTAACCGCTGCAATTGGTCTCGCTGCAGCTGGGGCTCACCCGCCCGAGTAGTCTCCTTTGTCTTCGCAAGTTTCTCCCCACTGGCTCTGTTGCATTGAGAAGCCTGGCTAGCAGGTCTTCCTTTAAGCCTGCCTGTTCCAACCCCCGTTCCTTCAGTTCTTCACGGCGCTCATCTCTGGTCATTGCACCATACTCCGCTTCGCGTTTGTCCCGTTCAGATATTTGGGCAAACTCTAACACCAAACGTTGGAAAAATTCCTAACTCAAAGGTAGCTAACCGTCACAGTCAACTGTGCAGTCGTCAGCAGCCAAGTGCCGACGGCAAAATGATTTTTTTTTTTCTTTTTCTTCCGGAATAATTGCTCTGATCACCCTAGCGGCCAAAGTATTCCCTCGATACAACGGCTAGACCGCTTTTAAGTCGCAAGCCAAATTTATTCTCCCGTTTCAACGGTCAACACCAGTCGACAACGCACAGTGTCGACGACCTTTGCACAGCAAGAAAAAATCACCACCGCCAACAATCGCTGGGAAATGTCAATGACCGCAGTGTCAGTTAGTCTCCAGCACCCACACAGCAGCTCTTAATAAAGGGCGTGTGTACCCGTGCTTGTTGTTATTTTTTTTCCTCTTTACGTTCGCTGGTTTATGCTTCCACCAGCAGCATGCAGTTTTCCCGTTGCGTACACTCCGCGAGAGCAAAAGAAAATAAAACCAAAACACTTGCGCTCACTCGTAGGGTTTTATTATCCCACTTCTGATTTTGTACCAATTGAGCGAGAGCGAACGAACGAAATAAGATGAAAACAACAATATTTTGGCTGACCGATTACTTTACTTAATTCTTATCACTGTCTGTCGGTGATTGACCCCAAATTCAGCAGCAGTATTCCTTTAAATACTTTTGGAGCTCGACATGCACCGTTGACTTAACATGTGTTACCATTTTGTTTGGGCTTGTTGATTGTACTCTTCATGCATGTCACTCGAAATTAATTTAAAAGTGAGAAAATTTAATTTCAAATTGATGTGATTCGTATGTTGTGTGTGTGTATGAATGCAATGCGACGTCTATTACCATCCAATTTCTGTCCAATTAATGAATGTAGCCGCCAAAATGCCTCTTTTTTTAGCCGAAAGTACTTGCGAAGATCCACTTCATCGTAATCGTCGACGCAAGCCTGCTTATGCATTCGACACATTCGAGGAGGAGGAGGGTGGTTCACCATTTGCTGTTTTATCAGCTCTTCCAGATATTCGTCTTCTGACGTTAAACACATCAACCGATCCGTTCGCGCACACTCCCTAAATAACCAATTTTTACTAAAAGTTACGAATTTTTACAAAAAAGAATTTTCCTAGTTTTTCACAGAAGAGAGCTCTCTCGGGAGAGTAAGAAATTTCCCCATGCTGCGAATTTTAGCCCAAGAAATTTCTTTGGTCAGATTTGTGAAATCTGTCAAATCGCTGCATATGTCATTTTCTGTTGGCTTGTTCCTTCTTTCTTTCTTTCTAGGCTTGCGCATTTTAGTTCAGTTCAGAGACCGCTTAGTTTAGTTCAAATCTACTTATTGAACTAGTTCGTTCTTCTAGTTCATTTATTTCAATATAGTTCAGGGCTCAGGAAATTGGGTCTTGCGTGATGTTCGCCGGTTGGTTCTCGTATTGAACTAGTTCATTTAGTTCAAATAAATTAATTTGCTTTTATACAAACTTCCAGCCATCCTTCCAGCTGCCATTTGACATTCCGGTGAAGAGTTATATTGCAGTGTATATATGAGCCTGGAACTACTGAACTAAATGGACTAAATGAACTGAAATAATGAAATGACATGAACTAGTTCACTCAGCTCACTTGTCAGAGCTCTTACTTGAACTAGTTCGTTCCTGAACTACACAAGCCTATTTCTTTCGCATACAATTGGGTTTGAGGTTTGACGTTTAAAAAGTGGTAAACTTTGTGGTTCAACGCGTTTGTTTACTTTTTCGTAATTTTACATCTCTCTGAGAGAAATTTACCCCCATTCGTTGAAATTTGGCAAACTGCGAATTTTGGTGCGGAAAGTACGCGAACGGAATTAACATTTTATCAATTTCACGAATGAAATCCTATTTTTTGTTTGGTTCTTGCTACTTCTTATATTTATTTCACATTTCCTACCTCCTGCGAACAAAGAAATGTTAAATGTGACAGGAAGAAAACGAGTCAATATTATGAAATTATGTTTTTATCCGAGTTAAAGTACTTAAACTTGTGTCCGGAGGCAGTTTAAATTTGATCGGGTTAAGCGCCAACCAGGCCAATACAACTGGGTTTAAGTTCGGGTTTAACGAGTGAATATTATGGACTTACTTACTTACTTACTTATGTCCTGTATCCCCTTGTGGGTCCTAGGGCCTCTACTACGCCTACGCGCCATCGTGTACGGTTTCTGGCAATGTGTCTGAGTTCTCCCCAACTTTTCCCTAACTGCCGTGCCTCCTTCTCGACTGTTCTGCGCCATGTTCTCCTCGGACCACCAGGCCTTCTGCCATCCTGAGTTAGAGGGTTCCACTGCATAGCATGGTTCCCTATGGAGCCGTCACCCTTTCGGAACATGTGACCAATCCACTGCCACTTCCGCCGTTGGATAGTTGTGCCTATTGGTCCCTGACCCGTTCTCTCGTAAAGGTGTTCCTTAGAGATACGATTGGGCCAGAAAATCCGTAAGATATTGCGCAGGCACCTATTAACGAACGTTTGCAGCTTTCTTGTGATAGAAGTGGTCACTCTCCACGTGCTGCAACCATATAGCAGCACGGATTCAATGTTGGAGCGGAACAGTCTTACTTTGGTGCTCAAACTGATTGCATTGCTTCGCCATATTTTGGACAACATCCCGAACGCGGACTTTGCTTGGCGATCCTGTTGGCTATATCCAGTTCGGTTCCACCATCGGTCGAGACAATACTCCCAAGATACTGGAAATCCTCTACTCTCTCTACCGGCTGTCCAGCAATGCACATTTGAGCCGATGATGTTCCAAGGCTGATAATTTTAGTTTCTGCCGTTTTAATTTTCAGCCCGACGACACGTACTATCCCCACATCTGCCCCTCGCCTGTTTCGGACGTCCAGGAGACTACTTTTAAAGCGGCGGCTGATAGCAAAATGGTCAATTTGGTTGGATTTTGCTTGCCTGTCATTGGAAATCCAGCTGACTTTCTGGCAGGTCTTGTGCTCAAACATGGTGCCACCCATCACAAGGCGGTTGGCATTGCAGAGATCCACAAACCTTTCGCCGTTGTCATTGCGGTTGCCTAGTCCATGCTTCCCGATTACATGTTTGAGCCCTTCGTTGTCGCTGCCTACCTTGGCATTCAAATCCCCCATCACTATGACAATGTCTCCATTTGGTGTTGTGTTGAAGACGGCGCTTAAGAGATTGTAGAAGCTCTCCTTTTCGTCCTCAGACGAACTATTCGTTGGGGCGTAACACTGTATGATGGTGACGCGTCGTACTCTAGTCCGGAATCTGGCCGTCAAAATCCTATCACCATGAGGCTGCCAGGATATTAGGCCCTTGCGTGCTGTTGTTGTTAGCATTAGTCCGACTCCATATTCCCGCGGACTTCCGGATGGTTTTCTAGAATAGAGCAGTACAGTGTTAGGCTTTGGAGACTGGTACTCGCCCGCTTCTAACCATCTTACTTCACTTACCCCCAAAATGCCCAGTTTATATCGCATGAACTCGTTTTCCAATTGGAGGAATCTGGTATTGTAAGGACCTTCTCTTCCCGAGTCGAGGAGCGTCTTCACATTCCAGAAACCTATCTTTGTCCAGGTACAATAGCCAAAAGTCGTCAACATGTGATCATTCCTTATCCGAGGCATAGTGTCGGTTTCTGTAGCTGGCAATATTCGGTAACGCAGGTTGCTGGCCCACTTTACCTAGCCTAGAATCAAGGCCCTAGACAACCCGCACTTACAATTTTGGCCTATACGTATAAGGGTTTATACGTATAGTTGCGCGGGGAACACCACTAGGAGGTAAAGTAAGCACTTTATCACGAACTTGATTGTTGCGCTACTGGCCCAAGCCAAGTTTTGAGCAGTCAGGAGTTTCCCGATCAATCGCAATGCAGGTCCCCAATGCAGGTCCCCATTATGGACTTGGGTTTAATTTTCGTGTTAAACCCACGTTAACCCGGATGTACATTTTAACCCGGGTTAAACCGAGTGAATAATATGGCCGTTATATTTATATTCAAAATTAAAAAAAATGAATGGCAAGTTATCTAAGTAGACGCTTAATAATAAGAGCTAGTTTACGACCATATAATTTAAGGAATAACAATAATATCAATTTACAATTGCTTAGAAATAACAGAACGCAAAATATGGTTTCTTACAAAGGTATAAAAATATTTAATGATCTTCCGCGTAATGTCAAAATTGAGACTAATATGAGAAAATTTAAAAATGCAGTAATAACATTTGCAAAAAACGATTATTGAATTCTTTAAACAAAACGCAACTTATAAGAGTGTGTATATGTATACATATATAAAAACTGGAAGTTACAAAAGGGCCAATTATGCTAAATAAAATCTAATCTGACAGACTCAAATCTGGTCGTGTGAACGCAAGAATCGACGGTCTGTCAGACATGTTGGATGGTTTTCAGTTTTTTTTTTTTTATATTTTGGTGGTGGGACAGACATACTCGTATCTGATAGTGTGAACGAGTGTCTGTCCGACCTGGAGGAAGTTTCATTTCCGAAAATATATTCGCGCTGTGTGGTTGTTCGCGGAAAATTAAACTGAAGTAAAAATGGTTGTTTGTGAAATGTGCAATTCATGGAAAGAACTTTCTGAAATATACAGAAGTACCGGAAACTTTGAAGATAAAACGTGAAGATTTATCACAAACATACGTCATCATCAGGCCTTTTTCTTTTTTCGAGCTTGAGCACATCGAGCGTGCTCTGAACATTCTCTGAACCGAGCATGCTCAGAGCGCTCTGATTGATTTATGAAACACACTTGAGCACTCCGATGTCATTTGATTAGCAATAATACTTTGAACTGTCAAAATATGAATAGAATATCTGTTAATAGTTATTTTTTATTTTATGTTTACTTTTTGCACCAGATCGACAAATTTCGTCCGCAATTTCAATTGTTTGGTAATTTTTTTTTCTTTGTCAAACATGAAAAATGGCTGTGCTCAGAATTTTGCTCTGAACGCTTGTTCAAATTATTCAGAGCTCATAGAGTGCACTCTGAGCATACTCTGAACGAAAAAAGAAAAACGAATTCAGAGCTAAAAAAGAAACACAACTTTTTTTTGACAACTCAGGCTCTGCTCTGAACTAAAAACATTCAGCCCTATCACAGAATCCATTCGTACCAAATTTACGAATCGAAGTTACGATAAGAACTACGAAAAAATGCTATTACATCCGAACGGAATCGCAAAAAGAATTGCCACATAGAACTCTCTCACTCTCATTTTCGAAATCAGGTGTTTAGTGTCAAATTTGTCTAATGTGTGAAAATTGTTGAAATAAATTGTGCGCTAAATTTATAAATAATTAAAAAAAAACTCGCTTTTATTCTGAAATTTAAATATAAAATCATAAAAAATTAAAAATGGATACTATTGGCTTCGCAATTATTGCTGCTCAAGCGGAATCCTTCAGGCCAAAGTCCATTTTGAAAATTCAAAGAAAAATGCTTCGAGATGCTTGTGACCCATTTGATCTGGATGAGCTAATGTAAGAGTAAAGTAACTTTTATTTTCTTGTGTTCCAAAATTAAAATAAACTTACAGATTTCGAAAAAATTTCCGACTTAACAAATCTGCATTCAAGTATGTATTAGATGGACAGCAAAATGATTTTGAGCCGGGTGTGTTTTTGTGTTCAATAACTCCAATATGTCGCTTGTGGCAGTACTAAGGTTTTTCGCAGGAGGTGGTTACCAGCTTGGTGTTGGTGACGATTATGAAGTTGGAATGGCACAATCCACCTTTCCCGCAACACTCAAAACTGTTCTGAACATACTGGAAAGAAGGCTTTGTCCTGTCTTTCTTTGTTTCTTTGTTTTCTTTTTATATAAGACTTCCAATCCGACCAAACTTAGAGTATTAAGCAAGATTTGAAAATAGATTCAATTAACAAAATCGTATACTTACTTTTCTCCACAACATAACTTCTTTAGAAGGTGGCCCAAGAGCGTTCAAATCAGACTTCACCTTTTCCGAAAAA
Source organism: Brachypalpus laphriformis (assembly GCA_945910035.1). Taxonomy (NCBI): domain Eukaryota; kingdom Metazoa; phylum Arthropoda; class Insecta; order Diptera; family Syrphidae; genus Brachypalpus; species Brachypalpus laphriformis. The sequence goes on from OX246754.1 coordinate 142,889,901, forward strand.
AGCGTCACTTCTTCTTTTGGTGCTTTTGTAAATCCTTGTGCCAGATCAGGTTTTTCATTCAACAATTCCAAAAGCCTTACATATTGTGCTTTAGTTGTAGTTTTTGCCCTTTTAGAGCAAAAAAAAAAGTGTGTTAACAACTTTAAAAAAAATATATAAATACTTACATTTTTTAACAAAACACAATCACTTTCTTATATTCCGACGCAAATTACTTGTCATAGAAAAAGATAACAAATTTCCATTTCATTCGTATTCAGTGATACCAACCTTCACGAACTTTGAAATTCGTAGCAGATTTTTCACTACGATTCTACTACGAATGAATTCTGTCATAGATTTTTCGGAGTTTGTAGCACTTTTTCGATTATGATGGAATTCGTGATAGGGGTGATTGTGTCTCCACGAGCCACGAGTCATGCTTGGACATCTGTCAGACGATGCTCAGGCAGCTGCCATATTTTAATGGGTGGGTAGTTCATGTCTAAACATTTCACTGAAGCTGGAGCTCATTTTTGCATCCAAAGCTTTAGAGCAACTGCAAAATAAACAAGAAAAAGAGCAAAAACAAGGAAAACGTCAATTCTGGGCAAATCCTTACGTTTTTCACTCGGTTGTGACTGAATTTCGTTCAAAGTGACTGCTCATGCCCAACTCCATGGCAGGTATGGATGGCAAGCGATAAATCTAAACATACATGTCAGGGCATACAAACATGAAGAAATATTTTAAAGACAAGACATATGCCCAAGCATGACTCATGGCTCGTGGAGACACAATGTCAATTCCAAAGTGAAGTCTGACGACATGTTTGACAAATACGCGTTCAGCAAGCCTAATAAGGTGTTTGTGTTTACTGGCTGAACACAATGCATGCCGCGGCCGCGCCGCGGTAGCGTAGTACGACCTGTCACAGAGTTAAAATATATGGGAACTCACTAGAGCGCCCACAATGAGGTAGCTGCGGCGTGGCGGTAGCAGTGGTGTAGTACGAAGTTGGTTTACTTTTAACTTGTGCAGTGCCACAAGTGACAGATAGAGAAATTGGCGACTGTTGAAGACTGTTTTGGTTTTCTATACGATGTTTTCGTGGTGGATTCTTGAACTGAGTTCAGCAGTAGCGCAATAAATTTGAAATATTCGTTACAGTCAAAATGGAAGAGCACGCCGTGGAAAAAATTATTTTGCTAGTGAAAGGAAAATAAATTTATCCATTTCTTATTATTTTTATTGTATTATTATAGCACAATAATCTCACAAAAATAATCAAATCTCAATAACACTCAAAAAGAAAAACACAATTTTAATCAGCTGGCATTATTTGACATTACTACGCGCTACACCATTGTGGGCGAATTTTGTGCGTGCAGCGCCACACCATTTGACAGCTCTACGTACTACGCTACCGCGGCGCGGCCGCGGCATGCATTGTGTTCAGCCAGTTAGTTCTACTTAAGCGATGTAATTTTTCGCCCTTTTTAGGAAAACTGAACGCGCCCATCTGTTTCAATTTTTCGTTTGGAATTTATAGTCGGGAAGAAAATCGCCTTTTGGTTTTGTAATTGTTGTTAATAAATTTATAGCAGTGTGCAGTGGTAATACAAAATGGCAAATCAAGAGGCAACGCAAGTCATGTCGCTTCCCCTTCCTCCGACGCAGTACATTAGTTCATTTTCTGAAGAAAATATCCGTCGCAACCGCGTTCCCAGACCTCCGCCAAATGTTTACGAGACGTATTCAATGTTTGGAGTGCAATATAGTAATGAGGAGATGATTAGATCCTTGGAAAGTCAGGGAATCAAGAGGCTTATACCACAACATTTTGACCGAAGAAAAGAGCTGAAGAAATTAAACCATTCACTTTTTGTGAATTTTTTGGACTTAATCGATTTGCTCATACAATTTCCAGATAGCCCGCGTAGGACAGAGAAGGTAAGGATTATATTTTATTAAATAGCATTTGTATTGCTTGTATTACGATAGCTTGTGCAGTGATATTGGAACGAGGTTCCAATCAACTAGATCAAAAAAGTGCGTTCTGCAAGTTTAGATGTTTCTCTGAGTAACTACTTGGGGGATGTTACGATATCCATGGCGGCACGATTTTTTTGTTTGTTTACTAATAGATCTATCGGTTGTCAAAAGTCAATTTTCAAAGTTCGATATCTCGAAAACTAAGCGAGATATCGAAAAATGTTACTTATTATTTATTGTTTAGTGGGAGATCTTCTAGAAAACATAAAAAAATCGTTGCGCCACGGATATAGTAATATCCCCCATTTCAAGTATAGAGTACGTGCAATTTCCGTGGCCCTATCTATTGATACTTTTTGATAGGTTTCGACGCTCTGAACTAGAAATAAAGGGATAACATTTAAGTCCACAATGCATAAAACAATTAAATATGCTGCCCTGCAACCCCCATGCTTGGGGTCATTGTTGGATTCAGAGTAGATGCGAGGTTGGGTGTATGCAAAGTTTTTTTTTATATCCATGTTTCGTATGCATTGTAGACCTAGGTAAGCTTAGGTTAAAGCGGCTGCCAGCTTACGCCTTCCTTGGTCTACCAAGGAAGCTTCGTTGTGGTACCACGAAGGATTATGTAATCCCAGTCTACTCGTTCTTCTGTTGCAATAACAAAAAGATATCTGTACAACCGTTATGCATATGTCAATTTTATGAATATTTTTTAAGAGAAAATAAATAATTGCACATATAATGCGTCCATGGAATGTGCCTAATATGGCAAGTTATGCATTTGTACCGACATAATGTTTCCAAGCTAAACTATTGATCGGAGATCGGTTTGTGCCACATATGGAACATTATGCATCTAAGGGTTAATGTCATTAATGTACAACAAGAAAAGAATTACTCCCAACACCGATCCTTGAGCCACACTCAAGCCAACGTCCACTGGGTCCGACAATACATCGCTCACCTTAGTCCTCTGTAATCTTCCCGATAAGTATGATCTAAAACACTTGAGTTCAGTACCTTTAAGACCATACAGTTCTAGTTTTCGTGGCTCGTTTGAAGTCCAAGATACCTTACTTGAGCTACTTCGACGTATTTGGAGTTGAGGTCTGTAAAGATTTTCAATACTGCGTCAGGGTACTAAAAAAGAAATGGTGAATCGCTAATAGGCGAACGGCAGCGCTTATATCCCCGAAGTAGGTTACTGGCACACCGATCCGGCCTCTTGTCATAGGGCTAAAAAAAAGGATCTGATCCACCAGGTTGGGGGTTGTGTCGTCGGGTTAACTTCCCTACCACGTAAACAACCTTCCATTACGAAGCAACCAACAGCCTCGGATACGGATGATTTTACTGTTGACGACCCAAGCAAACGTATAAAGGACAACGATCTTCGTGTCTGCACGTGGAATGTTAGGTCCCTCTACAAACTACGTGCAGCCGAACAACTTGCGGAGGCCCTAGAGTGTGTCAAATACAGACATCACCGCCATCCAAGAAGTGCGATGGGATGGGCTGGGCAAAAGGAGTATGAAAAACTTTGAAATGTACTACGGCGATTGCTACAGAAAACAAGGACAGCGTCTATTCGGGTGCGGATTTGCCATTGAGAGCAGACTTAGGCAAGAAGTCTTGAGTTTCCGGCATGTGAACGAGCGTCTCATGACTATCCGTATCAAGGCTAAGTTTGCCAACATTAGCCTGATATGCGCTCATGCCCCTCACGAGAAGATGGACGACGTGACTAAGGATGTCTTCTACCAGCTCTTGGACAAGACGTATGAGCAATGACCTAGCCACGACGTTAAAATTATCATAGGTGATTTTAACGCAAAGCTAGGAAGAGAGGACATCTTTAGTACCGTGGTCGGAAAGTACAGCCTGCACGACATCACATCCGACAACGGGCTCAGGCTAGTTGACTTTGCGGCGGGACGAAACTTTGTCGTAGCTAGTACGCGGTTCCCACGTCTCGATATTCACAAGGGATAATTTATTTATTTTTATTTTTTTTTTTTTTTTTTTTTTTTCTCGAGGGTAGGTGGAAATCTTCAACAAGACACTATGAGGATCGACAGCGCGTGCTCATAGTAGTGTGGGATTCTTACCCACTAAGAAACCTTCCTTCAAAACAAACTTGTTTATATTTTTTTACTGCAACTAAGTATTCGACTTCAAGTAGTTTTCGTTTCACGAAATAAGGACGTTTTGCAGGTACCTTCCCATTAGAAGTTCCTGCTAGCTCCGCAGTTTAGACGCGGTTACTTATCGCGCTAAGTCTAAAGGTTTTGTTCTTTGTAGACGGCGTAGTAAGTTTCTTTCATCCAAAACTTGGAGGACTGTTATATTAACGTGACTTTCTAGTCGACTTTTATGTTTTCTCGCGTAGTTTTTGATTTCGTCTTCGACTGATTTAATGCCAAGATCTCTGTGGATATCGCTATTTCTGATATACCATGGCGCATTTACAATACCTCTTAGCACTTTGTTTTCAAAAGTTTGTAAAATTTTAATATTACTTATTTTGGTACAACCCCAGAGTTGTATACCATATGTCCATACAGGCTTTAGCACTTGCTTATATAAAAGCAGTTTGTTCTCTATATTAAGCTTGGAATATTTTGCAAGTAACCAATACATTTCTAGATATTTGTTATCTACATAGTTCTTTGCGTTTTTTCTTAACGTGCGTTTTCCATTTCAGCTTTGTATCAAGTGTCATTCCAAGATAAGCCTCGTTTGCAATCGGAATTTGAACAGAGTTTGAAAATATCGGCAGATTATTTACTCTCTTATAAGTAATATTTACATGAACAGATTTGGTCTCGTTGAGTGCGATTCGCCAAACCTTTGTCCATTCATTTACTGCTTCTTGCAGTTTTTCTGTAGTATCTTCGACCGTTTTACCTACTGCCAAGATAGCTGTGTCGTCGGCAAATGTAGCTAGCTCAGTGCCTTCTACTTGCGGTATATCACGAGTGTATAATAGATATAAGACCGGACCAAGAACGTTTCCTTGCGGCACCCCAGCCATTATTCCCTTAAAATCCGAATATTCGTTTCCACATTTGACGCGGAATAGTCTATTCGTAAAGTAGTTCTTCAAAATATTATATAGGTGCTCTGGCAGAACTTGTCGTAATTTAAACTTTAAGCCTTCGTGCCAGACCTTGTCAAAGGCTTGAGAGACGTCAAGGAATACGCTTGAACAAATCTTTTTTTTCTTCAAGTGACTTTTCGATTACATGTGTTATTCGATGTACTTGTTCAACCGTAGAATGCTTACTTCTGAATCCGAATTGATGATCCGGGATGAGATGCCCTTCTTCTATTACCGGCTGTATTCGCCTAACCAATATTCTCTCGAACACTTTGGATATAATTGGAAGAAGCGAAATCGGTCTATAAGACAATTTTTCATTCGGCGGTTTTCCAGGCTTAAGGACCATTATAACTTCGGCGACTTTCCTTTGACTGGGAACATATTCTAGTCTAATCGCGGCGTTTATAATGAACAGAAGCTAAATTAGAGCTTTTCTTGGTAGTGCTTTAAGAACCTCTCCCGGGATTAGGTCGTATTCAGTAGCTTTCTTAGGTTTAAGTTTCTTTATTTCTTCCTTAAGTTCGGTAAGTGTTGCATTTCTTATTACGCTATTGTCTATATACGTCGTATTTATATTTTCAATAAGAGCTTGTCCATCAAACGGTTTGAAAGTTTCTTCCAGATGGGCCGCAAAATCTTGCGCTTTCTCTTTATCATGCCTGGCCCATTCGTCTTGATTTTTCCTAATTGGCGCGGCTTGAATTTGAGGTTTTTTATTACTTTTTATAGCCTTCCAAAGCGAATAGTTAGAATCTTTTTCTGCGGTTAAGCTTTTTAGGTAAGTTTGTATTTCATTATTCTTAAGGTCTTTAATAGATCTTTTTAGTGAGTTGCACAAACGGTTAAGATGTGCTTTATGTTGTGGAGCCCGAGTTTGTTGCCATCTTTTACGCGCTTTTCTCTTCTCCTTAATCATCTCTTTTATTTCCTGCGGATAAGTTTGAATGTAACTGGCCGGCGTTTTCTTAGGTTTGGGAGTATTCTTCCACGCGGCATTCTGTAGGATTTCGACGAAGCGATCAACTTCAACTTCAAGTTCATATGGCGTTTTAAGTGATACGCTCAGCTCAATATTTGCTTCAATATATTTTTTGAAGCCATCCCAATTAGTTTTCGCGCTGGTTAATCTGACCGGTCCTACTTTTTTAACCAGAGCTTCGCTTATCGTCATAATGATTGAAGAATGATCAGAGGAGAGATCAAAGCTTTCTTCAACTTTTATACAGTTGCCAGATATTCCTTTAACAATAAAGAAGTCGATCAGATCTGGTATCTTATTTCTATCAGTCGGCCAATATGTTGGTTTACCAGTCGAGTGAAAATCACAACTGTATTGCATACCCGCATTATAAAGCTTTCTACCGTTCTGAGAGGCGTACCTTGAACCCCAGAATGGGTGTTTCGCGTTGAAGTCACCACCAATAATAAAATTGGGTCTAAGGAAGTCGAAGATGTTTGTGAAATCACTTTCTTCAAGTTTACATCGCAGTGGACAATATATAGACGAAATGTTGAAGGCAAAATGTCTTTTTCTAACGCGTACCGTGCTTACTTGCATTGCTTCTAGTTCAATCTTTACTTCCGCTGAGTGTTCGATACATTCTTTTATAAACAAGGATGATCCGCCTCTGGCTCTTTCCGATGGGTGGAAGGCGTGATACACGCTATATTCCCTTCTCTTAACATTCGATTGCTTTGTCAGATGAGTTTCACAGACCAAGCATATATCAATGTGTTTTTCTCGTATAAAGATTTCTAACTCGTCGAGTCTTCGTATAAGCCCGTTGGCGTTCCAAGTAAGAATTTTAATCGTTTCTTTCATATTCTGGTTGAAGTGCGCGTGTTATGAATGTTGTTTTCTAATGCAACTAGTCTCTCGAAAATAAGTTTGTTTGTTTTGGATTGCTCTTCAAGTTTCGCAAGAATTAGGGAAAAAACATGGGATACATGATCTTGTGAGCTACCTCTATCACCGTTTTCCAATATCGCAGGTTGAGCAGGAGTCTTTACGTTAGAAATTGGACGATTTCTTGCTTTGATCTCCCGTGAGCTGTCGGTCTTGTACTTGCCATTAGCTGTCATCGCCGCTTGAGCATAAGACTGCACGCCAATATTCGAGGATTTATTATAGTTCCGGTCACCTTTTCTCTACGACGTTTGAGTTTTTCTTCATTATCCGATCTTAAGAGAATATTGACGGATTTTTATCTTTCGCTGCTTTTTTCGTAGCTATTTTGGGTCTATTCTTAATTGGTTTTCGATTCGTGCCCATGGAATTTTTTAGCGTATCGCGCCTTTTTTGGAGCTCTTTTGCCACTTCGCAACCTCGATAGTTCACAGGGTGTTTTCCTTTACAGTTTATGCAAGTGGCTGGGGTTTGCTTATTCAGGCGACACTCATCTGAGAGATGTTCACCTGCGCATTTGACGCATCGTGGTTCTTTCTGGCAGTAAGTCTGCGTGTGATTGAAACCTTGACAGCGCTTACACTGCGGGATCGATCTGGAGCTCTTACGCATAGGTTCGATTTTGACAACGATGTTTAAAATAGTCTTAATACCATAAATAACATCTTTATTTTCGTCTTTATCGAAACTTAGCGTGAATAGTGGAAGACCACGCCTTACCTATTTTTCCTGATCTCTCTCCGACTGTTGCTTCTCCTTCTTGATAATATTGACGGCATCAAGAATTTTAAAGCCTTTGTCTTGAAGGTCGTTTATAACATCTTCTTTGGTGCACGAGGGGTGGAGTCCCCTTGCTACAACACGCAGTGGCCTTTCTAACTTATTTTCATAAGTATACCACTGAATCTTTTCGGCATTCAATTTTTGGGATACTGATCGGTAACCGTCGGCATCATCGACATTGATTTTCCACGTATTGTTTCGCAGAGATGCCACCTTAAACTTTGATGTCGCAGTTCCTTTAAGGAGGCAATGCAACTTGTTGTAGTCCGTAATTCCAACGACGTTTATCGGTGGCGGAGGACGTAATTTTTTTTGTTGTTGCTTTTCGTGCAACTCTGCGCTTTTCATCCTTTTGTGGCTCGACTTCCGGTGACGAACCAGCTTTGCGTTTTTTGCCTGGTATTTTGTCTGGTATTCGCGACTAGGTGAGCGTTGTGGGCTAACTGTATTTTCTTTTTGTAGATACGACTTTTTTAAGGCATTATTTTCTTGCCTGAGTAAATCTACTTCTTTCTTAAGCTCACGATAGAGTAGCTCCATTTCGGTAAGCTTGGTACGGAGTACGTCGTTTTCCTCCTGAATGCTTTTTGATTTCGCTGAGTCCCGTTTTTCACGCGCTTCCGGCGGACTTCTTTTTCCGGAGACGTTCGATCTTGTTGATGGAGATCGAGATACCCTTGTACCTTTTCAGAAGGGATTTATTAGGTGCAATAAGTGGCTATCCCAGAATCCGTAGAGCCGACCTCCGAAGAGGGTGGATTTGCCAGTGTACCTGGACTGCCACCTGGGGTATTAAAATCTTTTGTTTTGTTCATTGCATGTTTTTGTATACACCATACTCGGTATACGGAGGGTGGATTTTAGTCGCCTCTTACGGCAGGCATGCCTACCTCGGGTATATTCTGACCCCTACCCGAAGGGGTCAAAGGAACATGGCTCTCGTTTGATCGAAAAACTGTCAACCAAATCGACCACATTGCGATCGACGCAAGGCACTCTTCCAGTATTGTGGGTGTCCGGACGTTCCAACGTGGACTCGGATCACTACCTAGTTGTAGCCAAGGTACGGATGCGGATATCCAGAACGGAGCGAAATCAACGAAATACTGCGAGGAAATTTGACGTCGGGCGGCTACAATCGCAAGAGACCGCCAGAACCTTTGCTGATTGAGTTTCTTTTAATCTTAATCTAAGTCCTATGCCGCCAGCAGCAAATGCGGAAGACCAGTGGCAGCGTTGCCAACAAGCCATCAGAGATGCCGCCTCTGATGTGCTGGGTTTCTCTCGGCCACCACATCGAAACGCCTGGTTTGATGGGGAAAGCCGGCAAGCACTTGCAGCAAAACAAGAGGCGTACAAAGCGGCGCTGCATATAAGAACTAGAGCTGCTCGGGCTCTACGGGCGGAGAAGAAAAGAGGAACATCGACTTCTCAGAAAGAAGAAAAAGGAGCATGAGAAGCGTTCGATCGAAGAGATTGAGAGACTTTATTGAAGCAATGATGTTCGAAAATTTCACCAAAAGGTAACAAGAACATGTCAGGGTTTCAAAGCCAGAACAGAAGCCTGTAGGGACGGAAATGGCAATATAGTAGAATCGCAGTCGCTGCTGAGGATATGGAAGGAACATTTCTGCAGACTGTTAAACGGCGATGATGACCAATATTCCACTGTCAGGCAGAATGAGCCATTCAACAGTGACGATGGCAGTCAAGATTCCCGTCAACTCGATCAGAATGAAGTGAGGATAGCGATATCTAAACTTAAATCCAACAAAGCTGCTGGAGCCGACGGCCTTGCCGCTGAACTTTTCAAGGCAGGAGGAGATGAGTTGGTAAGGAGCATGATCCAGCTCATCTGTAAAATCTGGTCGGACGAAAGTATGCCCGATGAATGGAATCTCAGCATCGTTTGCCCGATCATGAAGAAAGGAGACCCTCTGAACTGCGCCAATTACAGAGGTATAAGTCTCCTCAACATCGCAAATAAGATCCTATCTGCCGTATTATGTGAACGCCTTAAACCGATCGTCAACAACCTGGTAGGTCCTAATCAGTGGGGTTTCAGGCTGGGAAAGTCCACCATTGACCAAATATTCACACTACGGCAGATCTTGGAAAAGACCCATAAATATAAAATCGATACGCACCACCTCTTCATCGATTTCGAAGTTGCCTATTATAGTGTGTATAGAGCCGAGTTATACAGAGCCATGTCTAGTCTTGACATCCCTGCCAAGCTCGTCCGTTTGTGCAGAATGACGATGGAGAACTCTCGCTGCTCCATCAAAGTCGGTAAGAACATCACCGAATCATTCGATGTCAGGAAAGGTCTTAGACAAAGTGATGCGCTATCATGCGATCTCTTTAACATAGTACTTGAGAGAATTGTACGAAACGCACAAACCAACACCGGAGGTACAATATTTTACAAGTCTGTACAACTACTCGCTTATGCCGATGACATTGACATAATCGGAAGAACTCAGCGGGCCGTCAATGGGGCATTTACGAGTATTGAGATCGAGGCAGCAAAGGCTGCTATCCAAAATTCAATTGATCAATATCTATATTGCAAATAAATTTATTTATACGTAATAACACGTTATTTAATTTTCTAACCCCTTTTCTTTTAAGTTACTTAAAAGAGCGCTTATGCCCACCTGTACGCAAGCAGTACTCGGGAGACCCAAAATTTCGTTGGAATATTTATATTTGACGTTGTGGAAACTCGCTAACCAATGTAGCTTTCGCGAGGTTTCTGACCGACTTGGTATAGGAATGGGATCGTTACATAGAATTTTCAATAGAACTATTCAAGCTATACTTAAACTTAAGAAGAAAATAATCCAGTGGCCATGCAGTCTAGAGTCTGTGAACAAAATAGCAAGTGAATTTGAAGGGAAGTAATAATCCATTCCCTTTTGTCGTGGGGTGCGTTGATGGCACACATTTTAAGATTCGGGCACCGAAGGAAGATTCATTAAGTTACTATAACAGAACAAATACACATTCAATAATTATGCAGGTATTTGCATGTTTTTTTTTATTCATTAGAACCTTTTATACATACATACCTGTGTTTTTACAGGGTGTATACGATAGCAATCTAAAGTTTATGGATGCTTTCGTTGGCTATCCGGGAGCTTGTCACGATGCTGCCGTGTAGCGTGGTAGTCCACTGAGAAAAGCGTTAAGCAACCGGTCAATAATGATACCTTCATAATACCATCTGCTCGGCGATTCGGCGTATCCGTTGGAAACTCATCTCATTGTGCCCTATAAAGATAATGGCCATTTGACGGCTGTGCAGAAAAGATTTAACTATTGTCATAGTTCCACACGCGTATTCATTGAGCAAGCATACGGCGTTCTCAAAAAGAAATTTCGGATCTTAAGCTGTATCCCTGTGCAAAGTACATCAATGGCAAGGAAAATAATAATGAGCTGTGTAGTTTTGCATAATTTTATTATAAGCAATGAATCTGCGTGGGAAGATTTCAGTTTAGTTGATTCATTACCTACTAATACGTCCCCAGAAGAAACGTCCGTTCCAAGCGATGAAGCAAAGCGAAAGAGAGACCAACTAACCACACTGTTTTGAGCTTAAATTCATTTTATTGATATATTATATATCTATTATTACTAATAAAACAAAAAAAAACTTAAATTCATATCTACATACTTCTTAAAACAAAAAACAAAACAAAAAGGAAGACTAATACATTTGTCGTATAAAAGGTTCTTTCTTACTCGAGAAGATGCCCCAAAATATTTTTGAGACCCCTCATTTCCTCTACTTTTTCCTCCTCAATTTTGAGGCGAGCATTCTCAATTTTTATAAGCTCGTTGAAACACTCCCGGTCCTTATCCGATTCTTCTTTAAGGAAGTCTAATATGCCATTTATTGTTCTCGAGTTTTTTTTCGGAGGTTCTTCATTGACCCTGTTAGCACTGTTCATCATTCGCCAACTCTAACGAAGCATCCAGATTGTCTTCCGGCACCGAAATGGGATGTTTTGTGCCGTACTGCGTGTCCAAAATACTAAAAAAAAACACCCAACACGTTGTCGATTCCCCCGGTGACCGATTTCTCACCTTTATTCTTCTGTATGCCACCATTATACAATATTTAGGAACTTGCGAATGCAGTCATCGAGGGAATGCGGAAATTCTGAATCAATAAGCAAAATTTCTGCATGGATACGATTCCAGATGGACCTCTTCTTCTTTTGCGAGCTGAACGCATTTTCTAATTGCAGCCTTGTTGTTATTAAATTTAATGTTTGGATTTTTGGCCTCTGATTTCTGCATAAAAATAAGTAATTGTAATAGGATAATAGAATGTTTTTAATATTAAATAAACTTACTTTTCGGAATTCGCCATGTTACACGTTAGGGAAACAACAAACAAACAACTGTCATTTGCATCGTGCTAGTTCACGATGCGCTGGTTGCTTTTCCTTGCGCAGTATATTCATTCACAATGAATTTCGGAACGTAATGCGTTGCGTCATCAGTTTGAGTTTGCATTTCGGAATGGTTGCTGATACACAAAGCAGGCAGTGTTGCATTTGGGAAAGCAGCCAAAGATGGGTCCAGCGGTTAATGAAAGCAAAACAAAATATATGCTGTCTACGAAAAAGGACACCCAACATCGGCGTCTTGGACAGAACGCCATAATAGACATATAATTTGACATCAGTAGTGTTGTGTTCACGAGTAAAACCACTATATTCCATTTATGTACATATATACAACAGATTATTATTTATTAAAGATAAGTAACAGTTAGTATAGTGTTAGAGAACGATGTGATTACTTTGAATGCTGGTAACAGACTGACTTACTAGTCTGCAAAACCTATGCAGATTACATAACACTCCTCTCATCTTAATTTTCTAACGCTTGCTTCGGTTACGAATTCTAACATTGGATTGAAATCTGACGATAGGTTTAGGTAGTCTCGCTGACTTCCTTAACTCTATCAAGACTGGTGCTCCTTGGCTGGGTAGACTGTGAGAAAACGGCTGGGTACCATTCTTAACTTCCGGGGTGGTGGTCGGAGTTGAGATGCTTTCAGTTAGACGTTGACCTGTAGCGAATTCATTTGCAGCTAGAACATCACGAATTTGATTTTGATGTCTGCGAGTTTTTCCCTTTTGCGTTTGTATCTCGTACATCTTCTTTCCGATCATAGCTTGTACCACACCAGGTATCCATTTTGGACCACGAGCGTAATTGCGGAAGAAAACTTGTTGATGTAGCTGAAACTTTGAAAGAATTGGTTCGATGGCTTTTGATTGTAATAGTGTAGGCTTCAATGTAGACAACTTACTTACTTACTTAGGTGGCGCTACAGTTCGGGGTGAACCTGGTCCTCAACCAACAAGCCTCTCCATTTAGCTCGGTCTTTAGCTAATTGCCTCCAGTTGCGCACTCCAAGTTGGTCGAGGTCCCCTTGAACTTGTGCGCGCCACCTACGGCGATAATTCCCTCTACTGCGTCGTCCCTCGGGGTTAGATTCGAAGACTCTGCGGGCCGGAGCGTTGGTGTCCATTCGCTCTACATGTCCTAGCCATCTCAGACGTCCAATACGCAGTTTTTTGACTAGGTCGATGTCGCTGTACAGCTCGTATAGTTCGTGATTGAATCTTCTCCTCCAAAACCCGTCAACGCAAACGGGACCGAAAATCTTACGAAGAATTTTTCTCTCGAAGCGACCAAGGATATCTTCATCCTCTTTTAATAAAGCCCATGTTTCAGCGCCGTAAAGCAGGACTGGGATGATCAAGGTCTTATATAGAGTCTCCTTAGTTGCTCGAGAGAGGGCTTTACTGTTGAATTTCCTTATAAGCCCAAAAAAACAGCGATTGGCAAGAGTTATTCTTCGATTGATTTCTGCGCTGATTTTGTTTGCTGAATTTATAGCAGAGCCAAGGTAGACAAAGTCCCTTACTACCTCGAAGTTATAGCTGCCCACGGTGACGTTTTGTCCAATTCGTCGATGTTGGTTATCCCTTCTAGTTGACAGCATATACTTGGTTTTGCCCTCGTTTATCGCCAAACCCATTTTGGCCGCTTCCGCCTCAATGCTTGCAAAAGCACCGGTGACAGCCCGCTGAGATCTTCCGATAATGTCTATATCGTCGGCGTATGCAAGCAGTTGTACAGACTTGTAATAGATTGTGCCTCCGGTGTTGGCTTGTGAGTTCCGCACAATCCGTTCAAGTACAATATTGAAGAAGTCACATGACAGCGCGTCACCTTGTCTAAAGCCTTTTTTGACATCAAAGGTCTCGGTGAGGTCATTACCGACCTTGATGGAGCAGCGAGCGTTCTCCATCGTCAGCCTGCACAGGCGGACAAGTTTGGCAGGGATGTCAAAACTAGACATGGCTCTATAAAGCTCTTCTCTATAGATGCTGTCATAGGCGGCCTTGAAATCGATAAAGAGGTGGTGAGTATCGATTTGGAATTCTTGGGTTTTCTCCAGGATCTGCCGAAGTGTGAAGATTTGATCGATGGTGGACTTTCCTGGCCTGAAACCGCACTGATAGGGTCCAATCAGGCTGTTGAGAAAAGGTTTCAGGCGTTCACACAATATCGCAGAAAAGATCTTGTACGCGATGTTGAGGAGACTGATGCCTCTATAATTGGCGCAGTTGAGGGGGTCTCCTTTCTTGTGGATCGGGCAAACGGTGCTGAGATTCCATTCATCAGGCATACACTCCTCTGACCAAATATTAGAAATGAGTTGGTGTATGCACTCTACCAATTCATCCCCAGCTGCCTTGAAAAGTTCGGCCGGTAAACCGTCAGGTCCAGCAGCCTTGTTCGATTTTAGCTTGGATATTGCTATCCTCACTTCGTTTTGGTCAGGTGGACGGAAATTTTGACTATCATCGTCCATGTTGAATGGTTCATTCTGCCTGACAGCGGGATGTTGGTCTTCGTCGCCGTTATACAGTCTGCAGAAGTAGTTTTTCCATATTCTCAGCACCGACTGTGATTCTACTACGAGGTTTCCATTCTCATCTCTACAGGTTTCTGTACGGGTATTACTTCTCTGACACGTTCTTTTTACCTTTTGGTAAAACTTCCGTACATTGTTCCTGGAGTATAGACTCTCGATATTCTCAAACGCGCGCTTCTCATGCTCTTTTTTCTTCTTTTGGAGAAGCCGATGTTCTTCCCGTCTCTTTTGCTCATAGAGCTCACGAGCAGCTCTCGTCTTCCGCTGCAGCGCCGCTTTGTATGCCTCTTGTTTTGCTGCATGCACTCGCCGGCATTCTTCGTCAAACCAGGGGTTTCGCGGTGGTGGTCGAGCGAAACCCAGCACATCAGTCGCGGCGTTTCTGATGGCATGTTGGCAGCGTTGCCACTGGTCTTCGGTACTTGATGCTGGCGGCAAAGGGGTGATTGGGAGATTTCGGGATACGCGTTCAGCGAAGAGTCTGGCGGTCTCTTGCGATTGTAGCTTTTCGACGTTAAATTTTCTCACAGTGATTCTTCTTTGTTGCTCAGATTGGGATATCCGCATTCGTACCTTGGCTACAACAAGGTAATGATCCGAGTCTATGTTGGCCGCTCGGAAGGTCCGGACATCCAGAATACTGGAGGCATGCCTTGCGTCGATCGCAATATGATCAATTTGGTTGATCGTGACATGATCATTGGACCGCCATGTCTGCTTATGAATGTCGAGATGAGGAAACCATGTGCTTGCTATGGTGACATTTCGCTCCACAGCGAAATCAATTAGCCTTAGTCCGTTATCAGACGTGGTGTCGTGTAGGCTATGCTTACCGACTGCTCTACCGAAGACGTCCTCCTTTCCTATTTTGGCGTTAAAATCGCCCAATACGATCTTAACGTCGTATTTAGGACATTGCTCGTATGTTTTGTCGAGGAGCTCGTAGAAACACTCTTTGGAGGCAGGGTCCTTTTCTTCTGTGGGGGCATGAACACATATTAGGCTTATGTTAGCGAATTTAGCCTTGATCCGGATAGTCATAATACGCTCGCTCACGTGTCGGAAGCTTAAGACTTCTTGCCTAAGTCTGCCGCGTATGACAAATCCGCATCCGAATAAGCGTTGCCTGTTGCCTCTGTAGCAATCACCGTAGTAGATGTCACAGTTTTTCATCTTCTTTTTGCCTGGCCCATCCCATCGCACTTCCTGGATGGCGGTAATATCTGCTTTATAGCAGTCTAGGGCCTCTGCTAGTTGTTCGGCTGCACGTGGTCTGTAGACAACATGGTCATGTAGACAACATGGTGCGCATTTCTCTTCCATGTAGTAACTCTGCCGGTGACTTGCCAGTGTTATTCGGTGTTGATCTATAAGAAGTAAGAAAGGTTAATAAAGCATCTCTTTCATTTAATCCTGCCGAACATTGTTTTTTAATAACTGTTTTGAACGTGCGAACCATTCTTTCCGCCTCTCCGTTTGAAGCGGGATGAAATGGAGCTGTTGTTATATGATTGATATCATATTCATTACAAAAATCTTTAAATGAAGCTGAAGAAAATTGGGTTCCGTTATCGGACACAAGCGTCTCCGGTAAACCCTCAATAGCAAATATGTTTTAAAGTGCTCTAATTGTTGCTTCTGTTGTAGTAGATCCCATTTCCACAACATTTTTATTTTTTTTTTTTATTTCCCAATGCAGTAAATACATGAATTTTGGGATTTAATTTGGACTAAGTGACCATTGTTCTTAGCCCTTTTCTAGGAATTTTAAACTTAACAACAGTTTAACAATTAAACAAAAATTAGGTCGCGATGGATGTCGATGTTAGGTATGTACCAGTCCGCATTGATTATGGTTCGTAATATTTTTGATTGTTGTCTTTGGATTATGGCGATGTTTGTTTTCTTTGACGTTCCCCAGAGTTGTATCCCGTATGTCCAGATAGGTTTGATAATGGATTTGTATAGTAGTAATTTGTTGGTTGTCGAAAGTTTAGAATTTTTACGCAGGAGCCAGTACAGTTGATTATATTTTAGTTTAATTTGGTCCCTTTTTTTTGTAAAAAAACATAAGGAAAATTGCTTAGAGCGTCAACACAAATGAAATACATGTGGTTTAAAAAAGGGCCAGCGAAATCCACATGAATTCGACTCCAAGCTCTAGGTGGTGTAGGCCAACTAACAAATTCCTGTCGCGGGCTGCTACCGTTGTTTTGGCAGGCTTCACAGTGACTGATGCTCTTCTCAATATGCTCGTCCATGCTGGGCCACCAGCAATGAAGACGAGCAAGCTGTTTAGTCCTAACCACTCCCGAGTGACCCGCATGTAGGAGGCTAAAAACTCGTTCTTGTAAAGCCAACGGTACTACAACTCGTGAACTATTTGCCTGATACATGATAATTCATTCATGGTAAGTAAGGGCGAATCTTCGGGCAAAGTAAGGCTTAAGGTCCTGTTGTACGTTTTTAATTGCTTCCGGCCAACCGAATTTAATATAATTGAAAACCCTTTTAAGAACTTGATCCTTCGCAGTCATCTTAGCGATTAATTTGGAGCTGAGTGGAAAATTGCAAATCTCCTCATCCAGCTTTATCTCAAAACAAACCTCCTCTGAACTATCAAACCTTTGGTCATGACCAGCAGGTAAACGTGTCAGTCCATCAACATTTCCATGCGAGTGCGTAGGCTTGTATCGTATAGAATATGTATACCCCATCAATATGATGGCCCATCGTTGCAGCCTATGAGCAGTCATAACAGGGAGTTCCTTGTGAGGATGAAATAATGTCAAAAGCGGCTTGTGATCAGTCACCAATTCAAACTGTCTGCCATAAACGAATTGGTGATACTTTTGAACGCCAAAGATAATAGATAGCGCCTCATTTTCCACCTGACTATCGTTTCTGCTGATCGCTTAGCGTTTTCGAGGCGTGAGCAATAGGACGTTCAGAGCGGTCTGGGTATCTATGGAGTAATACGGCACCTATGCCCATAGACGAAGCATCACAAGCTTATATAAGCGGGTAATCGTCTCGAAAGTGAACTAGCTTCGTAGCATCAATAATACTGCGCTTAAGGATCTGAAATGCGTTTTGCTGTCTATTAGTCCAAATAAAATCACTTACTTTCTTCCTGAGTTTATTGAGCGGCGCTGACATCGAAGAAAAATCCTTTAAAAATTTGCTATAATAATTCACCTTGCCTAAAGAAGCTTGTAGCTCCCCTAAATTGCTAGGCTGCTTCATTTTTTCAATAGCTTCTACTCTTTCCTCTAATGGACTAACACCTTCAGCATCTATTCTGTGTCCTAAATATTGTACGCTAGATTCGACAAACGTACATTTCAAAATGTTACATCTCAAACCATATGAAGACAAACGACTTAAAAGCTCTTCCATCACTTCGCCACATTCCGCGTTATTTCTGCCTGTAACTATCAGATCATCCATAAAAGCTGCACAGTGCTTTATTCCCCCTATCACTTGCTCTATAAGACGTTGGAAAATCCCTGGTGCGCTAGCGATACCAAAGGCAACCTTTCAAATCGATAGAGGTCAAAAGGGGTGTTAATAACAAGTAATTTCTTTGATTCCTCATCAACTTCGATTTGGAAATAAGCTTCGGAAAGATCTATTTTTGTGAAAAGCTGACCTCCTTGCAACTAATGGAAAATTTCGTCAATCCTTGGCATTGGATGCCTATCAATTTCAAGTTGGGGATTGACCGTTACTTTGAAATCTCCGCATAACCTGATACTACCTGACGGCTTCTTAACTACAACAATGGGGGCTGCCCACTCACTAGTAGTAATAGGTACAATAATGCCTGCCTGTACCATGCGATCGATTTCACCTTTAACCAGATCCATGAGGGCAAACGGTAGTGGCCGTGGCTTGAAAAAGTTCGGGCGCGCTCCTGGCTTTAAAAATAATTAAGCTCTAAAATCCTTACAGCATCCCAACTCTGACATAAATACCCTAGGATAGCGCTCACAAATACCTTTAACCATGTGTTTTACTTCGGTGGTGCGTTGAAGAAAGTTGCAAGAATTTATTGAAAATTTTAATGTCGTAAACCAATCCATTCCTAGTATATTTGCACCTTCTTCCATATCGGTAACTAATAGCGACAATTTATGCTCAACATTTTTCCACTTGACTCTCACCTGAATATTACCTTTGACGGGAACAATTTGGTTACCATAAGCTTTCAGCATTTGGGGTGTGGATTGACATTCGGGTTCTCCTAACTGCCTGTATGCTTTTAGTCCAATTATCGAGCAGGTTGCTCCTGTATCCAGTTGGAATTCTAAAAAAGTACTGTTAATTGATAATGTAACTACAAACATTTTGCCTTGTTGCTTAATTAGATGGTAGGTCGTTTCTTCCCCAGTCCCTTGGATTGATTCCAGCGAGAAAATATTTTCTTGGCGCTGATACTGGGCTTTTGGACGTTGCTGATCTTTACGGTTGTTCCAAACGTTCTTTCCTCCTACCCTTGTAGGGCATATTGAAGAAATATGACCCACTTCCTTACATATCCGACACGTGGCCTCTCGAACTGGGCACTGCAAACGAGCATGGCGTACTTCACAACCCGGACAGGAGCGCGATAATTCCCGAAATCTACTTTTATCTGCATGCGAACTATATTTTTCTTGACGGTTGTCTTTACGCGACGAAAACGAACGAGAGTGTGATCGCGGTTTATAGTTTTTTGTAAAATTTGCTTGATACACTTGACAAGAGGAATCACCTTTAATCGCGAGCACCGATTTCTGCGTTGATTCGTATGTTTCAGCAATAGCCAGAACATCCGTTAAACTTGGATTCGGCTTTTGTAGCGCAGCTGATCGTACGACATCATGTGGTGTATGAAGCACTATGATATCCCGTATTAAATTTTCGACAAACGGTTCTTTACAATCTTTCTTCTCGCATATAAAATTACAATCTCTAGCGGCACCTCTTAAGTCCGCTAACCACTCCGCGTACTTTTGACCTTCTCTCATCCGCATTTGAAAAAAATTAAAACGAGCAGCTAATACGTGAGTTTTTCCAGCGAAATGTTCCGTCAATGCCTGCACAATTAATCCATAGGTCTCCTCTTCGACTTTTTTCCCCGAAAATAAATTTTGCGTAACGACTTAGCCAGAAGAGTTCACATACACCGACTAAGATAGCTGGGTCATTTAGAGCGGATGGAGCCCAAGTTTCCCGCCAAGAAAGTCTTCAAATCCACCCCGGATGTACGGCGCAGTAGTGGCGCAGTAGTGACCTTGCGGTAGGTGGCGCAAACAAGTGAAGTGGGACCTCAACCAACTTGGGGTGCACAACTGGAGGCAGCTGGCTCGTAACCGTGCTGGCTGGCGAAGTTTGCTGGTTGAGGCCCAGGTCCACCCCGGACCGTAGCGCCATCTAAGTAAGTAAGTAAGTAATTGTTTCTTCCACTCAAATAACAGCCAATAGACCTGCAATTGGTTAGCCACTACTCGTTCCATCATTTTTTCGCAGGTTGGTAGCATATTAACAGGACGAAACTCCCCACAATTGACTGTGTTGACTACTTTCTCAACTGGTATGACTCCTTCCAATTATGAGAGAAAATTCCAGAATGTAAGGATGCGTTGAATATTTTTATCAGTATAGGACCTATAATTTCTATTGTCTTGTAAATCATATCTCGGTTAGTTCCAATTATGTCCTTGTTATTACACTTCCGAATAGTTCTTTAATCACAATATCGAAATTTGAACGTACAAGAAACATTTATATTTAGTTGAATGTAATGCACATATGGTATTGATCTATTTATATCTCGAACACTGTCTACAAAGTATGAATTTAAACCATTTGCTATTTGTGTTGGACCATTTAACGAATACCTTTTTTCATTTTTATTATCAAAGAATTAAGCACCACACTTTTTCTTGATTACCACTATTAACTTGAACATTTGGAATAAACTTTACCTTCACTTTTACAATCTTTGCTTACATGATTGAATCCTAGACACTTGTAACACCTTTTAACATAAATTGATTCTGATACCTCACACTTATCCCATCCCAAACTCAGCTTACCAACCTTCATACTTGTAATTTCATTAAAACTGGTAACATCCTTATCGACTACAGCACTATTTTTCTTATTTTTCCACATGGCTTTAACTTCTATTTCGGCATTTTTTAACAGGTCATTTTGCTTTTTCAAACAAGAAATCAATACATCCGCCTCTAAATTTTCTGGAATGAAACAAATTTTCGCTCTGCGCTTCCTTTTTTCTAAAACATTCACGTTATAATCCTTTCCTAGCTTCTCTTTAACATTATCTTTAAACATCTCCATAGATTTTTCATTATCACGACGCACAGTGGTGCGAGAGGCGAAAAAAATCAAAATTTTCAAATTGTTTGAAACAACACTAAGCGACTTTGTATTCTGAAAGTATACGATTTGGATAATACATTTCGATGGAATAGAGAAATATTTACACTTATGACAACAGTTGCAACACCTTTAAAGTCACTTCATTATGTAACCATTTTTAGTGCACACAGCGAAGCGCCTTGTATTTTAGTAAATATCTGTTCTGCGTTAAGTTGATAATAATTTAAAAATGTTAAATACTTTTTACAGCATGTATGAAGGAAACGTAAACGTTATCATAATTTTTATTTTCTAATTGGATTTAAATTAATATAGTTATGGATTTTCTAATTAAACGGTCGAAAAATCAGTATTTGCAAAAGCTCATTAGAGCAGAATTAACGTGCTCAACACTCCTCCGTTTTGTTTCTTATTTTAAAATTAAAATATTCTTTGGACTCTTACCTAAACCACTGTACCATTTCCAGCTGCGTCAACCTGCGCCCCCGTTCATCAGTTTAAAAAAACCGTTGAAAAGTTTGTTCTGTTCAAGCCTGTCATTATATGGAGATCTCACCATACCTCCCGCCGAAGCTATTCGATTTTTTCCTCATTCGGACCCTCGTTCATAGGAACATTTTTGTTCAGCATATGTTTCCAATAGGGATCCGCAGTTAAAATGATTTTTACGCGAAAATGAAGTTTTGGCACCACTGTGCGACACTAGGATTGCTCCACTGTTAAGTTTTCTTTATTCCCGATACTTGAATTCCCGACGTCGAATGATTAATATTTAATTTTAACTCCTCTTTTGTCTTCTCTGCACTTTGGCTACTTTTAGGCTTTACTTCAACCGTGGAATTTCTCCTTACTTTGCTCGCATACGATTTTTTTTTCTTGTAAACTTACACCGATTACCTTCTTGATCTCTTTTAAAGCCGAGCTTTCTTTTTGAAGAACATTTCTTTTTTTCACATTGGATCGCTTTTTCAAATTTCTTCTTTAATTCCGAAAAACTGTTCTTTACATCAGAAAAATGCTCATCTATATTCTTCAACGATAATAATTTTACCCGACATTTTTTACACAAAATCTCTAAATAATCATTCTGACGGAGCGCAGTCATATCGTAATCTGTTAATTTTATGCACTTCGGATGAAACAAAGTACCACATCCACCCTGACACAGTACGGTCTCAGCAGCGCGGCTACTCTTTGTACAGGCACCGCAGTTCAAATCCATTGTCACACTCTCTCTTTCACTTTATATCAAATGTATATTTACCGCAAATATTACAATAAATATGAAATATTTTTATGAATAGACGAAAATTTATAAGAATATGATATTGCCTTCTATTAACAAAATTCACCAACCTCCAATGAACAACTCCTAGATTCTTATAATCTGCACTGGATATTGATGAAAACACTATGCAAAAAGAAAACACTAAACAAATAAACAAATATTTGGCGCAACAGCTCTTAAAAGTGCCAGGGCCTAGCTTCTCGCAACCACTCATGTTGTGTGCGTTATATTTTTCACACGAATGGAAGGGACCTACAGTTTAATGCCGACTCCGAACGGCGATTTGAGAAGCTTTTTCGTGACAACAATACTCTCGGATGTTTGTCTGACGCTCGCGAGAGGTGGGACCATGAAAAAATTTGTCGGTGTTTTCTGGGATTCGAACTTGGAACCTCATGCGTAGTGATCCGACACACACCACTTACGACACGGCGCCTAAAAGTAAACACTGTATATATATGTATGCACGTAGGTTGCCGATCAATTGGCGAAGCGTGCGATACCGGAAACTATTTCGCGATATTATATTTTTTAATTGCAATTACCAATAACTTTTGATAAATTTTCATTCACTTTTATAAATTCTTTCACTCAATTTGGTTTTTAAGATGTATAAATCTACAAAACTATGGATTTTTTTCACTTTATATCACCAGCTTTTGAATAAACGTCTATTCTTAACGATCTCTCTCTCTGCTAACAGATCAGATGAACATGATGTCTAGTACCGCAGAGGGAGTTGTAGGAAGTGCTCCGCTTATGCACAGACAACCTGTACGTTGGACCTTGCTTAAATAATCGCGATTTATATAGCTATTTCTAAAGCCAGTGAGTTATTCGAGACTGTAAACCCCATTTATTCCCAATACTCGTACCTTTTTTGCAAGAGAAAAGTGCGACTGTAACTTTCTTGACTCTTTCTTAAATGTTAGATTTCCAGCTTAGTTTGCTATCCATCGTAAGACCCAAATATTTTGCTTTGTCAGAGAAAGTTAAGTTGATACCATTAAGATAGGGAGAATCGACAAACGGAATTTTATATTTCCTTGAGAAGAGTACCAGTTCAGTTTTATGGGGATTTACACCCAGACAACACCGAACCGCCCATCTGGTTAACTTCTTTAAAGAGTTTTGTAGTAGTTCTTTTAGAGTATTAGGGTGCCTTCCTGAGACTGCTATAGCAACATCATCTGCATAAGCAACATCACCGTGCATCACTTACCCTCCAGTATTATCAATAGTTCATTAACCACCAAATTTCAAAGGAGAGGAAATAGAAAACCATCTTGCGGAGTGCCTCCACTGAGAGATCTTCGAATCGACGTCCCACCTAGCTCTGAGTTGATGATCCGACCACCAAGCAGTAAATTGATCAATTCGCATAGTGAGCTGTCTACCTTCAGGTCTTAAAGAATTTTAGTATTTAAACAGAAACTTATTTTATTTATTAAAAGCAATTTTTAGATTGTCGAGTGTTACTGGTTGGTGTTTAATTGGTTAGATGCTGTAGTAAATCTAGATAAATATGTATATTGAAGTAATTTTTTAATTGTATCTTTTTAATTATTTATTTCCATCAGTTTTTTTTTACCATTTGTGTTTATATTATTCAGGGCTGTCGTGAATAAAATTCCCCCCGAAATGTTTCCAATTTTCGAAAAATAGATATCGGCAATGAGTTTCGAACGAGGGAAAAACTTTCCCCGGAAAAAATTGGTATCGTGGAAAAAATTTCCCCCGCAATTTCAATGCGATTTTCCCCTGAATTTTCCCTTATCAATTTGCTGGAGGAATCCAAAACATAAGCAGCAATTCTTGGATATCGTTAGGTACCATTTTTATGCCAATTTTTTTTGTTTTTTTAAGCGGAAAGTGAAAATACAGACGTCACGGGTTTGATGTGTACCACAACCGCAAAGGAAGTGCTACTTTAAAAGTAAAAAGTTTGATTGTTTTTATTTAAAAATACAAAGATAAACATTTACTTATTTGAATTAAGTCTGACTTATCTATTCCTAAAACTGGTCGAAAATAGTAAACACTAAAATGGTACTGGCTATTTCAGGGAATACAGAATTTTCTCTTTGCAAGAAGCCATAATTGGGATACATATGTTGAATGAGTGAATGAGCGAAATGTTTACCGAATAAAATAGGTCACGATGGATGATCCGATGATCGAGGGTCCATTTAACGGCTTAAAGCAGCGTCTTCGACGATTTTGCGTTTTCGCACACTCGCGGATGTTGACACTCGTGTCATCCTACGCCTGGCTGGTATCGGGTGTCGACTGCAACAAATCGTCCGTTGCAGCCGAAATATGGAATTTGAGAATGCCTTATAACACATAAATAAACATCATATGCAACAAAAAAAAACAAAAATTGTACCTTCGTGGGGCAACGTGCACTTTTAAAAACTGCAACGAAGGGAAAAAGATCCATTCTTTTTCCTCCAGCGCAGCGTTTCCAGATGTTGGCTTCTTGTTAAGCTCTTTGAGGAAGCGATCCGTGAGGGGCCTCCATCAGAAAATATCGGTATACCTTCACTGGCGACGTAGAAAAGATGTACCGTCAGATTCGTATCAACGTTCCAGATGCTGACTACCAACTGATACTATGGAGAGATGATCCGAACCAAGACCTGAAGACCTTCCGGCTGCAAACAGTTACGTTTGGGACTGCATCAGCGCCGTACTTAGCGATAAGAGTGCTGTTGAAGCTCGCGGATGATGAAGAATTGCGTTCCTTTGGCCACTTCCATCATTAAGGATGAGACCTACTCGTATGTCGATGATGTCATCACAGGTACAGACAGCATAGAGGAAGCTCAACAAAAGCTGAAGGCAGTCAGCAATTTGTTGAACACAGCAGGTTTTCATCTACGGAAGTACGTCAGCAACTGCGAGGAGGTCTTGGAACAGGTTCCGCCAGATCATCGGGAAGTAAACTTTTCTGCCTCATCTGAATCTTCCAATGTCAAAACCCTTCGAATAAGATGGCTACCGATTCCCGACATCTTTTCCTTTCGGGTAGCACAATTCAACGATGGTGAAGTTACAAAAAGGTCGATATTGTCATCCATAGCAAGGCTGTATGATCCAATGGGCTGGGTTTCACCTTGCATAATCAAGGCAAAACTGATAATGCAACAGCTATGGTGGAGAGGCCTTGATTGGGATCAACCCCTCCCATCAGAGGTCAAGCAAGAATGGCAAGTCTTTCGCGACGACCTTTCATCCGTTGAAAGATGGATCAACACTACACAGAAAGTCAAGAAGATAGAGATACACGGCTTCAGCGACGCTTCCGAGAAGGTGTATGCAGCAGCAGTTTACCTGAGGGTTCTCGACGAAAATGCTGAAGTCCACATACAGCGGTAGTTCCATTAGCAACAGTAACATTACCCAGCTTGGAACTATGTAGACCAGTACTGTTGGCAAAACTTCTGCATGAGACTACTCGAGTCTTAGGCTTAGAGATGGCTACGATCTGGGCATGGACGGATTCCGTGATCACGCTGTGCTGGATACTCGCACCTCCGTCGAGATGGAAGACTTTCATCTGCAATAGGGTGTCACAAATTCAAAAACTGACGAGCTGCAAAATCTGGAGGCACATACCATGCGGACCTAGCCTCACGTGGAATCAACCCGTCGATGATAGTCAACAATACACTATGGTGGCAAGGCCCGGAGTTTCTAAGGCAGAGCTGGGACAATCCCTTCTCAGAGCAACCTTCCTGCCCAGGCACTCAGCAGAGTTGTAAAAGAATACAATCTTTTAGTAATGGAATGCATTACATTGAATTCACACCAAATACATCGTTTTAGAATGCATTCAATTGACTTCACTTTTAGACTTGAACTTCAAAAATTGAATCACCATTCATTTTGAGAAGTCTTTGATTGCGGCAATCATTTGAACCAATCAGAGATTTAAAGTCACTGGAATGAAATCTTTGTGACTGCACCGCATTCTCTGAAGGCACATTGAAATCACTTGCATTCACTTCAAGTCATCGGCATTCAATTGAAGTCTTTAAGACTTCACACTAATTTCATTGAAGTCTTTAAGACTTCACAGTAATTTTTTTGAGACTTCACTACATTTGTTGAAGTCAAAACTGGCAGTGGAAAATTGGATATGTGTGGAAAACGAATATATTTCATTATTACTATTGTATAAATTCATTAGATAACAAAATAAAGCCGAATACTTCATATGAACGAATATGAGTAGGTACAAAAAACATCAGAAATATATAGTATACAGGCCTCATGTCTAGTATTCGCTGTCACTCTCATAGTTATTGCTATCTTCAAAATCACTGAAAATGTTTTAAAAAATGTTAAATGTTATTTTCTCGACCCGTGCAGGGACGGGTTAAGAATATCACTGCAGCGCCCCCCCAACAACTAGCGCTTGTCGTAAAAGGCGACTAAGGGGACAAATCAGATCTAGGCAATATAACACCCAAGTGAGCCTAGCGACACATATACTACCAAAAAAACCCTCCCACAAGTGTGCATGCGAGTCCGTGGGTTGACACGACTGGAGATCACCGGTGTCATAAAAGAAAGATCAAACAATACTAAAACAGGAGCATGCACGTGTCAAACAACAAACACCATCGCAATATGGTGCAAAAATTGTATTGCAAAACTGTATCATTATGGTAATACTTGCAAAAAGGAAAGGCACTACCCCGCCAGGCACTACCACTGCTGTGCATGGTACTGATCCTGAACCGAGCAGAAATGTTCGGGTCAGAGCTATACGGATTCCGGGGGCTAGCAACATAATGAAACAGTTTGGACGCAATTTAAGGGTCGCGAGTTGGAACGTTGGAAGCATGACCGGTCGAAGTTACGAGCTGGAAGAGATGATGAATAGAAGGCGGGTGGACATCTTGTGTGTCCAAGAGACGAAATGGAAAAACACCGGGAATCGGGCGCGTTTCTTGGACGTTAGGACAAAAGATTACAAGATGTTCTACTACGGAACGGAAAAGGCTAGGAACGGAATCGGTATCATCCTTGCGGCAGAGCTACTTGGAAACGTCTTGAGCATTTCGAAGTCCAGCGACTGTTTGATGTCTCTCAAACTAGTAATACAAGGAGAGGTGTGGAATATTGTCAGTGCATATGCTCCCCACAATGGGTGCAATCAGATAGATAAAGATGCATTCTGGCTAGATTTCCACAATCTCCTTAAGAACATCCCAAAGGAAGAATTTCTGTTTGTTGGAGGAGATTTGAATGGACATGTCGGGAAATCAAACGAAGACTATGAAGACTGCCATGGATATGGCACCACGAACCTTCCTGGTGAAGACATCCTAAGCATGTGCAAATCACACGGTCTTATCGTGTTAAATACCATGTTCATCAAACAAAGCCGACACCTGATCACTTACAGCAGTGGTGGAGATGAAACTCAGATTGACTACCATTTGGTAGGCAGTTTCATGAAGCCTCGGGTAAAAGATTGCAAAGTGATCCTGGGAGAGGCAACAACACCGTCTCCTGCTAACAGAAATTTTTATGAAAACACCAAAGAAAAGCAAACAAACAAGGGTCTCTGAGAAAATCAAGTGGTACAATCTGGACAAAGAAAAAGGCGAGTCTTTTGTTTTCGTAATGAAAAATTACCTCTCTCACACCATCAACGGAGCTGAGGATGAAGAGTGCAGAGACCAAAATATGTGGGATTCCCTACAGCGAACTTGCTTAAAGAAGGCCAAATCAATGCTAGGAGCTTTAAAATGCCACCATCAACACGCCAAAGAAACATGGTGGTGGAGTGATGAAGCTAAGAAAGTAATAAATGAGAAGAAAGCGGCTTTCAAAACTTGGTCAAAGTGCCCCTCTAATAATAGTGACGAAAAAGCTCGCCTCGAAATGGAATACAGATGCTGCAAGAAAAAAGCGAAGAAGAAGTGCGCTCAGCTTCAAGCAGAGAGTACGGAGGGCCTGTATCGGGAGCTGGAGAAAATATTTTCCCCGGTTGCTGATGCAAACCAGGCCTGAAACCGCACTGATAGTGTCCAATCAGGCTGTTGATAAAAGGTTTCAGGCGTTCACACAATATCGCAGAAAAGATCTTGTATGCGATGTTGAGGAGACTGATGCCTCTATAATTGGCGCAGTTGAGGAGGTCTCCTTTCTTGTGGATCGGGCAAACGATGCTGAGATTCCATTCATCAGGCATACACTCGTCTGACCAAATATTAGAAATGAGTTGGTGTATGCACTCTACCAATTCATCCCCAGCTGCCTTGAAAAGTTCGGCCGGTAAGCCGTCAGGTCCAGCAGCCTTGTTCGATTTTAGCTTGGATATTGCTATCCTCACTTCGTTTTGGTCAGGTGGACGGAAATTTTGACTATCATCGTCTATGTTGAATGGTTCATTCTGCCTGACAGCGGGATGTTGGTCTTCGTCGCCGTTATACAGTCTGCAGAAGTAGTTTTTCCATATTCTCAGCACCGACTGTGATTCTACTACGAAGTTTCCATTTTCATCTCTACAGGTTTCTGTACGGGTATTACTTCTCTGACACGTTCTTTTTACCTTTTGGTAAAACTTCCGTACATTGTTCCTGGAGTATAGACTCTCGATATTCTCAAACGCGCGCTTCTCATGCTCTTTCTTCTTCTTTTGGAGAAGCCGATGTTCTTCCCGTCTCTTTCGTAGAGCTCACGAGCAGCTCTCGTCTTCCTTTGCAGCGCCGCTTTAAATGCCTCTTGTTTTGCTGCATGCACTCGCCGGCATTCTTCGTCAAACCAGGGGTTTCGCGGTGGTGGGCGAGCGAGACCCAGCACATCAGTCGCGGCGTTTCTGATGGCATGTTGGCAGCGTTGCCACTGGTCTTCGGTACTTGATGCTGGCGGCATTGGGGTGATTGAGAGATTTCGGGATTCGCGTTCAGCGAAGAGTCTGGCGGTCTCTTGCGATTGTAGCTTTTCGACGTTGAATTTTCTCACAGTAATTCTTCTTTGTTGCTCAGATTGGGATATCCGCATTCGCACCTTGGCTACAACAAGGTAATGATCCGAGTCTATGTTGGCCGCTCGGAAGGTCCGGACATCTAGAATACTGGAGGCATGCCTTGCGTCGATCGCAATATGATCAATTTGGTTGATCGTGACATGATCATTGGACCGCCATGTCTGCTTATGAATATCGAGATGAGGAAACCATGTGCTTGCTATGGTGACATTTCGCTCCACAGCGAAATCAATTAGCCTTAGTCCGTTATCAGACGTGGTGTCGTGTAGGCTATGCTTACCGACTGCTCTACCGAAGACGTCCTCCTTTCCTATTTTGGCGTTAAAATCGCCCAATACGATTTTAACGTCGTATTTAGGACATTGCTCGTATGTTTTGTCGAGGAGCTCGTAGAAACACTCTTTGGTGGCAGGGTCCTTTTCTTCCGTGGGGGCATGAACACATATTAGGGTTATGTTAGCGAATTTAGCTTGATCCAGATAGTCATAATACGTTTGCTCACGTGTCGAGAGCTTGACTTCTGGCCTAAGTCTGCCGCGTATGACAAATCCGCATCCGAATAAGAGTTGCCTGTTGCCTCTGTAGCAATCACCGTAGTAGATGTCACAGTTTTTCATCCTCGTTTTGCCCGGCCCATCCCATGGCACTTCCTCGATGGCGGTAATATCTGCTTTATAGCAGTCTAGGGCCATCAACACGCCAAAGAAACATGGTGGTGGAGTGATGGAGCTAAGAAGGTGGTAAATGAGAAGAAAGCGGCTTTCAAAGCTTGGTCAAAGTGCCCCTCTAATAATAGTGACGAAAAAGCTTGCCTCGAAATGGAATACAGATGTTGCAAGAAAAAAGCGAAGAAGAAGTGCGCCCAGCTTCAAGCAGAGAGTACGGAGGGCCTGTATCGGGAGCTGGAGAAAATATCTTCCCCGGTTGCTGATGCAAACCAGGCTATCCAGGAACTGCGAAGACACAATAGCCGTGTTTGTTTGAAACCTAGCCAGCTAGTAAAGTAAAGTTAGTTGCTAGTTGCTAGTAAAGTAGAATTTTACGCATAAAACAAATACAACAACCGGCTGGCTACTACTCTTGATTTTTTCCCAGCAAAAAGTTACTGGCTGGGAATTTCGTGATACCTCATTTCACGCGGCGCAAAAACAAATGTTTTTTAGTTATTTGTTGTTGCTGTCACTGCGAGGTTGCTGGTTCCTAGAGATATGTTCGTATAAAATCGGCTGGCTTTGGCTGGCTGTCAAATCATTTAAATGAACGACTGGCTGG
The DNA here is from genome assembly GCA_945910035.1 of Brachypalpus laphriformis. Lineage (NCBI taxonomy): Eukaryota > Metazoa > Arthropoda > Insecta > Diptera > Syrphidae > Brachypalpus > Brachypalpus laphriformis. The sequence goes on from OX246754.1 coordinate 142,920,602, forward strand.
CTAGGTTCCAAAAAAAGGCGGTAAATATGAACAAGAGCGCAACCATCTTCAAAATAGCCGCCCAAATAAGGAGGAATGCTGAGGAGATTCGTTCGCCAAAGTTCATTAACAATGCTCATGGTCAGCTTCTTGTGGATGACGACTAAATTCTGCAGAGGTGGCGGCAGTACTGTGAAGAGCTTTAAAATGAACAGTTTCCCCGGCTATACTTTCCAAGAGCCACCCCTAACTGTGAAGAAATACCCGACATTACAGTCGAAGAAGTTAGTGAGGCGGTCAAATACTCCAAAAAACGAAAAGCGGTTGGGCCAGACGAGATACCCTCTGAGTTCTGGAAAAAGATGGGAGACATCGGGTTCAGATGGCTCAGAATTCTCATCTCCAAATTCGTGAGAGGTGATCCAATGCCGAATGAATGGAGGGAAAGTTACCTTCTCCCTGTATACAAAGGGAAGGGTGATACGCGAAACTGTGATAACTACCGTTCGATCAAGCTGATGTCACACACCATGAAGATCGTTGAGCGGGTATTAGGTGGCCGACTGCGAAAAATAATACGGCTATCTGATGATCAGTGCGGGTTTGTCTCGGGTAAATCAACCACAGATGCAATCCAAAGTATAAGGATCATAATGGAAAAACATCGTGATTCCTTAAGGGATTTGCATATTGTATTGGTTGACTTTGAAAAGGCATTCGACAGACAACCACGAGATCTGATATGGGTGGCGCTAAGACATCGAGGGGTTCCAGAAACCTATGTACAGATGATCATGGACATGTACGAAGGAGCAAAAACAAGAGTAAGATGCCCCGCTGGAGTAACCGAAGAGTTCCCAATCAAAGTTGTTTTAAGTCCTTTGCTCTTTATTGCAGTCCTTCATTATCTGCTTGAAGGTAAAGTGATGGACCCCAAGGTACATCAGTTAGTCTTTGCTGACGATGGGGCCATCATAAGTGAGGATCCTACATCCCTGCAACGAGCACTTGATGTGTGGGTGGACGTTTTGGAGGGAAATGGGTATCGCATTAGTTAAAAAAAGACAGAGTACTTGTGCTGCCCGTTCTCTGATCCACTCAGGCCTATTCCAGACATTTATTTGAATGGAACAGTGCTTCCCAAGTGCGAAAAGTTCAAATATCTGGGATCTATGATCAATAGCAAAGCAACTTGTGATGACGACATCAATCATCGTGTAAGCGTAGGGTAGATGAAGTGGCGAGAAAATTCCGCTATCTTTTGTGACAGAAAAATGCCCCCTAAGTTGAAAGGAAGGCTCTACACCGCAGTTGTACGTCCAGCGCTCACATACGGTTCACAATGTTGGACGATGTACAAAAAGTATGAGAGTAAATTAACGGCAGCTGAGATGAAGATGCTTCGCATGACAGCAGGAGTGACAAAGCTTGATCGAATAAGAAGTTCGAAGATCCGTGGAAGCTTTCACATCAAGGAAACCATCGTACAAAAAATAGAGCGTGACCGGCTCAGTTGGTATTGCCACGTTCAAAGAAGAGATCATTTGAACCCTGTTAAAAAGGCAATATCAATGCACGTTCCAAAGACATCGCGATGTAGGAAAGGCAGGCCTATAAACGCCTGGATCAGACAAATGCGACGACATCGGCATTTCATTGGCCTCAGTAACCGAGTGATCCAAAATCGGCAGGCCTGCCGATATTTTCTGAGGTCAAATAGTCGAACCCCACAGGCGGATCAGTAGAAATGCGGTGAAGTGGGAGGGTTGTGATCCCTTGTTTTCGGATCATAGCCTCGCTGATAAAAGGAAGAAGAAGTTAAATGTTATTTTCTCATTATCTGTTGTTAATTACATATATGTACTTTATATAAGCATATGAATCCACTTGAACTCACCTTCTCACATCTATTATGTCGTTTTCCTCTTCAGTGTCATAATCTTCATATTCTTTCAATATAAATATGGCTTTTTCACGAAGTATGATAGCATTGTCACAAGTCCCAAGTTGTGAAACTAGCATTCGACTTTCATCGAATGTAGACATATTTTGGCCCATAACAATTCGCAAGGCATTTCTAATTTCGATCAATTTTATTAGAAATTGTTTGTAGTGCTCTCGGTAACTATATACTTCTCATCTACGCATAATTCGTGTAAAATTATTATCGATAGCATTTTCAATATTTTCCAATCCTTGAAATAAGAGCCTCAGTTGTATAAACATGTTTACTTATTGATTGGAACACAAACAGTGGGAACAGTTACATAGCTGGAATATTTATGTTCCCTACATTTTTGTTATTATTAATTTCATCAGTTTAGTTGCGCGCGAGTGTCATCAACAAGTGTTTGGTTTTTTAATTGTAATATTGCGTTATGGATATGGACCGTGATTTTTCGTCGGATGATTATGAAAGAGACCATATCCAGATGTTGATGATGCTCTTGCTGTGGACAACAAACGGAAAAGACGTGGGTCAAGATCATCAATTCTATCTGCCGAAATAAAAAACTTTTTTTTTTCTGACAAAATTTGTTGAACAAAATCGCTTGGCAAAGATTTGAAAAATATTGTCCATGATTTTTTGATTTTGAGAAATTTCGACTGCAATCGCATCAATACATACATACAGGGCGCGCCATCTTTTATGTCTGTATGTGAATATTGAATAACTTAAAAAAAACCGATTTTCATATATGAGGTATTCTTAATTTAATTTGGTCCTTTAAGATTTATTTGGACTAGTTTTTGAATACAACATCAATCAAGTGGCTGCCTCTATTGACCAAAGCAAAATGTGTCCTTTTTGCTGCGTTTTCCATCACTTTTTCGAGCATCTCGGGCGGTATAGCGATGATTTCGGCACGGTCGAAATTTTGATTTTTAACAAAATGCCGGCTCCAAAAAACCAATTCCGATTTTCGACCAAAATTTTGTCGCTAAATTGTTTAAAAAAATAGAAATAATTTTCAGAAATCTTATTCCTTCGATCAATCTCTGAAGAATATATCTGAGAAGGTAGTGTTAAAATTTCAGACTGATTGGTTGAGCCGTTTTTGAGAAATCGTACTTACCGACTTTGAAAACACCGTTTTGAGAAAAACGCGTTTAAATTTTCAAAAGACGTTCACACACGGTCTGGAACTTCCTTACAAATGTGCTTGTATTTCTAAAAGTATTTGCCCGATCGATTTGAAATTTTCAGAGAATATACTGAAATATATCTATATATTCTGAAAATACAATAAAAAAATTAATTTTTTGTAATTTCTAACTGCGTATTACCCCTAACACAATTGAACGACTATTTTCAATGTACAGCGTCACTATTTTGGCGCGCTGAATTGAATACTACTACTAATACTGAATTGACGTTTTAAAAACATGCCTACTCAAGTCAATCGGTTGATAAATGAAAGAGTTATTCAATGTTTACATACCAACATAAAAGATAGCGCACCCGTTATGTCATTTGCGTAGTACTCGTGTAGGTGTTTGAAATTGAGCCAAGATTAATTTTGTTAACATTTCTAAAAACATTTCAAAATTTGTGTTCGATGCATGTAATTCTACCCACTCCTCAGCTAATAGTGGTGCATACCTTACTTTTCTATAGTTAAACGCAACTGAATTCCAGCGAAAGCGAAATGGCATTTTAGTCGAGTGTTGTTCTTGCCAAATCAAGTTACAAGGATCAACACAAGTTACCTCGAACTTCATTCGACATTTAAAATTAAAACATCCTAAAGCATATCAGGATTATGTGTAAGCTAAGGCCGCATCCAACAAAACAACGAAGTCTAAACAGGATCAATTTCAAGACCTTACAGTTCGATTTGTTGCAAACAACATGCTGCCGGTGGCAATTGTAGAAGATGAATCCTTCAGAAAGCTATTACGATTTACCAATGCTTCTAATCCTACAATTTCTCTCTTACTTGTCAGTGTAGGTGCTGCATCCTCTACCGCTATTAATACAGCCGAAACAATAGGAAAATTAGACGAGTTATACAACGTGTTCAGTTCCTCTAAATTCACCTAAAAAACCTAAAAAAATCCAGAAGGCCATTTTTGGGAAATGAGAAACAAATAAGGTTTTTAAACGAAACGAATACTTGCTTGCAAAACATTAAATTTTTTTGATAAGTCTGCCATATAACTAAAAAGATGCGATTTTTAAAAAGATGGCAGCAGAATATAATGCTCTTATTGGTATTTCAAGGGACTTAAGGGTAGATGGTATTCAGTTCCTTTAAACCAGAAACCTCAGCCAAGATTGTTTGGAAACACCTTTGCTGTTTTACGCGCCTGAGGAGGAAATAATAAGTTGCTGACGCCGTTTCAATTCATTTGTTCGTTTAAGAGCTCTTTTTCAGCAAAGTATATGGAGGACATAACCCATGGAAACTGCGAGCCAACTGCAAATTTAGAGCTTCCCCACATTGAGATGCAGTTACGACCACTAAAAAATTTTCAAAACCAGAAATGCCTTTTACCATTCTGCAGGCTACATTTAAAAAAAATATCGGCAAAAACATAAGTGCGAGTTGGAATTAAGTCAGCAACCCAGTGTTTCCTCCTTATATACCGATTTTAAAGAATATGAGGGTGCGCATTTAACACATCCGCCTCAAGAATTTTTAGATGCATTAGAGACTGGAGCAAAAGTTTATTTCTCATTTTCCCAATATGTACTTCTTAAATAATTTTGAATTGAAAATGTATAATATTCTAAATCAAGAATTTAATTATTTAATTTAATGCATAAATCAAGGAATTTCTTACAAAATTTTATGTGCGTGTGCGAGTGTATCATATCAAAACATTCAATAAAACAATGAAAAAAGCCAACAACAAACAAAACTATCTTAGTGTAACACATATCTAATTGTAATATTTAATAAAAAAAAAAGTATGAAAAAAAATTGTTGCCTTTTTTTAATGGGGCACCCTGTGCCATTTTCCGAAAAGACACTCCTCCTCTATCTATCTCTCTCTCTCTACAACACTTCTTATATCCGTCTATTTCTCGTATCTGTGTGACTTACTGATAAGCAGTGATAAAGAAAACGTGGATAGTAGGGACACTCTCCATTGAATAGATATACTCTGCTGGAAATGGAGTACGATTAGTTACAAGAGCAGCATCGATACACTACTCACTGGCAGCATGACAGGGACAGTGATATTTTATCTCTGTTTTTGTGTCGCCATTTGTTTACGTTATCATCAAGGGGCTCACTGGCCTGCGAGAAGAAGCTGAGAACTTCGTTCACCGGGGGATAGAATGTTTGAGATGATATGGCAATGCTGCAAAGTGAAAGACTGTAGAAGTCAAAAACAATTTCGAAATAAATTTCCCTTTATTTGGATTCGAACATTGTACATTGTGGAAAAATGCGGTTACTTTTAAAAAAAGAGAAAGGCCAAGATTTAATGAAACTTTAGCTTTAATGTTAATCCTTTGAAAGTACAATAGCGAATGAAAAGATGTGTTCAAGAGGAATTACAATTCATGTGAGAAAGAGATAATGTTAAATGTAGGAAGAGAAAAAGAATATACATATTTACATATTAGGGTAAATAGCAATAGTTTGTTCTTTAGATATAATCAATTAATTTTTTACATATATGTAATTTTACATAACATATGGTACGTATATAATGTTATCAACAGAATTAAATTGATTCGCTATTTTATAACGCAACATAAAGAAGTTAGTGTTTCGTTTTCTGTTAAGGAAATTCTGTTTTAACAGGGAATTTTACAGTGGTTGAATAACACGAAGAACAGTGTATTTTAAAATTGTTTTTGAATATCTTACCATCCCCGCTAGAAGCAGCCGCCACATCCAATCAAGTATTTTCCTTCTTCAACTTGTACTTATAGGACTTAAGAGATTTGTCATATAGGCAAGTATGGGCTTTAACAGCTTCGATGAGCTACTCGTCAAACATCTTCGTTTTCTTATTTAATATTTTTGAATTTTCTTAATTTTTTAAACGCACAGAACTTAACTATTTTATTTTAAATGGCGATGACAATATCTCGTCATTATGTCAATGCTTCCACCAATGAATATGCTTACTCTCAATTTGTGAATTCATGCTTCCACCAATGAAAGTGCTTACTCTCAATTTCTGAATGCACGAACTACAAATTGTGAATGTGTGAACCTTCAATGCGTGAATGTGTGAAACTGTCAACGAACCAACAGACGGAAAAAGTAGAAAGTAAACCTAATTTCATCCGTTGAAGTTGACGTATCCGTTGGTATAGGCCACCTTCCATAAGAATGTGTGTATTTTATCTAGGTGTAAGTTAAAAACGACGGAGAAACGGATCAACGGATTCTATGGGCCTGGGCCTTAATGATGTTTCAACTGATTAACCTTTGCAATAGGCATGTTGGGCCACTGACAGAAGTTTTATATCAATACTGTTGCGTAAGTGCATATCAATCAATCGTTATAATGTTTTTAGAAGAAATGATGATAAACTAATTGGTCTGAGGTCTTTCGGACTCGTGTGAGAACATTTGTCAGCTTTGGGTATAAAAACTACTTTGACTTCTCTCCATACTTTTGGTCTTCATCTTCTTCCTATTTCGGGACGTACATACGTACGTAGAACCGATTGTCGTGAGAGCTCGTTGGTGCAGTGGTTGGAAAAACTTCGATGGTATTTTTTTCCATTTTATACTCGGGTGGCTGGTGATTGCTGTTCCCCGCTGGGGCTTGAACTTGCACTCATCGGCTAACAAGCAAACACTCTATCCACTGCACCATTGCCACCCAGCTTGGCTTTTATTATGCCGTCTGGTGCTGCGGATTTGTAAGGTTTGAAGCTACATACGATTATGTAGTGCCCAGTGAAGTTTGCTTTGTGTAATTAAATTAGAGGAGGATTAGAATCGCATTTAGCCTCCCCTTAGTTCTTTTTTGGATATAGATGGAGATGCTTTGTGTTATACAATCTGTTGCATATTCGGCGCTTTTGGCATTGTTGAAGAGTAGTCTATAATTAGTTCTTAAAGGACCTACATCTACATTCCACCAATGAGGATTTTTCCTATCCCTCTCTGGGCCCTACTATAGGGCAGGAAGAAGACATCGCCTTATTGAGGGCTTCTTGAGTATTGCAAGGGTCCTAGAGGGAATCGAAGCAACTAATTTCTTTACAGTTACTCTGTATTTGAACCAGTTAGTCTTGCGAACATTTTTAAAGTCTGTCGGGCTTATAGGGTCGATATTCAGACTAAATTGAAGGTATCGATGATCTGAGAAAGAATGTTCACCTGATACCTTCCAGTTTTTGATCTTTTTCCTATTTCGGCGAGCTTATGATCCGAAAACAAGAGATCATAATCCTCCCATTTCACCGCATTTCTACTGATTCGCCTATTTAACCTCAGAAAATATCGGCAGGCCTCCCGCTTTTTATCACTTGGTTAATGAGGCCAATCAAGTGCTGATGCCGTTACATTTGTGTGATCCAGGCGTTTATAGGCCTGCCTCTTCTGTCTCGATATGTCTTTGGAATGTTCATTTCATTCATATTGCCTTTTTAACAGGCTTCAAATGATCTCTTCTTTGAACGTGGCAATACTAACTGAGCCAGTCGTGCTCTATTTTTTTGTAAAGTGGTTTCCTTGACGTGAAGGCTTCCAAGGATCTTCGAACTTCTTATTCGATCAAACTTTGTCACTCCTTCCTTTCAACTTAGGGGGCATTTTCCGGCCACAGAAGATAGCGTAGTTTTCTCGTCATTACCGGTTGTTTCGCTAATGATTATAGATCCCTGATATTTGAACTTTCCGCACTTGGGAAGCACTGTTCCATAAAAAAAATTTCTTCTTTTCTGGAACCCATCGATGGTTAGTGCCACCCATATCAGATACCGTGCTTGTCTGTCGATTGCCTTTTCAAAGTCAACTAATACAATATGCAAATCCTTTAAGGAATCACGATGTTTTCCCATTACGATCCGTATACTTTGAATTGCATATATGGTTGATTTACCTGCAACAAACACGCACTGATCTTCAGATAGCCGTATTATTTTTCGCAGTCGGCCACCTAACACCCCCTTGATCGAATGGTAGTTATCACAGTTTCGCGTATCATCATTCACTTTGTTCACAGGCAGAAGGAAACTTCCCTCCATTGTTTGGGTATTGTTAATGAACTTTGGCAAACGAATTTCCTAGGCATTTCTCCTTTGTGCGGCTATTTTTGAAGATGGTTGTGCTTCCGTTTATATTTTGTCGTCGGCAATTCCAGCGAGGACAAAAAGTGAGACAAAAAATACTGCTGCAATGTCCTAAAGGTAATAAATCCTTTTGGTCTTTCGTTCAAAGAATTAAAGGATCCGCCCCATCAGCAATCCCAGCTCTTGTCTACAGCGATATGAATATTACAGACTCCAAAGAGAAGGCTGATCTGCTTGTTGCAATATTCACGGGTAATTCCACCTTAAGTACCAGACAGCTCTCTTTCTCCACCTATGTATGCTGAACCGTGTTCAATACTCTCTAGGACAAATATTCTTCCGAACCCGTTTATTAATAATACATATAGAATAGTTAGTGACATCTTTATTTAAAAAAAAATAGAAGTGATGCCACATTTTAATAAATTTTACTTTGTGTGGGGTGTACAAAGGTAGATAAACAGAAATTACTTTTTTTTAAATCCAGTAAGTGAGGAAGAGTAAAAATTGATCTTTAACAAATAAAAAAGTGATACAATCAAAAACTAATTATAAATGGCAGAAATAGCTACGTACTTAGTTAAGCAAATGAGCAAATCATTTTATTTTTTATCTTTTTAAACTGTAAAACGCAACAGAGTTTCGATTTCGTGATGATTAAAACCAAGAAGCCATGATTTAATTACTTTTGTAAACCGGGATAAATTTCTTATGGACCGAATTTCCAAGGACAGAGTGTTAAGTTAAGTTTCTGTAACTTGTAGTGCGAACAGCAGGAACATTTACAACAAAGTTTGAATGGCTACGTAAGCTGTGTAAGTCAGAAATTGGACTATCCAGATACCCGCCTCTAATAAAGAAGACCTTCAAAACCTTAAAATAAAATAAATGACGCAAAGGAAGAATTTTCAAGGTCCTGAATAGGTCCATTGTGTGTGCTGAACGGTGAGAATTACAAACGTTTCGAATTGCAGATTTTTGAGAGACCGTTAATTGCTGTAGTTTGCTAAGGTAAGCGCCACCCCAACTGCAAAGTTCATATTGCAATCGTGATTGGAATAAACCATAATAAACCCTTTCCAAAGTGTTAAGAGAGCAATACTTTCTAAGGCGGAAGAGACAACGAGTAGAATAAAGAAGATATTTTTTCAAAGAAATAATGTGTTTGGACCAGTTCAAATTTGAGTCTATGGTAACACCAAGATACTTAAAACTATCTACACTTTCAATCTTGAAGAAATCAATACTGCAGTTAGTATTCCTATTGAAAGTTTGCCCACTTTGTAATCGGCATTGGTTGTTCAGCAAATCGTGTCTCGCGCAGTCATGAGAATGAAATATTATATCTGAGTCGGGATACCCCTGCTCAGTAAGACTGAAAAACATTAACTGAGTTTTGCTACTAACAATAAGTCTATGATTGGCAAACCAACATCTTAGTAAGAAAACGTCATGGTTTATGTCAGCAATTAAGTCTAACGAATTGACTGAACAATATGCAATTCCAAGGTCGTCGGCAAAGGCTTTAGTTTTACCCACGAATGGAAGAGCAAATAAGGAATTTATGTATATAAGAAATAAAATTGGGCCAAGTACAGAACCTTGGGGCACCCCCAAGTTATTGGTTTTTGAACTGCTTATATTGCTGCCAATTTTTACGTATTGCATTCTATCTTTAAGATAAGACTCAAACCAATTATATATGAATCCTCTGAAACCGGCCTTATATAATTTATCTAAGAGAATTTCATGGTCAACCATGTCAAACGCCTTAGTTATATCCACAAAAAGGCCAGCGCAAAAATGTTTGTTATCTAACCCCTTGTATAAAATAGAGCAAAAATCCAACAAAGCATCCTCAGTGGAGAAGCCATTGCTAAAACCAAACTGCATAGGACTAAGAAAATTTTTATGATTAAGATAGGCTAAAATTCTCTTTTTAATTAATTTTTCAAACACTTTTGAGATTGAAGGCAACAGAGAAATTGGCCTATAATTTGATTTGTCTGTCCTGATACCCTTCTTAAATAAAGGAATCACTACAGCGCATTTAAGTGCAGAGGGAAAAGTCCCAGACATAATGCTTAAATTAAAAAGGTAAGACAAAACATCTACTAAATTGGGTCCAATGTTCTTTAGAACCAAATTCAAAATTTCATCATATCCATGAGAATTGGAATTAGGAAGAGAATTAATGGTTTTTAGTAATTCAAATCCCGTAATAGGCTCAAAAACGAAGCTGTTTCTATAATCATTGCCTTCAGTACCAGGCTTAGTGCAACAGATACAAGAAGTTTGTGTACTACCTAAAAAATAAGTTTGTCCAATGGAAGCAAAGTAATTACTGAATTCGTTGGCTATATCCAAAGGATTTGAAATCTTAATACTACCATTTTTAAGTAGGGTGGGATCTGTGATAGAACAAACTTTTCGACTAACAATACTGTTAACGACTTGCCACTCTTTCTTAAGATTCCCACTTGCCGCTTGTATTTTGAAATGATAATAGCTTTCCCGAGCGTTTTTAACTTCCTTATTTAATTTTTTGCACAGCTTGTTAAAACGACTTTTTAAGTTATTATTCAGTGGATGTTTCCAAATTTTTTTTCTTAATTTGTGCTTTAGATTAATTTGTTTAATAAGGGTACGAGTTATCCAAGGTTTAAGGCGATACTCCGATTTTTTTTGTGTTAAAGTGAAAGTGGATAAACTTAAATAATGTTTCAAAATGCTAAGAAAAATATCATATGCTAAGGAGGCATTCTGTTCAACATAAACACTATCCCAATATTCATAGCGTACTTACTTACTTAGGTGGCGCTACAGTTCGGGGTGAACCTGGGCCTCAACCAACAAGCCTCTCCATTTAGCTCGGTCTTTAGCTAATTGCCTCCAGTGGCGCACTCCAAGTTGGTCGAGGTCCCCTTGAACTGCGCGCCACCTACGGCGATAATTCCCTCTACTGCGTCGTCCCTCGGGGTTAGATTCGAAGACTCTGCGGGCCGGAGCGTTGGTGTCCATTCGCTCTACATGTCCTAGCCATCTCAGACGTCCAATACGCAGTTTTTTGACTAGGTCGATGTCGCTGTACAGCTCGTATAGTTCGTGATTGAATCTTCTCCTCCAAAACCCGTCAACGCAAACGGGACCGAAAATCTTACGAAGAATTTTTCTCTCGAAGCGACCAAGGATATCTTCATCCTCTTTTAATAAAGTCCATGTTTCAGCGCCGTAAAGCAGGACTGGGATGATCAAGGTCTTATATAGAGTCTCCTTAGTTGTTCGAGAGAGGGCTTTACTGTTGAATTGCCTTATAAGCCCAAAAAAACAGCGATTGGCAAGAGTTATTCTTCGATTGATTTCTGCGCTGATTTTGTTTGCTGAATTTATAGCAGAGCCAAGGTAGACAAAGTCCCTTACTACCTCGAAGTTATAGCTGCCCACCGTGACGTTTTGTCCAATTCGTCGATGTTGGTTTTCCCTTCTAGTTGACAGCATATACTTGGTTTTGCCCTCGTTTATCGCCAAACCCATTTTGGCCGCTTCCGCCTCAATGCTTGCAAAAGCACCGGTGACAGCCCGCTGAGATCTTCCGATAATGTCTATATCGTCGGCGTATGCAAGCAGTTGTACAGACTTGTAATAGATTGTGCCTCCGGTGTTGGCTTGTGAGTTCCGCACAATCCGTTCAAGTACAATATTGAAGAAGTCACATGACAGCGCGTCACCTTGTCTAAAGCCTTTTTTGACATCAAAGGTCTCGGTGAGGTCATTACCGACCTTGATGGAGCAGCGAGCGTTCTCCATCGTCAGCCTGCACAGGCGGACAAGTTTGGCAGGGATGTCAAAACTAGATATGGCTCTATAAAGCTCTTCTCTATAGATGCTGTCATAGGCGGCCTTGAAATCGATAAAGAGGTGGTGAGTATCGATTTGGAATTCTTGGGTTTTCTCCAGGATCTGCCGAAGTGTGAAGATTTGATCGATGGTGGACTTTCCTGGCCTGAAACCGCACTGATAGGGTCCAATCAGGCTGTTGATAAAAAGGTTTCAGGCGTTCACACAATATCGCAGAAAAGATCTTGTACGCGATGTTGAGGAGACTGATGCCTCTATAATTGGCGCAGTTGAGGGGGTCTCCTTTCTTGTGGATCGGGCAAACGATGCTGAGATTCCATTCATCAGGCATACACTCCTCTGACCAAATATTAGAAATGAGTTGGTGTATGCACTCTACCAATTCATCCCCAGCTGCCTTGAAAAGTTCGGCCGGTAAACCGTCAGGTCCAGCAGCCTTGTTCGATTTTAGCTTGGATATTGCTATCCTCACTTCGTTTTGGTCAGGTGGACGGAAATTTTGACTATCATCGTCCATGTTGAATGGTTCATTCTGCCTGACAGCGGGATGTTGGTCTTCGTCGCCGTTATACAGTCTGCAGAAGTAGTTTTTCCATATTCTCAGCACCGACTGTGATTCTACTACGAGGTTTCCATTCTCATCTCTACAGGTTTCTGTACGGGTATTACTTCTCTGACACGTTCTTTTTACCTTTTGGTAAAACTTCCGTACATTGTTCCTGGAGTATAGACTCTCGATATTCTCAAACGCGCGCTTCTCATGCTCTTTCTTCTTCTTTTGGAGAAGCCGATGTTCTTCCCGTCTCTTTTGCTCGTAGAGCTCACGAGCAGCTCTCGTCTTCCTTTGCAGCGCCGCTTTAAATGCCTCTTGTTTTGCTGCATGCACTCGCCGGCATTCTTCGTCAAACCAGGGGTTTCGCGGTGGTGGGCGAGCGAGACCCAGCACATCAGTCGCGGCGTTTCTGATGGCATGTTGGCAGCGTTGCCACTGGTCTTCGGCACTTGATGCTGGCGGTATAGGGGTGATTGAGAGATTTCGGGATACGCGTTCAGCGAAGAGTCTGGCGGTCTCTTGCGATTGTAGCTTTTCAACGTTAAATTTTCTCACAGTAATTCTTCTTTGTTGCTCAGATTGGGATATCCGCATTCGTACTTTGGCTACAACAAGGTAATGATCCGAGTCTATGTTGGCCGCTCGGAAGGTCCGGACATCTAGAATACTGGAGGCATGCCTTGCGTCGATCGCAATATGATCAATTTGGTTGATCGTGACATGATCATTGGACCGCCATGTCTGCTTATGAATATCGAGATGAGGAAACCATGTGCTTGCTATGGTGACATTTCGCTCCACAGCGAAATCAATTAGCCTTAGTCCGTTATCAGACGTGGTGTCGTGTAGGCTATGCTTACCGACTGCTCTACCGAAGACGTCCTCCTTTCCTATTTTGGCGTTAAAATCGCCCAATACGATCTTAACGTCGTATTTAGGACATTGCTCGTATGTTTTGTCGAGGAGCTCGTAGAAACACTCTTTGGAGGCAGGGTCCTTTTCTTCTGTGGGGGCATGAACACATATTAGGCTTATGTTAGCGAATTTAGCCTTGATCCGGATAGTCATAATACGCTCGCTCACGTGTCGGAAGCTTAAGACTTCTTGCCTAAGTCTGCCGCGTATGACAAATCCGCATCCGAATAAGCGTTGCCTGTTGCCTCTGTAGCAATCACCGTAGTAGATGTCACAGTTTTTCATCCTCTTTTTGCCTGGCCCATCCCATCGCACTTCCTGGATGGCGGTAATATCTGCTTTATAGCAGTCTAGGGCCTCTGCTAGTTGTTCGGCTGCACGTGGTCTGTAAAGGGACAGAACATTCCACGTACAGATCCGAAGGTCGTTGTCCTTATTTCGTTTGCTGGGGTCGTCATTAGTTGGGTCATCCTTATCCGAGGCTTTTGGTTGTTTCGGAACCATGCGTTTTTTACGTGGTAGGGAAGTTACCCCGACGGCACAACCCCCAACCTGGAGGGCCAGTTACTTAATTATTCCCCTAGGACGAGGGGCCGGGTACACCGGTGCCAGTAGTCCACTACGGGAGTATGAGCGCTGCCGTTGGCCCATTAAGGGCTCCTCCGCCACCATCTCTATTCCAATGTCCTGACCAACATTGGAAATTCCTTACCGACCTGTGATCCGAATACGTCGAAGCAGCTCGCGCAAGGTATTCACTAAGTTCAACCTAACTGGAACTATAGACGCCACCGTTGACTCCGTCTAGGGAATTCGTCCGCTGCCGCCTGGAACAGGAAGAAGTGCTCTAGTGAGAAAAGCACTCTTCCCCCCCTCTCTCATCTGCTGCCACCAAGAATCCGCCAAACGGGGTTGGTTACCCATTTCTTGGATTAAGGTACTAGGCACCCGGCTGTCACCGCGTGGAGGTTGAGAGTAGGAGTTGGTAGGCCTCAGCTGAGTGAAAACGCTTGTGTTTTCATATGATCGCATGCACTACCGTTTGACCGTTCATAGCGTAGCCTATCGTTTAATTCGTGAAAGTTAATTTTATGAAAAAAGGACTGTGATGATACGAAAGGGTTCCTACATTTCATGTTTTCAAAAAAGATTCCCGTCATACAATAATCGGTTATACGAAGGTCCAAGTTAATACCAGCAAGGAGATCCACAGCAATATTTTCAAGACGAGCAAAAACATGGTCAAGGCAGTTGCCTGAAATTGGTCTGGTAGGTTCAACAACAAAGGATAACAATCCATGTTCAGCCATGAGCGCTTGGTAAGAATCCGAAACGGAATTAGAGACTAAAATATCTAGATTAAAGTCACCTAAGATGACAAGATTTCTAGATGGTTCATTAGCCAGAAAGTTTGAAAATTCGTCTAAAATCAAATTAGGTGGCGAAGAGTGAAGTCTATATACACAGATAAAAATAAATAATTCTTTGTGAATATTGCAACAAACTTTGATGATATTCGCGCTTCTTAGATTAAAAACTTTCACATCACACTCATACAAGTTCGATACAAAAACTCCCACTCCACCGGCAGAGTACGTATCGTTAGTGTTTGCAAAAAAACTAAAATTAGGAATATGGTAATCTTCAATTTCGAAAGAATAAATCCGAATTTCAGATACAAATATTATTTGTGGCAGGTTAACAAGAGCTTCAAGATTCCCAATCTATTTTGATGTAAAACGAAAAATGATTTGCCATCTGAATCACATCTACAAATTCTATCAAAACTACTTCTAATGGTTCTAATAGTGGGGCTGTCGCCTTTGAAGAGCAGCTAGATCATCAAATGATCTTATGACAACAGCCTCACTGTTTTCAAATTTTCTAATTAGAATATGAGAATTCCGGAACCACAAATATTTGAATTTACTTTCTGTTTTCAATTTCTTAGCTGCCATAAATAAAGCTTTAGAATATTTAGTTAAGCTATCATTAATAAAAATATTATTGTTACTACCACCACTAAATAACGAAGAGTTCAGCTTCCGCTTTGCATTTTTTTTTTGCTTTCCCTCACTCTCTGTTTGACGTTGCGTGAAGAGAAATGCACGCAAAGAATATCACCGTGAGTATTAGAGGTGGAGGTTGTACTCGTATGTTTTGGTTTATTTATGTGCTTTACGTAACATTTCTGTATGTCCTCAGTCGAAACGGAGATATTCAAAGCTTTTTCGGGGATCTCATTTACTCTCTCCCTTGCGTTTTAACTATTTCCATCAGGAACACCAACAATCTCAACAGCATTCTCCAGTTGCTTCTGCTCCCTCCAGTTCACCCTGCTCTCCAAATTGGCACCTTCGAACGCAATGTTTCGTTCTCCTCTCTCAGCTGCTGGACTGTGCTGAGAAAATCACAGTGGATTTTTTTTTTGGACTGAGAATTTCTTCGTAGAGCAGTCGAAGGGTTATTGAACTTTCGGTCGAAGATGCAGGTTCTGTTTCGCACTGAGATGAAAGTGATGCTAGATTGATCTCTTAAAGATCTCAACGGGAATAAATCTTCCGGTCCAGATGGAATTTCGCCCCTTGTTTTGAAGAGGTGTTTTTCTCGCTTGGCTAAACCTCTACACAAGATCCTCTACGTATCCTATTCCACAGGCACTTTTCCGGATAGGTGGAAACTAGCGCATCTTCAGCCAATTCCAAAAAAAGGGTTCCAGTGCTTTCTCTGGTCATGGAGAGCATTGTCAATTACTATCTCATGAGACACCTAGAAAGAAACCATTTCCTTAATGACCGCCAGTATGGTTTCAGGCAACAGCGTTCCACTGGTGACTTGATGTCTTACCTGTTGGTTAAATGGAACCAATGCATCCATCAAAATGGCGAATGCAGAATAGTTGCTCTTGATATTTTCAAGGCTTTCGATAGGGTATGGCATATTGCCCTGGTTAACAAGCTACAAGCTTATGGTGTTGGTGACAATTTTTCGAAATAAATTGCTAGCTTTTTAAGTAATCGATCAGTACTACCCCCTTCTACCCCCTTTTCAACTAATGCTGGTGTTCCACAGGGCTCAGTCCTCTCTCCGACCCTTTTTCTAATATTTATCAACGACCTACTCTCTTACTCGCAACCCAATCCACTCCTTCGCAAATGACAGCACTCTTGACTTTGCTTATTCTTTAACGACTCCACGACAAGGGCCCCAAGTTGTAGAGTCCCAGCGACCGCGAATATCAACCGTACTTAACTCTGATATTAATGCAATCGTCAATTGGGGTGTCAAAAACCGAGTTGAGTTCAACGCGTCAAAAACTCAGTGTTGCCTCCTGTCTCTCAAGCGTGACACTAACGTGGCCAAACTAAAAATGAATGGAGTTGATCTAGAGGAATCTAATGGCTTGTCAATGCTCGGAATGCATATTAGCCCAGACTTACGTTGGAACCAGCAGATTACTGATGCTGCAAATGTGGTTCTAGATGCCTTGATTTCCTCAAAAGATGTAAACGTTTTTTTCACTCCAACTGATTTGGCCACTATTTATTAAGCATACATTCGCCTGAAACTTGAAACTTACATGTTTGGGCGGGAGCTCCCGCCACGTGCTTGAGGCTTGCTTGATCGTGTTCAGCGTCAAGCTTGTAGATTGATCGGTGATCAGTCTATCTGCAACCTAATACATTCGTTAGAACACCGCCGGAATGTAGGATGCTTAGCGCTCCTATATCGGTACTTCCATCACAAGTGTTCGGATGAAATATATATTTTGTTTTCGGGCGCACAGTGAAATATAGAAGATCGCTTTTTAAACACCCCACACGAATAAGGAATAACTTGCCTTCCTCAGTGTTTCCTGATACCTATAATCTGAAGAGATTCAAAGTTAGTGCGCATCGTCACCTCACTCTTTTTCTTTCTCTATCCAATCTATAATTCTCCCCTATATCCTTTCCTTTCACTCCATCACTGGGTTTATAACTTTAAATGACATACACCCTGATTGTCGTTGGCGTTTTCGCTCTTCGATGATTGTCGTTTTATTCTTCAGATGTAGCACGAATTCATTTTCATAACTTTTTCATTGTGAAAGAGTTGTAATAGTATTCTACACGACAAACAAATTGCATAGTAATGTTTAACGGTCAGCAGGTCGTAGCTATGAATAAAACGACAAACGCCAACGACAATCAGGGTGTATGTCTTTTAAAGTTATAAGCCCAGTGATGGAGTGAAAGGAAAGGGTATAGGGGAGAATTATAGATGGGATAGAGAAAGAAAAAGAGTGAGGTGACGATGCGCACTAATTAGTAGGTTGCTATCGTTCAAACCATGATCGTCTGAAAAGTTACGTGATTTGCTCCCTGTTTTGAATCAGCAACCGGGGAAGATATTTTCTCCAGCTCCCGATACAGGCCCTACGTACTCTGCTTGAAGTTGGGCAAACTTCTTCGCTTTTTTCTTGTGACATCTGTATTCCTTCGCTTCGATGCGAGCTTTTTCGTCTTTATTATTAGAGGGGCACTTTGACCAAGCTTTAAAAGCCACTTTTTTCTTATTTATCAATTCTTTAGCTTCATCACTCAACCACCATGTTTGTTTGGCGTGTTTGTGATGGCTTTTTGAAGCCCCCAGCAGTGATATGGCCTTAAGCAATTTCGCTATATTTTGTGCTCTACACTCTTCATCCTCAGCTCCGTTAATGGTGCAGGAGGTAATTTTTCATCACGAAAAAACGCCCCGCATTTTTCTTCGTCCAGATTGTACCACTTGATATTCTCAGGCACCCTTGTTTGTTTGCTTTTCTTTGGTGTCTTCATAAAATTTTCTGTCAGCCGAAGACGGTGTTGTTGAGCGATCGCCTCTCCCATGATCAGTTTGCAATCTTTTACGCGAGATTTCATGAAACTGGCTGTCATATGGTAGTCAATCTGGGTTTCACTTCCACCACTACTGTAAGTGATCAGGGGCCGGCTTTGTTTGATAAACATGGTATCTAACACGAAAAGAGGGTTACTGGTGCCGTATCCCAGTCCTCCATTCCAGTCTTCATAGTCTTCGTTTGACTTCCCGACATGTCTATTCAAATCTTCTCCAACAAACAGAATCTCTTCCTTTGGGATGTTCTTTAGGAGATTGTGAGAATCTAGCCAAAATGTTTTTTTTTCTCCCTGATCGCACCCACTATGGGGAGCATATGCACTAATAATATTTTACACTTCTCCGTGCATTACTAGCTTAAGAGATATAAAACGGTCGCTGGACTTCGAAATGTTAAAGACGTTACCAAGTAGCTCTGTCGCAAGGATGATACGGATTCCGTTCCTACCCTGTTCCGTTTCGTAGTAGAACACCTTGTAAGCTTTTGTCCTAACGTCCAAGAAACGCGCCCGATTTCCAGTATTTTGCCATTTCGTTTCTTGTACAAAGATGTCCACCCGCCTTCTATGCATCATCTCTTCCAGCTCGTAACTTCCAATGTTCCAACTTACTTACTTACTTAGGTGGCGCTACAGTTCGGGGTGAACCTGGGCCTCAACCAACAAGCCTCTCCATTTAGCTCGGTCTTTAGCTAATTGCCTCTAATTGCGCACTCCAAGTTGGTCGAGGTCCCCTTGAACTTGTGCGTGCCACCTACGGCGAGAAGGTCCTTTACTGCGTCGTCCCTCGGGGTTAGATTCGAAGACTGCGGGTCGGAGCGTTGGTGTCCATTCGCTCTACATGTTCTAGCCATCTCAGACGTCCAATACGCAGTTTTTTGACTAGGTCGATGTCGCTGTACAGCTCGTATATTTCGTGGTTGAATCTTCTCCTTCATAACCCGTCAACGCAAACGGGACCGAAAATCTTACGAAGAATTCTTCTCAAAGCGACCAACGATATCTTCATCCTTTTTTAATAAAGTCCATGTTTCAGCGCCGTAAAGAAGGACTGGGATGATCAGGTTCTTATACAGAGTCTCCTTAGTGGTTCGAGATAGGGCTTAACTGTTGAATTGCCTTATAAGCCCAAAAAACAGCGATTGGCAAGAGTTATTCTTCGCTTGATTTCTGCGTTGATCTTGTTTTTCGAATTTATAGCAGAGCCAAGGTAAACAAAGTCCCTTACTACCTCGAAGTTATAGCTGCCCATTGTGCCATTGTTTTGTTGGCAGCATATACTTGGTTTTGCTCTCGTTTATCGCTAAACCCATTTTGGCCGCATCCTTCTTAATGCTTGCAAACGCACCAGTAACAGGCCGCTGAGTTCTTCCAATTATGTCAATATCGTCGGCGTATGCAAGCAGTTGTACAAACTTGTGATAGATTGTGCCTCCGGTGTTGGCTTGTGAGTTCCGCACAATCCTTTCAAGTACAATATTAAAGAAGTCTAAAACCTTTTTTGACATCAAAGGTCTCGGCGACGTCATTACCGAGCTGGATGGAGCAGCGAGCGTTCTCCATCGTCAGCCTGCACAGACGGACAAGTTTGGCAGGGATGTCAAAACTAGACATGGCTCTATAAAGCTCTTCTCTATAGATGCTGTCATAGGCGGCCTTGAAATCGATAAAGAGGTGGTGAGTATCGATTTGGAATTCTTGGGTTTTCTCCAGGATCTGCCGAAGTGTGAAGATTTGATCGATGGTGGACTTTCCTGGCCTGAAACCGCACTGATAGGGTCCAATCAGGCTGTTGATAAAAGGTTTCAGGCGTTCACACAATATCGCAGAAAAGATCTTATATGCGATGTTGAGGAGACTGATGCCTCTATAATTGGCGCAGTTGAGGAGGTCTCCTTTCTTGTGGATCGGGCAAACGATGCTGAGATTCCATTCATCAGGCATACACTCGTCTGACCAAATATTAGAAATGAGTTGGTGTATGCACTCTACCAATTCATCCCCAGCTGCCTTGTTCGATTTTAGCTTGGATATTGCTATCCTCACTTCGTTTTGGTCAGGTGGACGGAAATTTTGACTATCATCGTCTATGTTGAATGGTTCATTCTGCCTGACAGCGGGATGTTGGTCTTCGTCGCCGTTATACAGTCTGCAGAAGTAGTTTTTCCATATTCTCAGCACCGACTGTGATTCTACTACGAAGTTTCCATTTTCATCTCTACAGGTTTCTGTACGGGTATTACTTCTCTGACACGTTCTTTTTACCTTTTGGTAAAACTTCCGTACATTGTTCCTGGAGTATAGACTCTCGATATTCTCAAACGCGTGCTTCTCATGCTCTTTCTTCTTCTTTTGGAGAAGCCGATGTTCTTCCCGTCTCTTTTGCTCGTAGAGCTCACGAGCAGCTCTCGTCTTCCTTTGCAGCGCCGCTTTAAATGCCTCTTGTTTTGCTGCATGCACTCGCCGGCATTCTTCGTCAAACCAGGGGTTTCGCGGTGGTGGGCGAGCGAGACCCAGCACATCAGTCGCGGCGTTTCTGATGGCATGTTGGCAGCGTTGCCACTGGTCTTCGGCACTTGATGCTGGCGGTATAGGGGTGATTGAGAGATTTCGGGATTCGCGTTCAGCGAAGAGTCTGGCGGTCTCTTGCGATTGTAGCTTTTCGACGTTAAATTTTCTCACAGTAATTTTTCTTTGTTGCTCAGATTGGGATATCCGCATTCGCACCTTGGCTACAACAAGGTAATGATCCGAGTCTATGTTGGCCGCTCGGAAGGTCCGGACATCTAGAATACTGGAGGCATGCCTTGCGTCGATCGCAATATGATCAATTTGGTTGATCGTGACATGATCATTGGACCGCCATGTCTGCTTATGAATATCGAGATGAGGAAACCATGTGCTTGCTATGGTGACATTTCGCTCCACAGCGAAATCAATTAGCCTTAGTCCGTTATCAGACGTGGTGTCGTGTAGGCTATGCTTACCGACTGCTCTACCGAAGACGTCCTCCTTTCCTATTTTGGTGTTAAAATCGCCCAATACGATTTTAACGTCGTATTTAGGACATTGCTCGTATGTTTTGTCGAGGAGCTCGTAGAAACACTCTTTGGTGGCAGGGTCCTTTTCTTCCGTGGGGGCATGAACACATATTAGGGTTATGTTAGCGAATTTAGCTTGATCCAGATAGTCATAATACGTTTGCTCACGTGTCGAGAGCTTGACTTCTGGCCTAAGTCTGCCGCGTATGACAAATCCGCATCCGAATAAGAGTTGCCTGTTGCCTCTGTAGCAATCACCGTAGTAGATGTCACAGTTTTTCATCCTCGTTTTGCCCGGCCCATCCCATGGCACTTCCTCGATGGCGGTAATATCTGCTTTATAGCAGTCTAGGGCCATCAACACGCCAAAGAAACATGGTGGTGGAGTGATGGAGCTAAGAAGGTGGTAAATGAGAAGAAAGCGGCTTTCAAAGCTTGGTCAAAGTGCCCCTCTAATAATAGTGACGAAAAAGCTTGCCTCGAAATGGAATACAGATGTTGCAAGAAAAAAGCGAAGAAGAAGTGCGCCCAGCTTCAAGCAGAGAGTACGGAGGGCCTGTATCGGGAGCTGGAGAAAATATCTTCCCCGGTTGCTGATGCAAACCAGGCTATCCAGGAACTGCGAAGACACAATAGCCGTGTTTGTTTGAAACCTAGCCAGCTAGTAAAGTAAAGTTAGTTGCTAGTTGCTAGTAAAGTAGAATTTTACGCATAAAACAAATACAACAACCGGCTGGCTACTACTCTTGATTTTTTCCCAGCAAAAAGTTACTGGCTGGGAATTTCGTGATACCTCATTTCACGCGGCGCAAAAACAAATGTTTTTTAGTTATTTGTTGTTGCTGTCACTGCGAGGTTGCTGGTTCCTAGAGATATGTTCGTATAAAATCGGCTGGCTTTGGCTGGCTGTCAAATCATTTAAATGAACGACTGGCTGGCTAGGTTCCAAAAAAAGGCGGTAAATATGAACAAGAGCGCAACCATCTTCAAAATAGCCGCCCAAATAAGGAGGAATGCTGAGGAGATTCGTTCGCCAAAGTTCATTAACAATGCTCATGGTCAGCTTCTTGTGGATGACGACTAAATTCTGCAGAGGTGGCGGCAGTACTGTGAAGAGCTTTTAAATGAACAGTTTCCCCGGCTATACTTTCCAAGAGCCACCCCTAACTGTGAAGAAATACCCGACATTACAGTCGAAGAAGTTAGTGAGGCGGTCAAATACTCCAAAAAACGAAAAGCGGTTGGGCCAGACGAGATACCCTCTGAGTTCTGGAAAAAGATGGGAGACATCGGGTTCAGATGGCTCAGAATTCTCATCTCCAAATTCGTGAGAGGTGATCCAATGCCGAATGAATGGAGGGAAAGTTACCTTCTCCCTGTATACAAAGGGAAGGGTGATACGCGAAACTGTGATAATTACCGTTCGATCAAGCTGATGTCACACACCATGAAGATCGTTGAGCGGGTATTAGGTGGCCGACTGCGAAAAATAATACGGCTATCTGATGATCAGTGCGTGTTTGTCTCGGGTAAATCAACCACAGATGCAATCCAAAGTATAAGGATCATAATGGAAAAACATCGTGATTCCTTAAGGGATTTGCATATTGTGGTTGACTTTGGAAAGGCATTCGACAGACAACCACGAGATCTGATATGGGTGGCGCTAAGACATCGAGGGGTTCCAGAAACCTATGTACAGATGATCATGGACATGTACGAAGGAGCAAAAACAAGAGTAAGATGCCCCGCTGGAGTAACCGAAGAGTTCCCAATCAAAGTTGTTTTAAGTCCTTTGCTCTTTATTGCAGTCCTTCATTATCTGCTTGAAGGTAAAGTGATGGACCCCAAGGTACATCAGTTATTCTTTGCTGACGATGGAGCCATCATAAGTGAGGATCCTACATCCCTGCAACGAGCACTTGATATGTGGGTGGACGCTCTGTAGGGAAATGGGTATCGCATTAGTTAAAAAAAGACAGAGTACTTGTGCTGCCCGTTCTCTGATCCACTCAGGCCTATTCCAGACATTTATTTGAATGGAACAGTGCTTCCCAAGTGCGAAAAGTTCAAATATCTGGGATCTATGATCAATAGCAAAGCAACTTGTGATGACGACATCAATCATCGTGTAAGCGTAGGGTGGATGAAGTGGCGAGAAAATTCCGCTATCTTTTGTGACAGAAAAATGCCCCTAAGTTGAAAGGAAGGCTCTACACCGCAGTTGTGCGTCCAGCGCTCACATACGGTTCACACTGTTGGACGATGTACAAAACGTATGAGAGTAAATTAACGGCAGCTGGGATGAAGATGCTTCGCATGACAGCGGGAGTGACAAAGCTTGATCGAATAAGAAGTTCGAAGATCCGTGGAAGCTTTCACATCAAGGAAATCATCGTACAAAAAATAGAGCGCG
Source organism: Brachypalpus laphriformis (assembly GCA_945910035.1). NCBI lineage: Eukaryota > Metazoa > Arthropoda > Insecta > Diptera > Syrphidae > Brachypalpus > Brachypalpus laphriformis. Next base: position 142,944,459 of record OX246754.1, read on the forward strand.
ACCGGCTCAGCTGGTCTTGCCACGTTCAATGAAGAGATCATTTGAACCCTGTTAAAAAGGCAATCTCAATGCACGTTCCAAAGATATCGCGATGTAGGAAGGCAGGCCTATAAACGCCTGGATCACACAAATGCGGCGACATCGGCATTTCATTGGCCTCAGTAACCGAGTGATCCAAAATCGGCGGCCCTGCCGATATTTTCTGAAGTCAAATACGCGAACCCCACAGGCGGATCAGTAGAAATGCGGTGAAGTGGGAGGGTTATGATCTCTTATTTTCGGATCATAACCTCGCTGATAAAAGGAAGAAGAGAAGCAGTCTAGGGCCTCTGCTAGTTGTTCAGCTGCACGTGGTCTGTATAGGGACAGAACATTCCACGTACAGATCCGAAGGTCGTTGTCCTTCTTTCGTTTGCTGGGGTGGTCATCAGTTGAGTCGTCCTTATCCGAGGCTTTTGGTTGTTTCGGAACCATAGGTTTTTGTTGTTCCAACACGGGACTCATATCGTCCCTACAAATTGTTTCATTACTTTTATGGTTGAACATCCCATTGCATACAATCAATAATTTAATTGAATCCCTGCCTCGCCGATGCCATGCAGTCCTTTAAAATAATCGATATCCGACAAAATATTAATTAATGGAGTCAATAAAAAAATACGAGCCCAAACGCCAAGTAGTTGGTCTACCAAGCAATTGATACTTACACGTGCTCATCCTTTGCAGTTTTGAAGCAAATAACACACTATTTAATGATTAACGTAAGGTTTAATTCAGATTAAATAAAACAAGTAACAAATAAGGAAGTAACCTAAATAAATTCACGATTGTTACGTCAACTTTTTTCTTAATTACTGCTGCTATTCTTCGTGGCATAGTAACAACTAGTTTTCCATATTCTTCAGCAGTAAATGATTGCCAAATATTAGTAATTTTATTTTTTAAGTCCTGAGGAGTCCTAGCCGGCTCTTGTCTCAGTTTCTGCTTCATCTTGTGCCAAACAGTTTCTATTGGTGAAAGGTCAGGGCTGCTGGAAGGCCATTCCATTAAAGGAATACCTGCAGCAGATAATCATCGCGTTGTGGACCTAGCCGTATGACAAGAAGCGCCATCTTGTTGAATATGTAACTTCCGTCACTTGATTGAAGCCGTGGTATTGATGGAAGAAGTTGCCCTTGCAGAATATGTTCGTACTTCACGGCATTAACCAATCCGTCAACAAAGTGTAAATTCCCAACACCACGACCAGACATGCATCCCCATACCATGAGAGATGCTGGCAACTTGACGGTTCGTTTTAAACAATCCTTGTGAAAGGGTTCTTTGGAGGTTCGAATCACACGTTTGCGTTCGTCGCCAACGCAAACCTCAAACCTGGATTCATCGCTCCAAATAACGGTCCGCCATTGACTTAATGTCCAGTTTTTACGTTGTTTCGCCCACTCAATCAGTCTTTTCTTATGTTTAGGCGTCAAAAGTGACTTTTCTTTCGCCTGAGTTTTGCATGAATGAAGTTATTTTAAAATTTATGATATTAAATTATTTTAAAACAAACCTTCTAAAAACGGTAAGCCATTTTTTTCATTGCTCTTTTGCAAGTATCGACGGAAATGTGTTTCTTAATGCGACTTTTCCATTCTATAGTTAAGGCAGTGGCAGTTTGGCGTCGGTTTTCTTTGATAATTTTTTTCAACACGACAATCACGAGGTTTTGCTATCGTTGGACTTTTTTTTTAACCTATTTCCACATTTCCGGAATTTTTGTATTTTGTAATTATGTTTTGCACTGATAATCGCGGCAAACTAAATTTTTTAGCTATTTTATAGCTGGATAATCCCGTTTGGAATGCCTTAATTATCGACTCCCTAAGATCTCGCGATAGTGCAACGCCACGCGCCATGTTTGACCAAAAACTGATACTAACTTTGCATAAATAAAATGGTCATGCAACAACAAAAATCATTTCTCTCAATTTGTTCGTAACGGTTTAACAAATCACTATTAAAATAATACTAGACCAACTATTATGTATCCAAAAGAGAGCAGACTAACTATTATGCTCTTATCTTTGTTTCAGTAAAACTTACATTCTCCTGCTCTAATTTTATTAAGAATAATTACTTTATTACTATTTTCATATACTTTTTTATAAATGACTGCTACCAACCAATTAATTTCAGCATAGGAAAGAATTTTTGTGTTAAAAATCTAAGTAGACCAACTATTTTGCGTTTGGGTCGTAGTTGTTAAATTACTTCAGTTTTGTCAATGCCTTGCAAGAAGGTGGTTTTGTTTTTCATTGATTTTCTTATTCTAAATTACTTTAATATTGTAAAATTCTTGCTGGGGTTCGTTTAAATAAAACTGTCCTTTGTGTATTTTAATCGTTTATTTATTATCAACACCAACTTTACTTTAACACAACTTACACTTTATTCTTTATTTATTTCAAATTAAACTGTCGCTACAGATTTACTTTCACAATGTCGCTTGTTTTCACCACTGGTCGAATATCTCTTGTAATCGCTGTATTCATTCACCTTATTACAACTGTACCGACGATGGTTGTGGTATGGGTATTTATACCAAATTGCAAGGGGTTCTAGAACATGCTAGATATTTTTCGGGGTGAATTGATGATCCTGGAATAATTGGGATATTGTGTGGAACATAAGCACATCCGGTTAGGTGGGAGTATTTGCTGCTAGAAGGTTTGGCGTTGCTACAGTTCGGAACACAGTGTTGGTACACAAACCATCCAGTACTGTGTGTCCATGCTGCAATATAAAACAAAATAATGCTTCTCAAGGAAAAACTATTTGAAGTGTCTTTATGTATTAAAGTTTCACGTTGTGAAGTATGCACAACTTTTTAGTCATATGCAAAGTAAAAAGACAGGTAGATAACACAAAGTTGCTTTTGTTTTGTCACACACTGTACATATTTATGTAAATTAAATTATATTAAACACGGTTTTATTAAAAAAAAAAAAACGTTATTATTTTAAAAACGACTGGCAGCGATTCTGCCTACAAAATAACTGAACATTCATTACTTCAAACCTGTTAAAAATTAAATAAGGTTTCTCTAATTATTGCTATTGTATAATTTGGCATTACTTATCTTATTCCATTTATCAATTGACGAGGACCTGAAATCAGTGAGCAAGTGGCTAAAAGTGAATAAGCTGAGCTGTTAAACATAAAAAAGACAGTGCATGAACAGTTATCAGAGTGGATGTGTTAAAATTGGTGGGGAAGACATAGAGCTTGTGAATGAATTTAAATATCTTGGTGTAATAATTGATGATCAGATGAAAATATATTTCCTTAGCAGAATTCGGCAAAAAATATATACTGTTACAGCGATAAAAATATATAATGCAATGATAAGACCGCATTTCCAATGTTGTTCAACAATACTTTATCTATCAACGGAAGGAGATTTAACAAGACTACAAAGGCTCCAAAATAAAGCCATGACGATAATTCTCAAGTGCGCAAGACTAACCCACATAAAGGATATGCTGGAAATGCTTAAATGGCTAAGTATAAGGCAGCAAATCAACCTAAACGTGTTAGTGTTCGTCTTTAAAATGAAAAACCAAATTTATCCCCAACTATCTTTTTAACAATCTGAGGTACATAAGTGAAAGTCAGCCTTATAACCTTAGGGGTGGGCAAAATTCAGAATACTTTAATGTTTAAAGGTTTGCAACTGTTTAATCGTCTCCCGAATGAAATAAAGAACATAAACAATTTGAAGAAATTTAGAGAAGAAATTGTGAAATTTTTAAAATCGGACAATTGGATTATGATATAAAATGATAACCGAGAAGCTAAATGGCATATATTGCCATATTTATGAACCGATATCTTGCTAACGCGCGCGTAAGTGTGTCCCCTCGTGCGGTTGGGAAGAGAAGATGGCGGGGTTCGAAATATATATATAATATACCTAACCAACTGTATGCTATATTCATCTCTTACTGTCACACTTTACATAAAAACCTTTAGCGTTTTTGTTTGCCTATATAAGCACATACAAATTATGAATTTCTTTGAGTTAACGATTTTCATTTGACCCGATAGAATTCGGTTACTTAATATAATAAAATAATATAAAAATAATACCTGAGTCGTTTGTTAATTTTTCCGGAGTTAAATATTTTCTTCATGGTGCCGAAACCCGGGAATTGCGTCGGAAAACGTATTTAGTAAGTTTTTTTTGAAACTTATTATCGTGTTACAATATTTCTATAAACGGGAATTCTGGTCGCGACCGATTAAGATGGAGTTGTTAACACGTGCCGGTTTTCGCAGTTAAATTACGAAGATTTGTCAACGAAGCGACAGAATATTTAAAATGCAGTAATATGCGTAACACTCCACCAGGAGTGGATACCTTTCTGGGAAAACTTTCGTTCTACCGTACACGAAAATGAATCACTCTCTGCTGTCGAAAAGTTCAATTTCTTGCAGTTTGTGCTAACAGGCAATGCGGCAAAGGCGACCTTAGGATTTACTCCCTCCGATACCTGCTATGATGGAGCCATTTCCCTCTTACAAGACGAATACAGGGGGATACAGAGAAGCTGATAGACAAATTAATGCAAAAACTGATGGCGCTACCCACTGTACATAGTAAAACTGATGCGCCAGCATTGAGACAGTTATACAATACGGTAATAGCTTGCAGCCGCTCACTCACTGCGTTAGGTGTAGCATCATCACATTATTACATAATGCTCAATACCATTCTTCTTAAATGCATGCATAAGGAGCTGACAGACAAGGGAAAAGAGACGGCTAATTTGTCCGATGAAAGCAGCTCTACATAGGACATACAGTGAAAATTGCAAACTGATGCATGCTACAGAGGAGACAAAGCACCTTCGAAAGGCAATAGCAAAGAAAATGCGAGTGATATAGCAACGTTAACGTCATCAACGAACTTGTGCGCTTCAAATAATTCCTATAAATTGTCTACAAACGTTTTCTTGCAGACTGCATGCGTATTGTTATCTTCACCTACAGCCGATTTATTTGTTCGAATCATTATCGATGGTGGCAGCCAAAGAACATACGTGAAGGAATCTGTTGCAAATAAATTTAAATTACCCATCATCGACTTTGTAAATATACGACATATACGACATCGACTGAAATTTGCCTTGACACATTGCCTGTTCCCGATAATTGTAGTAAGCAACTACTTGGATTTTGCTCGCCGACTCAAATGTAAATGGTTGGGAGCAAAGTGAGGATTTGAGTGTCTTAATCGGAGCAGATCATCTTTGGAAGGTTGTCACAGGAAAGTATCAGCGTTTAGCCAATATACTGACCGCTGTAGACACCATTTTTGGGAGGACACTTCAGGGCCCTTATACTTCAGACGATTTTAGTCATTCAGCTAATTAAATGTGTCTACTCTTTGCAGTTTCTCATTCTTCGAAAGTATGTGGAATATGGAATTGCTGGGCATTCGAAATGATGACTCCGAGATGAAGAAGTTTACCACAGAACTCCAAAAGAAAAGCATTCGTAAAACCCCGACGAGGTATGAGGCGCTTTTACCCTGGGGGCTAACTATGCACTTCGCATTTTCGTGCTAAATCACATTTTGGTACTACGCAATTCGCTGGCAAACACTATCGCACTTCCAAAAACCGGATTGGTTGCCGACATCGAGAAAACCTTTTTACAAATCGCTTTAGCCGATAACGATATGACAGCTATCGATTTTTGTGGTTTGCTGATAAAGTACTTCCTTCGACGAACTTGCCGCCTATACAGGAGTTCCGTATGATACGTGTGACATTTGGGGTCACGTGCAGCCCCTTTCTGTTGTCAGCAACCATAGATTTACACTTTCAGAAAACATCAGATGCGTTCCTCAACACTTATTCTCGGCTGAGTAGATCTTTTTATATGGATGACTTGGTTACCAGCGTCGAGCCGAAGCGGAACTGTTTTATCAGGAATCAACGCAAGTTATAAAACGTGCCCGTATGAATCTCAGGAAGTGGGTAAGCAATGACGATGGTGTACGAAGATCTCTAGGCCTCAACAATATTGACTGCATGCAAACGGTTTTGGGGGTAAGGTGGGATATTTTCAATGATGACCTAATTCTTAAAATCAAACCAGAAGACATACAAGAGATGATTTCCGCTACTAAACCCAATGTACTGAAGGTTATTGCGCGAATATATGACCCTTTAGATTACCTGAACCCAGTTGTTATTGTGCTTAAGAAATTGTTTCAGTCGCTATGGTGAAATAATGGCTTGCGGTAGGTGACGCCTATAAAGATACCGAAATGCATATATTTGCCGATGCCAGTCAAAAGGCTTTTGGAGCGGTTGCGTTTCTGAGGATTGAGGTTGCCGGAAGTGAAGTGAGATTTGCCTGCTCCAAAGTACGAGTGGCTCCTTTAAAAGGAGCAATGCGGACGACATTAGTTTGCCGAAGCTGGAGCTAGCTGCTGCACTAGTAGCCGCTAAGTTGTGCGGCTACTAGTGCGTAGAGGGTGGCAATGGTGTTGTGGTAACGTCGTCAGTTGCTACGCTAATAGTTCATGGTTCAAATCCTGATGTCAGCAAGCATTTATTTATTTCTCAGTCCGATCGTTTGCGAAAGCTTATGTGAACACTACTGCGAAGACATAACACTGGCAGTAGCTTGGTCATGCGGCTGGAAAAATTGTTTGCTCTGTTGATGATGCCCTTGACATCGGTTGTAGCGAAAAAAGTACTGTGAATCAGAAGCAAAGACAAGAAATAACAAATATTTCCCCAGTTATCTGGACGCCACCCCCAGAGAATCTCTGAAGCATAAATAACCGAGCTTCAAGAACCACTACACAAAAATCTTTCTTTCTCTCTCTATCTATCCTTTCCAACGCCCGCACTGTGTGTAAACATGTTAAAGGTATTCATAACCCTTTGAGTGCGCGCAAATTAAAAAAAAAACTACGTTCGATCCGTGGAGACGTTCGATGATGGAAGCTGTTTGTCTTTAATCGTGTGAAGGTGATTCAGGATCTTACTAACAAAATGAATTGGCGGCATTGCTGTGGATCAGCAGCAGACCTGCTGAGTCCGGCGGACTTAATCACCAGGGGAATATCAGTTCAACAGTTTACTGCATCCATGCTGTAGAAAGAAAGGCTGACTGGCCTTCATCGACTCAATTGATTGATACTACAGAATCTACAACGTTGTTTGCTGCGTCCGAGGTAACTGTTTCTTCAAAATCAGCAGAGGTTTTAGATTCTATTTTATTCATATGAGAAAATAAGTTCGTGGGAGAAGCTTTCAAGAACTACTTGTTACGTCTTTTGAGCGATTGACACTATTGTCCATAAGAAAAGTCCAGTAATGAGATTTCTTGGAGCGGTGGAACTGCAGTAAGCTGAAGATTATTGGCTAAAATTCATGCAAAATACATTTTTTACTAATGAAATTTTGTCTTTGTAGGTCGGAAAACCTATTCCTCGTTGTTCGACCCTGCTGAAACTCAATCCGTTCCTGGATAATGCTGGCTTTCTTCGCTTGCAAAGTAGACTGCAAAAAGTAGAGGAGCCGCTAGATGTCATCAACCCTATAATTCTAACAAAAGGCGGTTTATTGACCAAGCTAATGTCCAACTACTTTCACGCATTGTTCATTTTTATAAGTTGGGCCTGGTAAATGAACAAAATATTTTTTGTGATTTTTTGCTTGGGCTGCTTAAAATTATTCCCTCGATTGCACCGCCCGATTGTCGACAAACATTCGGGAGATTACGTTTGGAACGGGGATCGTTGTACGCGTTTACATATTATTTCTGGGTAACGTAGTTTAATGGGTTCCGATGACAGGGAAGAAACTGCGGCAAAGCCGCGCACCTCCTCGCCTCGGGACGTTCCAGCCGGTTCACCTGTCACAGCGGTTATAGGAGAACCGGTGCAGTTAGAGGCAATTGCTTACAAGCAAATTAACTTCTGGTCATCATGCCCCGACCTGTGGTTTAAGGCTATGGAAGGTCAGTTCGTACTCGCTAGGAATATGTCTGACGAACGAAAATTTTAGGCGGCGATTGCATTAATGGACATTAATACGGTCCAACGCGTGCGCGACATCATCGCTTCACCCCCAGCGCAAGCAAAATTTGAGGCCTTAAAGAACGCAATGTTATCGCGACTGATGGACTCCGACGATGTCCGTTTACAACAGCTGTTAGGGGGACTGGATTTAGGTGATAGAAAACCCAGCCAGCTGTTGCACGACATGAAGGCACTGGCCGGACCTGAATTTTCGCCAGCAATTATTAAGAAGCTGTGGTTACAAAGATGGATTTAGAGCCAATGGCCTTAACGGCGGATAAAATTATAGAAACCACTCAGCAATTTAGCGTGAATAGTATTGGGCAGCGCCAAGCAACAGACCAATCGTCTACGGTAACAGCGCAAATTAGTCGAGTAAACGTCGCAAGTACCTGTACTATCGGTGAGTTAGCAAAGCGAATTGACGGCCTGGCGGCCCAATTAAAGGAGCTTAGGTGCCCTCGTAGGCCTCAAAGGGCGCGTTCGGGAAGCCGAGCAGGAAGACGAGAAAGCGCCGGTCGCTCTAGTATTGAGGAATGTTGGTATCACAAGAGTTTTGGTGATAGAGCTACACGTTGTAGGTCGCCTTGCTCCTACAGTAATCGACGTGCGAACTCGGGAAACTAGTAGGGGAGTCATGTGTGGCGACGGTTGACCCCCATCAAAAGCCTAATAGTCGCCTATTCGTTTTTGACCGCACAAGTGGAACTCACTATTTGGTCGATACCGGTGCTGACATATCAGTATTGCCTGTGCCCTCGAAGTTAAAAAAACGGCCTGATGCAAATTTTTCGCTATTCGCTGCAAATACAACCAAGGTTAGTACGGCAAAAAGCATATGAAACTCGATTTACGACTTCGTCGTACCTTTAACTGGGTGTTCGTAACGGCGAACGTAGACAAGCCTATAATAGGGGCCGATTTCCTAAAGGCATGGTATTTTAGTTGATTTGAAAGGAAAGAGACTAATCGACCCACTAACCAAATTACATTCGCTCGGGTGAGTAGTTAACGGACATGTTGCTCTTTCGGTTGTATCCGACGCTATCACAGACCCTGCGGTTCGAAGCCTATTGAGACGGTTTTGGTGTGCGCTGCCGGAGAATTCCTTGCACAAAAAGATTTCTCATTCGGTCACACATCACATTGTGATTAAAGGACCTCCGGTTTCGACGACGCCACGGAGGCTCTTAGCTGAGAAGTTGGCTATCGTGAAGAAGGAGTTTCAATTCCTATTAGAGCAATGGGTGCGTAGGCCATCCAAAAGTAGCTGGTCTTCACCATTACACATGGTGCTGAAGAAGAACGGTGAATGGAGGCCGTGCGGGGACTATCGTGCTTTGAATGCCGTGACCCAACCCGACCGATACCCAATTCCGCATATTCACGATTTTACACAGCAACTTAGTGGGTGCACTGTTTTCTCTAACTTAGACTTAGTAAGAGCCTACCATCAAATTCCCGTTGAACAATCTGACATTCCCAATACGGCAATCTGTACTCCTTTTGGCTTATACGAGTTCACCCGCATGACGTTCGGCTTAAGAAATGCAGCGCAGACCTTCTAGCGGTTTATACATTCCCTACTGCATGATTTCGAGTTTTGTTTCGTTTACATTGACGGCCTATTGGTGGCATCTCGAGATAAGGAGGAGCACTTACAGCACTAAGAAGCAGTCCTAAGTAGGCTGCATGAAAAAGGTCTGGTAGTCAACTTTGACAAAAGCGTATTCGCACAGTCGGTAGTAGATTTCCTCGGACACTCGATCGATGCAAGTGGTATTAAGCCACAGCAGGGTAAGGTCGAAGCGATCACAGGGTATAAGCCACTGCAAACGGTCAATGAAATGCGCAGATTCCTCGGAATGCTTAATTTTTATCGCAGGTTTATACCTGTTGCGGCCAACGCACAAGCATTGTTGAATACGTATCTCCAAGGCAGTAAGAAAAAGAACGATAGGAGCGCGATTGAGTGGACACCAGAGTCTCTGAAGGCATTCGATACTTGCAAAGAGCAACTGCATAAGGCGGTGACACTCGCTTTCCCTTCTCCCAACGCGGAGTTGGCATTGGTCGTCGATGCCTCGGAGACAGCCATTGGGGCGGTAGTTCAGCCTTTAAGTTTTTTTTCGGCGAAACTAACAGAGGCACAGCGAAAGTATAGTGCATATGACAGGGAGCTTTTAGCAGCTTATGAGTCTGTACGGCATTTTCGTCATCTGCTTGAGGGGAGAGTATTTACGCTTTATACAGATCATAAGCCCCTTATCTATGCATTTCAGCAGAAGCTTGAGAAAGCATCTCCGCGACAACTTCGACATCTGGACTTAATAGCCCAGTTCACTTCAGACATCAGACACCTACCCGGTAAGCAAAACGTTGTAGCGGACGCTCTATCGAGGGTAAGTGAGCTGTTGATACCAGAAACAATTAAATACCATAAGATAGCGGCTGAGCAAAAAAATGATGCTGAGCTGAAGCAACTACTTCATCAGTAGCAAGACTCCAAATCAGCTATGCAGTTTAAAAAAATCCCAGTAATGGGCTCGGATAAATACATATACTGAGAGGTGTCCACCGATAAGGTCCGGCCGTACATACCGCAGCGATTTCGTAGAACAGTTTTCGAAAGCGTGCACAATTTGTGCCATCCAGGCATTCGAGCTCGCGTCAAAGAAGTGGGAAATAGATTCATTGGGACATCGATGAAGAAGGATGTACGAAGCTGGGCAAAGGCTTGTATTCCCTGTCAACGCTCAAAAATTCACAGGCACATCGTTAGCCCTATACGACAGTTCGGCGAAGTAAGAGGCCGATTCGAAACTATACACTTAGACATAATTGGTCCTCTGCCAACTTCGGAGAACTTTCGTTACTGTTTGACAGTGATAGACCGATACACTCGTTGGCCGGAAGCTATTCCGATGACCGACATTCGGGCAGAAACGGTCGCTGAAGCTTTGTGCAGAGAGTGGGTACCATGCTTTGGCGTACCCTCGACGGTCATTACCGACCAGGGCAGACAGTTCGAGGCTTGCCTGTTTAACGAGCTAGGTAAAATATTGGGGTTCCAAAGGAATCGCACAACGGCTTATCATCCGCAGGCGAACGGTATGATAGAAAGATGGCATAGAACGCTGAAATCCGCTATCATGTTTTTTTTTTTTTTGTGGGTAGGTGAAAGTCTTCATGAGACACTATGAGACCGTGTACTCATAGTAGTGTCAGATTTCTACTGACTAAAAACACCCTTCCCTTCGTTTTGTTTACTACGACTAAGTTAGACCTTATCAAGTAGTTTAAGCTTCAGAAGAGAATATTCGCGTGAGGTAGGTAGATTTTCAATAAAAGCACCTACTGAAACCGTCATGACATGCGGCTTTTTGTCTTATTGTGCTAATTCGAACGGTTTCGTTCTTTGAAGTCGGCGCGTAAGATTTGTCACATCCAAAGTTTGGAGTATGGCACAGTTGCAATGGCCATGAAGACGAATACGAAGCTTGCGAGCGAAGTTTTTTATTTCGGCCTCCACGGTAGCTATCCCTAAGTCTCTGTGGATATCATTGTTTCTGATATACCAGGGAGCGTTCACGATTATTCTTATAATTTTATTTTGGAATGATTGTATGAGATTCCTATTGCTTGGTTTGGTACAACCCCAGAGTTGTATACCGTACGTCCACACGGGTTTAAGCACTTGCTTATACAGAAGCAGTTTGTTATATACGCTTAGTTTGGAATATCTTCCAATTAGCCAATACATTTCTCTAAGTCGATTTTCGACTTCGTCACGTTTCTTTTTAACGTGAGGTTTCCATTTAAGTTTCGCGTCTAGTGTCGTTCCCAGATATTTAGCTTCGTTTGCATGCGGTATTTGTACCGAGTTAATGAAAACGGGAAGGTTGATTATTTTCTTTTCGCTTTTAAGGCAGGCTTGAAGGGAATCCAGTCCGCTTTAATGTCAGGCTTAGAAGGGATCCAGTCCGCTTCAAGGGCGGGCTTTGAAGGGATCCAGTCCGCTTCAAGGGCAGGCTTGGAAGGTAGAGAGGCAAACTCGCAGGTGCTAAAAATGTAATATCAATACCGCACCGCTTTCCCTTTATAAACGGGAGAAGAGCTTGTACCGGAGAATAATATGGTAAAATAAAACAAATTGTCTTATTCTACCAGTGATTTTATTACCAACTCTAGGGCCCGCTGTCTCAATGCATTGGCTGCGACCGCTAGAGTGGAGTTACAAATCTATTCTGTCTTTATTCTACCTATCCTCCGCTTCATATAGTATCGATTCCATCTCTAACATCCACATAAGACATTCGGTACCGCACTCGATCATTACGTATGGCGTACCTGATCATAAATGTATCCCGTCGTAAATGACCTACCCGTGCTGTTGTATTGAGAAAACCCATCAGAGGTTTTCTAGCATGTGGTGCCATGACAGTCATAAACCATTTCCTGTGATCATGTACCGTCGGCGATCCCTTCTTATGTTTATTGGTTGAGGAAAACCCGGATGCTTAATGGCATTGAATGTAAAACAATTTAAGCGATTAGGCTTAATATTTGCTATGCGATAATTAAGGGTGTTATGCATGTAGTATGTAGGTACTAACTTGTTAGTCACACTGTATAACTGTGCGCTATGTACTACACGCAATAATGCTCTCATTTCATCTAGCATGTAAGTTAGCATAAGTAATAAATAATAAAGTTAGTCTTAAGCCGAACGTTGACGTGTCTATTTATTTGCTCTCCTATCATATTTTATATATGAAAAAGGGTTGGCAGTCGATATAAGTACAGGCACTCCAAGCCAAACTCGGACACCTGAGCAGTCGTAGTTCCAATGCTGAAAAATTGACTTTCAATGTAAATTCAAATAACATATTAAACATTTTTTGTAATGGTTTTTATTGTATATATATAAAATAAGAACCATTACAAAAAACGTATATATATACAATAAAAAACATTACAAAAAATGTTTAATATGTTATTTGAATTTACATTGAAAGTTAATTTTTCAGCAGTGGAACTACGACTGCTGAGGTGTCCGAGTTTGGCTTGGAGTGACTGTGTATGGTTATTGTGATATTTTATATGGGACGCATGTAGTGAGTCACTACAGAAACCACAATGTTTCTCCCAGATGGGGGAACAACGACCGGCTATGGTCAGTAGCAGACCCGGATCTCCCACTCACCGAAGTGAAGGCGTACAAAAGTGTAATTATTTTCTTCGAACCCATATTCCTAAAGAGCCGGTCAGTGGTGTACATTAGATTGATACTTGTCAGCGGTTGATCAGACTCTCCTGACCACATCTCTCAATCTCCCCCTTATATAAATTTCTGAAAAAGCAAATGTGAATTACAAAAGTGAAAGCAATTTACTTTTGCAAACAACTTGGCTTAAGAGATTGAGAGAAATGCTCATGCTCAGGTGGTGTGATCACCACCAGTTGTTGTCGTTTATGCTGATCCAGCTGTGGACAGTAGCGGCCGTGAAAGTGGAACGCAGTGGAGGCAATCAAATTGCAACACTTCGTTACAACATACACTGCCATCCATAAGTTCCCGGACAAACCATTCTGTCAGTCAAATTGTTATAAACCTACCGGTCAATAGGTCGATTTTTCATTTTATTAATTAAAATTTTTTCTAAACAGCTTCATCAATATTATATCTATGTAGCCAAATGAAAAAAATTATTTAAAGTAAAAAATAGAAAGATTTAGATAATAAAATAGAGTTAGACCTCTTTTTCGTCGAAAAATCCACCTCACACTTGCACCACTTTGGTCACCTTCTTAATAGTTTCCAATGTAATTGATCTCCAGGCTACTTGAAGGATCTCCCAAAGCTTGTCTTTCGATGCTGAACACTGTCTTTGAATATCTCTGTGAAGTTCATCTCAAAGCAGCTCTATTGGCTTGAGGTCGGATGATTGGACAAGCCAGTTCATATTTTTCAGTGTCTTTTTTTGTTGTTCTTGGTCTATGTATCCTCGCCAAAGCTTGGAAGAATGTTTCGGATCATTATCTTTCATTAACACCAATTCATAATTCCATCGATACGGATGAGGTCTCTAACACTGGTGGAAGTGAAACATCTCCAGACTATTATTGAACCCCCGCCATGCTTGATTGTTGGGACCATGCAGCTAGGGACCATCTTCTTTTCAGGAGACCGCCGAACGTAGACTCATTTTTTGCCCAAAAACTTTAAATTTGGACTCATCCGTCCATAAGACTTTCGACCGGTCGCTTAATGTCGAATTGTGGTGCTCTCTTCCCCAATCTAGCCGCTTTACTTTATTTCACGTCGTAGCAAAGGTTCTCGTAGTGCTACTTGACCGCGAAGGCTTTTTTTTTGTTGTTACTGATATCTACTTTAAGTACGAACGGTTGAACTCTGCACAGATTTCTGAAACTGTAAGCCGTCGATCCTTCTTATTAATTTTATCGCCTGGTCCTCTTGTTTTGTTATTAATTTTAGCCTTCCGCTTCTCTTCCGGGTCGATGATTCTTTAAACCGATGTTTGGTATCATGCACTTTCGACTTCCATATTTTGAGGTTCTCTGCCATAGCACGCGTTGTATACCCTTCTTTATGCAATGTTATAATGCCAAAACGTTCAGCTTCACTTTCTTTCTTATTTCTTCTTATTTGAAGTTTTTTTTTTGGACTGATTAGACTAGTTGCCATCAAAATAAGAGCAAAACAATCATCCTTATTGCGGAAGTCGTCTGATAAAAACGACAGACGACATTTGTCGAGTCGTCTCGTATCTGTAACGCATTGCCTCGTTTCTCAATTAGCATTGCGTTACAGAAACGAGACAACTATTAGTACGTTTACATTCCACATACTTCCCACAAAAAAGTACTATGTTCTATTCTTATTTTTCTTCGAAAATGAGGCTGGGAACAACGTTTCGGTCAACGGTGGGTGTTACAGAGCAATGTTAACCACTTTTTTTTTTTTTTTTTTTACTGAAATTGAAGACATGGATTTGGACGACCTCTGGTTAATGCAGGATTGCGCGCCATGCCACACAGCCCATGCCACAATCGGTCTTTTGCGCACCAAATTCCCAAATCGTGTTATCAGCCGTCTTGGCGATGTCAATTGGCCGCCTCGGAGCTGCGATTTGACCCCTTTGGACTTTTTTCTGTGGGGAACCGTGAAGGACCGATGTTATGCCAACAATCCGGAAACGATTCAAGCACCTTAGGCCAATATCAAGCAATCCATGAGCTACAGCCCGAAATCATCAACAAGGTCTTGGAAAATTGGAGTGATAGAATGCGCTACTGCGAGGCCAGCCGAGGCAGCCACTTGAACGACGTTGTTTTCCATAATTAATGGGAATGTTTGCTCTTACTAATAAAGCCATAATACATGGAAAAATTTAATTTTGTTCATTTTATTGCATTTTTAAAAAGAAACTTGTAGTTGGCCCACCTACATATGTACATAGCATAGAAAACGGACCTGCTTTTTAATTTATTTTATTTAATGGAATTACAGATTTGTAAGACAGGAAAAACCAACCCACATTGCATATTTCGGGGTTTATTCCAAACGTGTCCTCTATCATTATAATTTTTTATTATTGTCTGAACAGTTGCTAGACTTTTACCCACGATTTTTCAAATTTTACCATAACTTTTATTTTCCTTTCTAAGTTTTATGATTATGTTTCTAACTTCCACGGGTATTTCTTTTCTACCCACCATTTTCAAAAACTTTAACGTAAAAGGGTGCAATACTTGCAGCAGAAGAAACGCAACTGAGTATTAACCAAGAATAATTCGCATTTGCTGGAAAAAAATAACGGTACTTTGTTCCGTCGAAGGTTATTCGTCTGGAACGCAGCTGTATGTACACTTTCGTGAGTCAAATTGTTGGTTTCTTTCTTATTTTCGTTAAATTCTTACGACGAAATTATTTGTTTTGGTTTTGAATCATGTTCTTAAACAATAACGTGTCATTTAGTAAAGAACTTTAATTGAAATTTTATCTATAACCATTAATCTAGCACTTTTCATGGTTATATGCAGACTTTCGTGACTGACTGTACATACAAAAAAATGAATAATCCAAAAAAAGTTTTATCCTTTATCTTTTTTTTATTTATATAGATTGATGACCTTAGTTTATTATTTGTCCACATGCACCATCTACTTAATGAATTTCGACCGCATCAGGCACGGGAAACGCTGCGAGTCATGATGGAAATGCAGAAAAGACAGCGTGTAGAAACTTGTACTAGGTTTCAAAAGCACCTGGAGAAAGTTAGAGAGATTGTGAAGAATTCTTTCGCCTCTTTACCAGATTTCGACGAGGAAAAGAACTCTCTAGCAAACGTGATGAAGATGGATGTTGATAGTCAACAGAATATAGTTAACTTGAAAGTTGACCAGTGTCATCAATATGATCGAATAATGTGTAACATTATTGATAATATGGATTGATTAAACAACGTGTAACGAAAGTAGTTTCTTAGTCGTGTTATTGTTTTCATATCCGCATACTGAAATAAATAAACTTCTAATAAATATTAGGTATACAATTGCTCTTCAAGATACATTTTCCTAGAATTAAATAATAGATATATTTTGCTTTTTACTTAATGGTATTCCATTTTTTTATTGTAAATAAGCATCATAGGATTTAATATACATACATGTGTAAATACTAGTTTCATTAGAATAAATATTTGCTTTAATGAATGTGCATATTCCAATAAAGAAAAATAAGATTAATCAACTTATGACATATATGTTGATTTTGATGAAATTTTATGCCACTATTATGGAACACAACTTCAGTTGTAGTTTGGTTGTCGTTACAGAATTAGTATTATCGATTTCAACTTTGAGACAACCTGTTGTCTGTCATCTGTCAATCCGAGACAACTGTAAATTTTTGGTAGTCTGTGTACAGTGACCAAAAAAACTATTCGCCAAAACATCTCCGCCCCCATGTTTCACTTTTGGCTCAAAGTTGTTTCTTCTAGCTCCGTTTGTTCTTGTTTCTAACCCTCCAGGTTGGTGTCATCGGGGTAACTTCTCCACCACGTAAAAAACTAATGGTTCCGAAACTACCAAAAGCCTCGGATAAGGGCGACTCAACTGATGAAGACCCCAGCAAACGAAAAAAGAACAACGACCTTCCGATCTGTAAGTGGAATGTTCTGTCTCTGACCACGTGCAGCCGAGCAACTAGCAGAGGCCCTAGACTGCTATAAAGCAGATATTACCGCCATCCAGGAAGTGCGATGGGATGGGCCGGGCAAAAAGAGGATGAAAAACTTGACTTCTGCTACGGTGATTGCTACAGAGGCAATAGGCGGCGCTTATTCGGATACGGATTTGTTATACACGACAGACTCAGGCCAGAAATCTTAAGCTTCCGACACGTGAGCGAGCGTATTATGACCCCACAGAAGGAAAGGACCCTGCCACCAACGATTGTTTCTACGAGCTCCACGACAAAACATACGAGCAATGTCCTAAATACGACGTTAAAATCATATTCGGCGATTTTAACGCCAAAATAGGAAAGGAGGACGTCTTTGGTGGAGCAGTCGGTAAGCATAGCCTACACGACACCACGTCTGATAATGGACTAAGGCTAATTGATTTCGCTGTTAAGCGAAATGTCACCATAGCAAGCACATGGTTTCCTCATCTCGATATTCATAAGCAGACATGGCGGTTCAATGATCATGTAAGGATCAACCAAGTTCATATCATCGATCATATTGCGATCGACGCAATGTATGCCTCCAGTATTCTGGATATCCGGACCTTCCGAGCGGCCAACATAGACTCGGATCATTACCTTGTTGTAGCTAAGGTACGAATGCGGATATACCAAACTGAGCAACAAAGAAGAATCACTGTGTGAAAATTTAACGTCGAAAAGCTACAATCGCAAGAGACCGCCAGACTCTTCGCTGAACTCGTATCCCGAAATCTCTCAATCACCCCTATGCCGCCAACATCAAGTGCCGAAGACCAGTGGCAATGCTGCCAACATGCCATCAGAAACGTCGCGACTGATGTGCTGGGTCTCGCTCGCCCACCACCTCGAAACCCCTGGTTTGACGAAGAATACCGGCGAGTGCATGCAGCAAAACAAGAGGCATACAAAGCGCCGTTGCAAAGAAAGACAAGAGCTGCTCGTGAGCTCTACGAGCAAAAGAAACGGAAAGAACATCGGCTTCTCCAAAAGAAGAAGAAAGAGCATGAGAAGCGCGCGTTCGAGATTATCGAGAGTTTATACTGCAGGAACAATGTACGGAAGTTTTACCAAAAGGTAAAAGGAACGTGTCAAAGAAGCAATACCCTTACAGAAACCTGTAGAGATGAAAATCAAAACATCGAAGTAGAATCACAGTCGGTGCTGAAAATATGGAAAAACTACTTCTGCAGACTGTATAACGGCGACGAAGATCAACATCCCGCTGTCAGGCAGAATGCACCATTCAACATAGGCGATGATACTTAGTCAAAACTTCCGTTCACCCGACCAAAACGAAGGGAGGATAGCAATAAAATATCCAAGCTGAAATCCAAGAAGGCTGCTGGACCTGACGGCTTACCGGCCGAATTTTTCAAGGCAACTGGTGATGAATTGGTAGAGTGCATACACCAACTCATCTCTAAAATTTGGGCAGACGAGTGTATGCCTGATGAATGGAATCTCAGCATCGTTTGCCCGATCCACAAGAAAGGAGACTCCCTCAACTGCGCCATTTATAGAGGCATCAGTCTCCTCAACGTCGCATATAAGATTTTTTCTGTGATATTGTGTGAACGCCTGAAACCTTTTATCAACAGCCAATCAGGCTTGCTTATCTACAAGCAAGTGCTAAAGCCAGTGTGGACGTTTGGTATACAACTATGGGGTTGTACCAAGAAAAGCAATAGAAACATCATACAAACTTTTGAAAATAAAGTTCTTAGAACGATCGTTAACGCACCGTAGTATGTACGTAACGAAGATATTCATCGAGATCTGGGAATTCCCAGCGTCGTCGAAGAGATAATAAAATTTGCGCGTAAACACAAACATCGTGTTCACGGCCATTGTAACCGTACTGTCATTGAACTACTTGACGCGAACAATTCAATTCGTCGTCTTCAAAGGACAAAACCTTTTGACCTCGCGTCATAGCATATGCCGGTCGTGGAAAAGGCAGGAATTTTCATTGGAATTTAACCTGTCTAAAGTGCTACATTTATTTTTAATCACATGCGATCATCTTTTTCTAGAATCACCATTTTCGTAAGCGAAAATAAAACTACTGGATAAGCGTCGGCTTAGTTGTAGTAATTATTTTGAGGTGTTTTTTTAGTGAGTAAAAATCTCACACTACCATAAGCACGCGCGGTCGGGCCTTATGGTGTCTTTGGAAGATTTTGCACCTGCTCTCGAAAAAAAAAAAAACAGCCAGATCGGACCCTATCAGTGTGGTTTCAGGCCAGGAAAGTCCACCATCGATAAGATCTTCACACTTCGGCAGATCCTGGAGAAAACCCAAGAAGTCCAAATCGATACTCACCATCTCTTTATCGATTTCAAGGCCGCCTATGACAGCATCTATAGAGAAAAACTTTATAGCGCCATGTCTAGTTTTGACATCCCTGCCAAACTTGTTCGTATGTGCAGGATGACGGTGGAGAACGCTCGCTGCTCCATCCAGCTCGGTAATGACGTCGCCGAGACCTTTGATGTCAAAAAAGGTTTTAGACTTCTTTAATATTGTACTTGAAAGGATTGTGCGGAACTCACAAGCCAACACCGGAGGCACAATCTATCACAAGTCTGTACAACTGCTTGCATACGCCGACGATATTGACATAATTGGAAGAACTCAGCGGCCTGTTACTGGTGCGTTTGCAAGCATTAAGGAGGATGCGGCCAAAATGGGTTTAGCGATAAACGAGAGCCCATGGCTGAAACATGGACTTTTTTTTTAAAAAAGGATGAAGATATCGTTGGTCGCTTTGAGAAGAAATCTTCGTAAGATTTTCGGTCCCGTTTGCGTTGACGGGTTATGAAGGAGAAGATTCAACCACGAAATATACGAGCTGTACAGCGACATCGACCTAGTCAAAAAACTGCGTATTGGACGTCTGAGATGGCTAGAACATGTAGAGCGAATGGACACCAACGCTCCGACCCGCAGTCTTCGAATCTAACCCCGAGGGACGACGCAGTAAAGGACCTTCTCGCCGTAGGTGGCACGCACAAGTTCAAGGGGACCTCGACCAACTTGGAGTGCGCAATTGGAGGCAATTAGCTAAAGACCGAGCTAAATGGAGAGGCTTGTTGGTTGAGGCCCAGGTTCACCCCGAACTGTAGCGCCACCTAAGTAAGTAAGTAAGTTGGAACATTGGAAGTTACGAGCTGGAAGAGATGATGCATAGAAGGCGGGTGGACATCTTTGTACAAGAAACGAAATGGCAAAATACTGGAAATCGGGCGCGTTTCTTGGACGTTAGGACAAAAGCTTACAAGGTGTTCTACTACGAAACGGAACAGGGTAGGAACGGAATCCGTATCATCCTTGCGACAGAGCTACTTGGTAACGTCTTTAACATTTCGAAGTCCAGCGACCGTTTTATATCTCTTAAGCTAGTAATGCACGGAGAAGTGTGTGAAATATTATTAGTGCATATGCTCCCCATAGTGGGTGCGATCAGGGAGAAAAAAAAACATTTTGGCTAGATTCTCACAATCTCCTAAAGAACATCCCAAAGGAAGAGATTCTGTTTGTTGGAGAAGATTTGAATAGACATGTCGGGAAGTCAAACGAAGACTATGAAGACTGGAATGGAGGACTGGGATACGGCACCAGTAACCCTCTTATCGTGTTAGATACCATGTTTATCAAACAAAGCCGGCACCTGATCACTTACAGTAGTGGTGGAAGTGAAACCCAGATTGACTACCATATGACAGCCAGTTTCATGAAATCTCGCGTAAAAGATTGCAAACTGATCATGGGAGAGGCGATCGCCCAGCAACACCGTCTTCTGCTAACAGAAAATTTTATGAAGACACCAAATAAAAGCAAACAAACAAGGGTGCCTGAGAAAATCAAGTGGTACAATCTTATTTTCCTTTCTAAGTTTTATGATTATGTTTCTAACTTCCACGGGTATTTCTTTTCTACCCACCATTTTCAAAAACTTTAACGTAAAAGGGTGCAATACTTGCAGCAGAAGAAACGCAACTGAGTATTAACCAAGAAGAATTCGCATTTGCTGGAAAAAAATAACGGTACTTTGTTCCGTCGAAGGTTATTCGTCTGGAACGCAGCTGTATGTACACTTTCGTGAGTCAAATTGTTGGTTTCTTTCTTATTTTCGTTAAATTCTTACGACGAAATTATTTGTTTTGGTTTTGAATCATGTTCTTAAACAATAACGTGTCATTTAGTAAAGAACTTTAATTGAAATTTTATCTATAACCATTAATCTAGCACTTTTCATGGTTATATGCAGACTTTCGTGACTGACTGTACATACAAAAAAATGAATAATCCAAAAAAAGTTTTATCCTTTATCTTTTTTTTATTTATATAGATTGATGACCTTAGTTTATTATTTGTCCACATGCACCATCTACTTAATGAATTTCGACCGCATCAGGCACGGGAAACGCTGCGAGTCATGATGGAAATGCAGAAAAGACAGCGTGTAGAAACTTGTACTAGGTTTCAAAAGCACCTGGAGAAAGTTAGAGAGATTGTGAAGAATTCTTTCGCCTCTTTACCAGATTTCGACGAGGAAAAGAACTCTCTAGCAAACGTGATGAAGATGGATGTTGATAGTCAACAGAATATAGTTAACTTGAAAGTTGACCAGTGTCATCAATATGATCGAATAATGTGTAACATTATTGATAATATGGATTGATTAAACAACGTGTAACGAAAGTAGTTTCTTAGTCGTGTTATTGTTTTCATATCCGCATACTGAAATAAATAAACTTCTAATAAATATTAGGTATACAATTGCTCTTCAAGATACATTTTCCTAGAATTAAATAATAGATATATTTTGCTTTTTACTTAATGGTATTCCATTTTTTTATTGTAAATAAGCATCATAGGATTTAATATACATACATGTGTAAATACTAGTTTCATTAGAATAAATATTTGCTTTAATGAATGTGCATATTCCAATAAAGAAAAATAAGATTAATCAACTTATGACATATATGTTGATTTTGATGAAATTTTATGCCACTATTATGGAACACAACTTCAGTTGTAGTTTGGTTGTCGTTACAGAATTAGTATTATCGATTTCAACTTTGAGACAACCTGTTGTCTGTCATCTGTCAATCCGAGACAACTGTAAATTTTTGGTAGTCTGTGTACAGTGACCAAAAAAACTATTCGCCAAAACATCTCCGCCCCCATGTTTCACTTTTGGCTCAAAGTTGTTTCTTCTAGCTCCGTTTGTTCTTGTTTCTAACCCTCCAGGTTGGTGTCATCGGGGTAACTTCTCCACCACGTAAAAAACTAATGGTTCCGAAACTACCAAAAGCCTCGGATAAGGGCGACTCAACTGATGAAGACCCCAGCAAACGAAAAAAGAACAACGACCTTCCGATCTGTAAGTGGAATGTTCTGTCTCTGACCACGTGCAGCCGAGCAACTAGCAGAGGCCCTAGACTGCTATAAAGCAGATATTACCGCCATCCAGGAAGTGCGATGGGATGGGCCGGGCAAAAAGAGGATGAAAAACTTGACTTCTGCTACGGTGATTGCTACAGAGGCAATAGGCGGCGCTTATTCGGATACGGATTTGTTATACACGACAGACTCAGGCCAGAAATCTTAAGCTTCCGACACGTGAGCGAGCGTATTATGACCCCCACAGAAGGAAAGGACCCTGCCACCAACGATTGTTTCTACGAGCTCCACGACAAAACATACGAGCAATGTCCTAAATACGACGTTAAAATCATATTCGGCGATTTTAACGCCAAAATAGGAAAGGAGGACGTCTTTGGTGGAGCAGTCGGTAAGCATAGCCTACACGACACCACGTCTGATAATGGACTAAGGCTAATTGATTTCGCTGTTAAGCGAAATGTCACCATAGCAAGCACATGGTTTCCTCATCTCGATATTCATAAGCAGACATGGCGGTTCAATGATCATGTAAGGATCAACCAAGTTCATATCATCGATCATATTGCGATCGACGCAAGGTATGCCTCCAGTATTCTGGATATCCGGACCTTCCGAGCGGCCAACATAGACTCGGATCATTACCTTGTTGTAGCTAAGGTACGAATGCGGATATACCAAACTGAGCAACAAAGAAGAATCACTGTGTGAAAATTTAACGTCGAAAAGCTACAATCGCAAGAGACCGCCAGACTCTTCGCTGAACTCGTATCCCGAAATCTCTCAATCACCCCTATGCCGCCAACATCAAGTGCCGAAGACCAGTGGCAATGCTGCCAACATGCCATCAGAAACGTCGCGACTGATGTGCTGGGTCTCGCTCGCCCACCACCTCGAAACCCCTGGTTTGACGAAGAATACCGGCGAGTGCATGCAGCAAAACAAGAGGCATACAAAGCGCCGTTGCAAAGAAAGACAAGAGCTGCTCGTGAGCTCTACGAGCAAAAGAAACGGAAAGAACATCGGCTTCTCCAAAAGAAGAAGAAAGAGCATGAGAAGCGCGCGTTCGAGATTATCGAGAGTTTATACTGCAGGAACAATGTACGGAAGTTTTACCAAAAGGTAAAACGAACGTGTCAAAGAAGCAATACCCTTACAGAAACCTGTAGAGATGAAAATCAAAACATCGAAGTAGAATCACAGTCGGTGCTGAAAATATGGAAAAACTACT
This sequence comes from Brachypalpus laphriformis, assembly GCA_945910035.1. Lineage (NCBI taxonomy): Eukaryota > Metazoa > Arthropoda > Insecta > Diptera > Syrphidae > Brachypalpus > Brachypalpus laphriformis. Next base: position 142,968,448 of record OX246754.1, read on the forward strand.
TCTGCAGACTGTATAACGGCGACGAAGATCAACATCCCGCTGTCAGGCAGAATGCACCATTCAACATAGGCGATGATACTTAGTCAAAACTTCCGTTCACCCGACCAAAACGAAGGGAGGATAGCAATATAATATCCAAGCTGAAATCCAAGAAGGCTGCTGGACCTGACGGCTTACCGGCCGAATTTTTCAAGGCAACTGGTGATGAATTGATAGAGTGCATACACCAACTCATCTCTAAAATTTGGGCAGACGAGTGTATGCCTGATGAATGGAATCTCAGCATCGTTTGCCCGATCCACAAGAAAGGAGACTCCCTCAACTGCGCCATTTATAGAGGCATCAGTCTCCTCAACGTCGCATATAAGATTTTTTCTGTGATATTGTGTGAACGCCTGAAACCTTTTATCAACAGCCAATCAGGCTTGCTTATCTACAAGCAAGTGCTAAAGCCAGTGTGGACGTATGGTATACAACTATGGGGTTGTACCAAGAAAAGCAATAGAAACATCATACAAACTTTTGAAAATAAAGTTCTTAGAACGATCGTTAACGCACCGTAGTATGTACGTAACGAAGATATTCATCGAGATCTGGGAATTCCCAGCGTCGTCGAAGAGATAATAAAATTTGCGCGTAAACACAGACATCGTGTTCACGGCCATTGTAACCGTACTGTCATTGAACTACTTGACGCGAACAATTCAATTCGTCGTCTTCAAAGGACAAAACCTTTTGACCTCGCGTCATAGCATATGCCGGTCGTGGAAAAGGCAGGAATTTTCATTGGAATTTAACCTGTCTAAAGTGCTCCATTTATTTTTAATCACATGCGATCATCTTTTTCTAGAATCACCATTTTCGTAAGCGAAAATAAAACTACTGGATAAGCGTCGGCTTAGTTGTAGTAATAATTTTGAGGTGTTTTTTTAGTGAGTAAAAATCTCACACTACCATAAGCACGCGCGGTCGGGCCTTATCGTGTCTTTGGAAGATTTTGCACCTGCTCTCGAAAAAAAAAAAAAACAGCCAGATCGGACCCTATCAGTGTGGTTTCAGGCCAGGAAAGTCCACCATCGATAAGATCTTCACACTTCGGCAGATCCTGGAGAAAACCCAAGAAGTCCAAATCGATACTCACCATCTCTTTATCGATTTCAAGGCCGCCTATGACAGCATCTATAGAGAAAAACTTTATAGCGCCATGTCTAGTTTTGACATCCCTGCCAAACTTGTTCGTATGTGCAGGATGACGGTGGAGAACGCTCGCTGCTCCATCCAGCTCGGTAATGACGTCGCCGAGACCTTTGATGTCAAAAAAGGTTTCAGACTTCTTTAATATTGTACTTGAAAGGATTGTGCGGAACTCACAAGCCAACACCGGAGGCACAATCTATCACAAGTCTGTACAACTGCTTGCATACGCCGACGATATTGACATAATTGGAAGAACTTAGCGGCCTGTTACTGGTGCGTTTGCAAGCATTAAGGAGGATGCGGCCAAAATGGGTTTAGCGATAAACGAGAGCAAAACCAAGTATATGCTGTCAACAAAACAATGGCACAATGGGCAGCTATAACTTCGAGGTAGTAAGGGACTTTGTTTACCTTGGCTCTGCTATAAATTCGAAAAACAAGATCAACGCAGAAATCAAGCGAAGAATAACTCTTGCCAATCGCTGTTTTTTGGGCTTATAAGGCAATTCAACAGTTAAGCCCTATCTCAAACCACTAAGGAGACTCTGTATAAGAACCTGATCATCCCAGTCCTTCTTTACGGCGCTGAAACATGGACTTTATTAAAAAAGGATGAAGATATCGTTGGTCGCTTTGAGAAGAAATCTTCGTAAGATTTTCGGTCCCGTTTGCGTTGACGGGTTATGAAGGAGAAGATTCAACCACGAAATATACGAGCTGTACAGCGACATCGACCTAGTCAAAAAACTGCGTATTGGACGTCTGAGATGGCTAGAACATGTAGAGCGAATGGACACCAACGCTCCGACCCGCAGTCTTCGAATCTAACCCCGAGGGACGACGCAGTAAAGGACCTTCTCGCCGTAGGTGGCACGCACAAGTTCAAGGGGACCTCGACCAACTTGGAGTGCGCAATTGGAGGCAATTAGCTAAAGACCTAGCTAAATGGAGAGGCTTGTTGGTTGAGGCCCAAGTTCACCCCGAACTGTAGCGCCACCTAAGTAAGTAAGTAAGTTGGAACATTGGAAGTTACGAGCTGGAAGAGATGATGCATAGAAGGTGGGTGGACATCTTTGTACAAGAAACGAAATGGCAAAATACTGGAAATCGGGCGCGTTTCTTGGACGTTAGGACAAAAGCTTACAAGGTGTTCTACTACGAAACGGAACAGGGTAGGAACGGAATCCGTATCATCCTTGCGACAGAGCTACTTGGTAACGTCTTTAACATTTCGAAGTCCAGCGACCGTTTTATATCTCTTAAGCTAGTAATGCACGGAGAAGTGTGAAATATTATTAGTGCATATGCTCCCCATAGTGGGTGCGATCAGGGAGAAAAAAAAACATTTTGGCTAGATTCTCACAATCTCCTAAAGAACATCCCAAAGGAAGAGATTCTGTTTGTTGGAGAAGATTTGAATAGACATGTCGGGAAGTCAAACGAAGACTATGAAGACTGGAATGGAGGACTGGGATACGGCACCAGTAACCCTCTTATCGTGTTAGATACCATGTTTATCAAACAAAGCCGGCACCTGATCACTTACAGTAGTGGTGGAAGTGAAACCCAGATTGACTACCATATGACAGCCAGTTTCATGAAATCTCGCGTAAAAGATTGCAAACTGATCATGGGAGAGGCGATCGCCCAGCAACACCGTCTTCTGCTAACAGAAAATTTTATGAAGACACCAAAGAAAAGCAAACAAACAAGGGTGCCTGAGAAAATCAAGTGGTACAATCTGGACGAAGAAAAATGCGGGGCGTTTTTTCGTGATGAAAAGTTACCTCCTGCACCATTAACGGAGCTGAGGATGAAGAGTGTAGAGCACAAAATATAGCGAAATTGCTTAAGGCCAAATCACTGCTGAGGGCTTCAAAAAGCCATCACAAACACGCCGAAGAAACATGGTGGTTGAGTGATGAAGCTAAAGAATTGATAAATAAGAAAAAAGTGGCTTTTAAAGCTTGGTCAAAGTGCCCCTCTAATAATAAAGACGAAAAAGCTCGCATCGAAGCGAAGGAATACAGATGTCACAAGAAAAAAGCGAAGAAGTTTGCCCAACTTCAAGCAGAGTACGTAGGGCCTGTATCGGGAGCTGGAGAAAATATCTTCCCCGGTTGCTGATTCAAAACAGGGAGCAAATCACGTAACTTTTCAGACGATCACGGTTTGAACGATACCAACCTACTAATTAGTGCGCATCGTCACCTCACTCTTTTTCTTTCTCTATCCCATCTATAATTCTCCCCTATACCCTTTCCTTTCACTCCATCACTGGGTTTATAACTTTAAAAGACATACACCCTGATTGTCGTTGGCGTTTGTCGCTGTTCGACGATTGTCGTTTCATTCATAGCTACGACCTGCTGACCGTTAAACATTACTATGCAATTTGTTTGTCGTGTAGAATACTATTACAACTCTTTCACAATGAAAAAGTTATAAAAATGAATTCGTGCTACATCTGAAGAATAAAACGACAATCATCGAAGAGCGAAAACGCCAACGACAATCAGGGTGTATGTCATTTAAAGTTATAAACCCAGTGATGGAGTGAAAGGAAAGGATATAGGGGAGAATTATAGATTGGATAGAGAAAGAAAAAGAGTGAGGTGACGATGCGCACTAACTTTGAATCTCTTCAGATTATAGGTATCAGGAAACACTGAGGAAGGCAAGTTATTTCTTATTCGTGTGGGGTGTTTAAAAAACGATCTTCTATATTTCACTGTGCGCCCGAAAACAAAATATATATTTCATTCGAACACTTGTGATGGAAGTACCGATATAGGAGCGCTAAGCATCCTACATTCCGGCGGTGTTCTAACGAATGTATTAGGTTGCAGATAGACTGATCACCGATCAATCTACAAGCTTGACGCTGAACACGATCAAGCAAGCCTCAAGAACGTGGCGGGAGCTCCCGCCCAAACATGTAAGTTTCAAGTTTCAGGCGAATGTATGCTTAATAAATAGTGGCCAAATCAGTTGGAGTGAAAAAAACGTTTACATCTTTTGAGGAAATCAAGGCATCTAGAACCACATTTGCAGCATCAGTAATCTGCTGGTTCCAACGTAAGTCTGGGCTAATATGCATTCCGAGCATTGACAAGCCATTAGATTCCTCTAGATCAACTCCATTCATTTTTAGTTTGGCCACGTTAGTGTCACGCTTGAGAGACAAGGGGCAACACTGAGTTTTTGACGCGTTGAACTAAACTCGGTTTTTGACACCCCAATTGACGATTGCATTAATATCAGAGTTAAGTACGGTTGATATTCGCGGTCGCTGGGACTCTACAACTTGGGGCCCTTGTCGTGGAGTCGTTAAAGAATAAGCAAAGTCAAGAGTGCTGTCATTTGCGAAGGAGTGGATTGGGTTGCGAGTAAGAGAGTAGGTCGTTGATAAATATTAGAAAAAGGGTCGGAGAGAGGACTGAGCCCTGTGGAACACCAGCATTAGTTGAAAAGGGGGTAGAAGGGGGTAGTACTGATCGATTACTTAAAAAGCTCGCAATTTATTTCGAAAAATTGTCACCAACACCATAAGCTTGTAGCTTGTTAACCAGGGCAATATGCCATACCCTATCGAAAGCCTTGAAAATATCAAGAGCAACTATTCTGCATTCGCCATTTTGATGGATGCATTGGTTCCATTTAACCAACAGGTAAGACATTAAGTCACCAGTGGAACGCTGTTGCCTGAAACCATACTGGCGGTCATTAAGGAAATGGTTTCTTTCTAGGTGTCTCATGAGATAGTAATTGACAATGCTCTCCATGACCAGAGAAAGCACTGACGTTAAAGCTATGGGTCGGTTGTTAGAAGGGGAGGTTTCATCGCCCTTTTTTTGGAATTGGCTGAAGATGCGCTAGTTTCCACCTATCCGGAAAAGTGCCTGTGGAATAGGATACGTAGAGGATCTTGTGTAGAGGTTTAGCCAAGCGAGAAAAACACCTCTTCAAAACAAGGGGCGAAATTCCATCTGGACCGGAAGATTTATTCCCGTTGAGATCTTTAAGAGATCAATCTAGCATCACTTTCATCTCAGTGCGAAACAGAACCTGCACTTGGCGCAGCAGACGACAGTTTGTCGACGGTTCTTTCATCTTCGACCGAAAGTTCAATAACCCTTCGACTGCTCTACGAAGAAATTCTCAGTCCAAAAAAAAAATCCACTGTGATTTTCTCAGCACAGTCCAGCAGCTGAGAGAGGAGAACGAAACATTGCGTTCGAAGGTGCCAATTTGGAGAGCAGGGTGAACTGGAGGGAGCAGAAGCAACTGGAGAATGCTGTTGAGATTGTTGGTGTTCCTGATGGAAATAGTTAAAACGCAAGGGAGAGAGTAAATGAGATCCCCGAAAAAGCTTTGAATATCTCCGTTTCGACTGAGGACATACAGAAATGTTGCGTAAAGCACATAAATAAACCAAAACATACGAGTACAACCTCCACCTCTAATACTCACGGTGATATTCTTTGCGTGCATTTCTCTTCACGCAACGTCAAACAGAGAGTGATGGAAAGCAAAAAAAAATGCAAAGCGGAAGCTGAACTCTTCGTTATTTAGTGGTGGTAGTAACAATAATATTTTTATTAATGATAGCTTAACTAAATATTCTAAAGCTTTATTTATGGCAGCTAAGAAATTGAAAACAGAAAGTAAATTCAAATATTTGTGGTTCCGGAATTCTCATATTCTAATTAGAAAATTTGAAAACAGTGAGGCTGTTGTCATAAGATCATTTGATGATCTAGCTGCTCTTCAAAGGCGACAGCCCCACTATTAGAACCATTAGAAGTAGTTTTGATAGAATTTGTAGATGTGATTCAGATGGCAAATCATTTTTCGTTTTACATCAAAATAGATTGGGAATCTTGAAGCTCTTGTTAACCTGCCACAAATAATATTTGTATCTGAAATTCGGATTTATTCTTTCGAAATTGAAGATTGCCATATTCCTAATTTTAGCCTTTTGCAAACACTAACAATACGTACTCTGCCGGTGGAGTGGGAGTTTTTGTATCGAACTTGTATGAGTGTGATGTGAAAGTTTTTAATCTAAGAAGCGCGAATATCATCAAAGTTTGTTGCAATATTCACAAAGAATTATTTATTTTTATCTGTGTATATAGACTTCACTCTTCGCCACCTAATTTGTTTTTAGACGAATTTTCAAACTTTCTGGCTAATGAACCATCTGGAAATCTTGTCATCTTAAGTGACTTTAATCTAGATATTTTAGTCTCTAATTCCGTTTCGGATTCTTACCAAGCGCTCATGGCTGAACATGGATTGTTATCCTTTGTTGTTGAACCTACCAGATCAATTTCAGGCACCTGCCTTGACCATGTTTTTGCTCGTCTTGAAAATATTGCTGTGGATCTCCTTGCTGGTATTAACTTGGACCTTCGTATAACCGATCATTGTATGACGGGAATCTTTTTTGAAAACATGAAATGTAGGAACCCTTTCGTATCATCACAGTCCTTTTTTCATAAAATTAACTTTCACGAATTAAACGATAGGCTACGCTATGAATATTGGGGCAGTGTTTATGTTGAACAGAATGCCTCCTTAGCATATGATATTTTTCTTAGCATTTTAAAACATTATTTAAGTTTATCCACTTTCACTTTAACACAAAAAAAATCGGAGTATCGCCTTAAACCTTGGATAACTCGTACCCGTATTAAACAAATTAATCTAATCTAAAATTAAGAAAAAAAATTTGGAAACATCCACTGAATAATAACTTAAAAAGTCGTTTTAACAAGCTGTGCAAAAAATTAAATAAGGAAGTTAAAAACGCTCGGGAAAGCTAATATCATTTTAAAATACAAGCGGCAAGTGGGAATCTTAAGAAAGAGTGGCAAGTCGTTAACAGTATTGTTAGTCGAAAAGTTTGTTCTATCACAGATCCCATCCTACTTAAAAATGGTAGTATTAAGATTTCAAATCCTTTGGATATAGCCAACGAATTCAGTAATTACTTTGCTTCCATTGGACAAACTTATTTTTTAGGTACTACACAAACTTCTTGTATCTGTTGCACTAAGCCTGGTACTGAAGGCAATGATTATAGAAACAGCTTCGTTTTTGAGCCTATTACGGGATTTGAATTACTAAAAACCATTAATTCTCTTCCTAATTCCAATTCTCATGGATATGATGAAATTTCGAATTTGGTTCTAAAGAACATTGGACCCAATTTAGTAGATATTTTGTCTTACCTTTTTAGTTTAAGCATTATGTCTGGGACTTTTCCCTCTGCACTTAAATGCGCTGTAGTGATTCCTTTATTTAAGAAGGGTATCAGGACAGACAAATCAAATTATAGGCCAATTTCTCTGTTGCCTTCAATCTCAAAAGTGTTTGAAAAATTAATTAAAAAGAGAATTTTAGCCTATCTTAATCATACAAATTTTCTTAGTCCTATACAGTTTGGTTTTAGGAATGGCTTCTCCACTGAGGATGCTTTGTTGGATTTTTGCTCTATTTTATACAAGGGGTTAGATAACAAACATTTTTGCGCTGGCCTTTTTGTGGATATAACTAAGGCGTTTGACATGGTTGACCATGAAATTCTCTTAGATAAATTATATAAGGCCGGTTTCAGAGGATTCATATATAATTGGTTTGAGTCTTATCTTAAAGATAGAATGCAATACGTAAAAATTGGCAGCAATATAAGCAGTTCAAAAACCAATAACTTGGGGGTGCCCCAAGGTTCTGTACTTGGCCCAATTTTATTTCTTATATACATAAATTCCTTATTTGCTCTTCCATTCGTGGGTAAAACTAAAGCCTTTGCCGACGACCTTGGAATTGCATATTGTTCAGTCAGTTCGTTAGACTTAATTGCTGACATAAACCATGACGTTTTCTTACTAAGATGTTGGTTTGCCAATCATAGACTTATTGTTAGTAGCAAAACTCAGTTAATGTTTTTCAGTCTTACTGAGCAGGAGTATCCCGACTCAGATATAATATTTCATTCTCATGACTGCGCGAGACACGATTTGCTGAACAACCAATGCCGATTACAAAGTGGGCAAACTTTCAATAGGAATACTAACTGCAGTATTGATTTCTTCAAGATTGAAAGTGTAGATAGTTTTAAGTATCTTGGTGTTACCATAGACTCAAATTTGAACTGGTCCAAACACATTATTTCTTTGAAAAAATATCTTCTTTATTCTACTCGTTGTCTCTTCCGCCTTAGAAAGTATTGCTCTCTTAACACTTTGGAAAGGGTTTATTATGGTTTATTCCAATCACGATTGCAATATGGACTTTGCAGTTGGGGTGGCGCTTACCTTAGCAAACTACAGCAATTAACGGTCTCTCAAAAATCTGCAATTCGAAACGTTTGTAATTCTCACCGTTCAGCACACACAATGGACCTATTCAGGACCTTGAAAATTCTTCCTTTGCGTCATTTATTTTATTTTAAGGTTTTGAAGGTCTTCTTTATTAGAGGCGGGTATCTGGATAGTCCAATTTCTGACTTACACAGCTTACGTAGCCATTCAAACTTTGTTGTAAATGTTCCTGCTTTTCGCACTACAAGTTACAGAAACTTAACTTAACACTCTGCCCTTGGAAATTCGGTCCATAAGAAATTTATCCCGGTTTACAAAAGTAATTAAATCATTTTAATCATCACGAAATCGAAACTCTGTTACGTTTTACAGTTTAAAAAGATAAAAAATAAAATGATTTGCTCATTTGCTTAACTAAGTACGTAGCTATTTCTGCCATTTATAATTAGTTTTTGATTGTATCACTTTTTTATTTGTTAAAGATCAATTTTTACTCTTCCTCACTTACTGGATTTAAAAAAAAGTAATTTCTGTTTATCTACCTTTGTACACCCCACACAAAGTAAAATTTATTAAAATGTGGCATCACTTCTATTTTTTTTTAAATAAAGATGTCACTAACTATTCTATATGTATTATTAATAAACGGGTTCGGAAGAATATTTGTCCTAGAGAGTATTGAACACGGTTCAGCATACATAGGTGGAGAAAGAGAGCTGTCTGGTACTTAAGGTGGAATTACCCGCGAATATTGCAACAAGCAGATCAGCTTTCTCTTTGGAGTCTGTAATATTCATATCGCTGTAGACAAGAGCTGGGATTGCTGATGGGGCGGATCCTTTAATTCTTTTAACGAAAGACCAAAAGGATTTATTACCTTTAGGACATTGCAGCAGTATTTTTGCCTCACTTTTTGTCTTCGTTGGAATTGCCGACGACAAAATATAAACGGAAGCACAACCATCTTCAAAAATAGCCGCACAAAGGAGAAATGCCTAGGAAATTCGTTTGCCAAAGTTCATTAACAATGCCCAAACAATGGAGGGAAGTTACCTTCTACCTGTGAACAAAGTGAATGATGATACGCGAAACTGTGATAACTACCATTCGATCAAGGGGGTGTTAGGTGGCCGACTGCGAAAAATAATACGGCTATCTGAAGATCAGTGCGTGTTTGTTGCAGGTAAATCAACCATATATGCAATTTAAAGTATACGGATCGTAATGGGAAAACATCGTGATTCCTTAAAGGATTTGCATATTGTATTAGTTGACTTTGAAAAGGCAATCGACAGACAAGCACGGTATCTGATATGGGTGGCACTAACCATCGATGGGTTCCAGAAAAGAAGAAATTTTTTTTATGGAACAGTGCTTCCCAAGTGCGGAAAGTTCAAATATCAGGGATCTATAATCATTAGCGAAACAACCGGTAATGACGAGAAAACTACGCTATCTTCTGTGGCCGGAAAATGCCCCCTAAGTTGAAAGGAAGGAGTGACAAAGTTTGATCGAATAAGAAGTTCGAAGATCCTTGGAGGCCTCCACGTCAAGGAAACCATTTTACAAAAAAATAGAGCACGACTGGCTCAATTAGTATTGCCACGTTCAAAGAAGAGATCATTTGAAGCCTGTTAAAAAGGCAATATGAATGAAATGAACATTTCAAAGACATATCGAGACAGAAGAGGCAGGCCTATAAACGCCTGGATCACACTAATGTGATGGCAGCGGACGAATTCCCTGGGCGGAGTCAACGGTGGCGTCTATAGTTCCAGTTAGGTTGAACTTAGTGAATACCTTGCGCGAGCTGCTTCGACGTATTCGGATCACAGGTCGGTAAGGAATTTCCAATGTTTGGTCAGGAGATTGGAATAGAGATGGTGGCGGAGGAGCCCTTAATGGGCCAACGGCAGCGCTCATACTCCCGTAGTGGACTACTGGCACCCGTGTACCCGGCCCCTCGTCCTAGGGGAATAATTAAGGAACTGGCCCTCCAGGTTGGGGGTTGTGCCGTCGGGGTAACTTCCCTACCACCAAAAAAATCTATGGTTCCAAAACAACCAAAAGCCTCGGATAAGGATGATTCAACTAATGACGACCCCAGCAAACGAAATAAGGACAACGACCTTCGGATCTGTACGTGGAATGTTCTGCCCATTTACAGACCACGTGCAGCCGAACAACTGGCAGAGGCCCTAGACTGCTATAAAGCAGATATTACCGCCATCCAGGAAGTGCGATGGGATGGGCCGGGCAAAACGAGGATGAAAAACTGTGACATCTACTACGGTGATTGCTACAGAGGCAAATGGTAACGCTTATTCGGATGCAGATTTGTCATACGCGGCCGACTTAGGCAAGAAGTCTTAAGCTTCCGACACGTGAGCGATCGTATTATGACTATCCGGATCAAGGCTAAATTCGCTAACATAAGCCTAATATGGTATGTGTTCATGCTCCCACGGAAGAAAAGGACCCTGCCACCAAAGAGTGTTTCTACGAGCTCCTCCGATCGCCCAATACGATTTTAACGCCAAAATAGGAAAGGAGGACGTCTTTGGTAGGGCAGTCGGTAAGCATAGCCTACACGACACCACGTCTGATAACGGACTAAGGCTAACTGATTTCGTTGTGGAGCGAAATGTCACCATAGCAAGCACATGGTTTCCCCATCTCGATATTCATAAGGAGTCATGGCGGTTCTTCATGACAGAAGAATCACTTTGTGAAAATTTAACGTAGAAAAATCGTCAATCGCAAGAGACCACCAGAGTCTTTGCTGAACGCGTATCCCGAAATCTCTCAATCACCCGTGTACCGCCAAAATCAAGTGCCGAAGACCAGTGGCAACGCTGCAAACATGCCATCAGAAACGCCGCGACTGATGTGCTGGGTCTCGCTCGCCCACCACCGCGAAACGCCTGGTTTGACGAAGAATGGCGGCGAGTGCATGCAGCAAAACATGAGGCATACAAAGCGGCGCTCCAAAGGAAGACAAGAGCTGCTCGTGAGCTCTACGAGCAAAAGAGACGGGAAGAACATCAGCTTCTCCAAAAAAAATAAGAAAGCATGAGAAGCGCGCGTTCGAGAATATTGAGGGTTTATATTCCAGGAACAATGTACGGAAGTTTTGCCAAAAGGTAAAAGGAACGTGTCAAAGAAGCAATACCCTTACAGAAACCTGTAGAGATGAAAATCAAAACATCGTAGTAGAATCACAGTCGGTGCTGAGAATACGGAAAAACTACTTCTGCAGACTGTATAACGGCGACGAAGACCAACATCCCACTGTCAGGCAGAATGAACCATTCAACGTAGAAGATGATAGTCAAAATTTCCGTCCACCTGACCAAAACGAAGTAAGGATAGCAATATCCAAGCTGAAATCCAGCAAGGCTGTTGGATCTGATAGCACTTACTTGTTCAGTAACGTCTGACCGTCCTTAAAATAAGAAGTGTAATAATGTAACTTACTTACTTACTTATGTCCTGTATCCCCTTGTGGGTCCTAGGGCCTCTACTACGCCTACGCGCCATCGTGTACGGTTTCTGGCAATGCGTCTGAGTTCTCCCCAACTTTTCCCTAACTGCCGTGCCTCCTTCTCGACTGTTCTGCGCCATGTTCTCCTCGGACCGCCAGGTCTTCTGCCATCCTGAGTTAGAGGGTTCCATTGCATAGCATGGTTCGCTATGGAGCTGTCACCCTTTCGGAACGTGTGACCAATCCACTGCCACTTCCGCCGTTGGATAGTTGTGCCTATTGGTTCCTGACCCGTTCTCTCGTAAAGGTGTTCGTTAGAGATACGATTGGGCCAGAAAATCCTTAAGATATTGCGCAGACACCTATTAACGAACGTTTGCAGCTTTCTGGTGATAGCAGTGGTCACTCTCCACGTGCTGCAACCATATAGCAGCACGGATTCAACGTTGGAGCGGAGCAGTCTTATTTTGGTGCTCAAACTGATTGCATTGCTTCGCCATATTTTGGACAACATCCCGAACGCGGACTTTGCTTTGGCGATCCTGTTGGCTATATCCAGTTCGGTTCCACCATCGGTCGAGACAATACTCCCAAGATACTGAAAATTCTCTACTCTCTCTACCCGTTGTCCAGCAATGCATATTTGAGCCGATGAGTTTGTTCCAAGGCTGATAATTTTAGTTTTTGCCGTATTAATTTTCAGCCCGACGACACCTGCCTCCCTCTCCACATCTGCTGTCATTTGGTGGAGGTCCATAATTCTGTAGGAGAGTAAGCATACATCGTCTGCGTAGTCAAGATGCTTCAGTTGAGATGTAAAAGTCCATCGAATTCGTCCGTTTCCCGTTGACAAAGCTGCATGAAGCACATCGCTAATCACCAATAGGAATAATTTTGGTGAAAGGATACAGCCTTGTCTTACCCCACTTTGGATCTCAAATTCCTCAGACAACCTTCCCCTGTGCAGAACTTCACATTTGGAGCCTTCGTATGTAGCTTTGATAATAGCAATTAGTTTATCGGGAATGCCTCTCCTGCGTAAGGCACGCCAAATAAACTCTCTGTTGACACTGTCGAGCGCCTTCTCAAAATCGATGAACAGCAGGTGCAGTGGCGATCGATATTCAACACACTGTTCGATGATAATCCGCAGGGTGTTGATGTGGTCGGCACAGGAGGATCCAGAGCGGAAACCTGCTTGTTCGGCATCGAGTGTGTCTTCGAGATCTTGTTTGATTCGCTCAAGGATGATTTTAGCTATTATCTTAGCTACAGCAGGCAGCACGCGGATACCCCTCCAGTTTCCGCACTCCATTAAATTTCCTTTCTTAGGAAGCTTGACGATCATTCCCTTTTTCCACTCGTTAGGAAAGCTCTCAGCTTCCCAAGCTCTATCTATAAGTGGAAGCAGAAGCTCAGCCGATGTTGTTGGCGTTGCTCGTAAGAGCTCTGCTGGAATACCGTCAAGTCCTACCGCCTTGTTGGTTTTGAGTGCCTTAATGATCTCATCTTTACTGGGAATTGTGGTGCGTATTCGGGTACTTCTCACCTCGGGCATCTCAGTCTGATTTGGGAGCATATCGCTAGCGAATACACGGTTCAAAACCGTAGCAAAATGCTCTTTCCATCTCTTGAGCTGGTCCTCATCCGAAATGAGCAAGGAGCCGTCTAGGCTTTTCACTGGGTGTTGGCTGGAGCTGCGACCACCTGTCAGCTCTTTCGTGATTCTGTAGACAGTCCTGCTGTCGCACCTCCGTGCAGCTTCTTCTGCTTCTGTGGCCAGCGCGTTGATGTAGTTACGCTTGTCACGTCGTACGCTACGCTGAACTTCTCTCATCTTCATGCGATATAGGGACTCTAGCTCGCTTCTCCCTGCTGCTGGGGTAGCTGCAACGCGAGCTTTCAGCTGTTTTCGTTCGTCAATCCGTTTCCAGGTATCCTCGGAAAGCCACGCCCTATGTCTTCCGTGCGATCGACCGACAATTCTTTCAGCACCAGATGTAAAAACATTTTTCACAGCACACCAATGGTCTTGGATGGTTGCGGGCATTGAGCTGCTGATTGCTTCCACACCTTGCGAAAAGTGCTCCCTTAATTGTTGGCGCACTGAGGGATCACTAAGTCTATCGATGTTGAACCTGGGCATTCTTGTGTTGTCGTGGGATCTTCGAACTGCAGCAGTGCGTAGTTGGAGGGTAGCTATCATAAGATGGTGATCACGTACTATCCCCACATCTGCCCCTCGCCTGTTTCGGACGTCCAGGGACTACTTCTAAAGCGGCGGCTAATAGCAAAATGGTCAATTTGGTTGGAGGTTGCTTGCCTGTCATTGGAAACCCAGCTGACTTTGTGGCAGGTCTTGTGCTCAAACATGGTGCCACCTATCACAAGGCGGTTGGCATTGCAGAAATCCACAAACCTTTCGCCGTTGTCATTGCGGTTGCCTAGTCCATGCTTCCCGATTACATGTTTGAGCCCTTCGTTGTCGCTGCCTACCTTGGCATTCAAATCCCCCATCACTATGACAATGTCTCCATTTGGTGTTGTGTTGAAGACGGCGCTTAAGAGATTGTAGAAGCTCTCCTTTTCGTCCTCAGACGAACTATTCGTTGGGGTGGAACACTGTATGATGGTGACGCGTCGTACTCTAGTCCGGAATCTGGCCGTCAAAATCCTATCACCATGAGGCTGCCAGGAAATTAGGCCTTTACAAATACAAAAAATACAAATATTTGGCGCAACAGCTCTTTAAAGTGCCAGGGCCTAGCTTCTCGCAACCAATTATGTTGTGTGCGTTATATTTTTCACACGAATGGAAGGGACCTACAGTTTAATGCCGACTCCGAACGGCGATTTGAGAAGCTTTTTCATGACAACAATACTCTCGGATGTTTGTCAGACGCTCGCGAGAGGTGGGACCGTGAAAAAAACTTTTTGGTATTTTCTGGGATTCGAACGTGGAACCTCATGCGTAGTGATCCGACACACTAACCACTTAGGCCCTTGCGTGCTGTTGTTGTTAGCAGTAGTCCGACTCCATGTTCCCGCGGACTTCCGGATGGTCTTCCAGAATAGAGTAGTACAGTGTTACGCGTTGGAGACTGGTACTCGCCCGCTTCTAACCATCTTACTTCACTTACCCCCAAAATGTCCAGTTTATATCGCATGAATTCGTTTTCCAATTGGAGGAATCTGGCATTGTAAGGACCTTCTCTTCCCGAGTCGAGGAGCGTCTTTACATTCCAGAAACCTATCTTTGTCCGGGTACAATAGCCAAAAGTCGTCAACATGTGATCATTCCTTATCCGAGGCATAGTGTCGGTTTCCGTAGCGGGCAATGTTCGGTAACGCAGGTTGCTGGCCCACGTTACCTAGCCTAGAATCAAGGCCCTAGACAACCCACACTTACAATTTTGGCCTATACGTATAAGAGTTTATACGTATAGTTGCGCGGGGACCACCACTAGGAGGTAAAGTAAGCACTTCATCACGAACTTGATTGTTGCGCTACTGGCCCAAGCCAAGTTTTGGGCAGTCAGTAGTTTCCCGATCAATCGCAATGCAGATCCCCGTTTAATACAATTAAGTTATTTCTTTTTGGAATTATCAAGTGTGTACAATTTAAGAATTTGTAATGAAACTATCTTATCCGAAGTACAAGTATGTTACTTACATACTTCTCGTGTAATATTATTTGTATCCCCACCAAATATTTAAGTAAAAACTAGGACATAACAAACATGTATTTATATTGAAATTATCTTTGTATACAAGAACGTAATCTATATTTTAATTCTAGTGGTATTGGGTGATCGTGTATGCCTGCCTTAGACCTAATTACACAGAAGAAACGTTCTGAGTCGTCTTGATTAAGGTTATTTGTTATAATATACATTATACTATACTTAAATCTAACATATTCTAACAGTTGAGACAAATACAAAACAAATACAAATATTTGGCGCAACAGCTCTTTAAAGTGCCAGGGCCTAGCTCCTCGCAACCACTCATGTTGTGTGCGTTATATTTTTCACACGAATGGAAAGGACCTACAGTTTAATGCCGAATCCGAACGGCGATTTGAGAAGCTTTTTCGTGACAACAATACTCTCGGATGTTTGTCAGACGCTCGCGAGAGGTGGGACCGTGAAAAAACTTTTTGGTATTTTCTGGGATTCGAACTTGGAACCTCATGCGTAGTGAGTGAGTTGAGACAGAATTTTCGTTTAACAGAATTTTTTAATAGAATTCCGTTTGAAAAAGGGAGTGGTGAACGCTGAGTAGGAGATCGCAAATTCTGGGGTCGAATCGCGTCCTCCGTAAACGAGTAACTTATGAACGGAATATGTGTATTTGGGGTCGCGACTTCCCTGAACGTATGCACGCAAACGTAATTTGGCATCATCACTTCTGTTAACGAGTGCGTGACATGCTCGTTCAATCAAAGTGTCATTCGATTGATCGCCACCAATCGTAACTTGTGTCCGAGAAGAAATAAGTAAATTTGTGCAGTAAATAATCAAAAGAATGTAAGTTAAACGATTATAAATAAAGTGGAAACTATAAGTACACAGTATTATGAACATAACTACACACAAAAAAAATAAAAAACCCAAAAAGTTATTATGGCGGAGTATATGAATGGGCACCCAAGTTTGGCAAAAAATTTGCTTTCAACTACCTGCCAAGGAAAAGCAACATCCATAAAGATGTGGGACTGTTTGTTACAAAAGTTAGACATTGCTGGACCACCAATTAAGGACGCGAAATTTAGATTATCGCAGACCAAAAATTTCAGGCGAAGAAAAAATTGTTATTCAACAAAGCTGCTAAAAACAAAACTGTGGCTCCGTATCAGGAAAAGCCGGTTTCAGGAGAGGAGCTGCTAATAATAGAAGCAACTGGATTGAAAGCAGCAGTTGAGGGGCTTCCAAATGTTAAGACATTTGGAAGTTTCCAGAAGTTGCCTGAGCCGGAAGACAGCAGTTCAATACCGCACACAAATACTGCTTCTGATGATTTGGTGGAAGAATCACTTCGTTCAGATCACTTCGTTTTGGATGAAAATTATTTTATTTTACCGAATTTCACTTCCAAATTGCATGTGTTTGAAGTTTAAGCTACTACAATTTCAACCCTCAATCTGGTACAACCGGCATGTCAAATTGGAAATTACGTTCCGTGTGCTTTGATAGGACATAATCCCAATACATTCATTCGTAGGAGATTTGACGGAATTGTTCTTCGTACAATTAACGATCCGTTCATGGAGGACGCGATTCGACCCCTGCATTATTTCACTCATCGAATCGACTAGGTGGACTTCTGGAGCCAATCCGAACGCCTCGAAAAAGGCGGATTGAGCGTGTTCAGTTGGCATACCTTATTATTCTGTTTATCCTGAATTTGCCTACCTTTTCTGGAAATTATGCATCCTGGAAATCTTTTCACGATCTCTTTTCGTCGCTCATCCACAACAATAAATCGCTCTCGAGTGTTGAAAAGCTGCATTATCTGAAATCCAGTTTAACGGATGAAGCAGATAGACTGTTGCAGCATTTATCCATAGATAGTGGTAATTACGAGAAAGCTTGGGACATACTCACCTCTCGTTATGACCATAGGCGCATCCTAGTAAATGTCCAATTTAAGCTCTTCTTTGGTCAATCGGATTTGTAGCACGAGAGTTCGAACGGTTTAAAAAATCTTTTGGACATGTCCACCGAGTGACGTCACGCATTCCAGAACCGTGAGCTGCCAGTCGATCAATGGGACTCCATCCTCATTTACTGCATTTCTCAGAAGCTTCCTCCAATTACTCAACAGCTGTGGGAAGAGGAGTTAGGGGCGAAAGCAGATTCCAAGAAGTTACCTACGTTTAAGGAATTTTCCGACTTTTTAGAAGCTAGGTTCCTAACATTCAAGGTGGTAGACGAGAAGATGCAGCAAACGCAGTTGACAGGGAAATAAGAACTCTATCCAAAGACTTCAAATTCTGCAAAGCCCAACTCATTTCACTTGAGGTCGAAGCGTAGGGATGAATTTAGCTGCAAGGTGTGTGGCAAGGGACAGCATGCACTCCGCACTTGCAGACAATTCCTGAAATGGATACCAGTTCACGACAGAGTATAGTTCGAAGGATAGGAGTTTGCAAGAACTGTCTGGCATATAGCCACTCCAGTCAAGAGTGTCCTAGTAAGGTTCGTTGTTATTTCTGTCAACAACCTCACCACTCTCTTCTTCATTCGTCCAACTCGCCCCACACACACAATCAGCCTGGTAGTTCTCATCCATACACACATCCACATTCACACACACAGCCCATAGCCCAGTCATCAACTCACTCAGCACACAAATCCATACAGTCCATTCGCAACCCACACAATACTAAAGTGCATTTACACAGCCACATTCAACACTTAGCCGCTCCAAGTCAAACACATTGGTGTCAGGTCTCGGCACTTAAACCACATGTACCAGCCTTCACACCCACCGATCGTTTGCAGGAAGTCAACAATCCAACAGTGAACACGTTTCACAGCTGGCATCAACCGAATTCCGAGGTTCTTTTGGCAACTGCGTTAGTCAAGGTCAAGTCTGCCACAGGAAGGTTTCTGCATCTAAGAGCCTTAGTTGATTAAGGGTCTAAGGCAACGTTCATAACGGAGGCAGCAGTTCAATCACTTAATTCAAAATCAAGGCGGACATTTATTGAGGTGTCAGGGTTAGCGAAAGTCAGGAGTGGAGTTTGTCATAGTTATGCAGATATAACCTTCGGATCACTTACCTCGAGTTTTGAATCCTGCACCCGACCACTTGTGTACAAATCACTTACTGGGCTTCTCCCGGCCAATCAGCTGACTCCCAATAAATGGAACCATCTAAAAGGTTTGGTTTTGGGAGATCCTTTCTTCCATAAACCGGAGAAGATAGATCTTGTTTTGGGCAGCGACGTATATAATGCTTCCGGAAATCTCTGGAGCCGAGGAACAAACGTCACCAATCGCCCAAAGACAGAGCTTGGATGGATAGTCCTAGGTCGAATACCACCTGAACACGCCAGAAGTGTACAAAGCTTTGTCCAGGTTGTCGACTTGGAGGCTCAACTTTGGTGGCTTTGGGATGTTGAGGAAGCGCCTTTTGCAAAATACGAAGCACGTGAAGACAAGACCTATGAAGAGCACTTTATTTCACGAACGAAAAGAACGTCGAGCGGGCGTTTTCAGGTATCCCTACCATTTAGGGAAGGAAGTCATCCTGCGCTTAGATCCCCGAAGGAAGGAGCCTTGCGTACGTTTCCAGAGAAACCCGACACTACACCAGCAATACAAGGCGTGCATCAAAGAATACTCCAGCTTGGGCAGATGAAAGAAGTTGATGTCAGCACGGATGGAGTACTTCCAACACCCTACCACTACTTTCTGCATCATCATGCTGTCTTCAAGGAGTCCAATTTCACCACCAAGCTCCGTGTCGTATTTGATGCGTCTTCCAAAACATCAGACGGAACGTTTTTGAACGAGCACTTGTTGGTAGGTCCTAAAGTTCAAAACAATATAATAGATATTATTATGAGATGGAGGAAACACAAATTCACCTTTACATCCGACATCGAAAAGATGTATAGACAGATGCGTGTAGATCCTCCCGACACCTATTACCAGTTGATTCTGTGGCGCGATAGAATCCAAGATCCAATACAAACATTACGCCTCGAAACAGTGACATTCGACACTTGCGCCCCTTATCTAGCTATCCGTACACTTAAGCAGCTGGCGTCAAATGAAGAGGCCAGATATCCCATAAGCACAAAGGCAGTCGTTGAAGATATGTATGTTGATGATCTGATTTCAGGTGCAGATTCGGATCAGGTTAGGCAATTACTTTCCTCTGCAGGGTTTAATTTGCGAAAGTGGACTAGCAATTCTGATGAACTTTTGTGCCAGATACCAGAAAGCAATAGGGAACTTGATTTTTCATTACCACTCGGTGGCGCAGAGCACGTTCAGGCCATTGGTATCAAATGGTTTTCATTTCAGGACTCGTTTTCCTTCCAGAATATTTAGTCCGATGATTCTCAGGTCATTAAAAAGGCAATTTTATCTGGTACTACAAGCTGTTCAACCCACTTGGGTGGATCTCTCCCTGCGTTGTGAAGGCGAAGATGCTGATGCAGTAGTTGTGGTGCCGTGGTCTGGATTGGGATACTCCTTTTCTTTCGGAGATTGTGAAGACTTGGCAGCACTTTCAAAAACAACTGCCACTACTTGAACGCATCCGGATTCCAAGGTGGGTTCGAACACACAATACACAGAAAGACCTGGAATTGACGAATGGTAATGTTGGAAAACCCCCTCTGGTTTGAAAAAAAAGCTTAGTCCAGACAAGGTATCTGTCAAACTGGAAAATATACCCGCGATTTTTTAGAGGTAAGTCTATTTGTTTTTATTATCACTATAATTGTTACTAATATTACTTTTAAATAGCAGAAATACAACAAAAGAAGTGCTCCAAGTCTTTCGCCCCAGTCACTGATCATCGACGGCCACACAGTTCCAGCCATTCCAACTGTTTTCAGAGGACCTTCGCTTCGCCCAGAACAAGAGGAAACATTTCCCTCGGAATATCGAATATTCAGTGTTTAAGTAAGTAAACGACTTATTGTTATTAATATTATCTTTAATTATAGATATACAACACAACTGCACAACATTTCCAAGTATTTTCCACCCCAATTGTCGTCGTAATCGCCAAAAAGTTTCATCCCTTGAAACTTTGAGGACAAAGGCAAATAATTTGGCCGGAAGACTAAGTAATCAGTGACTAAGTTAAGTATTTTAATAGTTTATGTGTAATTGCCATTAATATACTTTTTAATCACAGGAATACAACGCAGCAGCAGAATTTTCCCAAGTTTTCCTCCCCATCTCAGCATACAAAACACTTTCACCACCACGGGTTTTTTTCGTATATCAGGCTAGAAATACTTTTCACACCACCACGAAATTTCCTCTTGATGAAATATAACATCCTGTCAGAGAAACCGAAGACCACGAGGATACAGCCCTGTGGAGGAAAGAAGGATGAAGCGGGACGACGTATCACACACAAGTTTTCACAATTTGTCGATTGTCGCTGATGGAACTGGATGAATGAAATAATTCCTGTAATTAAAAAATAATGTTAATACACATGTACTAATAAAACACAAAACTTACTCACTGATATTTCTTCCGGGTACAGCAGGAGCTGCAGCTAGTTCAGCCTGGTTAATTGGATGAGTTTGATGGTGGTTTGGTGGCGACGACTACGACGTGCGTCGATTGGGGATGAAAACTTGGAGATGGTTTTTTCCTTCGTATGTTGTTTTCCTGTAATTAAAAACTATATTAGTGACAATAACACATGCACTAGTAATACAATACAATTTTGGATGGCAAACGACTAACAAAGGCCTCGTAGGGGCAGCATCTCCCGATAGGTGCTGGTCCGCTAAGTAACGAGTAGGAGCCACTGCAGCCGAAAACCTAGCAGCTCTGTTAGTAAGTCCTACTCCCACCTCCTCGTGGTGTCATCTGGGAATTTCTTCGGAAATTGCTAACGGGAGAGGACGAATGGCGAGCTTCCTGCGCCAAAAAACAGGATAAGCGTCGGTTGGTCTGTGGCCCAGCGAGCCGCAACCGTAAAACAAATCTTGCTCCGAAACGGAAACAATCGCCTCGGATAAGGACGGATAATTTGTTGACGACCTTTGGCTATCGGACACGGACAACGATCGGATTCTGGAACGTTAAGACCCTCCTGGACTCACTCAAGGAAGGGCCTTATAACGCCAGATTCCTCCAATTGGAGCGCGAATTCGCACGGTATAAAATCGACATATTAGGGCTGAGCGAGATAAGATGGTACGATGCTGGGGAATACATCTCCCCAACAAAAAGCACTGTGATGCTCTACTCTGGTAAACCAGCTGGAAGTGCACGGAGTTCTGGCGTATGACTCATGCTAACTCCAGCCGCACGTAGTAGCCTCATATCCTGGAAACCCCATAGTGACCGGATATTGATGGCTAGGTTCCAGAGTAGAGTTAGAAAAATCACCATCATACAGTGTTATGCTCCGACTCTAGACGCGACTGAGGATGAAAAGGCTAATTTTTATAGCCACTTAGGTGCCGCCTACAACCAAACGCCTAATGGGGACATCGTAATGGTAATGGGAGATCTCAATGCCAAGGTGGGTAGCGACAACACCATGCTTAAGCACGTGATGGGAGTTCACGGCGTGGGAGACCGTAATGACAATGGTGAGCGGTTTGTGGACTTCTGCAATACCAACCGCCTAGTCATCGGAGGTACGCTGTTTAAGCATAACACCTGCCATAAGATCAGCTGGGTCTCTACTGATAGGCAACGAACATCCAACCAGATCGACCACATTGCGATCAGTCGCCGCTTTAGAAATTGTCTCCTGGACGTCCGAAACAGACGTGGAGCTGACGTCGGACAAAAACGAGATCACCATCTTATGGTAGCTCATTTACGCCTTCGTACTGCATCCGTCAACAGCAACCGCTCAAACCTGCTTAACATCACCAGGTTTAATATCGACAGGCTCAAGGTTCTCCAAGTGCGCCAACAGTTCAGGGACCATCTTGCCTTAGAAGCAGAAGCAATCAGCAGCATAGAGAACATGGATGACCACTGGAGTGCTGTGAAAAATTCTTTTGCGACTGGGGCACGCACTTATGTCGGTAAAAAGCAGAAACACCACCACACATGGCTTTCTACAGACATCTGGAGACGGATCGATGAGCGTACAGCAATCAAGGCTCGGATTGCGGCGGCCTCAGCAGTAGAGAGAACCGAGCTTGAAGCCCAATACCGTGCGAAGAAGAAAGAAGTGCAGCGTAGTGTGAGACGTGACAAACGTCAACATGTCAACTCACTGGCCTCAAGGGCTGAAGAAGCAGCGAGTAGGTGCGACAGTAGGACTGTTTACAACATCACTAAGGAGCTCATTGGTGGTCGTAACTCCAAACAACATCCAGTGAAGAGTCTAGACGGTAACCTTCTGATTTCGGATGAGGATCAGCTCACTAGATGGAGAGAACATTTTGCTGCAGTGCTAAATCACTCAGACGACGGCGGTATGAGCTTGAATTCGAATGAGCAGTTCGAAGCAACAAATTCCCGAATTCGCACCGTACCTCCCAGTAAAACCGAGATAATAACAGCAATCAAGTCCCTCAAGAAAAACAAAGCGGTGGGTATTGATGGCATCACTGCCGAGCTATTTCAGGCGGCGCCAAATACATCGGCAGATTTGCTGCATCCGCTAATACGGAGAGCTTGGGATAGTGAACAATTTCCACAGGAGTGGAAAAGGGGGATGATCATTAAGCTTCCAAAGAAGGGTAACTTGATGGATTGCGGTAACTGGAGAGGTATATGTGTTCTTCCAGCTGTAGCCAAAATAATAGCTAGAATAATTCTAGAACGAATTAAAGAACATTTAGATTCAACCCTCGATGTCGAACAGGCAGGCTTTCGCGCTGGATCCTCCTGCATCGACCACATAAACACCTTACGGATCATAATCGAACAATGCGTTGAGTATAGGTCTCCGCTACATTTACTGTTTATCGACTTCGAGAAGGCTTTCGACAGCTTGAATCGAGATGCTATCTGGTTGGCCTTGCGCAGGAGAGGCATTCCAGAAACGCTTATAGCTATTATCAAGGCTAAATATGAGGGCGGTAAGTGTCACGTCGTGCACAATGGTAAAGTATCGGAGGACTTTGAAGTCCAAAGTGGAGTACGTCAAGGGTGCATACTGTCCCCACTATTGTTCTTGGTGGTTATCAGCGATGTACTCCGTGCAGCATTGACTGAAGCTAATTCTGAAATTCGTTGGACTATGACATCTTACCTTAAACACCTAGATTACGCTGACGATGTTTGTCTACTTTCACATCGGATAATGGATCTTCATTTGATGGCCCAACATCTAGAAGCTGAGGCAAACAAAGTGGGGCTAAAAATAAACACAGCCAAAACAAAAGCCCTGTGTACTTCCAATACCCGCGCTCAACTTAACATTGCCGTAAAGCAAGTCGAGAAAGTTGATAACTTTCTATATTTAGGACGTGTCGTCTCGGCTAATCGCGGTGGCACCGAACTGGATGTGTGCAGCAGAATCGGGAAGGCTAAAGCTGCGTTCGGAATGCTATCCAAAATCTGGAGAAGCAATGTTATTAGCTTAAGAACCAAGCTACGACTGTTCCGCTCCAACGTAGAATCAGTGCTGCTTTATGGGTGCAGTACCTGGAAGGTGGACACAATTAACACACTCAAGCTGCAAGTCTTCGTAAACAAATGCTTAAGAATCATCTTGAGGATTTTTTGGCCGAACCGCAACTCCAACGAACAACTTAATCTGAGAACGGGCCAAGAACCTATAAGCATTACTATACGAAGAAGAAAGTGGCAATGGATTGGACACACCCTACGGCGCGAAGACAACTCCATTGCGAAATACGCTATGCAGTGGAATCCGCTCACCCAGGCAGGCAGAATAGCGGGACGCCCTAGGCAAACGTGGTGCAGAACAGTTGAGGAGGAATCGAGCTCTTTAGGAATGAGTTGGAGGCAGCTCAAACGCGTTGCAGAACTCCGAACACGATGGCGCGCAGGAGTGGTTGACGCCCTATGCCCCCCGAGGGGTTAAAGGATATAAGTAAAAAGTAGTAATACAATAAACATAATCACTCACTATCTTGTCTTCCGGCAAATTATTTGCACTTATCCTCGTAGTTTCAAGGGATGAAACTTTTTAGGCGCCTACGACGACCATTGGGGTGGAAAATCCTTTGAAATGTTGTCGCAGTTGTGTAGTACATCTGTAATTAAAGATAATATTAGTAACAATTAGTTGTATACTTACCTTAACACTGTTTATTCGATATTCCGAGGAATAAATTTTATTTTATTCTATGCGTAGCGAAGGTGCTCTGGAAACTGGTGTATTTGGTGGAATTTTGTAGACATTGATGACCGACAATTGGGTAGGAAGACTTAGTACTCTTATGCTCTTGTATTTCTGTAATTTTAATGTAATATTAGTAACAATTTTAGCTGTAATATAAACAAATAGACTAACCTCTAAAAAAACGGGGGTGCTTTTGCAGTTTGACAGATACCTTGTCTGGACTTAGCTTTTTTTCTCACGCCAGAGATTTGCCTCCAGTTGTCAAATGCATAGGTTTGCCGACGCCACGGAAAAGGCATATAGAGCAGCGGTATACTTATAGACCAAGAGCCCGCAGTTAGTTTTGTCCGCGAGAGGTAACCGGATGGATCCTATATTAATGTGTTGCCTTGATGCCCAGTATTTAATATATGCTCGTCTGGCAGCACGTAATGGCAGCTAAAGGAAATAACTGTATATTGAAAATCCCGCAAATTTCAAAACAGGAATAATAGGTGTAACCGCTTGAATTTACTAGTACATAACAGAGTACGACCCCTTCACTAAGAATACATGTGTCCAAGACGTCTTAAGTGTAGCTAAAGCCTTGCCAGACGCGCTAGAAACGCGAACAAAATTCCAATTTATATGAATAATTTATGTAGCCGCACCAATTTTACCTGAACTTTAGGGTATTACAACGTGAATACAATTATGAAGGTCCAAGACATTTTGGATGTCGCCAAGGGCTTGCCAGACGAAGTCAAAATATTGCCAGAATGCCAATTTTGAATAATTGGTGTAACCGCTTAATTTTTTTTTAGAACATAGAGCAGGACGTCCTGATTACAAAAATGTAAGTCCAAGACGTTTTACTTGTCGGCAAGTCCTTGCCAGACGCATTCAAAGGATCGAAATCCGATACGAAATGTCCCATTCATCCACACAAAATATGCAACTGGACCTTAACTAATGTATGTAACCACACGAAATCTCTCTAAAGTATAGAATAAAGCACTTCAAATATAAATACATAAGTCCAAGACGTTTCACTTGTCGCCAAGTCTACGCCAGACGCATCCAAAGGGTCGAAATCCGCCAGAAGCAGACATGCCATTAAGAGGCACGAAACGCATAACTGGACCTAAACTATACAACTTAACCGGACGAAATCTCTCTAAAGTATAGAATAAATTACTACAAGCATAACTACGTAAGTCCAAGACGTTTCACTTGTCGCCAAGTCCTCTCAAGATGCACCCAAAGGATCGATATTTGCTCCATAATGCCCTATTTATCGACAAAAAGCATACAACTGAACCTTAACCAATGTATGTAACCACACTAACTGTCTCTGAAATATAGAATAAAGCACTACAAAACATAACTACATAAGTCGAAAAGTGATAATGTTTTGCGAAACGAAATAAAGGAGCTCGAAAGTTTTCAAGAAGAAGCAGATACTCGTATGATGCTGCATCTTTCGTTTTTGCCAAGAGCCTGCTCACTTGTTCTCAAATTTTCAGATACTGATGTACTAATCATAGTGCTACGTAATTTACCTAACTTTAATATAAATGAACCTTATGAACAATTGGGGTCAACGCTTTGTGCTGCGTTAGCAGGTTTTCACAGCTTTACTGGATGTGATTACACCCCATCCTTTTTCAAAAAAGGAAAAATTAGGCCATATACTCGTGGTATTTTAAAAAAAGAGACCAGAACTACAGTTAATATTTGCAAGACTTGGATGTGACGGAGAGGTTTCTGAAGAAGATACTATAAAAATAGAAGACTTCGTTTGCGAAATGTATCAAACGCAATCTACACAAGTGGATGAAGCTAGGTACAGTATTTTTTTTATAAATCCTTTTTTTGTTTTTATAATTTGCGCGTACTCAAAGGGTTATGAATACCTTTAACATGTTTACGCACAGTACGGGCGTTGGAAAGGATGGATAGAGAGAGAGAGAAAGATTTTCCTGTAGTGGTTCTTGAAGCTCAGTTGTTTATGCTTCAGCTATTCTCCGGGGGTGGTGTCCAGATAACTGGGGAGATTTTTGTTATTATTGTCTTTGCTTCTCATTCGCAGTACTTTCTTCCCGATAACCGATGTCAAGGACAAATCATCATCAACAGAGCGAACAATTTTTCCAGCCACATGACCCCACATGACCAAGCTACTGCCAGTGTTATGCCTTCGCAGTAGTGTTCACAAGCTTTCGAGAATGATCGGACTGACTTAATATATTTCATGAGAAATAAATAAATGCTTGCTGATATCAGGAATTGAACCATGAACCATTAGCGTGGCAATTGAGGAAGTTACCTCTACACCATTGCCACCTCCTGCATCATAAATAAAGCCTACATCAAAAAAGATTTTCAAAAATATAAAAAGTAAAGTATTTTACATTAAGGGCTGATAAACTGTCAGGTAAGACACAAATACATTTTTCAATAGTCGTATAACAGCTATTCGAGGAATATCACATCTAACTGGCGAATAAAGTTATCTGACCGTTTCAGAGACAGATAAAATCTTATTCTCCAGTTAAGCAGTATACTGTGTGTGCGAAGGAATGATAAATGCGAATAAGAACATTAAACGACGAATATGATCAGCTTCTATACTCTAACACGAAAAAATGACAAGCACTCTATTTCAATCACACCCACATTATATGAAGCTAGACACGTTTCATACTGTACACTGTACTGTACGGTAGCAAAATACCATCGAATAACTATCTGGTGATGGAAAAACCCACCCTACTTATCTGGCAGATAAAGAGTCGAATCAATTTATTCGTTAGTTAGCTATCAAACTGTTTGTCTGACAATTGAAAAATCGGCCCTAAATAAATTGATTCTGTGGTGTGACATTTTGAATTGTTTGTCTTTCAGGTTTTGAAGGAAGCCTGTTACCTTCAAATAGGTCAGCTTTATTCGAGCAGATATGTAGAGCTAATTACATATGTATGTTGTATCTGGAAGAATGCCGTGGCAAACCAATCAATAAAAATATCACCAGAATTGAATGCGTGGATATTAGAAGATAACATGTTCCAAATTAAGTGGTTCAGGGGCAATGTGACGCCCGACAGATTAAATGATATTTGTGAGGGTGTTTTCCGAACGCTGAGGTTTCGCTCGTCGGACCCAGGGTCTCCCAAAGAAACACCCGAAACTTTGGGTAAAGAGGTAACTTATTTATTTAACACCGCAATGCATGTTCAGTTTAGCTGGCCTTAACAATATCGAGCTACTTAACAATGAGTTGAGTCCTATTTCAATCTATGTTCTTACGAGGCCCGGTGTAAGTTAACCTTAACAATTTACTCCTACTTAGCAATAATTGGATACCTACGCTGGCTTTTCTTTCTTACTTGCTAACTTACTGACTACTCTACTGGTAAGCGTCCGCTGGTGATGGACACTTGAGCAGCAACGGCTTAGGGCCGTCACTTGGGCAGCAACTGATTGTGGCAGTCACTTGGCAGCACCATCTTGCGGCGTCACTTAGGCAGCAACTGCTCTTGGCAGTCACTTAGCAGCAACTTCTTAGGGCCGTCACTTGGGCAGCAACTGCTTGTGGCAGTCACTTGGCAGCAACGCCTTGCGACGTCACTTGGGCAGCAACTGCTCGTGGCGTTCACTTGGCAGCAACGGCTTAGGGCCGTCGCTTGGCAGCAACACCTTGCGGCGTCACTTGGCAGCAACTGCTCGTGGCAGTCACTTGGGCAGCAACTGCCTGTGGCAGTCACTTGGCAGCAACGTATTGCGACGTCACTTGGGCAGCAACTGCTCGTGGCGTTCACTTGGCAGCAACGGCTTAGGGCCGTCGCTTGGCAGCAACACCTTGCGGCGTCACTTGGCAGCAACTGCTTGTGGCAGTCACTTGGCAGCAACACCTTGCTGCGTCACTTGGCAGCAACTGCTCGTGGCAGTCACTTGGGCAGCAACTGCCTGTGGCAGTCACTTGGCAGCAACGTATTGCGACGTCACTTGGGCAGCAACTGCTCGTGGCAGTCACTTGGCAGCAACGGCTTAGGGGCCGTCACTTGGCAGCACTTGCTTAAGGCAGGTACTTAGCTTTCAACAGCGCGGTACACTCCTAGGAGCACGGATCGGATCCTCCAACTCGAGGATTAAGTACAGGACCGGTAATGGCTTATTCTTGAGGAGGATGAGCCCAAAAGCTTACGGCTGCGGTCAGCAGCAGGTCCGATTTATAAATCGTCCAAGTCCGAAGACAAACGATAACAGCATCCCTGTGGTATCACCACGTTGGAGAGTTGACTCACAAGTACTCGAAATTGGTACTAAACCACTGAGTCAGGAACTCTAACGACCACATCTCTCAATCTCCGCCTTATGAAATCTCCCGCTGCCGATCGTGTTTCTTCTAATCTCAATCTAAGTCCTATGCCGCCAGCAGCAAATGCGGAAGACCAGTGGCAGCGTTGCCAACAAGCCATCAGAGATGCCGCCTCTGATGTACTGGGTTTCTCTCGCCCACCACAACGAAACCCCTGGTTTGATGAGGAATGCCGGCAAGCACATGCAGCTAAACAAGAGGCGTACAAAGCGGCGCTGCATAGAAGGACTAGAGCTGCTTACGAGCTCTACGTGCGCAGGAGAAAAGAGGAACATCGACTTCTCAGAAAGAAGAAAAAGGAGCATGAGAAACGCTCGATCGAGGAGATTGAGAGACTCTATTGCAGGAATAATGTTCGAAAATTTTACCAAAGGGTAAAAAAAACATGCCAGGGTTTCAAAGCCAGAACAGAAGCCTGGAGGGACGAAAATGGCAACATAGTAGTGGAATCGCAGTCGGTGCTGAGGGTATGGAAGGAACACTTCCGCAGACTGCTAAACGGCGATGATGACCAATATTCCGCTGTCAGGCAGAATGAGCCATTCAACAGTGACGATGGCAGTCAAGATTCCCGTCAACCCGATCAGAATGAAGTGAGGATAGCGATATCTACACTCAAATCCAACAAAGCTGCTGGAGCCGACGGCCTTGCCG
Source organism: Brachypalpus laphriformis (assembly GCA_945910035.1). Taxonomy (NCBI): domain Eukaryota; kingdom Metazoa; phylum Arthropoda; class Insecta; order Diptera; family Syrphidae; genus Brachypalpus; species Brachypalpus laphriformis. Next base: position 142,998,464 of record OX246754.1, read on the forward strand.
CTGAACTTTTCAAGGCAGGAGGAGATGAGTTGGTAAGGAGCATGCACCAGCTCATCTGTAGAATCTGATCGGACGAAAGTATGCCCGATGAATGGAACCTCAGCATCGTTTGCCCGATCCTGAAGAAAGGAGACCCTCTGAACTGCGCCAATTACAGAGGTATAAGTCTCTTCAACATCGCATATAAAATCCTGTCTGCCGTATTATTTATGTGAACGCCTAAAACCAATCGTCAACAACCTGATAGGTCCTTATCAGTGCGGTTTCAGGCCGGGAAAGTCCGCCATTGACCAAATATTCACACTACGGCAGATCTTGGAAAAAACCCATGAATACAAAATCGATACGCACCACCTCTTTATCGATTTCAAAGTTGCCTATGATAGCGTGTATAGAGCCGAGTTATACAGAGCCATGTCTAGTCTTGGCATCTCTGCCAAGCTCGTCCGCCACGATAACAATTCCCCACACATACGCACACACGCACACACAAGTAAAGACGTCTCGATATGCAAAGCACATAGCCGGCGGCAATAAATGCCCTGTCCCCAAGAAAGCGATCTGCAGCAAGAAACCATGAAGGTTATCCAAATTAACCTCAACCATTGTGAGACAGCTCAGGATATCCTGGCACAAACCATCAAGGACGAAAAAGGAGATGTAATCTTGATCAGCGAGCCATATAAAATTCCGGACAACAGCAGCATCTGGCTCAGTGATCGATCGAAGCGGGCCGCAATATGGTTATGTGGGAGACATGCGTTCCAGGATGCCAATGCAAAGTCAGAGGGCTTCGTTCGGGCCAAAATCAACGGTATACACTTCTACAGTTGCTATGCTCGGCCCAGCTGGACTATAATTGAATATCAGGAGATGCTAGATAACCTCGTGGCCGATGCTCGGGAAAGAACTCCAGTGATTATTGGCGGAGATTTCAATGTATGGGCGACGGAATGGGGCAGTCGATTTACCAACGCAAGGGGTCATGCCCTCCTGGAAACATTTGCAGCTCTCAACGTAGGCATCGCAAACGTAGGTAGGGCTAACACCTTCCGCAGAGCAGGCATGGGCTCAATAATTGATATCACGTTAGCGAGTAACTCCATCCTGCGGGGAATCAAATGGAGAGTCAGTGAAGATTATACCCACAGTGACCACCAAGCTGTTATAATTGACATCGGTAACGCCAGAAGCACTCACCGCCCGCGATCGACTGGTCCGAAATGGCAGGATAAGCTCTTCGACAAAGATACATTCGCGGAAGTGGTTGACACCTTCACGCTAGTACAAGGATCCGCAGAAAATTCAGCTCGCCACCTCACCTAGTCCATCAAGATGGCGTGCGATGCATCAATGCCCAGGAGGGCCCCAAGTAGAAGACGCCTGCCTTGCTACTGGTGGAACGACGAGATCAGGGTACTTAGAGCAGAGTGTCTACGGGCAAGACGCAAAGTACAAAGATCGCGAAACACACCCAACTTTCAGGAGTACCTATCGTCCTTTAAGCTGGCGCGAAAACAGTTAAGCAGAGTTATCAAGGAGAGCAAAGCAAGATGTTTCAGACAGCTCTGCGATGAAGCTAACGTAGACCCTTGGGGCACGGCGTATAGAATGGTGATGACAAAGCTTAAGGGCGGCAACTCCCCGCAGATAACATGCCCTATAATGCTGAAGTCAATAGTAGAACATCTTTTTCCAAGGAGAGCATCTACTATGTGCGCAATCACCAGAGAAAACTTTACAGAGGTAATTACACTGATTACAACAGAGGAATTGACAATCGCATCCAGAAAGATAGGTGACAACAAGACGCCCGGACCTGACGGCATCCCTAACAAAGCAGTGAAAGCCGCTGTTCAAAAAAGGCCAGACATCTTTATTGCAACAATGCAAAAGTGCCTAGAAGAAGGAATTTTCCCTAATCAATGGAAACTGCAACATCTCGTTTTATTGCCAAAAGGAAACAAACCCCCAGGAGACCCATCGTCGTATCGCCCGATATGCCTACTGGACATAATGGGAAAGATCCTGGAGCGAATCATTTACAACAGATTGCTCACAATAGCGGAGGAGAAAGAGGCTTTGTCCAACCACCAATTCGGATTCCGAAAGTCTCGCTCAACAATTGACGCCATTAAAGCTGTAGTTAATATAGCAGCGGAAGTAATTGAAGGTGAAAGATAGCGATACGGCACCAAGGAATACTGCGCAGTAGTGACGCTAGATGTCAAAAATGTGTTTAATTTGCAGACTGGCCTACTATAAGAAGATCTCTTGCTAGGACGGATACACCATCTTACTTGCTGCAGATATTGGCGAGCTAATTTACCAACAGGAAACTGAGGTATGATACCGACGAAGGAGTGAAGTACTACGATATTACAGCTGGGGTCCCGCAAGGATCGGTGCTGGGCCCATTACTATGGAACATAATGTACGACGGAGTTTTACGACTACCACTGCCACCTAAAGTGAATATAATTGGATTTGCTGACGACATCGCTGTTGTTACAGTAGCAAAACAAATCAGTGAAGTAGAATCAGCTACAAATGTGGCAATCAGTCAAATCAAAAGCTGGCTAGGATCCGCCGGTTTAGAATTAGCTGACCACAAAACTGAAGCTGTTCTAATAGCCAGTCGAAAATCTGTGGAATATATGAATGTCCAGGTTGGAACCCAAATCATCAGATCCAAAGAAGCAATCAAATACCTTGGAGTAATGCTCGACAATAGACTGCTGTTTAAACAGCATGTTGATTATTCGAGCAAAAAAGCATCACGACTTCAGGCAGCACTCTCAAGGATAATGCCCAACATTGGAGGACCTGGATACGCTAGGAGGATCCTACTAACCAGAGTTGTCAGCTCAGTCCTTCTTTATGCGGCTCCGGTTTGGGCGGGGGCTCTCGCGACCAAAGAAACAAGGAGGAAACTTACATCAGCCTACAGACTCTGCGCTATAAGGACCATCAGTGGTTTTAGAACTATCTCTGACGAAGCAGCCTTTGCCATAGCAGGAATGGTTCCAATCGACATCCTCGTGAACGAGATGCAGAGAATCTACATTCGGAGGGGTTCGAGCCATCAAGAGGCCAGCGAAAGAAGAAGGGTTATGGAAGAAGAAAAAGCAGCTTCAGGAGCTGTTTGGCAAGATCGATGGGATAATGCGGTTAAAGGCAGATGGACCTATAAATTAATCCCAACCATCGAAATTTGGATAAACCGAGCACATGGGAACTGCACTTACCACCTCACGCAGTTCCTGTCTGGCCATGGAGGTTATCGCAAATATCTTTACCGGTTTGGACACGATAGCTCTCCGTTGTGTCCAGAATGTCCAGACCAGGAGGAAGATACGGAGCATGCAGTCTTCTACTGTAGGCGATTTGAAAACTGGAGAAACGAACTTCCCAGTCCTCCATTCCTCATAGATCATATGGTACAATCTGAGGAAAAATAGATGGAAATTTGGGCGTTTATTACCGCACGTGCAATTGCAGCTTCGAATTCAAAAAAGAATACGTCGAGAAGCAGAAAGTACAGCATAAATTGCTAACCAGCCCCGCGAAGTAATACCTAACGGCAGTCCCGCGGGGAGAGTGGTCGAAGTGTGTAGGGTGTGTGTTTAGTACGTAGGCGTATTCCTGGAATCGATTACTCAGGTCTGCGAATCGTGGATGCTAGTAGCACTCGGGCTATTAGTATCTATGAAGATTACACATCCCTGGCGCAACCTAAAAAAAAAGAAAACGTGTCGATATTGCACAGTCACCAAGTGAAGCTAAGCTCAGGTAACTGTGAGGGTCACAAATGGCGGATAGTGTACGGCCTGCATAAATGTAGGTTAGCTGCGAATACCCAATAAGCAGTCCCCGACCAAGAGCGGCAGAGAAGGAGGGCGTGGCTGGAAAGGTCAAAGGAACCCCTATGAATTTTCTGCGACAAGACGAATAAACACAGTCTTCGATGTAAGTGCTCCCCACCTCATACGGTGGCTACGAGGGATACAGGATGGAGAAAATGGCGAAATCCGGATGTACCTGCCACACCGTGTACCGCGCAGCTTTCTACTCTGGATGAGAGGTTGCATATACATCACTATACCGAGGGGTACCACAAACTGTTCTTCCTTTACGATGACTTTGTCATCAGTACCAAAAAAAAAAAAACATTAAGACCGAGTCTAATAAGGTCTTAATTATGGCATACTGGATAACGAATTGGAATGAGAGCTATGGCGGCGGACGTTTGTAGTATTCTGTTAGCTGAGTAAGTAAGTTGGATAGCAAACGATAGGTGCTGGTCCGCTAAGTAACGAGAAAGAGCCACTGCAGCCGAAAACCTAGCAGCTCTCTTAGTAACCCCTACTCCCACCTCCTCGTGGTGTCATCTGGGAATTTCTTCGGAAATTGCTAACGAGAGAGGACGAATGGCAGGCTTCCTGCGTCAAAAGACAGGATAAGCGTCGGTTGGTCTGTGACCCAGCGAGCCGCAACCTTAAAAAAACTAATTGCTCCGAAACAGAAACTAACGCCTCGGATACGGACTGATAATTTGTTGACGACCTTTGGCTATCGAACACGGACAACGATCGGATTCTGGAACGTTAAGACCCTCTCGGACTCATTCAAGGAAGGGTCTTATAACGCCAGATTCCTCCAATTGGAGCTCGAATTCGCACGGTATAAAATCGACATCTTAGGGCTGAGCGAGATAAGATGGTACGATGCCGGGGAAATACATCTCCCCAACAAAAAGCACTGTCATGCTCTACTCTGGTAAACCAGCTGGAAGTGCACGGAATTCCGGCGTAGGACTCATGCTAACTCCAGCAGTACGTAGCAGCCTCATATCCTGGAAACCCCATAGTGACCGGATGTTGACAGCTAGGTTCCAGAGTAGAGTTAGAAAAATTACCATCGCGACTGAGGATGAAAAGGATGATTTTTATTGCCACTAAGGCACCGCCTACAACCAAACGCCTAATGGCGACATCGTAATGGTGATGGGAGATCTTAATGCCAAGGTGGGTAGCGATAACACCATGCTTAAGCACGTGATGGGAGTTCACGGCGTGGGGCACCGTAATGACAACGGTGAACGGTTTGTGGACTTCTGCAATACCAACCGCCTAGTTGGTACGGAGGTACGCTGTTTAAGGATAACAGCTGCCACAAGATCAGATCGACCACATTGCGATCAGTCGCCCCTTTAGAAATTTTCTCCTGGACGTCCGAAACAGACGTGGACAAGAACGAGATCACTATCTTATGCTAGCTCATTTACGCCTTCGTACTGCATCCGTCAACAGCAACCGCTCAAACCTACTTAACATCACCAGGTGTAATATCGACAGGCTCAAGGTTCCCCAAGTGCGCCAACAGTTCAGGGACCATTTTGCCTTAGAAGCAGGAGCAATCAGCAGCATACTGCAAGAGAACATGGATGACCACTGGAGTGCTGTGAAAAATGCTTTTGCGACTGGGGGACGCACTTATGTCGGTAAAAAGCAGAAACACCACCCCACATGGCTTCTACAGACACCTGGAGACGGATAGATGAGCGTACAACAATCAAGGTTCGGATTGCAGCGGCCTCAGCAGTAGAGAGAACCGAGCTTGAAGCCCAATACCGTGCGAAGAAGAAAGAAGTGCAGCGTAGTGTGAGACGTGACAAACGTCAATATATAAGCTCACTGCCTTCAAGGGCTGAAGAAGCAGCGAGTAGGTGCGACAGTAGCACTGTTTATAACATCACTAAAGAGCTCATTGGTGGTCGAAACTCTAAACAACACCCAGTGAAGAGTCTAAACGCTAACCTTCTGATAGCGGATGAGGATCAGCTCACTAGATGGAGAGAACATTTTGCTACAGTGCTAAATCATTTAGACGATGGCGGTATGATCTTGAATTCGAATGAGCAATTCGAAGCAACAAATTCCCAAATTTGCACCGTACCTCCAGTAAAACCGAAATAATAACAGCAATCAAGTCCCTCAAGAAGAACAAGGCGGTGGGTATCGATGGCATCCCTGCCGAGCTATTTCAAGCGGCGCCAAATACATCGGCATATTTGCTACATCCGCTAATACGAAGAGCTTGGGAGGGAAACTTGATGGAATGCGGTAACTGGAGACGTATATGCGTACTTCCAGCTGTAGCCAAAATAATACTCATAGCTAGAATAATTCTAGAACGAATCAAGGAATTTATTTATTTAGCTTAATACAAGCAAGCTTAAATCTAAACTTAAGAACTAACAACGAGGGAACTTAACTAACATTTTTAATTTTCTTTTTTTAATTTTTTTATTATTTTTTTTTAATTTTTTTATTAATTTTTTTTTATTTTTTTATTTTTATTTATTTTTTTGTTGGGCCCCTGGAGGCCCACACATTTTTTATTAAACCAGGTCTTAAAAACTAGAGAGGGAAAATAAAAAATTGAGGGAAAGGTGAAGACTGGTTAGTGGAAATAAGAGAAGAGAGGTCATGATAGACTCGAATGAAAGTCTAGGGTGTTCTGTGAGTTATTTGCCAGGCGTAACATTCTGGAAATTGGTTCGAAATTTCCGTAGTTGGTGCGGTGGTGAGGGAGACGAAAGAGCGGTACGGACCTAAGGTTTCGAGGGTTAGTGCAAAGGGAAATCATTTCCAGTAGTGCGGTGGAATCGATCATACCGGTTAATAATTGGTGCACGAAAAGTATGTCAGCGACTTTGCGACGTTTTGTAAGGGTTTGCAGGTTAATCAATTTTAGCCGGTCTTCATAGGGAGGTAAGATATAGTTGTCGGCCCATGGGAGACCGCGTAAGGCAAACCGGATAAACCTACGCTGCACAGCTTCGATTCTAAGGGAGTGGATGTTGTGATAAGGTGACCAAACTTGGCTGGCGTATTCCAGGAGTGGTCTGACAAAGGTGATATACAGGGATTTAGAAACGTAAGGGTTCGAAAATTCTTTAGACCAGCGTTTTATGAAACCGAGAGAAGAATTGGCCTTGTGTACAATATGATCAATGTGAGAACGGAAGTTTAGCTTTCTGTCACAAATAATACCCAAATCGCATATAGAGGAGACTGAGGGAACGGGGTCGCTAAGAAAGTAATAGGTTCTGAGGGATGGGGGGAGGCGTTTACGAGAAAATGTTGTGGATTAACATTTGGCGACGTTGAGTTCTAGAGTTTTTGTCGATTTGAAGTAAGAGAGAATCGGTGGGGGTAGATATTACCTTAGTGATTTTCATATCATCCGCGTAAATAGACAGATCAGAGTCTTTTATGACGTGACCAACATCGTTTATAGTTAAGACAAAGATCAGCGGACCAAGATGACTGCCTTGAGGAACCCCTGAAGTAGCGTTAATGGGGTCAGAGATTAAAAATCTGAATAGAACCCTGTACTGGTGTTTTTCTAGGTACGATCTCAGCCATGAAATGAAAGAGGGTGGGAAACCGAGGGCTTTAAGTTTAAGGTAAGCTGTTAAGTGACAGATTTTGTCAAAGGCCTTGCTGAAGTCGGTGGCAATGACACCCACTTCATTACCTTTCTCTAATGCTTGTAGTGTTTTGGAATCGAATTCGGTCAGGTTAGTCGTTGTGGACCTACTTTTTAAGAAACCGTGCTGTTGTGGGGAAAAAATGGATTTGCAGTGGAAATACAGTGAGTCGTAGACAATGCTTTCGAAGAGCTTAGGGATAGAGGAAAGGTTGCCTATGGGTCTATAGTTAGAAATGTTGTTTTTACTGCCTTTTTTATGGATAGGGGAAATAAAAGAGTCTTTCCATAATTTTGGGAAAACGGCTTGAGAGAATGAGAGATGAAATAGAGCTGTAAGGGGCTGACACAGGACATCTACACATTTATTTAGTAAGATGGCGGGCAGACCATCGGGACCAGGGGAGAAGTCATCTTTGAGCCTATTAATTTTTTTTCGCACAATACCAGACCTAATGTCGACTGAAGCTAGAGAGGTTTGAGGACAGTTATTCAGGTAGGAGAAAAAATCTAGGTCCGGTTCGTGTACATGGTCACTATACGATTGGCTGAAAAAGATTGCAAAGAGGTTGGCGATTACTTTAGAGTCAGCAAATGAAGTATTAAGTAATTTTAGAGTGGAAGGAAAGCCGTCGGGCTTTCTTTTGACGTTGATAAATTGGTAAAAGCGCCTAGGATCAGTAATTAGACTTAATTGCATTCTATTGAGGTATTCGAGATAGAGGGATTCGCAGAGAATGGAAAAGCGGGAGTAAGCTTGCTGGTAATATGCGTAATCTGAGGCAGATTTGGATACCAGGTAAGTTTTCCATAATTTATTTCTGACATTGCGAAGAGTACGCAATTCCTTATTATACCAAGGAGGTGATGATGAGCAGTTTTTTCGAGGCAGATAAGGGTCGGATTTGTTGGGAGTTGAAAAGGGCCACGGAGGCATCTTTGGTGTAGGTGTGGAGGACGGTGGCACGCTCGCGGTTGCTCGGCTTAAGCTCGTCGGACGGGGAAGTTCTTGTCGACCCCACCATACACCCCCTACTCACCAAACATTTTATATCGTGCCAAAAAAATTAAAACTTACGATAGAAAAGAAAGCTACGTTAAATTGACATCGGACGGACAAAAAAGAATAGGATAGAAAGGATGAAAAGAAAATGCCCTTGAACTTATGCCCTTAGTAGGGAGAAAATCGGGAAGAAAGAAAAAAAAAACGCGTTACTAAGCCTATACTAAACCTAAACTAAGCCTATACTAACCTAACGACTTAAGCTAACCCCTAAGCTACCCCCTTACAACTAACTTAACCTATCTAGCGCAACTCTTCCTTCCCGGAGTCTCTCCCTTCCAAAGGTTCACCACGAACCCGAGGCATGCCTGATGTTGGTGGCAAAGGTTGGCCTGCCCACCCCTTCATGCTTAAAAGCACGAACCAATGCCATCTCCCTGGCCAGAATCGATGGGAAATGGCCCCTCGAAGTACCTTCCAGTCAAAACCACTAAGCGTTCGTAGTAGAGAAGAGTCGGTCAAAGGTCAGGTCATGTCGTCAGCGTTTGTGGTCGTTCTCTCAAGTCATCGTTCTTCTAATTGAGGTCGGCCGGCCCATTGTCCACACACCAGTCGCGAAAATAATCTAAAGAGGCATCCTCATCACCAAAACTCAATGTTAGCACAAATATTATTCGTATATATAAGCTTTTCCAGCTTTATTATCATATCCTTATACTTAATCAGGTAATTCACAAATTAATGTTTAATTCAAAAAAAAAATAAAATAAAACTAAAACAAAAGGAAAAGGATATATGTATCTTAAGGATAATTAAAAGAAAAATACAAAAAAAAGGATGGTTCTGCACTTATTGTGTTTGACCTCTAAGTATACAGAGGTCATAAAGAAGACTGAGTTACTCACGGTTTTTTTCTTTTTTGCGATCCTCGTCGTCCTGCCGGCAGCACAAGTAGGATGAAGGTCTGATGCACAATTTCACTGTAAATGCGTTATTTAACACTGAGCACTTTAAGGACAGAACCTTTTTTTTTCAATCTTAAACCTTAAGTATTTAACGAGTATTTCAAAAATGATAAATTCACAAACAAGGAAAAAAAAATTAAACTAAATTAAATTAAATTAAAAATTAAACAAATATAAGCTCCTCTTTGGGTTCTGGTTTAACTGGGAAGAATATTTTTTTTTTTTTTTAGTTGTTCAAGTGTTCACACAAAAAAAAAAACACTGCTTTTGTCCCTCGGAGCACCCCCTTTCGGTGGGCGGAAACCAGACAGGGTCACCTTGGTTTTCGATATATGTATATATATGTATATCGGTGTGTGTAGGGTGGCTCCCTGTCTTGCTGTCGGGCTAATCGCGCCCGATGCTTGCGCCAAAGGTGGGCTCCCTATTCTCAATGTATATATGGGGTCCCCTCAGAAGTGTAGCCTATGGTTTTACCTCACGCTCCACGCCTGGCTATGGTATTGTACATACGTACATACAAAAAAAAACGGCAGAGGCCTGAACTACCCCCGTAGGGTTACACTTGCTCAGCGCCTCTGTGACGTCGATTTCCTATACTGAATATATTACAATATATATATATGTATGCCTATAGCTGGGGTTGGCTTTCTATGTCTCCGCCGAAGTATCAGCCCCAATTAATTAAAATTGGTCCAAATATCGCAAAAACTATCAGAGAAAAAAAAAAACGACTCTGCAGTGCATTGACCTATGTCTGGCTTCAGCTCAGCTGTTCACGTAGGTCCGAGTAAGAGTACCTATGTGGTCAATGCACTTTACCTTCATTCCCTTTGTTCTCCCAATTTTCGTTCCCCTACGTACTCTTTGTCTCACTCATTTTTCTTTGTTCTGTCTGATTTTTCTTTGTTCTATTTCTGTAGCTATTTCTCTTCTTATGTGTCGTCCCTTTCTAATAATTTCTGTCTCTCTCTCTCTCTCTCTCTCTCTCTCTCTGGAAAGAGAGTAGAATAACACTCTCTTTTCCCTATCAGTACGTCAAGTTAAGATTTTTCGGAGTCATGGAAAGAGAGTAGAGTATCTCTCTTCTTTCCAGATCTCTACGTCAATATGATCCACATAATGTTGACGTCATCATGGCCGTGGGGTGTTGCGCTAAAAGTGGTCCCCGCAACAGGCTCGACGTCGGTTGGCGAATGGTCGTAAGTCAACCGACCTCGCAAAATAGGGGCCTGCACGTCGAGTAATCTTAAAACACTAGGACGGATTTCGGACTTATTTTCTGTTTTCTGTTGCTCATAAAACGTGTGGCAAGAGCCTACGCCCTGAGACTAGCTTCTGATGTTAGCCGGGCAGGTAAGAATGTTCGTACGTCAGGGTAAAACTTACTAGTTTTCTTGGAGATGTGGTCGGTTTGATATAAGAACATAATTAGTTCAATTAAGATGAGTATGTAGTCCACTGAATTGAGCAGTAGGGTATGTACATATGTAGATATATGTATATTATATTACAGACAGACGATATCGGGACGGACTGGCTAGTCGACAAGGTAAATACTTAAACACCAATAAATACCAAAAGAAAGAATAAATAACCTATGAAATAAATAAATAAATAAATAAATAAATAGCTATATAGATAAATAAATAAATAAATAAATAATAAACAAATAATAAATAAATAATAAATAAATAATAAATAAATAAATAATAAATAAATAAATAAATAAACTAAATGTAAATAAATAATGTAAACAACAAGACATAACTTAATCACATAGATATCACAGATAAACGAGCAACAGCAGCATGAGTGCGTCATTAGTGCAAACTACCTTATGCGTGGAGATCTTTGGCGTGGTATACGCCCACCTTTTTACCACTTAAATTCCCCACCTCGTAGAGGGAGTTCCCAATGGGATTTAAAATGATGGATTTGATGAATTTTTGACCAAGCTTGGCGTTATAGTTCTCCGCTTGGTTACTTTGCTTGAAATTTCTTCTGAACACTATCTGCCCTACCCTATATTTAATTTCCCTACTTCTGGTGTTATATACCTTCGTCGCTTTTTGGTGTGCGAGTTTCAGATTAGAAAATATCTTCGCTCGTATTAGTTCCAGCTTATCTTCTTTGCCTACTATATTTATCCTACCATCTTTTACCATGTCTAGCTTCCGAAGTAACTCATAGGTGTGACCGTGTTGGATCATAGGAGTTCCAAATACAGCATAGTATGGCTCAAGCATTGTCGCGTCGTGAATCACACTCCTCAGCGAGAATGCTGCACTGCTCACGTGGAGGTCCCAGTTCTTTTGGTCTCCGTCAATGTATGACCGAATCTTGGTCAAGACCGAACGGTTGACCCTCTCGTAAGCATTCGCTTGAGGGGAGTAGATCGCAGTGCGGACATGCTTGACACCATACCTGCTTAGGAAACTTGCAAACAGCTCCGAAACGAACTGCTTACCATTGTCCGAGTGAATGTACTCCGGAACACCAAAGACATGGAAGATACTTTCTTCCAGATATTTCACTACCTCAGCTGCTGTTGCTCTACTAATAGGCCTTAAAAATACATATTTACTAAAGTGGTCAAGTGTAATAAAAATATGAGTGTGTCCATTTCTAGTGCGAGGGTACGGTCCTAAAAAGTCTATATACAATCTCTGAAAGGGTCGCTCCGTGATGGTTTGTTGCCCCATCGGCGGCCGAGAAATCATGTTTAGGGGTTTAGCGCACTTACACGTGTCACAAGATTTCACCCATTTCTGCACGTCAATAGTCATCCCGGGCCAGAAATATTTCTGCCTCAATTTGGCTAGAGTCTTATTTATTCCCCCATGACCTGCAGCTGGAGAGTCGTGTGCCGCGGCCAAAAGACCCACACGCAACTCCCTAGGTACCCAAAGCTTCCATGCTCTGTCTTCCTGTATTGCGTCACCAGTCCGTATGTCTGTTCGTTTGTACACAAACCCGTCCGATATACAAACGTCGGGTAGTCTGTCTTGGTTGTTGTCAATCGTTTTCTTCAATTCATCATACTCCACCGAAGAGAAATATGGTGACTTGAGGTCAACTTCCATCGTTATGTCCTCGGGGTTGAGCTCTTCCATATGCATGCGTGAGAGAGTATCAGGAACTATGTTTTGGGTACCCTTTCTATGCTCGATCACGAAGTCGAAACCCTGAAGCTTTAGACTCCACCTAGCTAATCGGCCAGACAGGTCCTTTTGGGTCATCAACCACTTGAGACTCGCGTGATCGGTGATGATCGTAAAGGGTAATCCTTCCACATAGGCCCTGAACTTCTTTACAGACGAAACGGCCGCATAGCACTCAAGCTCCGTGACGCTATAATTCCGTTGAGCGGAATTTAGCTTCTGGGACATGAATGCTATCGGACGTTTGTTTTTCTCCGCATCCATCTGGAAGAGCACACTCCCTACGCCTGAAGTTGAAGCGTCACACTGTATATAGAAGTGTTTAGTAAAGTCCGGGTTTGTTAAGATGGGGGCTGTTACTAAGCTCATCTTGAGCTGTTGAAAAGCTGTAAGCGCCTCGTCAGTCATTTGAAAGGTCTGTCCTTTACGTAAACAGTCTGTCATTGGGGCTGCCATAGACGCAAAATTTGGGATAAAGCGTCTATACCAGCCCGTCATCCCTAGGAACCTACGGAGTTGTTTGGGGGTCTTTGGGACAGGGAAGTTCTCGACCGCCGACACCTTATCCTTGTCTGTACGTAAACAGCCATCGCCGACTATATACCCTAGATATTTTATTTCCTTATAACAGAACTTGCTTTTCTCAACATTAATGGTCAGACCCGCTTCCCTAAGACACCTGGCCACTTCCTGAAGCAATCTGGCATGCGACTCAAAATCTGGAGAGCAAACCAAGAGGTCATCGAGGTAGACAAAGACATGCTCTTTCATCCGAGAGGGTATGACTTTGTCCATAAGCCTACACATTCTCTGTGCGGCGTTACACAATCCAAATGGCATAACCGTGAACTGATATAACGGCCGTCCAGGGACTGTGAAGGCTGTCTTCTCCCTTGACTTGCGCTCCAACGGAATCTGCCAGAATGCGTCTTTCAGGTCAATGCCCGAAATAAAATGAGTGTCCTGAAGCCTGCTCAACAACCCTTCGATATGAGGAAGCGGGTAAGCATCCTTTTTTGTCACTGAGTTGACCTTTCTTGAATCTAGGCATAGTCTGTTTTTGCCAGGCTTCCTTACCAGCACAACTGGAGAGCTCCATGCGCTGTTACTCTCCTCTATGACCCCCAGAGAAATCATCCGGTCGAGCTCGTCATATAAGAGTTTTTGTACCGCTGGTGAGACTGGGTAGTGTCTCTGCTTGATGGGCATTTTGTCGTCTTCCACCTCGATCACGTGCTCTTCGAGACTGGTTTTACCCAATCCCACTACTGCAAAGGAGGGAAACAGCAGCTTGATTCTCTCCAGTTCTTGTGCTTGCACTGGGGATAGTGCTTGGACCGGGGGTAGATCCTCTGCCTGCGATGGCGTGTTGAGCTCATTGATAACGTTCGGAGCGACCCTAAACGTACTCCAAAAGTCTATTCCTAAGTAAAGTTCCTGTTGTAAAGTAGGTACTACAAAAAGTTCTAACTCGTGAGACTTCCCACCCCAGGAGACTACAGTTTTGAAGCGTCCTAGTATGCGTTGTTGGTTTCCGTCAGCCGTCCTAACGTCAGTTGCCATGTTCGTCATCCGTATCTTGTGTCTGTCTAGAAACTCCAGCGCTCCCTTTCCTAGGCAACTGATAGATGCCCCACTATCCAATAGGCCCATCATCTCTTCGCCCTCTATCCTAACCTTTGCATAGGGCCTATTGTCGTCTACTAGTGATATCACAGATGCTATTATTTTACTCATTCGTCGTCTAGTCATTGCACATTTTTCCCTCAGCTTTTTAATTTTCAAATAGTTCCTATGTTTTCTCACCGGCACTGCCACTTCCTCTCCGAAGATTCGCTTCCTTGCTGCTTCATATTCCAAAATTCTTTGGTGGAGACTTTTTCTTTGAGGGAACTCCTTCTTCGTAGAGGTATTTTCACCATGCGTGTCCCTCTTTAATATCTTTACTGGTTGTCCTTCTTCTTCGGGAAATTTTGATTTGTCGGCGGGTTCGTCCCGGTCGCACTGCCGATCTTCATGTTTCCCTGGCATCGCGCACAGTTGAAGCTGATGTTACCCTGACCACAGCTGAAGCAGGTAAGGGTGTGGAAAGTGGAGGGGCATGCCGATGAAGTTGCCGTCGCGATCTTAGCCTGGTCTGGTCTGTCCGTAAAGTTCACGTTCGTACGATTTGTCTTGTCAACTTTCATGTAGTTCGCCTGTCTATCTAACCGGTTGCGTTGAATCGCAGCTATCTCGACTCCCTCGTCTACTTCTTCCTCTGGTGTGTCTCTTGTTCTGTAGCCTGTCTAGTCATTAATTTCGTTCACATGCCGCCTAAGTTTTGTTTCTCTGGCCGCAAGATGTTTCTCTGCGCGCCGACATTCCTCCCTTAGCTCTCTAATGGTTTTGATTGAACATCCGAAAATTAATGTCGCTACTCGGTCCTTTATGTTATGTCTTATGATGTCTACCAGGTCGAGTTCGTTTGGCTTGTTCGCCATCTGTAACACCATTGCCCTAACGTCACCGTAGAAATCGTCAAAAGACTCCTGGGGTAGTTGTCTTCTATCCATCATTGCCCTTAAAATTCCATGGTCTCTGACGTCGTCTCTAAACTGTTTTAGCAATTCCCTACGGAGGTCATGGTAATCTAAGTATCTATCGCTCTCATTCTCTTGGAGGAACTGCCAATACCATTTCTCGGCAGGACCACTTACTAGGTGGTGAAAATTTGAGAGGAGAAGCTCATCTGGCAGGTCGTTCTTTCGTTGCAGGGTTTCTATTCGAAAGAGGAAATCCTGGACAGACATGGTCTTCGGTGTGCCATCGAATTTGATGCCCCACTTATGAATATCTACTTTTTGCTGGCGTGGAGCGCGTGGTTCATTCCGTTCTTGTTGCCGCGGATTAAAACTTGGTCTGTTCAATGTCGGTGTCGGTTGCCTCAGCAGTTCTGTAAAGTTGAGAGGGTGGTTTGGAGTCGATTGTTCCTGTCGGTCTATGTTGTCTCGTTGTTTCGCTGGGCCTCTGGAGTCTCTTTGTGCTGCCGCAGAGAGTTCCAAGTTGCAGATCTTGTCGTTAATCGCCTTTAAGTTGTTCTGAAATGTAACCATCATGTCGTTCATAGTTGAGGCGAATGCCGACATTATCTCCACCTTGTTTTCTCGCACAGCTTGAGAGACTACAGTGTGTATTTGTTGAGTCATTTGTCGGTTATGTTCTAGTGTCTTCGTGATTACGTCGGCTGGGTCATTTTTTTCGTTCGTTCTTCGTAGGTAAGTACTCCCGCCGACGGCTCCTTCTGTAAGGTCAGTTTCTTCTGTTACGTCTGTCAGGGCACTTGGGTTCTGTACTAGGATTTGTAATGTGGTCGTAGTCTTGGAAGTTGGGTCCGGTTGTTTACGTCCCATTTGTAGTGTCTGCTGCTCACCACCCGATTCCTTCGGAATGACGTCCCCTAGAGCAGGAGCAGTCTTCCGTTTAGTTACTGTACATATGGCTGTAAGTGTTGTCGGCTGCTTATCGTTGTCCTCGTATAGTGGTCCTGTAAGTAGGTTA
The DNA here is from genome assembly GCA_945910035.1 of Brachypalpus laphriformis. NCBI lineage: Eukaryota > Metazoa > Arthropoda > Insecta > Diptera > Syrphidae > Brachypalpus > Brachypalpus laphriformis. The sequence continues at coordinate 143,014,633 of OX246754.1, forward strand.
GAATCCCAGTACGGAAGTTCGTATCCTGTTAAGTTAAGGTCTTGAGGTCGCGTGGGAGATCGTATATGCGTTCGTTGTTCCGTTCGTTTAGTCTCCTCTAGTCTTTGCGCCATGTTTCGCGTCACTACACCCTCGTGGTCGGTCGCCCTTTGCAGAGGGGGGCCCTTTGGGACGGCGCCTAAACTTTTCCGGTCTTTATCCATTGCTGGATTACTTGCCTTTACTATGCTAGCTATAAAGTTAACTACGCGTAGCTATTAAGATGGTCGAGAGGTTTGAGAAAACTCAAAAAAAAATTCTATAAAAAAATTAAAAGGTAAAAATATAACGAAGTAAAGATTATGGGGGGGAGAAATTCAATTGGGTGTAAATGGATATCTAAAAAAAAATTCAAATTCAAAAATTCAAAAAGGAGTTTGATTTAATGCTTTCTAATAGTAATAAAACGGTGCAATCAGATGCTTTGTGTATATGGTAGGTATATGTACTTGAACGCTGCGGTGTGTGGGTGTCTGGACCAGTTTTCCAAACCTTTTATTAGATTGTAATGTAGTCAGTATTCGATGCGTAAGTAATCAGTCCTCTGTCTCGTCGAGTTATGACTGGTACCTCAGATACTTGGTGAGTGCCGGAGTTGACTTTTCTGTCCCTACCACTACTAACCATCAGGTAAACCCAATAGTAGGATAGCCAGAACTTCCAAAGACAACCCCAACACGGACAGGGTTCTCGAAGACCAATGCTCGCGCCTCACAAAGAATGTAGCAGAGCCTTAATTCAGCGGTAGCAGTCAGCATATGGCCTCTCCAACCTGTCCCGCTCTTTGTCTCTTCATAGACCTCCGACTACCTCACCTAATCCTCTGACTCATGGCCTGAAGATTGGACAGCCGTCTTTGGTCTATGACGAAACGAAGAACCTGTACAGTTCGTGGGCAGAAAGAAGAGGTAAAAGTAAAATGAAGAAAAGGGAAAAAAAATAAAATAAAAACTAAATGAAATGAAGCTATCACAAGTCCTAGATGGTCGTGGACTGTGCAGAGCTTCCAGCCGGTTGAAATTCGATAACAGTATCGTTGGGCGCCATTGTTGGGAGTTGAAAAGGGCCACGGAGGCATCTTTGGTGTAGGTGTGGAGGACGGTGGCACGCTCGCGGTTGCTCGGCTTAAGCTCGTCGGACGGGGAAGTTCTTGTCGACCCCACCATACACCCCCTACTCACCAAACATTTTATATCGTGCCAAAAAAATTAAAACTTACGATAGAAAAGAAAGCTACGTTAAATTGACATCGGACGGACAAAAAAGAATAGGATAGAAAGGATGAAAAGAAAATGCCCTTGAACTTATGCCCTTAGTAGGGAGAAAATCGGGAAGAAAGAAAAAAAAAAACGCGTTACTAAGCCTATACTAAACCTAAACTAAGCCTATACTAACCTAACGACTTAAGCTAACCCCTAAGCTACCCCCTTACAACTAACTTAACCTATCTAGCGCAACTCTTCCTTCCCGGAGTCTCTCCCTTCCAAAGGTTCACCACGAACCCGAGGCATGCCTGATGTTGGTGGCAAAGGTTGGCCTGCCCACCCCTTCATGCTTAAAAGCACGAACCAATGCCATCTCCCTGGCCAGAATCGATGGGAAATGGCCCCTCGAAGTACCTTCCAGTCAAAACCACTAAGCGTTCGTAGTAGAGAAGAGTCGGTCAAAGGTCAGGTCATGTCGTCAGCGTTTGTGGTCGTTCTCTCAAGTCATCGTTCTTCTAATTGAGGTCGGCCGGCCCATTGTCCACACACCAGTCGCGAAAATAATCTAAAGAGGCATCCTCATCACCAAAACTCAATGTTAGCACAAATATTATTCGTATATATAAGCTTTTCCAGCTTTATTATCATATCCTTATACTTAAATCAGGTAATTCACAAATTAATGTTTAATTCAAAAAAAAATAAAATAAAACTAAAACAAAAGGAAAAGGATATATGTATCTTAAGGATAATTAAAAGAAAAATTCAAAAAAAGGATGGTTCTGCACTTATTGTGTTTGACCTCTAAGTATACAGAGGTCATAAAGAAGACTGAGTTACTCACGGTTTTTTTCTTTTTTGCGATCCTCGTCGTCCTGCCGGCAGCACAAGTAGGATGAAGGTCTGATGCACAATTTCACTGTAAATGCGTTATTTAACACTGAGCACTTTAAGGACAGAACCTTTTTTTTTCAATCTTAAACCTTAAGTATTTAACGAGTATTTCAAAAATGATAAATTCACAAACAAGGAAAAAAAAATTAAACTAAATTAAATTAAATTAAAAATTAAACAAACATAAGCTCCTCTTTGGGTTCTGGTTTAACTGGGAAGAATATTTTTTTTTTTTTTAGTTGTTCAAGTGTTCACACAAAAAAAAAAAACACTGCTTTTGTCCCTCGGAGCACCCCCTTTCGGTGGGCGGAAACCAGACAGGGTCACCTTGGTTTTCGATATATGTATATATATGTATATCGGTGTGTGTAGGGTGGCTCCCTGTCTTGCTGTCGGGCTAATCGCGCCCGATGCTTGCGCCAAAGGTGGGCTCCCTATTCTCAATGTATATATGGGGTCCCCTCAGAAGTGTAGCCTATGGTTTTACCTCACGCTCCACGCCTGGCTATGGTATTGTACATACGTACATACAAAAAAAAACGGCAGAGGCCTGAACTACCCCCGTAGGGTTACACTTGCTCAGCGCCTCTGTGACGTCGATTTCCTATACTGAATATATTACAATATATATATATGTATGCCTATAGCTGGGGTTGGCTTTCTATGTCTCCGCCGAAGTATCAGCCCCAATTAATTAAAATTGGTCCAAATATCGCAAAAACTATCAGAGAAAAAAAAAAACGACTCTGCAGTGCATTGACCTATGTCTGGCTTCAGCTCAGCTGTTCACGTAGGTCCGAGTAAGAGTACCTATGTGGTCAATGCACTTTACCTTCATTCCCTTTGTTCTCCCAATTTTCGTTCCCCTACGTACTCTTTGTCCCACTCATTTTTCTTTGTTCTGTCTGATTTTTCTTTGTTCTATTTCTGTAGCTATTTCTCTTCTTATGTGTCGTCCCTTTCTAATAATTTCTGTCTCTCTCTCTCTCTCTCTCTCTCTCTCTCTCTCTCTCTCTCTCTCTCTCTCTCTCTCTCTCTCTGAAAAGAGAGTAGAATAACACTCTCTTTTCCCTATCAGTACGTCAAGTTAAGATTTTTCGGAGTCATGGAAAGAGAGTAGAGTATCTCTCTTCTTTCCAGATCTCTACGTCAATATGATCCACATAATGTTGACGTCATCATGGCCGTGGGGTGTTGCGCTAAAAGTGGTCCCCGCAACAGATTGGAGACGACAGTCAAAGATTGCTGTGTAAAAGAATACGAGAGCGATATCAATGGGTGTGTTAATGTTTAGGAAGAGGCTGAAATTTATGCTATTGAGAAGGTTGTTAAGTTTAACGCAGTCAGCTTTGCGGAAGTTGGAAGACAGAGAGAGTTCTCAGAATCAACGGTAATGTTGACGTTTTCATACGAAAAGGCAAGAGAGAGAGGGGGGTGATATTGGTCTAGGGTGGTGAGAAGATGGTTACTCGCGGTAACCAAGGAATTATGGGGGTCGGATGAGAAAATCAGATCTAGCTGCCTACCTAAGTTGTTGGTAATGCCACTGATCTGAAAAAGGCCGGAGTCAAAAAGGCGATCAGTGAGGAGGATTTCCTTTACTGAGGAGGAGTTAGTAGGAACAAATGATGATTCGTCCTCCGATGGAGACCATTGTAAAAGGTGAAGGTTGAAGTCGCCAACAATTATAAAATCGTCAACAGGATCAGCGATATCTAACAGAGAGTCAACTGCATCAACGGCTAAAAGAACACCGCGGCCGAATGAGAGGTCTTCATGTTCCTGGCCGTCAGCGCGAAAGACTACGAAGTCAAAAGTGAATAATTCACAGTTAAGAACATTGGGACAAAGGTTGGTTTCAGTTAGGGGAAAAATGTCTTAGGGAAGTGATTGTGATTTCAGGTGCACCATCGAGGTTTTGGTGCGAAGTCCTCTAACATTCTGATAGTAGAGGGAAAGGAGCTTTGGGGCAATTTCAATGGAGTGAGATGGATCGACTGTGATGGAGTTAGGGACGAAAATATTTATTATGATTGCTGCGAGTTTTTTGGAGATATGAGGGACGCTTGGAACCAATATGAGAGCCATAGGTTGATAGGTCTTTAGCCACAGTGGAAGAGGAGATATTAAAACTCTAATGGAAACGTGTGTAGATATTCTTCAGGGCTATAGGGTCAGTTGGGAGGCCTTCTTTTTGGATCAAGACCATGACATTAGTCTTTGTTTTTCCGTCGATGCAAACGGAGTCAGGCTTGTCATGTAAATAGGCTAGGTAAAGGCGAACATTTTCAAAAAGCCGGTTATCGCGCAATCTTGACATAATATAGCGGCCATCGGCGTCATTGATTGTTGACGTTGGGTCTATTAATTTAGACGTGAGTTTAATGGCGGGAGGAAGCATTGGATCGAAAGTGGGGGGAGATGCAGTAGATGGCAAATTGGTCGAGATGGAATTGTTAAGAGAGACCGAGGACGAAGTATGGGCAGAGGCGCAACCGGGGGTGGTTAACGAGGAAGGACTGAGAGTGTGGGAGTGGGTGAAATTCGGGTAATTAACGGTGGAGGGAGTGTTATTAGAAGAAGTGCTATGGCTTGGAGGAGGACAGGAATCAGGTGACAGATTGAAAGAGACGCGGTTATTCTATTGGGGTAGTTGACTTGGTGTTTGGAGAGGGAGAGGGGACCGGCGGGACATCGAAAGAAACTCGCTTGATATTCGGCAATTTGGTAGCAGGCTTAGACAGTATGGCTGCCGTTTTAAAGTTGAAGTTAGTTGAAGTTGCCCATTTTGAAAGACCATTTTGAGTCGGGTTTAGACTTGTTAAAGGACGGGAGATGAGTACTGCTGGATTTTTGGTGGGTGGTAGGTCCATTGTTTGAAATGGTGGATTTGTTGTACGAAGAGTGGAGAGAGAGTGGGTACAACTTATTATTAATTAACTTATCTCTGTGGGTGTTGTTATTACTAAGTCTAATATTAATTAAATTATCTATGTTAGTAGACTTGTCCGTCCATTTGCAGATACGCATCTTTCCGAGGTTGAAATTTATACTAGTAGGGTTTTGAAATAGCCATTCGTATCTAGCCGGGAGGTCGAGTTTAAAGTTGCGAAGGTTTCTGTGGTGAGAAGGCAGGATCAGTTCGCATCGGGAGATGGTGATACCGTATTACTTTAAAAACAAATTCGTAATCCACGAGACATCAGCATTACGAGGGCTACCTTTGATGAGGAAGGCGGTAGCCTGGAGGTTGTCAGGACTTAATTTATTCAGCCTACGCTGATGTGTTGTAATGGATGTTTGGGTTATGCTGGGTATGGATAGGTAGGTCGTCGATTTTGTGACATACCGATTCAATTCCATTCACAATGGTTGAGCGGGTTGCAGTGACTTCGTCACCGACAACATTGATTCGATCGAAAATTGCGTCGAGCATTGGATCAGGTTGCCTGGGAGATGAATGCTTGCTTGACGATTGGAAGAGGATGTCAAAGGGAGTTAACACATTCGCGCAATTTTTCGTAAGAACTGATATGCGAGGTATAACTAGCTTTGAGATCACAAAACACTTTGTTGAGGTGGTGCAAGGTGGATTCTTCCTTCGTGGAACTGGCTAGAATTAACTCCGTCATACCAGCAATTTTTTTTTCAATGTTACAGAGTTTGGAGTTGATTTGCTCGGTTGAGTTCTGAACCGAGTTGCCTAAATCGTCAACACATCTAACACTGCTATCTAAGTTGGAGAGTTTACCCATAATCTTTTTAGACAATTTTTTTTGGTGGGAGTCATTTGAGTCACTAAGGCACTTTATCGCAAGGAGAACGTGCGAGAGTGAGATATTCTTGCACTCATCACAAAAGAAAAGGAGGTTGTCAGAAAGTGCTTTTACATATACCGCATTTCTTTTGTTGAATTGGTGGCACAGTGACACAGAGCACGATAATTACTGCAGATCTATGCAAAAATTTAATGGGAACACTTTTATCAAAGTCAGATGAAAGTGGAGCGAATGTCAGCAGTTGGGGTAACACACTTGAATACAGTCAGTAGGTCACTTAATTGAAATTAACTGCAAAACCGGGCGACACTTGGGGTAATGCACTGAATATTTAGTTGGCGAAAATGCGGTTTAGAGTGATTTGGCGGAAATATTGACTCGCGAAGCAGGAGAAAATGAAAACACGGCTAAACGGTTGGACAGTTGGTTGTTGAACATTCAGATTCAACCCTCGATGTCGAACAGGCAGGCTTTCGCGCTGGATCCTCCTGCATCCACCACATAAACACCTTACGGATAATAATCGAGCAATGCGTTGAGTATATGTCTCCACTACATTTACTGTTTATTGTCTTCGAGAAGGCTTTCGACAGCTTAAATCGTGATGCTATCTGGTTGGCCTTGCGCAGGAGAGGCATTCCAGAAAAACTTATAGCTATTATCAAGGCTACATACGAGGGCGGTAAGTGTCACGTCGTGCACAATGGTAAGGTATCGGAAGATTTTGAAGTCCAAAATGGAGTACGTCAAAGGTGTATACTGTCCCCACTATTGTTCTTGGTGGTTATCATTGACGGATGCAGCATTGATGGAAGCTAATTATGGAATTCGTTGGACTATGACATCTTACCTTAAATACCTAGATTACGCTGACGATGTTTGTCTACTTTCACATCGGATAATGGATCTTCATTTGATGGCCCAAAATCTAGAAACTGGGGCAAACAGAATGGAGCTAAACATAAACACAGCCAAAACAAAAGCCCTGAGGACTTCCAACATCCGCGCTCAACTTAACATTGCCGGACAGGAAGTCGAGAAAGTTGATAACTTTCTATATTTAGGAAGTGTGATCGCGGTTAACCGAGATGGCGCCGAACTGGATGTGTGCAGCAGAATCGGGAAGGCTAAAGCTGCGTTCGGAATGCTATCCAAAATCTGGAGAAGCAATGTTATCAGCTTAAGAACCAAGCTACGACTGTTCCGCTCCAACGTAGAATCAGTGCTGCTTTATGGGTGCAGTACTTCGAAGTTGGGCACCATTAACACACGCAAGCTGCAAGTCTTTGTAAACAAATGCTTAAGAATCATCTTGATAATTTTTTGGCCGAACCGCATCTCCAGCGAACAACTTTATCTGAGAACGGGCCAAGAACCTATAAGCACTACTATACGTAGAAGAAAGTGGCAATGGATTGGACACCCCCTACGGCTCGAAGACAGCTCCATTGCGAAATACGCTATGCAGTGGAATCCGCTCACCCAGGCAGGCAGAATAGCGGGATACCCTAGGCAAACGTGGCGCAGAACAGTTGAGGAGGAATCGAGCTCTTCAGGAATGAGTTGGAGGCAGCTCAAACGCGTTGCAGAACTTCGAACAAGATGGCACCCGGGCGTGGTTGACGCCCTATGCCCCCCGAGGGGTTAAAGGATCTAAGTAAGTAGGTGAGTGAGTTGGAAAGAAATCCGGTTAAGATGGCTTTCAGGCTAATGCTACAAGCGCCCCGTCCCGTTAAAGCCTTGGCAGGCCTCAAAGTACGTTCAATGTTTCATCACCATTAAGTTGGTAGTGTAACTGCAGATGTAACATTCCTGCTTAGGACCGATCCGGCTCTGACACAATACCTCATATGGGGCTGTGCCAACCCTCGCATGGCCTCCCTGCTTTCACAGATAGCCATGGGATCCTTGGGTGACTACACATTCGAGCATTAATAGCGACTTTGAGTGGGGATCTACTAGAAATGATTACAAACAAAACAAACAAAAACACCGGAGAAAAAACAGAGCAGAACGAGGAAAATCCCTTTCAGGGGGGCTCAAGGATGCTGAGGTCACCAGTTGGCTAAGTAGCAACAGCACAAATAAACACGGAACGACGCGAGTCACATGCAGTAAGAAACGTGACGGTCGAACCATCCGCCCAGCAGTCTGATTTCCACAAATTAGGGGGCTGGTAGAAATGCTGGAAGACGGAAAAGGCGCTCGATTCACCAAGCGATGCGAGATGCCATTGAAAGCATCATCGGCATCTCGGCGATTCAGCTGCACGACGAGAAAGCAAAAGAGCTGATTAGTCAAAACAACTTCTCACAAACTTCGCCCCGGCTAAAGTCAACTGTAGAGCCCAAGAGAAGGCAGGTTGCAGCCAGCGAACCCCCGGAGCCCAAGCGGAAGCAGAAACACCCATCATATGGTGTGACCGACAGCAAACCCTCGGAGCCAAAGCGGAAGGAGGTACATCCACCAAATGGTGCTACAGGCAGCAAACGTCCGGAGCCAAAATGGAAACAGAAACATCCATCTTTGGCAAACACTAAACAAAAGGATGCCGCTGCTGGCGTTGAAACCGCAGTGGCCACAGACACGAATAAGCGAGCAAATGCAACCACAAGCAAACAACGGGCAACAGGAGATAACGAATGGTTAAATGCTACCAGGAAGAAAGTCGCCTATTATCATTAAAGGAACGGGGACCCTTTCTTACGCGGAGATACTGCGTAAGGTAAAGGCAAACCCCAAACTGGAAACAGTTGAGAGGGCGGTCACTAGAATCAGAAGGACACGGAAGGGAGACTTTCTAATAGATCTCAAGGAGACGGGAACCAATACCACTGAGTTTAAAGGAGTTATCAGCGAAGCTTTAGCGGATCACGCCAGTGTAAGGACACTTACGCACCGTACTACGCTAGAGGTCAAAGACATCGATGAGGTCACTACAATGGATGACATAATCGATACCATAAACAAGCAATTTGGACTGAAAATTTTTACCCGCAAACATCTTATCCCTACGAAAGGCGTACAGAGGAACTGAAGCAGCAACGATCAGCCTTCCCGCGGAAGACGTAAGAAAGCTGTTAGAAGCCAGAATTATAAAAATCGGCTGGGCTAACTGTCGCATCCGCGAACGGATTCTGCTTAAAAAATGTTTCAAATGTCCAGAGTGTGGTCACCTAGCCGGACAATGAAAAAACGGAGAGGACCGCTCGAAGCTGTGTCGAAAATGTGGAACAGAAGGTCACATTGCAAAGAGTTGTGAGAAGGAGCCATCATGCATGTTCTGTAGAAAGAAGCAGCCAGATGATGCAAAACACGTGGCCAGTAGAACAAATGCCCGATCTTCAGGAGAGCTATCACGAGCAAAATATCATGAAGATAATGCAGATTAATCTGAACAACTGTAAGACAGCTGAGGACCTCCTGACATAAAAGGCTAAGGACAAGGGAGCGGACATCATATTGATTAGTGAACCTTGCAAAAACCTCGACAGTAATATTTGGATTGGTAACAAAACTAAACAAGCTGCAATATGGATATGTGGAAGACATGCCTTCCAAGAAACTTATGAACAGGTAAATGGCTTTGTACGGGCCAACTCTCTCCTGCGCAACACCAAATGGCGGCTAAGCGAGGAATATACACATAGCGACCACCAGGCGATATTAATTGATATTATGGAAACTCATCCAATCTTCGAACGCCCTAAATGAATAGGCCCAAAATGGAAGGGCAAGCTCTTCGACAAAGACACCTTCGAGAAAATGATGAGCACTGATACCATAACTCGCAGCGGAGCAGCGGAAATCCTCTCGCTCCAGTTCACCCACACTATCACAACAGTGTGCGATGCAGCAATGCGGAGACGAACAGCTAGTAGAAACGGTGCACCATGCTACTGGTGGACCGAGGAGATAAAAACACTTAGAGCAAGGTGTCTACAAGCCCGACCTAGAGTCCAACGATCGACAGGAAGAGTCGATTTTCAGGAGCGTCTAGACACGTTCAAACTGGCGAGACGCGACTTAAAAAAGGCGATCAAAGAGACAGGCGCGAACGCAGAAAAAAATTTCGGGGGGGGTTTTGAAAAACAAGTATTAATTTTTCATAAATAATGTCTTATTTTATTATTATATAATGTAAAATAATTTATATTATATAATATATATTGTAGCAAAAATCGCCGATTACGCCGATAACTTCTAAGGTTTGGACGGAAGCTGGAGAAAAAACACAAGTACTCTGGTTCCCGGGAGGGTGAACTTCTTTTTTTATTCAAATAAATGTACAAAAGAACTAAATTTTCCACAAAAAAAAAATAGTACAATTATAGTCCGCAGGTGCTAGACAGAAATTGGCTGACGCGGATAAGACCCTCGATAAGAAGTAATCCGGATCGAAGGAGCGAAGGGAGCAGATTCTGTATAGTGAAACTGCTTCCTCCGCTCTTACGCTATGAATCGCAAGAGCTGGCAATGATCACAAGATGACCGACGCGGAGTGCAAACACTGCGAAGATCGTCTGTGGGAGCTGGCTTCGGCAGCAAATGCCTGCATTCAAGTGGAGGGCTGTGCGTTAAAGAGCGGAACCTTCGTGGTGAAGTGCTCCTCGCAGCAAACCCTTGAATGGCTAAGCAATGCGGTGCCGAAAATACCACCCTTGGGGACCACTTCTTTTGTGGTTCTCATGCCCATCAAGAGAACACGCGCCATTTGCTTTATCCCGGGGAAACTCTGGAAAACGGCGGATGTGCTGACGCGTCTCCGTACCCAGAATCCTGGCCTCGACACGAGCGAATGGTTCGTCTACTCTCACGGCAAGTGCAAGAATCGGGAAAATGTGGAAGGCTCTTCGCTTGTTGTGGGTTTAGGTCTTGGCTCTGTGGAGGTCCTGAAGTCTAGGTATGACATGCGTCCTTACCTGCATCTTGGAAGGATTCATTTCCTCTTAATTTCCAAATGAGTGCAAGTAATGGGCGAAAACCACCGACTATATCTATGATATTTTCGCAGATTAACCTGCATCACTCCAAGGCTGCTACCGCTCTCTTAAGTAGTAGACTTTCCGTGGTGCGTACAAAACCCCACATAACATCTATCCAGGAACCAAATGTGCGGAACAAGCGCATATGTGGATTTTGTGGTGTTCGTGGAGTAACGGTGCTATGTGACGAGCGATCTGAAAGACCGAGAGCTTGTCTAATTGTGCCGAATTTCCTCTCAGTAAGCAAGCTTGGACAATTTTGTGTTGGAAGTTGGAAAACTTTCGTCGTTGCGTCGGCTTATTTCCCTTATGATTCGGTAATGCCTCCACCACCGAAGGCGGTTGCCGAACTCATAAAGTATTGTGACACTCGGGAGACGGGACTAGTCACATGCTGCGATGCTAATGCTCAGAATACAGTCTGGGGCAGCAGCAAATGCAACATACGAGGAAACCACCTCCTAGACTTTATACTATCATCTGGTATGACAATAAACAATGTTGGCTCCCAGCCAACTTTTGTTACGGCAAGGAGGCATGAGGTAATTGACTTGACTTTATCTAATAGGTACTTCAAGTCGATTACTAACTGGAGGGTACTGCCGGAAGTGTCCTTATCAGATCATAGATACATCGTTTTCCAAATCGAATGCGAAGCTTTAACTTTGCAGGAGAGGAGGAATCCGAGGAAAACCAACTGGGTGCGGTTTAGGAAAGAGCTAGACAGATCTGTCAAAACTCCAACTAAACTCAGAACGAAACGAAAGGTTGAGGATGCTGTTCAAAACCTGACCAGTGTCCTTACCAACTGTTTTGAACTGGCGTGTCCAATGACAAAAGACTCCTGCAGAACTCCGGTTCCCTGGTGGAGCCCGGAACTGCAGCGGCTTAGGAAAGAATCCAGAAAACTTCTGAATAGGTCTCTTAAGACAAATTTAGAAGGTGACTGGGATCTCTTTAGATCGAAGCAAAAAGACTATAAGAAGTTAATTCGTTTGTCGAAAAGTGCTTCTTATAGAGATTTTGTGAAAAGATCGAGACACTCGGTGAAACCAGTAGGTTGGTAAAAGTCCTCAAAAGAGGTAAGCCGACCAAACCGGAGTCACTCAGATGGTCTGATGGCAGGTTTACTGAGACAAAAGCGGAAACTTTTAGTCTTCTGCTGGAGACTCACTTTCCTGGCAATCGGATAATCACTAGGTCGCAGCTTGGCCCGCTTACCCAGGCTGAGCTTGATCTAAGTCAGAAAACTCGGCGCAGTTGGTATATTGCATCAGCCGTGGTAACAGATGAGGCCATCAAATATGCTGTGGCATCTTTTGATGGTTTCAAATCGCCTGGCACCGATGGAATATATCCGGGTATGCTGCAACAGGGTATAGATCAGCTATTGCCAACTCTGAAAAGAATTTTCACCGCTGGCTTGGCGCTGGCATATATTCCTACACCTTGGCGGACTGTCAGAGTAGCTTTCATACCGAAAATTGGTAAGGAAGACTATTCGCTCCCCAAGAGTTTCAGACCTATAAGTTTGACATCCTTCTTACTGAAAAGTATGGAGAGACTGGTAGAATTTCACGTGCGCAAAGTTGCTTTGAAACTGCATCCACTATCGGAGATGCAGCATGCTTACCAGCGTGGGAAATCCTGTGAGACCGCACTTCAAAATCTAGTGGCCAGAATTGAATGCGCGCTTGATAGGAGAGAATACGCGATGGGTATCTTCATCGACATTGAGGGTGCTTTAGACAATGCGACTTTTGACTGCAAGTGCGACTCTGCCAGACAACACGGGGTAGATGAAACATTAGTGTTGTGGATTAAAGCAATGCTAATGAATAGAACTTTGGTAGTGGATGCGGATTGTGGCCAATATGTTATGACAGGGGTAAACAGGGGCTGTCCGCAAGGTGGCGTTCTGTCTCCATTGTTATGGTGCATGGTGGTCGACTCTCTGTTGAACACTCTAAATAGTTCTAACGTCTACGCTCAGGCATATGCGGATGATGTCGCCGTACTTTCTGACGGGCCATGCCTGGCGACGGTCTGTGCTAACGCGCAGGCGGCGCTGGACATGATCGACGAATGGTGTACACTATTGTTCTTGGTGGTTATCATTGACGGATGCAGCATTGATGGAAGCTAATTATGGAATTCGTTGGACTATGACATCTTACCTTAAATACCTAGATTACGCTGACGATGTTTGTCTACTTTCACATCGGATAATGGATCTTCATTTGATGGCCCAAAATCTAGAAACTGGGGCAAACAGAATGGAGCTAAACATAAACACAGCCAAAACAAAAGCCCTGAGGACTTCCAACATCCGCGCTCAACTTAACATTGCCGGACAGGAAGTCGAGAAAGTTGATAACTTTCTATATTTAGGAAGTGTGATCGCGGTTAACCGAGATGGCGCCGAACTGGATGTGTGCAGCAGAATCGGGAAGGCTAAAGCTGCGTTCGGAATGCTATCCAAAATCTGGAGAAGCAATGTTATCAGCTTAAGAACCAAGCTACGACTGTTCCGCTCCAACGTAGAATCAGTGCTGCTTTATGGGTGCAGTACTTCGAAGTTGGGCACCATTAACACACGCAAGCTGCAAGTCTTTGTAAACAAATGCTTAAGAATCATCTTGATAATTTTTTGGCCGAACCGCATCTCCAGCGAACAACTTTATCTGAGAACGGGCCAAGAACCTATAAGCACTACTATACGTAGAAGAAAGTGGCAATGGATTGGACACCCCCTACGGCTCGAAGACAGCTCCATTGCGAAATACGCTATGCAGTGGAATCCGCTCACCCAGGCAGGCAGAATAGCGGGATACCCTAGGCAAACGTGGCGCAGAACAGTTGAGGAGGAATCGAGCTCTTCAGGAATGAGTTGGAGGCAGCTCAAACGCGTTGCAGAACTTCGAACAAGATGGCACCCGGGCGTGGTTGACGCCCTATGCCCCCCGAGGGGTTAAAGGATCTAAGTAAGTAGGTGAGTGAGTTGGAAAGAAATCCGGTTAAGATGGCTTTCAGGCTAATGCTACAAGCGCCCCGTCCCGTTAAAGCCTTGGCAGGCCTCAAAGTACGTTCAATGTTTCATCACCATTAAGTTGGTAGTGTAACTGCAGATGTAACATTCCTGCTTAGGACCGATCCGGCTCTGACACAATACCTCATATGGGGCTGTGCCAACCCTCGCATGGCCTCCCTGCTTTCACAGATAGCCATGGGATCCTTGGGTGACTACACATTCGAGCATTAATAGCGACTTTGAGTGGGGATCTACTAGAAATGATTACAAACAAAACAAACAAAAACACCGGAGAAAAAACAGAGCAGAACGAGGAAAATCCCTTTCAGGGGGGCTCAAGGATGCTGAGGTCACCAGTTGGCTAAGTAGCAACAGCACAAATAAACACGGAACGACGCGAGTCACATGCAGTAAGAAACGTGACGGTCGAACCATCCGCCCAGCAGTCTGATTTCCACAAATTAGGGGGCTGGTAGAAATGCTGGAAGACGGAAAAGGCGCTCGATTCACCAAGCGATGCGAGATGCCATTGAAAGCATCATCGGCATCTCGGCGATTCAGCTGCACGACGAGAAAGCAAAAGAGCTGATTAGTCAAAACAACTTCTCACAAACTTCGCCCCGGCTAAAGTCAACTGTAGAGCCCAAGAGAAGGCAGGTTGCAGCCAGCGAACCCCCGGAGCCCAAGCGGAAGCAGAAACACCCATCATATGGTGTGACCGACAGCAAACCCTCGGAGCCAAAGCGGAAGGAGGTACATCCACCAAATGGTGCTACAGGCAGCAAACGTCCGGAGCCAAAATGGAAACAGAAACATCCATCTTTGGCAAACACTAAACAAAAGGATGCCGCTGCTGGCGTTGAAACCGCAGTGGCCACAGACACGAATAAGCGAGCAAATGCAACCACAAGCAAACAACGGGCAACAGGAGATAACGAATGGTTAAATGCTACCAGGAAGAAAGTCGCCTATTATCATTAAAGGAACGGGGACCCTTTCTTACGCGGAGATACTGCGTAAGGTAAAGGCAAACCCCAAACTGGAAACAGTTGAGAGGGCGGTCACTAGAATCAGAAGGACACGGAAGGGAGACTTTCTAATAGATCTCAAGGAGACGGGAACCAATACCACTGAGTTTAAAGGAGTTATCAGCGAAGCTTTAGCGGATCACGCCAGTGTAAGGACACTTACGCACCGTACTACGCTAGAGGTCAAAGACATCGATGAGGTCACTACAATGGATGACATAATCGATACCATAAACAAGCAATTTGGACTGAAAATTTTTACCCGCAAACATCTTATCCCTACGAAAGGCGTACAGAGGAACTGAAGCAGCAACGATCAGCCTTCCCGCGGAAGACGTAAGAAAGCTGTTAGAAGCCAGAATTATAAAAATCGGCTGGGCTAACTGTCGCATCCGCGAACGGATTCTGCTTAAAAAATGTTTCAAATGTCCAGAGTGTGGTCACCTAGCCGGACAATGAAAAAACGGAGAGGACCGCTCGAAGCTGTGTCGAAAATGTGGAACAGAAGGTCACATTGCAAAGAGTTGTGAGAAGGAGCCATCATGCATGTTCTGTAGAAAGAAGCAGCCAGATGATGCAAAACACGTGGCCAGTAGAACAAATGCCCGATCTTCAGGAGAGCTATCACGAGCAAAATATCATGAAGATAATGCAGATTAATCTGAACAACTGTAAGACAGCTGAGGACCTCCTGACATAAAAGGCTAAGGACAAGGGAGCGGACATCATATTGATTAGTGAACCTTGCAAAAACCTCGACAGTAATATTTGGATTGGTAACAAAACTAAACAAGCTGCAATATGGATATGTGGAAGACATGCCTTCCAAGAAACTTATGAACAGGTAAATGGCTTTGTACGGGCCAACTCTCTCCTGCGCAACACCAAATGGCGGCTAAGCGAGGAATATACACATAGCGACCACCAGGCGATATTAATTGATATTATGGAAACTCATCCAATCTTCGAACGCCCTAAATGAATAGGCCCAAAATGGAAGGGCAAGCTCTTCGACAAAGACACCTTCGAGAAAATGATGAGCACTGATACCATAACTCGCAGCGGAGCAGCGGAAATCCTCTCGCTCCAGTTCACCCACACTATCACAACAGTGTGCGATGCAGCAATGCGGAGACGAACAGCTAGTAGAAACGGTGCACCATGCTACTGGTGGACCGAGGAGATAAAAACACTTAGAGCAAGGTGTCTACAAGCCCGACCTAGAGTCCAACGATCGACAGGAAGAGTCGATTTTCAGGAGCGTCTAGACACGTTCAAACTGGCGAGACGCGACTTAAAAAAGGCGATCAAAGAGACAGGCGCGAACGCAGAAAAAAATTTCGGGGGGGGTTTTGAAAAACAAGTATTAATTTTTCATAAATAATGTCTTATTTTATTATTATATAATGTAAAATAATTTATATTATATAATATATATTGTAGCAAAAATCGCCGATTACGCCGATAACTTCTAAGGTTTGGACGGAAGCTGGAGAAAAAACACAAGTACTCTGGTTCCCGGGAGGGTGAACTTCTTTTTTTATTCAAATAAATGTACAAAAGAACTAAATTTTCCACAAAAAAAAAATAGTACAATTATAGTCCGCAGGTGCTAGACAGAAATTGGCTGACGCGGATAAGACCCTCGATAAGAAGTAATCCGGATCGAAGGAGCGAAGGGAGCAGATTCTGTATAGTGAAACTGCTTCCTCCGCTCTTACGCTATGAATCGCAAGAGCTGGCAATGATCACAAGATGACCGACGCGGAGTGCAAACACTGCGAAGATCGTCTGTGGGAGCTGGCTTCGGCAGCAAATGCCTGCATTCAAGTGGAGGGCTGTGCGTTAAAGAGCGGAACCTTCGTGGTGAAGTGCTCCTCGCAGCAAACCCTTGAATGGCTAAGCAATGCGGTGCCGAAAATACCACCCTTGGGGACCACTTCTTTTGTGGTTCTCATGCCCATCAAGAGAACGCGCGCCATTTGCTTTATCCCGGGGAAACTCTGGAAAACGGCGGATGTGCTGACGCGTCTCCGTACCCAGAATCCTGGCCTCGACACGAGCGAATGGTTCGTCTACTCTCACGGCAAGTGCAAGAATCGGGAAAATGTGGAAGGCTCTTCGCTTGTTGTGGGTTTAGGTCTTGGCTCTGTGGAGGTCCTGAAGTCTAGGTATGACATGCGTCCTTACCTGCATCTTGGAAGGATTCATTTCCTCTTAATTTCCAAATGAGTGCAAGTAATGGGCGAAAACCACCGACTATATCTATGATATTTTCGCAGATTAACCTGCATCACTCCAAGGCTGCTACCGCTCTCTTAAGTAGTAGACTTTCCGTGGTGCGTACAAAACCCCACATAACATCTATCCAGGAACCAAATGTGCGGAACAAGCGCATATGTGGATTTGGTGGTGTTCGTGGAGTAACGGTGCTATGTGACGAGCGATCTGAAAGACCGAGAGCTTGTCTAATTGTGCCGAATTTCCTCTCAGTAAGCAAGCTTGGACAATTTTGTGTTGGAAGTTGGAAAACTTTCGTCGTTGCGTCGGCTTATTTCCCTTATGATTCGGTAATGCCTCCACCACCGAAGGCGGTTGCCGAACTCATAAAGTATTGTGACACTCGGGAGACGGGACTAGTCACATGCTGCGATGCTAATGCTCAGAATACAGTCTGGGGCAGCAGCAAATGCAACATACGAGGAAACCACCTCCTAGACTTTATACTATCATCTGGTATGACAATAAACAATGTTGGCTCCCAGCCAACTTTTGTTACGGCAAGGGGGCATGAGGTAATTGACTTGACTTTATCTAATAGGTACTTCAAGTCGATTACTAACTGGAGGGTACTGCCGGAAGTGTCCTTATCAGATCATAGATACACCGTTTTCCAAATCGAATGCGAAGCTTTAACTTTGCAGGAGAGGAGGAATCCGAGGAAAACCAACTGGGTGCGGTTTAGGAAAGAGCTAGACAGATCTGTCAAAACTCCAACTAAACTCAGAACGAAACGAAAGGTTGAGGATGCTGTTCAAAACCTGACCAGTGTCCTTACCAACTGTTTTGAACTGGCGTGTCCAATGACAAAAGACTCCTGCAGAACTCCGGTTCCCTGGTGGAGCCCGGAACTGCAGCGGCTTAGGAAAGAATCCAGAAAACTTCTGAATAGGTCTCTTAAGACAAATTTAGAAGGTGACTGGGATCTCTTTAGATCGAAGCAAAAAGACTATAAGAAGTTAATTCGTTTGTCGAAAAGTGCTTCTTATAGAGATTTTGTGAAAAGATCGAGACACTCGGTGAAACCAGTAGGTTGGTAAAAGTCCTCAAAAGAGGTAAGCCGACCAAACCGGAGTCACTCAGATGGTCTGATGGCAGGTTTACTGAGACAAAAGCGGAAACTTTTAGTCTTCTGCTGGAGACTCACTTTCCTGGCAATCGGATAATCACTAGGTCGCAGCTTGGCCCGCTTACCCAGGCTGAGCTTGATCTAAGTCAGAAAACTCGGCGCAGTTGGTATATTGCATCAGCCGTGGTAACAGATGAGGCCATCAAATATGCTGTGGCATCTTTTGATGGTTTCAAATCGCCTGGCACCGATGGAATATATCCGGGTATGCTGCAACAGGGTATAGATCAGCTATTGCCAACTCTGAAAAGAATTTTCACCGCTGGCTTGGCGCTGGCATATATTCCTACACCTTGGCGGACTGTCAGAGTAGCTTTCATACCGAAAATTGGTAAGGAAGACTATTCGCTCCCCAAGAGTTTCAGACCTATAAGTTTGACATCCTTCTTACTGAAAAGTATGGAGAGACTGGTAGAATTTCACGTGCGCAAAGTTGCTTTGAAACTGCATCCACTATCGGAGATGCAGCATGCTTACCAGCGTGGGAAATCCTGTGAGACCGCACTTCAAAATCTAGTGGCCAGAATTGAATGCGCGCTTGATAGGAGAGAATACGCGATGGGTATCTTCATCGACATTGAGGGTGCTTTAGACAATGCGACTTTTGACTGCATGTGCGACTCTGCCAGACAACACGGGGTAGATGAAACATTAGTGTTGTGGATTAAAGCAATGCTAATGAATAGAACTTTGGTAGTGGATGCGGATTGTGGCCAATATGTTATGACAGGGGTAAACAGGGGCTGTCCGCAAGGTGGCGTTCTGTCTCCATTGTTATGGTGCATGGTGGTCGACTCTCTGTTGAACACTCTAAATAGTTCTAACGTCTACGCTCAGGCATATGCGGATGATGTCGCCGTACTTTCTGTCGGGCCATGCCTGGCGACGGTCTGTGCTAACGCGCAGGCGGCGCTGGACATGATCGACGAATGGTGTACTAGGAGTGGGCTTTCGGTGAATCCTCTTAAAACTGAGGTTGTTCTTTTTACGAGAAGGAGGATTTTGACCAGTCTGACTCAGCCAGTACTAAAAGGCGTCACCATTCGCATTTCCAATGAAGCCAAATATCTGGGAGTGATTTTAGATAAGAAACTTCATTGGTCTAAACACGTCGAGTCGAAAACATCCAAGGCGCTCTCAGTTTTCTGGCAAGACTTGGGGCTTATCACCGAATAAGGTTCTCTGGATCTACACGGCTATGATAAGACCATTCCTCGCATATGCGTCGGTTGTTTGGTGGAAGGGGCTCTCGCGTAAATATGTGGTTGCTTTTTGCTCGAAACTCCAAAGAACGGCTTGTCTCGGCTGCTCAGGAGCTTTCCCGAGTACGCCTGGCTCTGCTCTAGACGCTTTGCTGAACTTACCTCCCCTTGATACTTATATCATGGGTTGCACTATCAAAGCCATCCATCGTCTTAGGCGGGGCGGTTTTTGGTATACTCCACACTGGAACTTTGATGAACTTGCGCGACACTTATCTTACGACTCCTGTCTTATGGATATGCCGTCTGATGCAATGACACCAGAACTCCAGCTGATGCGCAAATTCAGATTCGACTTTCCTTGTGTCCAGGACTGGCTTCGGTCAGAATCTGAGCCGGGAATGGAATGTAGTCGTATTTTCACGGATGGTTCCAAAACCAGTCAAGGGTCTGGCGCTGGGGTCTTCTCGTTAGGCAAATATGCGTCTGTTTTCCAAGCGGAAACTTATGCAATCCTAATGGCCATGAACTATGTTGTGAAGAACAGGTGGAAGGGACGTAGCATTTGTGTCTGTAGTGACAGTCAGGCTGCGCTTAAGGCCTTGCTTAACCCTTTAACCACTTCCAAAATAGTTCGTGAAACCAAAAACTCTTTGAACTCGGTCGCAAGGCTGAATTCTCTGTCTCTTATCTGGGTCCCAGGTCACACTGGGATCTTGGGGAACGAGATCTCCGTTGAGATTGCTAGACAAGGCTCAGAGGAGGCTTTCTCCGGTCCCGAACCTGTGTCGGATCTTCCAGCGTCCTCGGTTAGGGCTTCCATTGACGATTGGGTCTCTCACGAGCACAATTGTGTGTGGCATGACTCTCCAGGTTGCAGGTTGACTAGACGCATGCTCCCGGACGTCTGTAAGAAATCAGCGGCATTCTTGCTGTCTCTCAGCAGAAAAGACTGTAGACAACTTATCGGCGTCTTGACAGGCCACTTCGCTTTTGCCAAGCACCTTAACGTGTTAGGCTTAAGTGACACTACAATTTGCGACGCTTGTGGAGAAAGCGACGACACCGCGGAACATTATCTCTGTGAGTGTCCGGCCTTTGCTCGTATCAGGTGGCAGATCTTCGGTGCGGATGTGGTGAGTGCTGGTACTGTAAGCTCCTCATCACTGAAGTGCTTGCTTGGCTTTCTTCGAAAGTCAAGGAAATTCCAACAAAATGGGTAAATCAGGGTTTGCTCTCTGGCAGTACAATGGACCAGTTGTGTCTGAGTGCTCCAGTCGAGTGTTTCCTATCCCGACAAAAAAAAAATGGCATACAGGATGGTGATGACAAAGCTGAAAGGTCATAGGTCCCCGCAAGTAACTTGCCCAGCTATGTTAAGATCCATAATAGTGCACCTATTCCCCAAAGACCATCTACTTTGTGTGATATAACTAGAGAGACTGCTACTCGAAGCATGCAGGAAGGTAGAAAGCAACAAAGCACCTGGACCAGATGGCATCCCCAATAAGGCAGTGAAAGTGGCTGTTCAAAAGAGGCCGGACATGTTTATAGCCGCGATGAAAAAGTGTATAGAGGAAGGAGTTTTTCCTGGGCCATGGAAGCTTCGACATTTGGTACTGGTACCAAATGAAACAAACCACCTGGAAAAACATCGTCATATCGCCCAATATGTTTACTCGACACTTTGGGAAAGATACTTCAACGAATAATATACAACAGACTGCTGGTGGTAGCAGAAGAGAGAGGAGCACTGTCAGACCATCAGTTCCTATTTAGAAAATCGCGTTCTACCATTAAAGCGGTAGTTGACACAATAATTGGAGCGATCCAATGGCGAAAGGGGACAACGAAATACTGTGCAGTAGTGACTCTGGACATCAAAAACGCCTTTAACTTGGCAAATTGGTCGTTCATAAGGAGATCGCTAGCCAGAATGGATACTCCATACTACCTATTGAAGATAGTTACAAGCTACTTCACTATCATTAAGTTGAGGTACCAAACCGACGAGGGGGCAAAGTACTACAACGTCACGGCAGGGGTCCCGCAGGGATCGGTACTAGGCCAGACTACGAAACTGAAGATGTTCTTATAACAAGTCGAAAAGTTATTGAATATGCGAATATTCAAGTCGGAACTCAGATTATAAGAACCAAGGAAGCAGTCAAATACTTAGGAGTAATGCCAGACAACAGGTTAAAGTTTAAAACACACGTGGAATACTCGAGCAAGAAGGCTTCACTACTGCAGGCAGCCCTTTCTCAAATACTGCCAAACATCGGTGGACCTGGGTATGCTAGACGGATTCTACTATCCAGAGTGGTTAGCTCGGTTCTCCTATACCCTGCACCGGTTTGGGCGGCGGCGTTCGCGACGATAGAAACACGGAGAAAACTATCGTCAACATACAGGCTATGTGCGATAAGAACAATCAGCGGTTTCCGAACAATATCGGACGCAGCAGCCTGTGCCATAGCCGGAATGATCAGCATCGACATCCTAGCAAATGAGATGGTAAGGATCTACGAAAGGAGAACCTCGAGTCATCAAGAAGCAGGTATTGCCAAGAGAATAAAAGAGGAGGAGAAGGCAACATCACTAGCTACATATGTGGCAAGCCAGGTGGGATAACAGTACAAAAGGTAGATGGACCTACAAACTGATCCCCACCATTGACGTCTGGACGAAGCGAGTGTTTGGGGACTGGAACTACCACCTTACGTAATTCCTATCGGGTCACTGTGGCTATCGCAAATATTTACACAGATTTGGGCATAATAACTCACCTCTCTGTCCACATTGTCCAGAGCAGGAGGAAGATACAGAGCACGCAATATTCCATTGCAATCGCTTTACGGAATGGAGAAATAACCTGCTAAGTCCACCACTCCTTATAGACCAAATGCTGCGGTGAGAGGAGAATTGGCTGAAAATTTGTACACTTATAACGAATGTGTAGAAAGAGCTCCGAATAATTGAGAGAGCAAGGAGAGCTGAAGCAGCAATACAAGAAGCATAGCATTAATTGCTAACCAGCCCCGCGAAGTAATACCTTACGGCAGTCCCGCGGGGAGGGTGGTTGAAGTGTGCAGGGTGTGGATTGGTACGTAGGCGCATTCCTGGTATCGATTCTTCGGGCTTGCGAATCGTGTATGCTAGTAGCCAGGGCTACAAGTATCTTTCGAAGATTACCATATCCCTTGGCGCAACCAAAAAAACGTCTCGATATTGAAATTCTTCATGCGCTTTTCATTTTTTTTGATTACTCACCACACAATTATATTACTGAATTTGAAAGTCCACTCAGCACGTTTATTGCGTAATCCAAGTATATTTAACTATTTAACACTCTTTTCTTTTGGCTGAGTATCAACAAACTGCACCACAACACAACACTATCCACACATGATACAGTAATGGCGGCTTCGTTTGATCATTGCCAACTGCGAGTGCGATGCAGCGCGATACAACATAGCGGCGGTGTATGTAATGCGGACAGATGATCGAGGTGAATACTAATGATAGGGTGGCGCAGTAATATTTGGTTAATGTTTTTCTTTTTGCAAAATGTAAAATAGGAGGTTAATAACCAGGGATAGAATTTTGCTAACTTTGCCTCTTTTTTTACTTAATCGGAAGATAGTATCGACTTTACACAAACACGTTTCATGTCCTCCTGATTCCAAATATATGTATTTTACTTTGCCTTTTTTGCCTTTTTATATCATTATTGCCTTTTTTTTGCCGTTGTTGCCTTTTTCTGCCTTTTTTGCCTATTTTGCTTTTTTCTCAAAGTTTGTTCGCTAAAATTTTTTTAGAAAAATGCGCGATTGCATGTATGTATATCTGTGCAAATATTCTTCTTAACACACTACGTAATACGCATACCTAAATTCCTAGACGCATTCAAATTTAAAACGTCTAGTCTGTGGGGAGAGTCAACATGGAAATATGTACATGACCACAGACGGTTTGCACTTGTATGTGACCGCAGACGTTCCTGTGTATAACTCTATTACATATTTCTTGTTTGTATACAATACATATTATGCGGATTATTTTGCTCAGACCAAAAAAATCGTCAGCGTTCTTGAAAACGATGCAAGCTGTGTTGCGTTAGCAAAGGAATTGATTGAAGATGAAGCAGTACAAGCGCAGCTGGCGTACATCAAAGTCAATTTTAGGTTTTTAGTCGACCCAAAAACACGAATTTTCGAAGACTTTCAAAAAAGCAGCTATTTTTGAGAGTCTGTACTTATAATTTTAACTAGCATTATTCTGATCAAGGAACATCAATTGGCGAAGTGTTGCCGGTTTTAAAGAACATTCAGCAAAATTTGAAAAAAGCAAAAGGGCCGAATGCAAGGGAAGTCCTGAAGGAGTTAAGTGCCGTTTTCAATGGAAATACGGGACTGAGAACTATTGAGCAGATAAATTCTGTAATGAACGGCGACTTGAATTCCAAACTTCCAGAAAATATTAATGTTAATAATGTTGAAAGCTTTAAATGGGCTCCACTCGTTTCAGCTGAAGTAGAAAGATTATTACCAGAAAATTTCAAAAAGCCCTTGGTAGTTCAATGCTACTATAACTAAATGTGCATTTACTTTCCTTTTCTTATTTTTAATAAATGCCTTTGATTGCCTTTTTAAGTGTTTTGTTTTGCCTTTTTTTACTTTTTTATGTCAACAAAATCCTAACCCTGCTAATAGCTCATCTTTCTTACGATCATAATTCACGACCGAGGAGAGTGTTGTGGACACGTCTAAACGTGGACAGTTGATCCCCCAATGTTTCCACAATGTAAACCCATAAAATCCCCTTTTGGGAAATTTGCCTAGCAGTCTGTCATGTAAATGTCATTAACAGAGCTGAATAAAACCACATTCTTTTGTTAACTCATAAACCGAAAAGTCGAGTCTTTTATTGCGTTATAGTCTAGTGAAGGGGCCACACAGTGACCACTTAATCACCTAAATAAGAATCGTTTAACAAAAAAGATTAACGAAAATAAAAACACAAACACTGCACTTTCTAAATCGAACCCAGATGGCACAAGCCATAAATAATCTCAAGTAACATAAGCAGATATGCCTCAAACGAACATAGAAGCGCTATGGGTAATTAGAACCAAAAGTGAAAACCACTTGCCTGCGTCAAACACTAAGCTAAGAGCGAACAATATACGCTTGGGTTGCAATATGTTTACTTGAATTATATCTGTAAGACGAGCGCGTGTGGAGTGACAAAGGTCACTCAACTAATAACATAAAATATGCCGAATGGGCAATACAGAGTTCAAGCGTGCGTTGAGTGATATCGGTCACTCAACTAATAAAGTGGAATATGCCGAATAGGCAATATGGGGTTCAACGTGCGAAGTGTGAAATTTAGGTGAGAACAAATGCAATGTAAATTAGTATATAAGACAAAAGAATATTTTGAATAATGTCACCTCTGATATACAATAGGAGCCAACCGAACACCTCTGCGTTTATTTACAACAACTCGCTAAAAACCGAGGTATTCTACTCCCAATTATGACGACTTGAGGGAGCAAGTAATTGCTCCAAGGTTTGAGTCTAACGGCGTAATAGCCAGGACGAGTCGTGGGGATTCTACAGCAATTACGACTGGGACCTGAAATAGGGCCAAATATCACATGGCGATCCTGCCAGGAGCAAATTAAATACTTCCAGAAGAAGATTCAGAAGATTCCAGGAGACCATTGAAAGACGACTGAAGGGAGACTAAGCACCAGCCCATGTCCCGAGGACAGGAGGAACTGACTCAAAATGAGGAACTATCCTGCGAGCAAAGATCCTGTTTATAGACTAGGATGCCCGTCAGTACAGTTTTCCTTTTTATCAACGACGACGTAGTAGCCTCAATTTTGAACGACAATGAAACCAAAGCTGCTGGATCGATACCATAAAGCAAAAGAAGAAATGGACCAGAAGTAAAGAATATAAAAGCCAATATAAAAGCTAGACCAGAAGAAAAACGTTACAACAGTACGATGTCGCAACAAACGGGATTTAGCAATCCAATGCTTAGCGTTCCCTACGCCTACTTTTACGGAGCTAACACGATGCCTATTGGTTTCCAATGATGGTCTACCAAGCCAGTAATTTATCTACAGCAAATACCAGGTACATTAGTCACCCGTACAGGATTACACCAAGGGACCATACCCATCCAGTGTGACCCAACAGACTTAAACCGGAATTGGTTCCGATATAACATCTTTAATGTGACGTAAGCAACAAGCAACAAGGACATCTATAGCAGCAACAATGAGACTACAAAAGAAAAAAATAAATAGACTAAATAAAAAATAAAAAATAAAAAAAACCTGGTATGTGTAAAGATTCCAAAAACCCAAAACTTGTTTGTCAACGGAAAAAAAAAACAAAATAAAATAAAATAACCTCCATTTAAAAACAATTCCATTCAATTTATTTAAGTAATGGTTAGAAGTAAGGCTTAGTTTTTTAGAGTAATAACAAATATAATTTTACACACATATTAAAATTATAAAACAACGATTTATATTATTTAAAGATATGAGTAAATTCCGCATTTAAGCATTAATGCTGTTTTGAAATTTACTAGACAGAAATAAGAATTATTGACTGATTTGGATATGTATTAATTTTTGAGAAAAAAGGCATAAGAGAGGATATATCACAATAGCCAGCACCTCGAGCGGAGAAAAATGAATCAGTCTTAAAATATTTTTTTTTTTTATTTAGATTTCCTTGTTTTC